>LR990989.1:4676732-6030899 GCA_905163435.1 Mamestra brassicae | reverse complement strand
AGGTGCGACTTAGTGGTTGGTGTAATTGAGTTGTTGCCTTTAGCCGACGTACATCGTCAGCTAAAGGCAACAATCCAATTAATATTGTTTTTCACCAAACCATTGCAAGCCGGATGATACGGTGTTACAAGACGACGCTGAGCCCTTCCGGTCGTTCCTGGTCGTTTTTCACTTGCTCCGTTTTTAATATATATCTTCACTTTTTAATATTGGCAAAAATTAATAGTATTTTCTCAAAATCTAAAAAATCTTCCAGCATTAACATTGACAGAATAATTTTGGCATTTACCATCAAATTCAATAACCATGACAAAGACAATATTTTGCCAAAGAAATTACTCTTTTCGCTTTTCTCCAAAAAGTATTTTTCTAAATTACTATTACGTTTAATTAAATTGCAGACAGACAGATATACAACTGAGTGATCCCATAAGGGTTCCGTTTTTTACGGATGTTCGGAACCCTAAAAACGACTCTAAAGCGAGTCTTTTTCATGAAAGGTGACTAGTCCATATATTAACTTGAAAAGTAGGACTCGATAGAGAAACCGAGAAAAATTGAATAGTAGGTACTAATAGGACAATATCACTTGTAATCTCCTCGAATGTCGTATTTGCCATAGAAAACGACATAAATGCAAAACATTTATTTTTGTCATTTTTGACCTTGAAGATCTGATGCAGACACGACATTATGTAAGACTTTTCCCCAGTTTTTAGAATTCCTCAACAAAGGTTTGTACCAAATTTCAGCTTATTTGCTTCCATTCCGAACATCGATTTTTATTGATCAATTCATTACTTTTCATTAAAACACAAACAATGAGATAATAAATAGTAATATTATGTTATCTAAGTTTCTAACCAAATGCTAACAAAAAATCGTTCACGAAAATTCAAACAAAAATACATATTTTGTTAGCGTGTTTTTACCTGACGCGGTGTCGGTATTAGGGATTGCAATCCAGCGGCGTTTTCAATCCAGCGGAATTTTTGCTGGATTGACCTGAATCCAGCTGGATCCAGCGCGGATCCAGCAAAACTTGGAACGAAAATAAAAAGACGACATTTTTAAGACTTTTTTTATTAATTTGTACTTCTTACGATAATCTTTGAAATCTTCCACTCATTTGGTGATATCTTATATTAATTTGCTTTATTTTAATAATTTGAGATCAAAATAATCAACATAAAATTAAATAACAAACATATAACCTTGCCCTCTAGATAAGATGTCAATCGACTGACGCTAACGCCAATCGAAAAGTCCAAAATGTATGGGAATGACATTTTGAATCGAAAAGTCACGTGGTCGATCAAAAGTGGCTAGACAAAGTGTCGTTAATCACAATTCGCTAAGCGAAACGATAGCGCCAGGCCTAGACAAAGCAGCAGTCAGCCGTCGAAAACGCCTGTCAAAATATCAATTAATGTATGGAAATGACATTTAGCTAACGAAAAGTCACGTGGTCAAGCGATCGTTGATAGACAAAATGTTCCATCAAACAAAGCGATAGCGTCGAACGTTTGTCAAAATACTTGTCATAGGATTGACATTTCACGTAACGATTAAGTGAATAACACATTTTGTTGCTATAGCAACGACAAACCACAGAGTTTATAGAGAGCATACGAACAACATTCACAAATGAGGGCTGAATTCAGTTAGTACCTACTTAGAAAACGTTCTTAAAGATATTATTGCTAAGGTAAAATGGTAACGCACAGTCGCACACAAACATGTGCGCACTCCTTTGGCTACATATGCTAGCTTGAAAGTGAACAAAAAAAAGGGCTGTTGTGTTTTGTAAGTTTGGTTCTAGTCCAGTTTTACCTATGGACGTTGGAGTCCAGTTGTTAGTATCAGACATCTTAATCAGCAGAAGTAATTTGAAGCAAGTGCAGAGTATTAAGTATCTACGTTTACGGCTGCAAAAGAGGATGTCTTCAAGGTTTGGGACTGGAGAAAGCTAGGCATCAATATTAATGGCGAGTACATTACTCGCCTTCGATTTGCCGACAATTTAGTCGTCATGGCAGAAACTACGGAGGACCCCAGTACAATGCTCAGTGGAGCTTCCGAAAAAGTGGGTCTTAAAATGAACATGGACAAATACCCATGTAGCACCTATCAAGATCGGAGACATTACACTCGAAGTTGTACACGAGTACGTCTACCTGGGACTAACGGTCCAGTTAGGTAGGGGTAACTTCGAGAAACAGGTCAATCGTCGAATTCGACTCCGACCTGACGATAAAGTTACGTGGTATCTTTTCGTCTCACATACCACAGTGTCTCAAGACGAAAGTCTACGACCAGTGCGTTTTGCCAGTGACGACTCATGGAACTAAAACGTGGTGGCTCACAATATTGGCCTCATCAGAATGCATAAAATTACCCAAAGGGCAATGGAAAGGCAATGCTCGGAGTTTACTTGCGTCATTGAATCAGGAATGACGATTTCCACAAAAGAACTAAGATAACCAACAAAGCCCGAAGGATCACCAAACTGAAGTGGCTGTGGGCAAGACACATTGCTTGCAAAACAGATGGACGATGGGGTCGAAAAGTTCTGGAGTGGCGACCGCGTACCGGAAGACGCAGAGTTCGAAGGCCTCCCTCAAGGTGGACCGATGACCGGGTAGCCGATGGATGTAAGACGCGCAGGACCAGTTCTTGTGGCGACACTTGGGGGAGACCTATGTTCAGCAGTAGACGTCTTTCGGCTGATATGATGAGGAAAAGGTGGAGAGTTTCTGCGTTTCAAGCATGTTCAGAAGAGTTACATAAAGATAGTTAAATTTACCCCTCGATTTGGCAACCGGTCCAAATTGAAATTGTGCATTACAGATACAGGCCTGTAAGAAAACAAAGAGCTCAGTATTAGACCAAAAAGTTAATACGGGACGATGGATGAAAACCAACGAACGAAAAGCTTTTTGTGTGTGATGAAGCCGTGGAGGCAGGAAAATTAATATTCTACTTTGAGGTTGTCTCCCGCTGTGACAGGGCGTGTAAAGATTCGTTCACTGCATGGGATTATTAAGTGCTTAGTCCCAAGCGTTGGCGATTGTCAAAAGTTGAAAATGTAAGGGAAGGATCACGTGACTTTTCGATAGCGCTAACGTCAAATGTATGGGACCGACCACGTGATTTTTCGATACCGCTTGTCAATCTCATACATTTGAAGTTTTGACAGTCGCCATCGCTTATAGAATGTCACTTGGCTGGCGCCTACTGACATTCATCAGCGAAAACGATTGTATAAAGTTCAAAATGTTATGTAAATAAGTAAAAACTGGTATGAAACTAATCGCAAACACAGAAATATAAGTATTTAATACACAGAATTATAAATACATTGTTCATAATATTATACTAAGTTGAATTTACTTCGCTGACGTAGGGTTTTTCTTGTAGACGAGTTTTTCCGCTGAAGCTTTCTTGTCATCCAGAGAGTAGTTCAGTCCTATCGGAATCGGTGCAGCTTAGTGGTTGGTGTGATTAAATGTTTCCTTTAGCTGACGATGTATGTTTTTGACCGTCCATTGAAAGCCGGTTGACTCAATGCTGTAGGACGACGCTGAGCCCTTCCGGTCGTTTATCACTTGCTTTGTTTTTAGTAAATTACTTCACTTTTGAGTATTGGTAAAAAATAATAGTATTTTCTCAAAAAATCAAAATATCTTTGGAATTTCTGCATTTGCATTGACAGAATAATTTTGACATTTACCATCAAATTCAATAACTATGACAAAGACAATATTATGACAAAGAAATGACTCTTTGTGGTTTTCTCCAAAAAGTATTTTACTGAATAACTATTACGTTTCATTAATTGAGGCTTAAGTACAACAAACGAATGCATCGTTTGTAGCACGTAAAATCGTTGCGTTTTGGACTCTTGTGCCAATTATACCACGATTCAGTTGCACCGTTTGTCAACAATAAAATAATTACCTACATATAATTATTAACTTATTTTTGGTTTTCCTATTGTGCCCTACTTTTCTAGTTAAAATATAGACTTTATTATTTTTCACTTCGGAAATCTTCGGAATCTTTCATGGAAAAAACCTACTAGGTACTAAATAAGTGTTCTATTTGAGGTTGTATGTGTAAAGCGCCATATATTGATCTCGCTCTATGAGAGGTCTGCTAGGTTTTAATCACCGTATGGAATTATTTAGTTACATAAAGGATGTCTCAAAATTTATGCAGGATTTGATTTAAATAGAAAACATGGTTATTGTTCATAAAATTGTATTTATTTTTCTTTACCTAGTACACTGGATGGGGTTAAATATCAAATCACACACATACGCACTATTTTATCTAAATTTGCTGAATTTCATTGATTCAACGTTGAATCTCCTCCTTCAATGCTCTGGTGGTTGTGGGCTTGTTTGCGTAGACCTTTGATTTAAAAAAAATGTGTGCGTGTACACAAAAATGATCATGTAAACCAATTTTAGTGAGATTTGCCGAAATATCAATTACATGATTGATTTTACCGTTAGTGAATGGAGAAAAACTCACTTACAAAAACCTAAAAGGTTATAGCGGCATCAATGCCAATGAATGAAATGACATGAAAAACCAAGAAACGAAATTTGTACGGCACCAAAAAGTACCGCAGCGCCATCTACGACGAACTACCAACGAAATCCTGCATCGCGCAAGCAAAGTTCTCCGTTGGGCACGCCACTATTGCGGCGGTAAGGCCCCTCTTTGAGGAGTGGCTGGAGAGGCGCCACGGCGTCCTCACCTTCCGCTTGACGCAGGTACTCACCGGACACGGCTGTTTCGGGAGTTACCTGTTTCGGATTAAGGCGGAGGACACGCCCGGGTGTCAGCACTGTGATGATCAGCCGGAGGACACGGTGGAGCATACGGTGGAGGTCTGCCCTGCTTGAGCTGAGCACCGCCGTGTCCTTGTCGAGGCGATCAGCGACGGCGACCTCTCGCGACCGGCCCTGGTTGAATCCATGGTCCGGAGCGATGAGGCTTGGGAAGCGGTCTCCTCCTTCTGCGAAGCAGTAATGCTAGCGAAGGAGGAGGCGTGCCGCGCGAGGGAAAGGCAAGGCCTTCGCCCCAACCACCGCTACAGGAGAAGACGCCCCGGGCGTCGGGAGTCGCAGGGCGATCCCGGGCCACCTTAGGCGCGGGCCTTCCAACCCCTTGGCACGGGAGTCCGACTCGCACTTGTCCAGTTTTTTATAAGAAGTATTTTTTTTTTTTTTTTTTTTTTTTTTTTTTTTAATAATAATAATAACTTTTATTGGAACTAAAACACAAGTTACAATAAAATTATGTACGATAATGACTGCATTAGTTATAAACTGTGTCGCAGCCATTAACGCCCTTACAAAAATGTTTATGCGTCAGTGCTCCAGGGTTGAGAAATTATTATTAACTTAAATGAAAAATTATAAAGGATAGTAATAATATAAAAGCGAAATGGTATAGTAATCATAATAGGCAAGCGTGTGATGTGCTGTGTTGTGCGTGTGTGTGGGTGTGGTGAGTTGTGCGTGGGGGGTGTTGAGAGTGAGTGTGTGAGTGTGGTGTTTTATGTTGTGTTGTGTGTGTGTATGTTTACATACGTATATGTGTTTTAATTACGTTTTAATTAACTTTTCAAGTTCTTCATAAGTAAGGGTATGAAGCCACTTATCAACGGTCACTCGACATTCCCTCAGACCAAGTGAATAAATATTACATATACTATTTACTCGGTTGTACAAAATAGAGCTTAGGTATGTATATTGACGTCTAACTGCTTCGATGCCGACTGACTCAATTAAACAGACTCTTTTAGTCCTTCGTCTGTGCTTAATGAGGTCAGGATCGAAAGTCAGTTCGGAGTGCTTACGTAGTACGGTGCTAAGCACAAATGAGTGTCTGACTCTTGGTACCCCACATATTGCGTAGAGTTCATTTGTGGGGAAGCGGATAGGTTTGTGGGCCATAACTTTTAAAACTGCCCTCTGCGCTCTTTCCATTCGCAGTAATGAGGATTTCCCAGAACTGCCCCAGGCTGTTATGCAATAGGTTATGATTGAGTGAGCTAGAGCATAGTATACCGTTTTTAAAGTAGGGAAATCAGCAGAAGCCCTTAGGTTCTTAAACACATATATTAATTTCCTGACTCTACCCACCAGTGACCTAATATGCTCGTTCCATGACAGAGTACTATCAATATAGACACCAAGATACTTCATACAATGAGTACGGACAATTTGAGTGCAACTACAGTCCTGATTAGTGCTCGGGTTACATTTGTGAGCTGTTAGTGTGTAGGCAGAGGTCGGTTGTGATGTTCTGCGTGGGGAGAAGGTCATAAATTTAGTTTTATCTAAGTTGAGGGTGAGCAGATTGTTTCTAAGCCAGGTCATAGTAGTCTGTAGGGCAATTTCAGCATGAGAGAGCGTATCGGACCAATCATTACCATGTACTACTATTGCAGTATCGTCAGCATATGTTATAATTTTACAGTTTATTAAAGGAAGGTTGCAGAGGTCGTTTATGTATATCAGGAATAAGGTAGGACCAAGTACGCTACCCTGTGGCACACCGTGACTGATAAATTTGGGTCCACTTGTGTAATTTCCTATTTTAGTAGTCTGAGAACGACCTGTTAGGTAACTTGTGAAAAGATTTAGGGGCAAACCTCTGATTCCAAGTCGTTCTATTTTGTTTAGTAAGAGTGGAATGGAGACCGTATCAAAGCATATCATATTTACTCGAAAAGAAGTAGGACATGGTTGAAAAACCAAGAAATAAGTTAATCGTAGGTACTACTTATTTTAACCATGGTTGTTAATCTATGTTTCTAATTATGAAACTGTTGGCATACAGAATAGATAATAATTTAGGTACATTTTGCCCCCAAAGTGCCAAACGTAACGAATTCGGAGAAGCATGCATCTGTAACACTGCAATTTAATTAAACGTAATAGTAATTCAGAAAAATACTTTTTGGAGAAAAGCGAAAAGAGTAATTTCTTTGGCAAAATATTGTCTTTGTCATGGTTATTGAATTTGATGGTAAATGCCAAAATTATTCTGTCAATGTTAATGCTGGAAGATGTTTTTAGATTTTGAGAAAATACTATTAATTTTTGCCAATATTAAAAAGTGAAGATAATTAATTAAAAACGGAGCAAGTGAAAAACGACCGGGAACGACCGGAAGGGCTCAGCGTCGTCTTGTAGCACCGTATCATCCGGCTTGCAATGGTTTGGTGAAAAACAATATTAATTGGATTGTTGCCTTTAGCTGACGATGTACGTCGGCTAAAGGCAACAACTCAATTACACCAACCACTAAGTCGCACCTATTCCAACAGGATTGCACTACTCCATGGGTGCTGGAAAGCTTCAGCGGTAAAACTCGTGTAAGAAGAAACCGTACGTCGGCCTCCTAATTTGACTAAAGAAAATGTTATAGATACATAATACATTTATAATTTTGCGTATTAAATGCTAATATTTTTGTGTTTGCGCTTAATTTCATACAATTTTTACATATTCAAATAACATTTTGAACTTTTGACAATCGTTTTCGCTGATGAATGTCAGTAGGCGCAGCCAAATGACATTCTGTCAGCGGTAACGATTGTCAAAATATCAAAAATGTATGAGATTGACAAGCGCTATCGAAAAGTCACGTGGTCAATCCCTTACATTTGACGTGAGCGCTATCGAAAAGTCACGTGATCTCTTAGATTTGACAGCGCTATCGAAAAGTCACATGATCCCTAAAGGTGGGTACTGACCAGTGTTACGGGCCATTATGGTGGGTATCCACTATGTTCACGCACCTCTTGCGCTCCGCGCTCCAGCAACTATTACACATAGTGGATGTGTTTGCGAACTTGGTTCACACTTAATTCGCAAACGTATCCACGATGTGGAGCAGTTGCAGGAAGGAGCGCGGAGCGCAAGAGGCTCGCGAACATAGTGGATATCCACCAAAACGTACCATTCTAGGCGAGCATGTAACATTAAGCCGTGTCCTAAAATCCGTGCAACATGCTCGTTTCAAACTCTTTGCTCGCCCATGCTCATGATTCGCAAGACACTGGCAATCACGATGTTTGGCGAAGAGGTTGTTGGGATCTTTGATTCTACTAAATTATTGTTGAATTTTTATTTGTCCTACTCTATAATTTACAAGAAATAAACACAATGTAGCCAAATATCGATGCGTGTGGTCTCAAGTTGCACTCGTCACGACTTGTCGCAGTGTACTGACTAAACCACGTAACACTCGAAGAGATTTGCCAAAAAATCGACAACAGGCGGAGCACTCAAAACGAGCCACGATCGGCTCTTTGCTCGCATGTTCTTCCTCGTTTCCACGAACTGACCTCACAAATGCTCTCTTCGTAACATATGCATTCCATTCCGCCCCGTAAGACTGGTCAGTACCCACCTTTACATGTTGACGTATGGATAACGTTTGACGTATGTCACCGGAAAATGGTAAACTCCGCAAGATTATAAAATAACTTGAGAGGTTGCAAACTCTCGATAAATTGTCAACTGAAAATTTGGAATAGTTTTTTTACGCATCAAAATTTGATAGTCTATATTATTTCCGTGCCGGTCCGAGAAATTTTGGACTGATATAAACTGGCGACCAATCAGCACTCTGGTCTACAATTTATTTGTTTTGGTTAGTAGTAAAACTGGAAACTTGGCGCCACATTGGTCTTTGTTGGTGTGAGCTTATATCTGAACAGAACAATGAGAGCCTTGTTTTCAGGTTTACTATCACACCAAAACAGATAAATTACGAGACTATCAAATTTTGATGCGTAAAAAATTACTTCAAATGTTCAGTGGACAATTTATCGAGAGTTTACATCTCTCAAGTTATTTTAAAATCTTACGGAGTTTGCCATTTTCCGGTGACATGGACATTCACTGACATTTATGGGATATAGGTTTGTGTGCGTCGTGGCCATATCGAAGAATTGGCCACTTCATTGTATGGCCGAAGTTAGTTTAGGTTACATTTGAGGGAACTTAGGGCACCCCGACACGGATAGGTTAAATAGCTTCAAATTGGATGGCATCATACAATTCATGTTAGGTTCCTTTAAACCCTGTGTTCCAAGTTACGATTGAAGCGGCCACATCATGAAATTGTCAAATTCTACGATATGGCGACGACAATTAATATCTGTATTTGTTGTCGCCATATCGTAGAATTTGGCCAAGTTTGTGGACCGCTGTGTTCTAACACAGCGGTCCACAAACTTTGTTGTCGCATTGTACGCTTGGAGAATTTTCTATTTTGAGTGGACCCCTCCCCGCTGTTTTAATGTTAATTTTACATACATATTGTTTAATTCGGTTTTATACTTCTAAACAAATACATATATAGGGTAAAACCAGGATAGTTGCGCCAGGGGTATAGTAGCCTCGATTTTAATTACTCTAGTTTCGCGGATGAATAACATGTTATTTTATTTATCAATCGTGACACTCTACAACAACCACTAAGTAGACCGTGTTACATGTGTCTGTGCGATTGCATGGGAAGGCAAGGTGCGATCAAAGTTTTTGCGCGTTAAAAGTCCTCTTTCTCGGCGGGGCACCTATCCTAAACGTAATTTATATGTATTAGGCAACTATTCCCCATATGGGATAGATGTCACAAAATTTAGAGGTCGACAAAAATCGCCAATATTCTGGAAATATGAAAAATAATGTTCTTTACTTTCACAAATTTGAAGAAAATAAACCAAAGTACCTACCCGTTTTATGAATAAAGTGACAACTAACTAAATATATAATAATTATATATTTTTACAAAAAGTGTGGCAACTATCCGGCTTTTACCCTATAAGAATATTATTAAGTGAGTGTCGAACTGCATAAATGGGATCCAGTATCGTGGCCCCCATTTATCTGTCACGCACTCCGATGCAAATCTAGACCCCTAAAGGTCCATGTAGACTATTATGGAATGACTGAACTAGATTGAATGTTGAATGGAATGATTTTTTTATGGACATTACAAATAACTATGCAGCATGAATAAAATTAAAAATTTATTTTTTTATATTTATTTACAAAATAATAATTAAAAGGTATATAAAGTAAACCCTTAATATCGAGGTTTTCTTAAAGTATCCACTTCAAATGCATTGTATGAAAATGATTAGGTTTCCAGGAATGAGAAACCTGTAGTTTCTATTGGAGGTTATTCTTGCTGTCATTAATAAATGTTTTTTCACGATATTTGTAATAGCACTAGTATCAGTAACTGACTGGCTGGTGTACTTATGGTAGAGATGGTTGGCACGATTGGTTCAGGTGATGGTGGCGTACACCTGAAAAACAATACAATTTTACAAAGGTTCTTCATGTTCAAGGTTTTTCGGGAAAATGGTTCTGAGATGCATAGCTGCAACACGGAAGGAAAGACAGAAACGGTTACAATTCGGAAGAATGGGATTCCTGACTTTGCAATTAATCTAATCTTTAAAACTAGCACCATTTTACAACTTGTTTAAATAGTAGTTACGAAGGTAACGGAACGCAACCGTTATTAACTTACCTTTCCCCGAAGGGATCATCATCATCATCAGCAGTGTATCAATAGCACGCTTTACACGTACTATGCGAATCAACACTGAATCTACGATGGACTATTGCGTTTATAAAATTCACTTACATATATTGGGATAGAACCAGCAACTTAAACGTTTTACCTTCCAGGCTTCAGTGAAAAGACGAAACCAGGCTCCAGTAGATTAATTTTACGAATAGCTGGCGCGTACTTTATATTCCTTTTCTTTCTATAAATAAACAGGCAGAAACTTAGAAAAAATTGGTTTCACAATAAAAGTTTAAGCACATGTACCGCTTTTAAATTATGCACAAACGATTCACTTACCTAGATTATTATATTATTATTTTGTAGACAGTCGGTTCAATTTTGCCAATAAAATTATCAATTTCGCAATATAAAATAATGTTTTGAACCATGTTTGACATGTCCGTCATCGAAAACCATAAACTAGAACAATAGTTTTTATTGAACAAGCGCAATCGCCAAAATATTGACAAGCGGCATCGAATCGAAGCCGAAGCGATCCTTCGTCACGCCAACGCTATCGAAATCGAAACGCTTCGTAGCGATTGACACTTGTCTAGAGCCCCTGGACCTTTAACTTTTCAAATTTTTATTCTCTTAGCAGTTTGAATTTTTTAAGCTTTTTGTAATTTAGCTCTAACTTTTTTATATCTTTGAGTGTCCAATCAAAGCCTAGGTCCTGAATTTTTCCATGTTTTTCTATGATTTCTATGTATCCTGTCCTGTGTGTAATAATAGGTGTTTTCCTAATATCTTTTTCTATTCTACCAAATATGCGGTCTGCCGGCAAGAAACTATGCCCACGCACAGAGAAAGTTATTGTGATTTCTTCAACTGTGTTATTGTTATTAGCTAACCAGTAAATTAGTAAATGTAGGATGTGGCTATTTTTATTTTGTCTGCCACATCCGTCACAGAACAACTTCAATGATGTGACATTTTCAGGAATAGTTAAATTGGTTAAGTAAGTCAGCAATGCTGATCCAATTTCTAGGGAGAAGCCTGTGTCTCATCCCATACAAAAAAGTCAGGTTGGTTTTTGTCTACATCAGTGATACAAAAATTGTAAAAACTTATTTGCCTACTGTAAAATGCATCTTCTATAGGTGTTCCTGGTAATAGTAATACCTTTTGCAAATCAAAACACAGCCTGATGCTGTTGGCAACTGGTGTTCTCAATAGTTCATAGAAAACATTGGATCTTAGTTTGTGAACCCTCTTTTCAACCATCAATGTTTGCTTTCTTTGACTGTTGGTTTCATTTTTTATTTTATTTGACCACAAAATGCAAACACTGCATGCGTCAGTAGCTGGGGATTTAAACCCAATGTTGAATTCATTGCAAAATATATTGTGGAACATGGTGCGGGAAACCCATAAATTTCTAGGCACCGACAGGTTATAGATTCTGAGTAATCTAGCAGCATTTAGTTCAGATTATAAATATATTCTTTTGCTTTTCTGTCTGTTATAGTGACTTTCCTGAGCAGGTAACTTTTTCAAGAATTCCCTTAACTTTTCTTTTTTCTCTCTTGACTTGGCTGCTTTCCTGTCCCCACCTCGCTTCTCTGTAGGAGTTTCCCCTTGACTAAGCCTAACATTTAAGTTTCTTAGCCTTTTTTCTCCAATTGAAAATGTTTTTTGAAACATTTGTTTACACACTGTTGTCAGTTTTTTATTTATATATAGATGGTAGGTGCAACTAACCCTTCGATTTTTCGTTGTCGCTTTTGGACTTGACTTTCCTCGATTTAGTGGCTCATACAGTGCTAAGAGTCTAGAAAGATAAATATCTTGATCTACCTTCCCACGTCGTTTAAAAAACAACTTTCTATTTCCTAGGATATCTTGTAATGTCAACCTTTTACATTTGAAAGTTTTTAGCGAATTTTGATCACATGGACATCTATAATTTATGCACAAGGGATCTTGATCTGTGTAAGTCCTGAAAAGATACATAGAAACAGTAAATTAATTAGTTATATAACCATAAGAGAACAGGATATTGAAATAAAATAGGTATCAACAAAAATACTTGTGTTGTATAGCAAAATGAGTTTGTGTTGTTATTTTTTACAATCTACCTACGATATACCGTGAAAAAGACTTTAGATATATAGAACTTAATCAAATATCATTGCCTGTTTAAGCCTGTAGTTATCAACAAAATAACATCCATTGAGGTTAGAACAACAAACTGATATAGTAATTATTTACTTACCTACACCACTGTGGTTTTCATCTTCATCATCTGAGCTATTTCGAAGGCAAGCACTTACAAGTGCCATTGTTCGAGCACTCAACTTTTTATTCATTCTTTTTTGAAATAAGATCAAAGCACAGTAGAAAATGTAGAAGTGAATGTGTCAGTGTTACCCGCTAAAATTTCGTGTTGCTATTTTATAATTACGATAGTTTATGGTAGACATTGGTAGATGTTTATGTTTAATATAATCATCACCCGGGAAAAAGTAATAATCATAATTATGTATTAGCGAACAGAGGTAAAGCATTTCTATTCCTATCAAACATTCATTTTTTTAAACGCAAACCGAACCCAAGCTTTATAGACCCTTATTTTTTTATAATTTCATAAAACATAATTATCGATATGGAACTAAGCATCTTGGTTATTTTTAAGCTCATTTATTTTTTTTTCAAAATAGAACCAAGCCACATAAATAATTTTTATTTTTATTTTCTTCTGGGAACCATGTGGCTTGGTTCTAGATTGCGTAATAAAAATTCTAAAGTACGATAAGTACCATGCTACATGAGTCCGTTTTGCTTATAAAAAGTGACTCAAACTCGGGTTGGTACCTTTAACGGCCCTTTAAATCTCGGTAAGTGATTTTGAGGTTAGTAAAGCATTATTGATATCTGCCCATAAAGCTGCAGAAGTTTCGTTACTTTTAGCAATGACTGGACGTGGGGTCAGCGGTGAGTATGGAGGTGGTTCTATACTTTTTTCAACAGCTGGTTTCAATATCATCAGCATCAGTATCAATAGAAGTAAGTATTGTTTTATTTTCCTTCACCAAATTAGTAGCTAAAGACAGCGGAGGAGGCAAAGGACACTGGGAAGCTTCAGCAGAGACGGTAAGTAATATAGCAGAAAAATTAGGATCGGATATAGCTACATCACCCCCTTTGCAAGCCGTTTTTTCATGTGGATTATTAACCTCACCATGCGTACTACATCTTCTTCGCTTGCGCAGCAAATCTAAAATAATAGCCCGCTTTTAATCAAAAATTGCAAATTTAAACATGCCTATGTAGTCAATTAAGCCTTTTCCGTAATTTTTGGTGATCGCACAATTATCCGAACCAAATGCGTCGAATGAATCGAAGTCAAGGAAGCTTTGCACACATATCCGCACCTAAAGAATCGACCACGCCGAAAAAATTTAATGAAGAAATAGCACTCGCGTTTTGCTATATTCCACGCCACTGTCAGAATGCGAGCACATCGGTTGATTCTGACCGCATCGCCCGAGCCTAATTTGTTGATAATCTAGAATTTCCGGGGGTTCTTCCAGATTTGGACGATTCGAATCGGTGGTATGCGGGTGAAAGAATTCTAAAATTCGTTTCGTTCGGCTCGTTCGTTGCGTTCGGCTGAGAAAAATGTGCGTTCACCTTTAGAATGTTATTTAATTTATAATTTGAAAAATAGGCTTTTTATTTAAAAAAATCTCTATTAATATTATATGCGAAAGTAACTTTATCTATCTTTCTGTTACGCTTGTTCGCCTAACCCACTGAACTGAAATGTAGTTAAGTCTCTTTTTCGGAGAAGAACCTACTAAAGCAACAGCACGCAAAAAAGGCATTCAAAATGCAAAATATAAAGAAATAACATAAACAATACCTGAAGAAACCTGGATTGGACTGCTTGGCCTAGAGTTATCATGAAAATCTGAAAAAGGAATAATATATACTAAGCAAAGTAGTTTAACATTACTGCCTATAATGTAAATACACATATTATTATGAATGTTAATGAACATTGTTATGTTCCGGTTTGTTGAAAACATGATGTAGTTATAGTAGAACCGTGCCACAAACTGAAGAGATGAATAAGTAAAAAGTTTCAAGAAACAACAAAAACTTTTTATAACCTTAAAATTATTTACGTACCTTGATTGTCGTTCTCTTTATTATCTGAATGGTTGAGGCAGCTAGAAATCATAGTTTGTATCGTGGTGTTCACTCTCTTCATTGTTGGAAACAATAAATCAATTATTACAATTTTAAAATCACACAACGTAGACGTACCGAACGCTCCTGTTTTTTGACACAGTGTTGCCACTGTCAATATTATTTAACTTCTATAAAGTTTAGAAAGAGTTGTCATATTCATACCAAAACTTATCACAAAAATTATAGAAAAATATAAAAACTAGTGAATTCCAATAGTGTATGTAGGTGTTGAGAACATCACTATGCGCCGGGCGACCGCGCGGGACGCCTGCGGTCGCGGAGGGGGTCAACCTGCAAGCTCGCACAGGCCGGCAGCGGCGGCCCACAGCACTGCGTCATCGTCCATCTCACTGAGCGCACACTCATTCCTTTATTTTTAACCGTAGTTTCGAATTATTGTTTGATCGCTTGTTCGCTTCATTTAAATTAATACAGTCCATATTTTATTGTTACCGGAGTTTCTCTGCTGTCCTAATACCACCCTTAGGATTTAACCCACTCCTTTCTATGGTCCTTCGAGCCGGATAACTGACCAGTTTTACCAGGAGTGACAAGCGGTTTTTCAAAATTTGAAATCGACCGTTGGACAACTGGACTACGACCTCGGCACTTCAAGAGGACTTCTCACCCTTCGTGCGGGCCTGGTTCGAGTCTACGGTCAACATCTTCGGCGCCTTTGTGAAGAAGCATACTTCATCGGAGCGAACATCAAGTTCTTCAGTGGTCATCGCAGCTGGGTCATCGCAGCGTAGCAGCCCGAGCAGAGCCCGAGAACATCGCCATCCAACTTGGAAGCTTCACGCAAGGAAACACTCAGTTTGGACTCGCAGTCAACGGATTTCGTGAGATCTTTCCATTTTCATACTAACATATTTCATACTAACATTATCATACCACTAGAGAATTAGATAGTGCATTAGACCAGTGAATCATACAGTAGTATTCATCTCAGTAGATAATACCCCATCGTAAACATAGTTAATAACTTGCTTTTCTATTAGATTCATTAACATTAATTTTTGTCCGTGTTGTCATTAGCATTTTTATTTCATAAAATACGCTTCCATCTATTACAGTAGTGTTCACGCATTAATATAGTAACTAGTAATAAGTGCTTATTAATCTAGTTATAAAACCAGTAGAAATCCGCTTTTTTTTTTCCATCTCATTTTGAATTCAATTTTTTTCTAACCGCCTACCCGTTTTGAATAGCAACGCTCAGCTGATTGCTATTACTCACATGCCTCTTGGAACGTTTAGTGCTTTGAATCTTTCAGTGATTCTTTATTCTGTCTTCTTCTTATTTTTCTTTTTTTCCCTTAGTGCTTAAAGCTGCATACCTTCTTATTTAGCCATGGCTGAGGAAATGACAGTTAAAGAGCTTACAAAGAAACGCGCCTCAATTAAATCGCAGCTTACTCAATTTACAACATTTTTAACTACCACTAAGACTTGCGAACAACTTAGTGAGGAACAGCTAGTCGAACTAGAGATGAGACTTGAGAAAATGGTTACCGTATATGCCACCTATGATCAATTTCAGGGTCAATTGGAGTGCCTGTCAGCAAAGCCCGACGAGCAATTCGCCGAACGTGAGCATTTTGAGGGCAGCTACTACAAACAACTTGCATCTGCTCGCGCGCTTCTGTCGCGACACCGCGCTCAACTAGAGTCTAAGGTAAGCACCAGTGAACAACTACCGGTGGTTACTAGACAAAATAATGTAAGACTTCCAAAAATTCATCTACCTCACTTTAGCGGCGGTTATAGGGATTGGTTAGAATTCAAATAAATTTCACTACTTGCGTTCATCACTTAACGGCAGTGCAGCACTGGTTATTAAAAGTTTAGATTTTAGAGGTGACAGCTACAACAATGCGTGGCAATTGTTATGTGAGAGGTACGACAACGAACAGTTAAGCAATCACATTCAGGCTTTATTTAATGTGGAGCCTCTTCAAAGGGAGAGTAGCCAGGGTTTACGACAAGTTGTCGATGAAACCAACAAAAATTTACGGTCGTTGACGACACTGGGGTTTGCCGTAGAACATTGGTATCCTATGGTGATACATTTGATGTCATCAAAGTTAGACCCAGTTACTAGCAGACAGTGGGAGGAACATAGGAACTCTCTAACTGAATTTCCTTCCTTAGACATTTTCACTAAATATATTTCTAGCCGTTGCAATCTTTTAGAAAAGCTTGAGGAGGCAAAGAGTTTAAAATCTAAGCCAGAGTCGACACACAATAAACCGAAAAGCTTTTCGGTATCAACAAGTAAGGGTAAATTTAATACTTTATGTCCCCTATGTAAACAAAATCATTACTTATTCAGCTGTGAACAATTCAAGAAACTAGCAGTCACTGAACGCTTATCTAAAGCAAAACGAAACTGCAAATATTGTAAATCTAGGCATAATACAATGTTACATTCTCATGAGGATGATCCCAGTTCTTGTAAGGAGCATATAACTTTAGCTGGCACTAACCGTGATTATTCATCTCGTCATGTGTTGCTTTCCATAGCATTGGTAAGAGTCACGGACCAATCCGGGACGCCGCACAGCGCCAGAGTCTTACTTGACAATGGAAGCACGGCCAATTTTGTTACCAAGGACCTTTGTGGTAAGCTACATTTACCTATTCATAGTGTAAGCTCACACGTAGCAGGCATCAACAGTCAAGTGTCCACCATTACGCAATCTTGTTCGCTACATTTGCAGTCGTGTGATGGGACATACAACATTGACATTGATTGTTTTGTCTTGCCCAATATAACCACTCACATACCTCATACGTACATAGACTTAGCTGACGTACAACTACCAGCAGGAATAAGTCTGGCCGACCCATCTTTTAATGTCCCATCCTCCATCGACATACTTGTGGGAGCCGACATTTTTTGGAGTGTGATTGGTCGTAATCGCATACAGTTAGGTAGACATATGCCGACGCTCTTCGAAACTAAGCTCGGATGGCTCATATCTGGCGCCTTAATTCAGCCTAACTCAGCCCACTCAGTGTGCATGTTCACGAATGACAAGCACGCCACACACACTCAAGAGCCCATGGATCTTTCAAGATTTTGGGAACTTGATTCCATCTCGCCTAAGTACAACTTCACGTCCGAAGAGCGAGCTTGCGAGCGTAACTTTAAGACCACTACTAGACGCAATGCTGATGGACGTTTCGTGGTCACCATTCCCTTAAAGGAATCACCTGAAGCGTTAGGAAATTCTTTTGAGATGGCCAAACGTCGCTTCCTGTCGTTAGAGCGTAGACTCGAAAGAGACCCGATACTGAAGCAGCGCTACGTAGAATTCTTGCAGGAGTATGAAGCATTAGGTCATATGAGCGAAGTCACTCAACCTTCTTCATCTCACTCCTATTATCTTCCACATCACGGTGTTTTCAGAGAGTCCAGTACAACGACAAAGCTGCGAGTTGTCTACGACGCATCAGCCGTAACAACTTCTGGTAAGTCGTTTAACGACATTCAAGGCATAGGCCCTAGGGTTCAGGATGACTTGGTATCCATCTTGTTGAGATTTCGCCAACACAAGTACGTCATATCGTCAGACATTGAAAAGTTCTTCCGACAGATTGATGTCGACGAATCGCAGCGATCTCTACAACAGATATTATGGCGCTCTGACCCATCATTACCTCTGAAAACTTACACATTGAACACCGTTACTTACGGAACAGCATCTGCTCCGTTCATTAGCACGCGATGTCTGCCTCAATTGGCAAAGGAGGCAACACACGCACGTACACAGCAGTCTATACGTCATGATTTTTACGTAGATGATTATCTATCAGGAAGTGACTCTATAGAGAGCACTATCGCTTTGGGCAAAGATGTCATCAGTACTCTTAAGTCTGCGCAACTCAACCTCCGGAAGTGGCAGTCAAACAACGCACACATACTACAGGCAATCACTACAACCGCACATTCATCATCGTCTCAAGACACATCCACAAAAACACCTACAGACACACCTGAAACAGTCAGTTTAAGTAGCGACGAACCAAGTAAGACCCTCGGTCTTAATTGGCATTGTCATACTGACTCATTAACGTTCTCCATTCACATACCAGCACATACAAGTACTATAATCACCAAACGACTTATTTTGTCCACAATAGCGCAAGTATTTGATCCTTTGGGACTTGTCTCTCCCTGTATTGTCGAGGCTAAGATAATACTGCAGAAATTGTGGATAGACAAGTGCCCATGGGATGATGTGGATAACGTATGTAGACATTAAAAAATTATGGGAAAAGTTCACGCAAACTTTACCTCAACTCAATCTTCTCAGCATATCACGCAGGGTGGTATGTGATACCCCATCATCCGTGGAAGTGCATACATTTACCGATTCATCAGAGAAAGCGTATGGGGCAGCCATATATGTACGGTCTGTGACTAGTAGCGGCACCGTTCACTCCTATCTGCTCACATCAAAAAGTAAGGTTGCACCAATCAAATCGACTACAATCCCAAGGCTGGAACTTTGTGGTGCCTTATTAGGGACTAGGTTGTGTGCAAAGGTACTTGAGTCTTTAAACCTTAAACCTGACAACTGCATATTCTGGTGTGACTCAATGATCGTCCTAGGTTGGCTGTCTACATCACCTGCTACACTTAAGCCGTTTGTTAGGCATCGAGTTTCGGAGATACGGGACGGTTTTGGTGATTACACCTGGCGATATGTGCCCTCTAAGGACAACCCCGCAGATCTGATCTCCCGTGGTCTGAGCGCTGACCTCATAGGACAATCTTCCTTGTGGTGGTCAGGGCCTTCATTTTTACTAACAGATCCAGCTCTTTGGCCTTCAATGCCTAACACAGATGTAAAAACGACACTACCAGAATTATTAAAATCACACACTATAAACATCCTTAATAATAATCAATCATTACCTATAACTAATTCTATTCCTAATACAAATAATAATCTATTTCAGACCTTAATTAATAATTCATCTAATTACTTACATTTACAACGTCTATTAGCATACGTATTTAGATTCATTAATCGTTGTAGAAGGTTACATAGTCATAGTCTTGCTCTTACTATTTCAGAGCTATCTCACAGCGCTGCGTTCATAACTAAAACAGTTCAGAAGGAAATGTTTCCTGAAGAATACGAGCTGCTTTCATCAGGCAAAACATTACCAAAGAAAAATCGCTTAAAGAAATTGTCACCTTTTATTGAGGCAGGTATTATACGAGTCGGAGGAAGATTAGATAATTCTTGCTACGATTATAATGTCAGGCACCCAATTATTATCTGCAGCAAACATAACTTTACCAAACTTATTTTTAAAACATTTCACTTACGCCTATTTCATGCTGGTCCACAACTACTATTAGCTACAATTCGACACGAGTATTGGCCTTTAGGTGGTAGGAACCTTGCCAAATCAACTGTTCATAAGTGCGTGAAATGTCAGAGATTCAACGGTAGAACAGTTCAACCTATCATGGGTAACTTGCCTAGGGAACGAGTTCAGTTAGAGTTTCCTTTCTTAGAGACTGGCACGGACTATGCCGGACCCATCCTCCTAACCGACCGCAAAGGTAGAGGATGTAGATTAACTAAATCATACATTTGTGTTTTTGTTTGTCTAGCCACAAGGGCGGTTCATTTGGAGCTTGTCTCAGACCTAACAAAATATGCCTTTATTGCAGCACTGAACAGGTTTATTGCTCGTCGTGGTAAACCGAAGACCATTTACTCTGACAATGGCACTACCTTTATTGGCACCTGTAACGAAATAGCTGACATATTAAAACAGGACTTTTCTTCAGAAATGGCAAATACAGGTATCAACTTTTCCTTTATTCCGGCCTACACCCCACACTTCGGTGGCTTATGGGAGTCTGCCGTGAAGTCCATAAAACATCACCTGAGGCGTATATTAGGCTTTGCACATCTCACTTACGAAGAGATGTCTACTTGTCTGATTCAGGTTGAGGCAATACTAAACTCTCGTCCTCTCACTCCTCTTTCCACTGATCCATCTGACCTATACCCCTTAACTCCTGCCCATTTCCTAATTGGGAGATCTCTCACATCCCTGCCGCATCCGCAAGTCGTAAACCAGAACATCTCCAGTCTGAAACGTTTCCAGCGTATAGAACATCTCAAGCAACAGTTCTGGAACAGATTCTCTAACGAGTACATCTTTTACCTCCAACAGAGAACCAAGTGGACGGGCTCCGATGGGATACTCGAAGAGGGATCAATGGTGGTACTCAAGGAGCAACACTCACCACCACTGATGTGGCCACTCGGCCGAATCGTCCGGCTCATACCTGGGAGAGACGGAATAAGCAGAGTCGCAGACGTGAAGACGAAGAAGGGAATAGTCGGACGAGCCTTTAACACCATCTGTCCTCTTCCAGTATAAACCTTGAAGACAAGTCTTCAACGCCGGGAGCATGTTGAGAACATCACTACGCGCCGGGCGACCGCGCGGGACGCCTGCGGTCGCGGAGGGGGTCAACCTGCAAGCTCGCACCGGCCGTCAGCGGCGGCCCACAGCACTGCGTCATCGTCCATCTCACTGAGCGCACACTCATTCCTTTATTTTTAACCGTAGTTTCGAATTATTGTTTGATCGCTTGTTCGCTTCATTTAAATTAATACAGTCCACTATTTTATTGTTACCGGAGTTTCTCTGCTGTCCTAATACCACCCTTAGGATTTAACCCACTCCTTTCTAGTAGGTATCTCTGACTTGGATGAATAATTTTATCAGAGTTTATTACACAACACAGATTCAAAGACATGACTCCTTAAATGTTGCAAATAAAGTTATGTCAACAAGGAACCAAGTAATGTGAGTTTTTGTAAATAATTACGATTATGCCTATTTTAATATGCAAACAAGAACCAACCTGCATGGTTCTACTTCTTTGATTAAAAAATAAAAAATGCAAGGGACCATGTGGTATGAGTCTTATTGAAAAAACCAATTTCAACTATTTTTAACGATTGTTGGGTGACTATGGGGCATGGATCTTGTTAGTTTATTGAACAACTGCGGTTATGTTGGTTGATAACCTTGTCATAGAAATGTTTTGTTCTGTCAAAATTGTCAGATCATTTTGATCTTTACAGGGTCGATAGAAGCCTCATTTTTGAAAGCTTCTGTGTCCTTATCTCGATTTTGGCATTTGTGTGGATTGGTTCCTGCTTGCATAAGTAGGTCCAATTGTCAAAGCAAGTTTTGTCTCTGATGTTTTATCTAAGTTATTTGTCTCCGCCCTAATAATTTTTGGTTATGCCGTAGATTAAGTAAACAGCTTCTGATACATAAATTAAGCAGCCGCTGTCCCTTAGAGTGACCAATTTGTGAAACCACAATTTTTCTTTTGTGAGCATGCTATCGATACAAAAATTACACTTAATTTTTTTCATTAAGTATCTCGCAACATTCCCTGCAATATAGCCTACGACATATTTTTTGTAGTTTGGGACATCAGTCGAAGCTATCAGAGAAGCAATGTCTACATCAGGTGCGTGTCTTTCTGATTCTTGGTACGGCTGTTCTTCGTCATCGTCAAAACGTTCAGAAAAAGTGGTTTGATTAATACATTTTATTGCAGAAGAACAAGTCAGGACAGAAATATCTTCTAATGGCATAATAGTTTTCTGTATGCACCTTGGAACTGAAGGACATTAGGATTATCAATATGCCCTCCATTCATTCTTATCATGCCGAAGAACAGTTCCAAATGATCTTGGCTCAAATGGTACGTAGAAATATAGACCATTTCTTTTGTATCCTCAACAAGAGTTTTATACAAGTGTTTTAGGCTGTCTATGCATATCAGCATTCCTCTAAAACCTTTATTACTTTGAACACTTAAGACTGACTCAAAACTCTTAACTTTTATTCTTATAGCAGCCTCATTTTCATGGTACGTAAGCTTCCTAGTAGTTTTTATACTTAAATTTAATATATAGTTTTTGGCTTTTTGAAGAAGATCGAATATATTTACTTTATTATCTTTTGACAATGGACGACAAAATCCGTATTGTGTTAATCTTCTTGAATTAAAGCATAATCAAATTTTCTGTGCCCGCAGATTTTTCAAATTTGTCCAGTTTTAGTATTTTTCGCGGCAAAATTTTAGACTGATAGAAACACTTCTGCTAAGAAGTTACATGGCCAGTTTAACTTTCATAATTGTATTTCTAAATTCTTAATGTCTTCGTGTTAGCTTGTTCGCAATGTTCAGTCCTTCTGTATCCTGCAAATCATTTAAAAGTACCAAGTAGTTCCAATCCACAACATTTTTTTGCTCATCGAGGAATTGGCTTGTCTTCCCAGTGATTACGGATAAGCCTAATCATGTGGCATGGATCTAGAAATACCGCCACTTCGTGATCTGATGAAGGGTGCTTAAAGGTGGTTTTCATATTTTTTTGATTTTTAACCCGACAACCTAACAATTCCATCGCTGAAATATTGGTGGGGTGACCATCAAAGGTAAGAGATACAACTTTAATAATTCTAGCATCATGGCATTTAGCTAAACATATGTTTATTATTTTTTATGTTTTCCCTCCAAACTGTGAATTAGGAAATATCCCAAAGGGATTTTCCTACGCTCACTCAGGCAAAAAAGCATAAAAACATAAGCCTGTGAGGCTTTTATACCACTAGTTGTGCCTGTGCCAACATCTACATTTCCCAGACCTCCTTTAATATTTTGAGGTCTTATCGCCATTTCATCGGCAATCAATCCACATATTAACCGATTCTTGGCCAATGACGCCCCAGGCGCGTCATAAGGAAATATCACGGGAGGTCCTTGACGCACCTGGCGCGTCATCAAACTTACTTAAAAACAGATTTAAAAAAATTGAGATAAAGAGAACTACCTCTTTTTATCCTAAATTAAACATTGAAGTTGACAATACCCTTGGCCATTAATTTAGAATACATATTTTATAAGTCAGGGATGGTAAACCTTTGGTAACAGTTTACAAACTTATACGGGGTGATGCTAGCATTATACCCAAGTCATGTTCAAACTTAGCATAAATTGGAGGTAGTTCGTCTTGTGTATTCAGTACTGTTTTTAAATCTTTTGAGAACAATGCTTTAATATATTTTTTTGCTGCACAATGATCGGGGTTTGACTTATTTTTAATGGGCGACTTAGGTTTCTCCTTAGATGTTCTTACTTTAAACTTTTTCTCACATTCGTCTTCTTCAGAATCCAAAATGTCTTCAATGCTAGTGTCTGAATTATAATTTCTATATTGACTATTGGTCATGGTACATGGTCCCATGAATTTAAGCTTCTTTGAAATATGCAAAATCGATTGGCTACATTCAGGAAAAACATCATTTTCTTTATCGTTATCTTGTTGGTTATCTTCATGCTTATTAGTAAATAATGCTTGACTACATTCAGGAAAAATTTCGTCTTCTTGCTGATTATCTACAAATAATACATTTATTATCACAAACAATTGACCTAATACAAATAAATTTACACAAATGTTGACTACCCCCGTCACATTTTACTAAAATAAATAAATCCTACCTTTGGAGGCCATATTTCCTTTGAACACCAACGAATAAGAATTGAAGCCCACACAGAACTTTTTCTCTTAGCGTATCGACGCAAGATAACGGCGAAATACGCATAAAACATCATAGGGTGCCAATGACGCTCAAGGTATGTCATCCTGTATGTAAGCCCATGCCGCGCCTGGCGCGTCATCGTTCAATGTTCGGGGCTTGGCTAAAGTATGCATGAAAATGATGGTGGCAATGAGTCGGTTAACGTTTTGTGCGAACTTTGGGACTTTGATTTTAAAAGTTTAAAATATTCATTTGTAAAACCCGGTGGACTATGCTGCCCTGATAATTGTAAATGCAGTACTCGCAAATTGGCGGTTCCGAGATAAACGCGGTAAACGTGTTTTGTGACATCTGCACAACAAGTCTGAATTAAATAATGTTTTAAATATACCAGAAAAATAAGAAAAAAATCAAACTTTGTATTGATCAATTTTTTTCTTTACTTTATTATTTATTTTGGATAAAATGCGCATTACTGCATTTTGTTCTACCATCTAGACTTGTGAACATGACAGTATCCCTAAGCCCAAAGGCAGTATTTGTGTTCATTACTGCAAAATCACCTAGCACGTGTTCAATACTGCATTTTTATTCTATTTATTAATTGTGTCTTATTATCATGCCTGATACTAGTTGAAAGATTTATTAACCTTTTACTTCAGCAATCAGATACTATATGAGAGGATATGTGACGAAATAAAACAGACCTTAATAGGAACTAGAAAAGTGGTTTATTATATTTCTACATAAAATATCACAATCAACATGGCATTATTTTTAATTACTAATTATAATCAGTCTTTAAAATACACTTTAGGAACATGTAGTCTTTTTTATTATATAGGTAAGGTAAATCTAAACTATTATATATAAATATATATATTTATATATATATGTATATATATATATATAAATATATATTATTGTATATATAATAATATATTTATATATACTAGGGGTTTTGTATGTTTTTTATCAAAAATAACATCACTTAATTGGAATCAACTTTTAAAAACTTTTAGTCTACAATTCTTAATTACTGACTAATATCATAACAAAAATGAGAATTCTTTTAAAACATAAAAACATAATAACAATTCTTCTTACAACACAAATAAAAAAATAAAAGCAATACCAAATTTTTATTCTTCAGACTCTCTCTGTTCTAGGACATCTATTGACTCATCATTTACGGGAAGATTTTCCCAAAATGGTAATCGGTTTTCAGGTATTATGTCACCTAATTTTTTTAGTATACCCGACTTCCTTTCTTGCGTTATTCCGCGAGGCTTAACATTTTGTGCAGCACAAGGTATAAAACCCTGCTTAATTATTTTTGTTTTAAGGAAGTCGATCTCTTTCGTGCTTCCATCATGGGTAGTTTTAACAAAAATTGTCATGCTGTTTCTTTGTACCTGGACACAAGCAATGTCTTTTGTGTACATTCTTTCAACATTCTTTTTTAATTTGTACTGCGATGAGTGATCTTCATACTTGTAAAAATTTGAAACTTCCATCGGCTTCACGATCACTTTCTTTGCATTGGCCAGTTGCACACAGTCGATAAAATCAGCAAAATCGTATACTTTTTTTGCTTTCTGGTGCTGACTCTCTACTTGATGGTGAAAACTGTCTGCAGACATAAAAGTTCGAGGTATTTTATAATTATTTTCGTAGCAGCAATCTCAGAACTATTAACAATTTGTACCAAAAATGAGAAAAATGCCCAGTTTTTATTTTGGCCAGTGCAATTATCGGTCCAAATAGTGACTTCAGTACAACCCCGCTTGCTTTCAAAAAATGCCCTATAAGCACTTATAATATCTTCTTGCTTTCTCCCCGATATAGCTTCATGCCAAAGCACAGCATAAGGTTTATCCTTGCTTGAGCCCAGAGGTACAAAGCTTTCATTGAATGCTATGATTCTAGGGCAGAATATGGCTATTTTAAACATGTCTAATCTAGGTAATAACACAACTTTTTGTAGATCTGCTGAAAAGTAGACACTGGAAGAATCTCCACTGTTCTAAGATTTCTCAGCGTCTTGTTGGTAATGTCTTCGTGCAGTTTGATATTTATCGTAGTGGTTGTGATAACTTAAACATTCTGTGCATCTGATGTAATTTGAAACTTTCACAGAGTTCACATTCTTCGTTGCCTAATTGTGCGAATGATATGTTCATATCTTTTTTTAAAAACTTTCGGTAAAGGTCATATGATACTTTAATAGTTGGATTCTTTGTTATAAAATCATTATGCATGAAAGATGCATTTATATCGCTTGGCAGATACCTTCTATAAGGTGCATGTACTCGTCTATAGTGTGCAATAGCAGGTCGAAAACTCTCAATGTGTTCCTTAAGCATATCTCTGTTCACTATCTTTGGACGTTCTTGTTTGTACGTTGGTCTGCTTGTTCGTTTGGTAACTTTTTTAAACTGTGTAATACACGTCTATCGTTTTTTTTAGTATACCCGAGAGGTGTTAAAAAGAAAATTTTACAAACTTCTTTTCTTTTATGTTCTATCTCCAAAAAATATGAATATGTATTTTTCCGCTTCTGGCTACTTTCTCTTATACGTCTATTTACTTCTTTACCGATAACCAATGACCTGATGTATAAACCTTGAGCTTCATATCCGAGTTCCCAAAATAATTTATTTATATCCTGGCGTTCAGATTCTGTAAAATGCAACGAACATTTTTTCACACAAGGTAAGGTGCATCCAGGCTTTACGCTCATTTTCTCTAATTTCAACTTTTTCTTGTTTTCGTTTCTTGTACTCAAAGATTCTTCGTATTTGCGTCTAAGCCTTGGTTTTCCACTTTTCGTTTTTCCCAGGTCGTTTGGTTCAAGGTCAACATCATTTACTTGTAGTTCTTGATTAGTCATATTTTGTGTATTATCCGTAGTTTCTTTATTTATATTCTTATGGTTATCCATGTTTTCTTCATTAGCGTTGTTTGCTTTATCCATGTTTTCCTGAGATTCATTCTTTGTCACATCCATGTTTTCTTCATCAGTGTTCTTTGCCCCATCTATGTTTTCCTGACATTCATTCTTTGTCTCACCCATATTTTCTGTCAGGCCAATCTTAGTAACTTCTTTGTTTTCTTCATTTACTTGACACATTTCTTCTAATTCTATTGTTATATCGACTAAAGACATGTCCATCACTGAACTTGGTAATGTTTCGTCACACAGCAAACTTAAGTAATCTTCCCTTTCGTGAAAATCAAATTCATTATTTAATAAATCAAGCTGTTTTTGTAAATTAGTTTGGGTCATGTTCAATGTCGAAGCATATTCGACTTCTGGCGTAAGTATATGACTATAGTTATCATAGCTAAAGTTATGAGCCCATAGTCTACCAAAATTGTGAATATTACATATCGGATCTACTTCAATAATTATTTCCTTCTTTGACTCATCTTGAGGAATCGAAGACGGAGGTGTATTTAAATATTGATTAGATTTCTCAAACACCATTTCCACCATGTTTCTACCTCGTGTATTTGAAGACATTTTGAACAAAATGACCTGAAAAGATAACAAAAATAAACAGTTTTATCACCAGTACGTAGGTATCTCCCTATTTACATCCTTATTTACAGGGTAAGCACATATACTCATACATACCTAGGTAAAGATATATATTATACACACACAGAGAAACATTTTAAAATTTTATGTTTCACTTGTTGTTTGATTAATAATGATAATACCTAATAATTATTATTTATTTCAACAAACAAGGATCAGATATTTTTTTACACCCACACGATACTTATGTATGCTTTGTGTGTTGTTTACACAATACACATACAACATATACAAACAAAATAGACACAATATAAAACAAAAACACAAACTTTACTAGCTCACACTATAAGTAATTATAAACAATCGAACCTCTGTTTTATTAATCTACTTTATATTTTAATAATCTTCTTATTAACTTTACTTGTAGATATACATACACCTATCATCGTACTGCCCTTATCCCATTTTAGGTGGTGTCACCGTTACCTACATCTTTTTTAGTCTTTCATTCATCACTATCGCACATCGCTTAAGTACCTACTCACAACGCATACATGCAAATAATTCGTCATGCAAATTAAACAATAACCAGACTATACCTACATACGTCCTACGACCACTATTATTGGACATAGGCCTCATTAATTCAACTGAGTGTTGGTGTGAGCCTTTTTTTTTTTTTTTTTTTTTTGTTTTGATCTCGGGGGGAAATCCTCATGGAAATCCTCCACCCTGGGGCGGGTGGAGGGGTCTGTCAGACTCTTACTGACTAAAACCACCCCGGTGTTCCATCTTCCACCTACGCCGGGGATCGCGGGAACGTATGCGTTGGTGTGAGCCTGCTTCAACCTGTGAGCCCATTTTAAATTGGTAGAGACGGATGAAAAAAACACCCAACCTCAGTAGGTACAAACGTGGTTTTGATTTACTAATACTACTGAGTATACTTATGAGTATACGTATATTAAAACAAAGCTATTTGAATAAAATAAATGAATAAAACTTACCAAAACAGAACGAAACAAACAAATTATTAGCACTACGGAGTGGCTGAGCCACACACGTGTTCCGTCCGTGAACGACGTCAACGCACTGATTTACTAGCGCGAAACGCGGCACTTTACCTTGCGGCTTCGGTGTGTGTAAAACTTTTGTTACTTTTGCTACCCTCAAACGCAGCACTGTACAATACTACATTCAGTGTTAGTAGTGCAATAGAACTTATTTATTATACTTGCTACGCTCAAACGCGGCATTGTCGAATACTGCGTGTAGTTTTAGTGGCGCATGAAAAGCTCTATAATATACTTGCTACGAGGGTAGCAAGTATATTATAGAGCTTTTCTTGCAGTATTCAACGCAGTATTCAACATTGCTGCGTGTGAGAACACTCAGCAATGTTGAATACTGCGTTAAGCTTTAGTTAGTATTCGTTGCAAAGTCCTAGAACGTTAAATAAAGTTGCAGTAAACATAGCGAGTACTGCACAACCTTCTAGCACATGCTGAGTACTGTAATATCCTATTAGCAAAAGTAATAATTTGGTGCAAGTACTGCGTATCTTGTTATATAAAAAACAGGTTTATAATAAAAAAAAACATGAAATTTTTTTTTATGTAAAGATTAGCTTGTTTATGTGCATTTATATTAGCTGTGTTTGTGATTTAGCCCTTGAGGTGTCATTTTTGCAAAAAAGTGAAAATCGCAAAAATGACGATTACTGCACTTACAATTATGACGGCAGTATGGTAGTGCAACGTAAGACAGAATTTTCTGAACTCAGGTGTGTATTTTGGCATAGGACGCTTTTTATCTTTTTTAATTTTTTTGCTGCAAAAACATTTTCAGACAATAAATTAGACACATCTCTACTAATGAATCTCTTTTTTTGTAGTTCACTTAAAATTCCTTTGAGCGATTTATTCCTCTTTTGTTTTAAAGTTTTTATAACTTTTCTATGTTTGAGATTAAGTAATGTGCTTTTAATTAACTTTTTTCGAAGAAGGGCCTTACGAGGAGTGTAGAATATATAGTCTAATTCGTCGTCTGATGGGCGCCAAAAATTCCCGCGTGACGTACTCTGTAAAATAAAAATTCTTATAAGTTCATGCCACAATATTTACAAATTCTGGGTGCAACAAGGAAATGACCAATTTAAAAATCTACAGTTAAATTTTAAATACCCAAATTCAACACTTTGATTGGAATTATTAACGATTACTTACAGGCTGCGATGAATTTTCAGTAACTAAATTAAAGTTAGGTAAGTAAGTTTACTACATAGACAGACAGTTTACTAAAATTAAATAGTTTTTAACAACTTCACTGTCTAAAACTACCAAACGTCTATTATTTTTCGTTTCTGTAAGGTTAAATAGCATTCACACAAGCACTGTAATAAATAAATATATTTCATAAAAATAGTTGTTTATATTTTATGACTCATAAATGGCTAATGGGCATGGGGAAAAATATTTATTTTCCTAAGAGTCCCATGTGACTCATTTGACAGTCAAGTTATTTATATTAACCATTACACTCACCGATAGCCCATGAAAAGATGAAATCTCATCCACATTATCTTCAAATTGTAGCGGAGTGCTTTTTCCATTCATGCTATATCGCCGCAGTAGAGATTTTTTATAACTGATCATTTGTCTAAGGATATTTTTCTTTAAAATGGACCAAATGTGTTCAATTACACGCACGCGTCTCAATCACGAACTGCAATTTTCACTATCACTGTTGCCACATGTTTTGTATTTCAAAACGTAACCGTCACGTTTTTCACTATCACGTCATTGTTACGAATCTCCATGTTCATCTGAGTTGCAACCCGTTACTGATGTAAAAGCAGGGGATGGCCCAGCGCGGTTTACGGTCAGGGTTTGGAGTAGTCGGAGTAAACGAGGCAGAATAGAATAGAATATAATTTATTTGCCAAAAACATGGTATAAAGATGGTAGTGTTAATAATGTGAACAAACATGTTTTGCTTAATGGATAAGATATATCGCGTGATGAATAAGTGTGAATGATAGATAAGCGTGCAAAGCGTGCAGTGTAATCAGTAACAGGGTTTTATTACACCATTAAAAAATGGTGTAATAAAACCCTGTTATTGCAAACACACAACATAAACGATAAACGCTCATTAATGCGCTCATCGATGCAACGCTCACTCGAACAGACATTTAAGGTCACAGTTCGTACAGAGGCAAAAGCCACCCAAATACATTGTGTATCAGCAAGCCAATACAGCTATGTGAATATACAGCAGTGCTGTACCAAGTAAACCGACAGTCTTGTCGGGAGCAGGAGCTCTTTCTTGGGTCGAGTTCAAAGACAAGACTAAAAACAAAACTTAGACCAAGACTAACGCCCAAGATTAATAATCAATCCTGATCCAATTTTTGCCATCTAAGATCGACATTCCAATTCATTTTTCGGGTAGTGTTTGCTAATAACCGATCTTCAGATAGATTTTAGTATCCTCAGAACCAATCTGTCTATGGGAGGGTGGATCACAGATTAAAGCAGAGTATAATAAAGATAGGGGGGAAGAGAGCCCTCTCGTGACATTTTTGTGCATATCGTTTGAAAGCGCCATCTGGATTTCTTAACAAGAACTAAAGCCAATATATCTACCCATAGACATATAATTATTGTGTATCTGGTTCATTGATTGATTAGAAATATTATGTTTTTTCCCATATAAGCTTTTTTGTTTCTGTAAATTAAAGCCACTATAATTTACTGAAACCAAATTGCTTCTATGGGAAATAACATAATATCTCTAATCTAAATTATTACAAGATGACTCAATTAATGATAGAAATAAAACCAGTAAATAAAATAGTCAACAGCTTTTTTATTTCAAATATGTACGTACATAATTATTTGTTTACATTATATACATTATTAGGTACTCATTTTCTATTTTTATAATGCTTATGCTTATTAAAATAAATTTGTGCAGCAATTTTTATTTCGTCCTCACCATTATAAATGATTTTGCCTGACAAAATTCGATTGCCGGATCGACACCAACTGCATGTTAAAATATTCACCGTCGTATTTAAAAGCATTTCTTTAAGTATTGTTTTGTGTTTTGGACAGTTAAAAGGACAATCTACAAAAATATCTGAGAGGTATGGTATCAAAATCAGTCAAGTCCAATTCACCCAATTTGTCATTATAGTGCATAAACTAATTTTTGTTATTGGCAATATTTTTGACAACTCAGCTCAAGGCGGGTGATTCAAACTAGTCTTTTAAAACTAAACTAAACAAATATCTACCTTAGTCTCAAACAAAAAAAGTCGGATTTGAAATAAAGTCTGCCGGATTTGACCAAATTTGATAGTGAGGGGCGGATTTGGCCGAATTTGATTGTCGTGTTTTTGATTGGTTGTTTATGGATTTGGCCATTTTTGTATTTGTCGTGTACCAAAATTTACCACCCCTGACCTACCGGTCAGGGGTGGTAAATTTTGGTTTCAAATATTCAGATATCCAATAAAAAAAGTAAAGAATACATAATATAAGAACACTTTATTTGTTTATTTAGAACTAAAATTAAAACTTTGTGCAACTACACAATTAAAATTAAACAATTAAATTTGGCAACTCTTCCAAAACTTCACAATCTTCTTCTTCATAAAAATGTAATGATTCAACTGGCCTTGACAACACATCGCTGAAATATTTTAACTCTGGTGGTTCATCATTCCATCGTTCACCATAATGAGTAGTGAATAGATTTTTAACGTCTCCTTTAACTTTGACGTACAGAGGTACAGGGTCTGGGTTAATCTGACTAGCAGATTTTCCTTTCTTGCAAATGTTCTTAAAATCTCCCAGACGGTTGTGGTAACTTTCTTCGGCACGCACCACGACGTTTGTCTTTTGTTTGTTTTTTTTAATAAAAATCTCTTTTTTTTTTTTTTTTAAGGATGGGAAATCATCAAATGACTTCTTCCGCTCTGGGTGGAGCGGAAGGGCGTGTCAGACTCTTACTGACTAAAACCCATCCGTGTTCCTTCTAAAGCCCTTTGCGTTCCAGGGCCGCGGTGACTCTTTCGAACAGATTCCGCAACCCTGGCAGGCTTTGGCCCTAGCGGGCCCCGTCTTTTATGCTGACATCTCTTTGAGGCGCGCGTGAAACACAACGCGCCATCGACGCGGGCCTGGTGGTGATCGGACAGCGAGCCACCCAATGCTCGCCGTCCGCAGGCCCGCGCCTACGGTGGCCGGGGATCGCCCTGCGACTCCCGACGCCCGGGGCGTCTTCTCCTGTAGCGGCGGTTGGGGCGAAGGCCTTGCCTTTCCCTCGCGCGGCCCTCCTCCTCCTTTGCTAGCATTACTGCTTCGCAGAAGGAGGTGACCGCTTCCCAAGCCTCCTCGCTCCGGACCATGGATTCAACCAGGGCCGGACGCGAGAGGTCGCCGCCGCCGATCGCCTCGACGAGGACACGGCGGTGCTCAGCCCAAGCAGGGCAGACCTCCACCGTATGCTCCACCGTGTCCTCCGGGCGATCCTCACAGTGCTGACACCCGGGCGTGACCTCCCGCTTAATCCGAAACAGGTACCTCCCGAAACAGCCGTGTCCGGTTAGTACCTGCGTCAGGCGGAAAGTGAGGACGCCGTAGCGCCTCTCCAGCCACTCCTCAAAGAGGGGTCTTATCGCCGCAATAGTGGCGTGCCCAGCGCTGGGTTGCAACAGTCGCCGTTTCCATATCGCCATGGTATCCTGTCGGAGCTCCGTCCGCCGCGTAGCAATTTGCCGTGGCAGCGGAGTTTCGCCCCGGCGAAGCGCCTCCAAGCGCCACGCGTAAACGTGCGCGAGGGCTCTCGCCTCCAGATCCCATGGCGTTAATCCGGCAAGGAGGCTCGCCGCCTCGCCGGAGACCGTGCGGTATCCCCGGGCCAGCCGGATGGCCATGACCCTTTGGGATGCGTTGAGCTGACGGGCAGGTCGCCCCTTCAACGTTAGTGCCCACACTGGGGCCCCATAAAGGGCCATGGACCGCACGATCCCCGCATAGAGCCTCCGGCAGGAGGCGTTTGGACCCCCTAGATTGGGCAGGAGCCGCTTGAAGGCAGCCCCGGCCCGCTCCAGTCTTGGAGCCAAACGTCGGAAGTGCTCCTCGAAGTTCCATCGGCTGTCGAGAACGAGCCCCAGGTACCTGATCGTCGACCCGACGCCGATGTGAACTCCTCCTACCGTTATTTGGGATCCCATTGGTGGCCTGTTCCGAGAACAATAAAAACACATGGCTTCGGACTTGTGCAGGGCCACCTCGAGACCCAGTTGCCGGATCCTCTCAACGACTGTCGCAACCCCGCGTGTCATCACTTCGGCCGCCGCCTGGTGCGACCCCCCCTGCGCCAAGACTAGCGTGTCGTCAGCGTAGCAGACTACGTTGACGCCGCTAGGGAGGTCGGCGCGCAGCACCCAGTCGTAGCCGATGTCCCACAGGAGCGGCCCCAGAACCGAACCCTGTGGAACACCGCATGACATCTCTCGCCGGTTCCATTCTCCCCGGTGACCGGGGTAGATGACGGCCCTATCCGTCAGATAGGCCTCGACCACGCGACGGAGGTAGGTAGGCATCCGGTGATACCGGAGTGCCTCCCTGATGCAACTCCAGGGCAGGGAGTTGAAGGCATTGGCGATGTCAAGAGACACCGCCAAGACGACCCTGCCCCGGGACACCGCATCCCCCGTCGTGAGGGCTCTCACGCGCATGATGGCATCCACCGTTGAGCGCCCCGTGCGGAAACCGAACTGGTTCTCCGCCAGATTCGGCCCCACCCTCACCAGGTGCCCGACGAGGCGGTTTGCTATGACTCTTTCAAAGAGCTTGCCCACCTCGTCGAGCAGCACGATGGGCCGGTAAGCGGACGGAGAGTCCGCAGGGCGCCCAGGCTTCTTAATGAGGACCAGTTTCCCCGTCTTCCAACGAAGTGGGAACTGGCCTCTCTCCAAGCATGCGCTTAAGAACCCCCTTAGTCGAGGCCCGAGAGCCTCCAAGGCCAGGACCCAGGCTTTCCCAGGTAAGCCGTCGGGTCCTGGGGCGGTATTTTTGGCCTTCAGCCTGTTTACCGCCACTCTCAGGTCTACCTCAGTCACCTCCAGAGCGTTGTCATCGTCGTCGCCGACGTCGGTGTGGTCCGCATCGGGCACCGCAGGTGGCGGAGCCATATGCGGGGGAGCATGCTCCCCTCTCGAAGGAAACAGAGCGCTCACCACGTCCTCCACCAGCTGGGGCCGGAGACTCTGCGTCAACGGGGGGGCCCAGGTGCGGAGTTTATCCCGCACCATTTTGTAAGGGCGTCCCCACAGAGACTCCAGCATCTCCTTACGAGCCAGATCCCTGGCTCGCAGGATCCCCGCTTGGAGGGCGGCCTTCGCAACTCTGTATTCCTCGTACAGCTCCGCCTCCCTGGCCTGCGCATCCGGAGGCCGGATGCGTAGCCTGCGATGCCTGGTGTACAGGCGCCGTGCAGCAACGCATGCCTCGCGCAGCGATGCCAGCTCCCGCGACCACCAGTACACCTGGCGGCGGGCGCGTCCTGGCCGGACCCGGGGCATTGCCACGTCACATATTTCGGACATGGTCTCCCGGAACCACTCCGCCTCGTCGTTGATGTCAGCAGGCCTGTCTGGTGGTGACACCCAGGCCTGCACGATCGAGGCTTCCAGGAGAAGCTCCCGGTCCAGCTGCTTCAGCGCCCACCGCGGACCACTCGGGGTTTCTCGGACTGGCGCGGTTGAGGTCTGGGCGGAGACGTCAAACCGGATGTACCGGTGGTCCGAATACGTCTCCACCTCCTCCATGACGCGCCAGTCGACAACACGCGGTGACAGAGCAGGGCTTGCAAACGAAATATCCACCACGGACTCACCCTGCATCCGCACACACGTGGGGACAGAACCCCGGTTTAGGACAACCAGGCCTGTCTCCAAAGCCCAGTCCTCTCCCCAAGCCAAGTGCTTGGCATTGAAGTCCCCGAGAACGAGCACGGGGAGGGAACGATACCCGGCGACGTCGACAACCAACTCCCTAAGGGAGTTGTGGAACTCGGCGAGAGATCGGTTCGGAGAGAAGTAGACCCCCACTACTACAATCTCCCCAAACCGTGCTGCTACGCACCCCTGTCCTCTCCTGACACTCTCGAGAGACGGGGTACCGGCGGCGGCCGAAGAAATTAGGGCCACTGAGCCGTTGAGGTCCTCCACCCAGTCATCCCTGGGCGGGACAAGGTACGGCTCAGCGACCACGGCGATGTTGATCGACCACTGCGCTATGCTCTGGAGCAACAGGTGCTGAACGGCGGCGCAGTGGTTGATGTTCGCCTGGAGGAAGCGTAATGGGGCCGTTATTGGCATTCCATTACGGCCTCCTCCCGAGCCCTTTGTGAGGGCTCCACCGCGGCGGCTGCGGCAGCAGTAGAGGCAGCGGCGGCGGTGGCGACGGCGGAGGCGGCGGTGGCGGAGGGCTTCCTTTTGCCTCCTGCTTTGGCGGGCGGAGCGCAGGCCTTGCCCCCAGCCCAGTGATCGGCCGGCTTGCCAATTGCCGCACATACGGTGCAGTGCGGTGTGGCGTTGCACGAGCCGGCCCTGTGACCGGGCTGACCGCAGCGGAAACAGAGACCCGTGCGGTCAACCTCCGAGGTGCAAACAGCTCCCACATGGTTGCCCACCAGGCAGCGGAAGCACCTCAGAGGTTTGGGTTCCAGCAGTTTGACCTGCGCAGAAACCCAGCCACAAGGAGCCTACCGCCCTCCGTTATCTTCTTGGCCGCCGTCACGGGGCAGCTCACCACAACCGTTCGCATGCGATGTGTGGTCAGGACGTATGGTGCCCGCCTTCACTTGATCGGCAGAGCACCCCCCAGTCCTGGCGACGGCGGCCGCCACCTCCCCCTCGGAGACGGAGTCGTCCAGGCCCTGAATACGCAAGTCGACGCGCTTGGTAGGCCTGGACACTCGGGCCTCATCCGCATTTAGGGACGCCCTTAGCCTTTCGGCCAGAGCGTCAGCGGTCGGGCCACTGGCTGCACCGGGGATCTCCAACATCCGGGCCCCAGTCAAGGTCACCTTTAGTCGGAGGCCCCCAGCGATGCCGAGCTCCCCCAGGTTGACCGCCTCCTTCGCCTTCGAGAGCACGTCGCGGTACGTCACGCCCCTCTTTTCCGCGTCCGGCTGTAGTGTGATCACTACAGCTGCGGATTTCAGGGCGCGAAGCCTATCCGCGACGCTACGCTGCTTTTTCCGCCGCTTCCTCCCCCGTTTCCGTGCCCTCCTGGCTGCCTTGCCCGCCTTTTTCTTCTCCCCGGCCACTTGCCATCCGGCTTCCGCCGCAGGAGAATTTAAAGGCGGGGACTTTGAAGGCGGTGATGGCTTATGCACCGCTGGCGCCTTTGCCACTTGTGCCTGTGCCGGTTTTCCCAGAGCCGCCGCGACCCCTCGGTTGGACTTTCCGGAGGGCCCCGGTTTGGCAGCCACAGCGGCTGCGTACGAGGCCGCCTTCTTTTGGCCCGAGGCTATCTGGCTTGCCGCCAGCGGGGGGCGCAAGACGATCCTCTCCAGGGTAGAGAACCGGTCCTGGAACCTCCCCTGAAAGGCAGCCAGCTCTTGCCGCACCAGATTCAGAAGCTGGTCATCCGCAGGCAAGGTCTGGCTTGGCCCACGCTTGCTTCCCCCTTGAGGTGCCTCCTTTAAGCCGGCTCCTCGAAGCCCGGCCAGGTCTGCCCGGAGCTTCGCATTCTCCTTTTGGAGAAGCTCCGTGGCGGCTGCCAGGCGGGTGACCTCCGACCGCAGCTTAGACATTTCGTCCGTCGACGAAAGCCCGCTGTAGTTGGCCTCCGCTGCCGCCAGAATGGAGGCCGACGCCGCACTTATGGCCTTGTTTTTCTAGGCCTGGGTCCTCTTCAAGGCCACATCGCGGACCGCGGCCTCAACGGCCTCCGCAAACCTGGCCTGGCGCTCCTTATCGGAGCCGCCAACGCCAGCGATGACCAGCTCACCGCCGATAGATGCCGAGGGGAGGACCTCCCGACCAGTCACTCCAGGGTGGCGCTCCTCCTCGGCGAGCTTCGCGGCTCGCTGGGCAGCTTCCTGGGAGGTGAGCCCCCTCCCCCTGCCTCCTTCTCGGCCCTTACCCCGCCTGCTGGTGGGGATTTTACGGGCCGAGGCCATCTCACTGTTGGAGGTCGACCCTCGGTCGTCCTCCGGTCTAGGGCGCTTGCGGAAGAACTTAGAGTTCTCCGCAGCAGCCTCAACTCCCTCTCGCTCCGAGCTTGGTGAGCTGACGCCAGATGCGGAGTCAGAGTCTGACCCCACATCCCCCCCACACGTCAGCGGGCTCTTCCGCCACAGTTTGGCCGGATCTTTCGCGCCACGCCTACCCGCCACCTTGTCAGGCGCTTTAAAATTGTGCCGGATCAGGTCCTCAAAGGACGCTGATCGGGAGCCTCCTCGGCTCATGTTGCCACTGGCAAGCGGTTGAAGACCTACGTTGCCCCCCCCAGAATACGAGGGGCTTGACGCTCCCAAAGGGAGCGTGGCGGATTCTCCATCTGCTGAGCAGCTGGTACCGCCCTGGGGTAATTCTCTTTCGTGAGTCTTGTTCATAATTTGTTCCTTTTAAAGGGTGTGGTCCCTCACCCCTACGCCCTTTCACAGGGCCTCTCTCACGCTGCTTGCTCACTGTCCTCACAGTCACGTCTGATGAGCAGACGCGTACCAGAGAACAGTAAGCAAACTTCCACTCGAAACGCACACCGTCCGACGACCCGAACACTGCTCAGGTCTCCGAACGGTGTGCCCCTCTCGTGTCCCGCTTTGTCTGGTCTCTCACTTGTACCTTTCCGGCATGAGTAACTCTACCGGCAGAGCTCCAAGATCATTGAGACACACAAGCCCCACCACGACGGCAACGTGGGGACACTCTCGGTGGGGAATAAAAATCTCTTACATTTTTTAATTGAGAAGTGCATTGCAGTTGTAGTTTTTAATATTTTTCCAGTTGCTTCTTTTCATTGCATAGCTTGCACGTCAGTACCTAAATGGAGCACAGTAGCCTGTTCTTTAACCCGGCGTCATTGTGGCTACTAAACAGAACTTGGCCGTTGTGGCCGGGTAAATTTTACCCATGTACATTATTGTACACTGAATCAAGCTTATGTCAATATTAGTTTTCTATAATAGGGAAATAGGTAGTTAAATACATTATTAATAAAAATCAAACATTTATTTATCATAAAATGAGTATATTACTCATCAAATAAAATCTTTTTATTCTGCGATATTTTTTTAGAACATAACTTAAAACGTTTATTCGAAAACATAACATAATAGACATTTAGAGATAAAACATAAAATTTTCTTTAGAACATAAACATGAAATCATGAACTATATAAAACAAAAATTATTTACTAATAATATACCGACTTATTCGCTATCGAGATCAACGCAACTTTGGCATAATGGGATAATGTGTTGCATACAAATAGGCTTATTACACTTATTGCAGTTATGCCTAGTTTTTTTGTCTTTGGCAGAAGGACAGTCTTTGCATCTCGTATATGTTTTAGAACTTTTATTCGGAGGGTAGGTCATCATTTCACCGACTTGTTCGTGAATACGTTTTCGTAAGCCTCTCGGTAAGTTCTCCATATTTTTTCTCACGCGAAGATGACCTTCAAGCATTGATAGACCGAGTTTTCTAAGGAAATCACGCCGGTTTGTTTTCGAGTTATTATTTTCACGAAAAATAATCACACCATTTATTGCAGCTACATTCATGACCGCATAAAATACTGTCATTGGCCAGCGTTTTGAGTTTCGAGATACATCATAGGTAGCACAGAGCTCATCAACCACATCGACGCCAGCTTTCGTAGAATATTATAAAATGTAATTATCTCTGGTTTCCTTTTTTCACCACTAGCAGGATCAATGTTTTGGTCATGATGAAGAGAAGACAATACCAGCACCACTTTAGACCGTTTAGGCATGTAGGAAATAAGCGTCATATCTTTTTGGAATGCAAACTAAGTGCTGTATATTTCTTTTCTTCGCGTGGTTATAAAGTTTGGTGGGATTTCTTTTTTGTTTTTACGTAATGTACCTGTAGATGTTAGTTTTAGATTTTGTTGCAAATGTGTTACCAGAGGAATGCTCGCGAACCAATTGTCCATTGTAATATTTCTATTACTTTTAGAAATAGGATGCACTAATCTGTCTACAACATCGAAAGCTTTATTACTTTGCAAAAACGGCCCCTCAGGCTGCTTAGCGGGATAAATTTCAAGGTTGACTGTATAAAAGTTTTTTGCATCAACTAAAGCATAAATTTTGATGCCATATTTCGCAGGTTTATTCGGGATATATTGACGAAATGAGCACCTGCCGCGAAATGCTTCCAGTTTTTCATCGATTGTAATATACTCATTGGGAGTATAAGTATTTTTACAGTTTGAGACAAACTCTTCAAAAAATATCTAATTGGAGCCAGCTGCTTTCGCTCTTGGCGTGTTGTTGCATCATCAAAACGCAAACAGCTTTGTAAAAAGTAAAAACGCTGCAAAGACATAGTAGTACTAAAAATTTCCACACCAGTACCATCGGTTCTCCAAGTCGCTCAAATTTTGGCGATTAGAACGATTTAGTCCAGCCAAGTACAACAAGCCAAACAAAGCTAATAGTTCGTCTATAGTTGTTTCTTTCAATAAATACTGAAGCGATTGTTTATTGTTAGACAACTGTCTCTGTTTTATCTTAGCATTAGTATGACAAAGTATTTGTTCCAGCATATTATTATTTATAAAGCGTCTCCAACACTCTATTTCAGTTTTATCATTTTGCGCAATAGGCTTTACCCCAGGTTTTTGTAAAATTATGTTTTCTGACTTTGTGCGGACGTCGGTCCGAGGTGGTTGCGAAGACCATTTGGTGGAATTGTCTTTACCAACATAAAACTGCTGGTTACTTGTTGAAACAATTACTTCTTGCTCATCATCGCTGCATTCCTGTTCCGTATCACTGCCTTGACTTCGCTCTGAAATATGGTCGATTTCACCCTCGTCGTCTGAACTGCACTGTTCATTTTCACTGGCGTCAGCTTGTTCAAACAAGGGTAGGAGTCGACGTTGTTCGCTTTCGTAAGACATGGTTCATAAAACTGTGAAAAACGATATGCAATTTATCAATAAACAATAAAAAACAACAAACACGCTGTCTTTATAAATGTTACGTGGCCATAACTTACCCGCGCGCTCTTTACACACGTCTACACTACGAGGTAGCCGCAGCAACACTAAATAGAGAAGAGAATACGCGAACAGAGGTCAACGACCGCTGCTACTGTAACGGACAAAAGACGCGCGCATTTTGTTTTAAAATTATGACAGTTTTAAAATGCGTCGGGCACTGACCTCTATATATTACGCTGGACTGGCTATCCCATACAAAATGACAGCTATTTGCTGTGCCGATTCAAAGCGCCCCCAGTGAGAGTTCTGAGAACTAAAAGATTGCAAATGGCCGTTGTTTGTTGTTTTTACGCTAAGTGTCTCCGCGGGATAAAAAGTTTTATAAATTGTTTACTGTGATTTTTATATGAATTAAAGTGTTTTAATAGTGACAGTGATTGTATTGTTTTGTTCGTCCAACATGAAATCGTGCGTATTTTGCAAAACACGATATGAAAAGGGCAGTGGCGTCACTTTTCACAAGTAAGTGAATCTAAAACGTATACTTATTAGAAAACCGCTTAAAGCAGTGTATTCTTACAATATTAAACGAAAACTGTTCGAGTTTACGGGATTTTAAGAACATTTTTATAACCAATAACTTTTGTTAGGGATGTCCAAATTCATATCGATACTTTCGTAATATTATGATGTAAAACAAAAGTCATGCTAAACAATAATGTTTATCATCATTGTTAAATAATGATACGCACATTATAATGATCTTTAATAATAGCAAAACACTTCAAGGTTCATTATTATTAGAGTCAATAACAAATAATTTAACACTTATGATTCATAATTCTCATTTAGTGTTCTATATTATATTATAGATATACGTATATTATTTATTTACCCATACTTACTATAATTTTTCTTTTAATTACAGGTTCCCCTCCGATTACACTCTCAAACTTTGGTTGAAAAGTATGAAGGTTGTCAACTGGACTCCGACAATGTATCATTATCTCTGTTCTAAACACTTCACGGATGCCTGTTTCATAAAACATCAGTCACGGACTACGTTGAAAAAATGCAGTATCCCCACAATATTTCTTGGTAAGTGTACATTAGTAATATGTAAATACTTTGTCGGTATCTAAGAAATATTATTGATTATCTAAATATATATACCACTTATGTTTTTCACAGAAACTAATTGGTCCTTGTTACAAACTGAGATGTCTATAGATGCTGACCAACCAACAGGATTCCAATGCCAGAAAGATATTGAAATGAACTTGAATAAAAATTCACCTTTAGTGCCTAAGCAAGTCCGGTTACCAAATCATGATTGCAAATATATTGAAGATAATCCAAAAGAAATGTTGCCTTGTGAAACCCATGCAGGTAAGTTAATTAAAAAAAAATCAAAATTTCAAAAATACTGAAACATTTCTTACTGAAGTACTAAGTTGGCGACTAACAGTGGGTAAATACTAATACTAAACAATGTTTAATTTTGTACCCTTAGGTTATTTCCTTTTTTTCTAATATACGTGTTCATACCTTTGCGTATCGGAAGACGTAACGTAATATAAGTAATGAAATATAATTTCTTGTTACAGTTCCAAGCACAAGTTACAACACAAGCTACTGTAGTACACCAAAGACATCTAGAACTTTAGCGGAAATCTGTTCTATAGTAGGCGCCAGATAAATGTGGAATAAAGTATATTGACCTTTCCCTAATAACTGCTCATAGGTACCTGAACAATTAAATATGAATCATTTTTCATTATTAGACAATGTTAAGGATCACGAGAGATGATGATTCGGGACAGTTTTGTGTCATTAATTCCGTTTTTCAAATTAACAATGTCAATAAATGTAGGTGGGTCAATGACCGATATTCCACGATTATCTGGCGCCTACCATAGTATAAAATTAGATCACCGCTACGAGAACACCCCAAAATCGTCCAAAATTAAATTGGAAAGGGTCAAAAGAGCCTTAAAAATGTCACAAGCCCGAATTAAAGTATTGTCTCAAAATGTGAAACGTATGAAAATTACCGTGTCTACTTTAAGATCTGTAATTGCTGATTTAAAAAAAAGGAAACTCGTAAATGATGATTGTGTACATATGTTAAATCAGTACGACGATTTTAAACCACAACTTTTTAAAAGAATGACCAAAAATATAAAACGTGCTAAGTATGCTCCAGAATTAAGATCTTTTGCCATTACTCTACATTTTATTCGCCAAAGGCATATGTGCGAAATAAATTTAATTTGGCTTTGCCACATCCTCGTGTGATACGCTCATGGTATAGTTCCATTGATGCCAATCCAGGTTTCTCTGTCGAAAGTTTCAATGCTTTGCGATTTAAAAGTGAACTCGCAAAACAAAAAGGGGAAAAACTTATATGTGCATTAATAATTGACGAAATGAGCTTTTGGTATTTATGGTCGTGCCTTTAAATAGTTGCTGGAAATTGCCCATAGCCTATTTTTTAATTAGTAGTTTGACTTCAGAAACCAAAAGTGCTCTAATTAAACAGGCGTTAATTCGGTTGCATGAGGTATCTGTGGAGATATGCTCCTTAACTTTAGATGGGCCGCCTGAACATTTTTCTGCAGTAGCTAAATTAGGGGCAGAGCTTCAAATAGGAACAGCAGCAAAACCATATTTCTGTCATCCTATAGATACAGAACACAAAGTGCATGTTATTTTTGACCCATGTCATATGTTAAAAAACACAAGAAATTGTTTGGGTGATCTAAAAGTTTTAAAAGATGACAGAGGTGATTTAATTAAATGGGTATATGTTGAGAATTTGGCAAAATTGCAAGAAACTGAAGGCCTAAGATTAGGAAACAAATTGAAAAACTTGCATATAAATTATAAAAAAATGATTATGAAAGTCTACCTTGCGGCTCAAACTCTCAATAGCAGTGTAGCAGACGCGATTGAGTTTTGTGACAAAATTTTAAATCTCCCTGAGTTTAGTGGTTCCGCAGCTACGGTCAGTTTCATAAGAGCCGTAGATAGAATCTTTGATTTTTTAAATGTACGGAATCCTTGGGGTCGAGGATTTAAAAGTCCTTTACGAGTAAATAATGAAAACAGGTGGAGGACAAAAGTTCTTGACGAAATTAGGTATCTGAGTCAAATCAAACTACTGGATAATACTTTGGTTGTTAAATCCCGCCGTAAGGCGGGTTTCTTAGGATTCTACAACGCAGTAATTTCTGTTATGAATATATTTGATATTTACGTGAAGTTAGACAGACCTCAATTAAAGTATCTTTTAACATATAAGATGAGCTAGGATCATCTAGAATTGTTTTTTTGTGCCATTCGTAGCCGTGGGGGTTGGTGCCCAAACCCAACAGCTGCGCAATTTGTCAATGCATTTAAACAGTTGTTAATCCATCACGAAATAAAAACTTCCACCGGTAACGTTCAGGGCAATAATGTTTCAATATTAACTACTTCTAGTGCAAAGCGTGCTAAAATAAATAAATTGAATGTTGACGATTTTACCAATGCTGAAAATATGCGTACTACGAAAAAATACCGCCTTGACGACGATGACCCATCCTCGTTACAAAGTCAAAGTCAAAGTCAAAACGTTTATTTCAATTAGGCCATTAAACGGCACTTTTGAACGTCATCGTTTACAGTTCAGTAAAAATAATAGAATTACATTAATAAAGTGACTCTACTGTCCATTCGGAAAGGTAGATTCTTATGGAGAAGAACGGACAAGAAACTCCATAGTTACTCTTTTCAAATAATGATTTTACAAAATTTGGTTTACAAAAATTAATTTAATATTATGTGAGGACGATGCACCCAGAGTATGCTACTTATAAGAACAAAGTATCACCAGGAGAGGTAAACTTATTAATTTCCTAAAGAAATTTAGGTAAATGGTACTCACATATTTACAAACATTGGAACCATTAATTAAACAACAGTGTGTGAGTCAACAGAAAAATAAAAACACAAAAAAAGAAACAGTATATCTATAAAGTTAATACATAAATCAACCAGTTTGACCTCCACCCTTGACTGTCCTATGGAGCAGGACCAGCATGTTTCCAAGCATTCTTATCCTGAATGTAATCTTCTAATTTGTAATATGCTTGTTGTTGTATGCTTGTTGTGTTTACAAACCGAGTTAAGTGAATTTTTACATGTATTTTGGGCAATACCTGACTCTAATATTAATGAGACTTCCAAACAATGCATTGGCTATATTGCAGGCATTGTAATTCGAACGATTCGAAAAAAAATTAAATGTGATGAATGTCTAATGGCCTGTGAAGCTGTACCACAAGATGCAGTGTCAAATAGGAGAAATGGGGTAGCACTTATTATCCAAAAGCACAGAGGTTGTTTAACTGTGCCCTCTGTAAGTGTAGTAAATATTTGTTTTATGGTGGAATCATTATTCCGACAAGCATGTAAATATAATAACAATAAACCACATATAGAGTCGAATTTTCCTGCAGTACTAACTGCAAAGGTAATGAGGAACCTTTTAGCAAAAACAAATGAACTGTTTCCTGAGCTAGAAGATCAATGGAGAGATAGTTATGTCTCAGACAATTTTCACAGCCACTTAAATATTCTGTTGAAAGAAATAATAACAAAATACATAGACATCCGTTTGTTCGCCGAAACAAAGAAATATTCTTTATTAATAACTGGAGAGAAGGTTAGACATTTTTTGACTCGGCAAATAATATGGGCTCGACAGTAATTTTTAATTTAATAAAATTTCCTTGTCCCCCTCCCCTGCGGTAATTAAGTTGTTACAAGTTAATTACCGTAATTACAGACCTAATAAAAAGTTATTGTGTCTCGTAACACATGGCGACATGCGGTATCTGAGTAGTATTAAGATAATCCCTTCCTATAAAGAGTGCACAATAATATCTATTGTGCAGTCTTTATACGTAGGTATTATCTTATTACGTAGCTCTAATTATCATCAGAGCTACGTAATTTACTATTTAACAGAATTTTATTATTTATTGATCCAATAGTGAATTGTTATCCGATTAGGGAGGACAAGGAAGGAAGGGGTCAACCGGACATGTGATACTTATTATTACAGTCCATAAACAGTACTAGATAGTACTACTATTTCAAGTTATGTTTTCTACGTAAAATATCTGCTTATTACGAATATCTATAGTTCATTGGTTTAATTAGGTACTCAACTAGTGCAGATATGTCTATTAACATTTAACAAAATATTTTTTTTATTGTTGATAGGCTTGCGTTTGACAACCATCTCACCTGATGCCTATATTACTTGTTTTAAATCAATTATCTACTATTTTAGTAAATCTTAACATATTTTATGTTTTAAAACGTATTTCACGTTTTTAAAAACATATTACGTATAAAAGAGAACACGAATGTTACATGTTAATAATTACCTACCTAAACCAATTTAATTTATAGGAAATCTGTAACAAAAATGGCGTTGGTAATATTTCTATCATTGTGGTCGATTTCAGAATTTTTTTTATCGATAACAAATCCATTTGTTGTACATCAATAGTATTATAGTAGGCGCCAGATAAATGTGGAATAAAGTATATTGACCTTTCCCTAATAACTGTTCATAGGTACCTGAACAATTAAATATGAATAGTTTTTCATAATTAGACAATGTTAAGGATCACGAGAGATGATGATTCGGGACAGCTTTGTGTCATTAATTCCGTTTTTCAAATTAAAAATGTCAATAATTGTTCCACGATTATCTGGCGCCTACTATAGTTCCATTCCCCCACACTGTTGCCGTCAGCGCCAAAATGGCAGTTTTCAAATAGGCATATTAAATTCATAGCGATAGCCAGTCCAGCGTATTTCATAGAGTTCAGTGGCGTCGGGTATTAGATACCCGGCAACAATGACGCCGGGTTAAAAAAGTTTTCATAACCATCTGGTCCAGGTATTGATTCCACTTTTTTAATTTTCTTTTCGATTTGTGCAAAGACTCTGTCTGGGGGCAGAAAAGAATGGCCTACGATAGGGAAAACAATCTCGATCATTTTAATCCTATCCGGAGCATGATCCATAAGGTACTTAGAGGCCATACCAAGTACAGAAGAATTTTTATTCTGGCCACTGCAGCCATCTGCGACTAAGCGTATCGAAGTCACTTTTTCATGTTTCTCGACAACAGTACACAGGCAGTGAAACACGGCACTGTCAATTTCGTTTGATGCTTTTGGCAATAAGTCCTCGGTCCAAGTGTATGCAAACACATTCTCGCTATTTAGTTGGGACTTTGAGTGACCAACAACGATAGTGAAGTTATAAATGTAGAGTTGACGCGAGTAATAAGTAATTTGATCTAGCACTTTCGGCATAGGTTGATTTTTTTGGCAGTCGAAACTAAGAATCAGCAAACTTTCATCATTTTCTTTTAATAAGTTGTAAAATGCTTTGGCTCTTAAACTATGTAGGTACTCTTTTTTTAATCATAAAATCCTTCTTTTTATTACTGTCTTTCTCATATTTGATCTGTTCTTGTAATTGCAGGCATGTAGAACAAACGTCAGTCCGTGGGCTTCCGAAACCAATATTAAATGTAGTATTAAAAATTCTTCGAAAGTAAGATGCTTTAACAGTCTGAAATTGTGCCTCTGCTTGCTCTTTATACATTTGTATAGTTTATTAATGTTCAAATCAGATGAAAGATACTGTCTGCATTTGATACTTCCTCGACAGTAGTGGATCTCGAGTTAGTTTAAAACGCTTAATGAATTTTTGTATGGACTTTTTCTGACCGGCATATTTATGTTCTTTGTGATTGCCTCCCCGAGACTCACTAGCTGAAGCTCCACCACTTTTAAAATTACGAGCAATCACACCATTCACTCGTCCGTTTTTAATTCCTAAAATTTCAAGAAATGTTTTTCTGCACACGGGAATCAAGTTATTTCTTCTTCGACAATAATATACTATTTGCATTCCTTTCATTTTTCTTGTGCCTGTCTTAGGCCGATGGCGACTTACAGCAGACGCCTTAGAATGTTGCAAAATAAAGTTGTCTTGGTCAATTTTAGATGGTGATTTGTAAAATGCTGCATGAAATTTTACAATGTCAACTTTTCTTAGCGATGTGCATCTATATGATTTTGAGTAATGTTCACATGGAACTTTAATCTTTGGAGGAGTTTGGTTCACCAAACTAGATATTCATATCTAAAACAAAAATGATAAATGAAGCAAGCAAAGCATTTAACATTAAAATACACTACATTTTACACACCTATCGTATAAAAAGTATACACACACGCATGCATAGGCACACACACCTCAGACTGTGCCTCAGACTTATACATACATAGGTGCACAACTCACTTTCATGTGACTCACTTTATGAATCAAATTTAATAAAAAGTGGTTGTCTGTAAAGTCGGTTTACGGACGATAATTTTACGTGATAACGTCCACTGTCACTGTCCACTGTCACTGTCCCACTGTCCACTGGCCCACTGTCCCACTGTCAAAAACACCATCACACTCATAGCCTAATAACAATAGGGTAATTATGTATCGTGTCGTGTGCCATGGACAAACACAAACACGACCACAAAGACAACCAGACTCTATAATTTAAATACATTTTTAAAATTGTCCAGTAGTAAGTAGCTTAGGTTGTTAGTAATTTTATTTTAATACGTAGGAGCAATTTAGCCATCCATGATAATAATAACAAAAAATTAGACTTGATCAAATGCGAACTTAATGCAAAATATTGTTTAGCACCCCTGCCTGTCAAATGTTCGTCAGTAGGACTCGAGTTGATGCAACAAACTTTACTTACCTAGAAACTTTTTGTTCATTACGCTTCCACTTAGTTTTTTGTGTCAGCCGTTTCCTAGACATTTCTGGAGCAGTTTCTTTTATTTCTTCAGTTGATTCATCCATTTTTTCTATTTATTTTTATGTAAAAACGCTAGGAATTCGATCACGACGCAAATCAAGCACTTCGACGTAAAAACAAAATGGCTGACACGCCGTACTAAATCCTTGAATCTGATTGGCTGTTATGGATTTGGCTCATTTTGTTTTGAAATAGTACTCGATTTGTCTACTTTTTATCCCAGAGTCACGATTTGCAATGAAATTTCATATAACAAACATGGATTTGGCCAATTTTGAATGACACAGAACTACAAAATGGAACGTTCTTAATTTAGCTGCATATTCAGTTTAAAAAGTAAGTTTTTTGGATTTGGCCGATTTTGATACCAAACCTCTCATCTATAAATGATAAAATTGTCCGTTTTAAATACTTTTTGGGCACATTCTTTTTTAAAAAAGAGCAAACAATATTTTGGGAATCTCTAAAGAAGTTTTCTGTTTCTTTGTTAGGATAGCAAAGCCACTTTTTATTTTGATATTCTTTCGCTTTAATATACGTATTGTTAGTATTACTAGATGAGTTGTCTAAAAAATTTAATTTGCAATGTTGACAACCTGACCTTTTTTGCGTAAACGGCATATTTCATTTCGCAAATATTTAATTTTCGTCTGCAACGGTTTAATTAGCATGCATTTGTTAACTGCAGCTCTTTCAGGAGCACCTGAAAAAATAAAGACATACATGATGAAAATGTACTTTATGGATTTTCAATTTCATTGTAAATATTGTAATGTTATTTCTAAAAAATAAACTAATTAATGATTATTATTTTATTTTTATATGCAATGTTCAACTTGTTTAATGGATAAAAAAAATATATAATGGAGTGAAAGTAAGACTAGGGCAAAGATTATAAATATAAATGTACCTTCAACAAGTGGTGTTTGTCTGGGTTTGCTAAACACACTATAATTATGCTCCTTTATCACGGTAGCTGCAGTAACAGCATGATGGTGTAAACCTGTAAAGTAAGATATATTTTTAAAGGAAATAATATTATTTATAGACAAGATTTATGGTTAAATATTTTCAAGTTTGATACAATTAATTTAGGTATACCAACTAGTCAGGCAAGGCTCAGGCAAAGTTACTACTAGTTTAAGAAAAAACAGTTACCAACAATGCAAATTCAAGTATGAATAATTTAGAATAATGTTAAAAGTAGAACTATTATTATTAAGCATCTTGGACACACTTTTATTTGCCTCCTGATTGAAAGTTACTAATTGTACTCCTTCCATCACATTGAAATAATAGACTGGCTACCAGTGTTTAGAACTAATTTTATAATCAATTGCAAAACCTTTAAATTTGAATAAATTAATAAAATACCTGACGCTAAAATTGAACTGCCATGTTGTGTGTCACACCTGATCTCAGGCTCCTGAATCATAGATGCACCTGAAATTGTAAAAGAAATATATTTAGAATAAATGTACCAACTTCTCAGAGAACTTTCTAGAACTAAAAATAATATTTGGGAAGAAATGCTCCACCTGTTATTCTTGTATATTTTTTATAATGAAATTTAAAAAAATACAATGAGTGTTATCTTAAATGAGTCAAGGTATAATAATATAAACGTCATGAGTATGAAGCCTGAATGATTAATATTTACCTGGTGCAATAAAAGCAGCTGCAGCAGTTGAGGTGCTAAGTTGAGTATCACCACTGTTCTCAGGCTCTTGATGGATCTGGAAAAAATAAGCAAATAACTGTCAGAATAAAGATAAACCCCTACTAAAAGAGAATTTTGTTATATATTATAATTATGTACAAATCTTGCATGTTTTTGACCTTAAGAACAAATTTATTTGGTGTTCTTGACTTCTTGACAGAACACAAGTATCTACACTTCAGAAAGAGTATTTTATTCTCTCCCTAAAACCTTTTTTTTAAGGATGGGAAATCATCAAGAGACTTCTTCCGCTCTGGGTGAAGCGGAAGGGCGTGTCAGACTCTTACTGACTAAAACCCATCCGTGTTCCTTCTAAAGCCCTTTGCGTGCAGGACCGCGGTGACTCTTTCGAATAGATTATGTTTTGTACAAAGTGCCATGCATTGTCATTTTTCCACACTTCAAATATTTATCTATTAGGTAAGAGTTTTGAATTTGTTGTTAATATTAACAACTAGCTGTTCCCGCGACTTCGTACGCACATAAAACGTTTTTTCCCATTCCCGTAGGAATTCCCCGTTCCCGTATAGCCTTTCTCATAAATGTGGCTATCATTTTTTTTAAATAATTTTCCAAATCCGACTGGTAGTTCTAGAGATTACCGCATTCAAACAAACAAACTCTTCAGCTTTATTATATTAGTAAAGATAACTGCCTGATGCAATAATATCAGCTGCTGCAAAGGAAGTACCAGGCTGATTATCGCCGCTGTTCTCAGACTCCTGAGACTTAGATATGCCTGGAATAGAATAAAAATATTAAAATCATATGATATTAATTTCATAGATTTTTTTATAAATACACAATCTCATAGAATTTTTGTATGAATCAATTTATAACTCACCAGGGAAATGCAGTATAGGTATTGCTAACGCATTCAGACGTTTATTTCGATTTCTGTGTTCGGAAATGAAGTGGATATCACAAATTCTCTTTTTCTTGAGAAATTCATCCAAGGGTATTTCCAGTTTTCCCCCAAGAAGATCAATCCAAGCTTTGAAGCGCTCAGGAAATTTGTCAGGATTCGGAAAAACGTGCATTACAACATCTGAAAACATCGAAAATAGCCAAATATAGTGATAAGTCTGTTAAGAGTGTCCGGTCTTATTATTTGGTTGACTTTGGTAGCCCATTTTATGTTAATATCTACCCAGACTCCTACTTTGTTTTGTAGAGCTATGTCTAAATATTTGAAAGTTCAGCATTATCAACATAATATCTCTAGCATCTATATTTTATTTGATAGTTAGTTGACAAAGCAGGTAGCTTGAATGTGAAAACCACAAAGACTTTTAAATAATGTAATTGAAACCTGTGCTTGGTAATAATTCAGGCCATGGGCTATTGTTTAGTATCATGTACCTTTTCATGACTTGGAGGAGACCAATCAGTAGGTTGTTAGGCTAGGACAAAGACAACTTTTTATAGAATACAACGGTGGCAAAGTCCAGGTAGATACTAGTTTCGATCTAACGAACTCTACTGTTTTCGGGTACTTAGCTAAACTAAAAATTTTGTTAGCGGTTAGCCAGAGTTCATAAATACATTACTTACCAGTGTTCACACATCCAAACGCACAGCGATGGGGCATTTTGTCTATTTTACAAGACACTCACAAAGAACACAAGGAAGCGTCTTTTCGCAATTCTAATACTAGGCAATAGTGTTTTGCACAATTTCTTGTGGAATAACTTTACAAAACACAGCAGTCAACACTGTGAAGGTTAAATTGGCTTCCGGGTAGCAGTCTGAATTTCAGGGCAGAGGAGGTCGCGAGAGATCTCAACTCGATGTCTATAACACAGAAATTCACTCGAAAACCAAGAAATACCATTGACTTATAAATCATATGGACTTGAAATGTTTGACTATAGAAAAAATAGTTATACAAATATGAGGCATATCGACGCCAGAATCATAAAAATACTGCCGTCTCTTTTTAACTTCAATAATTTTGCGGAAGTAAAAAAGGATAATACTATTTTGACAGTTACTATAATGGCAACCCTTCGTTCCTAGCGTTATTGAATTACCTATTTGCGGCCGGGTCGCCATTTTATGAGCTCGTTGTTTGGTACTAAAGTTGGGTACGTCAACTGTCAAATGCTCTTGAGCTGTGGATATTATTTGAGAATTTGGAGTAATTAGCTGTGTTGTTGCGTTTGAACTCTATAGTTCTATATTGGAAATCGTCAATAGCAAGATGCCTAATTGCAATATAATCGGATGTGGTATCAAAAGAAGCGGAAATCACCCGAACATAACTTTGCACCGGTACGTATTTAGTTTCAGCTGAAATATCTTTAGATTTAGATAAGAAACCTATGCTTCTGCATTCGTATAGAGTTTCAACAGTAAGACATTCATAATTTACGTTTTGCCTTTATTTTCAACTTTTGTATTGCATGAAATCAATTTGTTGTTATTGAAGGGCTAGAGTAATGCATTTAGGCATTTTTAAATTTATCGATAGTGCTATTTTATGGTTCTTTATTAGTTATTTTATGTTTTTCCTTCAAGGCTGCCTACTAATAAAGGAAAAAAGAAAATTTGGCTGGAAATAATTGGTGTTGAAAATTTAAGAATGTCAACAAAAACAATTCATATTTGTTCACTTCACTTTGAAGAATCATGTTTCAACCGGACACTGAATAAAGTAACATTGCGTGACGATGCTTTACCTTCACCAAACTTATTGGTAATTAACATTGTGTGTTAAAAATTTCTAACATGATTGCATAGTGGCTGATAAATGATAGTGATGTCTTCAAATACAACATTTGTCCAATGGACAAAAAATGATGTAAAGGATGTTTTAGAGTGTGGACTTAAGATTATCCTATTGATATAATCAATAAACATTAAAAGACTTATAATTTTATTACTTGTTTTCAGCCTGCGATTCAATCAAATACGTCTAGAATTTTACTTGAAAATGATCAAAATCAGACGAACTCACAATTATCTGGATGTGGTGCTTCTAATATGGTATTTTTTTTTTAATTCATAAAATTTTTGAGTATTTACTTTCCTATTTCTATTAATATTTATATTAATATTAAAGAGTGGTTTTCAGGTTACAGCTGTTTGTATGCCTACTATTCAAAATCAACCTGGACAGACTTCAAAGAGGAGTGGCATAGATTTAGCCCCTAGCACATCCGCTACGCTAGGTTTAGTCACTAGCACTTCCGCTGCGCCAGATTTAGCCGCTTGCACCTCCGCTACGCCAGATTTAGCCGCTAGCACCTCCACTACGCCAGATTTAGCCACTATCACCGCTACGCCAGATTTAGCCGCTAGCACCTCCGCTACGCCAAATTTATCGATGTCAGTCTAGCTTCAGTTTTTCTTCAATGAAAACATTCTCATCAACTAAATTGAGTTGTGGTCAGTGGGAGATATAGATATTTGTCTTCATCAAATTTATTTTATTTGGTTGCAGGTTCACACATTTAAAATCATAAAGAAATTAAAGGACAAATGTCAAAAACAGTCCAAGAAGATAAAAAGACTTAATGAGAAAGTTAGAAGGCAGACGAAAAAAATTGCTCATTTTAGTAATATTATCAAAGATTTAAAGGAAAGAAATTTAATAAATTCAGAGTCACAAGCTTTGCTTGCAGAATGTGCAAGACCCCAAGACTTTTTAAAAAAATATTAAAAGGTGTTTTTCAAGTAAAAGACACAGGAAAATTACTATTTGTATATTTTTAAGTTTTTCATAGACTACTATGCCGAACCGAATAATTTATTTGATTCTGGGGATTGTGAACATGACACAAACCATAAATATTTATTAATTAAAAGTGTTATAGAGGTATACATGAATTTGAGATATAAATATTATGGGAAGAAATCTACCGAAACAATATCACATAGAAATTACTTGAACAAAATTGTATTGTTCAGAAATTAATAAGATTGATTTATTTTAATACATATTATAATAATTATTGTTGACTTTGAATTAAAACCCACAATCATCCTGCTAGTTAGAAAAGATAGGTGTTGGAAACTTAACATCAAAAATATTAGTTACAAGCTGTGCCCGCGGCTTCGCCCCCGTCAACCGACTACCTACCGTACCCTACCCTACCTACCGTACCCTACCCTACCAACCGTACTCTACCCTACCTACCGTACCCTACCCTACCTACCGTACCCTACCCTACCTACCGTACCCTACCCACCGTACCCTACCCTACCTAACGTATCCTACCCTACCTACCGTACCCTACCTACCGTACCCTACCTACCGTACCCTACCCTACCTACCGTACCCTACCCTACCTACCGTACCCTACCCTACCTACCGTACCCTACCCTACCTACCCTACCTACCGTACCCTACCCTACCTACCGTACCCTACCCTACCTACCCTACCCTACCTACCGTACCCTACCTACCCTACCCTACCTACCGTACCCTACCCTACCTACCGTACCCTACCCTACCTACCGTACCCTACCCTACCTACCGTACCCTACCCTACCCTACCTACCGTACCCTAACCTACCCTACCCTACCCTACCCTACCCTACCTCTACCGTACCCTACCCTACCTACCGTACCCTACCCTACCTACCGTACCCTACCCTACCTACCGTACCCTACCCTACCAGCAGTCCACGGCACAGATGCTGAAAAACACAGATATCTACTCGATTTGTGCGCTCCATTGGTGTAATTACTGCAAGGTGTTCCGATGAGAGGATAAACAATAAATAAATAAATCTAAATAAATAATATATAAAACTAGCTATTGCACCAAAACGTCCATTGGTGAAAACCGCATGAAAATCCGTTCAGTAGTTTTTGAATTATCGCGAACAGACAGACAGACGCGGCGGAGGTAGTGAATAAGACATTAATTATAAGTAGTAGGTTTACGGCCTCTAGAATTGGTCTGCGCCGGGAGTCCATCGCGGATGCACCATCATGAAATATGAAATATTTGACTATGTTCCCTCTAGTGCGAATGTCTACCTTACTGCTTTTCATTTCCTTAATAGCTAAAAGCTCCAAGAGCATAAAATTCAAAATCGACTTAAAAAAATAATAACATTCAGCATTCAGGCAATATTTTATCGATGTTATCGTAAAGAAATATCGATATGGGCTACCCTAGTATCCGCCATTTTATCCTCTCAGTAAAATGTAGGTATACACGTTTTTCTTGTAGGTATGCCAAGTCCATATGATTTATATGTCAGTGAGAAATACACACAAAATGAATTCAAAACGATCAAACGCAAGCGCCAGTCGTAACGACTATATTGTGTGTTTACATTTCCGAAAAATATTTGAAAATATAACACGATGTTGCCATTTTAGTAAAAAATATATATTTCGGTTTTATATTTTAGTTTAGCGACACCTATCGGCACATTAGAGTACCAATGTCAAATAACACTTGTTAAGAATAATAGATGGCGCTAGTTTCTTTGATTTTGTTGTTGGCGTTCCAACTGTCCCCCCCCATTGGCTTCTGTTCGGAAATGACAGTTTATACTTGCCAATAACCAATCTGTCCATTTTGACATTTAGTTCGATCGGTGTAAACAATCGCAGGTTGCAATCCAAGAAATTTTGGGGATCGTAAGAAAGTAATCGTGGGTACTAATTACAATTTAGAACAAATCATGGCATTTTTAGTATTTTCAAGTGATAGTGACGATAGTGATATGGAGGTCCTTGCTCTGTTGTCCGACTTGGACACCGACAGCGACGCTGTTGATAGACAACGTGCTTCTTCACAAAGACTCAAAAGGGTGAACTATATGCAAAGTCAGAATGCAGAATTCACCTTTAGATTAAGGTTATCTAAAGCTGCAGTGAATTCTTTATTACCTCAGTTGATGCCGTTTATCCGTGTAACTTCCACAAGGTATGCAAACTAGTTTGAAACATGTGTATAAGCATATTGCCTTTCTACAACTGATAAAGCTTTAATTTGGAATAATTTTATTTGACAGGAATCATGGTGTTTCGCCACTCCATCAACTACTGTTATCGTTACGGTTTTATGCATTAGGTACTATGTTGATATCTGTAGCTGATTTTATTGAGGTTTCTACATCAACAGCAGGCAGAATAGTACGCGATATATCTTCAGCAATCTCGACCTCGTATAATCAGTACATTTATGTTCACCAACAAAGTGCAGAAAAATTCTACCGAATTGGACACTCCCCCCGAGTTCTTGCTGCAATAGATTGCACTCATATACGCATTCAGTCACCATGTGAGTGCTCATTTGATAACTTGTGTATTAATAACATACTTACAATAAGTTAATATAGTAATTCCACTTTGGTTTATTTTAGGTCATAATATAGGTGAAGAATATAGAAATCGTAAGGGTTACTTCTCCCTAAATGTCCAAGTGATCTGTGATGCTGATTTAAAATTTGTAAATGTGGTAGCGCGCTGGCCAGGTTCATCACATGATGTCACAATTTTTAACAACTCTATTCTTAGAGGTACATACTACATACATTATTTTGTGATGGTAATATTACTTATTTGATTTTAATAATATGCATATTTGCAGCCCAATGTGATGCAGGTAACTTTGGTAACCGCTGGATGCTTGGTGATAGTGCTTACCCAAACAGACCCTATTTGCTGACACCACTTCATAAATCCTGTTAGTGAAGCAGAACAGAATTATAATGAAGCACACATTAGAACAAGGAATACCATAGAAAGGTAACTATTAAAATAGTAGGTACAAAAAATAGTACTACAACAAGGCTACTCAAAATCATCTAGTAGTAAGATTATAATCAACATAATTATTTCGTTCTAGAACCTTTGGCATCTGGAAGCAAAGATTTCCTGTTGTGACACTAACTATGCAGTTATCATTACTTAACACGCTGGCTGCGACGCCAATTTTGACTGACTGTCAGCCAATGCTTATGAGGTATTTTTGAGGCAAGGTTGAACTTCTTTGCAGTGCGCATGAGACCGACTCGGCCTCACAAAATGTTGTTTTTAAAAAACACCTTAAATATAGCCCAAATGTGACAATAATTGCTTGAAGCTCTACCATTATAAACTTACGTAGTTGTTAAAGTTGAATCCAGCTTCGCCCGTAGTTATGACATTTCATTATTGAATAAAAGAGAAAAATATATATGACATCTTACTGAAAGAAAGTTCGGTTTGTGTCACGACTAGAGATGGAAATAAAGGATAGTGTAGTTACGATAATATTGTATCAAAATATTTATTCAGTGATATCAATCAAAATGTTTTTCATTAAAACAGGGTAAGCAGAAGGATTTCTCACACTGGACACAAAATGTAACAATTTTTTTAGTTTTTTTGTAGCCTGAGTGCTATTTACCGTAAGCCTTAATTTGTCATAGCAACCTGCGCAGCGCTTTCGTTGACCCCCTTTTTGAAGCACATGATCAGTACATCTGCCCGGAGGAAATCCTGAAATAAACACTTACGTTAGGTGTCTATACTATAAGCGCCACTTTTAGTTTTAAAGTATTTAAAAAATTAAAGTATGGTAATATACCTCTTTCAGAAATACTTCGTCCAGTGAGTGCTTCAATTATTGATTCCGTGAAATCTTTCTTTGTCATTTTGTTATTATTATTAACCATATTATAACTTATCGAGGCGTTCACAAGAGAAGTACCAAATAAAAATTCTGCCATAACCTTTCGATACCATTTTAGTCCTCGTTTTAAAGTCGAGTAATAGGAAGACATCTGGTCACTGTAGTCTATATCTTTTTTGTTTTCATTATACAAAAGAATACATGTAGGCTTTTTAATGTCTTCGTTAGTGGCTCTTGTTTTCTTGCCTGTATTTACTAAAACAGCATTGTGGCCTTTGAAGGTCGTGATCATTAAAACTTGGCGCTTATCAAACCATTTTATAATTTTTACGCTCTTTAGATTCATTTTTCCTGTAATTTGACCTTTTTTAATTTTGTGGATATAACATTCTAAGGTAGTCCTCCACGATTTGATCGGAGGGTACCACAATAAAAAGTTTTCTTTGCTAAAAGGTCTTCAGCCAACCCAACAGAGGAGTAGAAATTGTCAGCGACAACAATACGAGCCTCATTTTCTAACCCTGTAATTAGTCTCAAAACTGTATTTTTGCCGTGCTCTTGTTCTCGATTGTTGCCTTTTTTGCCTGTATAAATAAGTGTATTGTACGAGTATCCCTCGGGAGTACACAATTTATATAATTTGACGCCATATTTGTGTGATTTATTTTTTATATATTGGCGAAATATAAGTCGTCCGCGCCACGGTATCATTGATTCATCAATGACTATAATTTTTCCTATTTTGATATCGAGAATTCAACATGTCGTGTATTTTGCGAATTTTATATAATTTATCCCCAGTATTATCAATTGACTCGTCGCAGAAATGCCAAAATTTTAATATAATCAAAAATCTGTCCCTTGATATTGTAGAGCAAATGTACTCGTTTCTATATATTGACTTTTTAGACCAATAGTCGTTCAGATGTGGTACTTTGTTTAGACCCATTACAAGCATGATTCCAAAAAATCTTCTCATTTCTTCGTCATCAGTGGGTTTCCATGCTTTAACCCTTAATTTGGCAAAACATACAATGCAATAGTAACAGATTTTTTTTATTGAAAATGTAATTGGTACACATAAAGCTATACTAGAAAAATAATAGAAAAATTCTGAAAAGTTTAGTTTTCCTGAAAACTTATGTATGCTACCACATACATTGCCAACTCCTTAAGAATACATCTTGTAAATTTGTTGTATGTATGGACATACATTGCCAATAACTTTAGGGACTATGTACAAAAAAGATAATTATTTTATTTAGTATTTTTTATTAATAAAATTATAAAAAAGAAGCGAAACAATTTTAGCAGTTGAAAAAAAAAGACATTACGATCGTAAATGGTACTGAAGTTGACAATTTCTAGGACTTTTTCCTGTCACAAAACAAAGGCGAACTTGGCATTTTATGCACTGCACAACCGTCAGTTTAGAGCACAGTCGACATCGACCTTGAGTAGTCATTGTCATGAAATGACCAACGTTGTCAAAACGTGACGATTCGACTGGGCTGGCCTGTGGTACTCTTTTTTTGTTTTTGACCTCATTTTCAGTGCGTTCGTATTTTCTGAGCCCTTCATACAGCTCAAATCGGAAGTCCTTCAAAGGGATTGATGGTTTTCCTGATTTTGAAGTATTTTTCCTGTGTAAGAGCCACGCGTTATTTACACATATGTCCAGGAGTTGGGCAAATATACCAATATACCATCTTCGAGTTTTGAATGGGGTTCTATATAATGAAATCAGCATATCGGCTAAGTCTACTCCTCCCATATGTTTATTGTATTCCTTGACTATTTGCGGACATTGTACATCGACTTTAGTTTTAGAGTCCTTGCAATACCTTTTTATCGTGTCCACTGGTTCCACGCCTACAAAGGAACTTATCAACGTCACAGCCTTGTTGTCATTCCACCGCACTACGACCAAACGATTTTTATCACAGGTAACTTGAGCATGACTACCCCGGGGTTTCTTTTTCAATATTTTCTCTGAAGGTAGAATTTTTTCTGCGCCTCTCAATCTGTTATTTCTGATGGTTCCTAATCCAAAGATTCCATAGTCTTCCCTAAGTATATAAAACAATTCCGGACAGGTAAAAAAATTGTCGCAGAAAACAAAAGCAGGTTTAGATTTAATACTTTTGCATAAAGCAATTACCACCTGCGCTCCAAATCCAATAGAGGCTTCCTTTTCTGTAAAAGTATGGAATCTGAACGTGTCCTCTCCACCATACAAAACGAAATCGTATATCATTCCTGACACACCAGCTCGGACATAATTTTTGAACCCCCACTTATTGGGTTTATCTTTCATATATTGGCGACGCTTTCCCGCTTTTGTCCCTTTGTATGGGATCATCATTTCGTCGATACTGTATCTCATTTCATTGTCTTGAGCTAAACAATTATTTCTAATCTTTTGTAGTAACGGCCTAACTTTATAATATCTATCAGAGTCTTGAATGTTATTATCAACGAAATGTAAGTAACGACGGATCTGTTGATATCGTTTTAGAGGCATCAAATCGGCCACCAGTTTGTATCTATACCGCAAACTCCAATAATCAGTGTACGATGGCATGCTCACAACACCCATGATGATATGTATCGCTAAAAAATCTCGCAATTCGTCTTCGGTCAATCCAAGGGTACGTCCAGTTTTAGATATTGCATACGCGTTTGTTTGTTCAACAATGTCTGTAAAAATGTCAGGGGAAAAAAACTTATAAAAATACTCCAGTGGAGATAGGACTTGAACGTCGTCGGTGGGATCCGATTCCTCTTCAACAGTTGCTATATGACGAAACACAGCTTTTTTCCAACGATAACTGAGAGTGAACTTTTGAATTCGCCTCGGTCGTTTAGCAACTTGAACAGTGGGACGCTGTGATCTTGTTTGTCTGGAAAAACTTGATTTCGAAGAGGTATTTGCCATCATGCGTTGTGTTACCAAGCCAGGGGGTGCATGGGGTGCAGGAGTTGCAGGATTTGCGGGAGTTGCGGGTGTTGCGGGTGTTGCAGGAAATGACGGAATGTCACTCAATATTGGTACTTTACTGCAATTCGGTTCTAGGGACGGGCTAGAGTAAACCGTTTGAAAAATGGGTGTAAGGCAAACATTTTCACTGGTGGGGTCTTGTTCATCATCTAGTAGGTTTAGCCTTTCTAAGGAGCTGTCAACTGAGGGTACAGATGAGCTAGACATAGAAAGCGGAGTGTGCACACGAATCTCGTCTTCAACATCTGAACGTTCACTATCGTCAGAAGGAGCATTTTGAGTAGGGACAAGCGCTAAAATTCTACCACCACGAGTTTGAAGCTTTTGCTGCCGACAAAGAAAAAAACATGCTAAAACACAAAACAAGCAAAGCAAGACCCCTAATTTGGCAATGTATGCCATGACATACAAATAAACTGAAGGGTTTTTTATTATGAACTTGGCGATGTATGTCACAGCATGCATCGTGTAAGTACCCAATATATAGCCATTTTATAAAGGAAAAAGTTGAAAGTTATTACCAAAAACATATTATCATAAAGTTAAGAATAAAAATTGGTTATTGCATTTGTCCTAAACCACGTAATAATTAATAAAATAATATAAATACCTTGGACAGCACTACTGACTGACGCCGTGTCGCCATTTTTTTCGACTTATGTCAAAACTAGTGTTGTCAGACGTCTGATTTACATTTTCTTCTAAAAATTGTTAGTATTGCAAGACGATAAAAATGTAAATCCACGTATTTTTTTTACTTTTACGAAAAAATATTTTTTTGAAGTTTATGTATGTCAGGGCATACATTATCAAATTAAGGGTTAACACGAGATTGCGCCTTTATGTCATTTTGATTGTCTTCGAAATACTTCTCTGCATACTTGTTAGTACAGGACACTAACTATTTTATTAACCCTTTAGTTCGCAAGAGATTTTTTTTCTCAATTTCTTATTTTTTTCTTTTTGAGGGGTTTAGTTATGGTCAGAATGGCTCTGGAAAAATGTTTAAAAAAATCTATATTATATACTTCTTGAGAAAACATATGTTGTTCAGGTACGACATTGCGAAACACTGTAGAAAGTAAAAGCTAATATACATGTTGTAGACTATCAACATTGCGCTTTGAATAGAAAATTAGACTAACTACCAAAATAAAAATAAATTGTAAAAAAAAAAATGTTTATTAGAAAAATTACACAAATACTTTGTAATTATTATCTAATTTTCATTGGCATTGAGCAAAAAGAGGACAAAATGAGGGCAATACTACTCTTACCATCGTCTTATCATCGGCTTACGTCTAGTTCTAGACGTTGACGTGATAATGGTAATAGCAGTTTCTCTTTTCTAGCATGCATAACCTAAGGTTACACCCTTTCTTGCAAAACTTGCACCTGCCTTGAGCCACAAATTTTGGTAAGTGGCCTACGTTGTCGTATCGAACAGAATCTGGTGGTCGTGGAGCCACAGGAGTATTAATTTTTACTGTAGCTTCATTTTCTGTTGCACTTGTATCTATCTGACGTATTCTATTTTTTTGAAACAGTTCACTTACCAACTGCACCCTAAATTGTTTCAGAGTTAGTGTTTTCCGAGTGGTTGGACTGTCTCTTCAGCCAGGCGTTATTGACGCATATGTCAAGTGCTTGAGCAAATAACGCCATATACCATCTCTTGGTTTTAAAATTGGAGCGGTATAAGGACACCAGCATGTCTGCTAAGTCTACGCCACCCATGTGAGCATTATATTGCTTAACTATTTGTGGACAATCTACGTCCACCCTAGACTTACTTTCCTTCGAATATCTTTTTATTTTTTCTATTGGGTGCGAATCAATAAACGAACTTGCCAAAGTAACAGCTTTGTTGTCAAACCATTTTACCACAGCAAGCTTTTTATCGTTAGAAACAACCTGTTGGCTGGCACCCCGACCTTTCTTTGCCAGTTCTTTATCAGACGGTAACATATCTTTACAGCCTCTCAGTCGGTTGCCTCTGACTGTTCCTAAGCTGAAAATGCCATATTCGTAGCGTAAGTGATGGATAAGCTCGAACGATGTAAAAAAGTGGTCAAAATAGACAATTGCTGGCTTTTCCTGTATAGTCTTGCAAAGAGCTATGACAACTTTTGCTCCAAGACCTAGGCTATTTTCGTAGTCTGTAAAGTGGTGGTTCCTAAATGTATCTTCACCAGCATATGGGATAAAGTCGTAAATTATACCGGAGACTCCTGCTCGGACAAAAATCTTGAAGCCCCATTTCTTGGGCTTCTTGGGTAAATACTGGCGTCTGCTCCCTGCTCTTGTGCCCTTGTAAGGGACCATCATCTCATCCACACTGTAGCGCCCTTCCTGCACGAGCAGCAAACAATTCTTACGAATTTTTTCGAGGACAGGTCGTACCTTAAAATAGCGGTCATCATTCGCATCAGTGTTATCAACAAAATGAAGGTATCGTCTTATTTTTTCATATTTTTTTAGCGACATAACATCAGCGATTTCCGGAAACCTCAATTTATTGCTCCAATAGTCACGGTAAGCAGGCATTTGGACCACACCCATCAAAAGAGTTATGCCGATAAAATCTTTTATGTCATCTTCAGTAACGTTTACACTTTTCGAAGTATTATTTTGTACCGAATAAAGATTCGTGTTTTCAGTTATAAGATGTATTATATCGTCAGAGAAAAATTGCTGGAAATAATCAATCGGAGTTTTCAGAGCTGCATCAAAAGGAGGGTTATATTGCGGGAAATCTACTATTGCTGTGTGTTGAAATTTGCTTTTTTCGAATTTGAAGTTCATGGGTTTTCGAACAAACTTCTTCACTCTTTTAGTTTGAAGCCTGGGTTCTATAAGTGCCTTTCTCTTGGACCGGGTTGTTGCTGCTGGCGAGCTGGCCAAAGGTGATAATATAGAGGATACTGAATTCAGCGTGAATGGAAGTTGTTCTTGCGGTCGACCAGTAGGGAACATTTCATGGATGACGGGTGACAATGGAATCGTCTCTTCGTCCGATAATTCGGAGTTGAACTTAGCCGAGTCTTCAATATCAATATCTAAGTCATTTAGAGAAGAGGGATATGATTTTGGTTCGGAACTGCAGTATGTAATATCATCATCTATATCTTCATGTTGGTAATTTTGGATGATTACTTCGTCTTCGGTAGCACTACAACTGCTATTATCCGTTATCATGTTATGGGTTCGCTGCCATTTTGGCTTAATCTGAAGCAAGAAAAAACAAAAAACATGCAAAACCACATCCAAAGCAGAATAAAATTGTTATTTGCAAAATAAATAACAAAAACCCTTTAAAAAAAATAAAAAAGATTTTTTTCCACTACGGAACCCTAAATGCTTTTACACATAGCGTTAGTAATTGCAAGCAGCCCAAAAATGTTATAATATCATAGTTAGTAAAAGTGTAAACACGAATTTAAATTCAAGCAGTACTTCACAGATAAAAGTGCAGTGTCGTTCTTGAACGACATAGGGATTGTTAGGTACTTTTCTGAGAATTGCGCAGTGTTGGTCAACAACAACATACCATTTCAAAAGCTCATAAATTGAATTTTTGTGGATGAAATGAGCAGGTTTTTACATAAATAGATAAAAGCGTTATTTGCAAAGACATTTTTGATGCATAATTCCCATAAACTAGATTAAAATGCTAAAAATCAATTATTATCGTCCGTGCATGACCCGTGTTCTCGCCGCCATCTTGCCAAAATGACACTGAATGCTTTTGTGCAACTTGACAGATTTATTGTTTTAGGTAGCGTTTTGTTTTTGCTTATAATTAATAATAACCAACAATATTTTTTTCTTTACTATGTCGTTCGGGTACGACGCTGCGAATTAAAGGGTTAATAATTTAATCGCTTAGGAACAGCCTGTATATGTCTGTAGGTGTTTTTTTACCTAGGCGAGGAATAATGGCACTATCAAGGGTGCTCTCGTCGAAATCAATACCATGATTATCAGATATGTCAGTCCAACCGTCCTCGTTGTCAATACCTTCTGTTTCAGCTGTTTGGTTGTCGGTTTCCAGTTCATTTTGATTCACTTTCATCTACTTCTACGTTCGTTAATTCTAAGCTCTCAATCGAAATATCTGTGTCTTCATCTTCTTCGTCAACATTGCTTCTACGAGTAACTTGAATTATATTTTCACTCTCTGTATCATGTTCTGCTTGCTGTTCATCTAGATGTTCCTCTTCCTGCTCTGGATGTTCCTCTTCCTGCTCTTGATGTACCTCTTCCTGCGCTAGATGTTCCTCTTCCTGCTCTTGATGTACCTCTTCCTGCTGTATATATTTCTCTTCATTTCCTTGATGTTTTTCTCCCTGCTCTTGGCATTCTTCTTCCTGCTTTTTGTTTTGATTTTTCTGTTCTTTTTGCTGTTTTGCTTGCTCTTGATGTTCTTCTTGGTGACTTTTTTGCCGAGGTTTTTGCTATTTTATTCGATATTCTTTTCGATAATCTGTATATTTTGCTTGTTGCTCTTTTTGCTGTTCTTCTTGTTGTAGTCTATAGTCATCTTGGTGCCATTTTTGATGTCTTTCTTTCTGTTTTGTTTGCTTTTCTACAGCATGTTTTTTAATTGTTATATTCTTTGTATGTGAATCGGGTATATTTGCATCTCCGGTATTTTCATCTTCAAATGAATGAATAAAGACATAAGCATTATTAATTACCTCCTGTTTTTCAGTTTTAGTATATTTTGACGAAGTTGATTTTATTAATTCTTGTATATTTTCTTCACTTAACTGTACGGGCAACAAGTTAGAATATGAAACATTACTCAACGAGGAACACCTGCTTGTTTCGCCAAAAATATTCAAAGAATCAGGGGAAGACGCCCGGCTTTGGTTGCAGTTATTCTCTCGTTTACATTTTTGAGTTGGTGTGAGCAAACTTGGGTTACATCATACTTTTTACCACTACTTGGACTAACGAACAATTTGTTGTCTTGTTTGGACTGGTGACAGATTTTCCTGTATTTTTCATTGGAGCTCAAAATATCGGATTCAGAATCAGTGTCGATCTCATTTTGCGACTTTGCAGTAGACGGGGAGCAAATTTGAACATTATCCAAAATGTTTACCTTTTTCACAGGAGAACTTCTGGTTGGTGAATCCTCTGTAACACTTTTCTACATTTAAACTGTTTCACTTCATCAGATCCACTTGACGAATCTGAATCGACTAATATAAGTCTCTTCTTGCAATGTTTACGGCTTGATCGATCCATAATACGAAAACCAATTACTTTTTTCGGTACACTTATAAATCGTAAAAATGCGTTTGCGCCGGACGACAACGTCCTTCCGTATCGATTCTTGCCACAACACTAAAGCTTGGATGCGTGGCGCCCGCGCCTCACTTCATGCGGGTATGAGGCCTGTAATTCTTGAGGCAGATAAGACCTCCCCCCGCACTAGACGGAATTAATTTCTATTCAGTGCGTATGAGATATATTCAACCACATATCGTATTTACTGCGCCGTTAGCATAAGCTTCGCAAGAGAATCAATTTTACATATCTGTCTCTGTTATACTCATAGAAATGTTAATATAGGCACCCCCCGCACAGAGTGAAACAAAGCGATTTTGACTGACGCACCTGCGAGAACTCACGTATGTGGCTTGTTCGACCTCATAATGCAGTGAACGTGTTAAGACCCAATCAGTAATAATAGCCACTGCAGTGCTGCACAACATTTGCAGGGCTTATAAGCTAGAGGAAATTCCTGCAAAAGTGGAGCTGCCACCAGCAGAGCCTATAGAATACTTAAGTAATGATGATCAAGAAATCAGGGAAAGAGCTGATCATATAAATAATTACTTCCGGTAGCAGATGAAAGTGATATTTTGTACTTCTATAAAAGAAAGTTATGTAGGTATCCAGAAAATAAATGAACATTTCTATAAAAACACATGTTTTATTTACAACAAATAAGGAACATTCTGAAAAATTTCAATAGTTAAAAAATATACAATTTATGTTGAGTACAAAGAACAAAAGTGAAACTATGATAGTAGTAGAGCTGCACTACAGTGTATACTACACTGTAGTGCAGCTAGCAAAGCTCAGATACAAAAGATTACAAACATGACGCATACGCTAGCACCATTTAGTTCAACCATTTTAAAGAGTACCAAATGATCCAAAAACATACACCACCATCAACAAGACAACTCTCATTGTGATATGTGAAAATGCAGACACATATAAACATGACATAAACAAAGCAATAGACATCATAATACACTGGTTACATACAACAACATCCAGAATATTTCACTAAACCCAAAGATGTAACCTAACAAAATGTAGCTCCTTGAATAAAATTAAATTTAAACATGAGCTCTGTTTACCACAACATGCTACCACGACATACTCAATACATGATAATGGACATAAGAGTACTATGTATGTACCTACCAGGGCTGCCAGCAAATAAATCGCGGCCATACGGTTAAATATCTGCAATTATACGAAATTTGATCGCATTATACATAACCATTCTATAAATCGATTTTTCTTCATAATTCATAAAACTAACAAACTGACTTGTACTTAAACGCTGTTTCGTTTTCTTAACTACACTTTTAAAATCTAACATGATAAGTACTTTTAGGGTTCCGTACCTCAAAAGGTAAAAAAGGAACTCTTGTCCGTCTGTCTGTTCGTGTGTCACCACCAATTTTCTCAAGAACGGGTGGACCTAGCATGTTGAATTTTATACCAGATCTATAGTCCCTATTAGGTGTATAAAATCAACACGATAAAAAGATATGGGCAAATTTAGATTTTCACGAAAACTTGTAAGTACCAAAATTTACCTAACTTTTTAAATTTTCGGAATTTTCCCTTTACTTGTGCTGTAAGACCTTGCTTTAAACCAAAATTGACAATAGGATAACACTTCATTCCTATTTTCAGGTAATCCGTGAATTTCAAGATTCGCCTCACGCGTATTCTGATCAAGAGAATTTATTTGCGTTTTCAGTTGAGCCATAGTCTTTTGCATATCGGAGTTCAGAGAACGAAGTTCAGTGTTCTCACGTTGTACACCCCTTAGTTCAGATTTTAAGTCGTTAACTTGAGAGATATCAAAGGACCCAGATAACTTCAATTCATCAATCTGTTTCTTTAACTCATCCATTTCGAATCTAAGGCCACTAATCATATTCTTCACTTCAATACGGAGTGTATTCCGAATTTCTTCCCGTATAACAAGTCGTATGTCACTGATCCTATCGTCCTCGCCTTCAGAGCTATCACCAATTGCCTCAGCCGTCGATTTGTTAGGCTCATATTCAGATAAACAGCTCGGACAATTCCACTTAGAACGTGCTGCTTTACTGAGTCTTTTAAACGCAGTAGCGCTCAGTTTAACGCATATATGATGATAGAATTTTTCGCAATTGAAACATGTGATTTTTTCATTGTGTTTAACTGGTAATCCACATTTATCGCAGCTAGACATTTTTTAAATACACAGTCTATTTTCCAAATAGGACAATAAATCCAAAAAGACAATGTATTATTTGTCGGAATCGAACTCGCAACACTTTGAGTACGTGCGCTAGACGTTAGCGCTTAGAGCCAACACGACTATTTTAATAAGCTCGAAATTATGAATCCGGTGTGATGACAACACGAAGCTTACACAACAGGCGGTAGATTGGAAATAGTTAATTATGTATTCTGCAGTCGGAGGTTGCAAAGGAAACCAGATAAATTAAACTATAGATGTATTCGTAGTTAAAATTACAATTAATTATAGTGATCGCTAATCGAAGTTTGATTTAACAATGCTTATAAAATAATCCATTTCCGTTCCCACAGTTTGTGCATTGACGTCATACGCTTACACGTTCCGCTGATGGTGCGAAAGGGTTTCTAGGTGCCTCGTGTAAAGTTGATACTGTTGATGGTGCATTAAATATGTTAGGGTTCTGCATCGAACGGTTATGGTTCCGTAACACCTCCCCCCGTAGAACAGCGAGTATGGAAGACATTTGTCGTGAATTGAGCTGGAAGTTGATTGGTTTCAACCCTTCTGGTAGTCTTAGGAATGGCGTACGTCGCTTGTCTACCCAAATGGTTCTCTTCTGGAGTGTCTGCGGTACTGCTCTCTGGCTTCATTCGATAGTGTCGATATAATATAAGGCCAATAGCGAGTGCTCCTGCACTTAATATTACGGTATATAGAGGGATTGTTGTATGATACAGGCTGTAGTCAATCTCTTTGTCTAAGTGTAGAGGTGATTGCAGAGACATCTTGGTATTGACCTCGTGAAGTTGGTCCAGGTTGATGGAGTTCAGGTGGACCTTCGGAGCTGTAGACGCGATGGTGATGTCATCATTGGGGAGATCCATTAATTTCAGGACTTGACCTTCCAGACGATTGTTACTATTTGCTATTGTAAATTCCGATGTTTCCAGATAGCATGTGTGGGGTAATACAACGAGATAACTGCCCTGTAGTACGCTGTACGAATCTTGTCCACAGGATATGTGTGCTTTCGTTGGTATGGGGAAGTTGACGCTGTAGTATTTGTCATCGAGTTTTTCGTAAGCTGGTGTCTTCAGAGTGACGGTGACAGGGGCACATGTTGGGCTCTTCTTTTGAGTGGTGATCAGTTCGTGGATGCAGTCTTGTGAGGGTTGGCCTTGGAGGCTCCGCTTGTCCTCGCATATATACCAGTTGCTTGACTTCGGGCATTCAGCATCTATGTACTTGAAATCTTTCTTATAAAGGACTAGGAATGCATGTGGTGGTATAAGGACTTCATGGTTACGATTTGGGATTATGGATAATTTATATATATCATATGTAAAGGGAAGAATAATGGGGAATTTATAAACTATGACTATGCGATTTCCTGCATAATAAGAACCTATTCTAATTATATTATAGTATTCTCTAGTTTCTAAATCTATCACCTTTTCTTTACCATATAGATTTGTAACATTATCAATCATTGCATGTATAGAATCCAAACTTAAAATGCTATGATGTACAGTGGAAGCTCGAATAAAACTCATTACATTTTCTAACTTATATAGCTCGTGAGAAACAGAATCTACATTATCACCTAAGATTAAAAGTATTTGACCTAAATGAGCATACTTAACTAAATCATCGTCCCTAGTGGCTATACTTTCATTAATTTTCCCAAATAGAGTTTCTAGTTGACTTTGAGTTTTAACAATGCTGTCGATAATTTTTGAGTAATGCTCAGACCAATCTTTAGATAAACTAACGTGACTATTAAACTCGGTTACTATTTTATTTTCATTATCCTGAAGTAATTTTATGGCTTGGTTATAATGTTGTGCGTCTGTGTAATCTAAATTTCCTGTAATACTTTTTATTACGGAGCCAAGACCATCTACGAGTCCTCGTTTCACACGACCAGTTTCAAAGGTTTGTAATTGCTGTAAAATGTTATGAAGCTTAGTTTCCAGGTAAGTTATATGAGGTTCAAATAGAGATCTAGTTTTAGTATTTAATTCAGGGCTAATACTACGTAATTGTTTATCTATTGATAATATGCTATCGCTTAATTCGTGGAGATCAATATATTGAACAAAGGAATGATAGTGGGATATTACTTTAGCTGATCCTAGCTTGAAGGGTAAAATACCAGGTCCACCGTCAAGACATTCAAGTCGGATCTCTTGCATTAACACCGGAGTCAGCAAGAGATGGAGCACCAGGAGGGGCCTGCAACAATATATTACCTTTAGGTAGTCTTTTTAACCTAGATTTAGCGATAGGACCTCGATTGCGTTTTGTGTAGATATGAATTGGAAGGTCTGTCATTACGACATCCTGCGTATAGCGGGGTGCTAGTTTTTGTCGCGAAGCTAAAGGGTTTTTAACAAATATCTGCTGTTCGGGAGAATAACTAACTTCAGATTCACGATTCTTATTAAGATTTTCCATCATATCTTTCCTAGAAGCATTAGATAAATCATGAATGGTATTATATGCTATTGTCAATTTTTCTTTATGATTAACCATATATTGTTGTAATAAATGAGCGGAAATATCTATATCGAAGGGATCACGAGGATCAAAATGCCCAGTAATTACCTCTAAAGGTCTACACTTTGTAAGACTATGTATACTGTTATTATAGGCTAAAATTGCATAAGGCATTAAATTAATTACGGACTCTAATTTATGACTAAGCTTCAGAATACGCAAATGTTCTAATATTGTTAGGTGAAATCTCTCAACTATTCCATTTTCATTTGGTGTATGAGGAGCTACTCTATGGTGATGGATATTATGAAGGTTAACAAACTCTGCAATAAGCTGGTTAGTAAATTCAGTCCCGTTATCACTTATGATAGTTACTGGCATACCGTGATGCGTGCAAAATTTGAGTAGTGCTTGTAAAACGCTAACAGCAGTTCCGTCTCTCAAATAATATACTTGTCCGTACTTCGAAAATGCATCTACTATGGTTAAAAATTTCTCACTATGAATAGTTAGTAGATCTAAATGTATCACGTCAAATGGTTTTGTGGCTGAAGGCACAATTTTAAATTGCTGCTTTATAGGATTGCGATCGTATTTTGCTTGACCGCATATCTTACACTCATTAACAAATTTAGCAATGTGTTCTTTCATTTTGGGCCAGTAATATTTGTGAGACAGAGCTAGGTAGCACTCATTGATACCTCTGTGGTTAGTCTTGCCCTCATGGTATTTGCTAATAACTTCCTGCTGCTTTAAATGTTCTCCTACATTCTCTACTTCCTTTTTAGTTAATAGTAAATTCATAGCAGAGTTCTTAAAGGTGCGTTGTATGATAGGTATGATTTTATACATGAAATGAAATGGATTAATGAACAGTCCTGTCTTGATTTTAGGGTTTACATATTCTTTTATTGAGCTAACTACGTCGTCTTCTAAATTAGATTCTGAAATTTGTAAAGATATTCGGGTATGGTTATCAAAAGGTTTAGTGATATTGGGTTTACTTTTGATATCTCCTACAACGTTAAAAATTATCTGTTTAGTGAATTTATTCAGTGGGTCCTCAGTAATAGGCACTTCAAGAATAGGATTTTCAGTATCGGTATGTACGGTAGCAGTTCTAGAACCATCTTCGACTTCTGGAGCTGTCATCGTTCTAGAAGCATCTAACGTGGGTACTGTGCTAGATGGGTTAGCTACAATAGACATAACCTCCTCATTATGAAGTTCGATACGTGAAAGGGCATCTGCGTTAGTGTTGTTTTTGCCTTGCTTGTACACTACTGTAAAATCATATTCACTTAATTTTAAACGCCACCTCGTCAATCGTGAATTAGGCTCTTTTAAACTCATGATCCATTGTAACGGTTTATGATCTGTGATAATTTTAAATTTCCGTCCGAATAGATATGGTCTGAAATATTTAGTAGCCCAAACGATTGCCAAAAGCTCCTTTTCTATAGTACTGTAATTTAGTTCACTGGTATTAAGAGTACGTGATGCATAGGCTATTGGTTTATCTGCTCCAATTATGCCTTGGGATAAGACTGCGCCTAATGCTACATTTGAGGCATCAGTCGTGAGGAGAAATTCCTGACTGAAATCTGGATACTGCAATATCGGATCGTTAGTAAGGAGGGTTTTGCAATGTTCAAAGCAATTAATGTAATTTTGATCTAATGTAATTTTTGAACCTTTTTTCAGACATTGGGTTAGTGGTTTAGTCACACGTGCAAAATTTGGAATAAACTTCCTATAATACCCGATTAGACCAAGAAAACGTTTGATTTCGGTGGTAGATTTTGGTAATGGATAATTTTGAATGGCGTGGATTTTATTAGGATTGGGTTTGACACCTTCCCTGCAAATAATATGGCCAAGAAATTCAGTCTCTAATTTTAAAAATTCTGATTTGTCCATTTGGATTTTGAAGTTTGATTCACGTAGTTTTTGAAATACTTTCTCTAAATTTAGCATGTGCTCCTGTAGGGATACACTAAAAACTATAATGTCATCAAGATAGACAAGACACACCTGATTCTGTAGATCTTTCAATACATTGTCCATTACACGTTGAAATGTCGATGGGGAGTTTTTCAGACCCATCGGCATTCTCAAAAATTCATAATGACCGTTCTCTACGTTAAACGCGGTTTTGTGACTATCAGCAGGGTCCATTTCTACCTGATAAAATCCACTGGCCAAATCTAAGGTAGTAAAATACTGACACTTGCCAAGTTTGTCTAAAACATCAGTGATATTAGGAATAGGGTATTTGTCATCAATCGTTTTCTCGTTAACTTTTCGAAAGTCTATTACTAACCGCCATTTAGCTTTGCCAGAAGCATCTGCTTTTTTAGGTACAATCCAAATAGGAGAGCTCCATGCAGAGTCTGAAGGCCTGATGATGTTTTGTTCAAGCATTTTGTTAATCTGATCTCTTACTTCTTGCCGATGAACATAGGGATATCTATAGCTTTTAGTGTGAACTGGACTTTCATCTGTAGTTTTAATTTTATGTTTTATTTTGTTGGTGAAAGTTAAAGGTTCGCCTTCAAGGTAAAATACATCTGCATAGTTTGCACAAAGATTTCGCAAATTTGCAATTTCTTCCGGGTTTAAATGTTCAGTCCGTAATCGAGACAATACAGCGCTTGCACGGTCTGTTAAAATTTCAGAACTAGTTAATTCAAAATTAAATATTTCGGCTTCAACAGGTCGATCTACTGAAAATATGATGTCATTAGATGAGGTATTAGTAATTTCTACCCAACCACGATTGTTAATAACTTTAGTAAGACAGTCTGATATAGTACAATTACATATAACTTGATTTTCAATGAACACTTCACCATCCTGCGTATTGATTGGTAATCTAACTAACTTCGAAGAATTTGCGGGTATAATTTCTTCATACCAGTTGGCATTTCTGGAATCATACATATGTATAGGTATATGTGCATCCTTAGTTTTTAATAATTTATTTCTAAGTTCTATAGTAGAGTTCCAAGTGTCTAGTAAATCTAAACCTAATAATCCATCAAAGAAATTATGAAACTTATACAAGTATAAGGTCACGTTGTCATGTATATTAAATTCTTGGAAACACGGGAAAGTAATCGAGTAATCACATTTGTTAGTAGCATGTATACCGGTAACTTGAATTGGGTCGTAATTTAAAGGTATATGACTGAAGTATTTATCGACGATTTCAGGGCTGATAAAAGATTGATTTGCTCCTGTGTCAACGAGAAACCTAAGCGGAGGGTCCGAGAGTTGAACGTAACCTAATTGTCTCTGTACTTGAAAGTTAACCTCTATTTTGGCTTCTCTAATTTTGAAGCGGTCTGAAAATTTTCGTCATTATTATTTGGGGTTTCATGTAATTCCGGTGCAGGAGTTACAGCAGGTTCTTCAGATAAATATTGCTCATATTTAGAATAGTACTCAGCATATTGGTCATAATTACAATAGTCATAATCAAAATAATTATTATAATCGTAATTGGTAAAATCATTATACTCGAGAGCATCACTAAAATCACTGAAATTTACATCACGCGTCTTGAAATAGTTACTGGGGGATGGGTTTCCAAATTTACGCCAATCGTGTCCACTTGGTGGCAGTGGTTTCGGAACGAAATGGCTAACACCACTCATTGGACGCGGTATATTATTATTGACTGGTTTGAATGAAGGCTGCTGAAATTGACTGGGTGATTTAAATACGTTGCTTTGTGGGGTATAATTTTGTGGAGGAGCGCGCATCATTTGTTGCGTTCTAGTAAATCCTCGGGGTTGCATTTGAGGTGTAAAATTTGGTCGCCATCCTTGGCTAGTTTGGTTTTGAACAGGAAATGATCTTGACAGTCCGGGCATATTAAAATGTTGTTGAAACGGTGGAAATTTAGGCAAAATTTGACTGTGTGGTAACTTAGGATTATTATTGGATAAGGTATGCTGCTGCCAGTCCTTCCTACTAGAGCTACTGTCACTTCTTTGTTGCAAGTACAAAGTATTGAGTTCGTCCTGCACGAACTCGAGAGCCTTCTCCATAGATTCTGGACGCATGCACCGAATTCTATAACCTAGGGGATCTTTTAGACCTCGTAAGTAAGCCTGGAGAGTAAGCTTCTTATATAAAGCACGTTTAGCTTCTATTGTTGTCGCTACTGATTCGTGTAAGGAAACGTATGTCATTATAGTACTGAACAGGTTTTGGCACCGCTCATAAAATTCCTGAGGCGTACTGGACCCTTGGGTTTGAAGAGATAAATCATTATACAATGCGGTTTCATCACGGTGATCTGCGAAATTATTCACTAATGCACTCCGTATACCTTGCCAGTTTTCGGGAATTCCATTTGAATTTATTAGTCTAGCTGCCGAACCCGAAATCTTATTTAGAATACCGTTAATTAATGCTAAATTAGATAATTCGTGTCCGGGCTCGGTTATAAAATATCCTAATACCAATTGATCGCACAATTTAATAAAACGCGTAAGTACATGGGGGTTTCCATCGAATTCTGGTAATAGTCTGAGCGATTTATAAATTGTATCTATGTCTGACTGATCCATGTTTTCTCTTAAATTTCTATGTTCGTCTATGGTATTAAGCCTATTATGTACCCTATTGCTTAGCTCAACCTTCCGGAATTGCCTAGGATGAAAAATGTTGACTGCTGAAACTGACACACCAAAAATAATAAAAAAACACACTTAATATTCTAAAATAAATTCATAAGCAAAGTCAGGATATGTCTTGAGTATGTATGCTCAATTATTACGATTAAGATTTAATAAGCCATGTGAAATTATTCGTGAATAAAAATTTTAAATAATAAAATAATTCATGAGCAAAGTCAGGTGATAGTATATGTATGCATTAACTATAATGTACTAACCTAAAACTGCAAAATTACGTCTTAATCCCTATTCTAATTTTAATTACAAGAAAATTCGGGGCGCTATCGATGTATGTAAGCGCCGACTATACTATTATATAATTTATAAGGATAAGGATTATGAACTAGGATAGCAAGGACTAAGAAAGTTCCAAAGTACTTACAACATTATCTGGTATCTCGCTGAATCGATGGCTGGATTCACCTCGTCTGCAGAATTCAAGTAGATTCTGGATACTCGAAACCGGTCAGTCACGCGGGACTTCGGGCCGATTTTTGGGGAAATCTTCACGCGAACCGACTCTAAGCTACTTCGAGTATCCTACCGACTGCGCCAATTATGTATTCTGCAGTCGGAGGTTGCAAAGGAAACCAGATAAATTAAACTATAGATGTATTCGTAGTTAAAATTACAATTAATTATAGTGATCGCTAATCGAAGTTTGATTTAACAATGCTTATAAAATAATCCATTTCCGTTCCCACAGTTTGTGCATTGACGTCATACGCTTACACGTTCCGCTGATGGTGCGAAAGGGTTTCTAGGTGCCTCGTGTAAAGTTGATACTGTTGATGGTGCATTAAATATGTTAGGGTTCTGCATCGAACGGTTATGGTTCCGTAACAAGTTCAATAATAACAACTTGCGACAAAATAACTTTTGTTTGATCACCGTCACAGTATACTTTGGTTTTCACTATTAACACACTTTAATCGATTAGAAAATTATGTGATTGCAGCCCACAGGGTTCCGTCTAGACAGCACGCAGTCGTACAATAACTTTTTACTAAGATTTTGGATTTAAGTTACGGAGCAGAATTAACGTGACCGTACTAATTGACGTCTCGATGACAGTATTGAAAATATATTACTAGTAGCGGCCCACAGTTTCACCCGCGTATTTCCTGTTCCCGTGAGAATATGGGGATAAAATATAGCCTATGTTACTCGCTGATAATATAATGTAGCTTTCCATTGCTGAAAGAATTTTTGAAATCGGTCCAGTAGTTTCGGAGCCTATTCAATTCAAACAAACAATCAAATCTTTCCTCCTAATAGTACTACTGTAGATCAGATGACATGCCAACATTGTTTTAGTTCTTGATAAGCTATTGTTGGAAACAAGCATGTCCTATTAAATAATCACTGCTTCCTTAACTTTCCTAACTCTAATTTAAATTTGTCTGTTTCCAATAACAGGATTTCGTTTTTTAACTTAAGTTGTAAGTTGTTTAGTTTCAAATGTTAATTTTCTAAATTAATGTTTATTAATTTAGCATCCACACACTGTTTTTTGGCACTGAAATATTCTGCTATTGCATTATTCCTAGCCGCCTTGCAATCACCTGTTTTCAATTTCTTATTCACCGAAAAAAACCAATATGATAGAGATTTGTACACTACACAATATTGCTGTTCTAACAATGTTTTTATAAACATTATAATTTTTAGGTAACTTATTAAGAAATATAACAATGGCAAACTTGCTTTACCCCGACTTCGTCCCTGTATATTTAAATGGATAAAATGTAGTTCCATTGCTATATGAAAGAGCAAAGAAACTATTATACCCATAAGGATTTCAATGGCTTATTACCTGCCCTAGGTGTACTAAATGTGAACTTCTTAGGTTTGTTAGGTGTAATGTTGTGATCAATGTTATCAGTCATAACCACCACCATCACAGATCACAGTCTCAATACCCTGGTCTACAGGTATTAGAACTGCATCCTCAACTAACACCCTTACATCACAAAATCCATCACCGCGACCACCATCACCATCAGTGCCACCACCAGTATCTAAATCGACTATCTCCCTGTCACCCCCAAATGGTACTGTGAATCCACTGGCAGTACTTCCTAGCAAGCCAGTTACGCGGTCTAAAATGTCGTCTGGGGGTATGTAGTCAGCAGGTCCACCACCAGTCTAAAAATAATAGTCAATATTCATATTGTGAGATTGATTAATTAAGTTTAATCTTACTTAAGAAATGCCAAGTACTGTAAATGCAACCTTCAATTGGTTCATCCTGATTTTAGTGCAGCGTTTGCGTGAGTTCTTTTTTAAGTTTTCCCACTTCAAGCGCAGCTGCTGCAGTGTTTGCCATTTGTAGCATTGGCATTAAAACAATCTGCCAAACGAATCCACTCCTCATTTTTTAATTTGTTATTGGTGGCATTCGTCGTTTTGGAGGTGATTATTTTGCTTTTTTCAATGAGGTCCAAAAGAAACTTCGATTCCTCTTTGGTTAGAGGCTTGCCTTTTACTTAGTAACAAAAAAAAACAATAATAAACTCATTGGGTTGTCTTGGGCCTCCTTTAACTGCTGTCGGTGGATGCCCATTAAATCTTGGACCTAGGCATTTAGCTTCTATAATTTTAGTTTGCTTGTATTTCCCACTTTCCTGTTTTTCAAATCCAAGATAAGACTTCCCCTCTAATCTTAACTTAGCATTTTTCAATCTCTTCCACTCATTTATATTAACTTGACCCTTTACCATTAGCTTTCTTGGTTTTGGTTGTTCTTGATCTGGAATATTTTGGTCCGTATCCGATATCGATAGCGGCTGTTGTGTCGTTTCATCAGCCACCGAGGAATCTTGAGTTGAAATTTCAACTACTGATCCAACACAATCATCTGCTTGTACATCAATGTCATACTCACTTTCGGGTGGGGCATACAATTCATCCGATCCTGAACTAAAATCAGTATCTAATTGATTTGGCGTGATTTCATAGTGTCTTTCAATTTCTTCAGGATGGGTCTGTGTTGTGTACTTCATTATACCATGAAACTCATTGGGCGTAAACGCCCTAATCTCGAGCGTTAGTTCGGCTTCCGATGGATGTGTAAGCCATTGTTGCTCTCTAATATAATGCTGTTCTACGACGAGTTCTGCTGTGGCTGATTGTACGTGAGCACCTGCCACATCAACGACTTTTTTCGTAGAGTCCCCCTGACTTAAGCTGAGCTGACTAACTAAGCTAGCTTGCTCTTCGCTGAATTCACCGGTACTAGTACTAATAGCTAGCTTCACCAAGCGGCTGATTCTAGCTCGTGACATTATAGGTAAGTTCTGTTTTCTGTTACTCCTGCAACAAATAACATAGGTAGTAACTTGTCAAATGCAATAGCTCCTAAGTCAATTTTACCCAACTATGTTTATTGCATAATCTCCTTTGTCAACAAAAGTATAAAAAAGTTTAATTGTTTCATACAAAAAAAGGTTAATTAACTCCTATCTTGAGTAATTTAACCTAAGTAATAAATTGAAAAACATTTATAATCACAATCATTAAAGTATGAACATGAAAATCAAAAAATTGTGAGGTTAGTTTTATGTTAGAAATTTACTTCTTTGTTATGATTTAAAATATAACGTAATATTACTGTCTATTGATTAAATTATAAAAAAAGAGTTGATTACTTACAGAACAAATCAATAACGTTTAATTTCGTAAACTGACACTTTAAACCACAAAAGACGTCTCGCATCACGGGTGTACAATGACATACGACAAATTGCAGGAACCAAAACAAAGACGTCTGTCATTGGTCATATCGCAACTAGTTCAAATGCTCGCTTCTGATTGGTCGGTTGACATAGGAGTCTTTGCAAACGTTGCGGAAGCATGTTTTGGATACTTGCATGCCAAAAAGAAAAATTTGCATTTATTTCACATTCGGCCTATTGCATGTACCGCGACGATATGCTGCTAGCATTGCTGCTTCAAGCCCTGCATCGTCTCTAAGAGTCTAGTGGACCGGGGAGGTAGGATGCAATGACTGAAAGCCGCAGATCATATGGAAGATTATACTTTGCCTTCTGCCGGCTATCATCTTTTGGTCTTTTGCATAAAAAAGAAGGGAAGTTCGATACCCACTTCTTTCTGCTCGTAAAAGTGCCAATGAAACTTCATTGGCACTTCTGATAAGTGTAGGAAACTGTAAAGTAGACATTGGGTAACGCACTTTTTGAGAATACAAAATGTAAGCATTCGTAATTGCTGCATCCACCGTAAAATAAAAAAAGTCTCATCCACCACCTCCTGCTCCTCCTAGCTACAGGATAGATGCCTCGCTTTTGATTAAAGCAACACCCCCTTCTTTTTGCGTTCTCATGCATTTTACTTTGTCTTTAGAATGAAAGGCAGAAAGAATGTTGAATCAAGTTCGCGTCCATCCATGTAAAGCAAGCTACATCTCGGTTAACCCGCCACTTATATTGACCCCTAGAAAGTTTAGGTTTACCTTTCTTGGCCATCAGATTTTTTAGTGTCCGGGGTGTCAGTTCTATTGGATCTAACTGTTGCTGTAAATGTATATTATTCTCATGCAAGCTTTGCATTAGTTGGGTTGCATTTGTGCGTTTTCTATCTTTTCTTCAATAAGTACTTTGCAAAGACTATTTACCACAGCTACTCCTAAACCGAATTCAGTATCGTTGCCTTTTTGTCCGTTATAAATGACAAACATTAAACACACAACTTTTAAGGGATCACAGGCATCGTCCGTTCTAAGTGAATAACAGAAAAATCACTACGAAGGGGTAATGTTCGTTTTACGTGACACTTAGATATATTAATTTATCAAGACGTAATTAGGTATATCTTTATTTTGTAAAATAACTAATCTAAGCTGTTATTTACCTATTATCGTGTGTTAAAAACAAATAAAAATATCATAAAACTAAGTAATACCTACATTAGGTCTGGTCCCCAAGTCACAGGCTATAAACCTAGTTTGGGAGCCAGAAGATAATACCTTTTTGCACTTTTGATGTTATTACTGTACCTGTAACCTTTGTTAACATATTATTGGTAATAAACTTATTATTATTATTTTCGGATGTTTTCTTTTTCTCAGCTCTGGGCTGGTTTCGTCTACATTTACGGGTTAAAACCAAGTAAATGCAGCGTGTAATGTGTACCTATTCAAGATGAGAGTGTATTTTCATCTTCCAACTGCATGAATTTTCGAACTATTCTACATGTATTTAATATGGCAGCTTATTATTATTATCTCCTTTATTCATTTTATTTACATACAAATTACATTTTTAAATATTAAAATACAATGATATAAAAATATTTAAAAATATAAAAAATAGTAGCCCACCGGTATCGGGAACAGGGTCCAAGCTACCGGTGGTCAGGGCCCCTGAGAGAGGAACCTCCTAACTATGCGCGCCGTGTCCAGGAGTACTGCTTTCTGGATCAAGCCCTTGATCCAGCTGCCCAACGAGAGCCTCTTTAGATGTTGGTCGAGGCTCTTGGCAATTATGCCATTGGCCGTCACGACTATCGGCACAATGACTGCTGTGTTCACATCCCACATGTCGACAACCTCGCGAGCCAAGTCAAGATACTTCGTTTGTTTATCTTTCTCAGTCTTCACGAGGTTCACGTCATGAGGGACTGCTATATCAACAATCATTGCGCGACGCTCTAGTCGATCTATCACCACTATGTCAGGCTTATTGGCAATAATAGTCCTGTCAGTGATGATAGACCGATCCCAATACAACGTGCAATTGCCATTTTCGAGAACTGGGTCGGGCACATACCTATAGTACGGTACCTCCGATTCCACAAGATTGTATTTAAGAGCAAGTTGCTGGTGTATAATCCTGGCTACAAGGTTGTGCCTGTGCAAATAGTCTCCGTTAGCCAGACTAGAACAACCGGAAATAATGTGGCGGATGGATTCCCCGGGCCGGTGACATGCCCGACATATGTCAACCGTACCGTCCTTCACAATGTATTTCCGGTAGTTGTTCGTCATCATAACTTCGTCCATAATCGCACAGACAAAACCTTCGGTTTCCCCGCAGAGGTCACCAAAACGCAGCCAGGCTACGGACGCTAGAAAGTCTACATCGGGCCCATGTAGGACCCGGTAAAAGCGTCCGTGAAGCTCCTTGCTTTGCCATACCTCCCTGCGGTCATTAGTATCTAATACCACAGGTTTGCGCCAGTTCTCGTTAGCCAAGGAGAGCGCAGTAAGGCCTTTGTCCACTGCTACCACATCCCGATGCATACCCACGTCGGCCTCTAGGAAGAACTCCCTAAGGCTGCATATCTCACGGTTGTGCAGGGTCTTAGCATTTAAGAAGCCACGACCCCCGCACTTCCGCGAGATATACAGCCTCATCACCGATGACCGTGGGTGATGCATCCGATTTGCGGTAAGCAGTGAGCGGACCCTCCTATCCAGGGCGTCAAGTTCCGTCTGAGTCCATTTGAGTATGCCGAAAGAGTACATCAATACCGGCATGACCCAACCGTTAAAGGCGCGCACCTTGTTTCCGCCTGATAAAAGACTATTTAGTACTTTGTTCAGGCGGCCAAAGAAGCGCTCCTTCAACGATTGTTTCACGTCATTAGCATTGATGCCCAACGCTTCCGACATACCCAAATACTTGTAAGTTTCGGTTGAGCTGAGGGATCTAAGGTTTATGGAATCCGAGAGTTGGGTTCCCACGGATTCCATAATCTCCCCTCGCTTCACATGCATGACCGCACATTTGTCCACACCAAATTCCATACTGATGGCGCTACTGAAGGTTTCTGTTACCTTCAGTAGCTTCATCAGTTGCAAGTTGTTGGGGGCAAAGAGTTTCAGGTCATCCATGTAAAGGAGGTGAGATATGACCTGACCACCTCTTCTCAACCGATAGCCTTGGCCCGAACCTTCCAGCAGTGTACTGAGAGGGTTGAGGGCCAGACAAAACCACAGTGGACTCAGGCTGTCGCCCTGAAATATACCACGCTCGATCCTTATCGGGTCGCTGTTCGCCTGGATCTGTCGACATCCTGGATAGCGAAGGACCGTCCTCCACTGCCCCATACACGACATCAGGAAGGTGCGTAGAACTGCGTCAACTTTATATAGCTCCAGCACCCTCATGAGCCATGTATGTGGCACCGAGTCATAGGCCTTCTTGTAGTCTATCCAGCATGTCGACAGATCCCTTCGGGAACGACGAACCTGTTGACTAATGGCAACACCGATTAGGAGCAGCTCCTTAGTACCGCGGGACTGGTTCCTACATCCATTCTGAGAGGCAGACATTATCGAATTAGTTTCAATGTGTTGGTTAATCTTTGCTCTCAAAATGGATGTAAGAACTTTATAGACCGTCGGTAAACATGTGATCGGTCTATAATTTTTAGGCTCCGCGGTACTTCCTGATTTATGGGGCAGGTGGGTTATTCCTGTAGTTAGGAACTGGGGCAGCGATCCTGACTCTAAGGCAGACTGGAATTGAGATGCCAAGCGAGCGTGCGATCTTTTGAACCATTTGATCCAAAAATTGTGCAGCCCGTCCGGCCCTGGAGATTTCCAGTTAGGCAACGGACGGACTGCACGAGCTACATCTTGGGGGCTGATGGTAATTGCCCCCATTTCTGGTATCGGATCGCACGCGCGCTCGACCTCCCGAGTCCAGTCACCCTCAGTGTGACTGACAGGCACCGACCAGTTGTTGCGCCAGAATGAACACATGACGTCATCATCCGGTAGGCGCGTATCAGTCACACCTTGGTCCGGTCGCTCCCAAGCCCTATAAACCCACCTCTCATTGCTTTGGAATGTGCGATTCTGAGTGTATCGCTCCACTCGCCGCTTGTACCGACGTATACGGTTTGCCCATGCATAGATTTTCTGCTTCAGGAAGTCGATACGCTCTGTGACGCGGGTCAGATAATCCCGAGGACTAGTATCAGTCCCCGAGAATGCCCGCCTCACAAAGCGCATCACTCTACGGCGGGTGTTGCCCTCCCTGAAGCAGATTAGTTTGCCGATGAGTGCTCTAGCCTCACCGATACGACGCTCGATCCTGCACTGCCAAGCTGGTACAGCTGGTCGTGTAGCTCTATCACTGTTAGGAAATTTGACATGAGCTACACGACATGCCGCTGCAGCCGCACCGTATAAGATCGAGTGGGTACCGGCGAGGTCTTCGCTGCTATCAAAACAATTTGCTAGCTGCGAATCTAGAGCACACACCAGCGCCCTATTTTTGTTATGCATGGGCAAACGAGGTAGACGGGGCCTAAGCTCAGGCGGTGTGGAGCGATACTCTCGGAAAGCATCCTCCAAAGCGCTCCTCAATCGCTCATTGCATTGGGTACTCACGGATATAGCCCCATCATCATCATCTTCCCCGACGATGTTGGGTCGCGGTGAAACACTAGATTGTATTTGTACCGCGGCCGGTGGTGAAGCAGCTGAGACGCGGCCATTCCGTGATTCCAGACGCAGTCTATCAAGTACGGCGTCATCCAACATACGGTTACGCTGGATGACCCGCACCTGATCCGATAGTCGTTGGGCTGATACGTTGACAGCTGGCTCAAGCACCTGAAACAGAGAGAGCATCCGACCACGGTACGCAGTCAAGTTAGTTCCCCCCTCTGTAGCCCCATAGTATGAGCGCATGACGTTTTCATTAATGGTTTGCGTCCATCGCATGCGCTGCACACTTCCACCGGGAGCTGGGACCCTATCAGAGGCTGGTGGGCCTCGAGGTCCTAAGCCGTCCGGCGGCCGGCGTCCTCTTCGTCGACGTGCAGGTGGTGGCCACGTGGGCGGCGAGAAGTACTCATCACTTGACCTCGACGCAACTGCTACGGCCGGTATCACAGCACTCACGGTGGGGCTGGGTTCCGGCGGCGGCGAGGCGGAGCTGAGCGATGAGGCCGGAGGTTGTAGGCGTGCTCGTTGAGCTGCGGCTCTTGTCAACATATTTTTTTCATATGAAATCAGTTTTCTTCATTTTATATCAGTTTTATTACACTATTGCAGTCTTATTGCTTTTTTTTCCATCTTATTGTCATTTTGTTATGATTTATTAACGGATTTATTGGTATTAAATTTATTAAAATTGGACGTGAAAAAATTTGTGTCACTTGGTTGACAGTCGAGCCACAGATTATTATTATTATTATTAACACTTTTTTTTTATGAAGAGCACAGACCGTTACGGCTGTTGCAATTTTTCGAATGAGCGGTGCTTGTCACGCGTCGTATGCGCGTTCGTCTCACTACATAGGTTAGAAATAACCATTAAGCCCGGTACACACGCAGCGACTTTAATCGACGGTGACTCGCTAGCGACTTACGACTTTTGTGTCTATATTATAGCGATTTATCAGTATTCGTTTCGCAGTAGAAGGCAGTAGACGCAAAGAGTATAATAATGTATAGGGGAAAGTAGATGTGTATACCGGTGTCTGTTATTAACTTTTTTTATTTGTGAACGTTTCTTTGTAATGTTCGAAGAAAGGCGTCGAATGTTTCTAGCGCTAGCAGCCGTTTGCATATATGACAAAGAGAGAGAAAAGAAAAATAGAAGATGTTGGGCGAAAAAATGGTTACTTCAAAGACCAAGATATTCGCATATAAATTTAATGGCCGAGCTAGCACTACAAGAACCGAACGATTTTAGAAACTATTTACGAATGGACTCTTGTACATATCAACAGTTGTTGTCTCTGTTGGAGCCAATGCTAATAAAACAAGATACGTGCATGAGAAAAGCGATAACAGCTCACGAACGATTATCAGCTACATTGCGATTTCTAGCAACCGGACGATCTTATGAGGATTTACAATACAGCGTTGCAATATCTAAGCAATCTCTAAGCAAGATAATTCCAGAAACATGTGATGCGATCATAGCTACATTGCAAGAAGAATATTTAAAGGTAGGTTTAAAGGTGCTTTTTAGTAAAACTAAACTTTTCTGTTACGTATTTACCATGTGCTAACAGTTATACATTATGGTTGAAAATTATTAAAATACATCGTAAGCTTTTGAGATGTTTTAGAATTGAGCAATTGGGTTTCTGCAATTTCTAGTGACTGATTGTTCGTCTCCTGAGGAACATGAACTAATTGACCACTCACAGGATCTATCAAAAGGCTTTGTGAAAAAGTATAATCAGTAGCAGCATTTGAATTATGAGCACTTTGAACATTTTCATTTTGAGAAAGCAATTGTGTATTAACATTATGATTTACATCAATACGACTTTGACGAGAGAGGGAATTCATTCGTGCTTCAAACAAAACGTCGTTAATTAATTTTTCCGCAAAAATTTGTTGATCATTTGGGAAACTCTTTAAAATACCAGCCCATGATTTTGCTGTATGTTCCCAGCGGTCTGTCGGAATAGGTTCGCTGAGATGAGCATTGATTTTACTAAGAATATCTTCTCTTGGTCTCTTCTTTTTATTACTATCACGAGATGCCGCAATATATCAGAATCTACATCTTCATTTCTATTTATTCCTAATTCCTCATCGACAGGTCCCTGAAATAAAATATAAATATCTATTTTTGTTCTAGTTTCCTGAAACTGAAGAAGAATGGTTAGACATAGCAAAAACATTTGAAGAAAGGTGGCAGTTTCCTCATTGCTTAGGAGCTATAGACGGGAAACATGTAAAAATTGTGCCCCCAGCAAATAGTGGATCATACTACTTTAACAATAAAAAGGATTTCAGCGTTGTTTTATTAGCAATAGCAAATGCAAATTACGAATTTATAATGGTAGATATAGGAATTAATGGCCGAATATCTGATGGTGGAGTTATTAATAGAAGTATATTTTATGAGAAACTAAACACAGGATCCTTAAATATTCCTAGGACAGCAAGGATAATGAATAGTGAAACTGTTTTGCCATACGTCTTCGTGGGGGATGATGCATTTTCTTTACGCCCAGATTTGATGAAACCTTACCCAGGTCCATACTTAAGTCCTCAACAAAGAATATTCAATTGTAGACTATCAAGAGCCCGTCGCATTATTGAAAATGTTTTTGGTATTTTAGTCAATCGATTCCGAATATTCAAAACTTCAATCAATTTAGATGTGAAAACCATTGACAAAATAGTAATGGCAGCATGTATATTGCATAACTTTTTACGTCGAAATTGTAATCAATATATCCGAGTGGGTGTGGATATTGAAAATTTAGAAGATGGCAACATAAGCACAGGTTACAGAGCCAACAACGAATTGTTAGATTTACAAATAACGAATCAAGGTCAAAGTCAAACCATGGCTAGATATGTTCGAGATCAATATATGCAATATTTCAATAATGAGGGTAGTGTTTTGTGGCAAAACCGTTTCACTAATTTAAATACCTTTACATAATGTTATTTGATAACAATATGAATAAACAAATATAGTATACGAGTCCTAAAGCATAAATTGTATTTTTACTTCGCATCTTACCCGATCTTTGTTTCCTATTTTAATGTTAGTTATTGAACTTCTAGTCGTCTCTTGATCTTTCAAGAAGTTGAGTAAATCATAATACCATAATGATGGAGTAGGAATATCTTCCACAGCCATTCCGGATTTCAAGCTTTTTTCAAACTTTTCGTGTTGTCTTCGCCAAACATCCCTCATATTTTTAATTTTTTTTATCACAAAATCTCGATCAGCGTTTGGCTCCACCTCCTTAAATTTCTCCACTAATATCTCATAGCTTTGTGACTTTAAATCTCTGTTTGAGTAATCTTTACTCTTAACCATCCATAATGAAGGTAATTCCCGGTATAATTCTATAAATTCAGTTACAAAAGCCCGAGAATATTTACGTAGCTCCGCCATTTTAAAATCGCTCACGCACGGCGTACACGTCCACACAGCAACGATGTCGCTGGCGACTGTTTGGCGACTGTCGACTTTTCAGATTTACAGCGATTCGATCGCCGCATTGACAGCGACTATAAATCGCTGCTAATATTCACGTCCACACACAGATTTTGACATCGCCAACTAGTCGCTATCGATTAAAGTCGCTGCCGTGTGGACCCTACTTTAAACGTAACGCATTACACGAATCGCCCGACAGTTAGTTCAAATCCGTGAGTTAAGAACTAGAGTAGCGTAAGGGCAAAATGACAATTTCTCTGGAGAGCCGAAAAACAACTCAAATTTACCTACCGGTATCTTATAGCTCTTTTATCGCAAAATCTATAGTAGTTAAATATCAGATTTTTACTAATAAAAAGCTTTATTTATCGGCTACAGAATAGTGTAACTTTTTGGTCAATCAAAAAACGGTTTCATTTTAATAAAATTTATTTTTCAAAAACTGGTTGACATACGTCATTTCAGCTGTTTCATAAATTTAATAATGTGGAATTATCGATGGAATGCAACGATTCTGCAAGCGTTCTCCGACAGTCGTTTCTCCTTTGGACTGATCACCGACAGGACGTTTCGTTTTTGAGAGATTCGTTGATAGAACGTTTCACCTATGGATATTTCGCCGACAGCATGGCTCGCATTTGTTTGTTTCGACGACAGGACTTTTCAACTATGGAATATTCGCCGTCAGATCGTTTTGTCTACGATTGTTTTGACATAGCTTTCTCACTATTTAACTACAAAGCAGCTAAGTACTAGCTACAAAGACATGAAGAAAGAAAATATTTTGGTGTAAGACCGCTTTAACTGAATGGTATTTATCTATTACCTACCCATATTCTTCTATTTTTTTATTGCAAATATTGAGGCAATATAAAAACAAAAGATTAAAGAAACGTATTGATTAATTCATATTATAAAGTGGCGATTACGTTTAAAAAAATATCTTCAATTTACAGTTTTATTTTATTATATTATTATATATATGTATATATTTATTATAAGTAGTTAGTAGTATACATAAGTATAATATACTTAGGTTTAAAAAATAAAAAAATATTTCTTCAGGTGACAAATATGTGCCCATCCATTTAAATATGGTTTTATGTCCATTTGTTTCTTCTCAGATGAATGTGTCTCAATTCTTTTCCTATAACAATCTATACCTCCACGCTTTCGCTTAGACATAGGTTCTGCGGATTTTATTATTTCAATTATGTTCTCAGTATTCTTTTGCTCCTTTCTAAACTCTGAGATAGTTTTAAACATATTCCACTTCTGTCGATTTAGTAGTGTGTTCCATCTATTATGCCACGATTCAAGGGCGTTCTGTGATAAAGGAACATATGATAATATACTATCATGTACTGACCACAGAGTAGGTGGAAATTGCGGTGGAAGTCGTTTCATTGTCATTATAGAGCTAACTGATTTTGTAATTCTCATTGATCCGTTGATATAATATTTTTCGATCCACTAAACTCTCCGTAAACCATGGACTTGAAAACGAAATGAATTTCGTTCCGTTATCATTAATGTTATCATATAACGTTCCAAAATTTGTAACGATACTAAAACCTAAAAATACCAATAACGTTACAAGAAAGAAACGTTAAAGAATATCATTTTCGTAGAACAAAATTTTAAGTAACGTTACAGGTATCAGTAACATTAAGCTTATCCGCTTGTAATAACGTTACAGATATTCTATTTCACGAAGTCCGTTTGACTATGAATGTTGTAAGGTCTGTACGTGCACACTGTTTTAGTGTGCGTAACCTCGGGAGCGCTCAGTCACGATCGCGACGCGGTCAGAGTCACTAGTGTTTTGTTTCCGCGCTAAAAAATTCAAAGAGTAACGTCAGCATGGCAAGTAAACGCAGAAAAGTTGTCCACAGTGAAGTAACATTTTTTTTTAACTATTGTTACTACTTTTTGTGTGCTATTAAGAGTTTATCTATCTAATATTATGAAACTTGTTACTTAAATAGGTATTTCGATTTGGTTTTGTTCTAGGGTCGAAGCATGATAGCTAGCGTTTATCATTTCCTGCGAGAAGAGTATGAATTCACAAAATCAGTTGCGGAACCTAACTGTGATTTGTCTCATTTACGAGATATTACAAGGCGTACAGCTGAGGCTACAGGTGTTTCTATGAAAACTGTTCAACGGATATTAAAAGAAGAGAAGGAATTGCCATCCTGCTCATCAAATTTCACTTCTCCTATGAAGAAAAGAAGAAAGCGGGATAGTAAGATAGAAATAGATAATTTTACAGCCGATGTTGTTCGCAGTACTATACAAAATTTCCATGTCATCCATAAAGAAATTCCAACGTTGGCTAAGTTAAAAAGTGTATTAAATGAAAAAATTGGTTTTGATGGTTGTATCGAAACTGTTCGTCAATTGTTACTGAAGTTAGGTTACAAGTGGCGTAAAACAGAGAATAACCGTAAAGTTTTGACGGAGCGTCATGATATACAAATGTGGCGTTTAAAATTTTTGAAGAAGATGTCAGAATATCGCAGTCAAGGTCGCCCAATTGTGTACACCGATGAAAGTTATGTCCGTTCAACACACGTGCGAAACAACACCTGGGCACAAAAGAAAGAGAGTACACCATTCTTAAAAATAATTAGCACAGGCACTCGCTTTATATTAGTGCATGCGGGTACAAAGGATGGATTTATTGAAAATGCTTCATTGATTTATAAAGCCAACTCAACAGCTGGCGATTACCATTCTAATATGAGCTACGATAATTATGTTAAATGGCTAAACGAAAAACTTTTACCCAATTTATCCCCACGCTCTGTCATTGTCTTAGACAATGCTTCATATCACAACACACGGACTGAAAAACTACCGACGTCGGCTACAAAGAAAGCAGACATGCAGCAATGGCTCAGGGACAAGCATTTGAGCAATCTCTCCTTAAATTGGAATTGTACGATATTATAAAAAAACACAAAGATGAACACATAACGTATAAAATTGATGATTTTATTACGAGCAAGGGTTTTGATGTCATACGTCTTCACCCCCCTATCACCCAGAATTAAATGCTATTGAAAATATTTGGGGTATTGTAAAAAATTATATCGCATCAAAGAATATCGAACAAAACATGACGAACATGGAAAGACTGATCTTTGAAAGCTTGGATAGAGTAACCAGTGAAACATGGCAAAAAACCTGTGCTCATGTTGAAAAAATTGAAAAAGAATACTTAAAATACGTCGACCTGGATTTTGAGTTCATAATTAACTTAGGGAACGATTCTGACGAAAGCGAATCAGAAATTGAATTTGATAGTGGATTAAGTGCTGATTTTTTTGTTTCTTCTCTGTAATAAATAAAAATATTATTTACTTTCAACTGTTGTTTCTTTTCTCTGCAACTTATCATTCTAATAGCTAAATATTATTTACTTAAATTGTCTATATAATTTATTAAATAAATATATAATGCGTGTCAGATTTCTTTCCTAACGCTACCTACGTTTACACACACTAGCGCGCCTATCACTACACGTCACTACTACAACCAGAGCCAAACGGACTTCGTGAAATAGAATATCTGTACAGGTGAAACGTTACAGATTCATTTGTAACGTTTTTCTTAAGAACTTTTCTCGCTGACCACCGCTCCGTCGTCGCCCGGTCAAGCCACCGCTGTATTCGTTCGAGAGTGCGCATCTTTTCCCGACATCTGCCTACTTCTATACGTATATATTTATGTGATTGTGTCAACTTTAACTTTTTTTCTGTATACGTCCCATCGGTGTGTTCTATTACTATTATAATGGGTGAGTATCTATCATTTTCGCTATTTAATAATGAATACAATTGTTAATGCTGTCTCATTGATCCTGCGGTCTATAGATAATAGATATAACGTTTAATAATACATAAGTACAGTTTTTTATCTCACGAAGCGACGTGCGCTTTACTTGTGAGAGATGCGCCGAGTACTCATTTATTACTAAGTACTCGACAATATTCGGCCATTTTATTAGTACTCGTTATCGGCCGAATAACTCGGTTTGACTGTCGAGGTACTCGTTACTTACGGGTGTTTAGTTGGAGTCATAATTATTCATTATTTACAGGTGACAGTGACGATAATTGTATATTCCAAGAGAATAGTCAGCCACTTATTACGGAGGTTCAGAATGAGAATGAGTTTAAGAGGAACGCGTATAGCGACAATAGTAATGGTAACTATTTCAATTTATTTAAAGAACCACTAGTACTTAGTGTGATTTCGTGATATCAATCAATCAAGTGATATATTGCTAGTACATATCGCCTGATGTTACGGAATCACACATAGGTATAGGTACTTATTCGTTTATAGCCTGTAGTTTAGAAAATGTTACAGATTGTATTTCTTTCAGGCACAAAACATTCTTCTGATGAAATATATGACATGTCACAATCTTTATTGCTGCCAACTACTTCTTTAACTAAACGAAGACGTTTACAAGAAAACGATGATCAGGATGTACAAGAGAAGGACAAAATGGATAATTGTAACGGTAATAAAGAGAAAATACCAGACAAATGCGAACAGAATACACAAGATTTATTTGAGAAAGTGAACGAAAAACAGCGCCAACGAGATAACATTAGAAAATAACTCTGAAGACTACTCTGAAGTTTAATGTATTCATTGCACTTTTGATAAAGAATTAGATAAACGTAATTATTATTTTGGTTACCTCCATGTATGAGATCTAACGCTTACATCAATATTTTGAAATATATTGATGCACTAAAACATAAGCATATAAATAAACGCTCAGACTATTAAGAGGAAGAAATAATATTCCACTTTTAAAATGCACATAAATGAAGCAAATTTTAGTAATGGTGGTCTTACGTTTTTTGTAATTTGCAGGTCAGTGTCAGGTTGTATGTTGATTAAATTATGGTTCGCGACCGTAACAAATATGATTTTACAGAATTATAATTATTAGAATCAGCAATACAACTCCTTAAATTAGAATAATCCTCAAATGTCATGATTTCATGAAATAGTCATTCAATAGGATTATAGGAACTTAGAGAGTTGTATTGATGATTTTTATGATTATAATTCTATAAATAAATATTTGCGGCCGCGAATCGTATTTAGATCAACATACAACTTAATACTGACCTGCAAATTGCAAAAAACGTAAGAACATTTGAAGGGGGTCATCCTTACGCTTTCGCCTTAATAGCATGTGTATTTCAGTATTTCAGGGAGCTTGCCGTTATGATAGAAATTATAAGACTACTACTACTAATCCACTCACGAGATATTTTTGAGACTCACAAACGGAATCTTTAGTCATGAGCTGGTTTCGCAGCACAGTCGCGGGTCAAAATATCTAAGCTAGGTGAGTAGTCCCAAAAATATTCCGTGTGCTGATTTACATTAATTTATAGAATCATTATCATTTGATCAATCAAAGCTTAGTTAAGGGCGATCCGCAGTTGTAGCCCGCGAAATTCAAATTTTCTTACGTTTTTTTGCAGTTTGCAGGTGAGTGTCAAGTTGTATCTTGATCAAAATATGATTCGCGACTAAGTTAAACTTAGAGAGATATTTCAATTATTCTAATATTATAATTCTGTAAATATACATATATCTGTTATAGTCGCAAATCAGTTTTTGATCAAGATACAACCTGACACTGACTTGCAAATTGCAAAAAACGTAAGAAAATTTTAATTTCGCGGGCTACAAATGTTATTTCTTTTAATTTTAATAATAAAAATTTTATACTTGGAGAAAAAGAAGATAAAAATCAACCCGTATTGTTTAGCATTGATTTATAATTACTGAATAATCATCATTTCTTATTAATTGTTATTTTTTTTGTGCAAATGATTACTTCGAATAAACAAAATATCTTCAATAATATCGTCTTTTAAATTTAACCTTAAATCAGACACAACGAATTTCATCGATGAAAACAGTATTTCGACGCTTACTTCAGTAACTGGTGTTGCCAATACAATTTGAGCTACCTTGTACAGTGATGGATATTTTTCTTTCTTGTGTTCCCAAAACTTTAATATGTCTGCAGAACAATCTAACAACGGCTCTTCTAAAAACACGCTGAGTGCCTCTTTAAATGTTTGCACGCTTTTACTATGATGCCTCCAAGTCTCGGTTGCAGTAATGTTAAAATATTATCATGTCTTTCCATGTAACTGGTATTTAAGAAATCTCGTAATTTGGTCTGTACACTATTAATATTTTCTTTGTCAGATTTATGGGAGCCACGAGCATTCCGCACAACGTGCCCGCGCAGCGGCGCACGGTCGACTGGCGCGCGGCGCGCGCGCCACCGGTGGCATGTACATGTGTAGTGACCTCATACTCATTGCATCAACACGTCCGACCGCTGCGGCTCGCGGCCGTGTACTGGGAGCGCGACTGAGCCGAGAGCAGCGAGGCGCGGAGGCCGCGCACCTGTCGTACATGCGCCACCTGCGCGGCTCGGAGTCTCGCTTGGCGCACCGTTCATCGAGGGACAACATGCCGGCGCGGGAGCAGGCTAGTCACTGAGCGCGCGCGTAGGCCGTTCCGATATTTATGTGGACGGGCGCTGGCACCGCGGGCTTGCTTCAAGACAGCAGGAGCAAATGTTGCAGGTCGCGCATGGCGCGCACTGATTGGCTGTGTTATTTTGTCCGAGGTAGACTACAACCACTATGTACCAAGCAGTATGAGACGATATGATGTGGAACCAGCAATAAAAGTTTTAAGTCTTAGCATCAGCATTCGGCTTTCATTTCTCCACACAACTCGATCATCCCCACATTGGTGACCCCGACGTGATTTATTTGAAGCTCGTGCAAGAAGACGCTTTGGTGTGGAGCAAACCATGTCTGAGGAGCAACAAACAAAAATCCAGACCGAGATGAACTACGACGTGGGCGCAATATCCGTGCAGTCGCGACTTTTACCCTTTTGGAGAGAAATTCCCCGTGCCTGGTTCATCCAATTCGAAGCCGTGATTGACCCGTTGAAGACCTCAGATGACCAGAAGTTCCGGTATCTACTCCAACAGCTGCAAGCGGTCGACTTACAACATTTGACCGACATATTGTACAATCCACCCGCAACTGGGAAATACGAAAAGGTAAAACAACGCCTACTCGAAGCCTACGATAAATCAGACGTTAAGAATTTTCAAAAACTCATCAGCGGACTAGAGTTGGGAGATCAGAAGCCCTCCCAGCTGTTAAGGAAGATGCGCGAACTCGCAAGCGGCATGATCACCGAAGAAGGGCTCAAAATAGAATGGCTAAACCACCTACCCGCACAAGTTCGAGTCGTCCTGTCCGTGAACAAGGAATCGTCTTTGGATACCTTAGCAGCGATGGCGGACAAAATGGTGGAGTACGCAGAGAGCCCCAGCATCGCCGCAGTCACAGCACCAGCACCTTCCTCGACGTCGTCGCCCATGACACCCCTAGAAACTCTGGCACAGCAGGTGGAGAAGCTCACTCTAGAAATCGCCGAGCTTCGTCGAGGACGGCCACCACATAGACACCACCGCCGCTCGTACAATCCTCGTTTTCGATCCCGATCACGCTCGCAGTCAACGCAACGTGGACCTGCACCGAAACCTGGAGACGCCAACTGGGAATGCCGGTACCACCATCGTTTCGGCGACAAGGCGAAGCGCTGTGAATCTCCATGCTGCAGAAGGAAGAAGCCGTCGGAAAACTAGAGCCGACACCGACCGTGGCGGACGTCGGTGTCCCGTACACCAGTAATCGCCTTTGTGTACACGACCGTAACACTCACGAACGTTTCCTCGTGGACACGGGCGCAGACATCTCCGTGTTGGCCGCTAATCATAAAAAAAACAAGACTGCCAGCGCATACAATTTATACGCGGCAAACAGTACACCAATCAAGACCTATGGGCAGAAAACTATCAGGCTAAATTTTGGATTGAGAAGAGACTTTGTTTGGTCATTCGTCGTCGCAGACGTCAAAACGTCCATACTGGGAGCTGACTTCCTCAGTCACTTTAAACTGCTGGTGGACCTGGACAAGAAAAGGTTAGTGGACAAAGTGACTGAACTATCGATCGACGCATTAGAAGTTTCAACAAACACCGAATCAGTTCACATCATAAGCAGCAATCAAGTATACTACGATATCTTGAAACAATATCCTGATGTGCTGCGTCCCATGTCACTGAAACAACCACCGAAACATGACGTTGTCCACTACATCGAAACCACCGGCCCCCCAATTTACGCGCGCCCCCGTCCACTGCCCCCAGACAAGTATAAGGCAGCCAAGGAAGAATTTGACCGCATGTTGGAAATGGGGATCTGCAAGCCATCAAAAAGCCCATGGGCCAGCCCTCTTCACATAGTAAAGAAAAAAAACGGAGGACTACGCGTGTGTGGCGACTATAGACGTCTAAACGCAGTCACTCAACCAGATCGCTATCCAGTACCTCGCATACAAGACTTCACATACCAACTACATAACAAGAAAATATTCTCAAAACTTGACTTAAAAATGGCGTACTACTGGATACCAATCGCCAAGGACGACGCACAGAAAACGGCGATAACAACACCTTTTGGAATGTACGAATTTAATTGCATGACGTTCGGACTTCGCAACGCCAGTCAAACATTTCAACGATTCATGCACGAGGTACTGAGAGGAATAGACGGCTGTTTCTGTTTCATCGACGATATACTCCTTTGCGAAGAAAACGAAGAAAAACACAAGCAACTCCTTCATCAAATTCTGCAACGGTTGAATAAAAACGGTGTGACACTCAACATAGAAAAATGCGAATTTGGTAAAGAAACTATAGACTTCCTCGGCTATCAAGTGTCGGCGACCGGCATAAAACCAACAACGGAACGAGTAAAAGCTATATCAACCTACCCAAAGCCAAAAACCATTCTCGAACTTCGACGTTTCCTGGGAATGATTAACTTTTACCGAGACTGTCTCCCTCGACAAGCCGAACTACAGAACGAACTCAACAAGTACCTACATAACAAAAAGCGCAATGACAACACACCGATCGAGTGGACAATAGACGCAGAGCAAGCCTTTGAGAAGTGCCGCCAAAGCATCACAGAGGCCACAATACTCTCACATCCAGTGCAAGGAAGTCCTCTCGCCATCATGACAGATGCTTCGGATCACAGTCTAGGTGCTGTTCTCCAACAAAAAGTGAACAAAGTGTGGAAACCACTAGCATTTTATTCAAAAGCTATGAGCGCAACACAACGCCGATACAGTGTATACGATCGTGAATTACTTGCCATGTACACAGCTGTGAAACACTTTCGCCGATTAATAGAGGGTAGCGACGTCGAGATATTTACAGACCACAAACCGCTTACTTACGCCCTTACAAGAACGGAGAGTACCTCAGACACACCGAGACGCGAGAGACAACTGCATTTCATAAGTCAGTTTTGTTCAAGCATAAAATACATAAAAGGAGAACAAAATACAGTCGCCGACGCCTTGTCAAGAATTGAAGAGATTATTTGTCCATCAACTATCGATTATAATCAATTAAGCATCGACCAACAACAAGACCAAGAACTCAAGACATTAAAAAAACAAAAAAACTTAATATTCAAAGAAACAGTAATACCCGGTTGTAACCGACCAATCACGTGCGAGCTCTCAACATCAATACCTCGACCGTATCTACCCGCAAGACACCGTTACGCAGCCTTCAAAGCGCTACACGAGTTATGTCACCCGGGCGTACGCAGTACAAGGGAATTGATAGCAAGAAAATTATTCTGGCCAGCGATGAACAAAGAAGTAGCACAGTGGACGCGCGCATGCATAAGCTGCCAGCGAGCGAAAATACATCGGCACGTAAACACGCCGTTAGTACAATTCCCGCCTTCACAACGCTTTGAACACCTACACCTCGATCTCGTTGGTCCGCTGCGTCTTTCTAATGAATACCGCTACTGCGTCACGATAATTGACCGATGCACCAAATGGCCCGAGGCAGTTCCAGTCCGTGACATCACAGCGGAGGTCGTCGCGCAAGTACTATACGAAACGTGGATAGTGAGATTCGGCTGCCCGCTACGCATCACCACAGACCAAGGACGCCAGTTCGAGTCTTCATTGTTCAACGCGCTCATGAAGAAAATGGGAATCAATAGAATTCGCACTACGGCTTACCACCCACAGTCGAATGGACAAGTGGAGCGATGGCACCGAACCATGAAAGCAGCGCTTATGGCTCGCGGGGCAACAACGACATGGACAGAGGAACTTCCAACCGTATTATTGGGATTACGCACAGCGCTGCGACAAGACAATAACCTCAGCCCAGCTCTAATGACGTATGGAACTACACTCCGCATACCATCTGATTTCTTTGAGCCACAAACTACAAGGATCGACGACGCAGAGCTAGTACGCCGCCTCGCACGCACGATGACGTCACTCTCGCCGGCCCCGCACCGCTCACAAACAGCTGACAAACCTTTTGTTTACAAGGACTTATCGACGTGTACGCATGTCTTCGTTCGCAACGACACCGCGAGAGCGCCACTCACACCACCATACGATGGTCCCTATGAAGTACTAAAGCGTAACGACAAGTACTACGAAATCCAGTTACCATTACGTACTACAGTTGTGTCACTGGATCGTCTAAAACCAGCCTACATCGTGGACGAAACAGAAGCAAGTCCTACGAGCACCAAGACGTCGCCGCCGCCGGTACACTCCCATACATCGGCAGCTCACCGTGACTCGACGACTTCCACTGCACCTTCAAGTCAACCCTACATCACGAGAAGCGGAAGATTGGTCAAGAAAAACGTACGCTTCTCTTGAGGGGGAGTGATATGGGAGCCACGAGCATTCCGCACAACGTGCCCGCGCAGCGGCGCACGGTCGACTGGCGCGCGGCGCGCGCGCCACCGGTGGCATGTACATGTGTAGTGACCTCATACTCATTGCATCAACACGTCCGACCGCTGCGGCTCGCGGCCGTGTACTGGGAGCGCGACTGAGCCGAGAGCAGCGAGGCGCGGAGGCCGCGCACCTGTCGTACATGCGCCACCTGCGCGGCTCGGAGTCTCGCTTGGCGCACCGTTCATCGAGGGACAACATGCCGGCGCGGGAGCAGGCTAGTCACTGAGCGCGCGCGTAGGCCGTTCCGATATTTATGTGGACGGGCGCTGGCACCGCGGGCTTGCTTCAAGACAGCAGGAGCAAATGTTGCAGGTCGCGCATGGCGCGCACTGATTGGCTGTGTTATTTTGTCCGAGGTAGACTACAACCACTATGTACCAAGCAGTATGAGACGATATGATGTGGAACCAGCAATAAAAGTTTTAAGTCTTAGCATCAGCATTCGGCTTTCATTTCTCCACACAACTCGATCATCCCCACAGATTCATATTCATCAGGTGGGTCTGTAACTTCTGTCGTATCTATAACATCATTATTGCTTTTTTCCAAATCATTAAATTTCAATAATCTAGTATACAGGGACGTAATCTGACTTTTTGCAGCTTGTTGTTGGTCTAGTTTCAAGGTGGAGTTTATTCGTGGGTTCTTAATCATAGCATTTATAAACGCTTCACTGTTAAAAAGCATACTTTCTCTGTTTTCTATATTACTAGTTATTTCGTTGGCTAATGTAGTATTTAAATCCGATGTCTCAAGTTTGCAGGTCATCCAGGATAAGTAGCAGTCACCTACTGTTAACTGATCTGATTGTAATTTTATCATTAATTTTTTCGCTGGTTTCAGTGCAGCAACTATTTCTTCTAAAATTTTCCATCTCGAATCAGGTAAAAAGAGATTTCTAGGATCTGAGGAACATATATCTTTAAGGGTAAATAGACTCTCAATCATATCCATGGTGGAATTCCATCGAGTGGGACAATCCAGAATGGGCTTATTTTTGTTTTCTGCTCTGGGTGCCATACTGTAAGTTGGTGTACGTAGTTTTTTTATAATTCTTCGCGCAGATGCAAAAGACAGTTGTATTTCAGGATTTTTGCAGGCGTCATTAACTGCCAATTGCAACGTGTGTGCAGCGCATTTGACAATACAGATATGGGGTCTAATTATTCCAAAATTTGTGATCTCTTCCAGTCGTGGTTCCATTTCGCTCTCATTAATATTTATATCGCCGTCGTTTTCTTCATCTGATTCCGAAGTCAAACCTGTATTATTTGAAGAGCCTGGGGAAGGATCATCTAAAACATTCATTAATCTACCCATTTTTATCATATTGGCTCCATTATCGGTGGTTATGGAATAAATTTGATTTGTGTCAATTCGGAATTTTGTTAATATAAATAAAAGCATCTCTTTTAAATATTAGGATGTATGGGCTTTGGTGTAACTCAATGAGGCCAATATGTCTTAAAATGATTCTTCCGTTTTGAATAAATTGCAGGTTGACACCCATAAAACCTCTTGTAGAAATCGATGTGATATCGACTTTAAGGCTGATAAATTTTCCACGCAACTCATTTGCTAGTTCCGTCCTTAACTCATATGCAGTTTTGACCACCTGATCTCTAATGTTATAGGAATTTTTTATTTTCATTTTCGACTTTTACCGGAACTAGCGATAAAATTTTCTGAAAAGCCTCATCATCGATTAAGGATAATGGGCGTCCATGAATAGCAACTAATCTTACGCACTCTAATGGAGTTGAATGGCGACTTGAGCCGCTTTTATTTTGGAAGAGGGCAGCGTATGCCCTCCTCCGACGCCCGATGCGCCTGCTGCGGGCAGGGAGAGCGGTTGTGATCTCCCTCTCCCTTTCCGCAGCCTCCTTCTGCGCGATAACTGTCTCGCAGAAGGAGACCACCGCGTCCCAGGACTCCTCACTGCTGACCATAGCATGAACTACGGCCGGCAGCGAGAGGTCTCTGCCTACAACAGAGATGAGGGCACGGCGCGGCTCCTCCCAAGCTGCACACTCTGCCAGCATATGCCGCGCCGTGTCCTCCCGACAGTCGACGCAGTGGTGGCATCGAGCGTCCGGCTCCCTGCCTATGCGACACAAGAACCTCCCGAAGCAGCCATGCCCCGAGAGGACCTGCGTCGCACGAAACGTCAGAGAGCCGTGCCTTCTCCCGAGCCACAGGTCGAGCACTGGCCGGATGGCCTCGATGGTGATGAGGCCGGCGGAAGGGCTCGAAAGCCTGTCCCGCGATTCCGCCACCAGGACCTCGCGCAGCTGCGACCGACGCAGCTCCAAGTGTTGCTGCGTCAGTCTTTCGCCGCGCGCCCGCGCGCCCTCGCGCCACTTATGTAGTGACGCGAGCACTTTCGCCTCCAGATCCCACGGCGGAGATCCGGCCAGTGCGCAAGCCGCCTCGTAGGAGATCGTGCGATATCCCCTGATGACTCTGACGGCCATCACCCTCTGTGGCCTTCGCAGAACAGTGATGGTGCTGGCCGTCAGGTCAGCCGCCCAGATCGGGGCCCCATACAGGGCCATCGATCGCACGATCCCCACGTACAACCGCCTACAGGCCCCCGCCTGCGTTGACAGCGCCCCCGCCGCGCCCAACAACTTGGGCGCCAGCCGCCGGAAGTGGGGGCAGAAATCCCACCGGCAATCCTAGCGCGACCGCCGAGCGTAGGTATGAAAAGTGAAGTACAAACGCCAGCACATCAAGTTACTAAAATCTGTCAAATTTCTTTGATAGATTTTCAACTTTATTACTAAAGTTTTAAGGTTCAAGGTTGATTGGGAAAATTTGACAGATTGTAGTAACTTGATGTGCTGGCGTCTGTACATACATGTGATTGCCTTCTGTACCTTTCTGTTTTGTGTTACAGGGTTCAGCCGGTACCCTAACGGAAATTTAGTGTAGCTTGTTTCTTAACAGTTCAAAGAAATGCTCATTATAATTACTTAAATAAAGCGAGATAAACGTAAAAAAATATTATATTTTGATCAGACCTCAGCATTTTCATTTCTATACAGTTTTCTTATGTTTTGTATAAAGATATAAAAAACCCGCAAAAACCGGTTTCACCGATTTTGTAAACGACAAATTATCCGAAAAAAGCGTTTTTTTTAAGAATCCGGTTTTTACCATATTTACTTAGTACCTACATAATTGGGTAAGGTCGTCAAAAATGTAATATAACGCACTGGAAGATATAACACACTAACACAAAAACGCACTGGAATAATGTAAAGGTCATTGTTCACTTAGAAATGGGTCAAGTAAAATCCAATTTGAAATATGAATTATTTATTTCCATGAAATCAAAATCCAATAATAAAAAACTAATCTTACACAGATTACAGCTTGCAGGGTTTGTGTTTGCGAAACTAAACACCAAAAAAAAAACACAATACAATATTATAGAATTACATACATACGTCAAGATCAAGTTACATAAAATTGTTTTCTAGTTTATCTACGCAAGTAACCTTCGTATTCGCAAACATTACTGTGATGAGGTCTCGAACGCGCAGAGTGTACCTACAGAAAAGTCATACGAATATGGGCATAATGTGTAATAATATTCATTATAATTTAAGCCACTAAAAACAAACAAGCTCTTCATACGAATATTAACCTTTTTGCACACTTAGCTATTAATGGTTGGTAATACGGGTTTTATCGCGACAAGCTTTAATAAAATATAATTTTATTCAAATATCGAAGTAAACATAATTGTCATCGCTAATTAAATACTCCTTGGGTTTTTCATTATTTTGTGTCAGACTCTTACTGACTAAAACCCATCCGTGTTACTTTGTGGCAGCTGGCATCAACATCCGCGCGCTGTGCGTGCGGGCATACAACTAACGTAGTGTATTCGACGCAAAGCATATATAGTTCGTGCAAATACGACCGGCGCAGGGCCGCGCATTCATCATTACTACTAGTGGGTAACATAAAATATTATTGTGGTTGTTTACCCTACAGATGTGTTACGAGTTAAAACAAACTGTATATGAAGGCCAGCACCCAAAATATAATTCATTCGATCCGAATACTCTTCATTTATCCATCTCCTGACAACTGGTAAAGTGGTGACCCCGACGTTCACAAGAAAATGGCAACCAACGACGAAGTAGCGACTGTCTCCATAAAGTCACGCATACCAACATTTTGGCGCGATAAACCACTTCTCTGGTTCGCACAATTTGAAACGGTAGTCAACCCGCAGAAGCCCGGCGATGAAGTGAAGTTCAGCCTTCTAGTGGCTCACCTCGAAAAGACGGACGTCGAGCAGATAGGCGACATCATAATGAGCAAGACACGCGGTGGCCGCTACGAGGAAGCAAGGAAGAGACTATTGTCCGTTTATGAAGAGTCGGAGACGAAGCAACTGGAAAAGCTGCTCACCGAAATGGAGTTGGGAGACCTGAAGCCATCCCAGCTGTTGCGTAGCATGAGAGAGCCAGCTCGTGACAAGATGCCCGATACGACCCTACAGATACTGTGGATGAGACACCTGCCCGCCTCCACGCGTGCAGTTCTGGCGGTCAACGAAAACGCCACACTCGACGTGCTAGCGGCCATGGCAGACAAAATGCACGAGCAAACCCGAGAAGTCCATTCGGTTTGTTCATGTAAACAGCAGTCAACGTCAACGCCACGGCACGGAAGCAGCCACTCGCAGCCAGAGCCAGACCTCCGAGAAGCCATTATGCAGCTCACACGGGAAATCGCGGAAATGGAAATGGACAGATCAAGACGAAGAAGATCACCTTTCCGCTCCAGATCACGTTCACAATCCCGAGGCCGAACAAATTCTTACCAGCAGACGTCAGGCGATGTTTGTTTTTATCACACCCGTTACGGTAAAGAAGCACGCAACTGCAGATCTCCGTGCAAATTCAAACATCAGGAAAACTAGTCGCGACCTTGGCTACGACGGGACCCGAGGTTAACGAAATATCACCATACCGTCTACACGTTTGCGATTATCAACATCATATGAGATTCCTAGTTGACACCGGAGCCAATGTGTCGGTTATTCCCAACACGAAAGGAATGAAGCGGGCGGAAGAAGTGTTGTACGCAGCGAACGGCACCCCAATACATACATATGGCGAGAAAAAGCTGGAACTCAATCTTGGCCTACGCCGCCCTTTATCGTGGCAGTTCATTGTTGCCGCCGTAAAACGACCGATACTGGGCGCCGATTTTCTGCGTCATCATGACCTTCTCGTCGACCTACGTGCTAAAAAACTAGTCGACAAGAAAACGGGACTGACAGTCGACGGTTGCATCGCAAACAGCGCGACTACCCCCACTGTGCTCACTATCAACCTCACCGACCCGTATCACAACCTTCTTCGACAGTACGCCGAGATAACTTCCTCGAACTTCAATAACATGAAGAACAGCGAAGTTGAACATCATATTATCACTAACGGGCCGCCCGTGTATAATAAGGCACGACCGTTGCCACCACACAAATATCAAGCGGCGAAGAAGGAGTTTCAAATTATGCAAGAACAAGGAATATGTCGGCCATCAAAGTCACCATGGGCGAGCCCACTCCATCTTGTACAGAAGAAAACTGGCGAATACAGACCATGTGGTGATTACCGAAGACTGAACGCCGTAACCAAACCGGATCGGTACCCAATACCGCGACTTCGAGACTTCACATACCATCTCGAAGGCATGAAAATCTTCTCAAAAATTGATTTGAAGAAAGCGTACAATCAATTAAGAATACGCGAAGAAGACATCGAGAAGACAGCAGTAATTACGCCATTTGGGCTTTTTGAATTTCCACGAATGTGTTTCGGACTATGTAATGCCGGACAAACCTTTCAACGACACATCAATAATGTACTCGGCAACATGGGCCACGTGTTCCCATTCGTCCACGACATTCTCGTCGCTTTACCAGACCAGGAAACCCACAGAAGACACCTAGAAGAACTCTTCAAAAGACTCAAAGAGCATGGTCTAAGAATAAACGTGTCGAAATGCGTATTCGGGCAGAAACGACTTGAATTCCTAGGGTACTTATTAACGGAAGCCGGCATCCAACCAACAGAAGATCGTGTGAAGACAATTTCCGATTATCCCGAACCAACCACAGTACAAGAATTACGACGATTCCTCGGAATATTAAACTTCTACAAAGAAAATATACCACACGCAGCACACGATCAGGAAAAGCTGTATAAACACCTACGAACAAGCAAGAAAAATGACAAGACCAAGGTTAACTTTAACAGTGAAGAGAAAGAAGCGTTTCAAGCCTGCAAGAACAGCATAAAAAACGCCGTCACTCTGTCACACCCTTCAGTTCACGCCCCGTTATCACTCATGTGTGATGCCTCTAACAACTGTCTCGGGGCTGCGCTCCAACAACGAGAAGGAAACCGCTGGAGGCCACTCGGTTTTTACTCGAAAAAACTAACAGAAGCACAAAAGAAATACAGCACGTTCGACCGAGAGCTACTGGCGATCTACCTGGCAATTAGGCACTTTCGGCGCATGTTTGAGGGTAGAGAAATAACGGTTTACACGGACCACAAGCCGCTAACGCATGCACTACTGCGACTAAATAGCAAGACAGAAACACCAATGCGAACGAGGTACTTGCACTATATCAGTCAGTTCACAATGAATATATGCCATATAGAAGGAAAGGACAACGTTGTGGCCGATGCATTATCAAGAATCGAAGCAATATCCACTCCATCACCAATCGACTACGCCGAGCTGGTTCGCCTACAACACAGCGACAAGCAACTGACTGACGTCACGAAAAACAAATCACTCCGATTCGAGCGCATACATTCACGCAACGCAAGTAAACCAGTTTTGTGCGAAACATCAAGTGGCCACGCACGACCTTACCTGCCACCAGACCTACGAAGAAAAGCATTCGACGCCATACACGAGTTGAGCCACCCCGGCACTCGAGCAACTAGGAAAATGATCACACAACGATTTTTCTGGCCGAGCATGAACAAAGACGTCAGTATATGGACCAAATGTTGCATAACCTGCCAACGAACAAAAGTGCAGCGACACACAGTATCGCCGCTAGAGCAGTACCCACCAGCTGATCGACTGTCCCATATAAATATCGACATCATCGGACCGTTAACCATATCCGAGGGAAAACGATATTGCGTCACCATCATCGACCGAGCAACGAAATGGCCAGAAGCATTTCCAGTCAGCGACATAGAAGCCAACACTATCGCCACAGCCATATATGAAGGCTGGATAGCGCGATTTGGGTGCCCAGAAACAATCACAAGCGACCAAGGAAGGCAGTTCGAATCACATTTATTCAAAACACTAATGAATAGAATGGGCATTGAGAAAACACGAACCACTGCCTACCATCCGCAGGCGAACGGAATGATTGAAAGGTGGCATCGATCATTTAAAACGGCATTAACGGCACGATTACATAACTCAAGCTGGACAAAAGAATTGCCAACTGTTTTGCTGGGACTACGCGCTGCAATTAAAGAAAACACCGATGTGTCGTCAGCAGAAGCGCTATACGGTAAACCGCTACGGCTACCCGGCGAAATGTGTGGAGAAACATCGATACACGCGAACACTAATACACACTTCAGCGACGTCATAACAAACGCAATGAAAAAGATGCAAGCAGTTCGCCGTAACACCGATCGCCGCGCAATGTTTATCCACGACGACCTACATGTATGTACGCATGTATTCATACGTAGGGATGCTTACCGCCGACCGCTGACGCCGACCTACGAAGGCCCGTATCGTGTCTTGAAGAGACAAAGCAAGGTGTATACAGTCAAAATCAACGATCGACAAGTGAACATCAGCATAGATCGACTAAAGCCTGCATTTCTACCAAACACCGAAGAAGCATCAAGTCACTCAGGTGATCAATCATCATACGTCACACGATCCGGGCGCACCTCAAGACCCACCGTACGCTTCGCCCTGTAAGCATACGTCCGGCCATCACGAAGGACAGCCGCGCACTAAAGCAGAGCATTAGCAAGGCAAGCAAAAGTGAAAGGCACACAGCGCGAACACTGCGTCTACGCGACTACGAGCACTGACGTCACCGGAGCCCCAAGTGCTAGCTCGCACCGAGGCGAGACATCACTTTGCACTACATACGTGCTCGCCGACACCATACGCGAGACACCAACTTGTACCACACGCATTATACGGGCGCTTCGCTGGGGAGGAGCTATGTGGCAGCTGGCATCAACATCCGCGCGCTGTGCGTGCGGGCATACAACTAACGTAGTGTTTTTTTTTTTTTTTTTTTGTGTGGCTTCTCGCAGTTCAACCTATAAGGTTGTCGACTGCTTAACCGGGCTTGCCTGTGGTGGCCTTAATATAATATTAAAGCCTCCAGTCAGGGCTTATAAAAAACTTACAAACTAAGCGACTACACGCTAAGGGCACCCCCTGTGGGGTACGGGCCTCGGCTTAGGGCGTCGCTGGGGAGAGGACAGCTAGGGACGGGCTGGATCGAACTGGAATTATTATTTAGGGGCGAATTTAAGACTACAGGCTCAGCGGCGCGGGCTGGCTCGAGCAAGGGTCGGGGCGGATTTTGACGGGGACGTCGCGGCGGGCCTCGGCGGCGAGGGCGGAAGGACGGCGGTCGTGGTTTGCGAAGAGTGCTGGTCTCTTTGCGACTCTCTTGGAGGAGAGTGGTAGAGTCGTCGGGCGTGACGAGGGTATGCCTCGGTCGGCGTACCTTGGAGATGCGGGAGGGTTCGTATCGGGCGGCCGATGCGATAAGGGGGTTACGGTGATTTACAGCAGTGTCGAAGAAACGTTTGGCTATGCGTTTCATGAACTGCTGTATGGTGGGCAATTTGAGATCTACATGTAGAGTCTCATTTCGGACGTAGAAGGGGGCACCCGTGATTTTGCGCAGGAAACGGTTTTGGAGCGTCTGCATCCTGTGGAGATGACGTGGCTTTGCGTGTGCAAAGACGGCGCAAGCGTACGACATGATGGGACGGATGACCGCGGTGAAGAGTCGCAATTTGCACTTGAGTGACAATTTGCTACGGGCGGTCGTGATATAATGGAGCCTTCCCTGAGCGAAGGCGGCGCGAGAACGGGCCTGCCTTATGTGCTCAGCAAAGGTGAGGTGGCTGTCCAGTATGACCCCCAGGTATTTGGCTTGCTTCTCCCAGGGGATCGGCTTGCCATACATGGTGATCGGACGAGGGGGAGGGGGTTTGTGCCGCGGTTTCGTAAACAGAACCGCCTGACTCTTGTCGGGGTTAACCTCGATTCTCCATTTCCCTAACCATCTGCCCAAGATGTTTGCAGATGTTTGGAGAGTGCGAGCGATAGCGTCAGGTTCGCGACCGGTGTAGTAAATGTCGGTGTCGTCGGCGAATAGGGCCAACTGCGCCTTTTTACTTTTGGGGATATCGCTGGTGAACAGCGTAAAGACTAGGGGGGATAGCACTGAGCCCTGGGGGACTCCTGCTCGGATGGGGTGAGGGGACGAGAGTGCACCCTCGATGCGATAGCGGAAGGTGCGGTTCGACAAAAAGTCTCGCAAGATGAGCACGAGACGGTCTGGCACGCCGAGTTGGTAGAGCTTGTAAATTAAGCCATTGTGCCATACTTTGTCGAATGCTTTCGCTATGTCGAAGAACAAGGCACCCGTCATCGAGCCACGCTGGAAACCAGCGCTTAGATGCTCGACGATGCGGTGAACTTGTTGGATGCACGAGTGTTCGGTTCGAAAACCAAACTGCTCGTCGGGGATAAGACTCTTTGCTTCGGCATAATCCTTGAGCCGCTTATAAATAAGCCTCTCGTAGATTTTACCGAGAACGTTGAGTAGACTGATGGGACGGTAACTGGCGGGATCAGACTTGGGCTTGCCTGGTTTGGGGATACCGATAACGGTGGCCTGTTTCCATGCTCGGGGGAACATGTTATTGCTTAATGCGCCATTGAAGATGGCAGTCATAAGCACTATTAGTTGGGCGGGGAGGAGTTTAAACACCTTGTTGGTGATGCCGTCGGAGCCTGGGGCTTTCCTAGGTTGGAGCCTTTTGATGATCTCCTGTACCTCGTCGGGCGTGACGGGGGGCAGAGGATCATCAGGATCTTCGACTGGTGGGAGGGAAGCTCTACGTTCGACTTCAGCATTCACCATGTCGAGGTGAGCTTGGTCTACTGGTTGAGAGCTAGGAGAGCATTGGGCCTCTAGACTGTCGGCTAGACATTCCGCTTTGTCCGAGTTGTCAAAGGCGACACTCTTGTCGGGGCGGATGAGAGGGGGCATTGTGGCCTCTTCTTTGGATCGTAACTTCCTCTGAAGGTGCCAAAAGGCGAGATGGGTGGGCTCGAGCTCGCTGAGCGTCTTGTCCCAGCGTGCGGTACGCAGCTCAGCAGTGCGTTTCCTCACAGCTCGCTGTAAGTTGCGCATGTGAGCTTTGTTCGCGTCGCAGGGAAAAGCGCTGTACGCACGAATGGCTGCGTTCTTCTCGGTTATCAGATTCCGTACATCGTCCGGCATTTTCCAGCGGTGGTCTTCCACCACTGGAACCTCCCTTGAACATTCGTTCAGGACGGATTGAACGTGATCCGTAAGCGAGTCGATCGCCGCCGTCGTGTCAGCGACTGAGACGATGTGGTCGGGGATGTTGTCTAGGTGAGGCGACGTAGTGGATTTCAGCCTTTCGCTTACTTTCCTCCAGTCGGTGATCACTTGAGACGGGGGAGGTTGGTCGGGGTCGGGCTGACCCGAGCGGGGGCCTAGGTGCATGATCACTGGACGGTGGTCCGAGTTGAGCTCGTGTGTCGTTTCTATAGATAGCAAACGGAGGTTTACGTTCTTTAGCAACGCCACATCGAGAACATCGGGCCTTTGGTTGGGATCGTGCGGGAAGTGAGTAGGCGTCATCGGAGCGATGACGTCATAGTTGAGGGTTGCACCTAGGTTAAACATCACCCTGCCTCTTGCATTGGTTGTGTTGCAATTCCACGCGGGATGTTTGGCGTTGAGATCTCCCGCTAATATAACGGAGTCACTCAAGCCAAAGAGAGTGGTGAAGTCGCTACTGAGTGCGATGGGGTCGTCAGGCGTGGGAGACGAGGTCGAGGGCGGTGGGTAATAGGCAGAGATGATGGTGATCGGTTGATGACCAGTCATACCTAGCCGACAGGCTGAGTACTCGAGTAACGAGCGGGGGGCAGGAGGAATCAAGGGGATGCAGTACAGCTCCTTTTTATAATAAATCAGGGTACCTCCACCGTGGCAGCGCGTCCTATCGTTGCGAACTATACGGTAGTTGGCAATTCTAGGGTCGTTGCGATGGGGTTTTAGGACGGTTTCCTGGATGAGGAGGACGTCTAGTTGATGGTCGCGGAGGAATTTGGCGATCTCGTCTCTTTGGTTGTTAATGCCATTGGCATTAAAGAATCCTAGTTTGAGGGATCGGGGTCTGTTAAAATTAGTGCGTGGCTTATCCATTGATTAGTCATCAATCGCAGCCATTGCGTCTAATTGGTCCAAGATGGGCCTGTAGGCGTTAAAGATTTTATTCGCCTGAACTGGAGATAGATGTAAAAGTCCATCGTTTCCTCTGAACTTGTTGAGTTCAGCACTCATGGACCTTGCCTCACGGGTCATGAATAACAAATACGCTTCGGTGATTGTTTCACCCACGTTAGGACAGTTATTCTTGTTGAGGGGGAGTGTGCAGCGCTCCTGCACTGCTGCGGGTGCAGCGGTGTGTTGGAGCGCAGGCAGGGGAGCAGCCGGGACTACTGGAGTCACGGGCACGGGGATCGGCGCTGGGACGGGCGTGTCCATTAGCGCTGGTATGGGCTGGGAAGTAGTGGCCACCAAAGCTGGGAACGCTTTCTGGTGGTTCAGCCGGTTCCATGGAGAGGGTCTCTGTGGAGCGAGCCGTTCGGGCATTTCCGAGGAGGGAATCCTCTCGGGTGGAGATTCGCGTTGCTGGCGGGCGTTGTGGCGCTTAGCCAGTTTGGGGGCGATTTTGGGGGCCTTAGGGCACCCCTTGTAATTTGCCGGGTGACCGGACTGGCCGCATAATACGCAGCTGGGAGGTTCTGCGCATTGTGAGCGGTCTTTGGGACGCTCGCACTCGCTAGTGCTATGCTCGCCCAGACACTTAACGCATCTGGGCGTCGCATAGCAATTGCGCTGGGAGTGTCCATATAGTTGGCAGCGGTGACACTGGCCAATTGCAGTCGGGCGATTCGGCTTCTCAATTTGGATGCCGGTAAGGGAGCACACCGATTTTATCTTGAAGATCGGGTGATGGCTCTCGGTGGGGTCGCATACGACAAGGACCATGTCGTAATATTCTCCTCCTCTCGCTTTGTGTAAGCGGTGTACGGCGGAGACGGGGATGGATTGGGCGAGGAGGTCATCCTTGATGTCCTCTGTGCTTATTTCCTTGGGGACACGTTTTATCACCACTCGGGTGGGCGTGTCCTCTGGAAGGGAGTAAGTGTGAAAGGAGATGTTCCTTTCACGTAGAGCGCGGACAAGGTCGCGGTAGTCATTTGCTGACGGAACGACTACTTTGATCCCAAGTTGGCAGGCCTTGGCGTTTGTGTAGTTGATCTTACGAACAACACACATCTTGGACACTTCGGTCCATTTCGCCTTGTCCTGAATGTACAAGGGCGGCGGAGGGCGTTGCTTCTTTCTGCTTCTGCTTCTGCTTTGAGAAGCTGATGCGGGGGCGTTGGGGCTGCGCGGACGGTTGGCCTGTGAGGCGGGGGCAGCGGAGGTGGAGGGGGAGGGGGAGGGGGGAGACGCAACAGACTTCTTGGCCCTGCTGGTCTGGGAAGATTTACCCTTCTTCCTCTTTCTACCGGCGACTTCATAGCCGTCGTCAGAGGAAGAGGCGTCGTATGATTCTTCCGATTCGGAGGGAGGGTTGGAGCACGGCACTGACGTGTCCATGTCCATTAAGGGCTCAATGGGCTGTTGGGGAGCGGTCGGCGCGGCGTCTATTGTCCTCGGGACAATAGCCGGTTTCGTCTTTGATGACGAGGCGGCGGCGGTGTCTATTGTCTTATAGACAATAGTTGGTTTCGCGGAAGGGACAGCGGCGGCATCTATTGTCTTTTGGACAATAGCTTGTTTCGCGGAAGGGGTAGCGGCGGTGTCTATTGTCTTGGAGACAATAGCCGATTTGGGTTTCACGGAAGGCGCGGGGGCTGGGGCTCTGTTATTAGGTACCGTTTTCGGTACCCAATTTGAGGCCGGGTTTTGTTCCGCAGGCGGAGGAGATAGTGGGCTGTCCAGGACGTCGCTGAAACCAGCGACGGAAGCCTCTTCAGCCGAGGTTGACGGATTGGGTGTTTGCTGCATAGCAGCAAGTTTTGTGCCATATTTGGCGAGGAATTCGGGGTCCTTTAAAAGGACCTCCTTGACGAACGCTAAAATTATAGCGTCCGTCATCATGAGTGGGGGGACCTAAAATCGCGGAATGGTGGTGGATTATTTCCCACGAGGGACCTAAACCCTAACAACCTAGCTCCCCGGGTGGATGGGCCCGGGGGTGTGTGACCCTCCCAGTCGGGTATAGACTGGGAGGTGAGTACCTATTGGTGAGCCCTAAGCTTGTAACCGGTCGCCAGTCTTATTGTGCGAACCGGGCCCTATTTGGGTCTAGTGCGAAGGGGTAGACACACCCAACCGACACTAGGTGTGTAGCTGTGAAGAGAACTCGAAGACTTAGGTTTGACTAGGAGATCCCCCAAGGCCAAAACCTAGCTCCCGACGCCAATTCACTGCTTCACCCTGAAGGGGATCAGCGGGTGTGTTGGGTCAACACCCCCTTGGTTTCGTTGGCACCGTAAGGTTTCCCACCAAGGACCACGAAACTGTGGTTTTTCCCTGAAGGGGCACTACGTTTTTTGACTTTTCCGTTACGGAAACAGGATAATCGTCCGCTGCCTTGAAAAAGGCGGCTTCGGATCTAGGGTTGTAGTCAGCGACCACAGATGACGTCACGGCGAAAGCGGGACGGAACGATGTAGAGCACAACACAACACGATAGCGGGCGAGCGGCGGGGAGCGGCACGTCCGTCACGGGCGAGCGTCGGGCGAAGAGTGTCGACTAACGTAGTGTACTCGACGCAAAGCATATATAGTTCGTGCAAATACGACCGGCGCAGGGCCGCGCATTCATCATTACTACTAGTGGGTAACATGAAATATTATTGTGGTTGTTTACCCTACAGATGTGTTACGAGTTAAAACAAACTGTATATAAAGGCCAGCACCCAAAATATAATTCATTCGATCCGAATACTCTTCATTTATCCATCTCCTGACAACTGGTAAACCTTCTAAAGCCCTTTGCGTTCCAGGGCCGCGGTGACTCTTTCGAACAAATTCCGCAACCCTGGCAGGCTTTGGCCCTAGCGGGCCCCGTCTTTTATGCTGACATCTCTTTGAGGCGCGCTTGAAACACAACGCGCCATCGACCCGGGCCTGGTGGTGATCGGACAGCGAGCCACCCAATGCTCGCCGTCCGCAGGCCCGCGCCTACGGTGGCCGGGGGTCGCCCTGCGACTCCCGACGCCCGGGGCGTCTTCTCCTGTTGCGGCGGTTGGGGCGAAGGCCTTGCCTTTCCCTCGCGCGGCCCTCCTCCTCCTTTGCTAGCATTACTGCTTCGCAGAAGGAGGTGACCGCTTCCCAAGCCTCCTCGCTCCGGACCATGGATTCAACCAGGGCCGGACGCGAGAGGTCGCCGCCGCCGATCGCCTCGACGAGGACACGGCGGTGCTCAGCCCAAGCAGGGTTTGTGACATCCTTACATCATCATTGAAAGTGGTATTTTCTAACTCCATGCCATCGTCTTCACTAATCTGGTTTTTTTCAGTATCAGAAATAAAATAATCGTCTTCTGAAGAATTATGCAGGGAATATTGTTCATCAGTATCTGTATCTGTACTACTATCATAATATTTTTTTGCCTTACGTACAACTGATACAGTAGAGCTTTTCGGCGTAATGCACTTTTTTCGGTTAGTAAATTTTCTGGAACACGATGCGATGGGGTTTTTGTAAATATCTTCATATGGCATAGCGTTGGTTTGAGCTTGATTTTTTTTTAAATAGTTTAGTGTCTGGTTTAACAGCTGTAAGCGAAAATGGGCTAAATTTATGTAAATCAAAGAATGCTTTGTTTTCCAATGTGTTTTTGATATCAGCTAGAATTGTTATTGCTGGTTTTTTCGGTTTTGTAATTACACGTTCTGTGTCTGTCGCTTGTTTTGTTAATGTAGCTTGTTGCAGATCTAAGCAGTTACAAAAACCTGGTTTAGTTTCTGTTTGTGGACAAAAACAGCTTAAGCTGCGATATAATATTGTCTCTTCTGAATTCATGTTAATTACTTGATGTAATGTCATGGTCCCTGGTACTGGTATTAATTCCATTGTTTGTATTTGAATGGTATCCTCAGGGATGTAGAATAGTTTTATTTTAATCCCAGATTTCTTCAAAAACTCAAATGCTGATTCAGCGTTCGTAATATCTGATCCGTAAGCTACTAAGGAATCCATTTTTCTTTTGATGGTACCGCCTATGCCGTCGGCAGCACCCTTGCCGTGCGAGGCTTCAAAAAAGTTCCACGTAGCTCTGAAGCCATACATTGTAGTTTATTTTGCAAATAAACAGAAATTCTTCTTTTGCCTATACTGGCTTAAGCGTATGAAGGGTAATTTGATTTCGAGTTGCACCAACATGCATTGCTTGAATTTCTGTGTTCATTTTAGTGGCATAATTTTCGGAGAAATCAATGTGTATTGTTACGGTGTTTTCATCTAAATTTTTAACACCGCTGATGTTCAATATACTGGTGATGAATGTTGTAGGCGTGTTTTTTTAAATTTAGATAATTCTTGTGTAAAAGCTTTAACCATGTTGAATCCCGAACGCGGAGGACGGTCAGCTAATAATTTGAACTAGATCTAATTGTGTATTAAGTAAGGTCGAGTATAAATAAAACAACCGACTTGGTGTACTGATCTGTATTTTTGTTCTTAAATTGGACCTTAACGACATGAGCCTAACTAAATGGCGGAGAATCTTAACACCGACTTCTAATTCGACGCCAACGCCATCTAGTTACACAATTTACAACATTACATTTTGCAATTTTGAATTAAGATCTTGGTGAGCGAGTTTCGAACAAGCATGGTTCTCAACATACCGCCCACCAAGGACATTACTGAAGGAATGTCCTTCATGAACTACTTCCTGGATCTGACACAAATTTGATCTCAGGTTCGTTTTAACATCTTAAATTAAGAAATTGTACTACTTTAAAACTTAACATCTAACATTAAATTTGTAAATCTAAATAACACACGCATAAATTCAGTGATCTGCAACTGGTAAAATACAAATTTTGGATGTTGGCCTCTTAATAGTAGAGGATTTAGTGCGTAATGTGACTACACGGGTGATATTATCAGCACCGGGATGTTTCTCTACTACACGACCTAACAACCAACGACTTGGCGGCAAATCGTCTTCCTTAACTAAAACAATGTCACCAATTTTTGGCTCAGGAATTTTAGAAGACCATTTATACCGATTCATAAGATTCGACAAATACTCTTGGGACCAACGCTTCCAAAATGATTGTAGCATCCTTTGAATAAATTGCCACCGTGACAAATAACTAACATTTGTACTTTCATACTTATTGTCTGGTACATTTACTATTGGCTCTCCAACTAGGAAATGTCCAGGAGTTAAAGGTATCAGTTCACCAGGATCAGTAACGTTAATGACGCTCATTGGACGCGAATTTAAACACGCTTCTACTTGATTCAGGAGTGTGCTCATTTCCTCATATGTCAAAGTAGCATCACCAATGACGCGTTTGAGGTGAAACTTTGTGGACTTCACACCTGCTTCCCAAAGTCCACCGAAATTAGGGCTATGGGGAGGAATGAAGTGCCACTCAGTACCGTTGGCCTCGAGCTGTTCTGCTATTGCTGTCTGAATGGATGCCAAATGTTGCAACTCTCGGGAGGCACCTACAAACGTAGTGCTATTGTCGCTCCATATTTTGGCACAATGACCTCGCCTAGACACAAACCGTCTGAATGCGGCTAAAAAAGCTTGTGTGCTCATATCACTGACTACTTCTAAGTGTATAGCACGAGTTGACATACACACAAACAAGCATATGTAGCCCTTGTACGAACGGTGCCCACGACCTTTCGTTGTCCTAATGTTAATAGGGCCAGCATAATCAACACCGCTATGAAGAAACGGTCGCGCTGGAGAACACCTAACCGTTGGAAGCGAACCCATCATTTGATTCTTGATGTTCGCGCGATGTTTAGCGCATGTCACACATTTGCGCACATGGTGCTTGACTAGGTTCCTGACTCCTATGACCCAGTAAGCTGTCCTCAAATAATTTGACATTAGCTGTGGACCGCCGTGCAGAGTCTTTAAGTGTGCATCTGCCACTATAAGGTTTGTAAGATGACAAGAGTTTGGTAGTACTATCGGATGCTTTGTTTCTTCACTCAATGGAGCTTTCTCAAGTCTACCTCTAACTCTGATGAGGCCTCTGTCGTCCAGATATGGACAGAGTGAGTTGAGCTTACTAGATTTTAACTGTACATAACCTTTGTCCTGTAGTTGTAAATATTCTACTGTAAATATATCCTTTTGTGTTTGTCGTATACAACATTCTAACGCTGCTTCTAGCTCTAACTTATGTAAATAACTATGTTTAAACGTGTTTTCCCTTAAAAAACGTCTGCAATATGCGACTACCCTAACTAATTTTTGTAATGACGAATACCGCTCAAACATTGAAAACAACACGCACTTTAGTTGTGGTCTTGTCATCCCTAATGACTGCATGATGTGGTAGATACACTGCTTCTTCCCTTTTGCTATCATCTTTCTTCACGTGCCTCATATGACCTAGCTGTAAATATTCATGTATTACTTCTGTGTATTTTTCCTTTAACTCTTTTTTCTTTGCTAATCTTCTCTCTAATGCTTGAAATCTCGATTTAGCTATGCCACGTGAGTTTCCAGACTTACAAGGAGGATCTTCGTCTCGGAAAGGTAACCTGACTATATATCTACCATCGTTATCTCTCTTAGTAGTCTCACTATAAAACTCTTCGCATTTCTTCTCCTCTGGTGTAAATATCCTTTTAGAACTAATTTGCTCTTCAATTTCCCAAAATTTCTTTAAAATATCATCTACCTGCATCTTGCAATGCATTACGTTAATTTTATTTGATATTTTACTTTCAGGACCAAATGCACCTGACAGGACCCAACCTAATCTAGTGCTCTGTGCTACAAGACTACCAGAAGGACTCTTAACTAAACCTTCCTTAATAATGCAGCTATAAACATCAGCACCCAACAGAATATCAATTTTGTTAGGTGTGTTGAACTCTGGATCTGCTAAACACAGATTGTTGACCTCTAACCAGTCGAAAGCATCCGTGCTTAAGCTTTGCTCTGGTAGGTAAGAGGTGATCTTGCTTAAAACGTAAGCATTAAACGTAAACTTAAAACTAAAATCGACGCGAGACTTTATCGTTATTTGTACCATGTACTTTGTCATGGTTGACCTGTTGTCTCCTAATCCTAAAACAAATCCTTGAATTGGAATCTTTTTCAGGTTCAGAAATTGAGCTGCTGCTTCAGTAATGAAACAAGCCTGCGAACCTTGATCGAGTAAGGCTCGGAGTGTTTGGTACCCACCCGTCTTTGACTCAGCATTTAGTAGCGCAGTGGCTAATAAAACTTGTCTGGGTTTGGGTACCTTCCCTGTTGACAAGCAAGTAACTATCTGATTAGCACTAGTCGAAGGACTAGCACTATCAGAAGTTGGCTTTGCTTCAGGGTCTTGGTCTTCATTTGCCAACTCAATGTTTATATGTAACAGCGAATGGTGGCGCTTTTGGCAAATTCTACACCTGGTGTCCTTTTTACAGCTTTTAACCGTGTGGTTACTACCTAAACAGTTAAAGCAGATTCTGTTTTTCCGTATAAAATCACGTCTAGCCTCGAGTGATTGTTTTGCAAATCTTTTACAAAAACAAAGTTTGTGAGCTTCAGAACAAAATTCGCATTTAATGTGTGATGATGCGTTCGTGGCAAGCATTGTCTTAGGCGTATGATGGTTTGAACTGTTATTGACCCCGTGACCTGAACCCTTTTTTGGTTCTATGCACTCAAATGCGCGGAAACGTTGCTCCAAAAACAATTTGAATTGCTCAATAGTAGGAAAATTATTGGAAATGCTAGTGCTGACGCTTATTTCCCATTGTTTACGCGTTTCAGCATCTAATTTAAACGTCACGATGTGTATAATAATAACGTCCCATGTACTCACATTTATGCCTAAATTTGACAACGCATTTAAACAATCACTGGTGGTATCTAAAAGTTCTTTTAATGAAGTGGCCGACTCAATTTGCATACGTTTTATTCCAAATAACCTTTTTAATATGCAATTGGCGAGATATCTTTTGTTGCTATACCTCTTATCTAGTAAATCCCAACATTGACTATAATTCGCATCAGTTATTGGAGTATTCCTTATTAATTGATCAGCTTCACCCGAAAGATGACTTTTTAAATAGTGTAGCTTTTGTACGTTATCTAGTGATTCATTTTTATGAACTAATGATATAAACAGATCACGAAATGTTGTCCATTCTCCATATTTTCCAGAGAATATTGGAATGGCGATCTTTGGTAATTTTACTAATGAATTTGCTGACTTAAATGAACTGTTAGAAGAACCATCACTTGGTTGTACTGGTTCCCTTGGTCTAATTTTATCATGTGTTGTTTTTAATAAACTTTTAAACGTTATATAAGTGTCTTCGGTTTCATCATACATGTCAACCACCTTTTGATCTATATCATTTAATTTATAGTTTTGATAAATTTTAGTATTGGTTTCTTTAAACGAATCCCAATCCTTTTCTAACAATTCTTGTCTAGTTTCTATGTATTCGCTCGTTAATCTTTCTTTAGGACTCTTTTTGAAATTTGTTAACCCTTTACTAATAACAATTTGTAAACCTTTTAGTACGTTAATTAATCCCTCCATCTTTGAGACAGTTATTAACGACAAAATCAATGGAATAAACCCACTTTAAAAGTGCATATATTAATTTAAAAAAAAACGAAGTTAAACTTGATGTAAACAGGTTGAATAAATTCAAAATACCTACATCAACAAAACTAATGTAAACAGACCAACGAGTGCTTAAAAACAATGTTTGTTTTGTACAGTAACAAAACTGACTTGAAATAAAATACAAGTCCAATATTGACAAAATTATTCTAAGTCCTAAAAGTTGCTTAAAATTATGCAAGTGTTTTAAATGACACTAAATCTGGCGGAAATCGGGCATAGGTTCCCCGTTCCGTCGTTTTTTAAGAAACTATTCTAAGTCCTAAATTAACATGCACAACATAATACAATTATACAAGTTATTAAAATCTAAGCGGAAATATTTTAAGTCTTAAAAATTCTACAAGTCCAAAATTCTTCACCAAATGTCTAAGTTAATCTCTTGGATGAAATAAAGTCCAAAATTGCTTGTCACAAATTTCCTTTGTTTATAAAATAAAATGTACTCACAATTTGCACTTCACTCACACAACACGACGATTTTGGCGCGCCCTGGTGGCGACACGTTGAACTCTTGGATGTGATGACGTCAGTTTTCTGATGTCACGTTGAACTGGGGTGTGACGTCCTTCTTGTGACGACACGTTGAACTGCGGGGGTGATGTTTGCGATCACCTCCCGTTTGATCTGGATGCAAGTGGCGCCCTCTGGTCACCACTTTCCTGCCGCTGCTGCAGAGTTCGTCAACACTTTGACGAAGCTGTCGCTGCCGATGCGGGGGACCGAGTACTCTTGCTGCAGCGATCCACTGCGAGTACACGGGCAAAGCGGACCGGGCCGCGCACGAACTCAAAAACGGTTTTTTATCCGGTTCGATGGACCAATGTTGAATCCCGAACGCGGAGGACGGTCAGCTAATAATTTGAACTAGATCTAATTGTGTATTAAGTAAGGTCGAGTATAAATAAAACAACCGACTTGGTGTACTGATCTGTATTTTTGTTCTTAAATTGGACCTTAACGACATGAGCCTAACTAAATGGCGGAGAATCTTAACACCGACTTCTAATTCGACGCCAACGCCATCTAGTTACACAATTTACAACATTACATTTTGCAATTTTGAATTAAGATCTTGGTGAGCGAGTTTCGAACAAGCATGGTTCTCAACAAACCAAATCTTTCAATAGCCCAGTTTTTTCAGTTTTCGTATTTTTTTTCGTAGTTTTTCTTTCATGTTTATTTGCTTTATCATTATACTCATGTGTTTGCATAGACCATTCTTTCCATTTTACAGTGTCTTCTAGATTTATCTCACCTAAGTTGAATTCTAAAGACTTCTTTTCGCAAGTAGAACATTCTCCATAGGAGCATTCTTTTGATTTTGGATTACATAAAATTAAGGAAAGTATTTCATCAAGAGACTGACTTTTGATCAAACCCAAGGATTTTAGTACTTTCGATTTCATAAGAATATTTTCATGCTTTATACAAGCGCATGTTTCTCGCCTATCAACTTTAGGTGGTAAAATGTAGAATGGTCTGAATTTTTTAAACGTCGTCAATTTGCATTTCCCTCCTTCAGATTTATATTTTATAAAAAGATTTTCCAAAGTGTTAAATAAATACCTCCTCTGTCTTTTGTCTTTATGTAACGTTTTAAATTCTTTCTTGCCTGCCGTGGCCCGACTTACGTCATCCCTTTCGAAAAAATCTTTAAGTTGATTTAATAGAGCATATTTTTTTTTCTTCACTTGTATGTAACGTATTTTGCCTTTCAAGCATAAATTACTAGACATCTTACCCTTCATTTTATATTTGTCTACGATTGGACCATCCACTCTTAATAATGCGTTTCGAATAATTATTTTGTGTGGTTTCGTAACACTGCTTTAAAGAATCTATTAAAACATTATGTTCTAAAATTCGTTTTTTAACTTTGTCTTTTTGTTCTATAGATATGTTTGGTAAATTTTGATTTATGAAATTATCTCCTTCGTTGAAGGAGTCATTTCGTGTTGAAAAACTGCTTTATCTTGTGTTTCATTATTTACGTTTTTTTAGCTATTCAATATGTTTCAGCAATTCTTTGTTTTTCCGCTGCATTCTGTTGATTTTTTTTCTATATTTTTTCATCTCCTTAGTTACTGATATTACATTATCTTTTAATTCTATGTTTTCCTTTTTTAATCTATAGTTGACTCTATTAATTCTTCTTTGCGTATTTTTATTTTCGTCTTCAATATTATTAGATTTCTTGATTTTTTCCTTCTTTTTATCCTCCCTCCATTTTTTTCGCATTTCTTCTTGTTCCTTCTCAGATTGACAATCACTGATCCTTTTCCTATTTCTGTTTGTCCTTTCTGCATTTTTCTTTTTAATTGCTTTATATTTTTCAGGGTTTTCACGTTTTAAACGTTCTCTATATTGTTTTTGCCTTTCTGCTTGAGTAGTCATCTGTAAAAAATAATAATAATAAAACACAAACCTAAATGAATACACACCATTAGCGAAAACTTCGGATCCTTTTTACGAATATTGCGCGCACAGAGGAGTTTACGATTTGTTCCAGTTAAAGTGAGTTCCTGTTATGAAGAGCAGAAAGCTAAAATAAAAACAGACGAATTTCGACTACTTGATATACTCTCGTCATTGACTATACATTTCGAATTAGGCACCTTGTAAACAATATCTTTGTACTTTTTTAAGGATGGGAAATCATCAAATGCAACCGCAACCCTGGCAGGCTCTGGCCCTAGCGGGCCCCGTCTTCTTTGCTGACATCTCTTTGAGGCGCGCGTGAAACACAACGCGCCATCGACCCGGGCCTGGTGGTGATCGGACAGCGAGCCACCCAACGCTCGCCGTCCGCAGGCCCGCGCCTACGGTGGCCGGGGATCACCCTGTGACTCCCGACGCCCGGGGCGTCTTCTCCTGTTCCGGCGGTTGGGGCGAAGGCCTTGCCTTTCCCTCGCTCGGCCCGCCTCCTCCTTCGCAAGCATTACTGCTTCGCAGAAGGAGGTGACCGCTTTGTACTTACCGCGTAGAATTCACAGATGCACAGCCAGAAATATGAGCACTAAATTACGGAATTTACAATTTTTTACTGCCGTGACCACAAATGAAAAAAAAATGTCAAAATTGACATTTGACCGTACCTTGAAGGTGTTGCCACATCAAAATTGACTAGATGATGTTGCCTACTGTTGAAAATAAAAAATCTACCGCATATCGAATCGGAATAACACACTGGATAACTTTTGGAGACACAAATTAGAATAGGTTTTTTTTTCAGTAGCATTGTATTATTACAATAATTTATGCATTATGATACGGAATTTTTATTGCTTTAAAAGTAAACTACAAATCTAATTCCATAATTCTTATATTTATTTTTTATGCAATTTTTTCGTCCTCTGGGTTGATAGGAGACAAATAAATTTAGTATGCAGCTGAATTTTGTGGGTTCAAAAATATTTTTTATTTTTTAAGTTTGTGACTGTCAAACATTCTCGTTATTTCTACATTATTCTTAGCATGATTAACTATATATTATCATATAATAATATTAAGATATTATTAGTTAGCGCATGGTATTCGCAATCAAACATAGGGTCACCTCAAATCTTTTAAATAGTACATTTTTTATGACCTTACCCAATTATGTCTGAAAACCTGAACAACACAGTATGTGAGATGCACTGAGTACTTTTTATTACTCGGTACCTACTCGGCATACTCGTCCATTAAGTTAGTATTCGTTATCGACCGAATAACTCGGTTTGACTGCAGAGGTAGGTACACGAAAAGAACTAATGAACTTATAACCTGATGTCTTTAGATTTATCGCCTTGTATTTTGTCATAAAATCTCCAAATCAATGATCTTTTGCGGCCACTCATCTCTCAAATAGTTACAAACAAACTCAGAATAGACATTATATACTTGAAATTTTCCTCTATAAACAAATTTTGTAAATATAATATGATGTGCATGTGATATGACAAACAAAACAAATGGCAAGTAGGTACTTGATGCGCGCTGGGCTCGGCGGCGGTTTGCGAATGGCGCGGTACCGCTCGCTCGCCGGCCGCACGTTGCAACCAGCGATTTTGCGAGCAAGTTTAAACCTGTTTTCGCGCCCAAGACCTGTGTCAACTAAACCGCAGAGTACTCGGTAAAACTTGTACTCGGCGTATCCCTACATGTATGTATTTAGAAAACACTTACGACAAACCTTTTGTACTTAATTTTAAACATCACACACACTTTGCTATCGCGGACGATTAAATCATCTTTCATCTATCAATAATATTAATAATTAGTAAGATAAGATTTTACTTAGGTACCCTAAGAGTTTTATTACAACCCGGAACACCACATTTCGACGACTGTTTGTCGTCGCTCAATGAAAAATATCTGTACACAAAGTTCTTCTTCTTACGGCCCATGATTTAATAAAGAAACTGTCAAAACTCAAACTATACGAATTGAAATCAAATTATGTAAATAAATAAACACAGCGAAATGCTACGTTGCCGTACTGCGCTCGAGAAATAAGTACCTACTACTAGACTAGACGACGACGACGCGTTTCGTATGCGTGGCCGCACCGCACACAGCCCAAGGTCATGAAGCTGGCAACGTTGCGTATCGGAATGAATAACGTTATTATATCGTTATACTAATAACGATATATTGATAATATTGTTAGTGAACACTTTAATATTTCGTTCCGTTTGTCAGTATCGTTATAGCCAAGGAATTAATTTTTTTACGATCCTGGTGGAACGGTACAAATTATCGGTACTGGAACTACGCGTTACGTTATTTTGAGTAACGTTTCAAGTCTCTGCCGTAAACGCGCCTCATCAGAAGGACATAGTCCTATCGGTCTCCTCAGTATAAAAAATAAATTCAATAAGTTTAAAGTAATTTCTACCAAAAATAATTAACATAATCACTATAGTAATAAGTGTGAACATTATTCAATAACAAAAACTAAGAAACAGAAGTGATTCTAAAAGTTTTGTAAACAAAATCGTATTAGTGCAAATCACGGTGAACATTGTGACTCAACGGTCGCTGCGGCCGGTGCACGGGAGTTTCGCGCTTGTGCGGACTGCGTAGATAAGACAGTGGCACGCAACGCAAGTCAGTGACGTATCGCTGTCGAGTTTGATACGAGTGGCGAACCTGTTTGGCAGTAGCGGCGTGTTTACGAAGAACGCTGCGAGGATTATATCTGTGCGTCCTGTGAAAACTGATACATCTCGAAAATGTCAACTTTACAATATAGTAGTTTTTGTGTGTAAAAAATTATAACATTTTGTTAGGATAATTATTTTACAAAAATAGTGACACAATTTGTATTAGTGTCGTATTGTTTACAATCTATCAAGTTCCTGCTCAAAAGGCGTTAATACAGGAAGAGATATTTAAAAAAAGCTATTTGTTGTATCAAAACACACCAAATGAATGATCGTGTATAATGATTCTAAATGAGTTGTATCGCTTTACACTTTGTGTGAAGCTTTGGTGAAAGGTGATATTGTTGCATTGTCAGGTAGTTTTATACGAAACTAAATCAACTCCTGTTCAAAGCTGTCAAACAAACGAGTAATATTTTTCAGTCGGCAGAAGCACTGTAAACACAAAACTCGTAAAATTTGTTGTTTTTGTTATTTATATCATTTTACACGAGAATAACGGTCGTGTTATTATGTGTTTTCGGATATAAGTTGACTTATATCTCAACTCAATTTTGTGTAATATGATACAAGAAACAGTTTAATGACAAAAGGCATAAAATAAAGTAATAAAAAGAAAAAAAAAACATTTACCTTTATTTATTTTTAATGATATTAAGTAATACTTAATTGAAAATTAAATTATTTTAATTTAGCTCAATCTTAGCTCTTTCTATTAGTGAATGGTCACTATCTACTTCCATTCTTGTATGACCAGGAGTCAAAAATTTGTGCTCTATGGAAATGATATACGGCAAATCGTGAGCAGCTACGAGCATCATAGTCACCATTATGGAGTTTTTATTTTGTCCAGCGCAAGTGTCGGAGTACAAAATAATTTTTGAAACGTTGGGCCATTGATTAGGAACACGATATTTTAAAAAATCGTAAACACATGAAGCTATTTGGTTTGCTCCTCGACCAGAAATACTTTCATCCCAAATGTAGCAATGAGCTTTATTACCCACACAATCATGTATCGTAAGATTATACGTCCAAAGTTGGCGTTTGTATGTAAAATACCATACCCGTCTTAAGATAAGGAGTGGGTAAGCATTGCTGCAAATCGAATGTCAAAACCAGGGTATCTGTTGATTCTTTTGCATAATTTTTATCTTTGTCCTTCAGATCATATGCAAAGGCGGCGCAAGCTTGGTGTTCTTGCAATTGGGTTTTTATTTGAGTTTTAAGTTCTTCCGACGTTGCCGTTTCCAACTGTTTATTCAGTCTATCACACTTCTGGCATGTGTCTACGGAAGGCTGTTTGAAAGATAGATTTAAAGTCTTGAACACGTGATTGTACACTGTTTTACTAATGGGCTCAGTTGTAGTTTCCTTATATAGATCATACATTTTAGCCAACGATAAATCAGAACTTAAGAAAGTTTTGCTGGTTTTGCTGCGCCCATAGTGACTTTCATATGCAGGGAATTTCAAAATATGCTGTCTTGCGAATTCCAAACGATCATCATGGATATTACGTTACCGCATTTAATTTTTTTCTCACAAATAGTTTGGATAAATTTGTTGCTTTCATCAAAAGTTGTTAAAAAACATTTCTTGCATATATCATAGACACTGTTATCGCATTTTAGCACATATTTGTTAGCATGCTCTCTTCTCTTTTTTGGATCAATTTTAGCAACCTTCTTTTTGCCAATAATTATAAAATTACCGATATAATTTGCTCTTTTTTCATATGAGCCTAAGTGCCAGTATTCTGTAAAAACATTTTCCAATACCTGCTTTGGAATTTTTTCCTTACATTTTGCTCTACAGTCCGGTAACTCTTTTAATTCTTTACGTTTCTTTAATTTACCAGTCTTTGTAAAATACTCTTCTCCCTTGTTTCTAGAGATATTTCGTGCAATTCTTTCACATCTACGTTCTTTTTTAGCATCTCTTTTCTTCCTCTTACGGCCGTCCCTAGTCACGGTTTTGTTATCCCAAAATGAATAAGATGGTACCGCATTATTGCACTGATTTGGTTCTTCAGATAAGTTGTGTAACTCATCACTAATATTTTGCTCGGGTAAAGTATTGCATTCGTTATTTCCTTCTTCAGAATAACATGAATTGCGTGAATAAGTCGGTGCTATATCATTGCATAGGTTTGGTTCTTCAGGCAAGTTATTTAGATTAATATTCCTATTTTCTTCGGTTAAAGTATCTCAATTTTTATTATCTTTGCTACAGGTACTACTGCATGAACTGTCAGAAGTTGAAATTCTTATATGTGGTTTTCCTGTTAATCGCAATACAGATCCATTTATAGAATCATAAGAACTGTCACTGCTATATTCATCAGAACCAGGTATATAATCATCACTACTCGAAGAACCGAAATCACCATCAGGAGATGAACCATTATCCTCGTCGCCGCATATTTCTTTGACTAACATGTTATTTTTAGAAGGACTCTGCTCTAATAATATTTCCTTGCTATTCGACTTAATACAGTTATATTTATTATTTTGACAGGAAGAAGAAGAAATGTTTTCATCCATGAAAACATCATCTTTTTCATTCTCATTATTTATGTTTAACATGTCTAACATGCGTTTTGCACGGCAAGAACGAAGCTGCAACAATGATATTTTACATTGTAGATCATCATAAAACATAATAATAACAAAGAAAAATAAGCGATATCATGAACAAGAATTCATTACTTTATAATTATAAAATTCACAACAATAAATAGATTTCGTGTATTTTGATGTAACTGGAGTAATTATTATGTGTTATAGGTTATATATTAGGCCTTGTTATTATGACCACGCGAAAAAATTTAGAATTTTGTGTAAACTGATACATCTAATACGTACGTTGTGCGCCATGTTGGATTGCTGTAACAGCGCGCGCGGGCACCTTGTCCAGTAGTATGTGCGGCACTGACCCCGCGCAGACGGCGATACCCCCGCAATAACGTCCCCCGCGCCCCGCGCAACACCCGCGTTCTGCAGATGTATTACTTTGCACATATTTTGGATCAAAACCGTTCTAATTTTCTCGTGATTAGTGATATAACTTTAATTGAATCACTTTACACAGACAATATTAGTTTTCTATGTTTGTGAGCAATAATACAACTTTAGTCGTACCGATGCAATGTACGAATTTACTTTGTGTCAATTGATATAACTAAACATGTATCAGGTGACACCTTATTAGAACGTAATATACATATATATGTGAATAATGATATGACTTGAGATACATCTTAAAACACAATTATTTATTTCATAACTTGAATATTGTGAACGATACATGTCAATATGTATTTATTTACACAAAAATATTTATCAAAACACGCCATTTCGTCTTAGATGTACCATACGATCTCGAAAACTAATAGACGTATCAAAATGTTAATTAGACAGAAAAAAAGAGCATTTTTTTCTGATGAAGGTGCAACAATAATATCACATTCGATATAAGTTGACTTATATCACTTTTCACAGGACGCACAGATATGTTGTCACAATAACAAATAATTGATATATTTTTGTTATTTTTCCGCTTCTTTTACTACTTTTCTATAATGCCTCGCGTTGAACGCTCGCCACCTTCTACCCCTGTTGGTGAAATAATAAGAGCTCAGTCCTCTCCTGACGTGACAGCAACTCTAAATGAACCTGTTCCTGGGCTAAGTAATATCACTGCCAGAAACAAAAACAAACGCTTACGACCAGACTCTTCACCTGGAACGCCTTATTCACAAACATTTGAAACTAGGATAATGGATATGCTTACATCCTGGAAAAAAGAATAGGATAGCTTGCTAAAACGTCTTACATCGGACATAACTGAGCTTAAGCAACAAGTAAAGGACATACAAAAAAGCTACACTGAAACCGAAAGGTGGAGGGATTTCATGGATGGAGAATACGACAGTATAAAACTTAAAATTTCAAATTTGGAAAAAGAGCGTTTGGATCAGCGTGATTACATAGCAGAGCTGGAAAAGAAGGTTGAAGATTTGCAAACCGGTTCCCGTTCCTCAGCCATTGAGATAAGAAATGTCGCTTCTAGTGAGAATGAGTTAACTGCTGATCTCACCGATATAGTGTTAAAAACCTGCAATGCCATCCAGGCGCCGGTGGATCCATGCCAAATCCGCGACGTATATAGACTCCCAGGCAAAAAAGAATTTAACAGACCGATCATTGCAGAATTCTTGACAGTTCCGGCTAAATCAAAAATTATTGAAGCGTCCCGCACATTCAATAAGAACCGAGCAATGACGGACAAACTCAATACTGGGCATATTGGAATTGGTGGTCAACAAAAACCTTTATACGTAGCCGAACATCTCCCCACCAGCATGAGGAAGTTATTTTTCGAAGCTCGTACATTTGCAAAAACCAATAAATATAGATTTTGCTGGTATCAAAATGGGAAAGTATTTCTCCGCGAAAATGAGGGTCTTAAGCCCACTATTATTTATAATGTATCATGTCTTAAAAAACTTCAAAAACCCGTACAGTAATTTTCTTCCCTTTTTATTTTATCCCAGTAAAGTAAGTTGCATGTTTTTCTTTATATTTTACCAACTTTTAAATCACGACTTAACCTTAAGTGTAAACAACATCCTACTTTGCTTTGTTTGTATTGTTGTGACTTTGTTATTTGTAATGAAATATTTGAAAACTGCTTAACTAATGCTAAAACTCGTATCTACTCGTATAACCAAACTCATGTAAGATGTAAATATAAGCCCCATCACATGACACTATACCTCCGTACACTAAACACACATTGTCACCGTAATTACGAAATGATAACCCTCTGTCCCTTCTGCTATATATTGAACGCTAATGGTTTGCTTAAAATCATGCGCCTCTGTTCATCTTGCTTGTTCATTTGTATAAGTTTTACTCAATTGTCAGCTATAATAATGATAAATGTCAGCTATATTGACAACAACTATAATATTCTGAGACTTCCGATGTGGTTCGGATTATCTGCACACTGGTTAATTACACTTAAAAATGCTTGACATAGGCAAAGTTTGTGATGAGATCGATTCTTTTGGTGCTACCCAAGCTTATGTTTGCAGACCTGAACTGTGCACTGAATTTATTGTTAATCCTACGAAATCTATTACTATCCTACAATTAAATATTCGCAGTATTCTTTGCAATTTTGAAAGTTTCAGAGTATTTCTTGTAAGCATTAAAATTACGTGCGATGTAATTATCTTATCGGAATGCTGGCTGAGTCCATACACAGCGATTCCGTCACTTGAGGGGTACACGTCTTACAACACTACCACGCCGAGGAGCCAAAATGACGGAGTCGTGGTTTACGTATGAGCTGATTTGCCTCACTCTGTAACGGAACCTCAGTTTTCAGAAGTTAGCTGCCTGTTGTGTCACTTTAGGAATGTTGATTTATGTATTGTCGCTCTTTATCGTTCACCCTCTATACGGAACATCGATAACTTCCTTAATGGGTTAAATATGGTTCTTACAGCTGGGTCTGCTTATAAAAATATTGTTTTAATGGGTGACATTAACATCAATATCATTCCATCTACTCTAAACCAACAAGCTAATGAATACTTAAATCTAGCCGCTTCTCACGGCCTGCTTCCGTCACATGTGTACCCCACCCGTGATTTCGACGCGCGACGATGCAAAAAAAGCTTCGAAATCCGGTACGTCAGCACCATGATTCACACAAGCATTAGCAGTACGCTTTAGAACAGCTCCAACCCCATCCGGAGCTCCTTTTCCATGGCCCGATTCAGAATAATTCCAAGTTACACATTTAAGCTGGGGAAAATGCCATTTCAAAGCAGATATAACAAAATATATTTTATAATTTCGATATTGACTACCTGCAGAATCTGAAATCACGTGAAAAGTTTTTACCTGTGGGGAATGTATTCTTAAGAAATCCATAATTGGTTCCATGTGGGCCCATACGGCTGCTGTATCATGTCTCAGATTTGAACAGAGAGTAGCAAAGCACTGTGATTTTTCTGTCCATTTACGTCGAAAAAATAAAGCACACTAGTATGAATAGTAATTTGCGACTTACTGGCACCAAAATGCGCAGATTGAATTTCTTTTGCGTAAGCGCACTTGTAGTTTTCCGAAAAATCAACGTGAATAACCGCTTCATCATGTTTCAACTGATTTTTTATATATTTTATTGCCTCTTGTTGACTTAGCATTCTGCCACAATGTTTCATATACTTATCTATAATTACTTCGCACAGCTAAATGGCTTCTTTTGGATTTGTTACTTTTTTCTCCTTCTTAACCAACCTGATAGTTTTATCACATCCATTTTGTACGATACATTCAGTCTTAGAGTTCCACGTCCAATAGTAAAAGTCAATAGCATTGTCCATAATTTTATATTGAATAGTTTTGTTTTTGCAGCTTATACAGGCACGGAATAGGCATTCAGGATTATAAACATTGCAGCAAATCGTTTTAAGAAGATTTGTTGGGTCTTTAGGCTCAATTATTTTATACTTGTGAAGAGCAGATACTAAACGTTTAACATTTTATTGAATGACGCAAAGACACGTCTCTCGCGGTCTTTTAGAAGCTGACAAAATCCAGAACGGTCTAAATCGACAAAAAGCAGCAAAGCTTAAGGAATATGTGTGAGTTGAGTTAAATTTTTTGTGAAGATTACCAAGGGAGTCATTTAAATAACGTTTTTGTTCTTTAACACCTTCTTTCTTTACATATTCCTTCTTGCCGGCTGCGCAGCTACTGTTTTCATCGTCTGAAAGAAAGGTTTTCACGTCGTTTTTCTTCTGCAAAACTGACGCGTTTCTAAGTGGTACATTTCGTCTTCTAAACATATTTTTGAACCTTTCCTTTAATTTGCTGCCTTGAAGGCTTGCCTCGAGATGAGGTTTGAGATTATTTGAAATCATTTGTTTCAATTTATACGATTTAACACTCTTGTATGAACGTAATACACCTTCAGCAAACAAATTATCCTTACTCGTACTTGGTTGAACAAGGAGTGGAGCTCTAGAATGTTGAGCGACTGAGTTTACCTGAATATTGTTTTCAAGGTTGACTTTCTCGGGCTGAATTGATGAACTCCGTCTCTCTTGCAGAGGTTTCATTCTTGAAATTTTCTTGCGGTAGGCATCATTCAGTTTTATTACTGATTGTAATTTAAGTCGCAAGGATGCTATTTCCTTGTCTTTTTTATAGCGCAACTTTCTCACTAGGCGTTGGGCATTAGGTGATGCCATTCCAGAACTTACTGATGAAGCTAATGAGGAAGCAGGACTAACTTCTCTTGACCTAGAGTTGGATCTAGTACTCTGCGGCACAGATAACTACCCTGGGCAGGGCTTAATGGTTCTTCCTCATGGCTGCCAATCACTTCCCCAATATTTTCTAAATTTATATTTTCTATATCGCTGGAAGGTGGACTGTTGCATTCAATAAAACGTTGCATTTGTGCTCTTTTTTCCTTTTTGCGTTTATAGGACTTTTTTGCATCTTCTCTCTACTTCTTTCTTAACATTTTCTGATCTCTTGGTGTCAAACTATTTACAGATACTACTTTCCCATCCTTTTTTCGCTTTTGATATTTCGCCTTATTTTTTCTTTATATTTTGCGTACAGTTCTGGATTGTTTTTAATTTTTTCGTATCTTTTCTTCTCAAGCTCTCTTTTTCGGGCTAAAATTTCTTCCCTTTTCTTATTTTTTGACATTTTACCTTCGATAACAAATAACTAGGTTAGAACCAAACTTTATGGAAATTGAATAAGCATTTTGGACAAAAGATTAAGAATAACGAAGAAGAATTAACTAAAAACTTAAATAAATCAAAATTAGTTTTTTTAATGTCCCAAAGAAAATAGTGAGTATTCAAGTATTAAGTAGTTTTTAATCAATTTTAGACTTAATTTTTATAATACAACAAAATTTGTTAATATAAACAGGCAAAGTCTCTTTCACCTGGTATCAGCCTCATTAACCTGTGCATTCCAAACAGGTTAAAGTGAGTCAGGTTATTGAGAAAATGAAATTTATAATATGATAACAACAAAACGGTTAACCTTGTGGAGTTGAAACTATCATAATGAGTAGTTAGTATCAAATAACATACTTTAACGTTATCATTTGCGAAGCAGATGAACCACAACTAAAAAATTTTAAGTCAGATTATAGATAACATACCTGTTACAAACTCCGATTGTAGCGCTTCGACGTAATTTCCAAAAACACGATACAAAATTCGACACAACTTGCCTCGCTGGTGGTTAGCTCGATACTGCCTTGTACATTTACGCGGGGGAGGGACGCTGCGTGTGTTGTAGTGTTTGTGTGATGCGAGTGATTGTGCAAATACAGGTTACAGAAAAAATTACTCCGGACACAATTTGAACATGAATAACTCGCTAATTACGTTTATTCTCAATTTAATGTTTATCAAAAGTTAAAATTTATATCATACTTATCTGGATTTTCATGTTTTAGGCTATAATCTATGAAAGTTTTTTTTTAATTTTACCTCAAAGTCTGACTCGTGTTGATTGGACATGACAGGTTATGGTGAAACAGATGTTACAGTATTATTTTATTGTAAATACATCACTTCTTTTTTCTTATTATTACTCAGCCTCTATGTAAAAAGTATCTTTAAGTACAATGATGTGCAAAGTTTTATAAATAACTTTAATAAATCATACATTGTCAGTAAAAACTGCCTGTCGGGCAGTTTTTACTGACAATGTACAAACACAAAGTTGTTACAAAGCCACTTTTTTGAGAACAACCCTTAACTCCATTTCGCTAAAAATTGTGGCTTAGCTCCATTGCCGTCCAAGACGACGCAATATCCAATGCGTTTGTCAACCATTTCGAGTAACTTACGTCCAGCTGTGTAGCATTATGAAATTATGAATGGGGTCATATTCGTTTGAAACGCCTGTTCATTTTTTCGCTAGGTATTACGTAGAAGCACCTTAACGTCTTACAAAAAAAATGCTTCGCGGCGGCGCCGCTTCAGACTACAGACAAAACACATGAAATAAAAAATAATATTTTATGATTAAAAGAACAAAATTTAAAAAGTAAAACAATAATAATTAACTACGTTCAACTAATAAAACCACCTGAACGCTGTAGATGGGAGAGATTTTAACAAAACTCAAAATGTCAAACCTCAATATAATATATGTCGACTAAGTTAAACGCAATGTGTAACGAAACGTTAAGTATTCTTGAAGCTGACAGACGTCAAATGTCATAATATAAACATCTTCCGCCAGCCATTTGTAGTTTTAAGAAATATAAAATGGAATAAAAAAGTAGAAACTATGGGTAGATTTACAAAGGAAACATATTATTAAGTGTACCGACATTACTCCACCAATAGATAACTATATTAACAGTTTCCTAAGTAATTTTACATTTCATAAAATGCTTCCTCTCTCCTAATCTAGATACTTATCTTGCTGTGCCCGACAGGGTCCATATGAACCTATTTGTTATTTTACCACCTAAGAATACATGTGGAATGCAATAAAAGTATTGAGTATTGAGTACTCACTACATTGCAAAAAACCGTCGACATAGAACTTGCAAGGAGTCTACTGGGACCGCAAACTCAGCGACGGGTCTTCCTCACAACTTTTGCTTTTGGGGTTGCGGTTTTAGGTAATGTGGCTGCGATTGCTGGCGAGGTTGATGTAGCTGGACCGGGTTTGCAGGATGTAGCGGCGCTGGAGGCAGCCGGAAATAGCGCGATCAGCTTGTGAAGCTCGCCTATAGACGCTATCTTCCGACGAGACTTGTCAGGCGTCATGACAACTACCTTTCCTTCTACAGACCAGCAGCTGTTGATGCTGAAGTGCTTGCGGGCAGCCATAAATACCTGATGCTGTGTTTGGGTCAGGAACTCGGATATGGTGATCCCACTGCCTTTGAGTGACGTTTTACTGTCCCACAGCAACCGACGATGCTCCATCCCGTTAAAACCAACCAGCACAGGTCTAGTTTTACCTTTATGGGCTCCTAGTCTGTGGCACACATTCAAATATTCTAATTTGAAGTCATCAATCTGCAGCTGCTTTGAGATAATACTCACAATCGAGTCACTCAACTTTTCACCGGGCTTCTCAGTGATACCGTGAAACAGCAAGACTTTTCTCCTCATTGCAGTCTCATGACTATCTAGACTGAGTGACAAGATCTCTATTTGCGTTTTAAAGTGAGCAAGAGTTTTACAGACAAAGGACATGAATTCTGTGAAATCCTTTGATAAAGAAGCAAGGTCCAAGTGAGAGGTGTCAGCACCAGCTGTAGCCTTGTGCATCTTGTCTTCGTACTCACTCATGCTGGGCTAAACAGCTTTTCCAGTTCCTCCATACTATATGCAAGCTTGCTGTCCATGTTTATGGTAAAAAATTGTCCAAGTGTTGTGGCAGTGATAGAGAGAAAGTGAAAGGAGAATACAACGTAACGGTGGGTTTATAAGTTATTTAGCACATATATACTGAAGGAAATAATTAATAACTATTTTAAAATTAATATTAAATAAGGAGCTATATAAAATTGTTTTATTATCAAGTAATAATGTTATTATAATATAATTAATAAATAATATAAATTTTTCCAATTTAGTCAATTGTAAATTTACTTTATTTTGAATTATTTAATGTACTATTACTTAAATTTAAATTACTATTAATTCATGTTAACCATTTAATTATATATTTATGTAATATATGAAGCCTGCAATATCAATGGTGCAGTTGTCTCTGACATTTACCTCTTCCCTGCCGATATACTGCATGATAACATTGTTGCTCTGGCGTGGAGGAGCTGTTTGGGAATCTTCCATGGCTGGTACGATGAGCCTGGCCGTCATATTCATGGGGCCAATGTGACAGACCAGGGATTATGGCTTTGTCTGCTAACAGGTCTGCTGTATAGATCTGGTAGTCGAATTCAAGAGTCTTGGCAAACACTATGCTTCTGAACGGATGTGTAGTCCAGGGCTCATCTGGTTTCTCTCCCCAATAGCCCCCATCGTAGCATTGTTTTATATACGGGTCATGGCCTTCCTTGAACACTAGATTTGGCCATTTCCTTTTTTATTTGTAATAGTTACGGGAGAATTCAAGGATAAAAGCCCTTCTAATTTCCTCAGCAACTTCATCCAATCCTGATTTCAGGATGGTTCCCTTCTCAATCCAAGCAGCTACACTCTCACTCATAACTATCTCTGGATGGCCAAAACATTTGGTCAATCCTGTCAGCTCGAGTGTCACATGGACGTCTATTGAGGTTGTTATTCTCCTGGTAGCTATCTTCAGGAGCAGAGAGTGCGGAAACTTAATGATTGTTTCATGTATCGATTCCAGGAAGTTAGGGTCCCCCTCTATATCTTTAAGGATGGTTGCAATGACAAGGGGCTGCCAACTCTTGAGAATGTCGTATGCATCATCCTTATAAACACTTATGTCGTGCAGTACTGAGTAAATACCATTGGCTACTTCATTGTACAGGAGGACACGGTGGAGCATACGGTGGAGGTCTGCCCTGCTTGGGCTGAGCACCGCCGTGTCCTCGTCAAGGCGATCGGCGGCGGCGACCTCTCGCGTCCGGCCCTGGTTAAATCCATGGTCCGGAGCGAGGAGGCTTGGGAAGCGGTCACCTCCTTCTGCGAAGCAGTAATGCTAGCAAAGGAGGAAGAGGGCCGCGCGAGGGACAAGCAATGCCTTCGTCCCAACCGCCGCAACAAGAGAAGACGCCCCGGGCGTCGGGAGTCGCAGGGCGATCCCCGGCCACCGTAGGCGCGGGCCTGCGGACGGCGAGCATTGATTGGGTGGCTCGCTGTCCGATCACCACCAGGCCCGGGTCGATGGCGCGTTGTGTTTCACGCGCGCCTCAAAGAGATGTCAGCATAAAAGAAGGGGCCCGCTAGGGCCAGAGCCTGCCAGGGTTGCGGAATTTGTTCGAAAGAGTCACCGCGGCCCTGGAACGCAAAGGGCTTAAGAAGGAACACGGATGGGTTTTAGTCAGTAAGAGTCTGACACGCCCTTTCGTTCCACCCAGAGCGGAAGAAGTCATTTGATGATTTCCCATCCTTAGAAAAAAAAAAAAATGGTGCAGTGTACAGCTACATCTACATACATCATGGTTTATTGGTACTGATGCCGCTATTGCTGATTGAACGAGATTCGTGTCTGGTTGTACATCTTTTACTTGACATTCGTCGTTCTCTGATGGATATACACTTCTGGACACATTTATTGGCCCACCTTAGAGTTTAGGTTTCGATGGCCCCTACCGAAATATAATTGCTAGATTGAACAAAAACTGTTGATGCAGTTTTAAACCTGATACATTTTACCATCTTTTTCGATCGTATTGTTTTAAATTTGAATTCAGAATACCATACGACATGGAGCTACGCCTAACAAGTCGGATATGCGCCTTGTTAAAGGCAATTGATTTTTGAATAAAAAACATGTTTTATCAAATAAAGGTTTAATTTAATAACGCGTGTTGCCTCCATGGGCATCTACCACAGCTCTCATACGATTAGGCATAGAGTTTATCAACCGCTCTATGCAATTTTGAGGGATCATCTCCCATTCCTCTTCTATGGCAGTTTTCAACTCCTGCATCGTCTGGGCAACTGGCTGACAAGCCCTAACACGTCTTTTTAGCTCGTCCCACATGTGCTCAGTGGGGTTCATGTCTGGGCTTCTGGCTGGCCAGTCCATAACTGTGATGTTCACATCCCGAAGATATTCCCTGACGATGCCGGCCGCATGGGCTCTTGCATTATCATGCATAAAAAGGATATTTGGGCCCACATAGTCCGCGTATGGTATCACGTGAGGTTTTAAGCACTCACGAATGTACATTTCAGCATTTAATGTTGGCAGCCGTGGTCCTGTAACAACCTCAAGTTGAGTTTTGCCGCTCGCGGATATACCGCCCCAGACAGTCCATGAGCCACCGCCATAAGCAACCCTCTCTTCAAAGCAGCATTGTGCGAAACGCTCTCCCTTACGTCGGTAGACCTTCTTCCTTCCATCATTGCCATGTAACACAATTTTAGACTCATCAGAAAAGAGTACACGGCTCCAATCTTGCTGTGTCCAATTTAAATGACTGCAATGCAATGAAGGCGCGCTGTTCGGTGGGCTCGCGTTAGTTTGGGCCCATTAGCTGGCTTGTGTGGTACCATATCGCGTTTTTTTAACCTTCTCCGAACAGTTCGAGCGCTCACAGATACTCCGTGGAAGTCGCGAAGTTGGTTTTGTATCTCAATGGAGATAAGGTGACGATTTCTCAAGCTGGTCGTCACGATGAATCGATCCTGCCTTTCAGTTGTGACCCGAGATCGTGGCCTTCCTTGGCGACGAACAAAGCCGCCAGTCTCTAGGTACCTCCGATAAACATTTCGGACCGCAGATCGACTTAAGTTAAGTTGAGCACTCACGTTTCTTTGGCTGTGTCCGGCCTGAATAAGTGCCACAGCTTGGGCGGCGACTTCAGGTGAAGTATCCATAGATTATTGATAGAACCTCACCTTAATGTTAAGAATAAGTAATGTTTGTTGCAAAACCAAAGATATCAATCACTTTTTCAAGAATTAAATCCAAGTAAACCAATAAAACCAAGTTTTCTTAGTATTCGATTGTTTGATATCAACAAACAGGCTCCAAATTGTCTTTTGTTTCTTTAAATTCTGTGTTCGAAATTCAAAAAAAAGACTATTGAATGAAATTGTGAATGTGCCAGGTTCAAAACTGCATAAAAACTTTTTGCTCGACCTAATATAAAATTTTAGCTAGGACCAAACGAAACTGAAAATACAAGGTGGGCCAATAGATGTATCCAGAAGTGTAGCATCACTTTCTTATCCCTAGTCAGCAAAATATTTTCAGGATGACTTGCAATTGAGTCATAAAATCAAACCTGGCAATCTTCACTGCGTTGATTTGTTGGGAAAATAGAAAAATGTAACAAAAAATAGCATGAAGCTATTTTTAATTGAATTTCTACTTATTTACATGGACTGGTCTAATGTAGACTATTATTTACCACTATTTGTAGACATTTACTTGAAAAACCTGTCTTAAATGCACGAAATGTTTGGAGATTGCCGTATTTGTTTTGCTTACAAGGACATTGCCGTTTTTGATCCGATTACCTCTGGAGAAAGCCTAATTTGTTATGGCTAATTACCTACACAACTTTGCCAATCAGTTTTAAGAGTAGGAAACAAAAAAAAAAAAAAAATACAGGTACATTTTAAGGTTTGAAATTATTTTATTTAATCAAAGCTCACTTATATTCTAAGATTATGGTCTTCTTCTTGGGGTTCACAAACGATGTCATCTGATAAACTTTCTGCACCTTCAGAGTTTTGAGCAAATACGGTTTTATAAAAATTCAACCCCTCCACTTGTTGCCATTCGTTACCATAATGAGTACTATGCAGTTTTTTGACGTCATTAATTTTGTTTATGTTTATTTTTATCTGACACTTAGCAATAACATTTGGGTTTATGTCTTTGACCAGCTTATTTTTTCGTGTCACCTTTTTATTTACTCCTTCACTGATTCTGTAATTCACGTCCCCTTTAATGATGACGTTGCCATCATTTTTGGACCGCGGTATATAAAATCTTTTGCAATTTTTAAATTGAAAATGCCATGTTCCAACGTCTTTCATAATTTAGAAGACATAGCACTTTTAAAGTCATATACTTGACATTCAGTACTACCCATTCTGACAACTGTACTCTTCTGGCTTATAATATCTAAGTACTCTTCAGGCTGCACTATAGTGTCTCGTTTTCGAACTTCTTCCTCGATTTGGGCAAAGACTCGATCTGGAGGGATGAAAGAATGTCCTACAGTAGGGAATACAAGTTCCAGATTTTTCACATAGCTACCAACCATTTGGAGCACATTGCTAACATAATTGAGTTCTTGTTTTGCCCTTCGCATCCATCTGCTATTAATCTTACTGTTTGAAATCCAGTTAAGTCAGTATTCATAAGTCTGTGATATACAATTAATGATATTTCATTTGCACCTTTGTTAAACTCATTTTCTGTCCAGCAATATGCAAAAACGTTGCTCTGCGTAAGTTGGGACTTAGACCTTCAACGACTGTACAGTTATATATCTGACGGGAGTAATAAGTGCTCTGGTCGGGCATCTTGGGTAAGGGCATATTTTTCTCGCAGCTGTGTACTCTTTTTTCGATTATGAGTGACTGCCTTTTTGTTTGATCTGTCTGTAATAAATTTTTTTTGAGAAGTTGTCGACATGTTGAATAGACTCTAGTTGTAGGACTTCCAAATCCAAGCGAATAGTTTCTGTTGAAAACTCTTCTAAAAAAACCACGTTTAACTTTTAAACTTTCTTCTATTTGTTGGGCATTATATTGTTTGAACATTTTGTTTATGCTTAGTTCAGCCGCCAGGTAATGACTTTGAGATTTGCCGCGATAATAGTGTGCTTCATCTACATGAAATAAGTTACTAAAAGTCATGACTGTTTCTTTTTTACGCATAAATAAGTGTGATTTATGATCTCCTCCTCTTTTTTCCTTTACTGGTTCTCCTGTTTCTAAAAACTTCCTCATAACATACTGAATTCTATGTTTAGTTATGTCCAGATTATGCAATAAGAATCATAACAGTTATCGTCGATATCCAACATTGTATTAAGTTATGTTTTCCTTATCGATTCACTTGCTTAATATTTTTAACGAGTTGTTATTTTGATTGGATCATACGTTAGATCGATATTTGCAACACCTTTAATTTCTAAATTTGTTATTATAACTTTATCAGATGACTCCTGTGTGTGAAATCGGGTTATTTTGAAATATTAACTTCACAATTTTTTCCCTATAATAGGTAGGTCCTTTTATCCATGCAGTTTCACTATGATTGCCACACTTATAATTATTTTCAGTAGTTTTATTAAAATACATGTAAATAGCTTTTGGTGACAATTGTCGAATTTCCTCAATTGGACAATTTATTTGTACTGTTGTACAATTCTCTGTAGACTTGTTCCGAAAATCCCAGTATAACAAATTGATGTTTGTATATTCCCTTAACATATTAGTTCAGATAATGTTATGCAATTATCTACTTCATAAATTTCTAACTCATTGAAGGCAGAGTTACCTTTCGCATGATAGGAACGGCCTGTCATGCCGTCGAAGTGCGGGTCGCATAGCGCGGCACGCAAACATCAACGACATTATCCGACGCGCTCTTTTCGCTGTCGGCGTACCGTATTAGAACTCAATGGCCTGGTTCGCGACGACGGCAAGCGACCGGACAGTATGTCTTTATTCCCATTGACGATGGGTAGGCCTTTAGTGTGGGACGCTACTTGTGTCAACACTCTTGCGCCATCCCATCTTCCTAGCTCGTCGTGCTGTGCTGGTGCTGCATAATAACCTAGTTGGCAATTATATTTTTGAGCCGTCCGAGTACTCATGCATTATATTTATGCTCATGCGTTACACTTAGCAAGTTCTTTAGAACTTGACACTTCGCGTGACCCAAGAGGCCCTAGATAAGATGTCAATCGACTGACGCTAACGCCAATCGAAAAGTCCAAAATGTATGGGAATAAATGTTTGAAACTATTATTATGCTTTTGATTATTATTCCGTTTATTCATTTTTTAACTTATTTGTTACATTTTTAAATATTTCTTAAAAAAACAAAAATAAAAAAAAACATTTAAAAATATAAAAATAGTAGCCCACCGGTATCGGGAACAGGGTCCAAGCTACCGGCGGTCAGGGCTCAAGAGAGAGGAACCGCCTTACAATACGAGCCGTGTCCAGAAGTACCGCTTTCTGAATCAGGCCCTTGATCCAGCTGCCTAACGAGAGCATCCTGAGGTGCTGGTCGAGGCTCGTGGCTATTAAGCCATTGGCTGACACAACTATCGGTACAATGATTGCTGAGTCCACATCCCACATGTCGACAACCTCGCGAGCCAAGTCAATATATTTGATTTGCTTATCTTTCTCGGCTTTCACGAGGTTCTCGTCATGCGGAACGGTTATGTCTACAATCATTACACGCCTCTCGATTCGGTCTACCACCACTATATCAGGCTTATTGGCAACAATAGTCCTGTCAGTGATGATGGACCGATCCCAGTACAATGTGATATTGCCATTATCGAGAACTGGGTCGGGCGCATACCTGTAGTACGGCACCTCCGATTCCACAAGAGAGTATTTCAGAGCAAGTTGCTGATGGATAATCCTGGCTACAAGGTTGTGCCTATGCAAGTATTCTCCGTTAGCTAGACGAGAACAACCAGAGACAATGTGGCGAATCGATTCTCCCGGACGGTGACATGCCCGACATATGTCAACCGTGCCGTCCTTCACAATAAATCTTCGGTAGTTATTCGTCATGATAACTTCGTCCATAATTGCACAGACAAAACCTTCGGTTTCTCCAAAGAGATCACCGAAACGCAACCAGGCTACGGACGCTAATTGATCTACGTCGGGCCCATGTAGGGCCCGGAAATAGCGTCCGTGAAGTTCCTTACTTTGCCATACCGCCCTGCGATCGTCAGTGTCTAGCACCGCAGGTTTGCGCCAGTTCTCATTTGCCAAAGAGAGCGGAGTGAGTCCCTTGTCCACCGCTACTACATCTCGATGTATACCCACGTCGACAGCTAGGAAATATTCCCTGAGACTGCATATCTCGCGATTGTGGAGAGTCTTAGCATTTAAGAAGCCTCGACCTCCACACTTTCGCGGGATATACAGTCTCATTACTGACGACCGTGGGTGATGCATTCGATATGCAGTAAGCAGTGTACGGACCCGCCTATCCAGGGCGTCAAGTTCTGTTTGAGTCCATTTGAGTACGCCGAAAGAGTACATCAATACCGGCATGACCCAACCGTTGAAAGCGCGTACCTTGTTTCCGCCTGATAGAAGGCTATTGAATACCTTCTTCAGGCGGCCAAAGAAGCGCTCCTTCAACGATTGCTTCATGTCAGTAACATTGATACCTAACGCTTCCGACATACCCAAATACTTGTAAGTTTCAGCTGAAGAGAGGGATCTGAGGTTTATGGAATCCGAGAGTTGAATTCCCACGGATTCCATAATCTCCCCACGCTTTACATGCATGACCGCACATTTGTCCACACCAAACTCCATCCTGATGGCACTACTGAAAGTTTCAGTTACCTTCATCTGTTGCAGATTACTGGGGGCAAAGAGTTTCAAATCATCCATGTAAAGGAGGTGAGATATAACCTGACCACCTCTCTTCAACCGATAGCCCAGCCCTGAATTCTCCAGCAGTGTGCTTAGAGGGTTCAAGGCTAGACAAAACCAAAGCGGACTCAAACTATCGCCCTGAAATATACCCCGCTCGATCCTTACCGGTTCGCTGTTCCTCTGGATATTTCGACATCCTGGATAGCGAAGAACTGTCCTCCATTGCCCCATACACGACATCAGGAAGGTGCGTAGCATTGTATCAATTTTATACAATTCTAGCACCCTCCTGAGCCATGTATGAGGCACCGAGTCATAGGCCTTCTTATAGTCTATCCAACATGTCGACAGATCCTTTCGGGAACGCCGAACCTGTTGGCTAATGGCCATATCAATGAGGAGTAGCTCCTTAGTACCGCGGGACCCATTCCTACATCCATTTTGAGAGACAGACATGATGTTGCTGCTGTTAATATGATTATTAATTTTAGCTCTCAAAATAGATGTAAGAACCTTATAGACCGTCGGTAGACACGTGATCGGTCTATAATTTTTGGGTTCCGCGGTACTACCCGATTTGTGGAGCAGGTGGGTAACTCCTGTCGTAAGAAATTTGGGTAGCGAGCCGGACTCTAAGGCACTTTGGTACTGAGATGCCAAACGAGCGTGCGACCTTTGTAGCCACTTAATCCAAAAATTGTGCAGTCCGTCCGGCCCTGGAGATTTCCAATTAGGCAACGGACGGACTGCACGGGCTACATCTTGGGGGCTGATTGTGATTGCCCCCATTTCTGGCAATGGATCGCACGCTCGCTCGACCTCTCGAATCCAATCACCTTCGGTGTGACTGACAGGCACCGACCAGATGTTGCGCCAGAACGAACACATGGCGTCATCATCCGGCAAGCGCGTGTCAGTCACACCATGGTCCGGTTGCTCCCAAACCCTATATACCCACCTTTCATTACTTCGGAATGTGCGATTCTGGGTGTATCGTTCCACTCGCCGCCTATACCTACGAATACGGTTTGCCCATGCATACACTTTCTGCTTCAGGAAGTCGATGCGCTCTGTGACACGTGACATATAATCTCGGGGGCTGATATCAGTCCCCGAAAATGCCCGTCTCACAAAACGCATCACTCTAGGGCGAGTGTTGCCCTCCCTGAAGCAGATTAGTTTGCCAATTAGCGCTCTGGCCCCACCGATACGACGCTCGATCCTGCACTGCCAAGCCGGTACGGCTGGTTTTGGTCGTGTAACTCTGTCGTTAGTCATTTTGACATGAGCTACACGACATGCCGCTACAGCCGCGCAGTACATAATCGAGTGTGTATCAGTGAGGTCTTCGCAGTCATCAAAATAATTTGACAACTGCGAATCCAGAGCAGCTACCAGCGCCCTATTTTTGTTATGCATGGGCAAACGAGGTAAGCGTGGTCTTAGTTCAGGCGGTACGTAGCCATATTCCCGAATAGCACACTCTAAAGCACTCCTCAATTCCTCATTGCACTGGGTACTTACGTTTGTAACCCTGTCATTACTCTCCTCGTCAGCGTGGCTGGATATTTGCGACTGCGGTGGTGCCACAGTCTGCGACGGAGGAGTAATGACATGGCCACACATTTCCATTCGGAGGCGATCAAGCACACTGTCATCCAACATACGGTTACGTTGGATGACGCGCACCTGATCCGACAGTCGTTGGGCCGAAACGTTGACAGCTGGTTCAAGTACCTGAAACAGAGAGAGCATCCGACCACGGTACGCAGTCAGGTTAGTTCCCCCCTCTGTAGCCCCAAAGTATGAGCGCATGACATTTTCATTGATGGATTGTGTCCATCGCATGCGCTGCACACTTCCGCCGGGAGCTGGGACCCTATCAGAGGCCGGTGGGCCTCGAGGTCCTAAGCCGTCCGGCGGCCGGCGTCCTCTTCGCCGACGTGCAGGTGGTGGCGTCGTGGGCGGTGAGAAGTACTCGTCGCTCGAGCTCGACACAACTGCCACGGCCGGTGTCACAGCACTCACAGTGGGGCTGGGTTCCGGCGGCGGCGAGGCGGAGCTGAGCGACGAGGCCGAAGGTGATGGGTGTGTGGCTAGGTGACGTGCCCGGCTTCTCGTCAGCATGTCATCAATTTCAAAATTTCTTCGCCATATCTTAAATGTTTTTCGGTTCTATTGTAGTGTTGATGTTTTTTTTTTAATGGTTTTCGGGTTAAAGTTCATTTTGTTGGTTTACTTTGTTGGTTTAAGATGGTTTGTTTTAAATAATTCACAATAAAAATCGGCGAGAAAAAATTTCTTGACTGTCTTCTTGACAGCCGGGCCATTATTATTATTATTATTGTATTTCTAATAATTTTATTGACTTTTTATCTCTGACATTGAACTTTAGAATTCACTGATAATAATTAATTTGCATGCAATTGATACATATCCTGTATAGCTAAACATGCAGACTTAACATTAATATCTGAGTGTAACAACTTTATACCATGTTTAAGGCAAATAAAGACTTATCTTATCTTATCTTATCTTATCTAATGACATTTTTAATCGAAAAGTCACGTGGTCGATCAAAAGTGGCTAGACAAAGTGTCGTTAATCACAATTCGCTAAGCGAAACGATAGCGCCAGGCCTAGACAAAGCAACAGTCAGCCGTCGAAAACGCCTGTCAAAATATCAATTAATGTATGGAAATGACATTTAGCTAACGCAATGTCACGTGGTCAAGCGATCGTTGATAGACAAAATGTTCCATCAAACAAAGCGATAGCGTCGAACGCTTGTCAAAATACATGTCATAGGATTGACATTTCACATAACGATTAAGTGAATAACACATTTTGTTGCTATAGCAACGACAAACCAAATAGTTTATAGAGAGCATACGAACAACATTTACAAATGAGGCCTGAATTCAGTTAGTACCTACTTAGAAAACGTTCTTTAAGATATTATTGCTAAGGTAACGGTACGTGGTATCTTTTCGTCTCACATACCACAGTGTCTCAAGACGAAAGTCTACGACCAGTGCGTTTTGCCAGTGATGACTCATGGAACTAAAACGTGGTGGCTCACAATATTGGCCTCATCAGAAGGCTTAAAATTACCCAAAGGGCAATGGAAAGGCAATGCTTGGAGTTTACTTGCGTCATTGAATCAGGAATGACGATTTCCACAAAAGAACTAAGGTAACCGACAAAGCCCGAAGGATCGCCAAACTGAAGTGGCAGTGGGCAAAACACATTGCTTGCCAAACAGATGGACGATGGGGTCGAAAAGTTCTGGAGTGGCGACCGCGTACCGGAAGACGCAGCGTTCGAAGGCCTCCCTCAAGGTGGACCGATGACCTAGTGAAGGTCGCGGGTAGCCGATGGATGTAAGACGCGCAGGCCCGGTTCTTGTGGCGACACTTGGGGAGATCTTTGTTCAGCAGTAGACGTCTTTCGGCTGATATGATGAGGAAAAGGTGGACAGTTTCTGCGTTTCAAGCATGTTCAGAAGAGTTACATAAAGATATGTTAAATTTACCCCTCGATTTGGCAACCGGTCCAAATTGAAATTGTGCATTATAGATACAGGCCTGTAAGAAAGCAAGGAGCTCAGAATTAGACCAAAAAGTTAATACGGGACGATGGATGAAAATCAACGAACGAAAAGCTTTTTGTGTGTGATGAAGCCGTGGAGGCAGGAAAATTAATATTCTACTTTGAGGTTGTCTATGTATTGCGCCATAAAGTTATCTAACGATATGACAGGGCGTGTAAAGATTCGTTCACTGCATGGGATTATTAAGTACATAGTCCCAAGCGTTGGCGATTGTCAAAAGTTGAAAATTTAAGGGAAGGATCACGTGACTTTTCGATAGCGCTAACGTCAAATGTATGGGACCGACCACGTGATTTTTCGATACCGCTTGTCAATCTCATACATTTGAAGTTTTGACAGTCGCTATCGCTTATAGAATGTCACTTGGCTGGCGCCTGACATTCATCAGCGAAAACGATTGTAAAAAGTTCAAAATGTTATGTAAATAAGTAAAAACTGGTATGAAACTAATCGCAAACACAGAAATATAAGTATTTAATACACAGAATTATAAATACATTGTTTATAATACTATACTAAGTTGAATTGGCTTCGCTGACGTAGGGTTTTTCTTGTAGACGAGTTTTTCCGCTGAAGCTTTCTTGTCACCCAGAGAGTAGTTCAGTCCTATCGGAATCGGTGCAGCTTAGTGGTTGGTGTGATTGAATGTTTCCTTTAGCTGACGATGTATGTTTTTGACCATCCATTGAAAGCCGGTTGACTCAATGCTGTAGGACGACGCTGAGCCCTTCCGGTCGTTCCCGGTCGTTTATCACTTGCTTTTTTTTTAGTTAATTACTTCACTATTGAGTATTGGTAAAAATAATAGTATTTTTTCAAAAAATCAAAATATCTTTGGAATTTCTGCATTTGCATTGACAGAATCATTTTGACATTTACCATCAAATGCAATAACTATGACAAAGAAATTACTCTTTGTGGTTTTCTCCAAAAAGTATTTTACTGAATAACTATTACGTTTCATTAATTGAGGCTTAATAGCAACATGTTTTTTAATAGCTTGTACGGAGCCAAGCTAATATAAAACATGTAGCTATTAATTTATAAGTGGGATGAAAAAAGGAGGAGAAGAACTTACAGAGTCTTAAAACTGTCTTCCAAAATAGGGAAACCTAGAACATGTTGTTAACTTTTTCTAAAAGATCACTGGTGCTAAATGATTAAATTTCTGAAGAGTAATTTGTGTGTCGGTTTTGTGAATAAGAAAACATCCACATTTGAAGTGGTTGAGTTCAAGGTCAAAGCATTAGATTGATACTGGTTCTTCAGGAATTGAGGTACCGTTTAAGTGCTACAAACGAATGCATCATTTGTAGCGCGTAAAATCGTTGCGTTTGGGACTCTTGTGGCAATTATACCACGATTCCTTTGCACCGTTAGTCAACAATAAAATAATTAGAACTATAGATTTACAGCTATGGAAAAACTAGTACCTACATGTAATTAACTTATTTTTGGTTTTCCTATTGTACTTTTCTAGTTAAAATATAGACTTTATTCTTTTTCACTTCGGAAATCTTCGGAATCTTTCATGGAAAAATCCCACTAGGTACTAAATAAGTGTTCTATTTGAGGTTGTATATGTAAAGCGCCATTTATTGGCCTAGCTCTATGAGAGGTCTGCAAGGTTTTGATCACCGTATGGAATTATTAGTTACATAAAGGATGTCTCAAAATTTACGCAGGATTTGATTTAAATAGAAAACATGGTTATTCTTTATAAAAATGTATCAAATCACACACTTACGCACTATTTTATCTAAATTTGCTGAATTTCGTTAATTCAGCGTTGAATCTCCTCCTTCAATGCTCTGGTGGTTGTGGGCTTGTTTGCGTAGACCTTTTATTTAAAAAAAATGTGTGCGTGTACTAGTTTTAAACACGTTAGAAGTGAAACTTCTTTATGACCTTATTTTTCGAAAAATGATCTACTTTTGTTTTAATTTTTACTTTGTAAAAACAAAAGAACAACAACTACAACAACAACAACTAACAACAACAACAAACAAACAACAATACAACTATAACATTTTTTCCACCGCCAATAAAGAAGATTAACTTAAAAAAATACAGCTTATAAATTTCTGTTCGCACAAATCCTTAGTTAACCAAAAAAAGAGTGGAGAAAATATATATAAATTTGGTCCGAAACAGTAGTTTCTAATGAGGGTTAAACTTAAATGTAAACTAATTTTAGTGAGATTTGCCGAAATATCAATTACATAATTGATTTTACCGTTAATGAATGGAGAAAAACTCACTTACAAAAAACCTAAAAGGTTGTAGCGGCATCAATGCCGATGAATGAAATGACATGAAAAACTAAGAAACGAAATTTGTACGGCACCAAAAAGTACCGCAGCGCCATCTACGACGAACTACCAACGAAATCCTGCATCGCGCAAGCAAAGTTCTCCGTTGGGTACGCCACTATTGTGGTGGTAAGGCCCCTCGTTGAGGAGTGGCTGGAGAGGTGCCACGGCGTCCTCATCATGGTCCGGAGCGATGAGGCTTGGGAAGCGGTCACCTCCGATCCCCGGCCACCTTAGGCGCGGGCCTGCGGACGGCAAGCGTTGGGTGGCTTGCTGTCCGATCACCACCAGGCCCGGGTCGATGGCGCGGTGTGTTTTGCAAAGGGCTTTAGAAGGAACACGGATGGGTTTTAGTCAGTAAGAGTCTGACACGCTCTTCCGCTCCACCCAGAGCGGAAGAAGTCATTTGATGATTTCCCATCCTAAAACAAAAAAAAAAAGCGAAGTTCTCCGTGCAATTTGATATGCATATACAACAGTCCGAATATCAAATATCGGGCAGTTGCCCACCAGACACAACAACCGTCTGGTTCAGTGTTCGATTGTACTTTACTCTTTGTATCGCATACCTCCATAAGGGGTAGTGAACTTTTTTCAAAATTATTATATCGGACGCAAGGAAAAAATAAGTTCATAGTACCTACTATTCAATTTTTCTCGGTTTCTCTATCGAGTCCTACTTTTCAAGTTAATATATGGACTAGTCATCTTTCATGAAAAAGACTCGCTTTTGTTAGGTTGGGTTAGAAAATTGTTTTTGCGGTGCTAGAAAGCATTCCAGAAGTACAATGCACTTACTAATTCCACAGTTGAACGGAACCTTGCAAGCCTTATCACAGAGCAAGGTTAGTTTATGGTGCTATGCATACCTATACAACCTCAAAGTAAAACATTCATTAATATTTAGAGTCGTTTTTAGGGTTCCGAACATCCGTAAAAACGGAACCCTTATAGGATCACTCAGTTGTATATCTGTCAGTCTATATATCCGTCTGTCACAGCCAATTTTCTCCGAATCTACTGGACCGATGCTGTTGAAATTTCGTACACATTTGAACGTCTCACGGTGTTTGTTTTGCCCAAAAAAAGTGACATTCGCTTTTTATTGAAGATTTATACTAAATATATCATTCCAAATGTAAGAGTAGAACACCCAGGTGTCAATTTCCCATACTTTATTTTTTAAAAATATTTTAGTTTTCGTGACCTTCACACTGAAAATACTAAAAATAATTCGTAAAAAAAAATCTATACGTAATTTTTTGTTTTTTTGTATATATGTTTTATAAAGCATTTTTTGGTGCATATTACCCAGTTTAGATTTATTCAAAAGTGTTGTCAAAACATTTAAAAGATTTTTTTTGTTGAAATCAGTATTTATTTTTTTATAATTTTTCTAGCACAAAGTAGAACCTCTATCTGGCATAAAAAGATTCCTTGTACTAAGGTTTATCATCCACAAAAATATTACGTTCAACTTCGGCTTAGGTTTCGAGAAAATGATTTTTAAGCGCAGAGGTCAAAGTTCCAAATATAGGGTTATCACAAAAAGGATAAAAGGTCAATAATTTTTTTTCTGATACTTTATATTATTATTAATTAAAAACATTTTGCAATATTGAATTTGGTGTTTATTCTAATAGATTGGCTTCGTTGCTTAAGATTATTGAATCCATATTTGACGCCTCGTTAATCTCGTCCTGCGAGTAATCTTGTTCATTTTCTGACTGTAGACTTTTTGATTGTACATTCTCGTCTGTATGCCAGGTACTTTCCACATCAACAGCCTTTAGAAGACCCAGCACCGCAGATGACAGAGGAAGACTTTTACAAAATTTCTGTCGACGATGGAGGCGAAGCAGTGAAATTGCCGGATCTGATGATTCTAGTGCACGGTGGAAGAGATCAATCATTGTTTTTCTCCTATCCATTTTCCGGCAGTGTTGCTCTCTGTCTCTACGCCAGAATTTATTTCTAGATTCGGCTGCTTGCTCGGAGAGCATACCTAGCGGAAGGGGATTGGATTCGATGATCTCTTGACCGTGCACTAGAATTTTATGTACCGTCACCGTCATCGGATGCCAGCTAAATGTCGCTACATATTTTTCGGCAACTGCTCTGCAAAAGATACCGAACTTGGTTGCGTCTATTGGCAACTCACAATTCATTGTGACCAGAATAGTGTAAAAGTCATCCAATAGCCCTGACTGGAGTCCTAAGATGTCCGCAAATATATGTCGCTATTTGTCTGACAGCACACTTCGGGCAGTGTTGCCATCGTTGGTAGTGCCCGCATTTGGCCTTACCACGTCGACTAATAACCCCATCTTTCTCCTTATTTCGGCCTGGATACGCTCTTTTCTTTTTTGTACTATGCCACTCTCTTCTGTGTTTTTATTTATTCGCCATTTCTGCACAGCTGGATCATTTTTTTATCCATGGTGTAGCAAAAACTCAAAGACACGTATCCAAGCATGGAGCGGATTTATGCCGTGTTTCAAATTGTCTTTTATAGAAGGTTTTGAATAACACAACGCCAAATCGTTAAAATTGCTTGATGTCAACTTACAAAATGGGCAGCGCAACTGTGATGAGGTACCGGTGATTGCATTTAAGACTTTTCCATCTATGATACTTAAAGTTAATTCACACGTAAATGTAATTGTGTGCCCTCTAGTCGTCTGAATAGTTATAGGTGTTAATTCTTTGATCTGATCTTCTATCAAAGTTTTTTCCGTCATAATAAGTTCATTTGTTTCTTTTTTGTATTGGATGTGTATGGGACGGCAGAAGCGGTAAGATTGAGGTGTGGGATTGAGCCAGATAACGTAACTATTATCAGCTTGAACACGCAAAGGTATGAAGGTGGTTGCGAATAAGCTATTTTCAGTAATGGAAGGATCCTGAGCTGACTGATCAAAGCTCTGTTTATAAAATGACTGGCCAGTCCTACCGTCAAATCCCCAGGATCCTTCAAACACACAAGTCAATTCTTTTGTTCTATTGCGATCGCAAAATTCGATAAAGCTCTTTTCGCAACATTGCACTATTCTTTTTAACGTATGTATCAGTAATCCTTTTACAGAAACTGATGCTTCAACATCCGATACTCTTATTTCTTCTGCCGGATAGCATGCTTTTCTTGCAAGAAGCACTTGGGCATATGGAGGATAAGCGTTAAAACCTCGAGATTTTAGATCTTGCTGTCTATCTTTGTAGGTCTCGACACTAAATTTTCTGTCAATTATTACCCCCAAAGCCTCTTCGGCAGTGTAAGGCTGTGGCTCCGTAGTTGCTTTTTTCTTAATTTTGGAAGCCCGAGTAGGAGATGCAAGACACAATTCAATAACTGCTTCCAGATCTTTCGCAGCCTTAGGTATAACTTTATTTTCAGCAGATAATGTTGATACTAAACCTTTTATTATTTTTGTTGGTGTTTCATTCTGAAAAGAGTCATGTAGGCGTTTTTTTATTCTTAGTTGCTGCCTGTAGCTCAAACTTTTATTTTGATTGTCTGAAGTTTCTGGTTCCGAAGAAGGAGTAGACAGTTCTATACTAGTACTTGCGACACTTGTATCATTAATTGTGCTAATATCAGGCACGTGGGAAATTGTATGTGTCGGCTGATCATTATAAATATTGATTTTTAATTCATCTGGTAAATCATCAAGAAACGGCTTTTCTAAATATATTTTATGTCTTCTCTTAAAAAGAATTTTATTGCTTTTGCAAGTCCTGAACATCTTCATTGTGTTAGTGAGGAAGAAGCTGATCTTGTCAATAACTCGATTTTTGTCTACAGACGACAGCGGTTTTAAATTATGCCCAATTTCCCTAAGAACTATATTTAGTAAGACCGAGTATGGTAAATCTTCAGGTGATCCATTTTTTTTAAGTTTCTTACTTTCTTCGGAAAAGCATTCATAAAGTTGTAGTCGACTGATTCCTCCTTGCCTATTTGCGGCTACCTCCGGAGGTCGTGAGGTACCGGCTGTAGCGCATTCCACAGCTTCGCTTGCCACTCGTCTACCAACATCAGGGTTGGCGCCCTCATGTCCCCCTTGCATTAAGTCCTCCGGTCGGGGCCCGGAAGGACATCCCCCAGCAGGTTGGGTAAGCCCCTGCTGAGGCAAAGTGCGATCATGGGTCTGTAACGGCTCCATGGGCCTCGCCCCCGTCCCTCCAGATCACGTGTATTAGCGCGGGGTTTCAGCATCAGCTTATCGAGGGTGGACCGCTTCCCGCGCCACACGAAACCATGAAGGGTTTCGTTCAGAAATAATCAGGTTCTTTATCCAAACTTATATTATAATTGCGAAAGTAAATTTGTCTAAAAAGGTAGTTACAATAGGTACAAGCAGGCACTATATCGCAAAAGGTCAAAATAGTGACAACCCTAATACAAATATTTAAAAATCATTTTCTCGAAACCTAGGCCGAAGTTGAATGTAATATTTTTGTGGATGATAAACTTTAGTACAAGAAATCTTTTTATGCCAGATAGAGGTTCTACTTCGTGCTAGAAAAATTAAAAAAAAAAATACTGATTTCAACAAAAAAACATATTTTGAAGGTTTTGTCAACGTTTTTGAATAAATATAAACTGGATGATGTGCACCAAAAAATGCTTTATAAATATATACAAAAAACAAAAAATTACGTATAGATTTTTTTTACGAATTATTTTTAGTATTTTCAGTGTGAAGGTCACGAAAACTAAAATATTTAAAAAAAAATAAAGTATGGGATATTGACACCTGGGTGTTCTACTCTTACATTTGGAATGATATATTTAGTATAAATCTTCAATAAAAAGCGAATGTCACTTTTTTTGGGCAAAACAAACACCGTGCGTCTGTGACCCAGACACGTACGCGTTACGTGAATAAATCAATTTTGAGTACTGGGGTAACTTTTGGGGCTAACTAGAAAAGTTTTTCAAACTGTTCCGTGTTTATATCATATGTATATCAAATCAAAAGGCTTATTTTGAGGGCTCTAATTATATTTTTCATCATTTTAAAACAAATAGTTTTGCAGTTATTCAAGAAATTAGACGTAAAATGACCATTCCCCCTTATCTCCGAAAAATTCATTTTGAAATAATTAAATTCATTCCGAACCCTTGGCACGCGAGTCCGACTCGCACTTGTCCAGTTTTTTTATAAGAGGTATTTACTCGAAAAGAAGTAGGACATGGTTGAAAAACCAAGAAATAAGTTAATAGTAGGTACTACTTATTTTAACCATGGCTGTTAATCTATGTTTCTAATTATGAAACTGTTGGCATACAGAATAGAAAATAATGTAGGTACATTTTGCCCCCAAAGTGCCAAACGCAACGAATTCGGAGAAGCATGCATCTGTAACACTGCAAAAGTTACTTAATTAATTAAACGTAATAGTAATTCAGAAGAATATTTTTTGGAGAAAAGCTAAAAGAGTAATTTCTTTGTCAAAATATTGTCTTTGTCATGGTTATTGAATTTGATGGTAAATGCCAAAATTATTCCGCCAATGTTAATGCTGGAAGATGTTTTTAGATTTTGAGAAAATACTATTAATTTTTGCCAATATTAAAAAGTGAAGATAATTAATTAAAAACGGAGCAAGTAAAAAACGACCGGGAACGACCGGAAGGGCTCAGCGTCGTCTTGTAACACCGTTCATCCGGCTTGCAATGGTTTGGTCAAAAACAATATTAATTGGATAGTTTCCTTTAGCTGACGATGTACGTCGGCTAAAGGCAACAACTCAATACACCAACCACGAAGTCGCACCTATTCCAACAGGATTGCACTACTCCGTGGGTGCTGGAAAGCTTCAGCGGTAAAACTCGTGTAAGAAGAAACCGTACGTCGGCCTCCTAATTTAACTAAGTAAAATGTTATAGATACATAATGCATTTATAATTCTGCGTATTAAATGCTTCTATTACTGTGTTTGCGCTTAATTTCATGCAAGGTTTACATATTCAAATAACATTTTGAACTTTTGACAATAGTTTTCGCCTATGAATGTCAGTAGGCGCTAGCCAAATGACATTCTGTCAGCGGTACCTAACGATTGTCAAAATATCAAAAATGTATGAGATTGACAAGCGCTATCGAAAAGTCACGTGGTCAATCCCTTACATTTGACGTGAGCGCTATCGAAAAGTCACGTGATCTCTTAGATTTGACAGCGCTATCGAAAAGTCACATGATCCCTAAAGGTGGGTACTGACCTGTGTTACGGGCCATTATGGTGTGTATCCACTATGTTCACGCACCTCTTGCACTCCGCGCTCCAGCAACTGTTACACATAGTAGATGTGTTTGCGAACTTGGTTCGCACTTAGTTCGCAAACGTATCCATTATGTGGAGCAGTTGCAGGAAGGAGCGCGGAGCGCAAGAGGCTCGCGAACATTGTGGATATCCACCAAAACGTACCATTCTAGGCGAGCATGTTACATTAAGCCGTGTCCTAAAATCCGTGAAACATGCTCGTTTCAAACTCTTTGCTCGCCCATGCTCATGATTCGCAAGACATTGGCAATTACGATATTTGGCGAAGAGGTTGTTGGGATCTTTGATTCTTCTAAATTATTGTTGAAATTTTCTTTGTCCTACTCTATAATTTACAAGAAATAAACACAATGTAGCCAAATATCGATGCTTGTGGCTCTTGCACTCGTCACGACTTGTCGCAGTGTACTGACTGAACCACGTAACACTCGAAGAGATTCGCCAAAAAATCGACAACAGGCGGAGCACTCAAAACGAGCAACGATTGGCTCGTTGCTCGCATGTTCTTGCTCGTTTCCACGAACTGACTTCACAAATGCTCTCTTTGTAACATATGCATTACATTACGCCCCGTAAGACTGGTCAGTACCCACCTTAACATTTTGACGTACCTATGGATAACGTTTGACGTATGTCACCGGAAAATGGTAAACTCCGTAAGATTATAAAATAACTTGAGAGGTTGTAAACTCTCGATAAATTGTCAACTGAAAATTTGGAATACTTTTTTTACGCATCAAAATTTGATAGTCTATATTATTTCCGTGCGTGTCCGAGAAATTTTGGACTGACATAAACTGGCGACCAATCAGCACTCTGGTCTACAATTTATTTGTTTTGGTTAGTAGTAAAACTGGAAACTTGGCGCCACATTGGTCTTTGTTGGTGTGAGCTTATATCTGAACAGACCAATAAGAGCCTTGTTTTCAGGTTTACTATCACACCAAAACAGATAAATTACGAGACTATCAAATTTTGATGCGTAAAAAATTACTTCAAATGTTCAGTGGACAATTTATCGAGAGTTTACATCTCTCAAGTTATTTTAAAATCTTACGGAGTTTGCCATTTTCCGGTGACATGGACCATGGACATTCACTGACGTTTATGGGATGTGGGTTTGTGTACGTCGTGGCCATATCGAAGAATTGGCCACTTCATTGTATGGCCGAAGTTAGTTTAGGTTACATTCAAGGGGGGGTGCGTGCAGAAAACCTCCTCGTGTGCCTGATGGCTGCTGGTTCCTTACGAATGCGTTCGGGGGAAAGAGCAGTTGTCGGGCCGGTGCACCCTGGGCACGGCCAATAGTCTCTTCATGTCGGAGGGGCTATTGTCTGTGGCGGATTTCTGCGGGGGAGGGGGAGCTTGTTGCTCCACGACGGTTCCTCCACGTGTCCCTCTGATTTGCAGAGGGCACTGTGAAGGAACGTCTGAGTTGGGGTCGCTCCTGTCCGATCGACAGTCGTCGATTGGCGAAGGATGCGACCAATGCCGCTGCGGTGCAGGCGCACCAAAGCGGCAGTTGCTCTCTCTTCACGGAGCAATCCTGAAGAGAGAGTTCCCGACGGGTCCGCTGAGTCGAGTTGTCCGGACAGCGGACGGAGGCATGTGTAATGCCGCCGTCGGGGGCTCGGCTTAACCGCCCGGCCCAGAGGAAGGATACCTCTAAGATAAAAAACCCCCAATCCTAAGCTCTGAAGCGCGGTGAGAGGATGCATGGCTGGAGGGAGTCCAGTCGTTAGCGCTTCCCCTGCAGAGCACCTGCCGCACTCTGCAGTATGTAGGCTTACCGGGCATCTAGGCTCTGCCCGGCGGACATCTGAATCCTATATCTACTCGTGGGAACTGTATGGATACCCTAAAAAATAAACCAAAAAAGGACGGGCCAGTTATGGCGGAGATTGATGAGTCGTCTGCCGGAAGCGGCAGCGACTTGCAAGGAGGCTCGCGCGCTCCCTCAAAATTCTGGGGGAAGCGTTCGCGTGGGGAGGGTTTAAACCCCTCCTCAAGTGAGGAGGAGTTGTCGGCAGCCAAGGTGCCGACATCTCGAAGAGGTGGTCGCGCAGTGGTGCCACAGCGCGACCAAAGGGGTCGGTTCTTGCGGCCCGCTACGCCGATTCCGGCAGCAGCGGTCCGCATGGATCGGCCCAAAGAAGAGATGGAGAGCGACGACCTCTTCAGTGGTGATTCCGCTACGTCCCCGCTGTTGCTGGAGAGCAACAAGGCGGAAGCCAATGCTGCAAAGCGGGCGCAACGGAAAGCAGTCGCGGCTGACGAGGTCGGCGAGCTGGCTCGGCAGGCCCGTGAGCGGCGGGTCGCTCAGGCGGCCTCCGGAGCGGGCTTAACGGCGGCGGCGCTCAGTCGCCAAGTTTTGGACGGCGTGGACGTGGTCCTAAAGGTTGCCACTAAATCTGGCAGCTTGAAGGGCACGTTCACCCGTGCCCTGAAAGAGGCGGCTGAGGGCATCAAGGAGGCGGCTGGGGTCCTCCTTGATCGCACAAGCTCTGAGGAGACGGCGAAGCTGTGGGAGGAGAACGGCCGTCTCCGAGCAGAGCTGGAGGACCTAAAAAGGGAGGTCGCCGCACAGAGGGTAGTGCGGCAGCGTGCAGCTCCTGCAGCTACCAGTCCTCCGGGAGTTGCGGCCCCGTCGTCGGCTCCTGCCCCTGCACTGTCGCCTGCTGCGGCGGAGATCGAGAAGATCGTCCGCATCTGCATGCAGCAGTGTGGGGGCATGATGAATGCCCGCCTGGAGGCCTTGGAGTCAAGGCTCCTCCCGGCACAGAACCTCCGGCCACCGCTAGCGGCGGACAAACGGAGGATGGAGGAGGCCGCCAGGCCATGGCCGTCAACTGTGGCGGCAAAAGCTGGAAAGGGGGGCAAAAAGCCCGCGGAGGGGCCCAAGAAGCCCGCGGAGGGTGCGTCAGCACCCCCTCCCAGCTCGACTGCGACCCCGGCGACCGCATCCCAGCCCACAGAGGCTTGGACGACGGTCGTTAAACGGGGTCGCAAGAAGAAGGCGGCGCCGCCGGCTCAGCCCAAGCCCGCGCCCAAAAAGAAGAGGAGGTCCCGGAAGGGTAAGGCCCCACGCTCTGCGGCTGTAGTAATAACACTGCAGCCCGCGGCTATCGAGAGGGGCCTTACCTACAAGGAGGTCCTGGAGCAGGCGAAGGCCAAGGTCGCGTTCCCCGACCTTGGCACACCGACCGGCTTCAGGATGAAGTCGGCGGTTACGGGGGCGCGGCTCTTTGAGGTGTCGGGACCCTCGGGCGGCGAAAAGGCGGACATCTTGGCCGCCAAATTGAGGGAGGTCCTCAAAGAAGAGGACGTCCGAGTGTCCAGGCCAATGAAGACCGCAGATTTGCGCGTCGAGGGCCTGGACGACTCGACGACCCCGGAGGAGGTCGTGGCGGCCGTCGCTCGAAGCGGTGGATGCCCGCCGGGCGACGTGCGGGCGGGCGAGATTCGCGCCGACGCTGCCGGGCTCGGCACCATTACGGTTAAGTGCCCGGTAGCGGCGGCGAATAAAATAGCCGTCAGCGGACGGCTATTAGTGGGGTGGGTTGCAGCACGCGTCAAGCTGCTACAACCCAGGGCTATGCGGTGCTACCGCTGCCTTGACGTTGGGCACGTCAGGGCACGGTGCGCCGCCGCAACTGACCGCAGCGAGCAATGTTATCGCTGCGGTAAGCCCGGCCACAAGGCGGCAGCATGTTCCGCGATGCCAAACTGCAGCCTCTGTACGGATGCAGGGAGGCCCGCGGGGCACGTTGTCGGAAGAAAGGCCTGCCCGCCCGCCCCAAAGAAGGGCAGTAAGAAGGGGACAACCAAGGCTGTAGGGGGCCCTTTACACCCCCCTCAGCCTGGTTGCTCTTCGGCCGACTCCCGGCCTAAGAATGGTGCCGAGGAAATGGATTGTGTATAATGGCACAATACCATTTCCTCCAGGGCAATATCAACCATTCTGCCAGGGCTCAGGATCTCTTACTCCAGAGCATGGCAGAGTGGTCGATCCATGTGGCTGTGGTCGCCGAGCCGTATTACGTCCCCCCCCGAGATGATTGGGTGGGTGACCTGGACGGCTCGGTGGCCATCATCGGCGGGGCTCTTGTCGACCCGTCCCGAGGTCACGGCTGGGTGGCCGCCCTCGCGGACGGCGTTGGCATTGATGGGGCGTATTTCTCGCCCAACAAGAGCCTCGCCGACTTCGAGAGCTTCCTTGTCGAGTTGGGTGCCGTCGTGAACCGGTACCACCCTCGCCCGGTGCTGCTGCTCGGGGATCTCAACGCCAAGTCTGCGGCATGGGGATCTCCGGTCACCGATGCCAAGGGCGAGGCGTTGGAGGAGTGGGCGGTCACGACCGGCTTGACCGTCCTGAATCGGGGCACCCAACTACACGTGCGTGCGACAGCGGGGTGGTTCTATAGTGGACGTTTCGTTCGCTAGCCCCGCTGTCGCGAGCCGTGTCCGCGATCGGCGTGTCGCCGTGGAGGTGGAGACGTTGTCGGATCATCGATATATCCGTTTCGCCGTCTCCCCCCAGACCGCGGGCGGCCGCAATCCAACGGCCCCGCGAACGGACGGTCCGCGTTGGGCGCGAAAGCGCCTCGACAGGGAGCTACTCGAGGAGGCCGCTATTGTGCAGGCCTGGATCCGGGAGTCGGCAACGACCGGACCCGTCGACGTCGAAGAGGAGGCGCAGTGGTTTCACGGGGCGATGACGCAAATTTGCGACGCATCAATGCCCCGGGTCCACACACAACCCAGAAGGCGCCAGGTGTACTGGTGGTCCGCCGAGATCGCGCAGTTGCGCGACTCGTGCGTGGAGGTCAGGCGCCAGTACACCCGATACCGGAGAAGACGTCGTCGGGTCCCTGACGAAGAAGCCGCGCGGTATGAGGTGTATCGCGCGGCTAAGAAGGCTCTGTGGCTGGCCATCGGCGAGGCGAAGACGCGAGCCAGGGAGGAGATGTTGGAGACTCTCAACGGGGATCCGTGGGGGCGTCCTTATCGCTCGGTCCGAGGGAAACTCGGACCATGGGCGCCCCCGCTTACGGAGAGTCTCCAACCCGAGCTGCTGGAGGACGTGGTCGCAGCCCTCTTCCCGGCACGAGCGGAGCAAGCTCCGCCGCCGATGGCTCTGCCCACAGCCGCAGAGCCCGAAGAGGACGCCAGCGTCCCAGAGGTGACACAACCAGAGTTGAGGGCGGCCGTGACACGGCTCCGGGCAAAGAACACTGCCCCGGGGCCCGACGGGATTCACGGCTGCGCGTTAGTACTCGCTCTGAAATAGCTGGAGCCCCGACTGAGAGGACTCTACTCGGCGTGCCTTGAGCAGGGCCAGTTTCCCACTCAGTGGAAATCTGGTCGTCTGGTCCTGCTCAGGAAAGCGGGGCGCCCTGCGGACTCGCCGTCCGCGTACCGGCCCATAGTGCTGCTCGACGAGGTGGGAAAGCTGTTTGAGCGAATAGTCTCAGCCCGCCTCGTCAGCCACTTGTGCGGAGAGGGGCCGGACCTGGCCGAATGCCAGTACGGCTTTCGGCAAGGGCGCTCCACTGTCACGGCGATATCGCGAGTGAGAGTCCTGGCGGAGGAAGCAGTGTCGCGGGGCGGTGTGTTGTTGGCGGTGTCCTTGGACATCTCCAACGCCTTCAACACCCTGCCCTGGAGTTGTATTCGGGAGGCACTGCGTTATCATCGAGTGCCTCCCTACCTCCGTCGTGTCGTCGGGGCTTATTTGGCGGAAAGGTGTGTCACCTATCTGGGACGTGATGGCAGATACCAGCGCCCCATGTCGTGCGGTGTTCCGCAGGGTTCGGTCTTGGGCCCGCTCCTGTGGAACATCGGGTACGACTGGGTGCTGAGGGGCGAGCTCCGGACGGGAGTGCAGCTGGTGTGTTACGCTGACGACACACTGGTCACTGCCCGGGGGAGCTCGCACAGGGAGGCAGCGTTGCTGGCGACGGCTGCGGTCTCACAGGTGGTGAGCCGCATACGGCGCCTCGGCCTGGAGGTGGCCCTCAACAAGTCGGAGGCCATTGTTTTTCATGGCCCCCGGCGAGCGCCGCCGCCGGGATCGCACATCGTGGTCGGGGGGGCCCGTATCGCTGTCGAGTCCACCATGAAGTACCTGGGATTGGTGCTCGACAGCCGGTGGGATTTCGGCCCCCACTTCCGGCGGCTGGCGCCCAAGTTGTTGGGCGCGGCGGGGGCGCTGTCAACGCTGCTTCCCAATCTGGGGGACCCGAGCACCGCCTGTAGGCGGTTGTACGTGGGGATCGTGCGATCGATGGCCCTTTATGGGGCCCCGATCTGGGCGGCTGACCTGACGGCCGGCACCATCACTGTTCTGCGGAGGCCGCAGAGGGTGATGGCCGTCAGAGTCATCAGGGGATATCGCACGATCTCCTACGAGGCGGCTTGCGCACTGGCCGGATCTCCGCCGTGGGACCTGGAGGCGAAAGTGCTCGCGTCACTGCATAGGTGGCGCGAGGGCGCGTGGGCGCGCGGCGAAAGACTGACGCAGCAACACTTGGAGCTGCGTCGGTCGCAGCTGCGCGAGGTCCTGGTGGCGGAATGGCAGGACAGGCTTTCGAGCCCTTCCGCCGGCCTCATTACCATCGAGGCCATCCGGCCAGTGCTCGACCTGTGGCTCGGGAGAAGGCACGGCTCTCTGACGTTTCGTGCGACGCAGGTCCTCTCGGGGCATGGCTGCTTCGGGAGGTTCTTGTGTCGCATAGGCAGGGAGCCGGACGCTCGATGCCACCACTGCGTCGACTGTCGGGAGGACACGGCACGGCATACGCTTGCAGAGTGTGCAGCTTGGGAGGAGCCGCGCCGTGCCCTCATCTCTGTTGTAGGCGGTGACCTCTCGCTGCCGGCCGTAGTCCATGCTATGGTCGGCGGTGAGGAGTCCTGGGACGCGGTGGTCTCCTTCTGCGAGACAGTTATCGCGCAGAAGGAGGCTGCGGAAAGGGAGAGGGAGATCACAACCGCTCTCCCTGCCCGCAGCAGGCGCATCGGGCGTCGGAGGAGGGCATACGCTGCCCTCTTCCGGCCCCCCTAACTGGGTCCAGGGGCGGCGGACTTGGGGCTGTCCGTCGCCCCCCATTCATCCGGACCCGAGGTGGCGGCGCGTGGTGTTCCCGTGCGCCCCTCTTTGACGTAGCGAGGGGAGTCAAACACCTCACTCCCCTCGCCGACGCGAGGTGGTCCGCAGAGGCGGGCCGGCACCAGCCGGGGATTGCGGAAGTCGCATACGTTCCCGTGATCCCCGGCGTAGGTGGGAGATGGAACACCGGGGTGGTTTTAGTCAGTAAGAGTCTGACAGACCCCTCCACCCGCCCCAGGGTGGAGGATTTCCATGAGGATTTCCCCCCGAGATCAAAAAAAAAAAAAAAAAAAAGGGGTATAGTTGCCTCGATTTTAATTACCTACCTACTCTAGTTTCGCGGATGAATCACATGCTATTTTATTTATCAATCGTGACACTCTACAACAACCACTAAGTAGACCGTGTTGCATGTGTCTGTGCGATGGCATGGGAAGGCAAGGTGCGATCAAAGTTTTTGCGCGTTAAAAGTCCTCTTTCTCGGCGGGGCACCTATCCTAAACGTAATTTATATGGATTAGGCAACTATCCCCCATATGGGATAGATGTCACAAAATTTAGAGGTCGACAAAAATCGCCAATATTCTGGAAATATGAAAAATAATGTTCTTTACTTTCACAAATTTGAAGATAATAAACCAAAGTACCTACCCGTTTTATGAATAAAGTGACAACTATCTAAATATATAATAATTACTAGCTGACCCGGCCACGCGTTGCTGTGGCTAAAGTTTTTGTTATATTACATTATAGTAAACAATCTAAGAGGAACAATAAGAGAACATCAGTCACGGAGTCCACTATGCTTTTTCACACAGATGGTATTTGTAAAAAAATATGGTGATCTCCTTATTTGACTTTCTACTACAATAACCCTTTAGTACAATGAAATTATTTACGAACAAAGACGAAAATGTTGATGTTGGTATACAAATTCACTGGATTGAGATTTGAAGGGGAAGTACGTTGAACACAATTAATTAAAATGTTCTTACACTTGATATTAAGCAGAAATCAACAGGTACAAAATAAAAATTTATCAGATTTATTATTGCCATTTAATTTTATAACAAATATAAGTATATTACAGTATAATACAGTAAATAACATGTGACGCTTAAACTCATGAATGAGGTAGGCAAGGCAGACAGTCTTAAACTTTTAAACATTAATATCAATTTTTTTGAATTATAAATACTTTCAATTTCAATTTAATTTAACACCAATCGGTGCACAATGTTTTTGGTTAACCTGTCTTTAGCTAACACAAATAGATTCGACGGTTTCCCAACACGTGAACACGCAACATATAGTTGCCCATGAGAAAAACATGGATTTTCCAAATCGAAACCACAAATGGACATTGTTTGACCTTGAGATTTATTTATAGACATGGCGAAAGCTAAACGAATTGGAAACTGTAGCCTTTTGAAAGGTATGGTAGAATCTGATGGTATCATCGGAATACGTGGCAGCAGGACCACTTTTCCTTTACACTTCCCAGCCAAAATGGTTGCTTCAACAATGTTTCCGGTGATCTTTTTGATGACCAAACGCGTACCGTTACATAATTGAGGTGGATTCAAATTACGGAGGAGAATAATAGGGGAACCAATCTTTAATCGAAGATTATGTGGTGGCATTCCAGGGATATCTAATGAATTTAAAAATTCAATCGGAAAATTTACACTTTCATTTTCATCAACAACAGTATCGATTGATTTAAAAGACATCAGATCGCCTGGTAACAACTGTTGTATCTGGAAGTTAATTTCGTCAACATCAACGTTTTTGGCTGCCAAAATCGCCCGTTGACTAAGCCATTCATGATTCAAATAATTATTCTGTATATCCGGGAAAATACTCTGAATCAATTCATTTTTATCCTGAACAACAGTGCAAAAATTGTCTGGTAGTTTAATGCATTGCGTATTTGGTTGCAGTTCTATTTTACCGTTCCCAATATCTAGTAGTTGTTCGGAAAATATTTGTGCTGATGGATCATTTTGCAATTGTACTCGCATATTTATGGTCAATCGAAGTGTTTCAACACTTCGCCATAAGAATGATTGTTTCAAACATGCATTAATCTCATCCGCGAAAGTAGAGCGAGGTATAACCGGTAAGGTCTGCCGGAAGTCACCATACAAAAGTAAGATAGCACCACCGAAAAGTTTATTATTGCTGTTTAAATCTTGCATAGTTCTGTTTAATGCTTCAAGTGAATATTTGTGTGCCATTGTGCACTCATCCCAAATTATTATAGAACTCTGCCGCAACACTGCAGCTATTCCACTATTCTTTTTGATGTTACACATTGTATCTGGTTTATTATGAACGTCCAATGGCAGCTTGAATGTTGAATGTGCTGTTCGCCCACCATCCAGTAAAGTAGCCGCAATGCCTGACGATGCTACTGCTAATGCGATTTTTGTTGCGACCGTATTTTGGCAAGAATCAACGATATTAAAAATGTCTTACCGGTTCCACCGGGTGCATCCAAGAAAAAAATACATACAAGATGCGATGCGCCTTGTTCAGCAGCAACAACCAGCATAATCCGATCATAAATAATTTTTTGTTCTGCTGTCAGTAATGGTTCACTGTTCATGATAATTGTTGCTAAACTTCCATGGTCATATTGATTTTCTCGTTGTAAATCGGTATTGACTAAGTCGGTGGCTGGACGATTAGGTGATGGCATACCATAATGATTAAGTGGTAAATTTGAAATAAGAACACATAAATCCTCGATCAAGACCAATGCTTCATTGTACATCTCTGGTGTATAATCTATGTTTTGGCATTGATTTGTTTGTCTAATTCGGTGCAAGATGTCTTCTGTCATACAATTTTTATATTTTTCCCACAAAGTTTGTGCTTTCGAGGGATAACATGTCGTCAAAATAATTGCAAACAACTGACGAATGTTATTCGGTGTTGATGTCAACGCAGCATCAGCAAGCGTTAAGTCCCAATGGTTATCGTCTTCTAGCAATTGCAGTTCACGACATGCATCCTGGTATGTATTGAATACTCGACCATTAACTGTTCGTAAAAATTCAAAAGACGTTGGTCCGGGAACATTCACCAATAACAAACGTAAATAGAAGCACTCACGTTGCTTTGGATGTACCGTGTAAAGTCTCCCCAATGTCTTAGCTTTGAATATGCCTGTAATGGAAGGATGTGGTTTTCCTTGTTTCCGTGGCTCCCATTTTTTACACCAATGTCTTCGCGAATTGGCCAAAAACATCAGGTTTTTGACACAATGTAAAAAATTCAGTTAGAGTCGTTTTCGGAGCTTCGAACGCTCTTTGGAGAACATTTTCTTCAGTGAAGTATACACGTTGACCGTTTTCAAGATGTATTGCCAGATGTTGGACAGCATTATCTCTTTCGTGGATGGGAAAGCTGAGAATATGCCAAATAGCTTCATTGCTGCTAATGTATCTGCCCATTTGGTATCGTGCTATTTCGTCATTTTTATTTATGTTTTGTACTTCAAATATGGCCAAATCACTGCCTTTGTTTACATATTTACAAATATACTTAATTGATTTAACAGGACTGCAAAGCTCAACATTGATATGAGCTTTTTAAGTTTTTGAAAGTAGTGGTGAGTATGGTACCACCCACTGATTATCAAACTCAACTTGATTTGGAAAGTTCGGCAGTCGCATTGTAAATGTGTGGCCACCATTCTCAGTACTTCTGCGGCGATACATTGGATAACCATCAATATCCGTGATCGTGTCATTCGTATGCGGCTTTGGGAAGTTTTTTTTACATTTTCCATTTTCCATGCACGGTGACGTCATGTTGAAAGCACCGCATGGCCCATGGATCATGTGTTTGGTGACAATATCAAATAATTCTTGATCAATTAATGGGTCTGGAATTTCGGCTGAAATTATTTGATCGATTTCTTCAGGACGGATTCTATCTTTAAGCCAAACCAAAATGTGGGCATGAGGCAAACCTCGCTTTTGCCACTCTATCGTATACAGCCAACAACGTGTGATACCAAAAATTGAATATTTAACAATAAAATCAATTAAGGATTTCAATTTGTGTTTAAACACACGTGCAGTTAAATCATGACGATGAATGGCTTGTTGTCCTGGCAATAGTAAAGTTTGTATCTCTTCTCAATTCGGATTACATGTGAATGTAATAAATAAATCCGGTCGGCCGTAATGACGTACGTAAGTCATCGCATCTTGTATGTATTCCTGCATGTTCCGTGGACTGCCGATGTAGCTTGAAGGTAAAATGAAAGCATTACCGATGTCATTGGGATTTAAATTTCCATCGATGTTTCCAGCAACAGCATCTCGTAAGTGAATATATTCTTCCGATCGTAGTTTTGCCTGGTTGAATCGAAGGAATCGCAAGCGTTCGCTTTCGACCTTAGCATACATATCAACAATGTATTGATGGAACAGCTGACGATATCGAAGGATATAATTGTCTTGATGTTGTCTAACCATTATTCGGTGTGCGTAGTAGTTCATTGAGCTAACTTTATGTATATGTATATGTAATCACCTAAAAAAATAAAAAATAAAATGCAATACGAAATTAAAATCTATACATACAGTAAGAAAGTAAATAGATAGTTGTCAAATTTACCGGTATTTGGATCATACTGTTTGATATTAAGGTGATATTCATCTTGTCCTTGCCAAAATATCAATGGATATTGTAGTGCGTCATATGAACGGTGTAGATCCGAAATCGTACTGACAGTGTTGTCTCGCCGTGTAATTTTTATAGATCTTTTGTCAACTGGATCACCAACCATGATAACAGCAACCTCATCAACAGTTGGAGCGTTGAATCTACCAGCATGTTCACCTAATGGTACTTTGTCGGCTTTTATGACGATTTGATAATTGTCATTTTGCAGTCGTGGCGAAACTCTTTTGATCAATTGAATTAGTTGATTATGATCTTCTAAAAAATTTTCCAATAATATCACAATTGCTCTTTCCTCTGCTTGTTCAATAAAATTATACAGGCACCGAGTCGTCACGCGCTCTTCACAATCGCCCGTAAAATAAATTTGAAGAAATTTCGGATTGTTAGGCATTGGCATCAGTGATCCGATTTTATGGTACACCTGGCCTTGAATTTTGAATGTAGTTTCAAAATTACGTCCATCGGATGCACGATCGCAAATTTTAGTTGCCCCAAATGACGTCATTTGGAAGCAAGAATTAAATTTGCGTATCTTACGCAAAAATAATTTGGAATCATCTGAATTGCCAGTAAGAAGGGATAATAAAGGCTCCGGCGGAGCGGGTAGAGGTGACAGCACAACTTTTCCTGATGCGCAGCACATGCCGGCTGCTTCATTCCGAAATTTCAATGCCTGACAATATTGACATACTTTATCCATTCCACCGATAGCAATTTTTGAATGCGCTGAGTAGTTAATATCTGGTGCATATTCAAAGGCAAGCTGAACGAATGAGGCACGTGTTAATGAGCGGCTGATCCGTTGCCTTTGTCGATCTAGTACTCGTACTGTAGCTATGTTTCGTTCTCGTGCCGCTCTTGTTCTCGTAATATTCTGTTGCAGACGTTCGTCACGCTGTTCTTGAGATTCTTGTGCACGACTTTCTGCAGTCCTGATTCTTTGAGCTGCATTTCTTGTTTCGATTTGTTCTGGTAATTGCTGAGCTCTTTCAACACGTTTGCGTCGTGACCCTTTGCTGCTCGCGTTGTTGAGGTTAGATTTTTTCGGTGGCATTTGACTGAAAATAATAATTTAATCGTTTAAATATCGTTTAAATATTAGAAAGAGCAACTGAAAAACATGTTATCATAGCACATTGAAATAATAAGTGCAAAATAATTATCAATGGAGGTTAAATAAAAATAATATAAAATTTTTTGTACAATTATTGAAAAAGTGTGGGGAGCTTTGTGCCATTTTCTCATTGATATATTAATTAACTTTTATAAAACTATGTGATATTACTTACATGTATAAATTGAAATTATTGTTCCTGTGCTCCTACTGTGGCTATGTCTCGTTCTCCTGCTGCTCTTGTTCTTATGATATTCTCTTGAAGACGTTCGTTACACTGTTCTTGAGATTCTTGTGCATGACCTTCTGCTGTCCTGATTCTTTGAGCTGGATTTCTTGATTCAATTTGTTCTGCCAACTGATGGGCTCTTTTAATACGTTTGCGTCGTGCCTCTCTGGTGCTCGCGTTGTTGAGGTTAAATTTTTTCCGTGGCATTTGACTGAACATAATAAATTAATCGTTTAAATGAGAAAAAAAAAATTAAAATCATTCTAATTAACTTTTATAATTATGTGATAATACTGACATGTACATATTTAAATTATAGAGTTTAAATAATAATTTCAATAAGAATTGAAATACTAATTTAATCGTTTAAATATAAGAACAAAAATCTGAAAAACTTGTTATCATAGCACATTGAAATAATAAGTGCTAAATATTTTTTAATAGAGGTTAAATAAAAACAATAAAAAAAAATATTTGTACAACTATTGAAAAAGTGTAGGAAATTGTGTATCATTTTTGCATTGACATTTTAATTAAATTTTATAATTATGTGATAATACTTACATACATATATTCAAATTAAATTATAAAGTTCTGATCAATGAAGCACAAATAAGTAAAAAACAGGATTAATTTCACTGTATTATCTTCATTATAATATGAATGCAATTTACACTTCAGTCTAAGTAACACGTGGCCGGCTATGCTAACACCAAAAATTTAAAAAGTGGAAATAATTGAATTATACGGTATTTCGTTCACTACAAAATAAATTTAATTAATTTTATAGCGTCAACAACACGGTAATTATGCTGTTAAAATGTAGCTTATATGACACGTTCGTAGATTTACCATAGCAGCGTCATCTATTGATTACTTACTCAACCCAGTCGAAAGGTATCGACATCTGTTAGAATCATTTGGAGTTAACAGATAATTGTGACTGTCAAATAATAACAGACAAATAATTAGCAATAAATTAAAATTGCGACTATAATTTGAGATTTAAACTATCCTATCTCTCAAGTTGGATCGAACTGCACATGGTGTGCGAATTTTATTATAATCGGTTAAGTGGTTTAGGAGTCCATTGAGGACAAACATTGTGACACGAGATTTATATATATTAAGATATATTTTTACAAAAAGTGTGGCAACTATCCGGCTTTTACCCTACAAGAATATTATTAAGTGAGTGTCGAACTGCATAAATGGGATCCAGTATCGTGGCCCCCATTTATCTGTCACGCACTCCGATGCAAATCTGTGTAGACCCCTAGAGGTCCAGGTAGACTATTAAGGAATGACTGAACTACATAGATTGAATGTTCAATGGAATGATTTTTTTATGGACATTACAAATAACTATGCAGCATGAATAAAATTAAACATTTATTTTTTTATATTTATTTACAAAATAATAATTGAAAGGTATATAAAGTAAACTAAACCTTTAATATCGATGTTTTCTTAAAGTATCCACTTCAAATGCATTGTATGAAAATGATTAGGTTTCCAGGAATGAGAAACCTGTAGTTTCTATTAGAGTTTTTCTTGCTGTCATTAATAAATGTTTTTTCACGATATTTGTAATAGCACTAGTATCAGTTACTGACTGGCTGGTGTACTTATGGTAGAGATGGTTGGCACGATTGGTTCAGGTGATGGTGGCGTACACCTGAAAAACAATACAATTTTATAAAGGTTCTTCATGTTCAAGGTTTTTCGGGAAAATGGTTCTGAGATACATAGCTGCAACACGGAAGGAAAGACAGAAACGGTTATGTAATAGTCATTAATTTTATCGCTTACCATATTTATATTCATTACTAATTAATCACTTTAAACACTATTGCATCAAATAGTAATATCCTTAACCCAAGATATTCATAATCATAATTTTAAATCGACTCATGAATCGATTCATTTCCGAACGTTACAAACTTGCAACACTGTCTCCGCCCGCCATTCGAATTCAGAGACCCGTTGGGTATGTTTTGTGCAGTGTGAGTAAAAATAAAAATACTTTGTGAAAGTCTGTATTTATATCAAGAACCCCATCCTTCTGAGCGTTTTTCAGCTCAGAAGTGGGATTACAGCAAAAATATATTGTTTTTGCTACGCCCACAAGTCAACATCTAAGGTGCGTGATTTTTTTTCTCTCGCTGATACCTACGTAGATTATAATGAAACTGTCTTTTTAAAAGGTATAGGTATTACGAGTATTAACTGAGGCTAAATAATAACGAACACAATTTCTAAATTAGGTAGACTGTATATATAATGTAAACTAGTGTAGTTTACATTGGATAAATAACCTACACGTCGTTGTCGTTACACACGACGCGACGTCCAGTAAAAATGAGTATCCTTGTCTACGAAGATATTTATTTAAATATCATCACAATCTTTAAAGGAATATCGAATATCTCGAGCTGCTATTATTGTGCTATGCGTATGCACTTTGAAAAAAAAATCAAACAGGCTAGTATTTTTTTTATATCGGAAATAAATCGAAATACGGGTACTAAATAATTAAAAACCTATTAAGATTTCATTTCAATAACAACAGATTTGAAAATAAAGGCCAAGACGTGAGATGCGATTGGATTGAATTAAATTTTTGCAATCAGTCAAAAATAAATATTCCCGTATTGGATAGTACAACGGGTAGTTAGTGGTACCTACTAGTGGTGGTCAATATATCATGCAAAACAACGCGCGGGCGGGGCGGGAACGCGCGCGGCCCGTTGTCGCATGCTAGTGATTACTGTAGGTCGACCGCTTAAAATACGCACCGAATGCAAATTCGCGATCTCGGGCGGCTCACTTTACCAGTATCATGAAATATACTTTAATGGTATTTTGCTTCTTGCTTTTGTTAGTGTAAAATTGTGAATAAACAATGATAGGACTAAAATACTAAATATAGCTTTATAGGTAATTATTGCGTATATTGATTACATCAATTATAGACAGTCCTAAGCCTGGAAAGTATGAAGGAAAGTTTTTGGTTTTAACTGTTCCGCTTTATTGCAATAAATTCTTAAACGCGATGTAATATTCTTATAAAGCATGTTGCCAGTAATAGTCACCACGCTTGCTTTATTCGCGCGCTTAGAAAACAAAACATGCTATAATAAAGCATATAAAATAGCTTGCTTAAAATTTAAAGTATATCGCATTAAGCAAGTGATTGCCATATAGCAACTTTGAACACTACTATTACCTATGCACAACAACAGAGAACTTAAGACGCGAGCGTGATGAGCATCGATTTAAAAAAAAAAATAACCTTAGAAAATGTCTTGCTTTATTTTAATTTTGAACAAGTCTCAAGACAAGAAATACAAGAAGTTCGTTTCGAGTTTCAGATAATGGAACGAGGTAGCCCTGATGAGAAACGGTGTCGGAGTCGTAGACTTCGAACACCCTTACCACCTGGGAGCCCCATACTACAAACAATGGAAGTCGACCGTGATGCAGGGAACAGCGGTGGTGTGCGACGAAGCCGAAGCCACGTGTGGCACGAACGTCGAAGTCAGGATCGAGGCCGAAGTTCTCACCGCATCCAACGCAGCCACCACAGTAACCGTGAGTCATTACATCAGGATCTGAATACGAACCGTAACTCACTCGAGAATAGACCCAGTCGAAGACGAGAAATAGGTGATGAATATCAGCAACGCAGTCGCAGTCGCAGTATACCTAGGAGCAGCCATCATACCCGCAGTCATTCTCGTAGAGAAAACAATCGACGAAGTCGCAGTGGTACTCGTAAATGGAACGATGAGAATGATGAGTTGCGTGAGAGGCTATTCCTGTTAGAGCAAGAGTTGATGAGACAACGTAGCCGCAACGTGACATCACACGATGTCGCTGATAGCCATCGACGGCATGTTTCTCCGTCTAGAATGATTCGCAGCCCCCTCGGAAGTGACACTAGGAACCCAGGTTCCCCACGGCCAAGGGTTGTGGAGCCCGCTAAGTTCTTTGAAGAATTTGTTAATATTTTTAAGGGCAGGGATCGTGAATCGTTTCCTGTACTAAATAATGTTCTTTCTGATTTTGACCCGCTTTCTCGAGAACAGACCATCGAGATGTGGATAAGTAAAGTGGACGAATGCGCGGAAATCTATAATTGGAATGACCGGCAAACGGTCCACTATGCTCTGCCCAAACTAGTAGGACATGCTAAAACCTGGTACCAGGGCTCTATTAGGCATTCGTGGGAAGAGTGGAAGAATTTATTGAAGGAATCTTTTCCGTCTACCGAGAACTATGCTGAACTTCTGACCGAAATGCTTAATAGAAGGGCGCGCCCTGGTGACTCCTTAGAATTATACTATTTTTCCAAGATTAACTTATTAAATAGATGTAAAATATATGGTAAACAGGCCATAGATTGCTTAATATTTGGAATTGAAGACAAAGGCATTCGGTTAAGCGCTCAAGCAGGAAAATTTAACAAACCCGAGGAAACTTTAGAGTTCTTTAAGACAGTTAAGTCTCACCCTAGGGAGTACAATGAAGGTACTAGGAGAGAGGGAACCAGTAAGGATAGGCGCTTTCAAAGTTCTACTTCAACTTTGACCAGCTCTGTACCATCTAAATTCGTTGATAAAACTTTTAGAAATCGACCAAAAGGGAATGCAGTTTGCTTCAATTGTAAGGAAACTGGTCATATGAGCTACCAGTGTCGTAAACCGATAACCAAATGCTCTGAATGTAATTTTTTAGGGCACAACTCAAATGATTGCCCTAAAAAGAACTATAATAACGGTAATAAAAATGTTAACGACAGTAAACCGAAAAGTGTTCTTGAAGTATCCATAAATGATGATAGCAATGACAAGTATAGAGTAGGCATTAAAATAAACGGCGTAGTTATTGCTTGTCAAGTTGACCTAGGTAGCCAAGCTACTCTTGTCCGTAAGACCGATGCTCATAAAATTGGTCTTCAGTGGGACACCGTACAGGGCCCATTGTTGAGAGGATTAGGCAGTATTCCCTATGTACCCGTAGGTAAAACTTTTGTTACAATCGAGATCCAGGATATAAGAGAAGAACAGGTAGAGGTCTTGATAGTAGATGATTCACTTATAAGTATTCCAGTGCTCCTTGGGCACAGTTTTACGGAACGACCTAATTTACGAATAATAAAGACTGCTACTGATTTACGAATCAAAAAGGTTGACGTAAGTGGTGAAGCTAGACTTCTGCTTGTTACAGTTGATGATTTTGAATTAGATATAGGAGCACTTAGAGCAGTGACAGTCGGAGCCAAAACGAATTATAGTGGTAGCATTTATGTTGGGGGCTCGATAAGGGGTAAACCCGACAGGGAATACTATTTATTGCCTGGTGAATACCAGATGACTAATGGAGTGTGCCGAGTTCTAATACAGAGCTTAAGTTCTCAAAAAAAACATTTTAACAAGGATGCGTTGGTTTCTCGAGCTAGGACGACCTTGTCTCAGAATCGAGTTTTAGAGGTGCTACAGATAAATACGGATTTGGTTAATGAAACTCATGGTAACCCTATTAAAATGGGAGAGGGACTTACTGTTAGTGAAAAGGATAAATGTCGGGCTTTATTATCAAAGTACAAGGGTTGTTTTTCGACAGGGTTACATGATTTAGGTTACACATCTGTGGCTGAAATGGAAATTCATTTAACTGACGCAACACCAGTCGTATACAGGCCTTACCGACTATCGCATTCGGAACGTGCCTATGTCCAAGGTTTGGTGGAGGAAATGGTAGAACATGGTATAGTTCGCGAATCTAGCTCGCCTTATGCGAGTCCGATTGTCCTGGTTCAAAAGAAATCGGGTGAGAAGCGTTTGTGCGTGGATTACCGCGCCCTTAATCGACGCACAAAAAGAGACCATTACCCGCTTCCGCGAATTGAAGATTTACTTGACCATCTTTCAGGGCAGTCACTTTTTACAACTCTTGACCTTGCATCTGGTTATCATCAGATCGCCATTGCTGAAACATCTAAGGAGAAGACGGCATTTGTGACGCCCGAGGGGCAATACGAATACAATCGTATGCCCTTTGGACTGGCAAATGCACCTGCCGTTTTTCAACGAGTAATTCATAAAATCCTCAATAAAACTAAGGTACCATTCGTGATCATATACATGGATGACATTTTAATTCCATCTAGAACATTCGATGAGGGCTTACAACGTCTCGAACAAGTCCTTGGCTTATTGCTGGATGCTGGGCTGACGCTGAAAATGGAGAAATGCAATTTCTTCCAAGAGAAAATAGTCTTCTTAGGTTTTGAGATCGATAAACTTGGTATCAGACCTGGAGAACAAAAGACCCAAGCTGTGTCCAAATTCTCTGTGCCACGCAACCAAAGTGACGTTAGGAGATTTCTTGGCCTGGCCGGATTTTTCCGCAGGTTTGTCAAGGACTTTGCTCTATTGGCGAGACCTTTGACAAATCTGCTAAGAAAGGATACTGCTTGGGATTGGGCAGAGTCACAGCAAAATGCATTTGATACCTTGAAGAGGCTGCTAGTAGAGAGACCAATCTTAGCACTATATGACCATAGGGCCGAAACTCAATTACACACAGATGCGAGCAAGTTCGGCTTGGGAGGCATATTGATGCAAAAGACCGGAAATAATCCATGGCAACCCGTCTCTTATTATAGCCGTCAAACTAGCCCTGATGAACAAAAATTCCACTCCTTCGAATTAGAAACGCTCGCAGTCATAAACGCGTTAAATAAGTTCCGCACTTACTTATTGGGTATAAAATTTACCATCGTGTCTGACTGCAATGCATTACGGTCGACATTTACCAAACGAGATCTTATCCCTCGGATACCGCGGTGGTGGATCCAATTTCTCGAATACGACTGCAGCATTGAATATCGTCCAGGTGAGAAAACGGCTCATGTTGACGCTTTAAGCAGAAGCGCAATCGTAGACCAACAAGAACCAATACACGTGCTCGATATTCTAAACGTCAGTGTCGACGATTGGATTACAATAGTTCAATCCGCCGATGAAGAAGTCAGGCGTATCAAAGAAATCGTACAGGATCCTGAAACCACCAAAATATCAGCTATTCATAAAGAGTATCCGGTCAAAAATGGTCGCGTTTATAGGGTGATAGAAGATGGGGCATTAAGATGGCTTGTCCCGAGGGGTGTGCGCTGGCAGGTCCTCAAAACCAACCATGATGACGTAGGTCATTTTGGTTTTGAGAAGACCTTGCAAAGGGTCAAGTCCCTATTTTGGTTCCCAAAGATGCGGAAATTTATTCGAAAGTATGTGTTGGCGTGCTTGGCGTGTGCGCACCATAAGGTTCCATCTGGCGCTAAAGAGGGTATGTTACATCCGATTCCAAAAGTGGATGTCCCACTACATACCGTACATGCTGATCATCTCGGACCATTTCCACGCAGCAAGCACGGTAACATATATATTTTAGTCATTGTGGATTCCTTCACAAAATATGTCTATTTATCTGCAGTCCGTAGTACAAAATCAAAGGCAAGCATTAAAGTTTTTAAAACGTATTTTTGTTTATTTGGGTCTCCATCGCGGCTGATTACCGATAGGGGTACCAGTTTTACCAGCAAAAGATTTAAAACGTTTGTACAGTCCGTTGGGGTACAACATATACTCAACTCAGTCGCGACTCCACGTGCTAACGGACAGGTCGAACGATATAATCGTACGATTTTGGCCTCTTTGGGAAGTATGACTCACGGGAAAAGCAGTGACATTTGGGACACCTTCCTCCCCGATGTCCAATTAGGCATAAATACCTCGATACATGACGTCACAAAAAGATCACCAACTGAATTGCTATTTGGGCGAAAATTAGGCAACCCATCGCAAGGTATTTTAAATAATGTCTCTGAAGAGATTTTAAACAGTGAGACCAACGAACCTATAGAGCGAATTAGGGCAGATGCTAGTGATCGCATTAAAGAAAACCAAAACAAAAATAAGGATCGATTTGACAGGCATCGAAGATCACCAAACAAATATAAAGAGGGAGACCTAGTCAGGGTAGTAAGAGCCATTGTTTCGAGTTCAGGAAAGTCGAAGAAGCTAGAGTCAAAATGCCAAGGGCCGTATCGAATCAAAAAGATTTTACCCAATGACAGATTTCTTATAGTAGACACACCACTTACACGTAAGGGAAAAACATACGAGAATGTGGTAGCGATTGATAAAATTTACCCCTGGATGAGCTTCGATGCACCGACATGTTCTTCTAGTGACGAAAGTATTTAGTTATAATAGATGATTACTTGTAAGATTTATTGATTTGTGAATGAATAATACAGATAACTTAATAATACAGACTTTGTTATATTATATCCAACAATACTTAGCTAAATGATACTCAACAATGTTTTCTTATACACGTATAGTTTTAAATCAATAATATCTAATTATAAAAGTTTTTTTTTTTTTTTTTAATAAGTACATAACAGTACAAATAATTTCCTTGTTTTTATGTTATACCTCACAAATATGTAACTTTAGTACTTATGATCTACTAATATGACATTATTTTAAAGGTAATTTAAAATAGGTATTTTAATCAAATTGATTATCTTAATAAGAGAGTTTAATTAAGTTGAGTGAACCATTTGGTACTGACTGTGAATTACAATAATGATGATGCTGATTTACATCTGATACTGACTATATAAAACGTGAGCGTTTCACACCCTGCACAGAGCTTCGGTTGGTTTAAACCGAGTATTTTGTAAAGAAAAACTGCTTACCTTAATTGAGTGCTTTGGTAGATTCGAGCCTAGCATGAGAATGATTATGTGATCAGTGAGGGTGTTTCACATCACAGAGCTTGGTTAGATGCGAGCTGGACATGAGTGATATGTCCTTGAGGGTCATAGCACAGAGTTCAAGCAGAATCTAACCACGTATGAGTGATATGATATAACACGCAGCTAAGGCAAATTGATGGTGAAAGACGTGAAGTAACCTCCTTTTGTTTAGCTATAGCTAAGTTTAACAGTAGATTTACTTCTCTCAGTTAAAATTAAATTAAAAATCAGATTAAAATTAATAAATAAGATTAAAAATTTAAAGATCAGCTGTAATTAATGTTTGTTTTAGGATGATTATAGCTTTAAACGAAGGGACCCGTTTATGTGACGGATGGCCGACTGTAACAGTCATTAATTTTATCGCTTACCATATTTATATTCATTACTAATTAATCACTTTAAACACTATTGCATCAAATAGTAATATCCTTAACCCAAGATATTCATAATCATAATTTTAAATCGAGTCATGAATCGATTAATTTCCGAACGTTACAAACTTGCAACACTGTCTCCGCCCGCATTCGAATTCAGAGACCCGTTGGGTATGTTTTGTGCAGTGTGAGTAAAAATAAAAATACTTTGTGAAAGTCTGTGTTTATATCAAGAACCCCATCCTTCTGAGCGTTTTTCAGTTACAATTCGGAAGAATGGGATTCCTGACTTTGCAATTAATCTCATCTTTAAAACTAGCACCATTTTACAACTTGTTTAAATAGTAGGTAAGCATAACGGAACGCAACCGTTATTAACTTACCTATTCCCCAAAGGGATCATCATCAGCAGTGTACCAATAGCACGCTTTACACGCACTATGCGAATCAACACTGAATATACGATGCACTATTGCGTTTATAAAATTCACTTACATATATTGGGTTAGAACTAGCAACTCAAACGTTTTACCGTCCAGGCTTCAGTGAAAAGACGAAACCAGGCTCCAGTAGATTAATTTTACGAATAGCTGGCGCGTTCTTTATATTCCTTTTCTTTCTATAAAATAAACAGGCACAAACTTAGAAAAAATTGGTTTCACAATAAAAGTTTAATCACATGTACCGCTTTTAAATTATGCACAAACGATTCATTTACCCAGATTATTATATTCATTATAGGATTTTGTAGACAGTCGGTTCAATTTTTCCAATAAAATTATCAATTTCGCAAAATAAAATAATATTTTGAACCAAGTTTGACATGTCCGTCATCGAAAACCATAAACTAGAACAATAGTTTTTATTGAACAGGCGCAATCGCCAAAATATTGACAAGCGGCATCGAATCGAAGCGATCCTTCGTCACGCCAGCGCTATCGAAATCGAAACGATTCGTAGCGATTGACACTTGGCTAGAGCCCAAGGGCTGACTTTAACCTCGGATAGAGGATAAGCATTGCGATACAACGTGGCAATGCCATTTTTTAGTTAGGAGTTTTAATTTTAATTTTAAGTGTATATAGTTAATTATTTATTAAAATAGTCTTAAGGCCCTTTTCCTGTCACGCGTATTTTAGTCCGCACTCGGGTCTCGTCCGCATGCGGGTGATAGCACGCTCCGGGCCACACGCAGGACAAAGATTTCGTTTGCTGCTGCAGTGTTGTGTGTGTCGCCAGTGGGTAAACAAACATGAACGTTAAAAAATAATTATCGCTTATATCATTTTCAAAAATAAAAAATATAAAAAACAATTCAGAGTAGATCCATATCTTGAAACTAGATCACTCACTGGAATGTTTAATGTAAATTTTCAAAATCTCCGAGATAACCATTGCAAATTTAAGAACTAATTCCGAATGTCTTTTGATGAGTTGCTGGGAAGAATTGAACATAAGTTGGCTGTATCCAGTTTACGACGAATCGCAATAAGTCCTACGGAGCGTTTAACAGTTACTTTAAAGTAAGTTACTCTACTTAAAAATTGGCTAAACCTTTCTATTATATTTCTCGGAAAGAATATTTTTGCTCTTCGATATCTCAGCGCAAAAGCCGTTTTTATCCTCTAGAGGATAAAGTTAATTGAATTTAGAACATCGTATGCACTAAATAAAGACACTAAAAAGTTGGAGCAGTAATGGCGGCCGGTGACCGCAACAGCTGATCGCTTGCTGTGGTGCCCATTTCACGTTCGAAGGTTGTCGTACCACATCAAATTTCAAAAATCGAATTTATTTCATTTAGTCATTTCCTCGCTGAGGTGGGATGAAAAGTTACGTGTTGCACTCGAGTGCAAAGATTTTTCACATTGTGCTCTTTTGATTCCGTCGCTAAAGCTCAGAATTCTAATTTTGAATCACTCGTTGCACTCGTGATTCAATTTTAGAATCCTTCGCTTGCTCGGTAATCAAAATTGAGCACGCGGTTAAAAAGCAACTTTGCACTCTTGTATAACAAATTACTATTTTTTCAAAATATTTAAGTGTGAATTAAAAGATATGATAAGATAATTAGAAGTATATATTTAAAGCATGTAATAGAACAATTATTAGTGACACTCAAAATATGTTAAAATTGAGATGGAGGTTTCATAGTAATAATTTCGCAAGACAATTATTATTAATGTGTCTCAGATCCAGTCGTTTTATCGTCTGTTGTACGGTTCTTGTTATTAGCAGTATATATGGTAGATGCAGAAGATGTAGTGACTTCGAGAATAGCCGCATTATCAATGGGACCAGACACAGAGCTCGTAGTATTGTAAGCAGCAATAGTTATGTCGCTCTCAAATGTACCTGTAAATCTTCACTTTCTAATTCTAACTGATTGCTTTTCAAATATTGTAGTAAAGTATTTTCAAACTCAGAAACTCAGAAGAGAGATTGCCTTCTTCCTCTTTTGTGTTGGTGGTGCTGATGCTGGAAATGATTGCTGGTTTGTCGAAGCCGATGTAGACGGCAGCTGTGTAAGGGGTGCCGAAGTAGACGGTGATGGTAGTGCTGTGGTAGGCGAAAACGGGGTAACCACATCATGAGCATTTCTTAGTGACTCATCTATCGCATCGTCTATCACTCTGTCCAAAAAAGTTAAAATTTCAAAATATTAGTACTTTTTTTTCTTTTTTGCTCCTGAACCTGATGATTGATTTCCGGCAAATTTCTCTTTTTTGTACATATCCCTAGCGGTGCGCCACCTCTGTTGATTTTTTTTATCTGGAAGCAAACAAAATGTAATATAATAATGTATTTTTTGCAGGTACTTAGCTACTGGAAACACTATGACCGACATGCATATGACCTACCAAATTGGAATCACAACGATAAGTAAAATAGTGAGACAAGTTTGTCGTATTATTTGGGATGAACCAGGGATGTAACGGAGGTGTTTTTATCGGAACCGAAGTCGGAGTTTTTAAATTTGATTCATCGGAGTCGGAGGCAGGGTCAGAAGTGGTGGCATGAGAAAGAATTTTTATTTAAGGACAAATAAAATATTATTTTGTCAATTTTTTTTTAATTATAAAATAAAACACAATGAAAAAAAATTAGCATATTTCCAAATAAACAAGAACACACATTATATTAAATGAACAAAACTTTAAAACAAATTAAATCAAATGAATTGACTCCAAAAGTGTAAGTAATACGCAGTGATTCGTTCAACAAACTAATTTATTGACATGACATACAGTTTAGGAAGACAAGCATAGATGGCGCTAGTAATAGCAAGTGGCTACAATTATTATGATAATTTTGTTACAATATTATCACCTCCGCTTAACAAAATCATGTATACATAATTACATATTATTAACAGGCAATACACCAAGCATTTTAGTGAAATATTTATGCTTTACAGAACCCAAGCTCTTTGTAAAAATATCAGCTGGCATATTGTTTGTTTCCAAATAGTCTACCTTTATAAACATGTTTGCAACTGCCTCCCTAATAAAATGATATCTTATATCTATGTGTTTTGACCTTCTATGGTACACTGGATTCGAAATTAACTTTTGTGCGCTTTGGCTATCATTATACAAAGTGATAATTTCTGAATCGCCTAAAATTTCAAACAAAATATTCTTTAAATAAATAGCTTCTTTGCTAGCTTCTGACATGGCAGTGTATTCTGCCTCTGTTGAGGACAATGCAACATTTCTTTGCTTCCGACATTCAAAAGATATAACAGATCCTGACAATTTAAAACAAAACCCTGAAAAAGATTTTCTATCATTTACATCTGAACCCCAATCTGCATCAACAAAGCCTTCGATACAAGATTCATCTTTAGAAAATACAAGACCAAGATTTTTAGTTCCTTTTAAATATCTTAAAATTCTTTTTAAGTGCTTCCAATGGTTTTCATCATATGAATTGTTAAATTGGCTAAGGTAACAAACGCTATAAGCAATATCTGGCCTGGTTAGCACAGCTAAGTACATTAAATTGCCTATCAGTTGCCTATACGGAATATTTTTATTACAACTTTTATTCTGAGTTTTCTCTAAACTTAAATTAATCTCCATAGGAGTTTCAGCAGTCTTACAATGTGACATATTGTATTTTTTTAACAAAGTTTCTACATATTTTTCCTGATCAACTGTTATTACATTTTTATACAAGTTTACTCTTAAACCTAAGCATTGCTTTATTTGACCCAAATCTTTTATTTTAAATTTGCAACTCAAATCCTGAACTAATACATTAGTTGCAATTTTACAGTTAGAAAAAACAAAAAAATCATCCACAAATAGAGCAATTATTACTTTAACATTTCCATCAAATTTTGTAAACAAACAAGGTTCATATTTAGACTTTGAATACCCTAAAGTCATCAAATAATCATTTACTCTTTGATACCAAGCTCTCGATGATTGTTTGAGTCCATAAATGGCACGTTTAAGCTTTAACACTTTATTCTTATCATTACTATCTCTATAATTTATAGGTTTTTCCATATACACACATTCATTTAAGTAACCGTTGAGAAAAGCTGTAGTTACATCGAGATGACGTATATCTAAATTTAATTTTACTGACAATGAAAACAACAATCTTAAAGTAGTATAACGTAGCACTGGGGAAAAAGTCTCATGATAGTCGATTCCCGCCTTTTGTGAAAAACCTTTTGCCACAAGTCTCGCACGGTAACGTACTTCACCAACCCTATCATATTTCTTTTTAAATACCCACTTGCACTGCACTACTGTAGAGTCATGAGGTTTATCAACGAGTTCCCACGCATCATTCTCCCTGAAAGATTCCAACTCCTCCTCCATGCTCTTTCTCCAATGTTTGCTTTCAGGTCCATTTAAGGCTTCCTCGAGTGTAATATCCGTTACATTGTGATCTTCTGGCTCTGTAATACACAAATGGTTATAGCCAAATCTATCAGGTATTTTTCTCACTCGTTTGTTTGTGATTCCAACTTCTTGATTCATGTTTATGATTGACTCATCTGATTCTGATGCTGTACTAAAAGTATCACAGCTATCGTATGTGTCATTTATCAAAGAAGCATCTGGTACATACGTGGTATCCTTCTCATCATCAATATCTGTGTCATTGATACTACTTTCCTCCTCTCCTTCCTCATGTTCCTGATCCTCCGCTGAATCCTTGCATTCAATGGGAATGTCAACTGTATTCTCAGCTTTCTCCATAATTATGATATCTCTGCTTGTTGTGACTGAGTTATTTTCTGGGTCATAAACCCTATAGCCCTTCACATTCTCTGAGTAACCGACCAAAATGAGTTCCTTGGCCTTCTCATCCCATTTCAACCTCTTCTCTTTGGGTATATGGATCATAGCTTTACTTCCGAAAATACGAACATGACTTAAGTTGGGCTTGTTCCCTGTCCAAACTTCATATGGAGTCATATTATTCAACCCGGTAACAACTGACCGATTTCTTAAATAAACAGAGGTATGCACGGCTTCTGCCCAAAACTTTTTGTCTAAACTCGCATCGAAAATTAGACATCTAGCCTTTTCCACCAAAGATCTATTCATTCTCTCGCATACACCGTTTTGTTCTGGTGTGTAAGGGTTAGTCCTTTGATGAATTATGCCTTGCTGTTTCAGATATCTATCAAAGTCTTGATTGCAGTACTCACCGCCGTTATCTGTCCGAAAAACTTTAATTTTCCTGTTTTTCTGGTTCTCAACCATGGACTGAAATTCTTTAAAATACTTAAATACCTCAGACTTTCTCTTCATGAAATAAATGAAAGCCATTTTGCTGTAGTCATCCACGAACAATACATAGTATCTGGATCCTCCAATGGATACATTCTCCATAGGACCGCACACGTCTGAGTGTATCAAATCTAGTACATTTTCTGTGTTGGATGAGCTAGGCTGAAAAGGTTGCCTCGTCTGCTTCCCCTTACAACACACTGTACACTTAGATTTGTTTATGTTTGCCATATCTGTGTATGAGATACCTTCTGCAGCTCCATTTTTCATTTTGTTCATACTAGTACTGTTGATGTGCCCCAAACGTCGATGCCAAGTTTCACTGGATGTTTTGGCTGTCGCTGCCAATATCTGTTCCACATTCTTAGTGTATAATCTGTACACACCATCAACTTGTTCTGCCTTTCCGACTAGAGTACCTTGTTGATTGTAAATGTAGCAAAATTTCTCTTTGAAAATTACATTATTTCCGTTCTCAATCAATCTACTCACGGAAAGCAAGTTTGTCGTTAAACTGGGTATGCACAATACATCGGAAACTGTGATGTCGTATTCTACATCCTTCACGACTGTAATTATGTTCACATCACCCGAACACAGCACCGGAACACACGTTTTGTTCGCAACTATGATCTCCTTGGTTTTATGTTCATAAGATGGATTCACAACGTATTCTTTTCTTGCTGTCATGTGTTTACTGGCCCCGCTATCGATGTACCAATTATCACAATTGAATTTTCCACTCAAAAAGATAGCACTGAAGGCATTGGATTGTTTTTTTTTTGCTTGTTTCGGAATTTGTCGGACACTGGTTTTTATAGTGACCTGTTTGTTTACATTTATAACATTTAATGACTTTGACAGGACTTTGTTTAAACGTTGCTGTCTGTCTTTGGTCATATTTAGTGTTGCCATTATATTTAATTCCCTGACGATTATTCACAGCAAAAGCAGTCTCCGAGTGGGAAACGTTAACAGATCCAACTTCACTACACATGTCCATCAGCTTCGTTTTTATAACATCAGCACTTATGTCTATGCCCGAATGTTCTATGGCCATAAGCATAGGACCATATTTTTCAGGTAATCCTGCCAACATTAATGCACCGATCCACTCATCTGATATTTTGAAACCTGTACCTTGTAGTCGCTGGCTTGTTTCAACTATCTGAGTTACGTACTGGGTCATCGAGTCGCAATTTTCAAGTCGAATGTTGATGAGTTTACGCAGCAAACCAATTTTTCTTGTATAGCCGGTATCATCAAACAGATTCTTCAACTTTTCCCATAGATCGTATGTTGTTGCGGCGTGTTTTATGTGCACATACAATGATGGATCAATAGTAAGCACTAATTTCGCTTTAGCTTTCGCATCATCACTTATTTGGGTTTCAGTAGATGAAGCCGCTAACCTCTGCGTAATGGCGGACGCCATATTTTCAAGCACCAACACATTTTGCACCGCAAAACACCACTCTTCATAGTTCTCGCGCCCTTTTAATTTCGGAATGTTAGCTAAATAGTTCGTCGTCATTTTTACACAAAACCACACAGTACTGAACAACTTGAGTTTATTATAACGAATTTATTTCACGTAAGCCCATAACCTGTAAGTAATACGCAGTGATTCGTTCAACAAACTAATTTATTGACATGACATACAGTTTAGGAAGACAAGCATAGATGGCGCTAGTAATAGCAAGTGGCTACAATTATTATGATAATTTTGTTACAATATTATCAAAAAGTAGTTTGTGAACTTTACGAACAAAAGCTTTGAAGCTTTGTCTCCATCCAATCTATTTCTTAACGAGTCGTAGATTAGGCCAGCGCCACTAAAAAGTTGTTCGCTCGCTACCGAGCCTGGTGGACACGACAAATATTGGCGGGCAATTGATTGAAGGGGCTGGAATTTTGTATTTCCATTTACTTTCCACCACAATAACGGATCATCACTAATACTTATACGTTTTTCTTTATTGAACTCATTAAGCATACTTTTCATTACAACAAATTGATCAAGAACTAAACATTTTTCAGATGTGGTATTATCATCGTCTTCATCACTACTTAACAATATATTCGACAAAACTGTTTGGACATTACTATGGCTAGCTTCTGTTGGTAATTCCATTCTTGCCCGTTTTTCAACAGGAACGGCAATATTATCAGCCTCGTTTTTAGATGTATCTGCATCAAATAGTGACATTATTTCTGTTTCAATCTTCTCTTTAACCACTTCATTAAAACATTTTGTTTTATAGCGAGGATCTAGATATGTTGCTATTGCAAAGAAATTATTTGATGGATGGTCACCAAATTTGGAATTTAATTGATCGACGGTACATTTTATTTTACTTTTTAATTTTTTCATTTGTGTCTTGTTTACTGCCTTCAGTGTGTTATGTATACTTTAGTGTGAATATAAGTGGGATTACTGATGAGATACTGGTGTTATTCGTTTCTGAAAGAGTTTCATCTGATATGTCATCTGCATTATTAGAAGCAGTTTTCTTTCTTTTTTTGTTCGTTTGCTTGTTGAACTAAACATTCCACCACCGGAAATATTGCAAGTTCCCTATAAAATTCAGGTACCCTATTGTATATTAGGTGATAAAGCTTTTCAGCTGAATGATTATACAATGAAACCATACGATAGTACTCGGGAAAGGGGTTCGTGTGAAAGAATTTTCAACTACCGACTGTCAAGAGCACGTAGAGTAGTAGAAAACGCGTTTGGAGTACTTAGTTCTGTCTTACAGAGTTCTGCGTAAACCTATGCTTTTGGAACCAGAAACTGCAACTAAAGTCGTGCTGGCAACGGTTCATCTATATAACTACTTACGCAGTAATTCTAACTTTACATCGCCGGGAACGGAAGAGCAACAGAAAATGCCAATACAATACGATCCCACTTAGCAAGACACTTTGTTACAAACCATACAATAATTTGGCAAAATGAGTAGCAGTAAAGTGACTGACTCACATGTTCCAAAGTATCGCGAGTGGTACCGGGTTCATTTTTAACCGCCATAAAGTCGAAGTCATCATACGCAAACCACTTTGATTCATACGTATCTTGAGCACCTGAAATAAACAAGTAATTCATTAAATAACCACGTGTATTTATTTTCTATTAGCTTATTTAATACTAATTATTACTCGGTTATTTCGGCGTTTTATCCCACTAATAGGGTGGGCCATCTATTGGTACGTTTAAAATGCGATCAAAAGAGTACTCTTTTGATCGCATTTTAAACGTACCAGTCAGCGTATACCCGTCCGAGGAGAGAGAGAGATGGAGTTGAAGCTAGGCAACGGAATCTACCTGCATAATGTTGTCGTGGCTGATATAATGGACGATTGCATCCTGGGCTTAGACTTTATGAGGAAGAATTGTTATGAGATCGACGTTAATCAAGGAGTTATGAAATGTGGACAAGAGGAACTTTTCATGGAAGGAGCGTTACCAGGAAATGTGTACAGCCTAAAGAAGATTGTTCTTCCTCCGAGATCGGAAACGATTGTGCCGGTTAGTCTTCCTCGGAATCCTGGGCAGAATCATCGTTGTGTACTCGTGGAAAAGGTAGACAATGACCTTCCATGGAAAGTGGCACGAACTTTGGTCAGAGCCACCGACATCTCAGGGGTACGTGTGCTGAACCTTAGTGATAAGGAACAGATGATAGAAAAAGGCACTCTGATTGGTACTTGCGAGGAAGTGGATTGGTTGCGTCGATGCCAATATCTTTCGACCGGGACCCTCAGCAAGGACGCACAAACGAAAGTGACCACACTTTTAGACGACTGTCGCAGCGCTCTGTCTCAAAATGAACTGGTCAAGGCAAAGAAAATGTTACAGAAGTACGCCAGTGTTTTCTCTTCAAACGATGGTGATATCGGGAAGACTGGCTTAGTTCAACACAAAATAAACACAGGAGAAGAATTGCCTATCCGTCAGCGGCCAAGAAGATTGCCGGTAGCACGTGAAAAGGAAGTGGAAACCATGATTGAAGGAATGGTGAAGGATGGTGTTATAGAACCTTCATCCAGTCCATGGTGTTCACCAGTAGTGCTGGTAAGAAAGAAGGATGGCAGCATGCGGTTTTGTGTTGACTATCGTCGTCTAAACGACGTCACGAAGAAGGACAGCTATCCTTTGCCAAGAATTGATGACACGCTGGACATGCTTACTGGAGTGAAGTGGTTTAGCACGCTAGACCTAAAAAGTGGTTACTGGCAAGTTGAAATTGACCCTAAGGACAAGGAGAAAACTGCATTCTCGACAGGAAAGGGCCTGTGGCAATTTAAAGTTATGCCGTTTGGATTGTGCAATGCTCCGGCAACGTTTGAAAGGTTGATGGAACTTGTACTAACCGGGTTAATTGGCGATGCCTGCCTGGTCTACTTGGATGACATCATCATCGTAGGCCGTACGTTTGAAGAACATCTTCAAAACCTGGAACGCGTGCTCATGAAGATCCAGAGTGCAAATCTCAAGTTGAGTCCAAAGAAGTGTTCACTTTTCAAACGTCAAGTCAGCTTTTTGGGATACGTAGTGTCGGAAGAAGGCATCCGCACAGATCCAGAGAAAATCGCCGCTGTCAAGGATTGGCCAATTCCAAAAGACAAGACACAGGTCAGAGCATTTTTGGGTTTGTGCTCCTATTATAGGCGATTCGTCAAGAACTTTGCGGACATAGCCAAACCCCTCCACAAACTAACCGAGGAAAAGCGACATTTCTACTGGGATGAAAGTTGCGACGTCGCATTCCAGGAGCTAAAGGAACGTCTGTGCAGAACACCTATTCTGGGGTATCCTGATACGAACAAGGAATTTATAGTTGACACAGACGCAAGTGATATCGGACTTGGCGGTGTGTTATCTCAACGCAATGGCGATCAAGAGGTTGTGATAGCATACTTCAGCAAGTCATTATCGAAACCAGAAAGGAACTATTGTGTCACGAGACGGGAATTGCTTGCTGTGGTAAAGTCTTTGCAGCATTTTAGCAAATATCTGCTGGGACGGAAATTCCATTTACGTACTGACCATGCTGCGCTGAAATGGCTATTGCAGTTCAAAACTCCAGAAGGACAAGTTGCGAGATGGATTGAACTACTGCAGGAATACGACTTTGTGATTGAACATCGCAGCGGAAGATCTCATGGCAACGCCGACGCATTGTCAAGAAGACCTTGCCCTGAAGACTGCAAGCATTGTACTAGGCAAGAGGGTAAAGAAGTCGTACCTGTGAGAATGGTCAAGACAGACCTCAGCAGCGAGTGGAAGGAAAGCCTACAATGTGCACAGCAGGAAGATTCGGACATCAAGCCGATTCTGGGGTGGATGAAGGCCAGTGCTCCTAAGCCCACGTGGAGTGACGTCTCAGCGATGAGTTCGATCACAAAAAGTTATTGGGCCCAATGGGACAGCTTAGTGATTCAGGATGGAGTCCTGTGCCGTAAATGGGAAAATGCTCGGGGAGACAGCTGTCATTTGCAAATGGTTGTCCCTAAAGCAAAAGTACCGAATGTCCTACAGCTGTACCATAATGGTTCTTCAGGAGGCCATATGGGAGTAAAACGGACTCTACTGAAGATAAGAGAACGGTTTTACTGGGTCCACTGTCGTGACGATGTCGAGGACTGGTGTCGCAAATGTACAAGTTGTGCGGCTGTAAAAGGACCTCAGACTCGCAGTAGAGGTGCATTAAAATTGTACAACGTCGGTGCACCATGGGAAAGGATAGCCCTAGATGTTGCGGGACCTTTTCCGGAAAGTGAAAGTGGTAACAAGTATTTCATGGTTGTAATGGATTACTTCACTAAGTGGCCGGAAGTCTTCGCCATTCCAAATCAAGAAGCCTCAACAGTTGCAGATAAACTAGTTCATGAAGTCTTCTGTCGTTTTGGAGTACCCTTGGAGATTCACAGCGATCAAGGAAGGAATTTTGAGTCCCAAATATTCCAGGAAACTTGTCGAGTTATGGGTACTCATAAAACGAGAACAACTTCTTACCACCCACAATCGGATGGAATGGTGGAAAGATTTAATCAGACATTGGAGAGATACCTGGCAAAAGTCGTGGAAAACCGGCAACGCGATTGGGACAAGCATATACAACCGTTTTTGCTGTCATACCGAAGTGCTGTTCATGAAAGTACATCGGTGACACCAGCCTTCGCAAACTTTGGAAGAGAATTACGGCTGCCCGCAGATCTGATCACTGGAATACCACCTGATGCCCCACGCAGTATAACCGATTATGCGAATGACTTGCGGAACACTTGTGGAGACTTTAATATTAACAGGTTAGATAATAATAATATATCCCGTCAGTTTGAACAACTCCTAGCTAGCTACAATTTACAATTGACAATAAAGGAACCGACTAGATTGGGTAGCATGACTTGCATCGACAATATAGCACATAATATTAAAGGCTCAAAATCTAAAGTACTAGAACTTTCGCTGTCTGATCATACTGCACAATTAATGACATGCCCCGTAAAGAAAAGTTATCACATTACACACTGGTACAAATCTAAACGAGACTATTGTGAGGATAACATAAGAATGTTAATAAACTGCATTGAAAGTCTTAGCTTTACAGAATGCTACACAAATAGTGATCCCGAAAAGGCTTATGATACTTTCTTCGACCAATTTAAACTATTCTACGATCTGTGTTTCCCTATCATAAATGTTAAAATACCTATTTTTCGGAAGCCCAAATGGTTAAGCAAAGGTATTAGAGTGTGTTCAAAACGAAAACGTCAACTTCTCTGGAAATATAGGTTAACGAAAAGTCCGCAGGATAAAAAATATTTTCAAGACTATACAAAAAGACTAAGAACCATAATTAAAAAAACACAGAAATCTCAGAATAACTACTTTATAAATGCAGCTACAAACAAAGCAAAAGCAATTTGGAAAATCGTAAATAATTATAAAACTGTGACGCCTAAGGAAGACATTAAGAAAATTAAAGTAAATGACAAAGTAATAACATTGCCGCAAGAAATAGCGGAATCATTTAATACTTATTTTATCGAAGACATTAAACCTACGCCTAAGGGAAACGATGATTACCTAAAAACAATGACATATAATAGTTGCAATTCAATGTTCATGAAACCAACAAATCCGTATGAAGTTGACCAGATAATAAAAGGACTTAAAAATACTAATAGTACAGGTTATGACAATATAGACACTAAAATTATTAAACGTATATCTCATCTTATAGCTCCAGTACTTAGCACCATTATAAACCTGTGCCTGGAACAGGGAATATTTCCCTCAAAACTCAAAATAACTTTGATAAATCCATTGTTTAAAAAGGAGGATAAGGAACAGATGAAATTTTATAGACCTATAGCCTTAATACCTGTTTTTGCAAAAATATTTGAAAAAGTTATTTATAACAATATATATAACTATTTTGAAGCCAATAACATATTCACAAAAGAGCAATTTGGATTTCGTAAAGGCAAATCGACTAGCGACGCGCTGTTAAATTTTTTAAAGACAGTTATGACAGGACTTGACAACAAAAAACAAGTAACTGCAATATTTATGGATATGTCAAAAGCCTTTGATCATGTAGATCATAATATCCTCATAAATAAATTAGAAAAGTACGGAGTGAGAGGAAATGCATTAAAGCTAATTAGATCATACTTAAAAAACAGGTTTCAAATAACTCAAATATCTAGAACAGCTGATGATACAAAATATGAACAAACGTTTAAGTCAGAGCCTAAAATTGTTAATTTCGGAGTGCCCCAAGGTAGTATTGTCGGCCCGCTTTTATTCATAATATATATCAATGACCTCCCAAAAGTCATAAATAATGAGATGATATTATTTGCGGACGATAGTACTGCTATTTTCACTGACGAAATTCAAGAAAATTATGAAATGGACATAAATAACTCCCTCGAAAGTATAATAAATTGGTTAGGGGCAAACAATCTAAAAGTTAACATTGATAAAACATGCTATATGTCCTTTGCAAATAAAAATAAAAAAACAAAAATTCTTCAAATACATTATAAGGGTGAAACGGTGAAGGAAGTTAAGACTATAAAATTTCTTGGCTTTCAAATTGACTCTGAACTAAACTGGAAAACGCAAGTCGACCATGTTTGCAAAAAACTAAATCAGTTTTCATACGCCCTCTATATGTTACGTAAAGTTACAAGTGAGAGTACTTTGCTGAGTGTCTATCATGCATATGTGGGCTCCACATTAAGATATGGCATCCTCTTCTGGGGTAATTCAGCAAACAGGGAGTACGCTCTTAAAGCCCAAAAAAAATGTCTCAGAAGTATATGTGGCCTTAGAGAGACTGAATCATGCAGACCAGAATTCAAAAGATTGAAAATCTTGACCTTACCTTCATTATATATATTCGAAGCGGTAATGATGGTAAAACGCGATATAGGTAGTTATGAAACATTGAGAAGTGCGAGACACAAAACGAAACTAAGAGGCTTTATATGTAGAACTGTAAAGTATAAATCAAGTGTGTTTGGGATGGGAATAAAAATATATAACAGACTCCCAATTTGTATTAAAAATATCCCGTCCTTGAATGTTTTCAAGGTCAGGCTTAAAGAGTTTCTTTTAAGTAAAGCTTACTATTCAATTAATGAATTTCTGAATGACCGAGCTATTGACTAAATGTGTATAATATAATGTAATTTTAAAACAGCTAAATTGACTGTTTCATGGTATTATTATGACTAATTATTGTATGATTATAAATTAAGATTATGAATCCAAAACCAATTTGACTACCTATATTAAAGTACAAAGTGTTCATGACGTAATTTATTTTAATTGAAATTGACATGTGAATAATATTGTAACCAGTCATGTATTTTATATTAATTGAAATTGACATATAATTATTGTGGCCGGCGTAATTTATTTTATTTTTAAATGAAAATAACATGTATATATTGTAGTTAATGTAATTATGACCAGTGATGTATTTAATTTAATTTAATTTTAATAATTATTATTTTTTTAAACATTGTACACCCCATGGGTATGTTACAGAGATATTATTACAAATCATTATAAGAACTGACCATACACCTGTAACAAGCAATAAATGAATTTGAATTTGAATTTTGAATTTTGAACAAAATGAATGACATTTATGAGCACGTCAGACAATCGGGCCAGCAAATGTCTGAAAAGATGAAAACCCGTTATGACCGCAAAATGAACAATAAAGGGTTCGACGAAGGTTCACTAGTGTGGTTGCACAATCCAGTTCGCAGTAAAGGGAAATCTCCTAAGCTTCAAGCTAAATGGGACGGGCCGTACCGGATTGTGACAAAAATTAACGACGTGACCTATCGTATACAGAAAGGTACAAGAAGTGCTCCTAAGATCGTCCATGTGAATCGACTGGCGCGTTATTATGGGACCGATGATGCTCGGGACGAGCATGTCTTAGGAGGGGGCAGTGTTACGCGCCAGGATTAATGTCGGGTACATTTAGTTACTACTAGCGCCATCTAGTATCGAGTAGCAGAACTAGTAGGGTCAAGTACCTTCTAGATATTTCTTTGCCAGAACATTCCACACTTCTCGGTATCTGGTCAGTCGGCAGCGGTAGTTACGAGTACTTTCCAGATGTTTCGAGAATGGAAGTTTCTAGAATAAACTGACCTATAAAAGGAGCGCGTATTCCGCGACCGAGGCAGTATTGGATTAGCGATACAAGCGAATACTTCGGAAGCGATCTTCAAGTGCGAATAAAGTGATCAGTGGTGAACTTGTGTTTAATAATTAGTGAGTTTAAAGTTGTAATTAGTGTTTTTAAATTAAAGTGTCATTTTGGTTATTTAATCGGCTGTTTTTATTGTCACGAACCCCAAGCTCGTAACATTACCGTTACCGTCACTGTACATTTACGAAATTTGTATGTTTGTTATGAAAAATAAACAGTTATTTAAGACTGCAAATGATGTTAATCCTCGGAACAGAAGGGATCCCTATAAATTAGTGTTGAATGATTTACCTAGGCTAGCTAAATACAATAATAAATGCGTAGCAATGTGTGTGCGAGTTTATAATAAAATACCGAGGCATTTGAAAACATATAATACAAAACTCTTTAAAATCAAATTTTATAAATGGTTATATGAATATAGTTTTTATAGCTTAAAAGAGTTTATAGAGAAAAAATTCTGATGTTCTTTGGAGAGGTTATTGTTGATGCCTCTTTATCCTGTTCACTGACTGTAAAATTTTGCATGCTTGGTCTAATCCTAGCTAAACATGTTTGTGCCATTTAAATCTGTAATTAACATCTTTGTATACCATGTTTACGCAAATAAATATTATTATTATTTTCGGATGTTTTCTTTTTCTCAGCTCTGAGCTGGTTTCGTCTACATTTACGGGTTAAAACCAAGTAAATGCAGCGTGTAATGTGTTCCTATTCAAGATGAGAGTGTATTTTCATCTTCCAACTGCATGAATTTTCGAACTATTCTACATGTATTTAATATGGCAGCTTTCTGTAGGTTTATATAGACAGATTCTTCCAACTCTAGTAATTTTAGACTACGGAGCAGATGATGTGGGATTACACCTGTCGTGGAGAGAACTATGGGAATAACATAAACTTTTTCTTGTCTCCATATTCTTGTGACTTCGTCTTTAAGTTCGGCGTATTTGCTAATTTTTTCAGCTATTGTTTTTTGTAGGTTGTGGGTATTAGGAACTGCGATGTCTATGAGGTAAGTGATTTTTTTTATTTTATCCTGAAGCGTTATGTCTGGTCTGTTATAGTGTATGGTCTTATCTGTAAGTATGGCGCGATCGTAATATAGTTTGTCTGTATTTGTTTGTATATTATTATTATTCTCTTTATTTATTTTCCTTACATACTAATTTACATTTTTAAATATTTCTTTAAAAAACATTAAAAAATTAAAAAAATAAAAAAACATTTAAAAATATAAAAAATAGTAGTCCGCCGGTGTCGGGAGCAGAGTCCAAGCTACCGGTGGTTAGGGTTCCAGAAAAAGGAACCTCCTCACAATACGAGCCGTATCGAGGAGTACTGCCTTCTGTATCAGGCCCTTTACCCAACTGCGTAACGCCAACTTCGACAGATGGTCGTCGAAGCTTTTGGCCATCAGGCCATTGGCCGTAACGACAATCGGCACAATGACAGCCGAGTCCACATTCCACATGTCGACAACCTCGTGTGCTAAGTCGAGATACTTGATTTGTTTCTCTTTCTCAGCCTTCACGAGGTTCTCGTCATGTGGGATGGTAACATCGATTATCATTGTGCGGCGCGCTAATCGGTCTATCACCACGATATCCGGCTTATTGGCAACAATAGTCCTATCAGTGATGATAGACCGATCCCAGTACAAAGTGACATGGTCATTTTCGAGAACTGGGTCGGGCACATACTTGTAATACGGTACCTCAGAATCCACAAGATTGTATTTCAAAGCAAGTTGCTGATGGATAATCCTGGCCACTTGGTTATGCCTGTGCAAGTACTCGCCGTTAGCCAGACGAGAACAACCAGAGATAATATGTCTGATGGACTCACCCGGACGGTGGCATGCCCGACACATGTCAACCGTCCCGTCCTTCATAATATGCCTCCGGTAGTTATTCGTCAAGATAACTTCGTCCATAATCGCACAGACAAAACCTTCGGTTTCCCCGAAGAGATCTCCGAAACGTAGCCAGGCCACGGACGCTGAGAAATCTACATCGGACCCATGAAGAGCCCGATAGAAGCGCCCGTGAAGCTCCTTACCTTTCCATACCTCCTTGCGGTCATCTGTAGTAAGTATCACAGGTGTGCGCCAGTTCTCTTTAGCCATGGACAACGGGGTGAGTCCCTTGTCCACTGCGACCACATCTCGGTGCATACCCACATCGGCTTTGAGAAAATATTCTCTGAGACTGCACATCTCGCGGTTGTGGAGAGTCTTAGCATTTAAAAAGCCTCGACCTCCACACTTCCGCGGGATGTACAGTCTCATCACCGACGATCGTGGGTGATGCATCCGGTTTGCGGTCAGCAGTGTACGGACCCTTCTATCCAGGGCGTCGAGTTCGGTTTGAGTCCATTTGAGTATGCCGAAAGTGTACATTAATACCGGCATGACCCAACCGTTGAAGGCGCGCACCTTATTTCCGCCCGACAAAAGGCTGTTTAAAACCTTTTTCAGGCGGCCAAAGAAGCGCTCCCTCAGCGATTGCTTCAAGTCAGTACCGTTAATGCCCAACGCTTCCAACATACCCAAATACTTGTAGGTTTCGGTTGAGCTGAGGGATCTAACCTGTATGGAATCAGAGAGGTGAATTCCCTCAGATTCCATAATCTCCCCTTTCTTTACATGCATGACTGCACATTTGTCCACACCAAATTCCATCCTGATGGCACTACTGAAGGTTTCAGTTACCTTTAGTAGCTCCATCAGTCGCAAATTGTTGGGTGCAAAGAGTTTCAGATCATCCATGTAAAGAAGGTGAGATATGGCCTGACCACCTCTTCTCAACCGATAGCCTAGGCCTGAATCCTCCAGCAGTGTGCTTAGAGGATTCAGAGCTAAGCAAAACCAAAGTGGACTCAAACTGTCGCCCTGAAATATTCCCCGTTTAATCCATACAGGCTCATCACTCCCTTGGATCGGTCGACATCCTGGATAGCGAAGGACTGTTTTCCATTGCCTCATACATGACTCAAGGAAGGTGCGTAGAGTTGCGTCTATTTTGTACAACTCCAACACCTTCATGAGCCATGTATGTGGCACAGAATCATAGGCCTTCTTGTAATCTATCCAACATGTCGACAGATCCTTGCGGGATCGACGAACCTGTTGGCTTATGGACATGTCTATGAGGAGTAGCTCCTTAGTGCCGCGGGACCCCTTCCTACATCCATTCTGAGAGGCGGACATAATTGAGTTACTCTCAATGTGCTCATTAATTTTCGCTCTCAGGATGGATGTAAGAAGTTTATAGACCGTCGACAAACAAGTAATCGGTCTATAATTCTTGGGTTCCGTGGGACTACCTGTCTTATGGAGCAGGTGGGTAACGCCAGTTGTTAGAAACTGTGGTAGCGACCCAGAATCTAAGGATGACTGGAATTGAGATGCCAGGAGCGCGTGTGAGCTGCTATACCACTTAAGCCAGAAGTTGTGCAGTCCGTCCGGTCCAGGAGATTTCCAATTCGGTAACGGACGGACTGCTTTGGCTACATCCAATGTTGTTATGGTAATTTTTTCCATTTGTGGTATAGCTTCGCACACGCGCTCGACATCGCGCATCCAGCCACCTTCAGCGTGACAGATGGGCACCGACCAGATGCTGCGCCAGAATATACTCGTGGCGACATCATCCGGGCGGCACACGTCTGTCACACTTTGTTCAGGTCGCTCCCAAGCTCTGTATACCCACCTCTCATCGCTCTGGAACATGCGATTCTGCGAGTATCGATCAACCCGCCGCTTGTACCGCCGAATACGGCTTGCCCATGCACAAACTTTCTGCTTCAGGAAGTCAATGCGCTCTGTGACACGGGACGTGAAATCTCGAGGGCTGATTTCAGTCCCCGAAAACGCCCGCCTCACAAAGCGCATCACACGTGGTCGTGTATTGCCCTCCCTGAAGCAGTATAGTTTGCCGGTGAGTGCCCTAGTCTCATCGATACGCCGCTCGATCCTGCGCTGCCAGGCTGGTGCAGCTGGCTTTGGTCGTATAGCTTCGTCACACCCAGGAAACTTTACGTTTGCTATACGACATGCCGCAACAGCCCCGCAATACAGGATTGAGTGCGTATCAACGAGGCTCTCGCTGCTTTCGAAGATGTTTTGCAGCAGCGAGTCCAAAGCACACACCAGCGCCCTATTCTTTTTGTGCATAGGCAACCGTGGTAATCGGGGCCGAAGTTCGGTCGGAGTTGATCTATACTCACGAAGCGCATCCTCCAGCGCGCTCCTCAGTCGATCGTTGCACTGGCTACTTACCGTGACAACCCTATCATCTACCTCATCGCTAACATTATTGGGCCGCGGTGTGATGCTACCATTAACTGGTGCTTGTACCGCGGTCTGTGTCGGGGTCGAGATGATAAGGTTGTTCAGTACCTCTGAGCGCAGCCTATCAAGTGCGGCATCGTCCAACCTGTGATTACGTTGAATGACCCGCACCTGATCCGACAATCGTTGGGCCGAGACGTTAACAGTTGGTTCCAAGTCCTGAAACAGAGACAGCATTCTGACACGGTACGCAGTGAGGTTAGTTCCCCCCTCTGTAGACCCATAGTATGCGCGCATGACGTTTTCATTCATGGACTGCGTCCATCTCATGCGCTGCACACAACCACCGGTAGCGGGGACCCGGCTCGGAGCCGGTTGGCCCCTAGGTCCCAAGCCCCTCGGTGGCCGGCCTCTCCCTTGCCGACGTACAGGTGTTGGCGACGTCGGCGGGGAGAAATACTCGTCACTCGAGCTCGACGCAACTGCAACCGCCGGTGACAATGGTGATCCGATGTCCGGCGGCGGCGAGGCGGAGCTGAGCGACGGGTCCGGAGGTGGTGGGCGTGCGCGTTGTAAAGCTGCTCTCGTTAGCATAGTTCAAGCATTATTTCATTCCTTTCATATTTTCGTTGGTGTGATTTAATTGTGACAGATTTCATAATATGTCGGTCGTATAAGAGTTTTCTTTTTCTTCTCGCATATTGTTTGCTTTTTGGATTTGTTTAGGTTCTATTGCTTATTTTACTGGTTCTTGGAATTTCTTTTGCAAAATTGTGGATGTGTGAGACCGAAAAGTATTATTTAAAGATGAAATTACGATTACGAAAAACAGAGCTTGATCTGACAGCCAGAGTTGCCAGCTATTATTATTATTATTATTAATAGTCCTATCAGTGATGATAGACCGATCCCAGTACAACGTGACATGGTCATTTTTGAGAACTGGGTCGGGCACATACTTGTAATACGGTACCTCAGAATCCACAATTTTGTATTTCAAAGCAAGTTGCTGATGGATAATCCTGGCCACTTGGTTATGCCTGTGCAAGTACTTGCCGTTAGCCAGACGAGAACAACCAGAGATAATATGTCTGATGGACTCACCCGGACGGTGGCATGCCCGACACATGTCAACCGTCCTTCATAATATGCCTCCAGTAGTTATTCGTCAAGATAACTTCGTCCATAATCGCACAGACAAAACCTGCGGTTTTCTCGAAGAGATCTCCGAAACGTAGCCAGGCCACGGACGCTGAGAAATCTACATCGGACCCATGAAGAGCCCGATAGAAGCGCCCGTGAAGCTCCTTACCTTTCCATTCCTCCTTGCGGTCATCTGTAGTAAGTATCGCAGGTGTGCGCCAGTTCTCTTTAGCCATGGATAACGGGGTGAGTCCCTTGTCCACTGCGACCACATCTCGGTGCATACCCACATCGGCTTTGAGAAAATATTCTCTAAGACTGCACATCTCGCGGTTGTGGAGAGTCTTAGCATTTAAATCTCCCCTTTCTTTACATGCATGACTGCACATTTGTCCACACCAAATTCATCCTGATATTGCACTGCCTGCCTGCCTGCCATTGCCTGATATGCATTGATATTTTTTTTTTTTTGTTGTTGCAAAAGCTAAAAGTATCCCCGTCAAGTATGAAAAACGATTTCGTTCATGTGGCTCCCTCTACTGGCCTTACAGTATGCCATATGCCAGCATCATTTTCGAAGAAAAATGGGCCAATTATGCCACCACTCCAAAATCCACCCCAAACTGTGACTCTTGGAGGATGCATTGGTCTCTCTTCGATTGCGTGTGGCTGTTTTTAACCCCAAATCCGGCAGTTTTGCTTGTTCACATATCCGCCGAGATGGAAATGCGCTTCGTCCGAAAAGATGATTTTTCTACAAAAATCGACGTCATTATTGAGCTGGTCTATGGCCCACACAGCGAACTGATATCGAAGCGGATGGTCATTTGCTTTCAACTTCTGAGTCATCTGGATCTTGTAGGCGAATAATCCGAGGTCTTTGTGCAGTATTCTCCTCAGGCTGGTGCGACTAATGCTCAGTTGCTGCGATCGGCGTCGAGTTGAGGTCGTCGGATTCTGTCTCACACTTTGAGCCACAGCCTCAATATTCTCGGGTGTGCGCACTGTCCGAGCTCTGGGACCACTTCTGTCATCCACTAACATCCCTTTCTCACGAACTTTCTTCACCAATTTGCGTATAGCGCCTTCCGTGGGTGCTTTATCACGACCCATATTTCTTTTCAAAATTCGCACAGTTTCGGCGACACAGCACTGACTTTGAAAATAAGTTTTTAAAATTTCAAAACGCTATTCAAGAGAAAACGTGTTGTTTCGTGCCGCGGGCGGTATGGCTAATGAACTGTAAAAAATTCCGGTCTGTAGCTCGTTTGCCGTTGTCATACGACGAAATTCAAAAACGTACCAACAGATGGCCCACCCGTTATTATGAAGGCGAAAGTTTGTGAGTGTGGGAGTATGTATGTTTGTTCCTTCTTCTCGTTCAAACGGCTGCACCGATTTAGATGAAATTTGGTATCCAGGTAGATTACATCCTGGATTAACACATAGGCTACTTTTAATCCCGGATTAACGCGGGTAACACAGCAGGGCGCCGCTAGTTTTAAATAGATGGAAATAAAACATTATTTTCTACATGCTTCCACGCTTTTTTCACAAAATAGAATGCTATTAAAATATAATGTAGAAAAACTTTTTAGTGCGGTACTGATATTGCATCTTAATTTTATAAATGATTGCAGCTTCTAAATTACAAGTATATTTTCAATTTTAAACGCTAAAAGAAATCGAGTGAAGATTCCTTAATTTTACTTACACATATGTAAGTAGTGTAATAATAAGTATAAGTATAAAGGTAACTGAAACGATCAAACGATGACGAACCTTCAGTAGTGCCATCAGGATGAATTTGGTGTGGACAAATGTGCAGTCATGCATGTAAAGAAAGGGGAGATTTAAATGCTAAGACTCTCCACAACCGCGAGATGTGCAGTCTTAGAGAATATTTTCTCAAAGCCGATGTGGGTATGCACCGAGATGTGGTCGCAGTGGACAAGGGACTCACCCCGTTATCCATGGCTAAAGAGAACTGGCGCACACCTGCGATACTTACTACAGATGACCGCAAGGAGGAATGGAAAGGTAAGGAGCTTCACGGGCGCTTCTATCGGGCTCTTCATGGGTCCGATGTAGATTTCTCAGCGTCCGTGGCCTGGCTACGTTTCGGAGATCTCTTCGAGAAAACCGCAGGTTTTGTCTGTGCGATTATGGACGAAGTTATCTTGACGAATAACTACTGGAGGCATATTATGAAGGACGGTTGACATGTGTCGGGCATGCCACCGTCCGGGTGAGTCCATCAGACATATTATCTCTGGTTGTTCTCGTCTGGCTAACGGCAAGTACTTGCACAGGCATAACCAAGTGGCCAGGATTATCCATCAGCAACTTGCTTTGAAATACAAAATTGTGGATTCTGAGGTACCGTATTACAAGTATGTGCCCGACCCAGTTCTCAAAAATGACCATGTCACGTTGTACTGGGATCGGTCTATCATCACTGATAGGACTATTAATAATAATAATAATAATAGCTGGCAACTCTGGCTGTCAGATCAAGCTCTGTTTTTCGTAATCGTAATTTCATCTTTAAATAATACTTTTCGGTCTCACACATCCACAATTTTGCAAAAGAAATTCCAAGAACCAGTAAAATAAGCAATAGAACCTAAACAAATCCAAAAAGCAAACAATATGCGAGAAGAAAAAGAAAACTCTTATACGACCGACATATTATGAAATCTGTCACAATTAAATCACACCAACGAAAATATGAAAGGAATGAAATAATGCTTGAACTATGCTAACGAGAGCAGCTTTACAACGCGCACGCCCACCACCTCCGGACCCGTCGCTCAGCTCCGCCTCGCCGCCGCCGGACATCGGATCACCATTGTCACCGGCGGTTGCAGTTGCGTCGAGCTCGAGTGACGAGTATTTCTCCCCGCCGACGTCGCCAACACCTGTACGTCGGCAAGGGAGAGGCCGGCCACCGAGGGGCTTGGGACCTAGGGGCCAACCGGCTCCGAGCCGGGTCCCCGCTACCGGTGGTTGTGTGCAGCGCATGAGATGGACGCAGTCCATGAATGAAAACGTCATGCGCGCATACTATGGGTCTACAGAGGGGGGAACTAACCTCACTGCGTACCGTGTCAGAATGCTGTCTCTGTTTCAGGACTTGGAACCAACTGTTAACGTCTCGGCCCAACGATTGTCGGATCAGGTGCGGGTCATTCAACGTAATCACAGGTTGGACGATGCCGCACTTGATAGGCTGCGCTCAGAGGTACTGAACAACCTTATCATCTCGACCCCGACACAGACCGCGGTACAAGCACCAGTTAATGGTAGCATCACACCGCGGCCCAATAATGTTAGCGATGAGGTAGATGATAGGGTTGTCACGGTAAGTAGCCAGTGCAACGATCGACTGAGGAGCGCGCTGGAGGATGCGCTTCGTGAGTATAGATCAACTCCGACCGAACTTCGGCCCCGATTACCACGGTTGCCTATGCACAAAAAGAATAGGGCGCTGGTGTGTGCTTTGGACTCGCTGCTGCAAAACATCTTCGAAAGCAGCGAGAGCCTCGTTGATACGCACTCAATCCTGTATTGCGGGGCTGTTGCGGCATGTCGTATAGCAAACGTAAAGTTTCCTGGGTGTGACGAAGCTATACGACCAAAGCCAGCTGCACCAGCCTGGCAGCGCAGGATCGAGCGGCGTATCGATGAGACTAGGGCACTCACCGGCAAACTATACTGCTTCAGGGAGGGCAATACACGACCACGTGTGATGCGCTTTGTGAGGCGGGCGTTTTCGGGGACTGAAATCAGCCCTCGAGATTTCACGTCCCGTGTCACAGAGCGCATTGACTTCCTGAAGCAGAAAGTTTGTGCATGGGCAAGCCGTATTCGGCGGTACAAGCGGCGGGTTGATCGATACTCGCAGAATCGCATGTTCCAGAGCGATGAGAGGTGGGTATACAGAGCTTGGGAGCGACCTGAACAAAGTGTGACAGACGTGTGCCGCCCGGATGATGTCGCCACGAGTATATTCTGGCGCAGCATCTGGTCGGTGCCCATCTGTCACGCTGAAGGTGGCTGGATGCGCGATGTCGAGCGCGTGTGCGAAGCTATACCACAAATGGAAAAAATTACCATAACAACATTGGATGTAGCCAAAGCAGTCCGTCCGTTACCGAATTGGAAATCTCCTGGACCGGACGGACTGCACAACTTCTGGCTTAAGTGGTATAGCAGCTCACACGCGCTCCTGGCATCTCAATTCCAGTCATCCTTAGATTCTGGGTCGCTACCACAGTTTCTAACAACTGGCGTTACCCACCTGCTCCATAAGACAGGTAGTCCCACGGAACCCAAGAATTATAGACCGATTACTTGTTTGTCGACGGTCTATAAACTTCTTACATCCATCCTGAGAGCGAAAATTAATGAGCACATTGAGAGTAACTCAATTATGTCCGCCTCTCAGAATGGATGTAGGAAGGGGTCCCGCGGCACTAAGGAGCTACTCCTCATAGACATGTCCATAAGCCAACAGGTTCGTCGATCCCGCAAGGATCTGTCGACATGTTGGATAGATTACAAGAAGGCCTATGATTCTGTGCCACATACATGGCTCATGAAGGTGTTGGAGTTGTACAAAATAGACGCAACTCTACGCACCTTCCTTGAGTCATGTATGAGGCAATGGAAAACAGTCCTTCGCTATCCAGGATGTCGACCGATCCAAGGGAGTGATGAGCCTGTATGGATTAAACGGGGAATATTTCAGGGCGACAGTTTGAGTCCACTTTGGTTTTGCTTAGCTCTGAATCCTCTAAGCACACTGCTGGAGGATTCAGGCCTAGGCTATCGGTTGAGAAGAGGTGGTCAGGCCATATCTCACCTTCTTTACATGGATGATCTGAAACTCTTTGCACCCAACAATTTGCGACTGATGGAGCTACTAAAGGTAACTGAAACCTTCAGTAGTGCCATCAGGATGGAATTTGGTGTGGACAAATGTGCAGTCATGCATGTAAAGAAAGGGGAGATTATGGAATCTGAGGGAATTCACCTCTCTGATTCCATACAGGTTAGATCCCTCAGCTCAACCGAAACCTACAAGTATTTGGGTATGTTGGAAGCGTTGGGCATTAACGGTACTGACTTGAAGCAATCGCTGAGGGAGCGCTTCTTTGGCCGCCTGAAAAAGGTTTTAAACAGCCTTTTGTCGGGCGGAAATAAGGTGCGCGCCTTCAACGGTTGGGTCATGCCGGTATTAATGTACACTTTCGGCATACTCAAATGGACTCAAACCGAACTCGACGCCCTGGATAGAAGGGTCCGTACACTGCTGACCGCAAACCGGATGCATCACCCACGATCGTCGGTGATGAGACTGTACATCCCGCGGAAGTGTGGAGGTCGAGGCTTTTTAAATGCTAAGACTCTCCACAACCGCGAGATGTGCAGTCTCAGAGAATATTTTCTCAAAGCCGATGTGGGTATGCACCGAGATGTGGTCGCAGTGGACAAGGGACTCACCCCGTTGTCCATGGCTAAAGAGAACTGGCGCACACCTGTGATACTTACTACAGATGACCGCAAGGAGGTATGGAAAGGTAAGGAGCTTCACGGGCGCTTCTATCGGGCTCTTCATGGGTCCGATGTAGATTTCTCAGCGTCCGTGGCCTGGCTACGTTTCGGAGATCTCTTCGGGGAAACCGAAGGTTTTGTCTGTGCGATTATGGACGAAGTTATCTTGACGAATAACTACCGGAGGCATATTATGAAGGACGGGACGGTTGACATGTGTCGGGCATGCCACCGTCCGGGTGAGTCCATCAGACATATTATCTCTGGTTGTTCTCGTCTGGCTAACGGCGAGTACTTGCACAGGCATAACCAAGTGGCCAGGATTATCCATCAGCAACTTGCTTTGAAATACAATCTTGTGGATTCTGAGGTACCGTATTACAAGTATGTGCCCGACCCAGTTCTCGAAAATGACCATGTCACTTTGTACTGGGATCGGTCTATCATCACTGATAGGACTATTGTTGCCAATAAGCCGGATATCGTGGTGATAGACCGATTAGCGCGCCGCACAATGATAATCGATGTTACCATCCCACATGACGAGAACCTCGTGAAGGCTGAGAAAGAGAAACAAATCAAGTATCTCGACTTAGCACACGAGGTTGTCGACATGTGGAATGTGGACTCGGCTGTCATTGTGCCGATTGTCGTTACGGCCAATGGCCTGATGGCCAAAAGCTTCGACGACCATCTGTCGAAGTTGGCGTTACGCAGTTGGGTAAAGGGCCTGATACAGAAGGCAGTACTCCTCGATACGGCTCGTATTGTGAGGAGGTTCCTTTTTCTGGAACCCTAACCACCGGTAGCTTGGACTCTGCTCCCGACACCGGCGGACTACTATTTTTTATATTTTTAAATGTTTTTTTATTTTTTTAATTTTTTAATGTTTTTTAAAGAAATATTTAAAAATGTAAATTAGTATGTAAGGAAAATAAATAAAGAGAATAATAATAATATACAAACAAATACAGACAAACTATATTACGATCGCGCCATACTTACAGATAAGACCATACACTATAACAGACCAGACATAACGCTTCAGGATAAAATAAAAAAAATCACTTACCTCATAGACATCGCAGTTCCTAATACCCACAACCTACAAAAAACAATAGCTGAAAAAATTAGCAAATACGCCGAACTTAAAGACGAAGTCACAAGAATATGGAGACAAGAAAAAGTTTATGTTATTCCCATAGTTCTCTCCACGACAGGTGTAATCCCACATCATCTGCTCCGTAGTCTAAAATTACTAGAGTTGGAAGAATCTGTCTATATAAACCTACAGAAAGCTGCCATATTAAATACATGTAGAATAGTTCGAAAATTCATGCAGTTGGAAGATGAAAATACACTCTCATCTTGAATAGGAACACATTACACGCTGCATTTACTTGGTTTTAACCCGTAAATGTAGACGAAACCAGCTCAGAGCTGAGAAAAAGAAAACATCCGAAAATAATAATAATATTTATTTGCGTAAACATGGTATACAAAGATGTTAATTACAGATTTAAATGGCACAAACATGTTTAGCTAGGATTAGACCAAGCATGCAAAATTTTACAGTCAGTGAACAGGATAAAGAGGCATCAACAATAACCTCTCCAAAGAACATCAGAATTTTTTCTCTATAAACTCTTTTAAGCTATAAAAACTATATTCATATAACCATTTATAAAATTTGATTTTAAAGAGTTTTGTATTATATGTTTTCAAATGCCTCGGTATTTTATTATAAACTCGCACACACATTGCTACGCATTTATTATTGTATTTAGCTAGCCTAGGTAAATCATTCAACACTAATTTATAGGGATCCCTTCTGTTCCGAGGATTAACATCATTTGCAGTCTTAAATAACTGTTTATTTTTCATAACAAACATACAAATTTCGTAAATGTACAGTGACGGTAACGGTAATGTTACGAGCTTGGGGTTCGTGACAATAAAAACAGCCGATTAAATAACCAAAATGACACTTTAATTTAAAAACACTAATTACAACTTTAAACTCACTAATTATTAAACACAAGTTCACCACTGATCACTTTATTCGCACTTGAAGATCGCTTCCGAAGTATTCGCTTGTATCGCTAATCCAATACTGCCTCGGTCGCGGAATACGCGCTCCTTTTATAGGTCAGTTTATTCTAGAAACTTCCATTCTCGAAACATCTGGAAAGTACTCGTAACTACCGCTGCCGACTGACCAGATACCGAGAAGTGTGGAATGTTCTGGCAAAGAAATATCTAGAAGGTACTTGACCCTACTAGTTCTGCTACTCGATACTAGATGGCGCTAGTAGTAACTAAATGTACCCGACATTAATCCTGGCGCGTAACACTGCCCCCTCCTAAGACATGCTCGTCCCGAGCATCATCGGTCCCATAATAACGCGCCAGTCGATTCACATGGACGATCTTAGGAGCACTTCTTGTACCTTTCTGTATACGATAGGTCACGTCGTTAATTTTTGTCACAATCCGGTACGGCCCGTCCCATTTAGCTTGAAGCTTAGGAGATTTCCCTTTACTGCGAACTGGATTGTGCAACCACACTAGTGAACCTTCGTCGAACCCTTTATTGTTCATTTTGCGGTCATAACGGGTTTTCATCTTTTCAGACATTTGCTGGCCCGATTGTCTGACGTGCTCATAAATGTCATTCATTTTGTTCCGCAAGTCATTCGCATAATCGGTTATACTGCGTGGGGCATCAGGTGGTATTCCAGTGATCAGATCTGCGGGCAGCCGTAATTCTCTTCCAAAGTTTGCGAAGGCTGGTGTCACCGATGTACTTTCATGAACAGCACTTCGGTATGACAGCAAAAACGGTTGTATATGCTTGTCCCAATCGCGTTGCCGGTTTTCCACGACTTTTGCCAGGTATCTCTCCAATGTCTGATTAAATCTTTCCACCATTCCATCCGATTGTGGGTGGTAAGAAGTTGTTCTCGTTTTATGAGTACCCATAACTCGACAAGTTTCCTGGAATATTTGGGACTCAAAATTCCTTCCTTGATCGCTGTGAATCTCCAAGGGTACTCCAAAACGACAGAAGACTTCATGAACTAGTTTATCTGCAACTGTTGAGGCTTCTTGATTTGGAATGGCGAAGACTTCCGGCCACTTAGTGAAGTAATCCATTACAACCATGAAATACTTGTTACCACTTTCACTTTCCGGAAAAGGTCCCGCAACATCTAGGGCTATCCTTTCCCATGGTGCACCGACGTTGTACAATTTTAATGCACCTCTACTGCGAGTCTGAGGTCCTTTTACAGCCGCACAACTTGTACATTTGCGACACCAGTCCTCGACATCGTCACGACAGTGGACCCAGTAAAACCGTTCTCTTATCTTCAGTAGAGTCCGTTTTACTCCCATATGGCCTCCTGAAGAACCATTATGGTACAGCTGTAGGACATTCGGTACTTTTGCTTTAGGGACAACCATTTGCAAATGACAGCTGTCTCCCCGAGCATTTTCCCATTTACGGCACAGGACTCCATCCTGAATCACTAAGCTGTCCCATTGGGCCCAATAACTTTTTGTGATCGAACTCATCGCTGAGACGTCACTCCACGTGGGCTTAGGAGCACTGGCCTTCATCCACCCCAGAATCGGCTTGATGTCCGAATCTTCCTGCTGTGCACATTGTAGGCTTTCCTTCCACTCGCTGCTGAGGTCTGTCTTGACCATTCTCACAGGTACGACTTCTTTACCCTCTTGCCTAGTACAATGCTTGCAGTCTTCAGGGCAAGGTCTTCTTGACAATGCGTCGGCGTTGCCATGAGATCTTCCGCTGCGATGTTCAATCACAAAGTCGTATTCCTGCAGTAGTTCAATCCATCTCGCAACTTGTCCTTCTGGAGTTTTGAACTGCAATAGCCATTTCAGCGCAGCATGGTCAGTACGTAAATGGAATTTCCGTCCCAGCAGATATTTGCTAAAATGCTGCAAAGACTTTACCACAGCAAGCAATTCCCGTCTCGTGACACAATAGTTCCTTTCTGGTTTCGATAATGACTTGCTGAAGTATGCTATCACAACCTCTTGATCGCCATTGCGTTGAGATAACACACCGCCAAGTCCGATATCACTTGCGTCTGTGTCAACTATAAATTCCTTGTTCGTATCAGGATACCCCAGAATAGGTGTTCTGCACAGACGTTCCTTTAGCTCCTGGAATGCGACGTCGCAACTTTCATCCCAGTAGAAATGTCGCTTTTCCTCGGTTAGTTTGTGGAGGGGTTTGGCTATGTCCGCAAAGTTCTTGACGAATCGCCTATAATAGGAGCACAAACCCAAAAATGCTCTGACCTGTGTCTTGTCTTTTGGAATTGGCCAATCCTTGACAGCGGCGATTTTCTCTGGATCTGTGCGGATGCCTTCTTCCGACACTACGTATCCCAAAAAGCTGACTTGACGTTTGAAAAGTGAACACTTCTTTGGACTCAACTTGAGATTTGCACTCTGGATCTTCATGAGCACGCGTTCCAGGTTTTGAAGATGTTCTTCAAACGTACGGCCTACGATGATGATGTCATCCAAGTAGACCAGGCAGGCATCGCCAATTAACCCGGTTAGTACAAGTTCCATCAACCTTTCAAACGTTGCCGGAGCATTGCACAATCCAAACGGCATAACTTTAAATTGCCACAGGCCCTTTCCTGTCGAGAATGCAGTTTTCTCCTTGTCCTTAGGGTCAATTTCAACTTGCCAGTAACCACTTTTTAGGTCTAGCGTGCTAAACCACTTCACTCCAGTAAGCATGTCCAGCGTGTCATCAATTCTTGGCAAAGGATAGCTGTCCTTCTTCGTGACGTCGTTTAGACGACGATAGTCAACACAAAACCGCATGCTGCCATCCTTCTTTCTTACCAGCACTACTGGTGAACACCATGGACTGGATGAAGGTTCTATAACACCATCCTTCACCATTCCTTCAATCATGGTTTCCACTTCCTTTTCACGTGCTACCGGCAATCTTCTTGGCCGCTGACGGATAGGCAATTCTTCTCCTGTGTTTATTTTGTGTTGAACTAAGCCAGTCTTCCCGATATCACCATCGTTTGAAGAGAAAACACTGGCGTACTTCTGTAACATTTTCTTTGCCTTGACCAGTTCATTTTGAGACAGAGCGCTGCGACAGTCGTCTAAAAGTGTGGTCACTTTCGTTTGTGCGTCCTTGCTGAGGGTCCCGGTCGAAAGATATTGGCATCGACGCAACCAATCCACTTCCTCGCAAGTACCAATCAGAGTGCCTTTTTCTATCATCTGTTCCTTATCACTAAGGTTCAGCACACGTACCCCTGAGATGTCGGTGGCTCTGACCAAAGTTCGTGCCACTTTCCATGGAAGGTCATTGTCTACCTTTTCCACGAGTACACAACGATGATTCTGCCCAGGATTCCGAGGAAGACTAACCGGCACAATCGTTTCCGATCTCGGAGGAAGAACAATCTTCTTTAGGCTGTACACATTTCCTGGTAACGCTCCTTCCATGAAAAGTTCCTCTTGTCCACATTTCATAACTCCTTGATTAACGTCGATCTCATAACAATTCTTCCTCATAAAGTCTAAGCCCAGGATGCAATCGTCCATTATATCAGCCACGACAACATTATGCAGGTAGATTCCGTTGCCTAGCTTCAACTCCATCTCTCTCTCTCCTCGGACGGGTATACGCTGACCAGTGGCTGTTACCAAATTTATGCGGTCTCGGTCGTGTACGGAGTCCCCAAGGAACCGACTTACAAGTTGGGAACTGACAACCGTGCGAGAAGCTCCAGTGTCTATAGTCAGCTTACAAGGCATTCCGTTGACCTCGCCCTTGATGATTAGGCTATTCCCGTCATGGGTTTGTGAGATCGAAATCCTTGGGGCTCTTTGAACATCAGCCAGCACCCGCCCCGCAGTCCTGGCTTTCACTCGTTTCCCTGCTGTTGCTGGGCGGTGCTGTTAGCCGCCCTACCCTCTGGAGATTGGCTACCTTCCCTTTCTGCAGTCCGCTTAGGGCAACTGGATCGAAGGTGGCCCCTTTCCCCACAGCCGTAGCACCTAGGGCTGTATCCTTTTAAACGGTCGCGAACTGTAGGCGCTGCAACCTCCCTGATGCGATGGGAACGATGATCCTGTCGCACAGCTTCCACCTCCAGTGCATGAGCCAAGGCGTCCTTAAGCGTCCCGTGGTGCCCGAGCCTCACAGCAGCTCTAACTTCAAGGTCGCGGATGCCATCGATGAATGCCGGCACCAGGTTCCCTTCAATGAGCGCAGGTACGGACTGGTATGCTTTTCGTACCAGCTTTTCCACTTCGAGGGCCCACTGCTGCAGGTTTTCACTGCTGCGTTGCACGCGATCCTTGAGCTTCGCACGAAACACATGTTCCAGATGAGCGTCGCCATACCTAGCTTCCAACGCCTCAAGGAGTTGCTCGTACGTCACTTCTTTACCGAGAGCTTCCAGGACAGTTAAGGCCTGGTCGCGCAGGCCGAGGGTGAGAGCAGTCATGGCCTGATCTTTAGTCCACCCATTCGCCTTCACAACAGCCTCAAACTGTATTTTGTAGGCCGACCAGGAAGATGTCCCATCGAACGGTGGCACTTTGAATCCACGTAGCGAAGGTGTAGAAGCTACGGAAGTGGCAATTCCATCCCCTACTTTAAGGTTGTCCAGCGTTTTCTTCACGTCAGCAATCACGTTGTCAACTCGATCATTCATTTGGTCGATTCGCGTTTCGGCTTCCGCCAGGCGGTTCTCATGCTGGACCACCTTTTCTTTTACAACACTTATTTCTTTGCCGAAAGTAGCGTGTAGATCCTTCATAACGAACATCTGTTCTTCCTGGCGGCGCGCCTGCTCCTCCTTGTCACGCTGGAGCTGTTCTTCCAACCGCCGGGCCTGTTCCTCCTGTCGGCGAGCCTGTTCCTCCTGTCGGCGAGCCTGTTCCTCCTGTCGGCGAGCCTGTTCCTCCTTGTCACGCTGGAGCTGTTCTTCCAACCGCCGGGCCTGTTCCTCCTGTCGGCGAGCCTGTTCCTCCTGTCGGCGAGCCTGTTCCTCCTTGTCTCGCTGTAGCTGTTCTTCCAGCCGACGGGCCTGTTCCTCTTGTCGGCTTGCCTGTTCCTGCAGCATCATCATCAGTGCAGCAAAGTCTGGTGCTGCAGATGCTGGAGCTCCTGTGGACGGACCGGCCTCCATGATCGGCAACTGGCCCTCCGACGTCTGCGGCGTTGTACCTCCAAAACGCCTATGGTCCGTCTCCTGCTGACGTTGACTCCGGGTACGGATACCCTCCGTGTCGTCCTTTGGTAGAATCGGCATGATTTAAATATCCCACTTCTGACACCAATTGTTACGAGCTTGGGGTTCGTGACAATAAAAACAGCCGATTAAATAACCAAAATGACACTTTAATTTAAAAACACTAATTACAACTTTAAACTCACTAATTATTAAACACAAGTTCACCACTGATCACTTTATTCGCACTTGAAGATCGCTTCCGAAGTATTCGCTTGTATCGCTAATCCAATACTGCCTCGGTCGCGGAATACGCGCTCCTTTTATAGGTCAGTTTATTCTAGAAACTTCCATTCTCGAAACATCTGGAAAGTACTCGTAACTACCGCTGCCGACTGACCAGATACCGAGAAGTGTGGAATGTTCTGGCAAAGAAATATCTAGAAGGTACTTGACCCTACTAGTTCTGCTACTCGATACTAGATGGCGCTAGTAGTAACTAAATGTACCCGACATTAATCCTGGCGCGTAACAGTAACAAACCAAGTTTCTTAAATATTGGCTGACATGAGTCGTCAGGTTTAAGTCCACAGATTGATCTTATGCACTTTTTTTGAGCGATGAATGCTCTACGGAAGTCGGTGCTATTACCCCACATTACAAGCCCATAACGTAGTGCTGATTCGACATATGCATGGTATGACATTACAGCAGTTTGAATGTTAGTTACATTTTTTGATTTGTTTAAGTGCGTATACAAATTTATTGATTTTAGTGCTAACATTATCTATGTGTTCTTTCCAATTAATATCTTTATCTATTATTATTGTTGCCAATAAGCCTGACGCTGGGTGATAGACCGATTAGCGCGCCGCACAATGATAATCGATGTTACCATCCCACATGACGAGAACCTCGTGAAGGCTGAAAAAGAGAAGCAAATCAAGTATCTCGACTTGGCACACGAGGTTGTCGACATGTGGAATCGGCTGTTATTGTGCCGATTGTCGTTACGGCCAATGGCCTGATGGCCAAAAGCTTCGACGACCATCTGTCGAAGTTGGCGTTACGCAGTTGGGTAAAGGGCCTGATACAGAAGGCAGTACTCCTCAATACGGCTCGTATTGTGAGGAGGTTCCTTTCTCTGGAACCCTGACCACCGGTAGCTTGGACTCTGCTCCCGACACCGGCGGACTACTACTTTTTATATTTTTAAATGTTTTTTATTTTTTAATGTTTTTTTAAAGAAATATTTAAAAATGTAAATTAGTATGTAAGGAAAATAAATAAAGAGCCCCCGCCAGAGACCGCATTTTTTTCTTTAGGTCTTCTATTGGTTTGTTCTCTATTTCACGAGAAATCTGACGCCAAGCATCTTCTCTTACGCCTCCATTGGTATAATCAACATCTTTTGGGTCCCATAAACATTTAAATTCCTTATAAAGCGATATTAGACGGCGACTTTGCGAGATGTCCATGGTGTGGTGGATCGCGCGAACAACACACAACCGTCTACACCGCGCGCGCCACGCAACTGAGGCACCTTTGAGGCTGGCAAAAAACCGACAACGTACGGATCGGGCGCAGCAGGGAGCGCGCGCTCCAATACGAGCGCATGGATCGCGCGCGGCACGTCCACACCGCCTGCACATTTGGATCGCGCTCCTGACGCGTACGATCGGAGCGCGACGGATCGTCCGGTGTGGACCCAGCTAATAACACATTCAGTCCACTTCCATCGCCTTCATATTTTCAATAATTATATACCTGTTTTGTTCGTAAGGAAACCCAAATGTAAACAAAACTAAAAACACCAGTACGGTTCACTGCACTTGTTATTTCAATAAATATTAGTCTACATACGTCCTATATCATGAAAATATTCATGGCAATCAATTTAAATATGGTTTTATACACTATTCACCAAGATAATTTAGTAAAAATTGTTATATATTGTTTAGTATTTTGTTGAGAGAACGTAGTGGACACGTAATGCACACAGTGTTGCTCTTTTGTTTTTTGACGATGACCACTCGCAGTTCAGCACACTAAGGCTGGTTACTGCTTAACCGGGCTATCCTGTGGTGGCCTTAAATGACTCTAAGGCCCCCAGCCAGGGCTTACAAACTAAAATAAAACAAACTAAATGACCGCTCGCTAGGGCATCCCCTGTGGGATAAGGACCTCGGCTAGCGGCGTCATTTGGGAGGAACAGTGTTGCTCGACGAGAGAACAATTTTTATAGTTTTTATTTTTTAGCTTTGTAATAACTGTGACGGCGCTGTTACATAACCGCGCTACTACTCGTTAATTTGTCTCGGAGAAAGAGTAAGTATAATCAGAGATATCATTTGAATTTTCAAAAATAACAGAATTATTAATCCGCGCCTACAAAATTCTTTCCATTGTATGAAAATTTGATAAGGCTTTCCGCGAAGCGATATAAAGCGTTTCAAAGCTAAGATATAATCTTGTGTGGGTAGGCTAGCCACTAACTCTAAATATATGGCTCAAGGGGTAAAACAAATTAATAAACAAATGTATTATTTTATTAAATCTGCCTTTGCGGTCCGATATGAGCAATGGCCCTGCGTAATCGACACCACACTGCATAAAATAAAAGATTTGTTCTAATCTTACGGATGGAAAATTTCTTATAATCGGGGTCAATGTTCTACCCCTGCCAACAATTTTGCCCTATAACCAAACCTTTTATCTCAAAAAAGCTGGGTAAACGATGTATAAAGGTTTTGGCGGTGATTGATTGTTGTGTAAAAGCGTTCGACAATACATTTTAGCTCTATAAGTTTATACAGCAAAATCGACCTATTAGGATGTAAAGGTTTACTTCACGACTTTGTATAGCTGTCAGGCGTTATAGAAACCTCCAATGTGACTAGTATACAATGATAGAACTTTATAATATTGTTTACTCTCGCCCTAATGCGCCTGATTTACGCAATAAAGGTTCTGAACGAACTGTAATGAGTATTTCGTTGTAGTAGAGATGAAAACTCAAGAATAGGGCGATATTGTGATATCGTCGTTACAGTACATAGTTATATGGTGGGCACAAAAGGTCTACAACAGAGTGATTTGGTGATACCTATAGCTGAGTTTCAAATTACATTTATGTGGGATTTTGTAGGGTGTGTGAAGTAAAAAACCGATCTTCAGAATGAATTTTTATTGATCTCCCGAAGTATATTTTACCAACGTTCGCACGCCATCTTTCTATTTCACCCCCTCCCTTTCTCTCCTCACTCTCTCGCTCCCTCACTCTTACGTTCCGTTCCTACATTTCGGCCTTCCTGCTTTTGTCTGTCCCCAGACAAAAAACTTACAATTGATCACCTAACTCTTAAACAAAAACTTTAACAAAACCCACATGGTATAATAACACAGTTATGCCATGTACTAAGCCCTTACACGCTCCTTCAGACTAGTGACTTAATAAGCAGCCTAAAAGGAAGGTTATACTTCAAATTAAGAAAAACCTCTTGGTATTACTGATATACTTAATAATAACGCACCTTAATTTACAATAACAATGAGGCAACACATAACTTTTACAGTCTTTGTTTTTAACACAAAACAAATTTTATTGGTAAATTCTACTCTTAGACATAGTTACCAAACACGCTAAAATATCGAACAAAAATAACTCTTTAATTAGTTTTAACCAGTTTGGTTTACAGTTTTCCTCATGCAGAACAAATATTAATATACTGATCAACAACTAATATGACCATACTCTGACAACCGCATTATTCAGGCTTATCACATCGCTGAGGCCACCTCTTCATGTGATCGGCGGAAGTTGAGGTCTTGTTAGGGCCTTCTGCAGAACTGTCCAGTTTCTCCACTTCGTATCTATCTTTTCCCTTGGTTTGTGTAACCTTGTACTTGGGATGCTGCTTCAAACCAGATCCGAACTGGGTCCTTTTTATAGCCACTCGATCTCCTAGATTGTATAACTCACCTTTCTCTTCTTGTTGTAGCCTTCCGCATTTTCTTCTTGTATCTTATAAATCTGTTGTCTAGCCTTTAGTCTATTCTCCTCTCTGTCTTCGGAATATTGTTTTGCGTCTTCTCCTTGAAGTATTTTTATTATCCTTACGTCCTCTTGACATCTCAATTTGGTACCTATGAGCATTTCGAATGGCGTAGTATTTATACTACGCTGGAACGTGTTGTTCAAAGCCCTTTGCACTTTGCTTACGTGGCGGTGCCACTCATACTCCATCATTCTCTATACACAGCTTAGTCAAAGCTGGTACGAGAATCCTATGCACTCTTTCAACTTGTCCATTTCCACGAGGGTCCCCAGTAGTGATTTTAATATTTTGTATATTTTCTTGCTTGCAATATTCCTGAAATTCTTGGCTTGTGAAAGCAGTACCTCTGTCTGTAATTATCCTGTAAGGATTTCCAAATGTCTGTATGAATTCGCAACTTATTAAGCGTCTCTGAGGAGAGGGGGGGTTCTGTATTTATGCTTTTGCGGTTGCACAACTACATGCTTGCTGGCTAATAGTGTAGATAGTACATATTTAGAGCAAACCCATATCAAATAAAAAAAAATAGAAAATATACTGCAATAACTCTTTACTTTTACCATAGTGTGTGTTTTACATAGGTGTAAACTTGTTAAAAGTAAAGAGTTATTGCCGTTAAAGTAAAAATTAAGTCTCAGTTTATTTATTAAGATTTTATAATCTTAATAAATAAACGGACTTAATTTTTCTATGCAAAGACTTACTGTTATTTTTTTATTAACAAACTGATTCAGAATATAACGACTGCGTTTGTCGTTGTCAATTTCGTCTGATCTTCGTTTAGATTGTGTTGAAGATATCATCTTAAAACTTTTTGATAGTTGGAATTGTTGTAGAAAAGTATAACCTCTGTTGTGCGGACTTGTTTTATAGATATATTGTTTTCTTAATGTATTGCCTAGTTACTTGAAATAAACACTCTTGTCATTCAGCATCTTTTTCTAACTCTTATTTTACTAATAATATATTTAATACTATTCCAACCAAATATCACAACACGTTATCAGCACGAAGCTGTGGAAGAGTTTAAAATATAATTTGTAATAAAATTAGTTGAGTTTCTTGTGTGACTAAAAATTTTACTAGTCGAAATGTCACGTGAAACTGGAGATGCTTCGAGTGTTAATAAATCTAATCCCTCTACGTCGAATTCATCTTCGATTCCATCATTTTGTCTTCGAAATAAAGATGGATATCCTACTTGGAAGTTTAAGATGAGAAATTACCTTTTACACGAAGACTTGTGGGTAACAATTAGTGGTTATCCGGATGGTGACACGACCCCTGCTTCGATCAAGGTACGCAACGACGAGAAAGCTCTTGCAAAAATTTGCTTAACAGTTGACGGTGCAGCTATTACTCACGTTAGATGTGCGAAAACTGCAGCCGTAGCATGGAAATACTTGCAACAGGCGTTTGAAGATAAGGGAATGGGAAGAATACTAGCTTTATAGCGAAAACTGTACAGGTTGAGTCTGTCAGATTTCGGAAATATTGAACTGTACATTTATGCAGTTTTATCAACCGCACAGGATCTTGTGGACATTGATGTTGTCATAGAGGATAGGTCTATTGCTGCTATACTTTTGGGAGGGCTCACTTCAAAATATGAACCTCTCATTATGGCTCTAGAAAGAAGACAAAACTGCTGAATGAGATGTCTAAAGATGCAGCTATATCTATAGATTCCGTCTTTCATGCGAAGAAGAAGCCTAAATCCAAGAAGAAGGGAATAGTCTGCTATGAATGTCAAGTACCTGGTCATAAGAGACCTGACTGTCCGCTGAGAAACAAGGAGAAAGGCAAAACGGAGAAAGCTAAGAACATAACGTTTACAGCTCTCAATACTTTTGGCTGCTCAAGCAAGGAGGTATTTTACGTAGATTCTGGTTGTATTTAGTACAACCAGAATCTACGTAAAATACCTCATGAGTTTTAACGAGATTGGCTTCAGAACATTACGATACAGAATAAAGGTAGTGTTACTGTCGCAAACGGAGAGCAGATTAAATGCTGCGGCATAGGAGACATTTCAATAAATACACCCGAGAACGTAATCAACAAGATCAGCGATGTTGCTTTTGTCCCCGACTTAAAAGCTAACTTATTGTCTGTGCAGAAAGCTGTTGATAAGAGTTTTGTTTGTATTTTTGATAAAAATGGATGTAACTTTTATAAATCTAATCATTTTCATTTTACAGGTGATTCGGTACTTCATGCCTCGCCCTGTGGTGGACTGTACGTTGTAGATGGTACTGTTAATGTTCCCGAAGATGTCGCAAGTAATCATTTGACGCAGGATGTGCACTCTGACTGTCAGAATATTAGTTACAAACTCTGGCACAAGAGGTTAGGACACTTGTGTCGTATAGGCATGACCCAACTGAAGAATCACGAGGTAGGTGTAAAGTTTAGTGTAGTAGATAAAAGCAGTTGCATCGCTTGTGTGGAAGGAAAACAGGCAAGGAAACCTTTTAAGAAGGTAGCATATAACAGAGCTACTTCTCCTTTAGAACTGATACATATGGATTTATTGGGACCTGTGTCTACAACCTCTTTTCAGGGGAATAGGTTTATGTTAACTATTGTTGATGATTATACAAGGAAGGTATTTGCTTACTTTATTTCTTCCAAGACAGAGGTTAAAAATAAATTTAATATTTTCCAAACCTTTGTTGAAAATCAATTAGATAAGAAAATTAAAGCAGTTAGAGCTGACGGCGGTAAAGAGTTCGTTAATAGGGAATTCGATGATTATCTTGCCTCTAAAGGTATCCAACATCAAACGACGGCGCCGTACAGCTCTCAACAAGTGGGAGTAGCTGAACGTACCACCGCTCAATTACAGAGAAGGCGAGGACGTTGTTAGCAGAAAGCTCACTACCTAAAGCATTCTGGGAAGATGCTTTCCAAGTTGCCGTATACCTGAAAAATAGGTCTCCTCACAGAGCCTTAGGTGGTCAAATTCCCGAGGACAGGTGGTGTGGTTGTAGAAATGACCTCAGTCATTTGAAAGTGTTTGGATGCAGAGCACTTGTACATATACCTTCATGTCAAAGGAAAAAGTTAGACGTAAAGGCAAAGGAAGCGATTTTTGTCAGTTATTCAGAAAATCCAAATACTTATATATTTAGGAATCCTGCTAACCTACGAACAGTGTTTACGTCCAGAGATGCAACCTTTTTTGAAAATTGCTTTACAGGGTTGAAAAAGCAGAGGCAGTCTGAGCCTGTGGTACAGTCAGATTCCATATTGTTATTGGAAAATAAGGAACCTGAACATAACGATTGTCAATTTTTCGATTGTGTTGAGAGTGCCGATCCTATAGATGAGCCAACTACACAGTTAAATGTAGAAAGTACAGAAGAATCAGCAAATATGAGAGAACCAGAACCATTCTTTGAGCTGAGACTTCCTAGTGTCGATGAAGAGTCACCTAGTTTGGAAGAGGAGAGGAGGTATCCCACGAGAAACAGAAAACCACCAGATTTTCTTTCTTATAATTTGTCGACGGATGATGCAAATGAACCTACGACTTATTATGAAGCTACTCATGCTGACGATGCTGATAAGTGGCACCATGCGATGGCTGATGAGTACAACTCTCTGATAAAACTCCACACATGGGAACTAGTAGATAGACCAAACAAAAAGGTCATACCATGTAAATGGGTTTATAAACTTAAAAAGGACGCTTATGGTAATGTCACTAAATATAAAGCCAGACTCGTCGTCAAAGGTTTTAAGCAAGTTAAAGGCGTAGACTACGACGAGACTTTTGCGCCAGTGATTCGTCATTCTTCTCTCCGCACCTTGTTTGCATTAGCTGCAGAGATGGGCTTAAGAATGAAACACTTAGACGTTGACACCGCGTTCCTTAACGGAAACTTAGAAGAAGAAGTTTTTATGGAGCAACCCCTTGGCTTCAAAGCAAAAGACAAGGAAAACAAGGTGTGTTTGTTGCGTAAATCCTTGTACGGCCTTAAACAGGCGCCAAGAGCTTGGAACAAAAAGTTAAAGGAAACGCTTATAAAAATAGGTTTTACAGGAACTCCTTCTGAGCCTTGCGTATATACGAAACTTTTTGGTGAAGAACTCGTTATATTAGGTATTTTTGTCGATGATATAATCGTCTTCTTTAAATCTGAATTGACATTTGACATTGTCAAAAAGGATTTGTCGAAATATTTTTCTCTGAAAGATCTTGGAGTATTAAAATGTTATTTAGGTTTACAAATTGAATATGATTCCGAGAGTATAAAAGTAAATCAGAGAAATTATATTTTATCGTTACTGGATCAGTTTAACATGAAAGATTGCAAGATAGTGGATACTTCTTTAGTTAAAAAGAATATGGAAAGGAGAACCGATGGACAAGTTGGAGAGTCTTATCCTTATCAGAATTTAATAGGAGGTCTAATGTACCTTTCGGTAAACTCTAGGCCCGATATCGCCTACGCCACGAGCTACTTAAGTCAGTATAATACGTGTTATACGAAGGAACACTGGAATGCTGCAAAAAGGGTTCTGCAGTACCTAAAGGGTACTGTAAACTATTCATTGGTTTATAGGAGAAGCGGAAACCCCTTAAAAGGCTATTGTGACGCTGACTGGGCAAACTGCACGATAGATAGAAGATCATATACTGGGTACGCCTTCAAGTTGAGTGGAGGTCTTGTATCTTGGGAGTCCAAGAAGCAACCTACTGTTGCCTTATCCTCGGCGGAAGCAGAGTATATGGCACTAGCGTCTGCCACGAAGGAAGCGTGTTACTTGCGTCGATTTATCTATGAGATAACAGGTAAACTTTCATCAGTTAACTTAGCTTCTGACAGTCAGAGTGCCATTAATCTGGTTCGAAATCCCGTACACCACAGCAGGACGAAGCATATTGATACTCGTTTTCACTTTATTAGGGAAAAAGTATCCGATAACGTTATAATGTTAGAATATGTGAAAACTAGTGATATGCCTGCTGATGTGCTAACAAAGCCACTAGGGCCTATAGTACACAAACGATGTACAGTTAGCTTAGGTCTAGAAACTTAGTTTTATTATTTTTTGTTTTCTGTTAGTGTGTTTGTCTTGCACAACTTCGATTAAGGGCGGCTGTTGTAGAAAAGTATAACCTCTGTTGTGCGGACTTGTTTTTATAGATATATTGTTTTCTTAATGTATTGCCTAGTTACTTGAAATAAACACTCTTGTCATTCAGCATCTTTTTCTAACTCTTATTTTACTAATAATATATTTAATACTATTCCAACCAAATATCACAACAGGAATCATGTTCTACAATTTTCAAAACTTGTTTAATGTTGGTGGTTTTTGCTAATTTTCTATTTAGTATAGCGTGCCAACTTTCCAGTTCATTAGTGGTGCGATGTCGTTCACCATAACAACACCATTTATTTTTCATAATCGGTTTTCAAACCATTGTTGTACAAAATAATCATTAAATTATTTTACACACTGTTCATCTGGGCTGTCTTTCATGGTGTAAAGAAATCCATTATCTATTTCTTCTTGAGGAAGATATGCCAGAACTGTACATAACGCTACATGTTTCGGCGTTATTTTTTTAGTTCAATTTTAAGACTTTGCTCCCAAATAGCCCTGTTGAAATAATAAAACAACCTTATATTTCTTTCTCAAGAAAAGTTTTTTCTAATGCTAACATGGGCCCACTGTCAAAATCAACTGTACGTTTTTTTGGCTTCCAATCAGGCCGAAAGCCGCAACCATCCTTATTTATGAAAATATTCTTATTGTAACTGTACTTTGGGGGTCGAGAGGAAACTAAAACTTGGCTGAAAAAATAAAATCCACTCACGACACACAAGAGTCGAGAAAAAACAGTAGTTAGGGGTCCAGTGAACACATTATTTGTTGGGGGTCGAGGGGCCGAGAGCAGGGAATGCAAACCTAGCGAGATTGGGGCTCAAGCGAGATCCCGCGAGTATATGAATAACAATACTGCGAAATCTCGCTAATTTAGAAATCTCGCGAGATTGGCAGTTTTGTATGTTTTTTTTGCAAATAATCACAATATTTGAATAAATTAGGAAAAAAAATTTTTAAGTATTATGAGATAAACATTTATTTTCACGAATTTTTTCAAGACTTTTATGCATCAAACATTGTTTGACATATATGTCTATAATTTTTTAATAAACTTTTAAGTAGTAAACTTTGACGTTCAACTTTTTTCAACTCATCTAACTCTGTGACAAAACAGAATGTGGAAAAAAATACAGGTTTAACTTTATAAATTTTATTTTTATTTTTAGTAGGAACATTAATCAGTCTTTTATTTATTATATGAGCAAGTGTAATCTTAACATAAATGAATGAACACAGCATAAAATGAGTTTAATCAAACCGCGATGACTTGTCTAACTCTTCGACAAACACTACAATTCGGTGATAGAACTTCTCTAATTCTGATATAACCGAATTAAGTGAGTATATATTATTTTTTTAACACAAAAGTAACAAAAAATAAAATTAACCAAAAATATAAACATTTTGAAAGTAGATAATAATTATTTATTTATTTATTTATTTTATTGGTTCACCAACAATTGTTCACACTGGTTTTATGTTAAAAATATCATGCACTAAATTAATATACATCAGTGCAACAATCACTTATAGGTAAACACCGCATGCATACAACGAGCAACGAGAAATAATCAAAAGTGCGGAAAAATTTAAAACAATATTCCACTTTATAATATTGTTTTTTACTCTTCACCACTGGACTCGTCAATGCTACAACCATCACACATAAAAATTTCATGGTTGTCATTTATAATTTGACTTTGGCAATGGGTATGATACGGATTAGTACAGAACGAGCATGTTATCCAGTCGGCTCCATTTTGTAACTTAACATCTAGTGAGTTAGCCCATTGCACGTACTGCAAATCCAATCATCATTCGAGATAGAAGATTTTGATCCCTTTGATGATTGAGAAGATTGTTTGACATTTTCGTTTGTTTGTCTTCGTGATTTTTGTTTATTAATCTGCTGAAGGGATAACTGCCGCCGTTTATCTTCTTTTTTGACATGTCTTACAGATACGGTTGCAGATGATGTTGTGGCAACCGGTGTTAAACACTGAGCTTTAGGAACGGTTCTCTTATTTTGTGTTTTGATATTTGGTTTCTATAATTTGTCATGTATAATTATTTTATTTTTGTTTTGAGGGCTTGATACGTCTTCGTTGGTTAAAATGTTTTATTCAGTATTGGTAATTGGTTCTAACTCGCATTCCATTTGCAAAACAGGAGGCTCATCATACTGTGTTTGAGATTTTTCAAGAGGACTAGTACTTGATATCGAAGGGTCGTCGTTTCTTTAACTTCTCCTTCACGCACACAATGTATTCCAGAGTGAGGAATTTCATCATCGTAGTCAAGACCGATAGTTATTACTTCCATTGACTCTTGTCCAGTAATGACAGGTTGATCGGATAACTTGTATTAAAAACAATTTAACACTTAAACAACTTTAATATAATTTTTCACAAGCCTAGCGAAAAAACCGCGGGAACACCGACCACCACAGACTAATGTCAAAACGTCATAGTGATGTTCCGATAACGCGCGACAATTAGTGTTGTTCTACGTAAATCGATTTTCTTCATCTAACAGCTCGGCCATCCTGCATTCCTTCGGTCCCCGAAGGTGATTGCCCTCAACTTGGCACGACAGCTCAGCCGTATGCTCGCTGCAGGGTTCCACCGGCGATCTTCACCATTTCCGGCAAGAGATGTTAACGCTGTGAGGCCCCGAAGGCAAGCGTAAAACCAAGATTATATTATAAGGCCCCGAAGGCAAAGACTACTTAAATTGCAGAGGGTCGTGCTATAAGGCTCCGTAAGCAAGCACTTCGGTGAACGCTGTGTAGGCCCCGTAGGCAAGCGTGATGGTAGAGTTAGAGATAATTTGTGCTATCAAGCTCTGTAAGCAAGCACTTAGGTGAACGCTGTGTAGGCCCCGTAGGCAAGCGTGATGGTTAGGCCCCTGAGGCATACGTCCGTCATGATGTATAAAAGGAAATGGATTGCATGGTAATCAATATAAGAGCAACTCACGACTGCTCTGCCAGATCTTCATCAGATGAAGATTCTCGGCGTCTATGATGCCAAATCTTAATTTTATCACCGGCAACTATATTTTTGTACGCTCGTTTACCTTTCGTGTACGATGTAACCTCATAGCGGTCGTTAGGTAACACAGCTGTAACCCTGTATGGCCCTGCGTATCGCTGGACAAGTTTTCCGCTTGTTAGACCAGGACGTAATATTTTCCGCTCTACCATAACCAACTGACCCATAAGTAGAGGTTCTACAACTCGCCGATCTTTATTATAACGGTTTTCATCTGAGCTGCATTTGTTTCAATAGTTTGAGCAACTTCGTCTCGAGAAGTCGATAAGTTTCCACTGTAGACTGCCCCCTGCAAATCATTTGGTAAACGGGGTCTTAAGCCACACAGCAACTGTAAAGGTGACTTGCTTGTCCCTTGACTTACCGTCGAATTTAAACCTAATTGAACCTTTGGCAAGTAGACATCCCATCCTTTTTGATTATCACCCATGTGGGCTGACAGAGAATTTAAAATCGTTCGGTTCAGACGTTCGACCTGTCCATTCGCCCGTGGTGACGCCACTGCGTTTAAAACATGTTTGATGGCGTTGGTGTCGCAAAATTGTTTGAACTCCTTACCCGTGAATGCTGTGCCTCGGTCACTAACAATTCGTTCGGGATATCCAAATGTGTGGCTCAGTTTACTTAACGCGGTAATTACGCCTTTGGCATTTGCTGTAGCAACAGCTTCTAACCACACGAATTTAGGGAATCCGTCGATAACCGCAAAAATATATGTTTTCCCATTACTCTTACAAAAAGGGCCCAGGTGGTCCACATGTACAGTATGGAAGGGCACGGCCACCTTCGGAACAGGGTGTAGTAAACCCGGTTGTTTCCCAGTTGGTTTCTTCGTGAATTGGCATCCTAGACAACTTTCCACATATTTTGTCACATACTTTCTCATCTTCGGAAACCAATATTTAGCTCGTATTGCTTCAAGACACTTTTCAGTTCCCAGATGTCCATGTTCGTCATGATAAATTTTCATAATATGGAATCTCGAACTCTTAGGTACCTAAAACCGGTCTCAACCCATTCTCTATTACACGACACAACCGTCCGTCTACGACTCTATAATCTTTCGATAGTCCCTCCTTCTTTTTCTTATTGGCCTCCTGTTCTAGTTTCAAATTCAGAAGCAATGCTTGAATTTCCTCATCGTCATCCTGCAATGCATCAATTAGATCCTTTTCCTGTATGTGGTGCACTGCCATACGGTTTCTGCTCAAGGCGTCGACGTGCACCATAGAAGTACCGGGTCGATGGTCAACTTCAAAATTGTACTCTTGTAGATCGAGCCACCAACGGGCGATCCGTGGTGACAAGTCCCTTTTCAACCAAGCCATCCGTAAGGCTGAGCAATCAGTCACAACTCGAAACTTAACAAAAGAAAGGCATACTTTGAAACGATTGACAGCAAACACCACAGCAAGAGCTTCCAATTCGAAACTGTAGTACCTTTGTTCTGTTTCTGCTGTTTGTCGGCTAGCGTAAGCAACAACCTTCATTTCATCATTTGGTTGTCGTTGAAGGAGAACACCATCGAGTCCTGCTTTTGATGCATCGGTGTGCACTTGGGTTTCCCTGTCCGGATGATAAATTACACAGGCCAACAAAAAAAATGTTTGTAAAAACTTTTTGAAAAAAAAAATACCTAAATCTTATGCATTTTTGGATGCTAAAACCGTATTTAATAGCAGTTTTTTTTATCACCCACCATTCTCTCACAATATGATATCGATTAATATTTTAAAAAATAGGGAAAATTTGATCTATAAAATTAAAGAAATCACAGTTTTTTAAATTGGTTATATTTTCGCTTACAATCATATTTAATTGCTTAAATTATAATACTAAATGCTAATTCTTTTATACTTCCTCTCCCTTTTCTCCGTAAAATTTCTTGCGTAGCTTTTTCGTCTATGAATTGCGTTTTGTTGTTCTCTGTGTAGTGACCAACAGTAATCACCCATCATTGTGATATTCCACTGTCCCTGGTATCGTTTCTCCATCTCTTTTATATCCTGGTGAAACCGTTCTCCTTGCTCTTCACTCACATCACCTAAGTTTTCAGGGAAAAAATCAAGATGGTTGTGCAAAAGTGGACTTTAAGGCTCATCAGGCAACCAAGAGTTTTAAACTTGTTTATCATGTTAGCTACGATAAGTTTATAGTTCGGAGCTTTCACATTACCCAAAAACTTAATCACAACTTCTTTAAATGATATTCAAGCCTCCTTTTCCTTCTCATTCATCGTTGCTTCGAAGTTTGAATCGAACATTAATTTACGGATATCAGGCCCGACGAAAATCCCTTCTTTTAGTTTAGCTTCTAATAAATGTGGAAATTTGCTACACAAATATGTAAAACAATCGCCATCTTTAGGTAAAGCTTTATCAAATTGTTTCATTAAGCCCAACTTTATGTGGAGTGGTGGTAGAAGAATCTTCTTGGGGTCAACTAAAGTGTCATTTAAAATGTTTTTTATGCCAGGTATCAAGGTTGTCCTTAAGGGCCATTGCTTTTGAGACCAGTGTTGATCCCTTGCTCTGCTGTCCCATTCACATATTAAACATGGAAACTTTGTGAATCCCTTTTGTTGACCAAGGAGCATGGAGATAACTTTTAAATCACCACACAGCATCCAATCATGAGATGTATAGTTAATTTTCTCTAGAATAATATTAAGATTTTCGTAAGTTTCCTTCATATGAATTGAATGTGCTACAGGCACTGAAGCATAAGTATTTCCGTTATTTAATAACACACCTTTCAAGCTTGTTTTTGATGAGTCAATAAAAAGTCTCCAATCTTCTTTTTTGTACTCAATTCCAAATTCATTCATTAGACTGACAATATCATGGCAGTAAACCAGATCCTCGTCCTGTCGAAAAAATTTAGTAAATTGTTCATCTCTTGTTCTATAATGACAAATAGATGTTCCAGGTTCCAATAAATGTTTTTCTTTTAGTATAGAACCAAGCAATTCTGCTTTTTCCTTAGTCAGACCTAAATCTCTAAATAAATCATTTAACTCGGCTTGTGCAAATAACCGTGGTTTCAAATTATCCGGGGTACATTGAAAATCGTCGTCAGTCGGTTGACTTTGACTAGATTCGGGGCTAGACTGTAAAACATCATCAATATTCTCAGGTGGTACAGGGACAGGAAAGCAAGGTCCATTGTTTTACCGGCCGATCCGCTGACGTAACGTTAGGATAGATAATAACTTTTTTATTTTTAGAGTTATATCCACTAACATCTATACAGAAAAATAACAATCGGTACTGCAAATTTAAAAGCTATCTTCTCTTTTTTAGAACATTTCCTTAGGTCCTCGACACAGACATAACAAACTTTGTGAGGAACCCAACTCTTGTCTTGATTGCTGATTTCTATGCCAAAATAAGCGAAGTAAACTTTTTTTATAAAGTCAGTAATGTTCCTTTGATGTTTTTTAATTACAAAATTACCACATATATAGCATTATGAGAATTTTTACAATCACGATTAACCATTTTAATTTTTGAATAAAAAACACACAGCAATTTGAGGTTATAATTACTGACAAAAAACTAACAGCTGTCAAATTCATTAGAACTACCAACCTAAAAACTTTTTATTTCATTGCCAACCAGATTGCATTAGAATAATGTTGCCAACTTAAAAAATATTCCGTAGTTAAAGATATATCCTATACATTTTGGTACATAACATTTAATATTACATAATAGTGAAATGTGAGAAATTGGTGGGTGATACAACTTTTTTATTATTTTTTTCGTAATCAGGAGGCCAACTTACGCAGGAATAAGTTACAATTATCGAAAAAGTTTTTTCGTTGTTGGCCTGTGTTATCAGTACTGGATCAGAGGTAAGGATAACCTTTAGAGTTTTAAAGGCTTGATCTTGTTCAGGTCCCCAACGCCACTCCACGGCCTTTTTCGTGAGTAGAGTGAGCGGTCGTGCAATGCTCGCAAAATTCCTGATAAATTTCCGAAAGTAACTAGCGAGACCGAGGAACTGCCGCATCTCATGCACATTTGTAGGTGTCCTGAAGTTGGAAACTGCCATAATTTTGTGAGATGAAGGTCTTATCTCACCACCAGATATTTCATGGCCCAAGTATTCTACGCTGTTCGTGAGAAATGAACATTTGGTTTTCTTTAGTAAATTAGCAAGACATTCCTCGGTATCCTTGCCCCTGACTATGACATCATCGATATACACCTCAGCGCACACATGAATTACTGGCTCCAGAATGTCGTTCATGGCTCTTTGGAACACTGCTGGGGCATTGCAGAGGCCAAAACTCATCATCTTATATTGGTAATGGCCATCCGGCGTAACAAATCCAGTAAGTGGTCTTGAATCCTCCGCAATTTTGATTTGGTGGTAGCCATTGGCTAGATCTAAGCAACAGAAAACCGACTGGCCCACCAACCTGTCTGTGTGACTGGTAAAGGGTATCGTTCTTTTTCGGTGATCTTATTAAGTGCTCTGTAGTCTATGCACAACCGATGTCCTCCATCTTTCTTCTTCACAAGCACTACAGGGCTTGCAAAAGGGGATATAGTGTTCTCGATGATCCCCGCCTTGAGCAGTTCGGCAATGATATTCCTTATGATTTCCCTTTCATGAAATGACACTCGGTACGGCTTGTAATTTATAATTCTGTCTTCTGTTAGCTTTATGCTCATCTCTACACTGCAATTACCCAATGCCATTCCATTACCAGAAAAACAGTGCTCATACTTGGTTAGCAGTTTGTTTAGGGATGCCTTCTGATTTTCATTTAAATGATCGCCCACCTTAATGTTACCACAACATTGATCTTCCAATTCTGATCTGGCAACACAGTCCTTTTCTTTTTATTCCAGAGTCCGATTTGTCTTGTTGATAAGTTTTATAAAAGCCTGACTGACCATCATGTAATTCAACACTGTCCCCTATAACATCCTTCTCGCACAACGGTTTTCTTTGTTTGCTCAGTTTGATACACATAACACCATCAACAACAGGATCTGGTCTCACCAACACTTTGTTGACCCCAGGGGTAAGTTTTGTACAGCTTGTGGATACAACCGTATCTTGCCAAAAGAATCACACAATTCAGTCACTTGAAATGCCATTTCATTTTCATATATGTTAAGCTCAGTCGGGGTTTTTACAACAACTACATTCGGTGATTCTGTGAAAGGCTGTCCTATGAGAACATCAACTTCTTGTAGGTCATCTTGCACAACATAGAATTGATTGACCTTCTCCACACCATCGACTACAAGAAAAGTTGAAACAAATCCCAATGGTGTTGTTAATGCATCTCCATATCTCTTTATAACAGTTTCATCGTTGGGTATCAGCACCAAGTCCTGTTTCTCAAAGAAACTCTGTTTCATGGTATTACACGAGCTACCAAAATCTATAAAAGAATTTGCCGGAGCTCCATTAACAAGCACACCCTTGAAGTACTTCCTGTCTGAAGAATCACAGGATACAGTTTTGACCTTATGTATTTGCGTACCCGTTTTAGATTTCTTCCTGCACTCCTCCAGTGTGTGACCATCAATATTACAGAAAGAACAATGTTTGCTCTGATTTTTCTTTTTGATACACTCAGCTTCAGTATGGCCTGGCCTTTCACAAAATTAGCATTTTCGGTTCTCCTTGTTTTTGTTCATTTTATTTGTATTATTATTGTTTTTGCGACATCTGCTTGCTTTGTGACCAGGTTTGCCACAAGAGAAACACTTTGTCACCCTGTCTGATCCATGACTATTTTTCAAGAATGTTAGTTAGGTAGTTGTTGATACTAGCCAAGTACTGAAGTAAGGAATTGGTGTCCCGGCACCCAGCTGATTTAGCACCAATCTCCAATAGTTGGTTCCCAAGTGTACCTATGACAGCTTCAGTAATGATCTCATCACTTAACTGGCATGACATTCCAATCCCGAGTTTAGTATAATAAAATTCAATCGGGTCTTCATTGGGCTTCCTGAATCGGTTGACTAATTCTCTTATTTGTGTTAGTTTATTTTTAGTGAACGGGAATGCTTTTACCAACTTTTCCTTCCACTCGGCCCAATTCATTTCATAAGATGCTTGATGTTCATACCAACTCTTTGCATAGCCACCAAGTTTAGAGGTACAGTTACATATTAGTGTGCGTTCATCCCAACCATGCATGGCGATTCCTTTCAAGTTCCGGATCCAATGGTCAACTAATAAAACTAATTTACAAAGAGCATCCATTTTTGCAATCCGATATTAACGTTTTTCTACTTTTACAAGCACAATGCAATTGTAACGATAGTAGTTCACAAAGTAGTTTGTTTTTAGCAAAAATCACATATATGAGTATGAATTACTTTATAAGCGTAAGTAAATCGCACTTCTGAATACTATTAAAAACAATTTAACACTTTAACAACTTTAATAGAATTTTTCACAAGCCTAGCGAAAAAACCGCGGGAACACCGACCACCACAGACTAATGTCAAAACGTCATAGTGATGTTCCGATAACGCGCGACAATTAGTGTTGTTCTACGTAAATCGATTTTCTTCATCTAACACTTGGAAGGTGCAATAGCGTCTGGGCATACAGCATTTTTATTTAATGGATAGATTCCAGCTTTACTAAATCCTGCTCGAATATTGCTTGGTGTGAAACATTTTTCATAGACCGGTGTTAGAAATTTGTGGAAATCATATCTTGTGGGTACTAAGCTGGCTTTTTTTTTTATAATTTTGTAACTCTGCTCGCCATGCCGCTTTAAGTGGCCGAAACACTCCCACATCCAGTGGTTGTAAAATATGGCTGGTGTGAGCAAGCATTGTAAACAATATTATCTGGTGGGATTTAGCATACTCAAGCACTTTCGGACTTATATGACTTGCATGTGAATCCATAATTAAAAATACGGGTCTTGCCGGAGGAATATTTTGATCGAAAAACTTAAGCCATTCAAAAAATAAATCTGCATTTATCCAGCCCTTTGGTGACAGTCGGGTTAAACTGTTTGGCAGAGAACCATTCGATAGTTCCGGAATATTGCTTACTCCTTTGAAAATCACTAGAGGGGGAATAAAATTCCCAGCTGCATTAATACAAGCTAGCACGGTGGTTGTAGTGTCTTTTTCAGCATACGTTCTATTGTAAACGTTATTTTTGCCCTACCCCTTGACATCAAGAAGGCGGAGTCAAAATTTTCCTTTAAGCGTTAACTCCGAAAACACTACTTAAAAGCTTGTCATTCTTAGTCGTTCTTCGTCATGATTACTATGAATTCTCTTAATCGGTATGATTATTATATATCATATTTATTAGTTTATTATTTTAGCATATATAATAATATGTATATTTTTAATATTAAATACATATATTATCGGTATTATTCTTTCCGAAATGTTAAAATTCAATTTTGAATCTTATTTTTATTTATTGTACACCTACCACAGTATAGTCTTTATAACCCAAAGGTTGACTGGTAGAGAATGCCTTGATGCATTAAGTCCGCCCATCTATAATATGTATGTGTTTAGAAATATATGAGTATGTTTATCAGTTGTCTGGTTGCCATAGCACAGGCTCTGCCTAGTTTGGGATCGGATGACCGTGTGTGAGTTGTCCCAAGATATTATTATTATTATTATATTATGTACCACTATTGTGCATAAAGTTTAAATAAATAAATAAAAATTACTAAAACCTTTATCCTTATCAACAAGTATATGTTTTTGAAAGCTAATTGTCAAAGTATCATGAACTTACACTCACCTTTTCTATTTAAAATGAATTAAATAATGACAGGACAGTCGCACGCTACCGGTGAAACGCCAAACATGGCGGGCGCAGTGACAAATCCCGCGATTGTTACTATCTTACTCGTACGATCTTAACAAAATTTTGTACACAAAAAGAAACTTTATAACCATACCACAGGGTTAATTTTAATGTATTGGATTTTACTCGTATAACGCTGTGGGAGAGTCCAAACGTTATATCTCCGAATTAAGTAAGTCACACAATTATGTGAGTTTACCCTATGTATCAAATAACAAATGAAAGAAACAACCAGTCTTCTCTTCTAATATTTGCTATCTTTTAGTAATAAAACAGTTCTTTTATAAAAAACAAAACAACGAGAAGTCAAAAATTACGCTTATTATCTAAGTTGAGTTGACTATTAAACTGAGATATTATTATCAATTAAATAAAACTATGTAAATCTACTCAGTAGGCTATTAGATATTACAGATTAATTAACAAAATATACCAATCAAATGTAAGATTTGTTCAGTTCAAATCACAAGCCATTATTACGAATTATTTTGAAAGTAGCTCCTTAAGAAGCACAAAAAATCCTAAGAATCGTCTGTTAAACGGCTTCTTATTTTTTTGGTCAGATAACCAACCGCAGAAAAGGCCCTTTCGGATTCAACGCTAGTTGAAACCACAGATCTCAGGAAGTTATCCACGAACTGTAAAAGTTCGCCTTTTGACTCCCCGGACTCGTAAAAATCGTAAGAATCTTCTTACAAAGTTTGCAATCCATTTTTGCTCTCAAAAAGTATTTCCATACTTCCAACACATTTTCCTAGTCTTTATAAACTATATTCGCCGACTTCGTTCGTTATTCCACTCGTAAAGAATAGAAAAGAATTTTTTTTTATTGTAAAAACATGAGTATACATCATAACATGTGCAAGGTCTTAAAATAATAATAATAATAATGTTTATTTCTCACCACAATATTATACAATATGTCATTTGATGAATGTTATAATAATAACTTTATCATTGTGGGAGACTGGTGCCTGAGCTAAGCTAAGCTAAGCTGCATGTTTTGCCATTTATGGCGTACCAAAACAACATATGTATTTGGTTTAAAATAACGTTTGTTAACGTTTTAACTCAAAGTTTTGAGTCTGAACAACAAAACAATTTTTTTCTTCATCGTAATACTACTTAAAACAAGAAGAAATGTACAGATTAGGTTTTATAGAATTGAGATTCAAATTGTAAAAATGTCGTAATTGCAGAAAAATACAATTAATTAATTGCGTTCATTTAAGAAATCCGATATGGTATAATAGCATTTATTTACAAGATATTATTTAAATGTATTTTAAATAGAGCAGAAGGCATTTGTCTAATAGATTTTGGGATTTTAATATATATTGTAACGCCACACCGCCTCAGCCAATCACAGCGCGCCACACGAATCAGCCTACCCTAGCCAAGCCAAGCCACCACTCTATCTACCGGACGCCTCCGGTGGGGGAAATGCTATAAACTGCCTGCCAGCTACTTGAAGGCCCTCTTTTGCTGCTGAAAACGTTGCAAGCTGTTACTATATCCTAATCCTGTACGAACTTGTAATTTTAATTAAATAGTGTGATTGAAGTTCACTTTTTGTTTTATCCCCACTGTTACATCTCAGAAGTGGTATACCCAAAAAAAAAAAAAAAGTCATGAAGCGTAATCACACCGATGCAACAAGGGCAGGCTGCATGGTTCGTCCTTAAGGCTGGAACGAATTATCACGTGAAGAAGCATCTGAAACAAGCGACGAAGTCTCCCCACCAGCCTCACCTCCAGCCCGGAAAATTCTTCGAAGACTTCTGAAAACCGAGGTACAAAAGGCCGTGCAAGGGTTAAACGAAGAGATACCCTTCGTCACCACAAGAAGAGAACATCGCGCAGCCTCACTGATTCCGACTCGGAAGAGTGTACTACTGCGTCAGCATGGCTCAAAAAGATTGATCAACTTGGCGAAATTCATGGCTGGAGTGAAACTACGAAGTCGTTTTACCTGCAAGATAGATTAAGAGGTCAAGCAAGAAGATGGTATAACCGGCTTGACGAATACGATTACTCCTGGGAAGATTGGAAGCAGATGGTGATACGTGCCTTTCCCCGACATCGCGATTTCGGAAATATGTTAGAAGAGATGATGAACAGGAAGAAATTACCGGCCGACTCGATGACGAAATACTAACAAGACAAAGTTGCCATGTGCTTCCGGTGTAAGTTGGGCGACAATGCGACTGTTTCCTGCATTATTCGTGGTTTGCCACCATCACTCCAAGCAAATCAAAACAATGTAATTTTTATTAATGACATTTTTTTTTTTTTATTTGACATTGTAATTTTTATTTGACATTTCAATTTTGACGTATTTTTTTTTTATTGTAGTCATGCTTTTTGTTTTATTTTTTTTTATTTTTCTTATTTCGATATTATTATGATTTTGTTTTATTGGATATAACTATAATATATAAATGAATACATCAATAATAATAATAACAATAATCTAATTTTTTCTCGCCGATTTTTATTGTGATTTATTTAAACCAAACTATCAAAAACCATCAAAATGAACAACTTGAACCCGAAATCCACTAAAAAAAAACCAATAACACAACAATAGAACTGAAAAACATTTAACATATGGCGCAGTAACTGTGTAATTGATGACATGCTGACGAGAAGCCGGGCACGTCACCTAGCCACACACCCATCACCTTCGGCCTCGTCGCTCAGCTCCGCCTCGCCGCCGCCGGAACCCAGTCCCACTGTGAGTGCTGTGACACCGGCCGTGGCAGTTGCGTCGAGCTCGAGCGACGAGTACTTCTCACCGCCCACGACGCCACCACCTGCACGTCGGCGAAGAGGACGCCGGCCGCCGGACGGCTTAGGACCTCGAGGCCCACCGGCCTCTGATAGGGTCCCAGCTCCCGGCGGAAGTGTGCAGCGCATGCGATGGACACAATCCATCAATGAAAATGTCATGCGCTCATACTTTGGGGCTACAGAGGGGGGAACTAACCTGACTGCGTACCGTGGTCGGATGCTCTCTCTGTTTCAGGTACTTGAACCAGCTGTCAACGTTTCGGCTCAACGACTGTCGGATCAGGTGCGCGTCATCCAACGTAACCGTATGTTGGATGACAGTGTGCTTGATCGCCTCCGAATGGAAATTTGTGGCCATGTCATTACTCCTCCGTCGCAGACTGTGGCACCACCGCAGTCGCAAATGTCCAGCCCAGCTGACGAGGAGAGTAATGACAGGGTTACAAACGTAAGTACCCAGTGCAATGAGGAATTGAGGAGTGCTTTAGAGTGTGCTATTCGGGAATATCGCTACGTACCGCCTGAACTAAGACCACGCTTACCTCGTTTGCCCATGCATAACAAAAATAGGGCGCTGGTAGCAGCTCTGGATTCGCAGTTGTCAAATTATTTTGATGACTGCGAAGACCTCACTGATGCACACTCGATTATGTACTGCGCGGCTGTAGCGGCATGTCGTGTAGCTCATGTCAAAATGAGTAATGACAGAGTTACACGACCAAAACCAGCCGTACCGGCTTGGCAGTGCAGGATCGAGCGTCGTATTGGTGGGGCCAGAGCGCTAATCGGCAAACTAATCTGCTTCAGGGAGGGCAACACTCGCCCTAGAGTGATGCGTTTTGTGAGACGGGCGTTTTCGGGGACTGATATCAGCCCCCGAGATTATATGTCACGTGTCACAGAGCGCATCGACTTCCTGAAGCAGAAAGTGTATGCATGGGCAAACCGTATTCGTAGGTATAGGCGGCGAGTGGAGCGATACACCCAGAATCGCACATTCCGAAGTAATGAAAGGTGGGTATATAGGGTTTGGGAGCAACCGGACCAGGGTGTGACTGACACGCGCCTGCCGGATGATGACGCCATATGTTCGTTCTGGCGCAACATCTGGTCGGTGCCTGTCAGTCACACCGAAGGTGATTGGATTCGAGAGGTCGAACGAGCGTGCGATCCATTGCCAGAAATGGGGGCAATCACAATCAGCCCCCAAGATGTAGCCCGTGCAGTCCGTCCGTTGCCTAATTGGAAATCTCCAGGGCCGGACGGACTGCACAATTTTTGGATTAAGTGGCTACAAAGGTCGCACGCTCGTTTGGCATCTCAGTACCAAACTGTCTTAGAGTCGAATTTCTTACTACAGGAGTTACCCACCTGCTCCACAAATCGGGTAGTACCGCGGAACCCAAAAATTATAGACCGATCACGTGTCTACCGACGGTCTATAAGGTTCTTACATCTATTTTGAGAGCTAAAATTAATAATCATATTAACAGCAACAACATCATGTCTGTCTCTCAAAATGGATGTAGGAATGGGTCCCGCGGTACTAAGGAGCTACTCCTCATTGATATGGCCATTAGCCAACAGGTTCGGCGTTCCCGAAAGGATCTGTCGACATGTTGGATAGACTATAAGAAGGCCTATGACTCGGTGCCTCATACATGGCTCATGAGGGTGCTAGAATTGTATAAAATTGATACAATGCTACGCACCTTCCTGATGTCGTGTATGGGGCAATGGAGGACAGTTCTTCGCTATCCAGAATGTCGAAATATCCAGAGGAACAGCGAACCGGTAAAGATCGAGCGGGGTATATTTCAGGGCGATAGTTTGAGTCCGCTTTGGTTTTGCCTAGCCTTGAACCCTCTAAGCACATTGCTGGAGAATTCAGGACTGGGCTATCGGTTGAAGAGAGGTGGTCAGGTTTTATCTCACCTCCTTTACATGGATGATTTGAAACTCTTTGCCCCCAGTAATCTGCAACTGATGGAGCTACTGAAGGTAACTGAAACTTTCAGTAGTGCCATCAGGATGGAGTTTGGTGTGGACAAATGTGCGGTCATGCACGTAAAGCGTGGGGAGATTATGGAATCCGTGGGAACTCAACTCTCGGATTCCATAAACCTCAGATCCCTCTCTTCAACTGAAACTTACAAGTATTTGGGTATGGCGGAAGCGTTAGGTATCAATGTTACTGACATGAAGCAATCGTTGAAGGAGCGCTTCTTTGGCCGCCTGAAGAAGGTATTCAATAGCCTTCTATCAGGCGGAAACAAGGTGCGCGCCTTCAACAGTTGGGTCATGCCGGTATTGATGCACTCTTTCGGCGTACTCAAATGGACTCAAACGGAACTTGACGCCCTGGATAGGCGGGTCCGTACACTGCTTACTGCATATCGAATGCATCACCCACGGTCGTCGGTAATGAGACTGTATATCCCGCGAAAGTGTGGAGGTCGAGGCTTCTTAAATGCTAAGACTCTCCACAATCGCGAGATATGCAGTCTCAGGGAATATTTCCTAGCTGTCGACGTGGGTATGCATCGAGATGTAGTGGCGGTGGACAAGGGACTCACCCCGCTCTCTTTGGCAAATGAGAACTGGCGCAAACCTGCGGTGCTAAACACTAACGATCGCAGAGCTGTATGGCAGAGTAAGGAACTTCACGGACGCTATTTCCGGGCCCTACATGGGCCCGACGTAGATCAATTAGCGTCCGTAGCCTGGTTGCGATTCGGTGATCTCTTTGGAGAAACCGAAGGTTTTGTCTGTGCAATTATGGACGAAGTTATCATGACGAATAACTACCGGAGATTTATTGTGAAGGACGGCACGGTTGACATATGTCGGGCATGTCACCGTCCGGGAGAATCGATTCGCCACATTGTCTCTGGTTGTTCTCGTCTAGCTAACGGAGAATACTTGTACAACCTTGTAGCCAGGATTATCCATCAGCAACTTGCTCTGAAATACTCTCTTGTGGAATCGGAGGTGCCGTACTACAGGTATGCGCCCGACCCAGTTCTCGATAATGGCAATATCACATTGTACTGGGATCGGTCCATCATCACTGACAGGACTATTGTTGCCAATAAGCCTGATATAGTGGTGGTGGACCGAATCGAGAGGCGTGCAATGATTGTAGACATAACCGTTCCGCATGACGAGAACCTCGTGAAAGCCGAGATTGATAAGCAAATCAAATATATTGACTTGGCTCGCGAGGTTGTCGACATGTGGGATGTGGACTCAGCAATCATTGTACCGATAGTTGTGACAGCCAATTTTTGTATTTTTAAGAAATATTTAAAAATGTATAAATAAGAAAAAATAATGAATAAACGAAATAACAATAATCTATTTGTAATTAAAATTAGTGAAATCGTTTTTAATTTGCATGTGTATTCCTGGCATTATTATATATTTCTACACCAGCAATGGTAGTATGTGTGAAACGATGTTAAATGTAAATGCGAGGGCATATCAATGCGAGCGACCCGAAGAGCTATATGAAGGCTTCCTCTGCGCGCTGGATGACTACCAGCCACCGTCAACGTCAACTGGAACACGTGCGCCTAATAAAGATGCCATCAATAGACCGGGAACCGATAAGAAATATACTTCTATCAACCCTGACACTGACCCATGTCCACGCTGTAAGAAGACTGGCCACATACTACGTAACTGCCCTTATCCAGATTCGCGAACATGCTTCAAATGTGGTAAACAAGGCCACATTGCTCCACGGTGCTTAATCGCTCCAAAACCCGCGACTCAAGCAGACGATAAGTTAAAGAAATCAAGTTCTTACAAAGTCACAACAAGATTTATGAAAAAGCTGTGAAAATCAATGGCATATACGTAAAATCATACATCGATACCGGCAGCCAAGTTAACGTACTTTCTACCCACGTGTCGAAACTTCTGGATCTAGAAATCAACCCTACTGGCACCATCCTCAAGAGCTTCTCTGGAGAACATTTACCCAGCCGCGGGGAAGTTGCTTTCCAACTCGAAATCGATGGCATACTTATTCCCTGCAAGGCTCACTTATCAGACGTAGATATGGGAAACATTAATCTGTTGGTTGGACAGCCCATTATTAACAGCGACGGAATGACCTTGGAGGTCAGCGAAGGAAAAGCCACCCTCAAACAAGACACCAACTTCACAAGACACATGGATGTAATCGAAGAGCGCACCCGCTTCAAGGTCGTCACTTCCGAAGAAGAGTGCCTTTTGCCTGGACTTTCCATCATTAAAGTCAACGTGCTAGGTAACGATGAAGATAACGATGCAGTCACATCGCCACAACATTATGAGCTGGGAGGTGTATCCTACTCGATTCCTGCCACCATTCTACGAGGAGCCGTCGGGTGTATCAAGATTGTCAACAATGGCTCACAAAACATCGTTTGGAAACAAGGCCAAGTGCTGACCAGAGCTGACAGCTGCATTGCTTCGCCGCCACCAGATGTTCAGGTTAGCCAATCAAATTTTTACTCTTTACCATCTACTGCTGTAGCCAAAGTCAATAATTACTGTAGCCATCACATAGCGTCCCTATTGCAAACTAGCCTAGTTCATAATAACACTATTGGGGGAGTAAACATAGATGCGATCAGGTTGGGTACATTAAATAAAAACGATCACGATAGTTTAATTACTTTATTGACTAATTACAGTGACTGTTTTGCGAATAAACACAAGACTTAGGTTGCACAGATTTATTACAAATAAAAATAAAGTTAACTAGTGAACAGCCTATATACCGCACACCATACCGCTTATCACATAGTGAGCAAGATATAGTTAGGTCTAAAGTCTCCGAATTATTGGACGCAGGGATAATTCGAGAATCCGAGTCATGTTTTGCTTCTCCGGTCATCCTTGTAAAAAAAAAGAACGGCGACAGCAGACTCTGCGTCCACTATAGAGCGCTTAACGCTATTTCAGTCAAAGATAGGTATCCGTTACCCAATATCGACGATCAGGTTTCAAGGTTATCCGGCAAGAAATTCTTCACAAGTCTTGATTTAGCACAAAGTTACCACCAGGTTAAAATTGATCCTGAAGATGCACATAAAACAGCGTTCATAACACCACAGGGGCACTTTGAATATACGCGTGTTCCATTTGGCCTAGCTAACGCACCGTCTGTTTTTATGCGACTTATAAACAAGATTGTAGATTCTTACTATACTCTTTGTTCTATACAATATTCCAATAAAAATTTCAAAGGCGGTAGTTCGAAATCTCAAAACAACATTCTTAGCGATTGTGAAGTGTTGGCATTCTTAGACGATTTATTATTGGCATCTTTTGATGTGCAGTCAGGTTTAGATATTTTAGAGAAGGTTCTTCACAAATTAAGATTAAAAAATTTAAAACTTAATATGAGTAAGTGTTCATTTTTACAAAATAAAATCACATTTTGGTAAATGTTATTCAACCGGGTGAATCGAAGTTGACAGCGGTGTCGCAATTTCCCACCCCTAGTAACGTTCACGAGATACGTCAATTCATTGGGTTATGTAGTTACTTCCGTAAGTTTATTAAAAATTTTGCAATAATTGCTCGCCCATTAACTGACTTAACAAAGAAAAATGCAGTGTGGAATTGGGATAGTAAACAATCCAATAGTTTTGAACAATTAAAACGGTGTTTGTGCACAAAACCTATATTGGCTTTATACGACCCTGCATTGCCTACAGAGATTCACACGGATGCGTGCAAATCCGGTATCGCAGGTATTTTACTACAAAAACAAAGTGATAATTCGCTTCGCCCCGTTATGTATTTCAGTAGGGTAACTAGTAAAGAAGAAAGCATGTATCATAGTTATGAGCTTGAAACACTCGCCGTTGTTGAATCGTTGCGTAGATTAAGGGTGTACATTGTAGGGAAACACGTCAAGGTCGTGACTGACTGTACAGCTGTTCGTGCTACTTTAACCAAACGGGATATTATCCCGCGTATTGCTAGGTGGTGGCTGTCAATACAAGATTTCGTTATAAGTGTTGATTATAGACCCGGAGAGAAGATGAAACATGTAGACGCATTAAGTAGAAATCCGATCGATTCAATTAATGTCAATCGCCTTGAAGTGTCGGACTGGTTCTATACCATCCAGTACCAGGATGACAAGTTGAAGCGAATCATTGACCAGCTTAGGGATGGCTCGGCTACCACTGAAATAACTAATAATTATGTGCTCTGTGAGGATAGATTGTATAGCAAAACATTAAATGGTAATCGTCTTGTAGTGCCGTCATTGGCTCGATGGAGGTTGGTCCAAATGCACCATGACGACATAGGACATGTGGGTTTCCAAAAGTGTCTAGATTTAATAAAAAAAGATTACTGGTTTCCAAAAATGGCTCGCTTTATTCAAAAGTATGTTACTGCATGTCTTCATTGTGCCTATGGCAAAAGTGATCATGGAAAGAAAGAAGGGAAATTGTTCCCTATTCCTAAACCCACAGAGCCCATGGTCATGGTTCATGTTGATCATTTAGGCCCGTTTTGCAAAACAGCAAAAGGTTATCAGTATATGTTGGTTATGACAGATTCTTTTACAAAATTTGTGATTGCTGAGCCCACCCGCACAGTCAATTCCGTGGAAACTATTAGAACCCTAAAAAAATATTTAGCTTATTCGGATACCCTGATAAACTTGTAAGTGACCATGGGAAGGCTTTTACCAGCAGATATTTTAAAAAGTTTTCAACCGACAAACAGTTTAGACACATTTTGACCTCTGTTGCATGCCCGCGAGCCAATGGTCAAGTGGAGCGTACTAATAGGACCCTATTGAATGCGTTGCGGGCCACCGACCCCTTTTTTTTTTTTTTTTTTTAAGGATGGGAAATCATCAAATGACTTCTTCCGCTCTGGGTGGAGCGAAAGGGCGTGTCAGACTCTTACTGACTAAAACCCATCCGTGTTCCTTCTAAAGCCCTTTGCTTTCCAGGGCCGCGGTGACTCTTTCGAACAAATTCCGCAACCCTGGCAGGCTCTGGCCCTAGCGGGCCCCGTCCTCTATGCTGACATCTCTTTGAGGCGCGCGTGAAACACAACGCGCCATCGACCCGGGCCTGGTGGTGATCGGACAGCGAGCCACCCAATGCTCGCTGCCCGCAGGCCCGCGCCTACGGTGGCCGGGGATCGCCCTGAGACTCCCGACGCCCGGGGCGTCTTCTCCTGTTGCGGCGGTTGGGACGAAGGCCTTGCCTTTCCCTCGCGCGGTCCGCCTCCTCCTTCGCTAGCATTACTGCTTCGCAGAAGGAGGTGACCGCTTCCCAAGCCTCCTCGCTCCGGACTATGGATTCAACCAGGGCTGGACGCGAGAGGTTGCCGCCACCGATCGCCTCGACGAGGCGACGAGGCTTCGGAAGCCCGCAACAAGGATTTCCGAAGATTCAGGGAACACAACTCCCGTAAGAAAAGTAGAGTGAGTTCCAATGAAAACATTTCAAATTTTCTTCTTCTTTCTTCGGATCCACTTATTTCATCGATAAGACCCACTTTTGATGCGAAGAAAAAGAAAACTTTCTTTAGTGAAACCCTTGATCTACTTAAGCTTCAACAACCTGAGTTTGAATTCACAGACATTTCTCATTTAGACTCTGACTCTGATTCGGACTCTGAATGACCGTGATGATTTGGAGTGTGATTGTTATTATGACATTAATTTTAGTTTCATGAATACTTGTCTTACAACTTTTGAATTTATGTTTTTTAAGATTTAAGATTGCCATTTCATAATATTGTTTCCAAATTAGTTATGACTTAACTTTTATTGTTATTTTTATATATCGTGTTTATTATTTTAAATAATCGTATATTTCTTGATTGAGGCATAGTTTACAAATGGTTATGTAAATCAAGTTAAATAATTGTCACTTAAATATGTACTTATTATAATTATATTCACATATTTTCATGGTCCTATTCATATTCCTATTTTTATTGCGCTAGCTATAGACTCCAAGCTGGACTAAACTTAAACTTTTGATAAAATACAATAAAAATGTTTAATAATTAAAAAAAAAATGTTTCGCACCTCTGGCCTTATAATGCAATATATCAAAAAATTGCAAGTAATTCGTAGATTGACTCCCTGAAAAATAATTAGGGCCAATTGTGCGAGACCGGAGATATGTCTTTTTATTCTGTCAGCTTCATACAAATTTTTGAATAAAAAATTCTCAATGAGCCGTTTATGAGTCTATACTATAATGATACAATTTTAAAGCATGTATGTGGTCTTCCAAAAGATATTCAGGCATAAAAGTCATCACTTTCGAGGTGACTGATCGGATGTCTATGAAACCCGAAATCCAGCCCACAGTGCGGCGTGGCGGCGTTAGTTCCTATTTCGGCCACGTTAATTTTTATTCTTGTCGCACTACTATGCCATGCCACGCTGCCGCCATTTTATTTTTCGTTTAGTTGTGGCTCTGTGCATAGTGAGTGACATGACTTGACATGAGTGAGTAGTGAGTGACTAGTGACACGAGTGCACGTGTTGTGTTTGACGGTGGTTACATTGCAGATAGTATTTTTATCAAGGTAAGTTTAATCACAATCTTTCTCGTATATTATGCATTGCTGATATTACATGAAGTGATGACCAAATACTGATAATTGTTGTGTCAGCGGAGATGTTTTGCATGTTTAATAGCTTTAATTAATTACGTTATGGCAGCCAGCACGTTTTTATTTTTGTAAATATGTTATCTGCCTATAAATAAGAGCCTATGTGAATTAATTTGAACTGATCACATAAGCACATTGTTACCTTTAATGTTTTGATTGTGTATGTTAAAATGAAGTAAATTTGAATGGTTTTGTATAATGTGAATATTGTGAATGTTAAAAATATTAAACTAATACGTAAGTAGGCTTATGTAGAATTCCTTTTTTTTTTGGTAAGTAGTAGTTAGTAAGTTTTTACAGTATGGCACAAATGTGCTGTCTTCTGCATTTAACTAGACTACGTCGCCTAAAAGTTCCTTTAAGCTGTTCGTTATTTATTTTCAAGATAATGATCATGAACGATTGCTACAGTGGCTCTTAACATTTACAGAAAGAAACATCATTAAGAGGGCTGGCGATGTAGATGATGCCGATACAGCGAAGACAAAATACGTGGAAAATAAAAAATTTGCTGGTGATAAATTATTTTTTTACGTGTCACAGACGGAAGCACTGCCAAATGCAAAGAATGCAATAGAATATTAAAAGCGGCAGGCAGTTCATCAAGCTTACGAAACCACCTGCGCAGTAAACACTCAATTGACTTAAAAGAAAATGTCAAATCTACAGCAGAACCAACACCAAGCACAAGTGCAGTAGAACCCATGTTTTTAATGACAGTCAAGATACACAAACGGACCCTTCAAAACTAAAAAAACAGAAAATTACACATTTATTCACAAAATTACATTCTGTTGAATACGTCGTATCAAAGATGGCTGCTTTGGATGGCCTGCCCTTCAAAACATTTTGTTCTTCCGAGGAGCTCAGAAAACTTTTCATCAAAAGTGGATACAAATTTTGCCAAGCTCACCAAATAGTATAAAAAATATGGTCATAAAGACAAATGACGAGTTAAGGAATTCAATTATAAAAGAATTAGAGGAATTGAAGTCAGATGGAGTGAGATTTGCCTTGACTTTAGACGAGTGGACGTCTATCAGAAACCGGCAATTTATATTTATGTTTCTGATAGACGTCCACTCGTCTAAAGTCAAGGCAAATCCAGTCCAGCCCAGTAAGCATATTGCCTTGTTTATCAAAGGTCTTGGAGAGGGTGGTTTATAACCAAATGCTGGAATATCTGGAAGCAAATAATATGGTGCCGGACTTTCAGTCTGGCTTTCGGAAAGGCCGTGGGACAGCCACAGCTCTGTCTGATGTAGTGGGTAATATCCTGGAAGCACGGGATAGGGGGGAGGGAACAATCCTTGCACTGCTGGATTTTTCACGGGCTTTCGACTCAATTATCACCGCTCTGTTGCTTTCCAAGTTAGCCTATTATGGTTTTACAACGGAAACAATAGAGTGGTTCGCTAACTACTTAGAAAACAGATACCAGTTTGTGGAAGTCCAGAAGGAGGACGGATCGACAATGTCATCCCCCACTCATCAGGTGCCACGCGGTGTGCCCCAGGGATCAATTTTGGGGCCCCTGCTCTATATACTTTACAGTGCAGATATTGTTGGGACATTTCATCACTGCAAATATCATATGTATGCAGATGACATTCAGCTATTTATTTCTTTTAAGCCAACCAATACAATAGAAGCCATGGGTGGAATGAATAAAGACCTGGAAAGAGTGGTGGAATGGTCCAATTGTAACTCATTGGTTTTAAACCCACTAAAATCCAAATTTATGGTACTGGGCAGTAGGAAAATGATCAGCACAATACTGTCAGTCAATCCAGAAGTTGTTATCAGGGGGGAAAAAATAGAAAGAGTCGAGACCGCATGCAATCTTGGTTTAACTATGGATCCTGAACTACGATTTGAGAAACACATCAGTAATTCTATAAGAAATTGTTTTTATCGATTAAAATTATTATATTCCATTAGAACCCATCTTAGTGTTGACCTACGTAAACAGCTAGTAGATTGCCTAATTTTATCTAGACTAAACTATTGTGACACTGTTTACGGTCCGTGTCTGTTAGCAAGAACCGAGAAGCTTATTCAAAGAGTACAAAATGCATACACTCGGTTTTGTGTTAAAATACCACATAGAACTCATGTCACTCCTTCTATTAATGAACTTAATATTTTGAAAATGGCGGCTAGAAGAAAACTGCACTTGGCTAGCTTATTATTTGGAGTTGTGACTACCCAGAAACCACAATACCTATTTGAGAAGCTTAGTTGGAGACAGAGCAAATACGAACCGCGTTTATCCACATACCCTCTTCTTACACCACAACACAGAACCACAGCATTCAGAGGGAGTTTCAAATATGCCGCCACGCACTGTTGGAATGACCTTCCTCCACCAGTAAGAGTCCTGAAGACAAAAAGGCATTTTATAAATAAAATAAAAAAATATTACATGCATATGCAAAAAACATAAGATAGCAAAATAAGAATCCAGGTACTTCTTGGACTTTGGCAATTGGATGTAGTCATCAACAGTGCTGGTGGGCTCTCTCTCTCTCTCTTAGGGCACCATCTGTTGAGATTTCTGGCAATTTCTAGTAGCAAGGAGTGTGTTTGCTGTGTTCATGATGAAGTCTTTGAATAGCTTCATCCCATATTGTGGTCCACTTTATTTATCCTTTGTTCCACTTGGTGTAAAAGAATTCGCCGGAATAAATGATGATTACATTTTCAACACGGTTGCTGTTGCCACGCCAATATGCAAATGGCCGCCATCCACGCTATGGTGCGAATTATGGTGTGTATGGCTAATTTAAGGTTATCTGCAAAAATATGAAATTATTTTAGAGTTAAGTAGTTCATTATAGCTTGTATTTGTGTAATCTTTATTTTGATTGTGTCTATTTTTGGTTTTCGAATGTTATTAATTAGGTATGTTTTTTTTTTGTTTATTGGATATAATTATATTTATTTATTTTTACAAATTGTTAATTCCTAATGTTAAGATTCGTTTAATTTTTTTCCAAATATTTAATTGTATAGGGTTCAATGTAAGTAGAATTAAGGCCCGGCGCCCACTATCGGTGGGCATCGGTGCAGCTCGGAAGAGCTCGAGCGCTTTACGCCGGCTTCGGGCGGCTTTGGGCGCCTTAGAGCTGCGTCGGGCGACTTCGGGCGGCGTTGGGCGCCTGAGAGCTGCTTCGGCAGTCGTAATCACGTCTAAGGACGCCGTAGCTGATTTTGGGTAGCCTAAGAATAGTTCTGGCTGCAGAAACATCGCAGAGCAGTCACTCGTAACGTTCCGTGAAAACAGTTATGTGTGTGTATTTATAATGGTGGATTGGGACTTAGTTCTCATTGTTCATCTTGCTGAAGAAGAAGAGAAACTTGGAGCCTTAAGACAAAGAAGAAGATTTTGGGTGAATAAGCTTTGGAAGGAAAGATGTACTTTCGGTGAATTTCATAACTTGTTTAATGACTTGCGATATGACGTTCGCAAATTTTACGACTACTATAGGATGGATTATGAAAACTTTGAAGCCTTGGTTGCTCTGCTCCGTCCTTACATAATGAAAAAACCACCTACTTTCCGTTCATGTATATCTGTTGAAGAAAGATTATCTGTGTGCTTAAGGTAAATTATAATGTATTTTTTTTTTCATTCAGGTTTTATTCAGCTATTTTTTATTTAATTATTTATTCAGCTTTAATCAAAAACATTTTTAATTCAGCTTATTGTCAGCTTGGATGAGCGCTTTTCCAATTTTTTAGTTTTAGTTCTGTCGATCTATCAAACTATGTCAATACATTATATTAGCGTATTGTCTTATTAGTAATAGTAAATATTAGTATCAACTAGTCACACTATTTATTGGAGCTGGAAAAACGATCATTATTTTAATCATAGATAATATGCATGTCTTCTATACCGGAAAGGGTGGAGTGCCCTATTGTGCGGCACTGGAATAGGGTGCATAGTGTGAACATTGTAAGATATAATTTAAGGTAAATAAATAAGTAGTTTTAAGGTACTAACATAGTTGTTAAGTCTTACTAATCTTTTATATGGAATTTTGTTCTGAATTAAATTATTATGATTATTATTCTCTTTATTCATTTTCCTTACATACTAATTTACATTTTTAAATATTTCTTTAAAAAAACATAAAAAAAAAAAAAAATTAAAAATAAATTTAAAAATATAAAAAATAGTAGTCCGCCGGTGTCGGGAGCAGAGTCCAAGCTACCGGTGGTTAGGGTTCCAGAGAAAGGAACCTCCTCACAATACGAGCCGTATCGAGGAGTACTGCCTTCTGTATCAGGCCCTTTACCCAACTGCGTAACGCCAACTTCGACAGATGGTCGTCGAAGCTTTTGGCCATCAGGCCATTGGCCGTAACGACAATCGGCACAATGACAGCCGATTCCACATTCCACATGTCGACAACCTCGTGTGCCAAGTCGAGATACTTGATTTGTTTCTCTTTCTCAGCCTTCACGAGGTTCTCGTCATGTGGGATGGTAACATCGATTAACATTGTGCGGCGCGCTAATCGGTCTATCACCACGATATCCGGCTTATTGGCAACAATAGTCCTATCAGTGATGATAGACCGATCCCAGTACAACGTGACATGGTCATTTTCGAGAACTGGGTCGGGCACATACTTGTAATACGGTACCTCAGAATCCACAAGATTGTATTTCAAAGCAAGTTGCTGATGGATAATCCTGGCCACTTGGTTATGCCTGTGCAAGTACTCGCCGTTAGCCAGACGAGAACAACCAGAGATAATATGTCTGATGGACTCACCCGGACGGTGGCATGCCCGACACATGTCAACCGTCCCGTCCTTCATAATATGTCTCCGGTAGTTATTCGTCAAGATAACTTCGTCCATAATCGCACAGACAAAACCTTCGGTTTCCCCGAAGAGATCTCCGAAACGTAGCCAGGCCACGGACGCTGAGAAATCTACATCGGACCCATGAAGAGCCCGATAGAAGCGCCCGTGAAGCTCCTTACCTTTCCATACCTCCTTGCGGTCATCTGTAGTAAGTATCACAGGTGTGCGCCAGTTCTCTTTAGCCATGGACAACGGGGTGAGTCCCTTGTCCACTGCGACCACATCTCGGTGCATACCCACATCGGCTTTGAGAAAATATTCTCTGAGACTGCACATCTCGCGGTTGTGGAGAGTCTTAGCATTTAAAAAGCTTCGACCTCCACACTTCCGCGGGATGTACAGTCTCATCACCGACGATCGTGGGTGATGCATCCGGTTTGCGGTCAGCAGTGTACGGACCCTTCTATCCAGGGCGTCGAGTTCGGTTTGAGTCCATTTGAGTATGCCGAAAGTGTACATTAATACCGGCATGACCCAACCGTTGAAGGCGCGCACCTTATTTCCGCCCGACAAAAGGCTGTTTAAAACCTTTTTCAGGCGGCCAAAGAAGCGCTCCCTCAGCGATTGCTTCATGTCAGTACCGTTAATGCCCAACGCTTCCAACATACCCAAATACTTGTAGGCTTCGGTTGAGCTGAGGGATCTAACCTGTATGGAATCCGAGAGGTGAATTCCCTCAGATTCCATAATCTCCCCTTTCTTTACATGCATGACTGCACATTTGTCCACACCAAATTCCATCCTGATGGCACTACTGAAGGTTTCAGTTACCTTTAGTAGCTCCATCAGTCGCAAATTGTTGGGTGCAAAGAGTTTCAGATCATCCATGTAAAGAAGGTGAGATATGGCCTGACCACCTCTTCTCAAACGATAGCCTAGGCCTGAATCCTCCAGCAGTGTGCTTAGAGGATTCAGAGCTAAGCAAAACCAAAGTGGACTCAAACTGTCGCCCTGAAATATTCCCCGTTTAATCCATACAGGCTCATCACTCCCTTGGATCGGTCGACATCCTGGATAGCGAAGGACTGTTTTCCATTGCCTCATACATGACTCAAGGAAGGTGCGTAGAGTTGCGTCTATTTTGTACAACTCCAACACCTTCATGAGCCATGTATGTGGCACAGAATCATAGGCCTTCTTGTAATCTATCCAACATGTCGACAGATCCTTGCGGGATCGACGAACCTGTTGGCTTATGGACATGTCTATGAGGAGTAGCTCCTTAGTGCCGCGGGACCCCTTCCTACATCCATTCTGAGAGGCGGACATAATTGAGTTACTCTCAATGTGCTCATTAATTTTCGCTCTCAGGATGGATGTAAGAAGTTTATAGACCGTCGACAAACAAGTAATCGGTCTATAATTCTTGGGTTCCGTGGGACTACCTGTCTTATGGAGCAGGTGGGTAACGCCAGTTGTTAGAAACTGTGGTAGCGACCCAGAATCTAAGGATGACTGGAATTGAGATGCCAGGAGCGCGTGTGAGCTGCTATACCACTTAAGCCAGAAGTTGTGCAGTCCGTCCGGTCCAGGAGATTTCCAATTCGGTAACGGACGGACTGCTTTGGCTACATACAATGTTGTTATGGTAATTTTTTCCATTTGTGGTATAGCTTCGCACACGCGCTCGACATCGCGCATACAGCCACCTTCAGCGTGACAGATGGGCACCGACCAGATGCTGCGCCAGAATATACTCGTGGCATGTCGCCACGAGTATATTCTGGGCGGCACACGTCTGTCACACTTTGTTCAGGTCGCTCCCAAGCTCTGTACACCCACCTCTCATCGCTCTGGAACATGCGATTCTGCGAGTATCGATCAACCCGCCGCTTGTACCGCCGAATACGGCTTGCCCATGCACAAACTTTCTGCTTCAGGAAGTCAATGCGCTCTGTGACACGGGACGTGAAATCTCGAGGGCTTATTTCAGTCCCCGAAAACGCCCGCCTCACAAATCGCATCACACGTGGTCGTGTGTTGCCCTCCCTGAAGCAGTATAGTTTGCCGATGAGTGCCCTAGTCTCATCGATACGCCGCTCGATCCTGCGCTGCCAGGCTGGTGCAGCTGGCTTTGGTCGTATAGCTTCGTCACACCCAGGAAACTTTACGTTTGCTATACGACATGCCGCAACAGCCCCGCAATACAGGATTGAGTGCGTATCAACGAGGCTCTCGCTGCTTTCGAAGATGTTTTGCAGCAGCGAGTCCAAAGCACACACTAGCGCCCTATTCTTTTTGTGCATAGGCAACCGTGGTAATCGGGGCCGAAGTTCGGTCGGAGTTGATCTATACTCACGAAGCGCATCCTCCAGCGCGCTCCTCAGTCGATCGTTGCACTGGCTACTTACCGTGACAACCCTATCATCTACCTCATCGCTAACATTATTGGGCCGCGGTGTGATCCTACCATTAACTGGTGCTTGTACCGCGGTCTGTGTCGGGGTCGAGATGATAAGGTTGTTCAGTATATCTGAGCGCAACCTATCAAGTGCGGCATCGTCCAACCTGTGATTACGTTGAATGACCCGCACCTGATCCGACAATCGTTGGGCCGAGACGTTAACAGTTGGTTCCAAGTCCTGAAACAGAGACAGCATTCTGACACGGTACGCAGTGAGGTTAGTTCCCCCCTCTGTAGACCCATAGTATGCGCGCATGACGTTTTCATTCATGGACTGCGTCCATCTCATGCGCTGCACACAACCACCGGTAGCGGGGACCCGGCTCGGAGCCGGTTGGCCCCTAGGTCCCAAGCCCCTCGGTGGCCGGCCTCTCCCTTGCCGACGTACAGGTGTTGGCGACGTCGGCGGGGAGAAATACTCGTCACTCGAGCTCGACGCAACTGCAACCACCGGTGACAATGGTGATCCGATGTCCGGCGGCGGCGAGGCGGAGCTGAGCGACGGGTCCGGAGGTGGTGGGCGTGCGCGTTGTAAAGCTGCTCTCGTTAGCATAGTTCAAGCATTCCTTTCATATTTTCGTTGTGTGTCGTCGTGATTTAATTGTGACAGATGTCATATGTCGGTCGTATAATAATTTTCTTTTTCTTCTCGCATATTGTTTGCTTTTTGGATTTGTTTAGGTTCTATTGCTTATTTTACTGGTTCTTGGAATTTCTTTTGCAAAATTGTGGATGTGTGAGACCGAAAAGTATTATTTAAAGATGAAATTACGATTACGAAAAACAGAGCTTGATCTGACAGCCAGAGTTGCCAGCTTATTATTATTATTATTATAATATTACACAGGTAAAAATTAAATTTGTACATTCTTCTCATAAAAATCAAATTCACCATTTCCATTTTAATTATATTAATTGTAGATAATAAGCATACTAGAACAAGTAAAAAAGTTCTTTATAGATTGTTTTAATCATATTCACTCCCTTCAAGACAATCTTCATGGTTTCTAGATATGGGTGTAGGTGTATATGTCAATGGTGACCTTGATGTTGAAGATGTTGATGGATAGTTTGCTTGACTAAGAAGAGGAGTATTTGTTGATGTTGACGGTTCGTACATATATCCTCTTGGTGTTGACTGTTGTTCCGATAGCATGATCCCTGTAGTTCCCTGATTTGTGTTACTTAAATATGCTATTTCAGCTTCATTAACAATTCGTAAAACATTTTGTTTTACTTCAGCCTGAATGCGTAATGGTCATGTTTTTACCGTGACAGCCATGGATTTAAAAAATATATCGACCGGATGCTCCTCTTCATTTTTTTTAGAATGTATGTATTCTTTTAAAATATCAGCTGTTGTAATACTTAGTGATTGTGGATGTGATTTTTTTAATCGTGAAAGCGCCTTTTGTGATTTTCGTTGTGGCATTTGTGATTCTGAATGTGAAGATACTTGCGAGCCCGGACGTGATGGAGGAGGTGAATTAGTAAAAGAATCTTGTGTGTCATCCGTAGGTGAATCTAAATTGGATATTTGAGATCTATTTTCTAAAAACGAATTTAAGAATAGGAGTTCCTTTTCAAATTTTATTGGTCTCTGATTTGTTGCTGCATCGCCACTTTTGTATGTTCTATTTTTTAGTGATTTTCTATAATTGCTTCGGATTTTCGTCCACATCTTTAGACAGTCGCCAGCTGAAAAAAATAATGTACGTGTATAGTGTGTTCTAGATTACCATGGGCGGTTTCTAGTTAAAGAAATAAAAATATTTACGACTGTTGGTAGTTTTGGATAATAGAGTGATTCACGGACGTCGGTAACAGCTGACTAGCTTACTGTACTTACGAGTTTTAAAATATAAACAACGTTTTTAAAAAGTTTTTATTGAAGGAGAACTTGAACTTCATACAATAATCCACATACATTGTAGTGCAGTGATAGTGATTATTAAAACATAAGTAATAACCAGAAAACCAAACAAAAATAAAACCATTGCAAACCGCCTACCCGAAACTTTTATACAAATAAAAACATAGTGCTAAAAACAGTTAAAACACACATACTAAAAGTGTAACGGTGTACAGTGCAAGTTGGGTTGTGTTGAAAATCAAGCTCACTGAAAAATACAGGACTTACAAGTAACCAATTTGTCATTCAACGTGTTATAACGCCATCTGTGATTACCTGGTGGTACTAATATCTATTGTGTTTACAAACAGTAGATATTCGACTGTGAATCTTAATACTAAACTTTACTGCGAACGTACACCACAACAATAAATTCCACGACTATGGCGAAGTGTGGTGGCTGCGGTCAATTTATGGCCAGAGCTGAGTGTGTTCGCTGCACTAAGTGCCCGGGGTCGTATCATCCCACCTGCATTGGCATTACGTCAACAAAGGTTTCGCCTAATTGGCTTTGTCCTGACTGTAAGGCGAAGATTCCGAGAAAAGACAACTCGGCTACGCCTGTCAAAGGCCCATCAGACGGTGTCATAATTAACAACCCGTCAAATACCATCCAGCCTTCTTCTAAAACTCAGTCTCCAGCAGTAAACCAGAGTGCAGTGGCTAAGCAAACAACTGTAGAACTAGTAGTCAACCAGCCTATCCAACCCCCCTCCCCAATAACAGCAGGCTCTCGGGAGCTCAACGTAGCTTACGAGATTCGCTGTTTTCGTGAGGAACTCAGTGCCATGAGAGTGGAGTTACGACAGTTCCGGGACGAAATGGTGGACTTAAAAGCTGATGTCGGGTTATGCAGGGAACGCATGAGTGTGGTCGAGGACAAGGTTTCCCATCTCGAGAATCGTTTTGAGGAGAAGGAGCCATCATCTGTTGACCACCTTGAGGAGACTATAGCGGAGCTGAAATTACAGCTGAATGAACGCGATCAGGATCTTCTGCTCAATGACGTCATAATAACGGGTATACCGGAAACAAAAGATGAGAGCCCGTTACACTTGGTGCATTTGGTTTCTTTGAAGCTGGGAATAACCATCGACGAACGCGAAATAGTAAACGCAGAGCGTATTGGCATGGTGCGCCGCAACTTTACTGTGACCGGTAGTGCGGACGCGGCGGAGCAGGCTCGGCCGCGCGCGCTCGCCGTGCGACTGTCTCGCCGCGCTGCCCGCGATCAGCTGTTGCGAGCGGCGCGCGTGCGACGCGGCCTCACCACGGCGGACCTCGACTTGCGCGGACCTACGAGACGGTTTTATTTAAATGAGCGACTGACACCGATTAACGGAAAGTTGTTTTTTAATGCACGTGAGGCTGGGCAGAGACATAATTTTAAGTATGTGTGGACCAAAGACGGCCGTATATATGTAAAGAAAGAGGATGGTATATCCCCACAACGTATTCGTTCTGACATTGACATGGTCCGAATTTTTGGAAATGGTGTAGTTTGAAAGGAATTTTATTTAGTTTCAAAATATTTTTAAAATTTCTTATTCGTTGTTTCGCACTTTACAACGTTTGTTTTCTATCCGTGTCTGTTATTGTCTTTTTCTTTATTATTTGTTTTGAGTATTCCGGGCTGCAGTTAGTCCAGCCTAAAGGGTGCATTATTTTGGTTGGCATTTTCCGTAGTGGCACACGTTTGTTGGTAACCAACTTCCATCTTTACAAGCTTTTATTATATTCACTAATATGTAATCGTATTTATTTATCACAAGCATCTTCCCCATGTTCCCTCTCTTATATATATACAATGGCACTTCAAATTTTTACAATATTGATAGTATTTAATGACATTTTAATCACATGTGTGCCTATTTTGACATCGCTTTGTATTTCTCATGAAGTTACATTAAAATTAAGTCGTTGTTATCACTACGAAAATCTATGTACTACTTGCTACCTTGATCGACAGTATTTTAAATATACCATGGTGTTCATTGGTGATACTATTCCACTGTTATGAGTGCAAAGTATTTTAAAATTGGATTGTTAAACCCACTATTCCACTGTTATGAGTGCAAAGTATTTTAAAATTGGATTGTTAAACCCTGGTTCATTAGGCACTAACCATGATGATTTTATCGCTGCATTGGAGCATCATGATGTCAGTATAATGGCAATAAATGAGACCTGGCTGAGGACGGGTGAAGAGGGGCGCGCGCCCGCCGTGCCCGGTTACCGGCTGCGGCACGTGCCGCGGCCGGTGAGCGTGGGCGGCGGCCGCGGTAGTACAAATGGTCTCAAAATCGCTATCGGCACTGCGTATAGACCACCATGGATGGATGTTGATATGTTTCTGGATGCGCTTACTTGTTTAATAAATTCTATAACGTCTTGTACACACACTATTCTTTTGGGTGACTTAAATATTATTTGTCTGAATCAAACAGACACTAAAACAAACAAATTAAATATATTTTTTCAAAATCTTGGCCTTAGTCAACTAGTGCAATCTGCTACTCATTTTACTTCCACTAGCGAGACCCTTATAGACCTAGTGTGCACTGATGCCAAGGCGCGCGACATTGAGGTGGACTGGATTAGTGCGCTTGGTGCGCATGCTTTTATAACAGCTGTTTTTCATTTTAATAAGGAGAAAATACCGCCAATTGTTATAAAACGTAGGAATTTAAAAAACATACCATTAGACAAGTTCAAAGAGGAAATGGTCTCAGTGGATTGGCTTGCACCAGCTGTGTCAGGTGATGTAAACACTATGGTGGCTCAACTTAACAAAAACATCATCACGCTTTTTGATAAATATGCTCCACGTAAGACTCAAATTATTAAGGAAAGGTCGTATCCATGGATAACGGATAACATCAAACTTATGATGTGCCTGCGCAATCAGGCACACATGCGGTGTAGAAACTCCGTTTCTGAGAGCAAAATGTTGTATTACATACTATGAAAAAGTGGCTTATTTCAAACATAATATTAACAGTAAAATACACCACCCCAAAATTCTATGGAAAAATCTAAAGTCAACCTTATTACCCTTCAAAAGTATGTCTGAATTATCCTCTCATTTGAATGACCCTGATAAGATTAATTCCCATTTCTTAAATGTCCCTGGTGATAGTGTGGCACCCGCATCATGTTTTGCTTTCTACAAGTCCCATAAATTCAACGAGGGTTTTTTTTCTATTAATACCGTTGACCAATCTACAATTCTAAAATTTTTATTAAAATGTAAATCCAATGCAGAAGGTTTTGACCACATCACGCTTGACATGTTTTTTATGACTCTCCCTCAAACTTTAGATATCCTGACTTCAATCATTAACTACTCAATTTCTACGTCGACCTTTCCTGAACTTTGGAAAATTGCAGTTGTGCGTCCTATACCTAAAGTCGTGAACCCAAGCACTATAAAGGACTTACGGCCTATAAGCATTTTACCCTTCTTGTCAAAAGTGCTTGAAAAAGTAGTAAATGCCCAATTATCCGCATACCTTGAGCGAAATAACATCCTACCGGAGGCACAATCAGGTTTTAGGAAGGGTCGTAGCACTGCGACGGCTCTGTTAGATGTTACGGATAATATATTATCGGCACAAGATGAGGGGTGTTGTACCTTGTTGGTTCTACTGGACTTTTCTAGGGCATTTGATGCTATAAATTTGTCTCTTTTATAATAATATAATAATAATAATTTTTTTTTTTTTTTTAATGTTTTTTTAAAGAAATATTTAAAAATGTAAATTAGTATGTAAGGAAAATGAATAAAGAGAATAATAATAATAATAATAACTTACAGAAAGCTGCCATATTAAATACATGTAGGATAGTTAGAAAATTCATGCAGTTGGAAGAGGAAAACATACATTCATCGTAAATACACATCATACGCTGCATTTACTTGGCTTTGGCCCGTAAATGTAGTTTGTACCAGCCTAGAGCTGAGAAGAAGAAAATATCTGAAAATAATAATAATAATCTGTGGCCCGGCTGTCAAGAAGACAGTCAAGAAATTTTTTCTCGCCGATTTTTATTGTGATTAATTTAAACCAAACAATCAAAAACCATCAAAATGAATTCGAACCCGAAAACCACTAAAAAAAAAAACAATAGTACAAAAATAGAGCTGAAAAACATTAACATATGGCGCAGAAACTGTAATATTGAAGACATGCTGACGAGAAGCCGGGCACGTCACCTAGCCACACACCCATCACCTTCGGCCTCGTCGCTCAGCTCCGCCTCGCCGCCGCCGGAACCCAGCCCCACTGTGAGTGCTGTGACACCGGCCGTGGCAGTTGCGTCGAGCTCGAGCGACGAGTACTTCTCACCGCCCACGACGCCACCACTTGCACGTCGACGAAGAGGACGCCGGCCGCCGGACGGCTTAGGACCTCGAGGCCCACCGGCCTCTGATAGGGTCCCAGCTCCCGGCGGAAGTGTGCAGCGCATGCGATGGACACAATCCATCAACGAAAGTGTCATGCGCTCATACTTTGGGGCTACAGAGGGGGGAACTAACCTGACTGCGTACCGTGGTCGGATGCTCTCTCTGTTTCAGGTACTTGAACCAGCTGTCAACGTTTCGGCCCAACGACTGTCGGATCAGGTGCGCGTCATCCAACGTAACCGTATGTTGGTTGATAGTGTGCTTGATCGCCTCCGAATGGAAATGTGTGGCCATGTCATTACTCCTCCGTCGCAGACTGTGGCACCACCGCAGTCGCAAATATCCAGCCACGCTGACGAGGAGAGTAATGACAGGGTTACAAACGTAAGTACCCAGTGCAATGAGGAATTGAGGAGTGCTTTAGAGTGTGCTATTCGGGAATATCGCTACGTACCGCCTGAACTAAGACCACGCTTACCTCGTTTGCCCATGCATAACAAAAATAGGGCGCTGGTAGCTGCTCTGGATTCGCAGTTGTCAAATTATTTTGATGACTGCGAAGACCTCACTGATGCACACTCGATTATGTACTGCGCGGCTGTAGCGGCATGTCGTGTAGCTCATGTCAAAATTACTAAATTAGTAAGTTACACGACCAAAACCAGCCGTACCGGCTTGGCAGTGCAGGATCGAGCGTCGTATCGGTGGGGCCAGAGCGCTAATCGGCAAACTAATCTGCTTCAGGGAGGGCAACACTCGCCCTAGAGTGATGTGTTTTGTGAGACGGGCGTTTTCGGGGACTGATATCAGCCCCCGAGATTATATGTCACGTGTCACAGAGCGCATCGACTTCCTGAAGCAGAAAGTGTATGCATGGGCAAACCGTATTCGTAGGTATAGGCGGCGAGTGGAGCGATACACCCAGAATCGCACATTCCGAAGTAATGAAAGGTGGGTATATAGGGTTTGGGAGCAACCGGACCACGGTGTGACTGACACGCGCCTGCCGGATGATGACGCCATGTGTTCGTTCTGGCGCAACGTCTGGTCGGTGCCTGTCAGTCACACCGAAGGTGATTGGATTCGAGAGGTCGAGCGAGCGTGCGATCCATTGCCAGAAATGGGGGCAATCACAATCAGCCCCCAAGATGTAGCCCGTGCAGTCCGTCCGTTGCCTAATTGGAAATCTCCAGGGCCGGACGGACTGCACAATTTTTGGATTAAGTGGCTACAAAGGTCGCACGCTCGTTTGGCATCTCAGTACCAAACTGCCTTAGAGTCCGGCTCGCTACCCGAATTTCTTACGACAGGAGTTACCCACCTGCTCCACAAATCGGGTAGTACCGCGGAACCCAAAAATTATAGACCGATCACGTGTCTACCGACGGTCTATAAGGTTCTTACATCTATTTTGAGAGCTAAAATTAATAATCATATTAACAGCAACAACATCATGTCTGTCTCTCAAAATGGATGTAGGAATGGGTCCCGCGGTACTAAGGAGCTACTCCTCATTGATATGGCCATTAGCCAACAGGTTCGGCGTTCCCGAAAGGATCTGTCGACATGTTGGATAGACTATAAGAAGGCCTATGACTCGGTGCCTCATACATGGCTCATGAGGGTGCTAGAATTGTATAAAATTGATACAATGCTACGCACCTTCCTGATGTCGTGTATGGGGCAATGGAGGACAGTTCTTCGCTATCCAGGATGTCGAAATATCCAGAGGAACAGCGAACCGGTAAGGATCGAGCGGGGTATATTTCAGGGCGATAGTTTGAGTCCGCTTTGGTTTTGCCTAGCCTTAAACCCTCTAAGCACACTGCTGGAGAATTCAGGGCTGGGCTATCGGTTGAAGAGAGGTGGTCAGGAGGTTTTATCTCACCTCCTTTACATGGATGATTTGAAACTCTTTGCCCCCAGTAATCTGCAACTGATGGAGCTACTGAAGGTAACTGAAACTTTCAGTAGTGCCATCAGGATGGAGTTTGGTGTGGACAAATGTGCGGTCATGCATGTAAAGTGTGGGGAGATTATGGAATCCGTGGGAACTCAACTCTCGGATTCCATAAACCTCAGATCCCTCTCTTCAACTGAAACTTACAAGTATTTGGGTATGTCGGAAGCGTTAGGTATCAATGTTACTGACATGAAGCAATCGTTGAAAGAGCGCTTCTTTGGCCGCCTGAAGAAGGTATTCAATAGCCTTCTATCAGGCGGAAACAAGGTGCGCGCCTTCAACGGTTGGGTCATGCCGGTATTGATGCACTCTTTCGGCGTACTCAAATGGACTCAAACGGAACTTGACGCCCTGGATAGGCGGGTCCGTACACTGCTTACTGCATATCGAATGCATCACCCACGGTCGTCGGTAATGAGACTGTATATCCCGCGAAAGTGTGGAGGTCGAGGCTTCTTAAATGCTAAGACTCTCCACAATCGCGAGATATGCAGTCTCAGGGAATATTTCCTAGCTGTCGACGTGGGTATGCATCGAGATGTAGTGGCGGTGAACAAGGGACTCACCCCGCTCTCTTTGGCAAATGAGAACTGGCGCAAACCTGCGGTGCTAGACACTAACGATCGCAGGGCTGTATGGCAGAGTAAGGAACTTCACGGACGCTATTTCCGGGCCCTACATGGGCCCGACGTAGATCAATTAGCGTCCGTAGCCTGGTTGCGATTCGGTGATCTCTTTGGAGAAACCGAAGGTTTTGTCTGTGCAATTATGGACGAAGTTATCATGACGAATAACTACCGGAGATTTATTGTGAAGGACGGCACGGTTGACATATGTCGGGCATGTCACCGTCCGGGAGAATCAATTCGCCACATTGTCTCTGGTTGTTCTCGTCTAGCTAACGGAGAATACTTGCATAGGCACAACCTTGTAGCCAGGATTATCCATCAGCAACTTGCTCTGAAATACTCTCTTGTGGAATCGGAGGTGCCGTACTACAGGTATGCGCCCAACCCAGTTCTCGATAATGGTAATATCACATTGTACTGGGATCGGTCCATCATCACTGACAGGACTATTGTTGCCAATAAGCCTGATATAGTGGTGGTGGACCGAATCGAGAGGCGTGCAATGATTGTAGACATAACCGTTCCGCATGACGAGAATCTCGTGAAAGCCGAGAAAGATAAACAAATCAAATATATTGACTTGGCTCGCGAGGTTATCGACATGTGGGATGTGGACTCAGCAATCATTGTACCGATAGTTGTGTCAGCCAATGGCTTAATAGCCACGAGCCTCGACCAGCACCTCAGGAGGCTCTCGTTAGGCAGCTGGATCAGGGGCCTGATTCAGAAAGCGGTACTTCTGGACACGGCTCGTATTGTTAGGAGGTTCCTCTCTCTTGAGCCCTGACCGCCGGTAGCTTGGACCCTGTTCCCGATACCGGTGGGCTACTATTTTTATATTTTTAAATGTTTTTTATTTTTGTATTTTTAAGAAATATTTAAAAATGTATGAAATAAGAAAAAAAAATGAATAAACGACATAATAATAAGTTTATTGTGTCCAAAAGTTATACACAAACAATATTGGGTTTGGAGTCTTCATTTAAGCAAAATGCCTGTATTAAAAGACTTCGCTCCTTCACAACAGTAGGTACTTAGTTAAAACACAATAAAAACAGTACATGGATGTAAAAAAACAAGATATAAATATGTGAATGTGTGTGTGCATGTGCGTGAGTGTGGATGTGTTGATGAGTGTACATGAGTGTTATGGATGAGTGGTTGTACGTGTTTGGGTGTGTGAATGTACGTGTAGGTATGGGAGAGTCCCTGTATGTGTGTTAGTGGGTCGTTTATTTGTATTAAGTTACGTTTTGTAGGAGAGCTTCAGTATTTTCATATGTCAGTGGTTTTATCCAATCAATCAACATTTCTTTACATACACTTCTGGACACATCTATTGGCCCACCTTAGAGTTTAGGTTTCGATGGCCCCTACCGAAATATGATTGCTAGATTGAACAAAAACTGTTGATGCAGTTTTAAACCTGATACATTTTACCATCTTTTTCGATCGTATTGTTTTAAATTTGAATTCAGAATACCATACGACATGGAGCTACGCCTAACAAGTCGGATATGCGCCTTGTTAAAGGCAATTGATTATTGAATAAAAACATGTTTTATCAAATAAAGGTTTAATTTAATAACGCGTGTTGCCTCCATGGGCATCTACCACAGCTCTCATACGATTAGGCATAGAGTTTATCAACCGCTCTATGCAATTTTGAGGGATCATCTCCCATTCCTCTTCTATGGCAGTTTTCAACTCCTGCATCGTCTGGGCAACTGGCTGACGAGCCCTAACACGTCTTTTTAGCTCGTCCCACATGTGCTCAATGGGGTTCATGTCTGGGCTTCTGGCTGGCCAGTCCATAACTGTGATGTTCACATCCCGAAGATATTCCCTGACGATGCCGGCCGCATGGGCTCTTGCATTATCATGCATAAAAAGGAAATTTGGGCCCACATAGTCCGCGTATGGTATAACGTGAGGTTCTAAGCACTCACGAATGTACCTTTCAGCATTTAATGTTGGCAGCCGTGGTCCTGTAACAACCTCAAGTTGAGTTTTGCCGCTCGCGGATATACCGCCCCAGACAGTCCATGAGCCACCGCCATAAGCAACCCTCTCTTCAAAGCAGCATTGTGCGAAACGCTCTCACTTACGTCGGTAGACCTTCTTCCTTCCATCATTGCCATGTAACACAATTTTAGACTCATCAGAAAAGAGTACACGGCTCCAATCTTGCTGTGTCCAATTTAAATGACTGCGTGCGAAATGAAGGCGCGCTGTTCGGTGGGCTCGCGTTAGTTTGGGCCCATTAGCTGGCTTGTGTGGTACCATATCGCGTTCTTTTAACCTTCTCCGAACAGTTCGAGCGCTCACAGATACTCCGTGGAAGTCGCGAAGTTGGTTTTGTATCTCAATGGAGATAAGGTGACGATTTCTCAAGCTGGTCGTCACGATGAATCGATCCTGCCTTTCAGTTGTGACCCGAGATCGTGGCCTTCCTTGGCGACGAACAAAGCCGCCAGTCTCTAGGTACCTCCGATAAACATTTCGGACCGCAGATCGACTTAACCCCTCAGGCGTGGGCCCCCTGTTTACGTAAAATGCTCGAAAAGTAGCGAAGTCACATTTTTTTATTATTTTGTAGGTAAGCCTTGAGTAAAACGTACAATTTATCAATATACCGCCATGAACACGCTATGTTTTATACCTTCCCGGCTTCGTTGTTAGTTTTCCTATCTCGGAACGAACTTATAAATACAAAATAACTAACCTGTATTTCGCAATGATGTGATATGTTTTCATTTCAATAATTTTCACTCACATAACCACAAAACTTTATCACAATAAATCGAAAATACACAAACATTCATCACAAAAACACTTTATCACGATAGCACAACATACCTATTCCACTTGAAAACCATTCATTCTAATTAGAAACAATGACTACACCATAAAAACCATTTGTTTACTCTACGAAAAAACTGAGCGGCAAAAAATGGCTGCCGAGATAAGCGCGCTCATAAACACTGGCTCCACACCGTCCACACGCGGGCCAACTCTGGCGATGTAATACCGACAGCACGTCAGGTAAAAACACGCTAACAAAATACCTATGTATTTTTGTTTGAATTTTCGTGAACGATTTTTTGTTAGCTTTTGGTTAGAAACTTAGATAACATAATATTACTATTTATTATCTCATTGTTTGTGTTTTAATGAAAAGTAATGAATTGATAAAAAAAAACAATGTTCGGAATTTAAGCAAATAAGCTGAAATTTGGTACAAACCTTTGTTGAGGAATTCTAAAAACTGGGGAAAAGTCTTATATAATGTCGTGTCTGCATCAGAAGATCTTCAAGGTCAAAAATGACAAAAATAAACGTTTTGCATTTAAGTATGTCGTTTTCTATGGCAAATACGACATTCGAGGAGATTACAAGTGATATTGTCCTCGATGAGTCTCGTTAAGCAGAAAACAAAAAAAAAATTCAAAGTGACCTTGACTTCGACGAGTCTCCCTATGCTAAAAAAAAACATTAATTTCATAGTGACCTTGATCTCGGATAACAGATAAGAAAACTGCATCCTAAGAATCCAATTACCTTAAAACAATAATCGTAAGATTTTATGTTCAAGGAAATATGTACCTACATAATATATTATATATACTTAACTAACTATGTACACTTGAAACAAACATAAAAGCTCCTAACGAAGTAAACCCTAAAAGATGTTCTCAGAAATAAAAACAGTAAACATTTTTTGCAGTTAGTACTTTTCGTCCGTTAGAAACTGGCGGGGGGGGGGGTTTCTCTGCCTACCGAGACCAACGGTCACAAGCACAACATTCATGTCATAGTACGGAGGCATTGCGCCAAATTTTGCTCTTGGAAACACAATTACGATGACAATACGCAATTATATCAGTAGCTATTAGCCAACTTATGTTCGTAGATTAATAAGCTAGCTACTTACGTGTATTTCAAATAATTTTTAAGTATATTTGTCATAAAAACAGAGCTAATTACGGCGCGGCTGTTACGACAAAAAACGTGCTTTGCAAAACATTTGTCACTTATTCAATGATATAAAATAACTTTTCAATAAACTAACACTCAATACGAAATCTACATTGATTTATCAGTAATTCTAAATAAAATTATATATAAGATTCCTCACCGTTTTCTCCTTGCGAGCATTTTGTTCCGCACAAACAACTACCTTCTCGAACGATTTGAGAAATATGGCGTCGCTCGTCGGAAGACCACCGAAATATATTTTTATTTTGTTTGTTTCTTTCGTTCTAGTTATGTTATCAGTAAAAATATAACTAAAATCTGTCACTTATTAGTCGATTATACTTATGATACAGCCAGATCATGTTGCAAATAAAAAATAAATGAAAAAACCAACGTTCAATGCCGCGACGTTTAAGATGTACCTATGGGGTACACGAAACGTTTCGCGCGTTTTTCGTTAGTGTACACACGGGTGTACAAGAAACGTTTGAGGGGTTAAATTAAGTTGAGCACTCACGTTTCTTTGGCTGTGTCCGGCCTGAATAAGTGCCACAGCTTGGGCGGTGACTTCAGGTGAAGTATCCATAGATTATTGATAGAACCTCACCTTAATGTTAAGAATAAGTAATGTTTGTTGCAAAACCAAAGATATCAATCACTTTTTCAAGAATTAAATCCAAGTAAACCAATAAAACCAAGTTTTCTTAGTATTCGATTGTTTGATATCAACAAACAGGCTCCAAATTGTCTTTTGTTTCTTTAAATTCTGTGTTCGAAATTCAAAAAAAGACTATTGAATGAAATTGTGAATGTGCCAGGTTCAAAACTGCATAAAAACTTTTTGCTCGACCTAATATAAAATTTTAGCTAGGACCAAACGAAACTGAAAATACAAGGTGGGCCAATAGATGTGTCCAGAAGTATATATGATAAGATTTTGCATATACGAAAATTTCTTTATTTATTTTGTTATATGATTGAGCTGATCGTTTACCAAATTGCATGGATCCGAATTTGGTCTTGGTATTAGGTATTTGAACTATATTGTGTTTTCTTCTCTTAGAATGTTTGTGCTTTTTTAAAATTATTTGAGTAATGTATAGTTTCCTAACTGACAATACATCACTTAGTTTGTAGAGGTTATAAGTAGAATATCTCCTTTTTTTAAAATGCATTATTTTGAGCAGGGCTCGTTGTGCTCGCTCCAATTGGATAAATTTAGATTTTGTTGCCCCACCCCAAATAGGAATACAGTATATTAATATTGATTGCGCAAGAGAAATATATATTTGGGAGAGCACATTTCTAACAGGCTTACCGCTACTCTGTATAGACCTAGGCAGCACATGGCGCAGTGTCTTAAAAATCCAATTTAGCTTACGGACTCTATTGGCAACTTGCTCAAGATGGGGGTACCAGCACAAACTCTGGTCCAGCATTACACCTAAATATTTTGTGCTAAAAACTTTGTCAATACTAGAGCAGTTACAATTATCAACATTAATACCATCACAAGTGTGTATAATTATTCGGAAATCGCCGGTTGGTTGAGTACGATTGCAGATGCTGAAACTTATAAAATTTGCAAATTTGCAGCCAATGTGCAACCTGGGACATTCCTGTTTCAGCACTTAGCTGCACATTGTGCCATGTCTTACCGTAGAAGGTGACAGCAGTATCATCGGCGTATGACAGGACTTTGGCATTGGGAATTTTCATATTACAGAGGTCGTTTATGTATACTAAGAAGAGCGTTGGACCTAATACACTTCCTTGGGGGACGCCGTATGCTACATCCGTGACATCACTTATATATTGCCCCACTTTGACACTCTGCTTCCTATTTGAAAGATAGTTCTTAAACAGATCAAGTGCGATATCTCTAATACCTATTTTTTCCAGTTTTTTTACAAGGATAGGAGTAGAGACGGTATCAAATGCCTTTCTAACGTCTAGAAATACAGTTAGGCACTTATCACCAGTGTCAAGATGATTAGATATTAATGAAGTTAGAGATATGACAGCATCCTCAGTGGAAATACCGTGACGAAAACCAAACTGTGAGTCGGAGATGACATTGAATTTGTTTAAGTAATTAAGAAGCCTTACATTTATTAATTTTTCAATAATTTTGGATATACTAGTAAGGACAGAAATTGGTCTATAATTATTAATATCGTCTCTACCCCCACCCTTGTGCACAGGGGTAATAATGGCTATTTTTAACGGGGCAGGGAAGATGCCAGTTTTAAAGCAGAGGTTCGCAAGATGGGCTATGATAGGTACGGCTTCCATACCTATAAACTTTAAAAATTTCGTAGAGATGTTGTCCCAGCCAGGGGCACTGTCAGCTTTTAGGTTAATTAATATTCTGTGTACTTCGTCGGCGTCAGTTTCAAGGAGCACAAACGAATTTACAAGATTTGATGCGTTACTGCTCTGACTGGAAGCATAATTGTCAGTTGTAGGCAGGATTTGTTGAGCCAGGTCATAACCAATTTTAGAAAAATAATTGTTAACAAAATTTACTGAATCAGACGGGGTTGGCTGAAGTCTTAATAATTCTGCATTGTAATTGGCTGTTTTCTGTGAATAGGTAATAGTTTTTATATTTTTCCACAGTAATTTATTGTTATTAACTGATTTAGATAGCAAATTCCTTTCATATTGTCTTTTTAGTTTTTTAATCAAATTGTTACAGTAGTTTCTGTAACGTCTGTACGTTATTTTTAGAATTTCATTGGTTTGATCTTGACGAAGTTTATTTTGGAGTTTATTCCGATTTTGTATACAGCGCAAAATACCATTGGTAATCCACGGTTTTAAAATGCGTTTTTTGCTGGGGATCTTTAGTGTGATTGTATTTAATTTAATGGAGTCAGCCAGAGTTTGTATCAACAGAGTACATAGAGAGTCAGGATCATCACAGAAAAGTAATTCACTCAAGTTCTTTTCTTTTAGATAATGCAGGGCCTGTTCAAAGTCAACAAATGTCTTAGTTTTACGAACATTTTGTAAGCATTTTTGCTTAGATAATACTAAAAGGGTCGTGAAATGGTCAGTAATTGTGGTATTAAGGATAGCAATTGTGGGTGAAAACTTTTTCTTATTTACTTTAAGCATGAAGTGATCCAGGCATGATTTGTCTCTCGTTGGCAACAGATGCCCAGGAAGGATATCGTGTAAAGACAACATGTTAAGGTAGTTCATTCTATTTTTCAGTTCATGGGACTGCTCAATTAGTTTAGGTATAATATTAATGTTTATGTCGCCTGCCACAATAATGTTTTTATTTGGTGTTATGGTCTCCAAATGATTGTTGAGTGAACTGACAAAACTGTCAGTGTTTGAGTTTGATGGTGATCGGTAAATACAGAGAATGACGTTATTCGAAATTTCCAGGCTTAGACAGGAGGCCTGAGATATGTAATTGTTAAGTTGAGGAATAGGTTTATTAGAATTTAACCTACATTCTGTAAATATTATAATATCTGTTACTGAATAAAAGCGGCAGTTTATATTTTAATTATAAGAAACATTTTAGTATTGTTTTATTAGCGGTAGCAGACGCTAAATACAGATTTGTGATTGTTGATGTAGGTGCCTACGGCAAAAATAGCGATGGCGGTAGATTACAACATTCAAAATTGGGTTCAAAACTACAAAGTGACACCCTAAATATACCCCCAAATGAATATTTACCAGATACAACTCAAGAATTACCCTGTTTTTTTGCCGATGAAGCCTTTCCCCTTACAAAAAATATAATGAGACCATACCCTGCGAATCAACTGGCAGATCAAAAGAAAAGAGTTTTTAATTACAGACTTAGCCGAGCAAGGCGTATTGTGGAGAGTGCATTTGGCATCCTTCAGTTAAGATTTGAAATATTTCAAAGAAGAATACAAGTCCAAGCTAATTACATCGATAATATTATTTTAGCGTGCACTTGCTTACACAATTACATAATTAACAATACTACAAGCTCGATGCAGCAAACTGACGTTTTAGAAAATACCATCATGAATGATAACGAAGTCGGTGATTACGATAACATTGTACTGACAGAGGGGATGGCCATTAGAGATCGATTCAAACAATATTTTAACTCGGAAAATGGGGCAGTTCATTGGCAGAACGACATTACTAATAGATCTTAATAGTACCTACATAATGAAATTAGACGTAGTTATGCAAAATGAATCCAGCCACAAAAAGTTACTTTTGAGACAACAGGAGTTTTAGTAAAAATAAGGTAGCAACATAATAAGACTGTAGTTTGCTTTCGGATTCCTCTTAAATATTGGATATTGTTCATTTACTGTCTGTATAGTATTGTTTTAATTATAAAAGTTTCGAAGTTCCTTGTGTAAATGCCATTTATGACAGTAGTTATCTCAAAAAATGTTTTTTTGAGTTGGATCCTTTTTGCATAACTACGCTACGTCCAATTGATGCTAAAAACAATAATTACTTACGAGTTTTATTCATCTCCTTGCTTATTTGGTTCCATGCATTCTGTTTCATTTGTTGATCACTATAGTATCGCGATGTTATATCATATAGACATTCGTGAGCTTGCACAAGAATAATCAATTTTTCTTCTGTCATCGTCAAATTAATCAAACTGATACAGTACACGCAAAATAACTTGGCAGCTCTGAACTTCGTGCAGATGCGTGCGCAGAAACTGTTTTTCGGAGCAAAATGGCGGCGGAGGTCTAGGCTAGGGATTGACACTTTGTAAACACAATCGACCCTTTATTCAATCAAATATCGCAATCGATTTTAATCGATTCAAAATTTGTTTATTTTTGTTTATATGAAATACTAAACGAAACAGGGTTTTCGACTTTAATAAAAAAAAGCAATATTTTTTTTTTCGGTTGAATGACATGATATAGTTAAATATCAGTTATCTATTAACGACTACTTGTATAACAACTGTTTGAAAATATTTGATACCTTCTTATAAAATTAAATACAAACATATTTTTACAACTTAATTTCAATCGATTTAGATAAATATCGATTAAACAAGACCCGCCGACACGGGTATTGGACATCCCTTTTTATTTACTTCGTAAGGTGTCGTGTTTATTCGGAAATGTTCGGTTAGCGATATATGTGTTTCACTCGCACGTTAGCATAGGTGTCGTGTTCGTGTTGCCATCTCTATCTTGAGCACAGGCGGTTACAAGTTTTCGTGGATTGTTGTTATTATTATATTGTTTTGTTTTTTTTTTATATTTTTTTAAGTTTGTTTTTGTTTAAGTGTTTATTCATAAGTTATTTTTGTAGCTTTTAGTCTCAAATTGTTTTGATATTTATTTTATTTTTACTTGATATTAGGACATTTTTATTAGTATTTTGGTTAAAAAAATGCCAATAACAGTTTTCTTTACGAATGTACATGCGCAGAAGTTCGCAGAGCCTATGTTCAGGACTGCCAAGTTATTTTGCGTCTACTTGTACGATACGATAATGAAGGCGCGTGCGGTGATCGAAATGACTGTTCTGCGACGTGTCTGATCCGAAAATGCCACCCGAGCTACCCGAAGACCGCCTCGGCATCCTTAGCCATGCTTACGGCTGCCGAGGCCGCCCGAAGTCGCCCGACGCCGCGACGGAGCTCTAAGGCGCCCTAAGCCGCTCGAAGCCGGCGTAAAGCGCTCGAGCTGTACCGAGCCTCACCGATGCCCACCGATAGTGGGCGCCGGGCCTAACTAGTTACCTGCCTTATTTATGTTTATACACAAGGGGGGAACATCATTACGTCACTCGAACCAACGGTAGTTGCTGAAAATCAGCGCCGGCGATTTTTGGATTTGCCCATAATCACGGCAATTATGCTGAGCAAATGACCGATTCTTGCTCGGATGCGACGCACAACTTGAATTTATGTATATTTTCTACAATTACTTGCTGTCTAAAATGTATAATGTTGTTTTGTTTTCTTGTTGTCGCTGTCAGTCAGTCGGGCGTCATGCCATGGACAACTGCTGAACTTTGTTCTGTTTTGTCTGTGGTGTGCTGGTGTGACCAGAGACACGTTTAGGTTAATGTCCGGTCCAGACATGGGCTGGCAGTGATGTGTTATTTTTCAGTTTTTATTTATTTTAGTTATAATTATTGTAGTTGATAAGTTTTTTAGTTTTTAGTGTTCTGTGCGTTTTTTCGGGCAGAATAAATTGATTTTCTTTCTTTCTTTCTTCTTTCTATTTGATTTTATATTTACTTTTCAAAAATTTTCGAAATTATAGGAATAAGTGCAATTCGTCTGTAACAGTTCATATTCCGCTTGTTGTCTTTTTTGAAGATGGGTTTAATGATAGAAGTTTTGAGACTTACCGGGTATGAGCCAGTGGTAATACACATGTTAATAATATGGCTTAGGTGGTAAATCACATAAGAAACTTTTTTTTTGCATAAATAACCAAAACAAATACTCGAATGCAATCAAACTCAATCACGTTAGCTAGCAACAACTATTAGTAAACAAAAAAAATGCGCGCTGATGACGCTGCACGCCGGCTCAATTTTTGACCGATCGCACGCACGGACGAATCTGAGAGACTCCTCGTCCCGCGACCGCTACCTCAGGCGGCACCTCCCGCGGCACCGAACGAAACCGACAGATCGCAACTCCGTCCGTGTCAGTCCGCGCTACGAATAAGACGTTTTTATGCTCGAGTGCAATCTCGTTAAACTCGCGAGATCTCGCCCTTTTTTCGTGCGAAATCAATCTTGCTAAAAAAGGCCGAGATCTCGCGAAAATGAGATTGCATTCCCTAGCCGAGAGTGGACTAAACGCGTAACATTGTTTCATTGCATTACTTACCTAAATCTTAATGTTGATAACAAAAAGAGAACTAAAAATAACGTCGTTATTGGAAAACGATGGAACTTTCATTTTCTTTATTTTTTTTGCAAACATGGTCTGGCGCTCGGAGTCGCCATCAATGTCCGGCTCACCACCGGAAGATGACGAAGGGAGAACCCTCCGACCGGTCGCTCCAGGGTGGCGTTCCTCCCCGACAATCTTCACGGCTCGCTGGGCAACCTCCTGAGAGCCAAACCCTCTGCCCCTGCCTCCTGCGCAGCCCTTACCCTCCTGCTGGTAGGGATTTTTCGGGCCGATGCCATCTCTCCGTTGGAGGACGACCCCCGGTCATCCTCCGGTCTGGGACGCTTGCGGAAGAACTTTGTGTTCTCCGCAGTAGCCCCCGTTTCCTCGCGTCCAGAGCTCGCCAGACTGATGCCGGAGGCGGAGTCTGAGTCAGACTCCCCATTCCTTCGACGTTCCAGCGAGTTCTTCCTCCAAAGTTTGGAGGGAGCGTCCAAGCTACGCCTGCCCGACACCGTGTCAGGCCCCTTAAAACTAAAATTGATCAGGTCCTCAAAGGACGCTGATCCGGAGCCTCCTCGGCTCTTGTTGCCACTGGCAAACGGAAGACATTCGTTGCCCCCCCCCCCAAATACGAGGGGCATGAGCGTGGTGGATTCCCCAGCTGCTGAGTAGCTGGTACCAACCTGGGGTAATACTATTTCGACTGTCTTTTTATTATTATTTTTTGTTCCTTTTAAAGGGTGCGGTCCATCTCCCTCCGCCCTTGCTCACTGTCCTCACAGTCACGTCTGATGAGCAGACGCGTACCAGATAACAGTGAGCAAGCTTCCTACCGAAACACACACCGTCCGAAGACCTGAACGCTGCTCAGGTCTAAGACCATTGAGACACACAAGCCCAACCACGACGGCAACGTGGGGACACTCGGAATCCATGGTCCGGAGCGAGGAGGCTTGGGAAGCGGTCACCTCCTTCTGCGAAGCAGTAATGCTAGCGAAAGAGGAGGCGGGCCGCGCGAGGGAAAGGCAAGGCCTTCGCCCCAACCGCCGCAACAGGAGAAGACGCCCCGGGCGTCGGGAGTCGCAGGGCGATCCCCGGCCACCGTAGGCGCGCGCCTGCGGACGGCGAGCGTTGTGTGGCTCGCTGTCCGATCACCACCAAGCCCGGGTCGATGGCGCGTTGTGTTTCACGCGCGCCTCAATGAGATGTCAGCATAGGAGACGGGGACCGGGGGTAAGGTACCGTGGCAAAATACCCGCATTTTGCGACGACTTAACATAAATGTATGATTTAAATAAAAACTTACTTTCTTTTATATTTGTTTCTTTTGCCACCAACTTCCAAGCCGCATCTATTGTTTCGTTGCACGTATAAGTACTAAGCAGAGTGTCACAAACATGGATATTATTTCACGCTTTCAATAAATTTTTCGTCCGTTGTCATAATGATAAACGTGCTGTTCGATGACGGTACAGGTCAAACTGCAACAAACAAACTCCCGCGCCTGACGTCGCGTTGCTCCTCTCAGCCCTGCTCCACCCCGCGCAACCCCGCTCTACCGCGCGCGTCCCCGCTCTACACCGCACAGGCCCGCTCTACACCGCACAGCCCCGCTTCACTCGGCACAGCTCCAATAAGCTCGACACCGCTGTGCCCCGCTTATCTCCGCGCACCATACATTTTAATGTAAATCTTCTCAACTCCGCTAACACTGTTTCCACTGAATCGGAGCGGAGATGAGATGTATTTTGAGCAATGTGATTGGTCAATTTTTATAAGTCTCTGCTCAGCTCCGCGCATCTCAGCTTCTGTGGAAACGTAGCCTAAATGAAAACACCAGCAATAATGGTTCATAGGTTTTTTTTTTAAACTGTTATAAATCCTGTAACCGAAATTAAAAATAAACTTTCCAATTACATAAAACGTCAAAAAAAACTCAAATTAGTCATTCAGTCAGTATCGTCTCTCCACCCTGTATATTTGTATAAAACATATTGGTTTCGTACTTTTTACGTGATACCGTCACAACTAAATCTTTCACATAGGTACAAACTGACAAAAATAAATAAAATGGCATCTCAGAAACACGTCTACAGATTTATTATACACTTCTCATCAAAAAAATCGAAACACCTCGCAGTTTATGATTTGATAAGGATTATCAGAAAAATGTGTATATTTAGGAATAAATGTAAAATGTCATTTAATAGTGAGTAGTATGAGGTTTTTAAATCCTAATGTTAATGTTCTAAATTCAAATTAAGTCTTCATAGGTTTCGTATTTTGTATAATGAGTAATTTTTACCCTGTATGGAATATGAAGGAAATGGGTAAAACAACACGCGTAAATGAAAAAAAATGTAAGAAACGTTTATTTAATAACTTGTATTCCCTCCGCGAGCTCTTATTACTGCTTCCATACGGTTCTTCATCGATCGGATGAGAGTCACGATCACATGTTGTGGTATATTATCCCATTCCTCTTGGATTGCATTTTGCAGCTGGCTAAGTGTTTCTGGGGCTGGATCTCTTGCTCGAATTCGTCTCTTTAATTCATCCCATAGATGTTCAATGGGATTCATGTCCGGGCTTCTTGCTGGCCATACCATAATGGAGATACCGACTTCGGTAAGATAATCTCGTACGACGCCCGCGGTGTGAGCTCTAGCATTGTCGTGCATGAATATGAAGTCGTTGCCAATAAAATGTGCATAGGGCATCACATGAGGTTCAAGACACTGTTCGATGTACCGATGAGAGTTTAGTGCAGGCAGCCGTGGCCCAGATACAAAGGCAAGTTCTGTCTTACCGTCGGCGCTGATTCCTCCCCAAACCGTCCACGAACCGCCACCATAGCTGACCTTTTCTTCAATGCAGCATTGTGCAAAGCGTTCTCCATCTCTTCTGTAGACCTTGTTCCTTCCGTCGTTACCATACAGCATAATTTTACACTCATCAGAAAACAGTACTTTGCTCCACTGAAGGTATGACCAAGTTAGGTGCTCGCGTGCAAAGTTAAGGCGCGCTCTTCGATGGTCTGCAGTTAATTTCGGCCCATTCGCTGGCTTATGCGGTGCCAATCCGCGTTCCTTCAACCTTCTTCTTATTGTAGAGTCACTTACAGCTACTCTTCGTACAACGCGAAGCTGCTGCTGCAGTTGAAAAGCGTTAAGGCGTCGATTTCGTAAAGAGGTTGTTACAATAAATCGATCATCTCGCTCAGAAGTGACCCGATTCCTGCCAGATCCTGAACGGCGCGTGAACGAACCAGTCTCCCGATAGCGTTTGTAGACTCTATGAACAGATGATAAGCTTAGATGCAATCTTGCAGCCACAACACGCTGACTAAGTCCAGAATCCAGCAATGCCACCACTTGGGCGGCTTCTGCGGGCGAAGTATCCATATGTTTTAAAAAAAAAGTTTTTTCAGACGTCCCAAAGTCACAGTAAATGAAATAAGAAACAAAAAGTTTAAAGACAAGCGCTAATTTTAGTTTTTAAACGAGAAACGTACTCCAACCCTAAATACACATTTGTCTCAAAACAGTGATTAATTTCATTTATAGGATAAACAAATGAAATTCTAATTTCGAATTTTGATTTTTTTCTTCTTACTGTAATGACCAAACTGCCAGCTACACAATAATGTTTTTTTTTTCATGGAATTAATTCTCTTTTGTAAAAAATTAGGACAAAAACAATAAAAACGAAAGTGTTTCGATTTTTTTGATGAGAAGTGTATGTATAGAAGAAGATAAAGATATTAGAAGAATACATAAAAGCAAACTTATAATTTTCGAAAATTAACGCAATTCATCTACTACCTTCTCCTAAACTGTAGTACTAAGGCTTCATGTACACGACATCCAATCCGGCAAACATGCGATCCGGCACCGGTGCGGCTCTGGCGTCGTGTACCTGTAGCCTCACAAATAAAACTCAATATTGAATCTCATATTATAAAAAAATCGCGTGAAAAAAATTCAAGTGACCGACTGTAACTGTACCTCTTTATCATAGTTTATCAAGTGCATGGTGCAGGTTATCTCATAGCTTATGAGTTGCATTTGCACATTTAAGATAAAATCATCGTTAGAGACAACTCATTTAATTCTTTTAGTGTTATTAGTACTATTTTGAAGTTTTATTTGTGTTTTTCTGAAACTTGTAAAAAATTAAGTAAACGGTACAGTGTTTTTGTTTAAGGACTTATTCAATTTTGAATTCCAGCCTTCGGAGATGTTGTTTGTGCGATGGTGTTCTCCAAATACACATAACATGGCACTAAAATATGGCTTCATCCAAAAACTATCTATTTAATTTATGAATTTTGACATTTTCATGTTTTTGAAACATTCCGACTTAATGTACTTCCATCCTTCTGTAATAAGTGTTTGAAATCAGTTGCAGTGCAGCCGTAACTGCGATAATTCTTTTTTCGGCCTTACATTTTGTGTGGCCCAAGAGTTTTGACTTTTTCCAGACACTTTTTGACCAGTCGTAAAAACAGCCTTTAACTAGAATGTCTGGGTAAACTTCCGTCAATGCGTTTATTGGTGATATTTCATAATCGCAATGAACTTTTGTGGGCGTTAAGTCCGGTAGCTGTGACTTAATTAAACTAAATAAAATATAATAACTAGAGGTCTTTTTATCCGTCATCAAAGCAAAAAATAACGGTCTCACAATGTTTGAACTGATAGCGCTACCCACATCGCCGTGAATTATGTAAAGCTGAACAAAAGGAAGCGGACAGCTGCTAAAAGTTCCGTCAATTAAAATCTCTTCTATATTTTCAATTTTTTTACGTGCATCCGCATCCATCCAGCAAAACACTATAATTCGATTACCGTTATCACAGTATTCAGCCAGTATTGACTCCCGAAATTTCAATGGTACTACAACGCTTGCTACATCTGAGAATGAAGTTCTAGGGACATCATTTACTTTGTGCCGAGCACCATAAAGAACACGTGAAACACTAGGAAACGGAGGTAGTTGATTACAAAGGGATGAACGCCGCTATTTTCAAGTTGTGATAACTTATCATCGTATATTTGAGTAACGGGTATGTCCGTATTACGTGCTCTCTCCTTTAAGTCAGCAATTTCCTTTAAAATTAAGTTTTTCGATACATCTGGATTGCAGGAGTGTTCTTTTCTTATTTGAATACTGTTGCCCTGAATATATGAAAAAATTTAAATTCATACTTAATTTTGTAAGTATTGATAAGTAACGTGGCGTAGCTAACACATAAGCAACCGCGTCATAAACTTCTGTAAAATCTAAACGTAAAATTTTGAGAACGAAGGTTGGCTTGCATGGAAGCTTCACCCCTGATAATAAAACATTTCTGTACATACCTTAACCGTAACTGTTCCTAAACATTTTGCATTTTTATAATTTGAGCTCCTCCAAATAGATGCACCATTTTTACATTTCTTTAGTACCTACATGATATTTGTGTTTGCCCAAAAGCAATGCATTTCCACCATTCGTCGGCAAAAATTGCAAAACAGATTCGCTATTATCAGATTCCGATATCTCATAAGTTTTATTTAAGTTTGTTCAAAGCTAGACTTATGAAGTGGTACCACGAGAAAACGTAATGTAAGAATTAGTCTCACAGTAATAATTTATCCATCAAATGTCAGTCTAAGGTAGGGTTGCCAACTTTTTTTGACAAAAAAAAAACGTATAAACTTGTTTGGATAGGAAAAAAAAAGTATTTTTAAAATTTTATTTTTTATTGCTTTAAAAACTTATTTTTGTGTGCTTTTAGCACATGCTAACAATTTTTTGTTATCTTTGCAACATGCAAAGCTTGTTTGACAATCAACATTTAAATTTAAATAAATAAACAATTCGTTTTTAATTAAATTTATTGATGCTCTATTTCTCTCTTCCCGCCACTTTAGATTCATTACTGAAAAACTCTTTCGGTGAAAGCTGAAGTGCCGCCACTTCAGCTTTCACTGAAAAAGTTGTTAGAATGGAGAGTACGTAAGAAATATTTTTTTTATATTTGGTAAGCTATCATATGCATTTTTAAGTACATATTGCCATATTTCAACTGTACTTTTCACTGAAAATTCTTTATCATCATTAGTGAATTTTCTTTGGATCTCTTTAAGTCTTATTCATTCGGAATACATATCGTCCATGTTAATATTTAATCTGGTTAGAAAGGAGGTGCCTTTAAGTTTTTTATAATAATGAATTGATCAAGGATGTCAATTTTGTCATCAACTAGGTACAGAAAGATTTTTTTCAGGCATTTCACTGTAACTATTTTTTGTCATCTGGTTCTCGCAACTAAATTCTTTACATTCTTGAGTTTCAGCTGGAATATTAACTTTTTTACTATTGATAATCTCTCATGAAAAAATACTACTATAATAATATCCTCTTCAGTGTCCAATTAAGAGATTCCATTGTAGAGAGGCTATCATCTGCGTATGAAAAAACTCGTCCGCCACTGTTCCCAATATTACACAACTCATTTATGTAAATCAGGAACAGCGTCTGGGCGAGCACACTTCCCTGAGGTACTCCAACACATACAATTTTTCCTCATTAGTGAGGTTTCCAATCTTAACCTGCTGTTTTTGGTTAGATAGGTAAACAAAAAAAAGACAGAGCCGTACCTCTTATGCCGATTGTTTCAAGTCTGTGCAGAAGGATGGGGACAGAAACGGTGTCAAATGCCTTTTTAGTTCTAAGAAAACTGTAAGATATTTCAGTCCTTTATCTACATTATTGACTATATCGCCAGTTAATGCCTTCGCAGCGCCTTGTGTAGATAGACCCCTTTTGAACCCATATTGCGAGGAAGATAAAATATTATGTTTATAAGTCTGTTATATAGTAATTTTCCTAAAATGTTTGCAATGCATGTTAATATCAGTATAGGTCGACAGTTATTGACATTGACAGACCCCTCTTTCCCACTGGGCACTCTGGGCAAGTGCACAGCCCCGTGATCGATAGCCCCTCTAGTTCCTGTCAGATCACTAAACGATAACAGATATTTATTACTGAAAAACTTTTTTGAGCCGAATAAATCGAACCTAAATTACTAATTACAATAACAATTTGCTTATAGCTTTTGCATGCGCGAAGCTACTATACTCTTACCCAAAAATTAGGATTTCCGATTTCAGCATACTTAGATAAGTTGAAATATAAATTAAATTCAGCTATCTCGTTCGTTGAGGAATTGAGGAGGTTTCTCAATGTAGTACCAGATTTTATAAACGAGAATACTGTATAATCTGATCCAAATAGCTCGGTGAGTGATTGACGTAGTCCATTCCCTTGTTCATTACATAATATCATTACACGTTTTTTGGTTTTGTCTTCTTTTTATTTCAGACACTCTCCTGTAGGTTCTCAGCTATACGTGTGGCAGGTATGAGTGTTTCCATTCCATTTTTTGACACTACCAGCCGCATTACCAGTAGTGTCGTTTACAATCAGCGACACTACCAAGCCTGTTTTGGCTTCAATTGTACAGTTAACACGGAAATTTTAGACCCCCTATTCTACTAAATTCAACTCAAAGTTCAACGAACTAATTGATGATCAACCTCTTTTACGGAAATTCTTTTTTTACTTATGAAGTTTAAAAATGTGGCAAAGATCCAATGACACTGACGATAATTTGTTCTGATCTTAGACTAGGGTTGCCAACCACCAGCCGGGGATTGCGGAAGTCGCATACGTTCCCGCGATTCCGGCGTAGGTGGGAGATGGAACACCGGGGTGGTTTTAGTCAGTAAGAGTCTGACAGACCCCTCCGCCCGCCCCAGGGGGGAGGACATCCATATTATGGATTTCACCCCGACAACAAAAAAAAACCTTGCCAACCATACTTTATAATGGATAAGGCCACGAAAAAATGTTTAATAACACACTTGAAACCGTAACACACAATAACACACTTGAAATAATATAACACACCGGAAAATAGTAAAGCCTCGTGCACATCATTGATAAACTAATAAACTAGTTCTTTAATCGCGGCTTTGCCCAAATGATTCCAAAACATAATTTAAACACACATAAAAATAAAACACAAATTAATACGAAAAAAAACTTTATTAGAATTTAAACTTAGGCATACACAAAAACGATAAAAAAAAAATAGGTAACACTGGTGTACTATTTTGTCACGTGTCAAATAATACACTCCTTTGTGGTGCGTTAAGGAAATTAAAGAGACAACAAAGTTAATTTTACCATAGCAATAGAGATAATATATTATAGATAAGGTATACATTATTAATCAAATCAGTTTTCATTGGTATTCATTTTTTTAGGATGTTATCATTTATATGAGATCAGTTAGGCGGCAAAACCATTAATTAAACAGAAAATAAAAACACAAAAAAAATGTGACTGTTGTTGCATATCACGCTTTAATTCAATCTTCTTGATGATCGAGAGTGATTTTACAATTTCCTTCTTTTTGTTTCGACAAATTTCAACTTTGGATGTGTTGTAGTTTTTAGAAAAAATATTTTGTAATCTCTTTCCCCACTCGTTTCTGTTATGTCTTCAACAAATCCTATATAATATTTCCAAGTACCTTTTTGGTAATATCTGACCAGAGCACTATCAGTTTTTCTAACTTTATTGTCGTCTCTCTCTTTTACAGTTTCTTCATTATCATAATCCCTAAAATAACTTTCTTTCTCTATGTTAGAGCAGTTTTTAATGTATTCGATGATATCTTTATCATCAATTACTTTTGGATTTAACACTTTCACGTTGTTCTCATTTAAATTTTCATCTCTGTAATATAAAAAATGGGGATGGTGAGAGTGTAAGTGAAGTGATGTGTGTATGTCACACCAAAGAGTACAATATGCAGGTTGTGTGTCCTCCTAATATAAAAAAAGGTAAATAAAAAGAATATATTCGGGCGACGTGGAGGTAGCACACAGTATAAAAAAAAAATAAAGATTACCGGAAAAGTTGAGCGGAAGAGTCAGACCTTTAAGGTCACAGCTCATTAGAGCCACCCGGCACCCACTCCGCACCGCCTCGCCTCGTGCGGTTAGTATTCTTGATATGGACTTGTATGGGTATGCGCTCACTACATCAACTCCGTAGCGTCACCGGATCGCCTCTATCGTAAGCCGTCCACGCGCGGACGGCGGGTGGACCACTCGGTGACAACTCGCTGCCCTGCGTTGACTGCGCATCGCCAACGCGCGGGTCCGAAGCGGACCGCGCGCTGCCCGCGAGTGATTCACGCGAGGACGATACGTTGGCAATGCGCCGCTCCCCACCCTCCCTTCATTCCCAGCATTTCTTTCGAACGAGTCGGACGTATCGTTTTTGTTTTTAAAATGAATAAAGAAAAACTTATCGAAGAAGTTCGTAAATATAATTTATTGTATGATCTAAGTGACTCAAAGTACAGTGACACTGTAAAAAAGGAAGAAGCATGGATGGAAATAAGCAACACCTTAGCGATACCAGGTAATATTTATTTATTACAAATATTTAAAGAAAGATAGTACAATAGATTGGTACTTGTTACATAATTCGGTTTTCCCTTGTTTCGCAAAATATTAATATAGTCTAATGTTAATTCGATTATACATTGCGAGCTAGTAATGGACAAAAAAAAATCTAACCTACAATGTATATCAAATGAACAAGAGCCAAATTGATATTTTTTCAAACGGTATAATGCGAAACAAGGTACTTCCACATAATTCGTTATTAATTAGACATTTACACATATGTAGGTACGTGATGATTAGTGCATAATAAAAAAAAAATACTAAATTAAGTATTCCATGGTAGCTGCCCAACCGATGATTTGAAATAAGCAGCAAACGAATCACGTACGTCGAAAGCGGTACTGTTTCCACCAATGTGACGTAGATCACTGAATGCCTCCTGATGTAAGTTTTGATGCGCTGACCTGCGACTGGGGCAATACTGTTCGTTGCATTCGATATTATAAGTTCGCATTACATTATGCAATATACATGTTGTCAAAACAACATTATCAACAATGTCTGGACATAAACGAATATTTTTGTTGTATATTTCAAATTTTTGGTATAATATTCCGAATGCATCTTCGACTACTTTGCGTGCGCGTGACAGGCGATTGTTAAATTCTTTTTGGTCCTGAGACGGGTTTTGAGAACGAGAATATGGCCTCATTAAGTTCTTTTGTAATGGAAAAGCCTCATCCCCCACAAAAACATGTGGAAGTGCTACGTTTGTTCCGGGCAATGCTTTGTCATTTGGAATATTGAACCTAGTATTTTGAATTCGTTTTCCAATTTTCGAAGATGCAAAATACCACCATCGCTGTTTTTGCCATAAGCACCGATGTCAACAACTGTAAATCTGTATTTATCATCAACTATGGCCAAGAGAACTATCGAAAAATGTTTTTTTATAGTTGTAGTAGAGCGATCCGCTGTTGGGTGGAGCTATTATATTTATATGCTTGCCATCTATGGCACCAATGCAGTTTGGGAAATTCCACCTGTCATTAAACCCTTCCGCAATTTTTTCCCAATCTTCAGCTGTAGGCGTTGGCATAAAAACACCCATCATTTTGTCAATAATAGAAAGAAAGAAAGAAAGAAAGAAAGAAAAATGTTTATTTGGGACTCGCACAAGATTAACAAACTAGTAAAATAAAATTAAAAACTAAACAGTATAAAAAAATAATTATCTGCGCGAGGCCAAAATGGTCCCTATCTCAGCTTAAGCTGCGATATCTAAAAAATAAATAACGCAGCGCTGGTATTCTGATAGGGCCAGTCAGTGGTGCCACGGATACAGTCACGGAGCATATTTAACAGAAATATACAAATAAAATAATAAGTATAAATATGGGTAAAAAAAATGCAACAATTATTAATTAATATATAATTATATAAATAATAAAAAAAATAAAAAAAATAATAATAATCGGTGCATACAAACAATAAATAAGCTGACACCCAATAGCCCAGTGGGAGGTTATGGTCGGCTGTCACAAAGAAAAGATGGTTGAACCCGTTGAACAGAAACATAAAATAATGTAAATAAACAAAACAAAAAGCTATATCGACTTGAAGCATCTAAATTGCGTTTAAGTATAATAAAGATAAATATTAATAGTTGCGGGCTGTGAAGTGTAGTGTTTTGTCGCCAGGCAGAGTCATGCATTTACGGAGAAAATAGAACAAGATCACCAATTATGTTACTAACAGCGTGCAGACCTAGGGTAAGTTTATGTGGTATCCTTTTGAATGCATAACAGGTGTTGTTTGAATTTGGAACTAAAAGTACCAACTGTTCTTAAAGCACGAAACGGCGGTGGCAGGTCGTTCCAGCAACGAGAAGCAGCGAATTTAAAACTTCCCCGGAATGCAGCAGTTCTATGGGGCAAGGTCAACAAGAGGTAAGCAGATGCTCTAGTTTTGACTTTGTTCACATCTCGAGACCAAGTTAATTTACCATATAGATAGTCAGGTTTTTTTGTGAGAATTATGCCAAATAGCAGGGTAGCCAGATGAAGCTTTCTCCGTTCTGACATTCTCATCAAATTACCCTTATTTAAAAACGGAGTAATGTGAGATCTAGGAGGGACATTAAAACAAAATCTTGCACAAGCATTCTGTACCCGCTGTATCAATCTCTCACTCCTACCAAGAATGCACGCCCCATACACAGTGTCAGCGTAGTTCAGCTTGGATAAAACTAGTGACTCACAGAGCATGACACGCATATCCACACTTATGTAGGGACGGACACGGTACAAGAGTTTGAGACGGTAGAAGCAGTTGCGCACAGCCTCCATGACATGAGTCTCAAAATGCAGTTGCTCATCAAATATCACCCCAAGATTACGGGCTTCCTGCACCCTTTCTATGGAACACCCATCAATCTTCAAGTCCAAGCCCACATTACTCATTTTACTTAAAAAATGTCTAGTCCCCATGACCATAAATTTTGATTTTACTGGGTTCAGAACCAGGGAGTTTCTTGTCGACCAGGCAGAGATCCTATCCAAATCCTCGTTCATTCTTTTTACAGTGTCAACAGTCTGCTGAGGATGAAATGGCAAATACATCTGCAGATCATCAGCATAAAGGTGGAACTTGGCGTTGAGCAGGCAGTTAGTAATATCAGCACTGTACAAAATGAAAAGAAGCGGACCAAGGATCGATCCCTGCGGCACGCCCCTGTTCACGCACTTAGGATCAGAGGACTTAACGGCTCCATCACTATCGCTTGAAACCTGGACTAACTGAGATCGGTGAGTCAAGTAACTCTGAAACCATTGCACCGTCTCAGGCTGACATCCATAGTAAGACAGCTTGGAGAGGAGAAGCGATGTATTGATAGAGTCAAAAGCACGTGAAAAATCTAGCAGGACAAGCATGATGCCCATGCCCTTGTCTCTGGCTTCAAGGATGTTTCCAACCACGTCCAGAAGGGCAGTGGCTGTGCTGTGTCCTTTGCGAAAACCTGATTGTAAAAGTGGCAAAATATTGTGTTTCTCAAGGTATGTCCGAAGCTGGTTGCAGACAACCTTCTCCAGGACCTTGGAGAGACATGGCAACAGACTAATGGGCCGAAGTTCTTTTACACAGGTAGGATTAAGTACCTTAGGTATGGGTCTAACTATAGCCAATTTCCACAGATCCGGGAAAGAAGAGGTGGTGATGGAGCAGTTGATGATGGCTGTTATAGCTGCAAGAGTTCGAGGAAGAGTCATCATCAGCATCTCAAGCGAGATGGAGTCAGACCCCTGAGCATTGGACTTCAGACCACGCAAAAGCCTCAGCACCTCATCCTCCCGGACAGGCTCAAGTTGGAACTGACAATTACTAAATCTATGGTGCTCAAAATATGACAAGTCGGCAGTAGTAACCAAACCACTACCAGGTACATCCAAAAAGTGATCATTAATTTTATCTGGGTCACTACAAAAGTGTGGTAAGGTAGGCTCCGATTTTTTGGAGATAGCTATGGAGGATTTTATGTGTTTCCATAACTTCTTAGGATGTTTAATGTTTTTATTAATATTATTTTTGAAATATGCACACTTCTCACTGTCAATCGCAGCCCTAACAAGGTACTTAAGCTCCCTATAGGACTCAGCATGTTTTGACGCTTTAGTAGCTTTTGCCTTACTATGGCTGCCATCTCGCATCTTCATCATTTCCCTAACAGTGTCGGTTATCCAAGGCAAAGACTTATTTTTAATGAGAACTTTTTTAAGGGGTGCATGTAAATTGTATAAATTTAACATATAATTATTAAAAGTTTCCACCATGGAATTAACATCCTCCAGGCTTTCAATATACTTGCTTCAATATAATAGCTTTGCACACCTCCTTAATTATTGACCTAATAGTCGTTTCGCCTAATCTAAAGCTTGTAGATAAATTTCTGACAGAAGCGCCGCTTGTCAAATATCTGAAATATAAAAGTTTTTTTGAGATTGTATTAAGCAAAATAGGGTGTAACAAGAATGTGTTGTACTTAGTTAATATTTTAGGGCTGGAATCTGACTCGATACTAAACAAATTCCCTAACTTTTTTATGTATCATTCTTTACAATTACTGTTTCATTTTTTCAGTATCAATGTGCAAGAAAACGTGGTCCAATTTAAGGGAAGCTCATCGTAGGGCTATTAAGAAAAAAAGTACCAAAAGTGGTCAAGCTGCACTAAGTGATAAAAAATGGCAATACGAGGATGAAATGAGTTTTTTGCTACCGTATTATAAAGAAAGAGCAACTGTATCTTCACTACTCAGAGATAGTGATCAGGAAAGTACTGCCAATGAAGATTCTCAATTGTCTGCTCCGGATTACCAATCAGATATTTCAATAATAGATGATCGTCCAACATCTGGCTTGTCTACAACGACATCCAAGTTTCCAAATATAAAAAGGTCAAGGGTGGAAGTGGAAGATGGATCTACTGCATCGTCATTGTTAATGAAATATATACTAAAGGAAAAAAAAAAGGAGGAAGATGATATTGACAAATTTTTTTATGGTATAGCTGCAACGGTGAAGAAATTTAATGAATACAACAAAGCAATGATCAAATCTGAAATTTTTAATATTGTTTCACAAATGGAACTCCGAGAAATCAATGAAAAAGGAAATAATTACTACGGCACTAATGCAATACATGCAACTGCAGGACCTTCTGGAAATTATTCAACTCCAGGACCTTCTGGAAATTATTCAACTCCAGGATCTTCTGGAAATTATTCAACTGCAGGACCTTCTGGAAATTATTCAACTCCAGGACCTTCTGGAAATTATTCAACTGCAGGATACAGTACTACACCGAACTATGATCCAGAAAGGAATGCCAGACAGCTGAACACACCAGTATTGAGTGATACTGAAAAAGATTTAACGGATTTTTAAAAGTATTTCTACTCCTATACTTTGAAATTACTCTCTAATTATTTTAAGAAATTGAATGATGAGTACTTAATGAATGGCAAATTCATGTCGAAGTTACAAAAATAAAGGTTGATTTAGTATGCTCTTACTTTTTTTACTTTTACATACATACATTTAGAGAGACATACACACATACAGACATACATACATACAGGCAGACAGACATACATACATACATACAGGCAGACAGACATACATACATACATGGGCATTTCTCTACAAACTGGGCAAACTTACTGCCTCAGTCAATTTTAACTACTTCTTTAATAGTAAATCATCCCCAACAATGCAATTTCCATAAAAGATGAACATAGTTTTTAGGAACCTATCTTTTTTATTTTAAAAAGCATTTAATTTGTTTGTTGTGGTTTTTTAAATATGTCTAAAAACAGTCCCCTGGAGTGTCCCAAACCCAGATTTAAATTAAAATGAGTTTAAATAACTAATATTTCTGATAAATGACTAGGATTTTGCAAATATTCTTAAAACAAAAGTTACTATTTTCATTGGATTTCATATTTATTTTAAAACACTGAAAGTGTCCTTAGGGTTAAAAAACAGTCCTCTGTAGCCGATTTAAAGACAAAATAACCATGCTTTTAAAGAAAAAAATGATTGCACGTATGTTAATAATCGCAAACTATATCAATATTAATATGAAAAAGGAATTTAATTTTTATATTGTTAGTAATTCGACATCGAACTTGGCAGAGGACTGTTCAAAGTTGCCCAGTTAGTAGAGAAATATCCACATACATACAGACATACCGGTCAAAAATATAACCCTCCTTTTGTTTCGCCGTAGTCGGGTAAAAATAGAAGGCTCTTAGACAATTGCCCGTTGTACCTTATGCACCATTGATCTGCACCATTAATGGTGCAGAGGAGACTAATTAGTTTCGTTTGCACCATTAATATTAATACAACTACTTCACCATACTTTTCCCGTGTGCACCTTTTACTTGCGCCATCAATGGTGCAGAGGAGACTAATTAATTTCGATGAAAATACTTTCTAAGACTAACATAATAACACATCCACAGTAGGTATACTTATTAATGTGTCGCGAGGTAGTAAATGTATAAATTTTACTTACTTTAAAGTCACAGCCAATCTCTCTTCGGGTGTGATCGCTTCTCTGAACTTTGTGTTTTTCTTTGTTATCGAGTCTTCAATATGAGACAGGATGTTATAAAACACACATTGCGGCATATGATAGTACGAAAAAAATTTTTCTTCGTCGGCTAACAAATGCCTACGAACGGTCCAATATTCGCCCTCTTTTTTTCTTTGTTTAAACATTTCGTGCACCCAATAAGCTTTCTTTTTTTTGTTGCGTCTTTCATTTTCTTCTTCATCAAGCGCGACTGCTATGAGTGCCAATTCAAGGTTTGTAAAATTTGACATTACGAAACACACGTGTAGACCTAATGCCAATTGTTAACAGACTACTCGAAAATTCGTGGACTAAGCGACGTCCACTCGTTGACCACGCGGCGTTCACTCGTTGACCACGCGGTGTTCACTCGTTGACCGCGCGGGGTTCACTGGTTGATCGTGCAACGTTTTGGTGATAACGTGGCGTCCACCCGTGAACCACCTGTCGACAACGAGTGGACGCCGTACGACGAGGCGGTGCGGAGTGGGTGCCGGGTGGCTCTAATGAGCTGTGACCTTTAATCTGCCGGTGGGAGGCTAAACGAGAATTAAAAAAAAACAACTATTAATTTGTCCTTTCTCTATTTAATGGCCCGTAGCTCCACAGTAATACACCATTTACTAAATAAACCTTATTTAGATTGTAACATTTCTAGGTTAATGGTGATGTTAAGTGTGATATCATTGCATCTTTGTCTAATTATGTAGGTATTAATAAAAATAATGGAAAATTCCTACCAGATTGCTGGCTTTTAAAATAAGTTTAACTTAAACCAACTGGAAGCGATGAGTTATGAAGGAGTCCCCGTTGCCAAAATGGTCCAAAGAAAAAGTATTTTCAGCAACAAAATCCAAATTTAGAAATAAAGGAATAAAGAAAAAAAAAACGCCGAATAATTAGGCTGGAACAAAAATTAAAAGGTTAAATACACCGGAGACGTTAATATTCAAACACGTGGACGCGTGTGACATTTCGACAAACCGTTTTTTTCCCTTTCAAATAAAAATCAATACATGTGCGCTAACGCAATAACAATATAGCGTGCGATAATCACAGTACAGAGACAGAATATCTGAAAACAAAATTCAACTTGATAAGAATCCTATTCGAAATCGAGACTGACATTATGTCCAGAGGAATTTTATCTTACCGAAAATTGAGGGCAATCCTTCTCACTTCATCGTCCTGTGTTGTAATATTTATCAATATGCCATTATTAGGCTGAAATTATCCGAGATTACTACGGATTTTTGAAAATATCGACGACAGTGAAAATTAGGTTTCTGTCATCTTTGAACAAGGATCGTAAAGTGTCAGGCGCAGCAGCTACCACAGATCACAAACCGGAACAAAGTGTCGTTCGGAAATCGACTACAACCACAAACGTAGATTAACTATAACCGTGTGTTGTATAGAAATCGCCTAAAAAACCAAATTGCATGTGACGAGATTTAAAACTCGTTACATCTCCTAAGAATGAGTCATCACTACTCTTTTCATTCAAAATATTATACTCATCGTCATCAGATTCTCTCAAAGAATAGTCATCATCATCTGTGCTACTATCTTGCTGAAGTTTACACTTTTTAGATTGCGGTGTTACTATTTTTCTTTTCTTTGTTTTTTCTGAAACCTTGGTGCCTGAAGTGGATGGTTGTTATGTGTTGTGGTTATCATAGTGACTTGTTTTTGCACGACTAATATCAAATGTTTTGTCAATATTTGTGACTGTAAATGGGCCACAATTAGTTAAATCAAAATGTTTTTGGTTTTCTGCCGAATTTTTAATATCTGATAATATTTTCAGAGGTGTTTTTACCAATTTTACTTTTTCTGACCAGTTTCATTTTCTTTATTTCCACTCACATTTACTTTTTTTATCAAATTGCACTGCTTTACATCAAGACAGTGACAGAATCCTGGTCTATCCCCTGGACAAAAGCAACTGAGGCTGCGGTACATTATTGTGTAAGGCATGTCATTATTTCTTATCTGATGCAGTTTCATAGTATTCTGAACTGGTATCAACTCAACGGTTGTTTTCCGAATTTCTTCATCGGGAATGTAGAAAAGCTTTATTGACGTGTCAGTTTCGTTATGCAGTAGATCAAACGCAGTTTTTGCATCAGGAATGTCATTGCCGTAAGCAACGATCGAATCCAGATTCCGTTTCAGAGCACCACCAACTCCGTCAGCAGCTCCTTTTCGGTGTGACGCTTCGAAGAAATTCCATGTGGAGTAATTAAAACCGAGCTCTTTTGTCACTTTAGAAAAATAATAGAAGTTTTTCTTCGATATTGCGTTGTTGGACCGTCGGAGTAAAAATGTATGGAATTTGCTGTTGGAAATTTCTCACTGATCCATTTCAAAACTGGCTGAAGATGAGCCCAAATAGCATTTGGTCCATGGTCATTGTTTGGAGAAATTTATGTAAATGGTATCTTATTATTCGTAGCATAAGAAAGACCGGTTTGAAGAGTAAATTGCTGCTTCGAAGCACCAAAGTGCATCGATTGTATTTCCTTGATAAATTTGCGTACATAGTTCTCTGAGAAATCTATGTGAATTAAAACTGAACGCTCATCTAAGCTTTCTATGCATCGACGATATTCTTTATACTGGTGGGTGATGTTGAAGCTGTGCCTTTTCATGTTATGTAGTTCTTCTTCAAATTAAGCCATTAATGATTGCAAAGTATGAGTTTTTTTTCTGTTTTACCATATTTTTGGTAATTTTAGTCACATCGTTGTCATTTTTATCCTTGTATTCGTGGGATTCGAGTATCCATTCATACCATGAAATATTGTAGTCTACATTTATTTCGTCCAAGAAAAAATCAATAGTACTTTTGTAGAAATGAGTATTTCTACGTTCGGGAATTGAACCCGAACTATTAATGCAGCGAATAGCAAAACTTAGCAGAGCAGCGGAGGATGAAAAGAAGCAGAACGCATGAGAGTTGACAAATTATATATTGGTTAAAAATTATTACAAATAAAAGCAAGTAAAGCAAAGTTAAGCGCGACGCGAATAGAAGGGCCGGTAGCCAACAGTAGACTGGCGCTTGCAGCTCGGCTCCCTCACCGGTCGCCTGCGCGCACGCCGTCGCCCCGCCGCTCAAGGTCCTTGCTGCCTCCGCCGATACAAATATCACGCGCGCTATGAATGCGCGCGGCACGTGTAAGCTCTCGGTCATTAGCCCCGTCGTAAACAAAAGATCGGATGTTTTGTAAGTATGGCCCAAGGTACATGAGCGGAGCGATTCCGCTTCGAAATCAAAGGTGGCGGTCCAAGTGGAAATTAATCACGCCACAATTCCCCCCTGCCAGACCGTAACTATGGTCGATAAAAATCAGGGAATCTCACTCGCCGTCCGCTTCTGGTTCTCTTTTCTTCTCCCGCCGTTTCTGTGGTGGTAACATCGTTTGGTGTTGGTGCTACCTCTGGCCTTTTCTCTTCTTCCTTCATCATAAAGGCTGGTTTGAGTCTGTCAACAGAAACGTTAGTTTTCTTGCCTTTTACCTCTATCGTGAAGTATTTTGACTGCCTTTCGTGGACCTTGTATGGTCCAGCGTAAGGTGGCTCCAGAGACCCTCGGACGTGGTCTCGGCGTAGGAAGACGTGTGAAGTGGTATGAAGGTCTCGAGGAATGTAGAACGGAGAAGTCGTGTGCCACGATGTAGGCCTCGGAGTGAGTTTGGCCATGTGAACTCGGAGACGCGTGGCATACTGCGTGACATCAGCTGCGGTGAACTGCTCTGTGGGAGATAGGAACTGACCAGGTAGTCGTAATGATTCGCCGTATACCAGATCCGCAGGCGTAGCTTGGATGTCTTCCTTCCAAGAACTCCGCATGCCGAGTAGTACCAGCGGTAGGGCTTCTGTCCACTGTGACGAGGAATGGCACATAATGGCTGCCATAAGTTGTCGATGAAGGCGCTCGACGATGCCATTTGCAGCAGGGTGGTAAGCAGTAGTGCGGAAGTGGCGCGCACCAACCAGGGTAGTGAGGGCCTTGAACAGGTGGCTCTCAAACTGGCGACCCTGGTCCGTGGTCACCCGTGCGGGACAGCCGAATCTAGCTATCCAGCCAGAAACCAAGGCAGCAGCACAGGCCTCGGCAGTGATCTCCTTTAGTGGATACGCCTCAGGCCATCGAGTAAATCGGTCGATGACAGTGAGGCATTACCTGTAATCATAAGAAGGGGTTAAGGGCCCTACTAAGTCGAGGTGTATATGGGAGAATCTGCTGGATGTGGTTGGGAATGTGGACAAAGGAGAACTGGTATGGCGGGTAATTTTGCTTGTTTGGCATTTCAAACATTGCCTAGCCCACTCTCTACAGTCTTTTCGAATCCCAGGCCACACAAAGTTTTGAGTTGCCAGTCGCACTGTAGCAGAACATCCTGGATGGTGTAAGTTGTGCAGTGAGTTGAAAACTTGCTTTCTTAGCTGTGGTGTCACGTACGGGCGAGGATTTGGCGTGGAAGTGTCACAAAAAATGGGTTTGCTACAGTTCAGTGTGGCAATCTTCTCCAGCTTGAGTGATGAACCGTCTTGGATCAGGCCTTGCAGTTCTGAGTCTTTGCTCTGAAGTCTTGCTAGGTCCTCGTAGTTGATTGCTACTGACACTTCTTCCACCCGTGACAAGGCATCGGCGACCACATTTTCTCTGCCTGGCAAATACCTGATGTCTGTTGTAAATGTGAATCTTAGCTGCTTGAGGAATGAATCGGTGATAAAAGTTTATCATGCCCAAAAATCGTCGTAACTCCTTGACTGTCTTGGGTACTGGATATTCTTAGATGGCCTGTATTTTCGAATCTAGAGGCCTTGTACCTGTTGCCGACACACAGTATCCCAGAAAGATCACCTCTGAGCGTCCGATATTGCACTTTGTTGTGTTTACTACTATCCCATAGTCTCTCAGGCGCTCGAACAGTTTTCGTAAATGTTGCTTGTGCTGTTCGGGAGTTTTTGAATACACCAATATGTCATCGATATAACCATAGCAAAAATCTAAGCCAAGCAACACTTCGTCAATAAATCGCTGAAAAGTCTGCGCAGCGTTTCGCAATCCAAAGGTCATGTACCTAAATTCATAAAGGCCGAATGGTGTGGTTATGGCGGTCTTTGGTATGTCGTCTGGGTTGATGGCAATTTGGTTGTACGCTTTCACGAGATCTATCGTTGAGAAGACTGCGCATCCTGCCAGTTGGTGAGAAAAGTCGTGAATATGGCGGATGGGGTACCTGTCCGGTATTGTTCTGGCGTTTAGTGCTCTATAGTCGCCACACGGTGTCCATCCGTCGTCCTTCTTCCTTACTAGATGAAAAGGAGCTGACCAAGCACTCTCAGACTGTCTGGCTACCCCGCTTGCGAGCATTTCTTCAAACTCCTTTTTAGCCACCAAGGTACGAGCGGGATCCAGTCGTCGGGGTTTGCTTGACACCGGTGGACCAGGCGTCGTCCTAATATGATGCATAGTGTTATGCTTACCCGGTAGGTGAGTTCCCGGTGGCCGTGTTATCTCTGGATACTCGCGTAGAATTTTGTGGTAGTCTGTGTCGCCGACTACAGCCTTCACAGATGCTATGTCGTCTGTTGACCTGCAATGTACTCCAGACACTGATAGTGACGTTACATTGTCTATCAAGCGCTGGTTTCGACAGTCAACGAATATGTTGTAGAAGCTGAGAAAGTCTACCCCTAGTATTGCTCGCGACACATCGGCTATCGTAAATTTCCAGGTGTAGTCCCTTCGCAGACCTAAGTTCAAGCGCAGCTGTATGGGTCCGAATGTATGAATGACAGTGTTGTTGGCAGCCACTAGGTCAAATTTTGATTTTATTACTGGAGCATGGCGTCTTGACAGCCGACCTTGGAAAGACACACAAATCAGAGCCAGTGTCCACCAGGAACTGGACTTTTGACGTCCGGTTGGTTATAAATAGACGGCCTGTTGAAGAGGGGCAGTCGTTAGCCGCTACTTGCGACCGCCCTTGGCGTTTTCCGTCGTATACGTGCAGGGCTGCTTACATTTATTCGCCTTATCCCCGTTCTTGTAATGGTAGAAGCAGTGCGGGTGATTTGGAGGTGGCTGTTGTGATTTAAAGCTATTAGAGCGGTCGTACCTTCTGTATCGGGCCTGTGAGCGTGAGCGTGCACGTGAGTGTCGTCTCCCTTGATTCACCATCGTGGTAAGCGTAGCTACTTGCTTCGTGAGCTCGCTTATTTGCTTGACCAGGTCGGGAGTAGAAGCGCTGGTAGATGCAACTTGTGGAGTTGATGGGGCTATCTCGTGCACCCTGTCTGCGATCTCGGCTAGTTTTTCTACCTGTAATTCAGCAATCTGTGAAGCAATGACAGTTTGAATATTTTGCGGTAAGCGACTAGTCCATACGCTCTTCACGAAATCTGTTGCTCCGGATGGACCAGCTAAGTTTTGTAGATGCCGAAGAAACTGCGATGGTCTCCTATCACCGAGCTCCTCATGGACTAATAGCTGCTGTATTCGCTTTTCCTGTGATGCCGACAGGCGATTTATTAGCTCAGTTTTGAGTTTAATATATTTATTTGTCTCGGGAGGGCTGGTGATTATATCTTTAACCTGCAGCGCATATTTAGTTTCCAGCTGTGTAGTGACATAATAAAATTTAGTTGTGTCGCTGGATACATTTGAGAGGACGAACTGTCCTTCTAACTGCGCGAACCATAATGCCGGTTCTTCAGGACAAAATGGTGGGCAGCGTACTCCCACTCTCGCTACTTCTCCCGGTGGCACTGACACTGCGCCCTTAGTATCGGCATCAGAAAATTCTTCAGCATCTGACATCGTTTCTTAATAATAAAAAAAAAATCGCTCACCGCTTATGCTTGAACCACAACCAACCTCCGATGTGAACCAACTTGGCTCCTGTATAATCACCGTTCTTCTTATTTCACCGGTAATGCTTGTGTCCAGCTGCACCTGATTCCTCCGTATGCGCGGTAGTCGAGGGTCACCAATGTAGAAATGAGTATTTCTACGTTCGGGAATTGAACCCGAACTATTAATGCAGCGAATAGCAAAACTTAGCAGAGCAGCGGAGGATGAAAAGAAGCAGAACGCATGAGAGTTGACAAATTATATATTGGTTAAAAATTATTACAAATAAAAGCAAGTAAAGCAAAGTTAAGCGCGACGCGAATAGAAGGGCCGGTAGCCAACAGTAGACTGGCGCTCGCAGCTCGGCTCCCTCACCGGTCGCCTGCGCGCACGCCGTCGCCCCGCCGCTCAAGGTCCTTGCTGCCTCCGCCGGTACAAATATCACGCGCGCTATGAATGCGCGCGGCACGTGTAAGCTCTCGGTCATTAGCCCCGTCGTAAACAAAAGATCGGATGTTTTGTAAGTATGGCCCAAGGTGCATGAGCGGAGCGATTCCGCTTCGAAATCAAAGGTGGCGGTCCAAGTGGAAATTAATCACGCCACACTTTCTTTGCAAAGCTCACATTCTCCATAGGCACATTTCTTTCTTTGTGTATCACACATTACCACAGCTAATAATTCATCTACATCTTGTGTTGCAATGACTCCGATAGATTTTAGTGCGCCTTCATTAGTAAATTATCATGTTTTTTGCAAGCACAAGTGTGTCGACTTCCAACTGTGGGTGGAATAAGGTATATGGAACGGCCTATATTTCTTAAAAGTGGATAGAGCCAATTTTCCACCGTCATGTCTGTATTTTTTAATAAAGCTTTTTCAGAGTTCCTAACAAGTATCTTTTTTGTCTTTTCTCATTTTTCTTAGTTTTGATTTCGTTTTTCCCTGCTGTCATTCTGCTTATATCGTCTCTTTCAAAAAACTATTTTAAATGATTCACCAAAATATTGTTCCGTTTTTTTTTTGTGTACTATGCCTGGCCAGTATTGATACTTCGATAGCAAAGACTATAATCCTTACACATTAGAGCGCTCTTGTTACGCATCGAAATTATTTCTATTCATTTTAATAAATTTACGGAAATGCTATTTCGACAAAACATAAATTTCAAAAAAAGGCAGATGGCTTGTAATGTTCAGAATTTGCAACTAAGAAGTTTTATTTCATAATAAAAAAGCGATATAAATTAAGAAATTTATTAAACATTATGTAAATAAATCACAAAAGCCACACTAAATTATTAAAGAAGGTAGCTACCTTCTTTGCTTATGTGTGAATTGCAGGAGGAGCTCCTCCTGCAATTCACACATAAGCTCGTCAGGGTTATCTTGGTCTTCATGATCGGTATCTACTACCGAAATGTCTTGTGGTACCACTCGAGCAAAATATTCCAAAATATTCAGATTACGCCATTCGTCACCGTAATGGACGTTTAGTAATTTGTTGACGTCTCTCAACTTCAACGGTTTTACTAGTATTCCCTGTGACATGACAGTTGGAGCAATCATTGTGGTATTTTTACCCTTTTTGCAAATATTTTTATAATTACCTACATCTAGCTTGTCATGAAGTTCTCCTCTTAGGCCAACCATTTCGCTAGATCTAGTAGCCCTTTTCAGATAAAATCTTTTACACTTGGCAAAAGGAATATGCCATTTGCCGACATTTAATAGTGTGTATCCTTTGCGGCGGTTCTCCAGTCAAATACTGGACACTTTGATTTGATCTGGATGGCAGTTGAATGTTCGCTCACTACATCCATGTATTCACGCGGACTTATTATGTTTTCCATATCACATAATCGGTAGTATACAGCAGATACTACTAGATTTGCATCTTTTGCATATTCGTCTTCAGTCCAACAATAGCTGTACACATTTTCCTTCGTCAATGGTGTTTTTGAATTGCCTTCAACTACCGTAAAATTATAAAAATACAACTGTCTGGAATAAAAGGTACTTTGATCTGGAATCTTTGGCAATGCCATGTTCTTCTGACAATCGAACGACATTATTTGTAATGACGGATCGTCTGCTTTTAGCATCGTAAAAAATGGCGTTGCACGTCTATTATGCACAGTTTTTTCAGCTATCAGCCGAGATTTGTCACTGTCGTTCGCCGATTTAAATTTTTCAGTTAACTGCAAACATGTTGAACATACATCCACTCGTGGACTGCCAAATCCCAAATTAAAACAAGTATTAAAAATGTTCCGGAAATATAAGGGCTTTACTCTCAATTGTTCAGTGACATTCTGACATTTGTCACAGATGTCACTCAATTCACTCACTATCGACGAAATTGTACAAAAATGGTCCGTTGGTTTTGTTTATAATTGCAGATTTTAAAGTAAATATTAATGATTAAAATGACGAGTGATTCTGATAGCGACACACCAGTGACTCCTAAAAAAGCTAAAATAGCAAAAGTATTACAAAAGTCTAAACCTGAGTGGGAAAAACAATACAACTGGATAACAAACGATCTTCAAAATAAAAGTAATGCAAAAGCGGCGTGAATTTTACAATCAGTTCAGCTGGCATTGACAGGTATGAAAATTTATTAATGTTAACAAATATTGTTAAAACTACGTTGCTTCTACAAATAAATGATTTCATTTTATCTTTTCGTATAGTTACTAAATTTAGTTTGCATTGACAATTTATACATTATTTAAAAAAATAAAATCTTTTACTTCAGACAGAGTCCATTGATTGGTTAGTATACAAAAACTTAGAAACTAGTGTTAGTACTTATAACTACCGGAACAAAATACAATTATATACTACAGCAAAAGCTCTGCGTATTAGCAATAAAATAAAATCAGCAGACGACAAAATAAAAACTACTTGGAAAATAATAAATAACGAAACAGGTAAGAAGAAACAGCGTGAAACTAAATTTAATTTAAATACTGTACATGGCCAAATAAGCTCGGGCGCAGAGGTAGCTCAGGAATTTGATAACTTCTTTGCCAATATTCCTCTTAAAACTACAGAAGCTCTTAACTCGTCATCCACGCTCGCTGCTGACTTACTTAGAAAGAATGTAAAGGTATGTCCATCGGAGTTTAAGTTTCAACATACAAACCCCCAGGCCATTATAAAAGCTTTTAAAGATCTTAAAATTAAATCAACAGAAGATCTTTAGGGAATATCTGTAAAAGTTTGTAGATCTATCATTGAAACTATTGCCCCCTACTTAGCTGTCATATTTAACACTAGTGTAGACAAGGGAGTAATTCCGGATCTCATGAAACACAGTAAAGTCGTTCCATTGATCAAATCGGGTGATTCTCAAGAACCCAACAATTATCGGCCGGTGTCAATTCTGCCAGTTCTCAGTAAAGTGTTTGAAAAGTTAATGCTTAGTCAGATGTTACGTCACTTTAATAAAAATTCCGTCTTTCATGAACACCAGTACGGTTTCACCAAAGGGCGTTGTACAACTGACGCCGGTGTCACCCTAATAAAGAACATTTTTAACGCCTGGGAAGAGTCGCAAGATGCCATTGGAATATTCTGCGACCTCTCGAAAGCGTTCGACTGCGTTAACCATGAGACGCTTTTGTTGAAACTTGAGCACTATGGGATTAGGAATAGAGCCCTTTGTTTACTTAGTTCATAATTGATGGGCAGACAGGTTAAAGTTCAGATAAACGGTGTAAACTCAATAGGGTCGGAAACGACAATGGGCGTTCCTCAGGGTTCAATATCGGGTCCATTCCTTTTTTTAGTTTACATAAATGATTTGCCCCAATTACAACCAAAGATGGTGTTATTTGCAGGTGACACATCATTAATATTTAAAATAGACCGACGTTCACAAAATCTTGACGACGTCAATAGCTCTATTCATCAGGTCCAAAATTGGTTTACGGCAAACAACTTGGTTTTAAATAAAAAAAAAACTAAATGTATTAGATTTTCTTTACCAAATGTTAAAAGTAGCGAATGTGACATCATATTGAATGGAGAAAAACTGGAGTTAATTAATCAGACGGTTTTCCTAGGTATCACATTGGACGAGAAATTACAATGGGGGCCTCATATAACATCTCTTGCGGGTCGTCTAAGCTCAGCCGTATATGCTGTTAGAAAGATAAGACAGTTAACAGACGTAGAAACCGCACGTTTGGTCTACTTTAGTTACTTTCACAGCATTATGTCGTACGGTATTTTGCTGTGGGGTCGGGCTGCTGACATTGAATCCATATTTATTTTACAAAAGAGAGCTGTCAGAGCCCTTTATAATCTGCGTCGCCGTGATTCTCTTAGGGAACTTTTTAAAAAGATTAATATTATGACAGTCCCTTGCCAATTCATTTATAAAAATATTATGTATGTGCGGAAAAACCGACATCTTTTTAGTAAAATTAGTGATAGACATCATTTTAAAATACTAGAAATAGAGACAAATTAGATCAACCATTTTTTAGATTAGCTAAAGTCCACACTTCTTTCATGGGGTATTGTGTTAAATGTTACAACAAAATACCTTCTGACATATTAGAACTAAATGAAAGAAAATTTAAAACTCATGTTAAAAGTACACTTTGTGAACAAGCATATTACAAATTAGAAGATTACATTCAGGATAAGAATGCTTGGAAACATGCTGGTCCTGCTCCATAGGACATTCAAGGGTGAAGGTCAAACTGGTTGATTTATGTATTAACTTTATAGATATACTGTTTCTTTTTTTGTGTTTTTATTTTTCTGTTGACTTACACACTGTTGTTTAATTAATGGTTCCAATGTTTGTAAATATGTGAGTACCATTTACCTAAATTTCTTTAGGAAATTAATAAGTTTACCTCTGCTGGTGATACTTTGTTCTTATAAGTAGCATACTCTGGGTGCATCGTCCTCACATAATATTAAATTAATTTTTGTAAACCAAATTTTGTAAAATCATTATTTGAAAAGAGTAACTATGGAGTTTCTTGTCCGTTCTTCTCCATAAGAATCTAACTTTCCGAATGGACAGTAGAGTCACTTTATTAATGTAATTCTATTATTTTTACTGAACTGTAAACGATGACGTTCAAAAGTGCCGTTTAATGGCCTAATTGAAATAGACGTTTTGACTTTTTTGACTTTACACTAATTTCACATGCAGGCTTATCAAATGCCCCAGTATGGGGATGTCCCATCTGTCCGCAATAACTCCCAGGATGCTGTTGGGGCTGGCACGTACCCGTCGCATGGCGGAGGCGCAACGCTTGCGCATGATGGCATGAAAACCATCAATGTCCGCCTCCGCGAACATGCACTACAGTAGCGCGGCAACCCCAACAACACCCTGAATGCATTATTGTACTGGACTCGCAGAGCGCTGTATGCCCTCTGAGTATAATTGACCCACAGACTGCATGTGTGAAACGACTGACAATAGGCTCTAAGCAGCGCAACATTTACGTCAGTCGAGCATTTCGCAAATCTGCGAGCCAACATATTGCAGCGGACACAGACAACGCTCTGCACTCTCGCTCTATATCCAGTTTGTCTTTAAGGTCTTCGGAAACCCAATGGCCCAGATACTTAAAGGTTGTTACCTGCTTTAAGGGACTTCCGCAAGGTTTCAAGTGTGGTGCAATCGGGTAGGTTTTAGTGCCTGCCTTAAATACTAGTACTTCACTATTCTTCACATTGTATCTGAGCCCATGGGTCTCCGCATACCTCTCACAAGTCTCGAGCAGACTCATCATTGCGTTAATCGATGGGCTCAGCAACACCATGTCATCTGCGTAACAGATATTGTTGACGCATATTCCGTCAACATAACAACCACAACAACTTGTGTTTTGGGACCGAGATCTTATAATGATCATTTCTAAGCATGATCATTTTTTCAATGTTTCAAATTCTGAGTTATTTTAAAAATAATCTTATTACTTGTTATTATAATAAAATTAAAATTACTAATTGTCTGAATTCTGAAATGCTTAATTCTCATTCACATAATTGTTTTTGGATAAAATTATATTAATAGATATTTTAATATTTGTCATTCAATTGAAGAATAGGAAATTCAGTATTTTGAAAATGGTGATGGTTTAATATGGTGGTGGTGTCAGTTTTTTTTTCTTTCTACAGATTAAGCAACATGAAAGTACTTATAAGCATAAGATGAAAACTGAAATGAAGAAAACATCTGGTGCATTACAAAATTTCCTTACATCAAATACTAAATCAAGATGTCAAGGATCAAGTGATGCCACTGCGAATGCCGCGGTAAAGACCACGCAAGGGGCTCGGGAGGAGGCCGAAATGGAATGCCAATAACGGCCCCATTACGCCTCCTCCAGGCGAACATCAACCACTGCGCCGCCGCTCAGCACCTGTTGCTCCAGAGCATGGCGCAGTGGTCGATCAATATCCCCGTGGTCGCTGAGCCGTACTTTGTCCCGCTCAGGGATGACTGGGTGGAGGACCTCAACGGCTCAGTGGTCGTAATTTCGTCGGCCGCCACTGGTACCCCGTCCCTCGAGAGTGTCAGGAGAGGACAGGGGTGCGTAGTAGCACGGTTTGGGGAGATTGCAGTAGTGGGGGTCTACTTCTCTCCGAATCGATCTCTCGCCGAGTTCCACAACTCCCTTAGGGAATTGGTTGTCGTCATCGCTGGGTATCGTTTCCTCCCCGTGCTCGTTCTCGGGGACTTCAATGCCAAGCACTTGGCTTGGGGTTCCCGATATACGGACACGAGGGGCAGGTTGGTGGAGTACTGGGCTCTGGAGACTGGCCTAATCGTCCTAAACCGGGGTTCTGTCCCCACGTGTGTGCGGATGCAGGGTGAGTCGGTGGTGGACACTTCGTTCGCCAGCCCTGCTCTGTCACCGCGTGTCGTCGACTGGCGCGTCATGGAGGAGGTGGAGACGTATTCGGACCACCGGTACATCCGGTTTGACGTCTCCGCCCAGACCTCAACCGCGCCAGTCCGAGAGGCCCCGAGTGGTCCGCGGTGGGCGCTGAAGCAGCTGGACCGGGAGCTCCTCCTGGAAGCCTCGATCGTGCAGGCCTGGGTGTCACCACCGGACAGACCTGCTAACATCAATGACGAGGCGGAGTGGTTCCGGGAGACCATGTACGAAATATGTGACGTGGCAATGCCCCGGGTCCGGCCAGGACGCGCTCGCCGCCAGGTGTACTGGTGGTCGCGGGAGCTGGCATCGCTGCGCGAGGCATGCGTTGGCGCCTGTACACCAGGCATCGCAGGCTTCACATCCGCCCTCCGGATGCGCAAGCCAGGGAGGCGGAGCTGTACGAGGAATACAGAGTGCCGAAGGCCGCCCTCCAAGCGGGGATCCTGCGGGCCAGAGATCTAGCTCGTAAGGAGATGCTGGAGTCTCTGAACGGGGACCCGTGGAGACGCCCTTACAAAATGGTGCGGGATAAACTCCGCACCTGGGCCCCCCCGTTGACGCAGAGTCTCCGGCCCCAGCTGGTGGAGGACGTGGTGAGCGCTCTGTTCCCTTCGCGAGGGGAGCATACTCCCCCGCCTATGGCTCCGCCACCTGCGGTGCCCGATGCGGACCACACCGACGACGGCGACGACGATGACAACGCTCCGGAGGTGCCTGAGGTAGACCTGAGAGTGGCGCAAACTGGCTGAAGGCCAAAAATACCGCCCCAGGACCCGACGGCTTACCTGGGAAAGCCTGGGTCCTGGCCTTGCAGGCTCTCGGGCCTCGACTAAGGGGGTTCTTAAGCGCATGCTTGGAGAGAGGCCAGTTCCCACTTCGTTGGAAGACGGGGAAACTGGTCCTCATTAAGAAGCCTGGGCGTCCTGCGGACTCTCCGTCCGCTTACCGGCCCATCGTGCTGCTCGACGAGGTTGGCAAGCTCTTTGAACGAGTAATTGCAAACCGCCTCGTCGGGCACCTGGTGAGGGTACGGCCGAATCTGGCGGAGAACCAGTTCGGTTTCCGCACGGGGCGCTCAACGGTGCACGCCATCATGCGCGTGAGAGCCTTCACGACGCGGGATTCGGTGTCCCGGGGCAGGGTCGTCTTGGCGGTGTCTCTTGACATCGCCAATGCCTTTAACTCCCTGCCCTGGAGTTGCATTAGGGAGGCACTCCGGTATCATCGGATGCCGACCTACCTCCGTCGCGTGGTCGAGGCCTATCTGACGGACAGAACCGTCATCTACCCCGGTCACCGGGGTGAGTGGAACCGGCGAGAGATGTCGTGCGGTGTTCCACAGGGTTCGGTTCTGGGGCCGCTCCTGTGGGACATCGACTACGACTGGGTGCTGCGTGCTGACCTCCCTAGCGGCGTCAGCGTAATCTGTTACGCTGACGATTCGCTAGTTCTGGCACAGGGGAGGTCGCATCAGGCGGCGGCCGACTTGATGACACGCGGGGTCGCGAAAGTCGTTGGAAGGATCCGGCAATTGGGTCTCGAGGCGGCCCTGCACAAGTCCGAGGCCATGTGCTTTCATGGTTCTCGGAACAGGCCACCAGCGGGATCCCAAGTAACGGTAGGAGGGGTTCACATAGGCGTCGGGTCGACCTGTGGCTCGGGAGAAGGCACGGCTCCCTGTCATTTCGTGCGACGCAGGTCCTCTCGGGGCATGGCTGCTTCGGGAGGTTCCTGTGTCGCATAGGCAGGGAGCCGGACGCTCGATGCCACCACTGCGTCGACTGTCGGGAGGACACGGTGCGGCATACGCTTGCAGAGTGTGCAGCTTGGGAGGAGCCGCGCCGTGCCCTCATCTCTGTGGTAGGCGGTGACCTCTCGCTGCCGGCCGTAGTCCATGCTATGGTCGGCGGTGAGGAGTCCTGGGACGCGGTGGTCTCCTTCTGCGAGACAGTTATCGCGCAGAAGGAGGCTGCGGAAAGGGAGAGGGAGATCACAACCGCTCTCCCTGCCCGCAGCAGGCGCATCGGGCGTCGGAGGAGGGCATACGCTGCCCTCTTCCAGCCCCCCTAACTGGGTCCAGGGGCGGCGGACTTGGGGATGTCCGTCGCCCCCCACTCATCCGGACCCGAGGCGGCGGCGCGTGGTGTTCCCGTGCGCCCCTCTTTGACGTAGCGAGGGGAGTTAAACACCTCGCTCCCCTCGCCGACGCGAGGTGGCCCGCAGAGGCGGGCCGGCACCAGCCGGGGATTGCGGAAGTCGCATACGTTCCCGCGATCCCCGGCGTAGGTGGGAGATGGAACACCGGGGTGGTTTTAGTCAGTAAGAGTCTGACAGACCCCTCCACCCGCCCCAGGGTGGAGGATTTCCATGAGGATTTCCCCCCGAGATCAAAAAAAAAAAAAAAGGCGTCGGGTCGACGATTAAGTACTTGGGGCTCGGGCTCGGCTGGGAGCTCCGGCAGGATACCATAGCGGTATGGAGACTGTGACTATCGCGACCCAGCGCTGGGCACGCCACTATTGCGGCGCCTCTCCAGTCACTTCTCAAAGAGGGGCCCCTCTTTGAGGAGTGGCTGGAGAGGCGCCACGGCGTCATCACCTTACGCCTGACGCAGGTGCTTACCGGACACGGCTGTTTCGGGAGGTAACTGTTTCGGATTAAGCGGGAGGACACGCCCGGGTGTCAGCACTGTGAGGATCGCCCGGAGGACACGGTGGAGCATACGGTGGAGGTCTGCTCTGCTTGGGCGGAGCACCGCCGTGTCCTCATCGAGGCGACCTCTCGCGTCCGGCCTTGGTTGAATCCATGGTCCGGAGCGAAGAGGCTTGGGAAGCGGTCACCACCTTCTGCGAAGCAGTAATGCTAGCGAAGGAGGAGGCGGGCCGCGCGAGGGAAAGGCAATGCCTTCGCCCCAACCGCTGCAACAGGAGAAGACGCCCGGGCGTCGGGAGTCGCAGGGCGATCCCCGGCCACCGTAGGCGCGGGCCTGCGGACGGCGAGCATAAGTGGCTCGCTGTCCGATCACCACCAGGCCCGGGTCGATGGCGCGTTGTGTTTCACGCGCGCCTCAAAGAGATGTCAGCATAGAAGACGGGGCCCGCTAGGGCCTGAGCCTGCCAGGGTTGCGGAATTTGTTCGAAAGAGTCACCGCGGCCCTGGAACGCAAAGGATTTTAGAAGGAATACGGATGGGTTTAGTCAGTAAAAGTCTGACTTGCCCTTCCGCTCAACCCAAAGCGGAAGAAGTCATTTGATGATTTCCCATCCTTAAAAAAAAAAAAACAAAAGGATCAAGTGATGATGAGAATATTACAGCAGCGGAATTGGCATTGACATTTCACACTGTGAAGCATAATTTATCTTATTACAGCATGGATTGCCTAAATAAATAAAATAAAATTGTATTTGTGGATTCCAAAATAGCTAGTAAAATACTCTTGGCAAGAACTAAAATGTAAGCTTTAGTGACAGAAGTATTAGGTCCATATTCTATGGAAAGTGTAATAAATGATTTAAATGATGATGTATTTTTCTGTCTCCAGACAGATGCATTAAATAAAAAGAATAATAAATTATTTCCTCTCGTAGTGCAATATTTTTCAATAAGTAGAGGGATCCAAAATAAACTGATAGATGTTTACGAACATTCAAATGAATCTACTGAATGTTAGAAGCTATTAAGAAGTCTATGGATTCGTCCATGTTAATATTTAATGTCTTGTAATTTGGCTTTTGTAATAACTATTTCAAAATGTTCAAGTTTTACCTCCTTTCTCAAAGACATGTTAGGAAGTATAGAAAGCCAGTTATCTTCGCTAAAATCAAACCATTTTTTACTTTAATTTAAGCTCATATCAATAAAAAGTGAAAAATTACTGTATTGAATGTTTCGGGTGATGACTTTTGAATTTTTAGTAATCTCATTTTTAATCATAACCAAAGTACTTATCAGTTTTTCTTTCTTCTAATTCGTTTATTAAATTATCCATAATATTATAGACATCTAGTATAGTTAGGTACATCATTTCCTTCCAGACGTTTTATCGTTTTATTAAATATATTAAGCATGTGGCTTGTAAAGTGTAGATAAATTTCTTAAGAGTTAACTTTATCTCTTGAACAGGAAATTGGTTTGTCTGATTTACCACAGGACCCATATGCCGAGTCTGATGATGAAAGGGACAAAGACTATGTACCGGAAGAAGATTTGTACAGCACGCTATCTGACGATACAGTAGTAATAGGCGATAAAACACAAGACAATGTGAATGTGTCTGTCACATTTCTTCCAAAACCAAATCCACATCAGCATTGTGAGTTTGACCAATGTAAATTGAAAGTATTTACTAAATACTTTCAATTTACATTTGTACTAAATACTATTTAGTATATAGTACTAAATACTACATATTTACTATGTGTGACAAATGTTTTTGTCTCCTGTGCTCAGACCACTTTATCTATCAAACGAACTTCTCTTCATGTGAAAAACATCATCCTTATTCAACTGAAATTACGACATTTTGTGATTTACCAAGAAAGATAGATGTTACATCAGAAACACAAACAAACTACCCAGTTAAGAAAAATACACCTAACAAGGAAAATATGAACAAATACAGATCTAGATGTGAGTGTATGTCCAGGTAACGAAGAAGTGTTTAGTGCCTGTTCAAAATGCTTATGTTTTCTTTGTTATGCACATTTCATAACAGAAGATACTTACAATGACTGTCAGAAACATTCTTCCTCTTTAATGCTTACAAACAAAAATAAAAGTCATAAAGTACAGCGCGATAAAAATAAGATACAGAAGAAATAAATCAGATAGACAAAGGATTGACGAAAAGAGGGCAGCCAAGAAAAAGAAGGCAAATCGAAGAACCACTAGAAGAAAGGAGGGAGAAAAAGTCGAAAGAGGAAACTGAAAAATTCAACTAAAAGATCCGTGTACAAGAACATGCAGAAAAAAATCCACAGAAAAAATAAGCGAAACTCGCAGAAAACAGATTAATGATGAATACGTTTCTTTAAGTTGGGAAAGGAAAGGTTATTATATCAAATCGCTGGTAGATACCAAAGAAGTTGCATGCAGAAAACCCAATACATCTACCGAACAACCTAAGCGTCATGTATCGTATTTTTATTACTTTTATGAAGAAAAAATTAAAGTCGATGTGTGCAAAACATTCTTTTTAACAACTTTAGGATATAATCCTAAAAATGACAAGAGGCTGATGTTAGCATTACATAGACCTGTAGATAAACAAATTTACCAGAAAGGGAAGTATGAGAGAAAGAGAAAATATGACAAAGACCTCATTAAAACACATATTATTAATACATACAATCCTCTTAACTCACATTACAGGTGTGAACATGCCCCTATTCGACTGTATTTACGAAGCGACATAACCATTACTTAAATGCATCAAAACTTTTGTAATGCGTTTCCAGAACAAGTAGTTTCCTTTGAGGTATATAGGAAAGTCGTTCGGTAAGAAAGGAACATTTCTTTTGCACATTTAGGTGGAATGCGAAGTATGTGCCCAATTCGAATTCCATAAAAATCATGAATTACAAAACAATGACTCGATGGTCAATCATCTCTCTTTAGATGGTCTACAACAGTTTTGCAATCCATAAATCCAAATATACACGGGCCCGTAAGGCGTATAAAAATGATGTTAAAGAAGCTGAAATGGAATCAGGTTCCATCTACTACTCCGTAGATTTACAAAAAGTATTAATGATACCACGAATGGAGCAATTTAAATGCGCAATATTTTGTCCACGTGTTATTGTCTTCAACGAAAGCTTTGTACCTTTAGGAAAGTCTAAAAAAGGTAACGTGCCTTTTGCATCTGGAACGAGAGTATAACTGGAAGAAAACAGGAAGATAATTATTATCTCGACACTAAATGCATTTCTTTTACATAAACGTGATGCTGATCATATCGTATTCTAGATGGATAATTGTTCTGCACAAAATAAAAACTGGGCTATTTTGAGTTATCTGGTATGTATTATCAACAGCAATCAAATTAACGCGAAAACAATCACCTTGAAGTATTTTGAACCTGGTCATACTTTTATGTCCGCAGACAGCTTTCACCATCAGGTGGAACAGGCATTACAAAGAAAAAATAAGGTCTATGATTTTCGACTTCGTTGATGCTGTGCAGCAAGCGAATTCAAGAAAAACCTTTGTAAAAATAATGGAAGTCGATAATTTTTACAATTATATCGACCTATCCTCGCAACATAAAATGAAGAAAGTACAACCTAGAGTGTACCTCAAAGATATTATGGTTTTAGTAGCAAATCGAGGTGAGTTCACGCTTCAATACAAAACTAGCCATGCTGACGACAAAAGTCAAAGTTTCTGAAGTCAAGAACATTTCCTGAATTCAGTTCAAAATTGACACCCAGAGGAATTTCGGAATATACGAAGACTGAGATTTTAAAGAAACTGTTAGATTTAATGCCAGATTAAAGAGAGAAAGGGGTTTTGGTTAAATTTACCGGTTTCAGATAAAGTCAGTGACATAGATTAAGTTTTGCTAGATTGATAAAACTATTTTGTTATTTCGTGACACCGACAAAAAGGGATTGTTATTTTATTTCTCATTATGTTTAATTTTTTTAAATCTAGTATTTTAACTTGAGTTTGATCTCAAATTGTAAACGTAGAAAGGCTGTTTTTTTTGTTTGTTACTTATGGCAAAAGCCAATTTTATATATATTTTAAAGTTTTTTGTTAACTTTAGTTTGATCTCAAATTGTAAACGAACAAAGGCTATTTTTTTTTTGTTTTTTACTTTGAAATGTGGCTGTAATGGCGGGTCAGAGCCCATTCGTCCACTAAGATTCGCACCCTGTGCCCACTCGTCCCCTGGAACTTTTGAGGGGCCCATTCGTCCCCTGAAGAATATTTATTTTTATTCATTCTTCTAATATAAGTACATGTTTATGTGTATACTGCAGCTTGGTAGTCCTGGTACAGTCGCGCAGAAAAGGCTAAAATAAAAAATATATACTTCTGGACACATCTATTGGCCCACCTTGTATTTTCAGTTTCGTTTGGTCCTAGCTAAAATTTTATATTAGGTCGAGCAAAAAGTTTTTATGCAGTTTTGAACCTGGCACATTCACAATTTCATTCAATAGTCTTTTTTTGAATTTCGAACACAGAATTTAAAGAAACAAAAGACAATTTGGAGCCTGTTTGTTGATATCAAACAATCGAATACTAAGAAAACTTGGTTTTATTGGTTTACTTGGATTTAATTCTTGAAAAAGTGATTGATATCTTTGGTTTTGCAACAAACATTACTTATTCTTAACATTAAGGTGAGGTTCTATCAATAATCTATGGATACTTCACCTGAAGTCGCCGCCCAAGCTGTGGCACTTGTTCAGGCCGGACACAGCCAAAGAAACGTGAGTGCTCAACTTAATTTAAGTCGATCTGCGGTCCGAAATGTTTATCGGAGGTACCTAGAGACTGGCGGCTTTGTTCGTCGCCAAGGAAGGCCACGATCTCGGGTCACAACTGAAAGGCAGGATCGATTCATCGTGACGACCAGCTTGAAAAATCGTCACCTTACCTCCATTGAGATACAAAACCAACTTCGCGACTTCCACGGAGTATCTGTGAGCGCTCGAACTGTTCGGAGAAGGTTAAAAGAACGCGATATGGTACCATAGAAGCCAGCTAATGGGCCCAAACTAACGCCAGCCCACCGAACAGCGCGCCTTCATTTCGCACGCAGTCATTTAAATTGGACACAGCAAGATTGGAGCCGTGTACTCTTTTCTGATGAGTCTAAAATTGTGTTACATGGCAATGATGGAAGGAAGAAGGTCTACCGACGTAAGGGAGAGCGTTTCGCACAATGCTGCTTTGAAGAGAGGGTTGCTTATGGCGGTGGCTCATGGACTGTCTGGGGCGGTATATCCGCGAGCGGCAAAACTCAACTTGAGGTTGTTACAGGACCACGGCTGCCAACATTAAATGCTGAAAGGTACATTCGTGAGTGCTTAGAACCTCACGTGATACCATACGCGGACTATGTGGGCCCAAATTTCCTTTTTATGCATGATAATGCAAGAGCCCATGCGGCCGGCATCGTCAGGGAATATCTTCGGGATGTGAACATCACAGTTATGGACTGGCCAGCCAGAAGCCCAGACATGAACCCCATTGAACACATGTGGGACGAGCTAAAAAGACGTGTTAGGGCTCGTCAGCCAGTTGCCCAGACGATGCAGGAGTTGAAAACTGCCATTGAAGAGGAATGGGAGATGATCCCTCAAAATTGCATAGAGCGGTTGATAAACTCTATGCCTAATCGTATGAGAGCTGTGGTAGATGCCCATGGAGGCAACACGCGTTATTAAATTAAACCTTTATTTGATAAAACATGTTTTTTATTCAAAAATCAATTGCCTTTAACAAGGCGCATATCCGACTTGTTAGGCGTAGCTCCATGTCGTATGGTATTCTGAATTCAAATTTAAAACAATACGATCGAAAAAGATGGTAAAATGTATCAGGTTTAAAACTGCATCAACAGTTTTTGTTCAATCTAGCAATCATATTTCGGTAGGGGCCATCGAAACCTAAACTCTAAGGTGGGCCAATAGATGTGTCCAGAAGTGTAGTAATTCGGTAGATATCATGTTTATTTCAAAATGGCCAATTTCATACATTTTTCAAGTTTTTTGTAATAATATATGGGTGTAGAATAAAGCCCAACAAGAATTTATAATTATTTTATATGACTTTAAAATTAAGAAAGACTGTTTTTTTTGTATTAAGTGTAGTTTATTTTCTTAAAATTTCATTGTTCTCAGATTATTTTACCAAGTAAATTGAGACCTAGTGAAACTTCTCGTTATATAGTATTATAATGTTTATAAACTCAAGTAAAGATATATTAATAAACACAAACGTTTTTTTATCTAACACTGTTTTTATTCCTAAGCTATAACCTAAACCTAGTATGAGTTGCTTATGATAACAGCAGTAACTTACTACTTAGGTACTGCTAATATTCCAAGCAATCGTTATTTCAGTTGCTTCAACTAACACTAGATAAAAAAAGGATTTTCGTAACTTAAAACTAATCTAATATATGTATATATATAATTTTATTGAGTGAAGAATATAAAAGTGTTTTATTTGGGCTACACGTTTCAATCATCAAAATTAACATAACTTAAAAAAAGAAGTGCGAAAAAACAAAATTGTAACAAAAACTGCGCGCCAATTACTCAAAACTATGCAAAACATAGTTACTTCTCTTATCACTAGCGCGGCAGAATGTGACGTTTGATTTCGTGAAATTCGCCATCAACCATAAAAACATTTTTTTTTTTAATTTTCTCTTCTACAAGCTGATACCGAAAAATGACTAAATTTTTAAAACAATATTTTCTATTATACAAATCAAGTACCCCATAGCATGTTTCACTGTATTATGGACAATGTGTGCATGACAGTTGCCTGTTATTAGGTTTGGTCCTTCTTTTTTAATATTTGTATACAATGAGTGATGAATGCCAAAAATAGCATTGCAATAGTCAGTTCATTCCCATTAGTTCGATCGTCGAACTAGTGAGAATTTTTTTTCTCATCTGTTCGACCGTCGAACTAGTGAGAATTTTTTTTCTCATTTGTTCGATCGTCGAATTAATTAGATTTAAAAATAGTTCTACTACATTGAAATGTTTTACTAATTTCGTAATAAAATAAAAGACGCTTGGTTCGTTAAAAATATATATATTCGTGTACTTATATTTGTACATCTATAGCATATCTTTGATCAAATAAACAGTTGAAAAACTTATAAATTATAAGCTGGCTTCCTAACAAAGTAAATAATAGTAATAGTAAATAAACAATACATACAGATTACACGGTGGATGAAGGGTGATTATCATGGAATTTGGTCTGTGTATGGCGAACGCCACCGAACAAATAATGCCGCAGAAGGGTGGCACCATAAAATAAATAACCTTGTAACAAAAGGCCATGTAACCCTATTGCAAATATTGCATATTTTACAGGACGATTCTGTATTGACTTCATATCGAAATGATATTCTTCAGAGACCTTCCACATCAAAGAAAAGTTCTAAAAGGAGGAAAATTGATTTATTCAATGACGATTATATTATTGATGCTCAAATGCAATTAACATGTGGACAAATTAGTGTTGGACATTTTTTAGAATAAATGCGCTAGTTAATTACATTTAGTATTTGATTATTACATTTTTTAAATTTGATTATTAGATAAAATCATGGTAATCATATAATATTCAATATATATCTTTGATGGATTACATGTATTCGTAGTTCTTTTTGTCTCTGCTTATTGAGATAAGTAAGACAGACAAAATTATATTTGATCATGTATATTTCACCAAAGATGTACAAGTATGTTTCTATACGACACTAACAACAATTTTGACATGTCCCATTTGATTTTTGATCATTTATTATACATATTTTGGTGTTCTTCTTGAGGAATGCGTGTGTGCGGAGGTGAATAAAAGTTTGTACACTGACACAATAAAGTTAATAGTTTATTGGAAGAACTTAGACAGCAGGTACACAGTTTAAAGTCCACAGCACAGTAAGATTGAAGAGTAGTAAATGATAGAAAGAAGGAGTAGACAGATAGAAAGCACAGTGAAATATTAAAAGCTCTTAAGCGGAAGCGCGACAGCGGATCGAGCGACACAGTGGTCAATTGGTAAGCGATAAGCTGACTGGCGGGCCGCCGCACACTGGTCCCAAATTAAAAAAAAGTGGACATTGATAGTAGACCGCTGATATTTTTTTTTATTGTTGATACAATGATAACAGATAAGGCAAAAAAATATTATTGTCCTACTTCAAATACTTTTCTGTAAAAAAAATATTTCTTTTTTTTTTGTATGGGAGCGATTACATTTTACTCAATTTCTCAAAAACTTTAAGCGATGTCGAGATGGCAATCACATATGTTAGAAAACTAATAATTCTGAGTATTTGACTCGAAGAAACTTATTGCTTATCTCTGCGTACTTTCGAGATAATAGTGACAGAAAATAACAATTTTTTTTAATGTTAATTGTTTGCTTTTTTTTAATCATAGCCTTACTTTAGCACATAATTATAATGTATGCGTAATGTCAAATAAATAAAAAGAGACTTCTCTGTAAAAGAGGTTATGGGGGCTCACTAATGACTGAAAAGCTATGACCTTTCTGATGGAGTACTTTCATCAGTTCTAAAAAACAATCAAAATGAAGACAAATAAAGCTGCAAACATAAAGTTGAATATGTTCACAAACGATTCTGAAAAAATATTATGGTGAAAGATTAATATTTGGGTCTATATTCTCTTGAGAAATCTCTATTTCCTCGTTTTCCAACGAAAGCAATTCATTGTTCAAGATCAAAGCACTAGCCTCTGGAAACAACTGTTTATGTAAACGAGCAAACTTTGGTTTGATATGGCTGATGTAAGGATCTGAGCTAATTAGAAAGCTGTGGATAATGTCTAAATTAGTCTGAACTCTACCGATTTTTCTTGTATGTGCCATTCTAACATTCCGGAAATCTTTATTCCTCGCTTCGGAAGCTTCTTCGGAAAGCATGCCTATCGGAATAAAGGAGAAATTTTCACAAATATCAGCACCGTGTATCAACAATTTATGGACACTTGAAGGCATGTAATACCATGGATATAAGTTTACATACAGCATTGCTGTTTCTTTACAATATTCCCTAAACAAGTTGGTATTAATAAGTTGACCAGATGAAATTGTTTGTAAAATGACTGCAAATCTCTTGATTAAATCAGGGTGGATTCCCGTTATTTCAGCAGATACTTCATAATTTTCAAAAAACCTTCTTGCCGTGTTACCGTCATTGGTTGTACCATATCCCTGTTTTACTATGTCAATTAACAAACCAGTTCTTTCCCGGAATTCTTCTTGTGTCAAATTCTTTTTAATTTCTTTTAACAATTTATCTTCTTTTCGTGCAGCCCACTTTTTGAAGTCTAAGTTGTACGAAATGTGTAAAATACATTCCATACATCTTATCCACATATGAAGCGAAGACAGACCATATTTATACATATCTTCTCTGATGAGTCTTTTGGATACAAAGTCCAAGTCATTCATTTTGCTAGGTAGGGTATTGCAAATATTACAAACAGCTGCAGAAGAAGTATTGGAAATCACAGTAGAAATTTTCCCATCAATCATAGTCATGTACAAAGCATGTTTAATATCAAAATTATCTACAATTGTGGGATCAAGATTACGAATTTCTTCCTCTAAGGATGCACTTTCCTTCTTTATCAATTCATTTGTTTCTTTTGCAAATATAAAGCCAATTGGACGACAATAGTTTGTTGAAGAGGGAGCAGGATTTTGCCACAAGATAGTACCACTCTCTTCTTCCAAACGAAGCGGAACCAAACTAATCATGAAAACTGAAGAATCGTCAATTTTAGTGTCGTCGGAGTGTGACTTTTGTTTATAATTACTTTGAGAAGATGCCCCGTCAAAACCCCATTTGCTTATTAGTTTTAGCGATTTTTTGTCGGCAGAGTTGTGCTGAATTGTTTTTAATATCCTATTGGTTGTCAAATCTAGAAGCGATTGAAGTCTTATCTTAGCATCAGATTCAGTTACAGTTATGTCTGACTCTGGAGGATAACAAGTTTTTTTAGCTTCCAGGAGCTTTTGATAGGATGGAAGACCATACATTTTCTCTGAAGCAAGAATAGTTCTTAAATTTCGATATTGCCATTTTGACAAATTTGTTGAGGTGTAAAGCGCTAACGTTTTATCATCTGGTAAACACGGTTTGTCAGTCTTTTTAGCGAATAGTACATCATGTACCATCTCACATTTTTCCTTGTTTTGGCTGAGTTCGTTTAATATAGCTGCTAATTTTGTTTTTTTAGACTCTTTTAATTTGGCACATAAAGCATAAACTAATTCCTCCTCTGTGTGATCTAGAAGTGTTAGAGAACGCCTTTTCTTCTGTTTATCAGATATATCAACAAATGGTTTTTTACTTGTACCACAACTTAATTGATGAGTATCCACTTGCGTTTCGAAATTTGGAATTACTTCCTCGGCAACTTTAAAAATGCTGCTTAAATCGATATTTTGACATTTTGGCCAAACTATTTGGGATTGTAACCAGTCTGAATTTTTGTTAAGAAAGGTCTTTTGAGCTCTACTGGAAGCAGACCATCTTTTTGAGATATTACTTGAAAAATTACGACAAAATAATTTAATATTACTCAAATCTTCGGAAGACAATTCAACACCAATACGTTCAATAAGGGCATTAAATAAAAATTCGACATTTTTAAAACCACCTCCTGATTTAAGAACAACGTATAAGTCTAAGTTGGTGACAAATGCGGACATATTATAATTTTAAGGAAAATTGAAAACAAATTAGAATCAAAGATATCAAAGACAAAGTGACTTTGATTTTAACAAAAAAAAATACGAAAACAAATTCGACGAAAGAAAGACAAACAAAAATTATTTGATTTTAAAATCCAAAGATTCAAAATACAACAATAACAAAACGAACAAACAACAAGCATTTCTTCAAGCGCACAGAAAAAATAAGGACACGTCTTATCGCAACCACATTTAGTTGTACACTGAGGTGTACGCGCGCGATTCGTGACCGTATTACGTTACGTCATGAGAGGCGGCCATCTTGTTATCCCGGCAAACTCGCGTCGAAGCTCCATTTTGCTGGCCAGCGGACCTATTGTGATATGAGTAAGGCTATGATTAAAAAAAAGCAAACAATTAACATTAAAAAAAATTGTTATTTTCTGTCACTATTATCTCGAAAGTACGCAGAGATAAGCAATAAGTTTCTTCGAGCCAAATACTCAGAATTATTAGTTTTCTAACATATGTGATTGCCATCTCGACATCGCTTAAAGTTTTTGAGAAATTGAGTAAAATGTAATCGCTCCCATACAAAAAAAAAAGAAATATTTTTTTTATAGAAAAGTATTTGAAGTAGGACAATAATATTTTTTTGCCTTATCTGTTATCATTGTATCAACAATAAAAAAAAATATCAGCGGTCTACTATCAATGTCCACTTTTTTTTAATTTGGGACCAGTGTGCGCCGGTCTGTACTGATGCGCGAGCGCGGTTCTCGAATGCGAGCCCCCACCTCACGCATTAAACAATGGAGCGGTCAGGCGGCCGACCGGTTTGATCACTAATAACAAACATGGTTTTCTTGTCTGTCCGCATATAAACATAATTATTTATTTTATATTTTAGGAGACTAGGTAGGTACGCAAGCAGTAATTACTATCTACCTAGTTATTAATCTACGCCACATCACCCCCCTCCAGAGACCGTCGCTACGGGCGATAATAGTCTGGAAAATGGACTTGACGACCAGATTTAGTCGTTCTGACATTAGTTCCTGGGTTACCAGGTAATTTGGTGGTGGGTGCAGGTATATGTAGTGTGGGTGATGGCGTGTTTGTGTGTATTGTTGTGTTGTTGTTTGTGAGTGTATTTGGATCGTGTAATATGTAGGCAGGTTTAAGCCTGTCAATAGTGACTGTGACCGTTTTGCCATTGACGAGGAGCTTGAAGGTCTTGTCCCCGTGTTGCAGGACTTTGTGCGGTCCCGTGTATGGTGATTTTAGGGAGCCTGATGTCTCGTCTCTGAGAAAAACGTGACTCGATGTTCCTAGTTCTTTGAACACGAATGTTGATCTGCTACCATGTCGGGATGCTGGTGACGGTTGCAATTTTCTTGCAAATGCCCTTAACCGTGCCACATAGTCTGACACATCAACTGTGTCATCGACCTGAGGCTGAAATAGTTCCCCTGGCAGCCTGAGTGTTTCACCATACAAAAGTTCAGCTGACGTAGAACCTAAGTCTTCTTTGTACGCGTTCCTAATACCTAGTAGAACTAGTGGCAAAGACTCGACCCAGTTTTCTGCTGAGTGGCAGGTAATAGCAGCTTTCAATTGTCTGTGAAATCTCTCTATGAGCCCGTTACAGGCGGGGTGATAAGCCGTGGTACGCTTGTGGTGAAACCCAGCCATCTCTGATAAGTGCCTGAAGAGTGCTGACTCAAACTGTCGACCACGGTCCGTTACAATATCGACGGGGCAGCCAAATCGAGAAATCCAGCCGCTTACTAGGGCCTTTGCCACTGTTTCCGCTGTTATGTCGGATGTAGGTATTACCTCAGGCCAACGTGTGAATCGGTCGATGGCTGTGAGGCAATAACGAAATCCTTGTGAAATCGGCAGTGGGCCTATAAGGTCGATGTGGATGTAGTTGAATCTAGCCCTCGGCAGCTTGAAGGTTCCCATTGGTGATGAGACGTGACGGGTTACCTTAGATCGCTGGCATGCTAAGCAAGAACGGCTCCATTCTCTGCAATCTTTTTTTACTGCTGGCCAAACGTACCGTTCGGTAACCATTTTGGTTGTTGCGTTTGTGCCAGGGTGACTCCACGAGTGTACGCTCTCGAATACTCTGCGACGGTGTTCTTTCGTGACATATGGTCGAGGGATCTTGCTACTCTCATCGCAGTACAGTTCGATATCTGTTCCTGGCAGTTTTACTTTAGTGAGGCATAAGGGCGTGTTGCTATCAAGCAGCTGTTCCAGTTCAGTGTCGTGCTTCTGTGATTCAGCTAGCTTGTATAGGTCTACTGGTTGAGTTATCTCCTCGATCCTTGAGAGACTGTCAGCGACAACGTTGTTCTTGCCTGATATATGCCTTATATCTGACGTAAACTGTGATATGTAATCCAGATACCGGAACTGTCTTGGTGAGCAATTTTCCTTTCGCTTGTGGAACGCGAAACATATGGGCTTGTGATCTGTGTAGATGACGAAGTTTCGTGCTTCGACCATATGCCTGAAGTATTTTATCGCTTCGTAGATCGCTAGCAATTCCCTGTCGTAAGGCGAGTATTTCTTTTGTGCCGTACTTAGCTTGCAGGAGAAGAATGCTAGCGGTTGCCATGGTTCTTCGTCCTTGCACTGCTGTAATACTGCACCTATTGCTGTGTCTGAGGCGTCCGTCACTACTGCTAGTTTGGCTTCGCAGTCGGGATGGGCGAGCATTGCAGCTTTGCACAGGCCTTCCTTGCAGGTGTTGAAGGCCTCCGTTTCTTGAGTGGTGAAACGCACTGGATGAGAGCCTTTTACAGACCCTATCAACAGAGCATTTAAGGGAGCCTGGTGTTGCGCTGCGTCGGGTATAAACCGTCTGTAGAAATTTAACATTCCCAAAAATCTGCGAAGTTCCCGGACAGTTGTTGGCGGCGGGTATTTTGTGATGGCTTCCACCTTCTCAGGTAGCGGGCTGGTGCCCTCGGCCGAGATCCTATAACCTAGGAAAGTCACTTCCTTCACTCCGAATGTGCACTTAGCAGTGTTGATCACCATGCCATATTCCTGTAGACGGGTGAAAAGTTGCTGTAGGTGGTCTTCGTGGGTCTTCTGGTCTTTCGAAAAGACCAGAAAATCATCGAGGTAAGCGTAGCAGAAGTCTAGTCCTCGCAGCATCTCATCGACGAACCGCTGAAAAGTCTGTCCGGCATTGCGCAGACCAAATGTCATGAAAGGAAACTTATACAGGCCAAACGGCGTGGTGATAGCGGTCTTTGGAATATCTTCTGGACTTACAGGAATTTGATTATACGCTTTTACCAGATCGATAGTACTGAAAACCGAACATCCTGACAGACTATGTGTAAAATCATGAATATGACGAATTGGATAATTGTCAGGTACTGTCCTGGCATTTAGTGTGCGGTAGTCACCACAGGGTCGCCATCCGCTGTTCTTCTTAGGAGCCAGGTGTAATGGCGATGACCATGGTGAACTTGAGGGTCTGGCGGTGCCGTCTTTCAGCATCGCTTCAAACTCGTCTTTTGCTATTTTTAATTTGTCGGGGGCAAGGCGTCGTGGTGTACATGAAACTGGTGGTCCAGGTGTAGTCTGTATGTGGTGGACTGTATTATGTGTTGATGTACGGTGTATGCCATGTGGCCGGGTAATGTCGGTGAATTTCCGTAGTATGTTATGGTATGTGGTGTCACCAATAATTACCTTAACCGAGGAAATAATGTCTGATGAACGGGTAGGTGAAGCCGGGGTCGCAAGCATTGTATAGTTGTCTAATAGACGCTGGTTCCTGCAATCAACAATTAAATTGTAAAATGACAAAAAATCCACTCCTATAATCGCTTTCGTAACGTCGGCTACAATAAATGACCAAGTAAAGTCGCGACGCAACCCCAAGTTTAAACTTAAACTAATATAACCATACGTTTTAATGGGTGTACCATTTGCCGCGCACAGTTGATAATCCTTAGTTTCACGTCGCCCTGGTAATACTGATCGTGGGTAGACACAAAGGTCGCTGCCGGTGTCGACCAAAAATTGTGTCTTTGATCGTCGATCGGTGACAAATAAGCGACCGGTGCTCGGACAATCGTCGGCCGCCATTACTGATTGCCCTTCGAGTTTTCCGCCGATTTGTAGTCGCACGGTTTCTGACACTTCTTTGCACGTTCTCCAAACCTTTGGTGGTACCAGCATTTCGGGAACTTGCTGTAGCTCGACTGCGATCTCGACGAACTCGAGCGATGACTGGAACGGCTGCTCGATCGTTGCCGCTATCGTGACATGCGATCGATTTTTGCGGTCAGCTTTTCAACCTGCCTGGCCAGTGCGGCTATTTCGGGATTCGCACTGCTCGTGGATGTTGCCTTGGCGATGGCGGATGTAGATGCTACCTGGGGCCCGACGACGTCGTTGATTCGGTCTGCTAGTTCCGCCAATTCCTCCATCTCGGCCTTGGACTGCGAGGCGATGATGGCCTGCGTCCCGCTTGGTAGACGGCTCGTCCAAATGGTGCGGAGAAATTCCTCAGGAACGCCCGGTCCAGCAAGGTTTAGTAAGTGGCGGTAGAATTGCGATGGTTTACGATCGCCGAGTTCTTCATGTATAAGTAACTGCTTGACTTTTTTCTCGCGCGAGGCTGACATTCTTTTAATTAATTCTGCCTTGAGCTTCTCGTATTTGTTGGTTGCTGGAGGGTTTTCAATTATTTCTTGGACCTCGGAAGCATATTGCGGGTCCAGGTGGCCTGTGACGTAATAAAATTTCGTGTCATCTGCCTTTATGTTGGAAAGCGCAAATTGTGCTTCCATTTGCGAAAACCACAGCGACGGCTTCTCCGGATAGAACGGTGGTACCCTCACACCCACGCGAAATGTTTCTAGGTGTTTCTCACCGCTATCTTGGCCTGCCGCGGCCACGTTGCGCTCTTTTTCGTCTGTCATTGTAGCGTTCTTATTTGGGGTCACCAATTTGGTGTTCTTCTTGAGGAATGCGTGTGTGCGGAGGTGAATAAAAGTTTGTACACTGACACAATAAAGTTAATAGTTTATTGGAAGAACTTAGACAGCAGGTACACAGTTTAAAGTCCACAGCACAGTAAGATTGAAGAGTAGTAAATGATAGAAAGAAGGAGTAGACAGATAGAAAGCACAGTGAAATATTAAAAGCTCTTAAGCGGAAGCGCGACAGCGGATCGAGCGACACAGTGGTCAATTGGTAAGCGATAAGCTGACTGGCGGGCCGCCGGTCTGTACTGATGCGCGAGCGCGGTTCTCGAATGCGAGCCCCCACCTCACGCATTAAACAATGGAGCGGTCAGACGGCCGACCGGTTTGATCACTAATAACAAACATGGTTTTCTTGTCTGTCCGCATATAAACATAATTATTTATTTTATATTTTAGGAGACTAGGTAGGTACGCAAGCAGTAATTACTATCTACCTAGTTATTAATCTACGCCACAATATAAACTAATTTTTGTTGTTTCTGGTTAAGCTTGTTGAGATAAGCAAGACAGAAAAATATTAGATTACCTTTAATATTTCATTATTACATTATTTTTTGATAGGTGAGGAAGCCAGCTTATAATTTATAAGTTTTTCAACTGTTTATTTGATCAAAGATATGATATAGATGTACAAATATAAGTACACGAATATATATTTTTCAACGAACCAAGCGTTTTTATTTTATTACGAAATTAGTAAAACATTTAAATGTAGTAGAACAGTTTTTAAATCTAATTAATTCGACGATCGAACAAATGAGAAAAAAAATTCTCACTAGTTCGACGATCGAACTAATGAATCGAACTAATGGGAATGAACGCAATAGTCTGCAGTGAGACCTGATACTTGATTGAACAACAGGTTGTGGGAATCCATAGACTTCTTAATAGCTTCTAACATTCAGCAGATACATTTGATTTTTTGTAAAAATCTATTGAAAAATACACTACGATAGGAAATAATTTAATATTCTTTTTATTTGATGCATCTGTCTGGAGACAGAAAAATACATCATCATTTAAATAATTTATTACACTTTCCACAGAATATAGACCTAATACTTCTGTCACTAAAGCTTCCATTTTAGTTCTTGCCAAGCGCATTTTACTAGCTATTTTGGAATCCACAAATACAATTTGATTCAATTTATTAAGGCAATCCACACTATTATAAGATAAATAATGCTTCACAGTGTGAAATGTCAATGCCAATTCCGCTGCTGTAATATTCTCATTATTACTTGATCCTTGACATCTTGATTTAGTATTTGATGTAAGGAAATTTTGTAATGCATCAGATGTTTTCTTCATTTCAGTTTTCATCTTATGCTTCTGAACATTTTCATGTTGCTTAATCTGTAGAAAGAAAAAAAAAGAAAACTGACACCACCACCATATTAAACCATCACCATTTTCAAAATACTGAATCATGAATTTCCTATTCTTCAATTGAATGACGAATATTAAAATATCTATTAATATAATTTTATCCAAAAACAATTATGTGAATGAGAATATAAACATTTCAGAATTCAGACAAATAGTATGAAAAATATTTTTTTTTATATTATTATAATTACAAGTAAGTAATAAGATTATTTTTAAAATAACTCAGAATTTGAAACATTGAAACCAATTTCCTATGCTCATTAGGGTGGTCCTTATTTTTCAACTTTCGAATTATCCTCCGGGCACTTTCTTATTTGATTATATACCTCTAAATACGAAATAAATGTTTTTTTGTTTTTGATTTTGTTAAGATTTAGAGGTCGCTACCAGCTGTCAATTTTTTACAAAAAGTGTTCAAATACAGCTTAAATGGTGATTCCATTAATTTAAAATTTAGGTACATAACATGTTACGTGCGAGTGAAACTAGCATAGACTATACCTTCTAATCCCCCTCCCCCCTCTCCGTTCCTCGACCCCCTCATTTGTACTACGATCGCCCCGCACTTCAGTTCTGTTAAGCAACAAGAGCGCACGTGTTGTTTTTGTAAAAGTTACAGTGAAGTGTTTCAATTTGCAATGGCGTCTACTAGTAGCGGATTCAGTATAACTACTAGAAATCAAAGTGAGATTTGGCTTATCGGTCAATTATTATCTGAATTAAGCCAATCAACCTTACCATCCATTGGCGAAGTGTTGCGATATTTTTTCTACTACAAAAATGAAGAAAAGAAAAGTATTCGTGAATCTGCGACTTTGACGGCTTGTGGGGTTATTAATTTGTGGGAAAAAGCTGGCATACCTATTCAATTAAAAAAACATGTCATCAGCAAAATTGAAAAGCTGTTCAAAGAATGGCAGAATCTAAAAAAAAATAAAGAAAACAAGAAAAAACGTTCAGAAGCATTGAAAACAAAAGAACAAAACTGGCAACAAAAGTTAGAAGATTTATTTGACATCGCTCATCGTGATGCTTTAAATATTATGACTTTAGAAGAAGATAAACAGTTTTTGTTAGCAGTGCGGCAAAATCGACGCCAATTTTTGATTGGTTCAGTCGACAGAAAAAGTTTAAACAAATGTAAGAAAATAAAAGAGAAAAAAGAACGGCTTGATAAATTGCGCGAGCGTGAAAACAAAGATATCTCGTCTATAACAGAAAAATGCTCATTGTCTTCATTATCATTTATTTCGTCATCGTCTGCCACAATAAGTGGGGAAGAAACTCCATCTGACTCCGAATTTATATCAAAATTGACGAAGATGCAACCACCTCAAAAACGAGCTCGAAAAGATATTATTAACAGTCAATTAGCTTCCAGTCTTGATGTTTCTAAATTGAGTGACAGAAAAGCAACTATGGTCGTGACATCTACTTTGAAAAGCGCAGGCTGTGATCCATCAGAATTTAATGTCAATAGATCTTCTATTCGTCGGCAGCGTGTCAAAAATCGCAAAGCTGTTGCAGAGTCGCTCAAAAGCGAGTTTAAACCTAGTTCGTCTTTAACAATTCATTGGGACGGTAAACTTATAGAAGATATTACTGGACACAAAACTGTAGATCGGCTGCCAATTTTGGTATCAGGACATGGAGTCGATCAATTACTCGCCGTCCCAAAATTAGAACGTGGAACAAGCGAAGCTTGTGCGTCGGCTGTCTACGACGCTATAAATTCATGGAATTTGAGCGATAAAGTAAAATGTTTGTGTTTTGACACTACTGCTGTAAATACCGGCTTAAGAAGTGGAGTATGCGTTCTCTTGGAGCGCAAAATGGATAAAAATATGCTTTGGTTTGCTTGTCGTCACCACATAATGGAAATTATGTTGTCAGGTGTAGTGGATCAATCGCTTGCCCCATCTAGTGGTCCTGATATACAATTATTCAAAAGATTTAAGAACAGTTGGGACTCTATTGACCAAAGCGACTTCAAAACAATAACAGATGACGCTGAGGCAAATATTCTTGCAGAAGTGGCCGCAGACAGGATTTCTTTTGCCAAAAAGCAACTTCAAGTACATCAACCTCGAGATGACTACAAAGAAATGTTAAATCTTACAATCATATTCTTAGGAGGTGTTCCTGAAAAAGGCGTTTCATTTCGGAGACCTGCTGGTCTACATCGAGCTAGATGGATGGCAAGAGCCTTGTACTGTTTAAAAATTTATTTATTTAAGCATCAGTTAAAGCTAACGAAAAAGGACGAAAAGGCTGTGAGAGAAATATGTATTTTCACGGTGATGATTTATATCAAATATTGGTTTCAAGCCTCTACCAGTCAGTCAGCACCAAGAAACGACTTACAATTATTAAAAGACCTTAAAGCTTTTGAAAGTGTTAACAAAAATCTAGCTACTATTGCGCTGAAAAAGATTTTAAATCACTTGTGGTATTTGTCGGAAGAGCTGGTTTCGCTTGCATTTTTCGATGACGAACTTTCAGTCCAAGAGAAGAAAAAAATGGTAGAAGCACTCAAAATTGAAGGCACACATGATTGCTTAAAACGAATAAACCTTGACATGGCGACCATCCACGAAAAAAATATAGAAAACTTTGTGAGCAGTAATTCTTTAAAATTCTTCCAGGTCCTAGGTATCTCATCAGATTTTTTTTATAAAGACGTTGAAACCTGGAACGAAGACCCTGATTATATAGCTGCCAAAAATATTGTTCATTCATTGCGTGTAGTGAATGATATAGCTGAGCGTGGTGTTGCTTTAATGGAAGAATACAATAAATTAATTACCACAAATGAAGAACAAAAGCAATATTTGCTTTTGTTGGTAAAAGAGTATAGAAAAAAGTATCCCAATACTAACAAGTCAACCCTTGCATCTTAAAAGTAAATCATTCAGATTATTTTATTTCATAGCATCAACAAAAATTGTGTAATATTTTTAAGACCTGGTTAAAAAAAATAAAGGATTCTGAGAAAAACAAATTTTGGCTTTTTATTTAAAATTTAAACCTTGGTAGCGACCTCTAAATGTTATTAAAAAAATTCAAAAAAATTACTGTAATATTTTCTTAAGGTATATAACCAAATTACGTGGTGCCCCCCGAAATTAAAGAAAAAAAATATTTTCCTTAAGAATAAGGACCACCCTAATGCTCATGCTTAAAAAATAATGTATAAATTGTCAATGCAAACTAAATTTAGTAACTATACGAAAAGAGAAAATGAAATCTGTAGTCGGGGTGAGTCAGCTTTAGTAAAAAAGGGCTTTGCTATTGGCATAAACTTTAATCAAACTAATCACAATATTACGACACGAGAATCAGAATTACAATGCCGCCATATTTATCGTATGACGACGATTACAATTTGTCAACCTAACAAACTAATAGACAAATCAGTGGCTAGTATTCGCGCCGGCTCGGCTATTATTGGTCGGCGCGAGGCGCGTGAACGAAAGTGCGTTTGGATACACACACATCACGGCGAGTATCGTTCAGGTGCCTTACCTCGACCTGTGCGACCAGGGAGACGTTTGGATACATCCGCTATACACTCCCCCTCGGGTTCATGAAGGCGTCCTCGCTCAGGAACCCGCCATTGACGGCAGAAACAGGCTGAATATGACGAGGGCGGCCTCGATTACGTTTTGGTATAACTGGACAAAGAGGCGCATCGTCTCTATTAATAAAAGGCGTAAGTTGGGACGCGTGGAACCGGCCTAAGATCTCGTTGGGATCACTAACATGCGATACAAGGTAAGTAGTAGGACTAGCTTTTTTAACAACCGTATAGGGACCGTCCCTCTTTGGTACAAACTTAGCTGATAATCCTTTAGCAGCGTTACTCAAAACATGCGACTTTACCAAAACTTGATCACCAACATCAAATTCTTCGGGTTTACGACCCTTATCTGCGTAATCTTTACGTCTGTCTTGTTCCTTCTCTACTTTATCCCTAATAGAAACTAATGAATCTAAGAACCTCTTAAGGTAGGGCGTGATTTGGGGAACAAAATTATCTTTTTCCAGGACGGCCCTGATATCAAAATGAGCGTCGACGGGTGAACGGAGCTCTCTTGCTAAGGTGAGAAAAGCCGGAGAAACACCGGTTGTTTGGCATAATGCCGAGTTCATTGCAAACCGAACAGAAGGTAAGTGGCTAGGCCACGACGAATGCTGTGTGTCCACCAACTGGGCTAGCTGCACCTTAAGATCTCTATTTTTACGCTCGGCCGGGTTTGCCTCAGGGTGATATAAAGGTAACAAATCCTGTTTAATTCCCAATATATATGTACATTGTTGCATGACAGAGGACACAAACTGTACGCCATTGTCGGATATAATGCGGCGAGGTAAGCCATATCTTAGGAAGTACTCCTCTATCAATGTACGAGCACAGACTATTGAGGTGGCGTCTACAAGAGCAAAAAGCTCGACCCACCGAGTAGCTGTATCTTCTACTAGCAAAATGTACTTCTCCCCCTTCTCTCCAGGAGGGAGCGGGCCAAACAAGTCGATTGCCAAAACTTCTCCCCTTTGATTTAAGACTGGGGTCTGTAAAAGTCCTGAAGGCTTCACGTTTGATGACTTGTACCGTTGGCACGTCGCACAAGACTTAATAAAATCGGCAACAAATCGTCTCATGCCAGGGAAGAAAAATCGCTGTGACAGCTTATGCAAGGTCCGATCAATACCTTGATGCCCAGCAATAGGAGTGTCATGGCATTCCCTCAAGACATCAAGACGTAAACTCACAGGAAGCACAAGCTGTGGTTCTTCGACGTCGACATCGGGGTTGTACCTATAAAGGACTCCTTGCTGCATGAAGTAGCCTCGTTCGGACCAGCGTTTTTCTTGTACTGCGTCATTACTTTCAAGACCAGTAATTATTTTTTTTATTTCGAGGTCTTTTAACTGAGCAAGTCGGAGATCAGTAGGACTTCTAGTGGGTAAGTCAACGACGACGGAACAAATACCACACTGATTTTTACAGTTTTCGTCACAGGCAGGACGACTTAGTGTGTCGGCGACCACATTGGCCTTGCCTGGAGTGTACTCAAACTGAATATTGAACTCCTGCAATTTGAGTGCCCAACGAACTAATCTACCTGACGGGGACTTCAAGCTCAACAACCATTTTAGAGGTTGATGATCGCTACCTACAATAATTTCTTGACCTTCAATATATCCTCTAAATCTTTCAACTGACCATACTACCGCAAGAGCTTCCCTCTCGGTAGTGCTGTAATTACGCTCGGCAGGACTCAGAAGGCGGCTTGCATATTCAATCGGGCGTTCATCTTTGCCTTCTTTGCCTTCGCCCTGTAACAATACTGCACCGAGAGCGTAATTGCTTGCGTCTGTACGCAAGATAACTCAGGGCCCCATACCCAAGTCTGGTTCTTTTTTAACAGACGTGTTAGGGGTTCAGCTACATCTGAAAAGTTCAAAATGAACTTTCTGAACCACGAACAGGTCTGAAGAAACGTTTTGAGGTGACGTAGCGAACTTGGTGCTTTCATGTCTGCCACAGCGCGAACTTTGTCATGATCAGGCGAAACCCCATCCTGAGTGATGACATGTTCTGCGAAAGTCGTCGGTTCACCTTTTAACTCAAATACGTCACTATTTTCAGACAGGAATTGAGCAAGAACCTGACGCTGCTCATCGCTAAGACGTGACGCTTCCTCGTCCCTAAGTATACTATTAATAGGCACACTCTCAACGTGGTGTGCTTTTTCAAAGAGAAGATCGAACTGCTCAACACTGTCAGCAAAGCGCCATTTAGCATTACCGAAATCAACACTAATATTAAACTGTATTAAAAAATCTATACCTAAAAGACTTTCATTACTACCCGAGTCGGGAAAAATTAAAAAACTTACACGCCTGGTTCTACCTTCAAGAGTCACATTTACCTCGGTAGTAAGTACATTCATTAACCTACTGACACCATCTGCTAGTTTTACATTTTCCATACGAGAGGACATTGGATGATCTTTGGCCTTTAGGAGAGCGTATAGCGTATGGCCAGCAACGCAGCTTTTAGCTGCCGAATCTGCCAAAGCAGTACCGTTTTCACCTAAAATACTAATCTTTAGCACGGGCCGAAGATAAGATTGAACATTATTACGATTACCGAAAAAAGGTTGAGAACCACTGGTAATTCCGCACAAATGTTGACAACCGTTAGTGTTATTAAAATCGAGTATATTTTTAGAAAGAAATTGAGAACCCCCTGTGTTCTCGACAAAATGTTGACAGGTACTTACAATATCAGAAAAATGTTTAGAGTCCCTGGTAATGTTACAAAATGCCTTACAATCACTGGAAATAGGCATAAAATCGCGAGCGCAAGATTTTGATCCTTCGGAATTACCAGAAAAAGATTGACAACCATTAAACATTACAGACCGCGGCGTATTATCAATAACCTGTAACGGTGACGCGTGGTCCCCCTGATCGCAAGTAGTACAAACACACACTTTTGAATTATTACAAAAACATACGACAGGTTTCTCATTAATACCAGAATAACGATTATTAACACTAACACAATTATTATCGAAATTATCATTTGAAAACACAGAAAGAGAATTAATGTTATTATCATTAACGCAAGAAATCTTTTGTGATTTAAAATTATTATTCTTAAAACTACTACACGGTAAAACACAATTTTTACAAGAAACTTTAACATTTAAAAGTTTAGGTATACTCTTATTGGAACAGTTAGTACCTACAGCGACATTAGAATTAGGAACACAAGTAACAGAATCCCCTGCGACGTGAGCAGGGTTACCTCGAGCTTCGTGATATGACTTGCACTGGTCGACGCTAGGGGGCGCGGTCGCGCCCGCACCGGCAAACATCACGCTACCTCGCGGCTGCGGGGTGGGCGCTTGCGGTGGCGGCGCGTTGATCACGCAGCGTTTGTCGCCATGCACAGGGCGCGTGCGATGCGACTCAATGCGACCGGTCGGCACACGAGTCGAATATAACGAATAGAACGATGAATGTTCTTTATTTTTCACGTTATTAGCGTTACACTTTGAGCACTTCGACTTAATAACATTCGCGGCACCACAACCGTAACACTTAATGTCTTTTACGTCCTCACTCTTTGAGTTACATTTGTTACTATTCACTAATTTATCGCACGTATCTTTTGTGTGACCGCTACGTTTGCAGTAAACACAGAACGACTTCACATTCCCTGCCTTTTTCGTAGTCGAGTCACCCGTGTGACTACCGGCAGAGGCAGTAGAAGAGCGGGGAGCAGAACTCGAAGAGGCAGTACGCGCAGGCTCGACAGCAGCGGCGCGTGATCCTTCTTCGCGATTTTTGCGATAGGCGGCCATGTTGCGACTCATTAAGCGAGTCTTCTATAGCTCGCGCCTTTTTCAGCAACTCGTCGAATGTTGAAACTGCAGCTCTATCGATACGCTTGCGGATGCGGCGATCCAGCAAACCGAAGGTCATATCTAACTCGACACGTTCGCATAAGTCTTCTTGTGGTAGTTTGGCAAACAAGGCTCGAACTTTAGCTATGAATAAATCCGTATTTTCTTTACCTTGTACTAGGGAGAACAACTCTAGGTATATCCGAAAAGGCGGGCGACGTTCGCCATATGCACTTTGGAGTCTAGTTATAGCTTCATCCCACGTCTTCGTAGTGCCCTTGACGCCCTGCCACCATGTTCCCGCTGAAGAAGTGAGCAGCATCGACATACCTAAGAGAGCGTTCGCGTCGCTTATATTTAGGCATGACTTGTAAACTTCGATGGCATCGATGAAGTTTTCCACGGATTCCTCAGGATTACCGCTGAACTTTGATGAACATTTCGAAAAGTTTGCTGTTGACTTCACAAGGGCCTCGGCGGCGCCGGCGGCGGCGGCAGACGTACCTACATCGATCGATGTTTGCGGCGTCGACGAACGGATTTCGTGAACGACTTGATTGAAAAATTCTGCTTGCGACTGGTTTATGGATGCTAACAAGGTCGCAAGGACATCTTGTGTCATCGTTATATTGTTGGATCGTTCAGATTCTTCTGAATTTGATTCCCTGTCGGCGGGTAGCGACTTGTGAGTCCGCGGCATTTTGCAAAACACAAGTACCTACGTAAAGTTTTCACTTGACGAACTTTTTGCCACAAAGTTTTATCCACATAACAAAAACCACTGAAACACACGTTGGGTGCCAAGATGTAGTCGGGGTGAGTCAGCTTTAGTAAAAAAGGGCTTTGCTATTGGCATAAACTTTAATCAAACTAATCACAACATTACGACACGAGAATCAGAATTACAATGCCGCCATATTTATCGTATGACGACGATTACAATTTGTCAACCTAACAAACTAATAGACAAATCAGTGGCTAGTATTCGCGCCGGCTCGGCTATTATTGGTCGGCGCGAGGCGCGTGAACGAAAGTGCGTTTGGATACACACACATCACGGCGAGTATCGTTCAGGTGCCTTACCTCGACCTGTGCGACCAGGGAGACGTTTGGATACATCCGCTATAAATCATTTATTTGTAGAAGCAACGTAGTTTTAACAATATTTGTACACATCAATAAATTGTCATACCTGTCCAATGCCATCTGAACTGATTGTAAAATTCACGCCGCTTTTGCATTACTTTTATTTTGAAGATCGTTTGTTATCCAGTTGTATTGTTTTTCCCACTCAGGTTTAGACTTTTGTAATACTTTTGCTATTTTAGCTTTTTTAGGAGTCACTGGTGTGCAGCTATCAGAATCACTAGTCATATTTAAGCATTAATATTTACTTTAAAATGCATTCTTCATTTATAAACAAAACCAACGGACCATTTTCGTACAATTTCGTCGATAGTGAGTGAATTGTGTGACATCTGTGACAAATGTCAGAATGTGACCTGTCATGTCACATTTACAACTGACATCTAACATTTCGTTTAGTAATTATAAATCGTTAAGTACCCATAATGAGTATTTTGTTTTACGCATTGAAAATAAAGTATTTTTGCATACTTTATTTGTATGTAAAAGTATAAAGTATAATTACCAAAAATAAAGTAGGATACATGTTGACAAAATGATGACAAAATTGACATCCTTGATCAATTCATTATTATAAAAACTTATGGCCACCTCCTTTTTAACCTGACACAACTATTTTATATTGAACTTGGATAGGATGATGACCAAAAATTGAACCACTGAAACACACGTTGGGTGCCAAGATGTAGTCGGGGTGAGTCAGCTTTAGTAAAAAAGGGCTTTGCTATTGGCATAAACTTTAATCAAACTAATCACAACATTACGACACGAGAATCAGAATTACAATGCCGCCATATTTATCGTATGACGACGATTACAATTTGTCAACCTAACAAACTAATAGACAAATCAGTGGCTAGTATTCGCGCCGGCTCGGCTATTATTGGTCGGCGCGAGGCGCGTGAACGAAAGTGCGTTTGGATACACACACATCACGGCGAGTATCGTTCAGGTGCCTTACCTCGACCTGTGCGACCAGGGAGACGTTAAGTGGGACATCACTTACGTAAAGCTTTCGAGCGCAGGTACTAAATATATAGACGTTGCAGGATTTAATACCCACAAAGATCAAACGTAGGATACGTTTGATCTACAACCATACACTGCTAAATCAGTAGGGATGCCGTCATCCATCTTGATTTTGAGAACCAGATTTTAATGAAATCCAATTAATGCTTCTTTCTTTCGTGTCAGTGAAGAATGTTCATGTTACAATGGCCCGAATCAATCGCTTAACAAATGTCTATTATAAACCCATTGTATTTGACATATCCGGATTTGGCGTTAAGTATATATTTGACGATAGCAGCTGCATCTTATTTCTGGAGGCTTATGTCTACCGGTATCTGTGACTTAAATGGGTCAGCTGATTCATAGTAATGGTTGGACTTAAACCACCGCGTTTTAGACGAGAACTTTGACTATGGGATGGCTAAACACGTGAATCGGTTCCAGGTATCCCAAGCGTTGCACCTTGACATAGCTCGCACGGAATACGAAACATTATCTGAAGTGATTACAATCAGCTGTTGCAGTGGCATGCAATCTGAGATTATCAAAGTTACTGTGATCAAAGATGGGGAATGCAACGCGGTCCTATGCTGGTACAAGGTCCAGCTGCTGGATGAATGGAATGAGATGTACACGAATAGGAACAACAGTTTCGTGGAGAGCATTGCGTATATTATAAAATTCCTCAATGATAGTATTATTAGTATATATACGCTATTCAATAAAATACAACTTGTAACTGAATAAAACAGTGGTGCATTATTTGGAGAGAATCGTCAGATAGCTTATTTATATATTTTATTACTCCTTGGCTTATTCCTTGCTTTATCATTGTAGGCACATCTTGCCTTAGATACCTATTTAATTGTTTTTTTTATTTAGTTGTGTACCACTAAGTTATAAGCTATTTATACAAAAAAAATCAATCAAATAAAATTAAATTGAGCTTATCATTATGAAGTATGGTGCAGTCGATTTTTTTTGCGATTGCAATGTTGGTCCCATTGTAAAAGTTGTTTATAACGTGTATGTCGCAGCCAACTAGGCTAATCAGCCGTTTATTTCATTGAACAGAGCCGTTTAATCAGCGGCCTAAGTGACATCCTGGCATTTAATTAAACTAGGGTTTGATGTCGTTTATTCACTTGAATGGAATAAGGAAGGAACGTGGAATCTACAATAGAAGGCTTCATCATACGCGTAACTTGTCCGCCGCCTCGTGCATCCAATTTAACTTGCAACAACTCCTACCAGCGGTTGTCGGGAAATCTATTCGTTTTGGTGTATGAAGTCTTTTATGATGAAACGTATATATTTTTACAGGTTCGGGTCTTTATTATTTCGTATTTTCTGTCTTGAGACTATGAAATCTCAATTTAATATATCTTTTTTTCATATCTTGGGACAACTCACACACGGTCATCTGATCCCAAACTAGGCAGAGCCTGTGCTATGGCAACCAGACAACTGATAAACATACTTATATATTTCTAAATACATACATATTATATACAAATTACACCCAGACACAGAACAAATGATCATGCTCATCACACAAAGATTTGTCCTGGGTGGGAATCGAACCCACGACCTCCGGTTTAGCAGTCAGGGTCACTAACCACTCGACCAACGGGCCAGTCATATGTAACAATGATGTATGAACATATATCAATGTTTAATTTCAGTTATTTACAAATGATATTTCTTTTGTAAAGCTGTTACAATTTTGCGTAGACCTGAGGGCCAATACTACTTATATTTAATCAACATTTGCATCTCAGTCGCAATCTGTCAAAAATGTATGGAAAAATAGGTTATTTTCAACCGACTTCCAAAAAGGAGGAGGTTCTCAATTCGGTTGGTATTTTTTTTGTACGTACATCGATTACTCCGAGGTTTCTGATCTCTCTGAGGCATCGCATAGCTGAACTTGAATTTAAGAAGCTCAACTATAAATTCGACGAACATTATCAATGTAAGAACATTCAGGTAGGCCGCATAAAGTGCTCAAACTTCGGTGCCTGTTTTGTGAGACTCGTCGAAAAACACACAGTCAATAAAGCTCTCATTGACTCGGAATTTTTCTGGTGGTCGCCACTATTGATTGTCAGAAGTGGCAGTTCTCAGGAGTTGCAGACGTTGCTTGACCCATTAAAAAAGATACGTTTCATAGACTTAGAGAGCACAATTACTGGTAGGTCGACATTATAAATTCTGGCTTTAAATTCGACAGTCGCCATTTAATTCTCTCTTGCAATTAAATCATAAAGTTTCATTTCAGATAATGTTTCGTATTCCAAGCTAATGTTAATTCTTTCTTTCGACCAAGTATGAATTCAAACATAATTTACTGTACACTATGCTGTAACTAGGTTAAAAAAGAAAGTATTATTCAACCAATCAGCACAAGACCCACTGACGCAAAAAGAGTTGATGTACGGAGATTCAAAACCATACAGAACTGCAACTGTTCGGTTTGGTAAGCGGGAATTTTACGAAAACATTTCATGGAAATGATAAATGCGTCCCCGAAACATGCGCTTAAAGACTCCATCCAAACTATGATCCATACTTTATAAAATATGCGAAAGTGAGTTTATTTGTTTGTTACGCTTTCATGCCTAAATCGCTGAACCGATTTTGATGACTTTCGGTACACAGATCCCTGAAGATGGTTATAACCTACATTTTCACAAAAAAATTAAAATGTATTACAAATAGTGGAGTGGTACCTAGTAGCATATATTATAACATAAGGCATTACTGATGACTGTAATATTAGTTAGTTAGTAATAAATGGAACGTTGCACTGAACACACGTGTCTCATTTGTTGCCTCCGGAACCCCCCACACCTCATGGCGACCCTGCCAGCCGTGTCGTGTCGGGCGCGGGTATTTTACGTGGTCAGCACCATAGAGGAAAGTAATATATCGGGTATAGAGAGCCCCCTCGCAGAATTTATTGAAGACCGCTAATGTCATTTGATCGGATAAATAACGCTATCTATTATCTCCATCCACAAACTTGTGACATGTATAGCTATAGCTAGCTATAGGTACTAACGCAATAGGTGCCTATACTTAGGCTTCCTTTATCCAGTATACTATACAATAGTGGATAAATCTTTGGCTTCCTTACATTTTACTTGTATTCAAGTTGATAAATTTTACTTATTTTTTATCTTAAGTAACAAAAAGTAAAACTTTATCAAATTAAAAACAAGCAAATTAGTAAGAAAGCATCAATTTCAAGTGAGGGATACATTCATAAAAACAACTTTTCTTCTACGATATTGATTATTTAATTGTTTTATGTTTATTTTTATAAGCTTGCGCTGCTGCCTTGGTTTCATCCTCACCATGATAAGTGATTTTGCCAGACAAAATCCGGTTTATTGAACGGCACCAACTATATATAAGCACATGAATAATTGTGTTTTCAAAATAATTATTTAATATATTTTTATGCGTTTCACAACTGACAGGATAGTCAACAAATATGTCAGTGAACATTTTCATTTTAAGTTTTAACCCTTTTTTTGGAACATCTTTTTTTATTATGTCTGTCACTAAATTTTGAACTTGGACAAAACATTTTTCCATTTCTTTGGATGGGTATATTAAAGAATTTTTACCTTTTTTATTCTTTGGCTCTTATATATTCATTTGATGTGCTTTCAGGGTTATTTTTCCTATTACTATCCCTGTCTGTAAAATGGATATCACAGATGACCTTCTTCCTATAAAGTTCATAATCAGCAGGACTTTCTAACTTCCCTCCAGCTATATGAACCCAAGCCTTGAAACGGTCAGGATTCTTTTCTGGATGTGGAAATTGAATCACTTTGAATTTTTAAAGATCTAAAATCATTTTTCCTGAATAATGATGCATAACAATAATGACAGCTTAATCAATGACCCTACTTATATTACATATAAACAAGCAGCTAAGTGTGAGTCTGACTCGCACACAAAGGGTTCTATACCACCATATAATATTGCACACGTTTTTTTTACAATTTCGTAACAAGAAGTGGGGACCTGCTTTAATTTTTAACTTTATTTGATTTATTATTTGTTGTTATACTGGCCATGGAAATTAACATTCTGTGAAAAATTTCAAATGTCTGCCTATTGTTACGAGCTTGAGGTTCGTGACAATAAAAACAGCCGATTAAATAACCAAAATGACACTTTAATTTAAAAACACTAATTACAACTTTTAAACTCACTAATTATTAAACACAAGTTCACCACTGATCACTTTATTCGCACTTGAAGATCGCTTCCGAAGTATTCGCTTGTATCGCTAATCCAATACTGCCTCGGTCGCGGAATACGCGCTCCTTTTATAGGTCAGTTTATTCTAGAAACTTCCATTCTCGAAACATCTGGAAAGTACTCGTAACTACCGCTGCCGACTGACCAGATACCGAGAAGTGTGGAATGTTCTGGCAAAGAAATATCTAGAAGGTACTTGACCCTACTAGTTCTGCTACTCGATACTAGATGGCGCTAGTAGTAACTAAATGTACCCGACATTAATCCTGGCGCGTAACACTGCCCCCTCCTAAGACATGCTCGTCCCGAGCATCATCGGTCCCATAATAAGGCGCCAGTCGATTCACATGGACGATCTTAGGAGCACTTCTTGTACCTTTCTGTATACGATAGGTCACGTCGTTAATTTTTGTCACAATCCGGTACGGCCCGTCCCATTTAGCTTGAAGCTTAGGAGATTTCCCTTTACTGCGAACTGGATTGTGCAACCACACTAGTGAACCTTCGTCGAACCCTTTATTGTTCATTTTGCGGTCATAACGGGTTTTCATCTTTTCAGACATTTGCTGGCCCGATTGTCTGACGTGCTCATAAATGTCATTCATTTTGTTCCGCAAGTCATTCGCATAATCGGTTATACTGCGTGGGGCATCAGGTGGTATTCCAGTGATCAGATCTGTGGGCAGCCGTAATTCTCTTCCAAAGTTTGCGAAGGCTGGTGTCACCGATGTACTTTCATGAACAGCACTTCGGTATGACAGCAAAAACGGTTGTATATGCTTGTCCCAATCGCGTTGCCGGTTTTCCACGACTTTTGCCAGGTATCTCTCCAATGTCTGATTAAATCTTTCCACCATTCCATCCGATTGTGGGTGGTAAGAAGTTGTTCTCGTTTTATGAGTACCCATAACTCGACAAGTTTCCTGGAATATTTGGGACTCAAAATTCCTTCCTTGATCGCTGTGAATCTCCAAGGGTACTCCAAAACGACAGAAGACTTCATGAACTAGTTTATCTGCAACTGTTGAGGCTTCTTGATTTGGAATGGCGAAGACTTCCGGCCACTTAGTGAAGTAATCCATTACAACCATGAAATACTTGTTACCACTTTCACTTTCCGGAAAAGGTCCCGCAACATCTAGGGCTATCCTTTCCCATGGTGCACCGACGTTGTACAATTTTAATGCACCTCTACTGCGAGTCTGAGGTCCTTTTACAGCCGCACAACTTGTACATTTGCGACACCAGTCCTCGACATCGTCACGACAGTGGACCCAGTAAAACCGTTCTCTTATCTTCAGTAGAGTCCGTTTTACTCCCATATGGCCTCCTGAAGAACCATTATGGTACAGCTGTAGGACATTCGGTACTTTTGCTTTAGGGACAACCATTTGCAAATGACAGCTGTCTCCCCGAGCATTTTCCCATTTACGGCACAGGACTCCATCCTGAATCACTAAGCTGTCCCATTGGGCCCAATAACTTTTTGTGATCGAACTCATCGCTGAGACGTCACTCCACGTGGGCTTAGGAGCACTGGCCTTCATCCACCCCAGAATCGGCTTGATGTCCGAATCTTCCTGCTGTGCACATTGTAGGCTTTCCTTCCACTCGCTGCTGAGGTCTGTCTTGACCATTCTCACAGGTACGACTTCTTTACCCTCTTGCCTAGTACAATGCTTGCAGTCTTCAGGGCAAGGTCTTCTTGACAATGCGTCGGCGTTGCCATGAGATCTTCCGCTGCGATGTTCAATCACAAAGTCGTATTCCTGCAGTAGTTCAATCCATCTCGCAACTTGTCCTTCTGGAGTTTTGAACTGTAATAGCCATTTCAGCGCAGCATGGTCAGTACGTAAATGGAATTTCCGTCCCAGCAGATATTTGCTAAAATGCTGCAAAGACTTTACCACAGCAAGCAATTCCCGTCTCGTGACACAATAGTTCCTTTCTGGTTTCGATAATGATTTGCTGAAGTATGCTATCACAACCTCTTGATCGCCATTGCGTTGAGATAACACACCGCCAAGTCCGATATCACTTGCGTCTGTGTCAACTATAAATTCCTTGTTCGTATCAGGATACCCCAGAATAGGTGTTCTGCACAGACGTTCCTTTAGCTCCTGGAATGCGACGTCGCAACTTTCATCCCAGTAGAAATGTCGCTTTTCCTCGGTTAGTTTGTGGAGGGGTTTGGCTATGTCCGCAAAGTTCTTGACGAATCGCCTATAATAGGAGCACAAACCCAAAAATGCTCTGACCTGTGTCTTGTCTTTTGGAATTGGCCAATCCTTGACAGCGGCGATTTTCTCTGGATCTGTGCGGATGCCTTCTTCCGACACTACGTATCCCAAAAAGCTGACTTGACGTTTGAAAAGTGAACACTTCTTTGGACTCAACTTGAGATTTGCACTCTGGATCTTCATGAGCACGCGTTCCAGGTTTTGAAGATGTTCTTCAAACGTACGGCCTACGATGATGATGTCATCCAAGTAGACCAGGCAGGCATCGCCAATTAACCCGGTTAGTACAAGTTCCATCAACCTTTCAAACGTTGCCGGAGCATTGCACAATCCAAACGGCATAACTTTAAATTGCCACAGGCCCTTTCCTGTCGAGAATGCAGTTTTCTCCTTGTCCTTAGGGTCAATTTCAACTTGCCAGTAACCACTTTTTAGGTCTAGCGTGCTAAACCACTTCACTCCAGTAAGCATGTCCAGCGTGTCATCAATTCTTGGCAAAGGATAGCTGTCCTTCTTCGTGACGTCGTTTAGACGACGATAGTCAACACAAAACCGCATGCTGCCATCCTTCTTTCTTACCAGCACTACTGGTGAACACCATGGACTGGATGAAGGTTCTATAACACAATCCTTCACCATTCCTTCAATCATGGTTTCCACTTCCTTTTCACGTGCTACCGGCAATCTTCTTGGCCGCTGACGGATAGGCAATTCTTCTCCTGTGTTTATTTTGTGTTGAACTAAGCCAGTCTTCCCGATATCACCATCGTTTGAAGAGAAAACACTGGCGTACTTCTGTAACATTTTCTTTGCCTTGACCAGTTCATTTTGAGACAGAGCGCTGCGACAGTCGTCTAAAAGTGTGGTCACTTTCGTTTGTGCGTCCTTGCTGAGGGTCCCGGTCGAAAGATATTGGCATCGACGCAACCAATCCACTTCCTCGCAAGTACAAATCAGAGTGCCTTTTTCTATCATCTGTTCCTTATCACTAAGGTTCAGCACACGTACCCCTGAGATGTCGGTGGCTCTGACCAAAGTTCGTGCCACTTTCCATGGAAGGTCATTGTCTACCTTTTCCACGAGTACACAACGATGATTCTGCCCAGGATTCCGAGGAAGACTAACCGGCACAATCGTTTCCGATCTCGGAGGAAGAACAATCTTCTTTAGGCTGTACACATTTCCTGGTAACGCTCCTTCCATGAAAAGTTCCTCTTGTCCACATTTCATAACTCCTTGATTAACGTCGATCTCACAACAATTCTTCCTCATAAAGTCTAAGCCCAGGATGCAATCGTCCATTATATCAGCCACGACAACATTATGCAGGTAGATTCCGTTGCCTAGCTTCAACTCCATCTCTCTCTCTCCTCGGACGGGTATACGCTGACCAGTGGCTGTTACCAAATTTATGCGGTCTCGGTTGTGTACGGAGTCCCCAAGGAACCGACTTACAAGTTGGGAACTGACAACCGTGCGAGAAGCTCCAGTGTCTATAGTCAGCTTACAAGGCATTCCGTTGACCTCGCCCTTGATGATTAGGCTATTCCCGTCATGGGTTTGTGAGATCGAAATCCTTGGGGCTCTTTGAACATCAGCCAGCACCCGCCCCGCAGTCCTGGCTTTCACTCGTTTCCCTGCTGTTGCTGGGCGGTGCTGTTAGCCGCCCTACCCTCTGGAGATTGGCTACCTTCCCTTTCTGCAGTCCGCTTAGGGCAACTGGATCGAAGGTGGCCCCTTTCCCCACAGCCGTAGCACCTAGGGCTGTATCCTTTTAAACGGTCGCGAACTGTAGGCACTGCAACCTCCCTGATGCGATGGGAACGATGATCCTGTCGCACAGCTTCCACCTCCAGTGCATGAGCCAAGGCGTCCTTAAGCGTCCCGTGGTGCCCGAGCCTCACAGCAGCTCTAACTTCAAGGTCGCGGATGCCATCGATGAATGCCTGCACCAGGTTCCCTTCAATGAGCGCAGGTACGGACTGGTATGCTTTTCGTACCAGCTTTTCCACTTCGAGGGCCCACTGCTGCAGGTTTTCACTGCTGCGTTGCACGCGATCCTTGAGCTTCGCACGAAACACATGTTCCAGATGAGCGTCGCCATACCTAGCTTCCAACGCCTCAAGGAGTTGCTCGTACGTCACTTCTTTACCGAGAGCTTCCAGGACAGTTAAGGCCTGGTCGCGCAGGCCGAGGGTGAGAGCAGTCATGGCCTGATCTTTAGTCCACCCATTCGCCTTCACAACAGCCTCAAACTGTATTTTGTAGGCCGACCAGGAAGATGTCCCATCGAACGGTGGCACTTTGAATCCACGTAGCGAAGGTGTAGAAGCTACGGAAGTGGCAATTCCATCCCCTACTTTAAGGTTGTCCAGCGTTTTCTTCACGTCAGCAATCACGTTGTCAACTCGATCATTCATTTGGTCGATTCGCGTTTCGGCTTCCGCCAGGCGGTTCTCATGCTGGACCACCTTTTCTTTTACAACACTTATTTCTTTGCCGAAAGTAGCGTGTAGATCCTTCATAACGAACATCTGTTCTTCCTGGCGGCGCGCCTGCTCCTCCTTGTCACGCTGGAGCTGTTCTTCCAACCGCCGGGCCTGTTCCTCCTGTCGGCGAGCCTGTTCCTCCTGTCGGCGAGCCTGTTCCTCCTGTCGGCGAGCCTGTTCCTCCTTGTCACGCTGGAGCTGTTCTTCCAACCGCCGGGCCTGTTCCTCCTGTCGGCGAGCCTGTTCCTCCTGTCGGCGAGCCTGTTCCTCCTGTCGGCGAGCCTGTTCCTCCTTGTCTCGCTGTAGCTGTTCTTCCAGCCGACGGGCCTGTTCCTCTTGTCGGCGGGCCTGTTCCTGCAGCATCATCATCAGTGCAGCAAAGTCTGGTGCTGCAGATGCTGGAGCTCCTGTGGACGGACCGGCCTCCATGATCGGCAACTGGCCCTCCGACGTCTGCGGCGTTGTACCTCCAAAACGCCTATGGTCCGTCTCCTGCTGACGTTGACTCCGGGTACGGATACCCTCCGTGTCGTCCTTTGGTAGAATCGGCATGATTTAAATATCCACTCTTCTGACACCAATTGTTACGAGCTTGAGGTTCGTGACAATAAAAACAGCCGATTAAATAACCAAAATGACACTTTAATTTAAAAACACTAATTACAACTTTTAAACTCACTAATTATTAAACACAAGTTCACCACTGATCACTTTATTCGCACTTGAAGATCGCTTCCGAAGTATTCGCTTGTATCGCTAATCCAATACTGCCTCGGTCGCGGAATACGCGCTCCTTTTATAGGTCAGTTTATTCTAGAAACTTCCATTCTCGAAACATCTGGAAAGTACTCGTAACTACCGCTGCCGACTGACCAGATACCGAGAAGTGTGGAATGTTCTGGCAAAGAAATATCTAGAAGGTACTTGACCCTACTAGTTCTGCTACTCGATACTAGATGGCGCTAGTAGTAACTAAATGTACCCGACATTAATCCTGGCGCGTAACACTATTATGGTGCAAAAGCTACAGTTCTGTGACAGACAGACGGACAGCAGAGCCTTAGTAAGGTGTCTTTTTAGTATTTAGAAACTTTAAACAATGTATTTAATAACATAACATCCATGGTGTATGGTCAATCTTATCCTGTTTACCTATTATTTAGGACAAGCATGTAAGTGGAAGTTCAGCAGGCACTATGGAAATATAAGGAGGAGACAGGATGGCAGAGAAATAATTATGATTATACTTACTGTTGGAACATCCCAATGCACACCGTTTAGGCATGATGCAAACAAATCACAAGCGTCTATATCGCAAAGAAACAGCACAAACGAAGCGTCCGGGTCGCAAAATCGATTGCACTAGAGAAGTGGAGGAACTTAAAGCTCAACTCGCACAATAACTTCGGAAAATTTTCACACTTCACTACGGAGGATAGGTATCAACTCAACGCGGATCGGCGGAACAATTTCACGAAGAAAAGCACATGGAACGAAAACTACAAAGAGCAGTCGCCATATTTGTGAATTTGACATTTAACTTAACTTATTAGAAACAAACTCGAATACTATCAGATTGTTGAGTCTTTTTAATTCATTTAATTTGTCAAATGTTTTTACTGAACCATCCCGTGTGACAGCTTCTACTTCAACTTGTATAGACAATATATTTTGTAATTGTGATTACTTACATAAAGAAATTGTTAATAAGTTACCATCTGATCACAGCGGACAAACAATAACGTTTTGCACTTACATTCCTTTGCAAAAAATTCTAATAAAATTTAGACCAATTACAGATAAAAATTTGGAAAAACTAAACAATACTTTGGCTAGTAAACTAGGTGCTCATAGTTTTAATAATACCCTACCCTAATGAGTTCTATGCCGAGTTTTTTTCTATATTAAACACGCAATTTAATGACACTTTTCCTCTAAAATCTAAAAGTATTTACACTAAGTTCTTATTTAGCGATTGGGCAACTCCAGGCATTCGTATAAGCAGGGAAAAGCTATATGAACTGTATGGCCTGAAGCAGCATATGAATAATATAAGTTTTCATAAGTATGTTGCAAAATATTCAAAAACATATAAAAGTGTATGCAAAACAGCAAAAGCTCTGCATATTAGCAATAAAATAAACACTACTTGGAAAATAATAAATAACGAAACAGGTAGGAAGAAACAGCGTGAAACTAAATTTAACTTAAATACTGTACATGGCCAAATAAACTCGGACGCAGAGGTAGCTCAGGAATTTGATAACTTCTTTGCCAATATTCCTCTTAAAACTACAGAGCTTCTCAACTCGTCATCCGCGCTCTCTGCTGACTTACTTAGACAGAATGTAAAGGTATGCCCATCGGAGTTTAAGTTTCAACATACAAACCCCCAGGCCATTATAAAAGCTTTTAAAGATCTTAAAATTAAATCAACAGAAGATCTTTGGGGAATATCTGTAAAAGTTTGTAGATCTATCATTGAAACTATTGCCCCCTACTTGGCTGTCATATTTAACACTAGTGTAGACAAAGGAGAATTTCCGGATCTCATGAAACACAGTAAAGTCGTTCCATTGTTCAAATCGGGTGATTCTCAAGAACCCAACAATTATCGGCCGGTGTCAATTCTGCCAGTTCTCAGTAAGGTGTTTGAAAAGTTAATGCTTAGTCAGATGTTCAATATGAAATCAATAATTCACTGTGTTGCTATCGTAATTATTACGCAGCTTTTATTTTAGACAAATATTTACAAATAATCATAATACGTGTTAATTAAATGATAAGGTAATGAAATTAATATGTAAATGTTTTTTTTTTGTCACAAATCATTTTTGTGTCGATGGTGTCGCCATCTGCGGTGCTTAAAGTAACTAATTGTTTCGGATGGCGATAGCAGACGTCGCTTTTCGAAAAAAATATCCCAAATCTGACAATATATGGAATTGTCCTACCCCTGGTCAGCACCTTCCTGCACGTAGGCACTGAGGCCCGATGGGTGAGCTGTCGCTAGTTGGTTCGGTTGCAGAACAATAACAAGTGGAAGTGAATTTATTTCTTGCGATAATTATAATATTTCACAAAAGTACGCAGAAGAAACTCGCAATGGGAAAAACTTATTCAAAACAAGAAGAGAAAGAAATTATAATCGCACAAAATGGACAAAACCATGCGAGTACCCAGGAATCGGAACAACACACAAGTGTGCAAGTAAATACCATACTTTTGGGTATTATTTTGGCCGCTGCAGCTGTGGGCATGCTGTATCTGATGTGGCGCCGGTACAGGAGTAGCCAGCAGAAGTGGATGCAACGGCAGATTAACGTCGAATTTATGAGGCGAATGGTGTCCAGACTCTCTGCAAGGAGGACTGCTGCCGGGGGAACCATGTTGTCAGGAGGCACTGAAGCTGACATCGGACTTCAAAACGTGTGAGTACAGTGAAAGTGTCAAAAGTGAAGTGCAAGCGTTTTCTCGATAAGAAAATAAATTAATGTGAGTGAATTAAACAAAAAAAAAATAGATTAAGCACTTATGGACATTAGTGTCATATCCTTAGCATAGTATTGTTGTTTTAAAGTGGATACTTTTTTTTTTGTCTCTGTTTTTGTATTGATTTTTATTAATTTTGACTTTAATATGTCCTTGTGTTTAGAACCCTATGGAATGGCATTTAGAAAATATTTGCGCGAAGTTAGAAAAAATACAAAGAGTTAAGAAAATTAGGAAGTGACAGGAGAGACAAATATAGGGAAAATACGTTGAGTAAACTAGTGTTAGCGGAACAATATTATGACGAGTTTACGCAGTTAATTAAACTTGCAAGTGAGCAAGAAAACAACCCTATTTTTTTATCAGTACGTATTAAGGAAAGCCTAACAGATAAAATATTATTATTATATGGAAAAATTAAATCATATACACAAAATATAGAGTTAAGCAAAAGTTTACCAGACACTAGTTCTGAAAGCGAGGTAAATTCTACAACAAAAATGGAAACATTTGATTTTAAAACGGCTGCTACTTTAGTGCCAGTAATGGATGACAAAGATGAGACGATAGAAAAAATAATTAAAGGAATAGAGATGTACGATAGTTTTCTTAAAAGTAAGGACTGCAAAAATCATTTAATTACTTTTGTACTTAAGACTAGGTTGACTAGAAATGCAAAATTGAAGCTAAAATCTAGCTATGTAACTTGCAGTGATTTGATTCACGATATAAAACAGTATTTATTGCCTAAGAAGTCTGCAATCTCTTTGATAACTCAATTAAATAATATTTCTCAGGAAGGATTATCGATTTCGCAATTCGGTGAAAAAGTTGAAGACCTTTTTGTGAACCTTACAATCTCGCAGGCGAATTCAAATGAAAAAGCAAACGAGATTTTAAGGCCCATAAATGAACAGTTGGCAATAAAAAAGTTTGCCGACGGGTTGCGAAATAGACGATTAAGCACGATTAGTGCGCGCAGCAGAGGATGAGGAGCTGGCTCAACCCCAGACGTCCCACGCGGTGCTCAACATGCAAGGTAAGTCTAGAAATTATTATAGTGGTAGGCCTGTACGCGGGTACCGAGGCTTTCATCAGCAAGGTACACGTGCAAAGTTTAATCAAAATCGGCCTAGCCGACCGCACAGAGGAACTTATTATAACCAAGGGTTTTATAATAACCGGAGACAGACTAATGTAAGAGGAAGAAGCGGAGGTCGTTCGTCTCGAGGAAATTATAATCAAAACCAACGGGGTCGACAGAATGTTTATTCTGCTCAACCCATAAAGTCGGACGACATACAACAAAATAATCCGGAACCAGATAATAAAGAATTTTTTCGTGAATAAAGAGTACATTTTAACGTTAAGCGAAAATATAAGGTACGTTTCTATGAATTTATATAATAAAGAATGCTTTTGGTTACTTGATACCGGAGCGTCAATTTCCGCTGTACGATCGCAAGCGATATCAGAATTCGCAGAAGTACACTGCGATAACATTGTTATAAACGGTATAGGTGGGAAGATTTATTCGAAAGGTTACGTTTATCTAGACCTACAATTACATGATGGTTCAATTTACCAGCATAAAATTTTATTTATTTGACAAATTACCTTGTAAAGGAGATGGTATTATTGGATTAGACTTTTTGACGAAGTTCAATACGAACATTGACTTGGAGAATTCATATTTAAGATTAAAACATCTAAATACCTATTGTGATTTACCCATATTTACGTCACCAAAGGTATCTACGACTTATATTACTATACCAGCGCGAAGTGAATCAATTCATTATATTCAGTTAAAAGAAAAAGTTACAGAGGATTGTGTATTTATCCAAAAGAGTTACAAGAAAATATTTTTTCCCCGCCGGATATTCATCCACTAAAAGATTATAAAATATGTACATTCAGTAAGACTAATACTAATGCAGAAAGAGCTCGAACATTATTACAATTGTTGAAACTTGATCACTTACTTTCCAGCGAACGAAGTAGCATTGTGTCATTATGTTCTAAGTACAGTGATATATTTCACTTACCAGGCGATAAGCTTACAACTACAAACATTTATGAACAATCCATACATTTAAAGCCAAACACTAATCCAGTTTATGTAAAGCCTTATCGAATCCCAAATAGTTTAAAGCCAGAAATAGATAAACAAATTCGAAAATTATTAGAAGATGACATTATTGAAGAAGCTAGTAGTGAGTGGTCCAGTCCAATCTTGTTAGTACCTAAAAAGGCGACTGAAACGGAAAATAAAAATTGGAGATTAGTAATTGACTATCATAAACTCAACGAACAAATACAAGATGACAGATTTCCACTGCCGAACATAGTTAAGATATTAGATTCGTTATCGGGAGCAGTATATTTTTCATATTTAGACTTAAGTAATTCTTACTATCAGGTGATTTTGTCAGAAGACAGCCGAAAAGTAACTAGTTTCTGTACAAACGCTGGGCAATACCAAATGAAACGATTACCCATGGGACTGAAAATTAGTCCAAGTTCTTTTTCACGGATTATGACCACAGCAATGTCAGGACTAAATTTGGACAAATGTTTTATATATTTAGATGACCTTGTAGTATTTGGTAGATCAATAGAACTACATAACAAAAACCTCACTGACGTATTTGAAAGGCTACGTAAAGTTAACTTAAAGTTAAATCCAAAAAAATGTAATTTTCTACAGACAGAACTTTTATACTTAGGTCATGTAGTTTCAAAAGATGGAGTTTCACCTGACCCTGAAAAAATAAAAATAATTAAAGAATACCCAGTACCAAAGAATGCAGATGAGCTTAGACGTTTTGTCGCATTTTGTAATTATTATTCCGTTGAATAATCTTTTACGTAAAAATGTACCATTTGTATGGACTGCCGAATGTGTGCAATCATTTGAAATTCTAAAAAATGCACTATAGTAGGCGCCAGATAATCGTGGAATAACGGTCATTGACCCACCTACAATTATTGACATTTTTAATTTGAAAAACGGAATTAATGACACAAAGCTGTCCCGAATCATCATCTCTCGTGATCCTTAACATTGTCTAAGAATGAAAAACGATTCATATTTAATTGTTCAGGTACCTATGAACAGTTATTAGGGAAAGGTCAATATACTTTATTCCACATTTATCTGGCGCCTACTATAGTGTCACCACCAATCTTGCAATACCCAGATTTCTCTAATGAAAATGAATTTATCTTACAAACGGATGCATCAAATATATCTGTAGGAGCAGTTTTATGCAATAAAAATATGAGACCAGAAGCTTACTCAAGTAGACCATTAAACAAAGCTGAGAAAAATTACCCAACCATACAAAAAGAGTTAGTTGCAATAGTATGGGGAGTAAAATACTTTAGACCGTATCTGTTTGGAAAGAAATTCACTATTATGACGGATCACAAACCTTTAATATATCTATTCGGAATGAAAGATCCTTCAAGTAGACTATTAAAATTTAGATTAGCCTTAGAAGAATATGACTTCAATATTACTTACATAAAAGGAAAAGATAACGTAGTTGCGGATGCACTATCGCGTATAACAATCACTTCTGATGAACTAAAAGAGATACATGAAAAGAGTATGATTGTAATGACGAGAGGACAAAAATTGAGGGAACAGAAAAGGATAGAAAGAGAAAATAATAAGGAATTGGTAATCCCTAGTAAAGCCACAGACGAAAGGTGTGATCAGCCCAGAATCGTGGAAATATTAAGGATTCCAAATAGCTCAGTTGAAATGACTTTTGTTAAGGGAAATGAAATAAAACAATTGAAGAAACATAAAGATATAATCGAAGATGAATGTTTTATATTCGTACCGAGTAAACATATTATATACATTAACCATGATTTTCATTCACAATTTACGCGAGCCGAATTTGTGAAAAAATTGTGTGATTTTTGTAAATCAATAAAAGTAAACGAGATTTGTTTAATAAAAAGAGAAGAAAATGCGTTATTCATAAAACAGCTTCTAAATGAAGTTAACACCTCAACTAAATACGAGGGCCCTATAATACACATTTTACGAGGTATTAAAAGAGTTGAGATGCAAGATGAAAAAGAATTTATATTAAATGACTATCACCTACTACCTACTGCTGGTCATGCAGGGATACGTAGAATGATAAATAATATCAGGCGATCATTTTACAGGCCAGAATTAGAACGAGACTTAAGACAATTTATAAAAAAATGTGAAAAATGTCAAAAAATGAAATATGGTCGTAATACCATTCAGCCAATGGTTGTCACAACAACGGCGACCTCGGCTTTCCAAAAAATATTCTTAGATATAGTGGGCCCATTAGATAAGGATTTAGAAGGTAATTCGTATATATTAAGTATTCAGTGTGACTTAAGTAAGTTCGTAGAGGTATATCCATTACCTAATAAGGAAAGTAAAACAGTAGCCAGAGCATTAGTTAACAACTTTATATTAAGGTTAGGTATTCCAAATGCAATATTAACAGATAGAGGCACAGAATGTATGTCTTCTACAATGATAGAAGTATGCAAGTTACTAAGAATAGAAAAACTCAATTCTACATCTTACCATCATCAAACTATAGGATCCCTAGAGAACTCACATAAACACCTAGGAGCTTATTTACGCACTCAATGTGACAAATATCCAGAAGCTTGGAGTCACTGGTTACCATATTGGTCTTTTACTTATAACAATACAGTCTACACTATTACAAAGTATACACCACATGAATTAGTATTCGGTAAACTTAGTAATATTCCATGTAGAGTCAGCGCTACAGTAGAACCATTGTATAACCCAAATGATTATTGTTTAGAACTTAAGTACAGATTACAGTTAGCATGTAAGGATGCAAGAGAAAATGTAATTAAGAACAAACAATTAAAAAAATGCAGTTTTGACAAGAAAATATATCCAGTAACGTATAAAAATGGTGATAAATTATTAATTAGAAATGAAAATGCAAGCAAATTAAATCAATTGTTTGAAGGACCATATACTGTTATAGAAGATTTAGAACCAAATATAAAGATCGATAAAAATGGAAAAATTGATGTAGTACACAAAAACAGAACCAAATTATATACATAACAATAACTCATTTAATACATTATATGTTGAATTATTATTAAGTTAGTGTGTAAGCATAAGTGTGAAAAAAAAAATGTAATCATTCATTTTTTTTTCAATAGAACCCCCTATATGTGGAGTGGTACTGTTACATCCCTAGGATACACCCTTGGGTGCCTAGTCAGCACCACATCATCATTTCCTTCTAGACTCAGTGCATCGGTCGGGCAGCAACTTCAGTTCGGGTTCAGACTCCTACCGAATAGGTCGCAAGTCAGAATATTGACCAAGTTTCCCTAATATTGTGTATTAATTGTGCCTTTCACTCAATATAAACTATTAGCTACAAATAATCGTTTTCTTTTTAAAAAGGGATTTCTAAAGTGTGTCCTAACAGTACCTAGTAGCATATATTATAACATAAGGCATTACTGATGACTGCAATATTAGTTAGTAATAAATGGAACGTTGCACTGAACACACGTGTCTCATTTGTTGCCTCCGGAACCCCTCACACCTCAAAATAATGTTTCACTATTTTTCTTACGAGTACGTTACAAGAATAACTAACATCGTTTTCCTTTCAGGCAGTCTCTCGAGCCTCGAGGTGTGGTTAAAATGTAACCCATGTTTGTCCGAAGTGTCATTTTGGTTTAGAAGAAGAATGTTTAAAATCGGTTCAGTGGGCTCGAAGATTACTTCGAGCATTAAATGTTATTATATAGAAAACTAATATAACGGGTAAATACGGAACCCTATACTGTGCGTGGCCCGACACGCACTTGGCCAGTTTTTACTTTACTAAAATGAAACATGCGCTTAAGATTTGTAATAAGAAATAGCTATAATATTACATGTAAGCAAGTAACATCAGAACTATGTAACAGAAACCCTTCTGAAAATATTATTAAAAAACTATGCCAGAAGGAGATTTCTATGCACCGACACTAAACGACTTTAAAGTAACCCCTTTCTAATCCTTCAGGAATTCGATTCTATTGTTAATAGAACACAATACTAACGTACTACAATTAGAACAATGTAATTTACTAATAGCAGATATTTTTACAACCCTTCGCGCTAATTTGTAATAGGATTAGGATTAGAAAGTGTCAAAATGATCATTTGCTATCCCCGGCCTGGTTACCTGAGCCTTTGAACGTACTTTACGAGTTTGAAATACTTTTAGCTATGATCAGTAAAAGTTTGGTCTTCCAGTGAGCGAGACATCTTAACATATTGTTGTCGCGATTTAACAGCCCACACTGTCTGTAAAGTGCGTTCGTTAGAAGAGTGCTAAACAGTGTCTTCCAAAATATTACATAGTGAAAGATTAGTAAAGTAACAAATCACTAAACACTTAACCTGTATACAGTGAAATCAGTGTCCAACTAAAAGCCACAATGGATGTAGATAACAACATCTAACTGGCGCGGAAGCTCGCCTTATACAACAGTTACAAGAAAGCCTTAGACATGTACGCGTGCGCCTTCAAAAAGCAACCGCGCATCAAGGACAGATTCGAGCTGGAATTCCGAGCAGTCCTAGCTCGAATGAACGAGAAGCTAGCCGCGATAGACAACAAGTCACAAATATTCGCCAACTTCGAAAAACCATCGAAACGTTTCCAGGCAACGTTGAATTACTTAAGGATATTGGCCGGTATTTGTACCGTTACGGCTATTTTGCCGAAGCTCTCTGCCATTTTGAAAAGGCGTTGAATATTGATAATAGCTTCGTCAGCACTGAGAAGAATTTAAACCACGCTAAGTGTTTTTTATTTCCGCGATCTCAGTTCAGATATTTGAATGATAGGATTCGGAATGAAGCGTATAGAAAAGCTATTAAGAGTTCTGTAACTCCTGCTGTGGATAGTGTCTTAGATATTGATACGGGAACTGGAGTTTTGGCATTATATGCGAGTCAGTGCAATCCTGTAGCTATTACAGCCTGTGAAGCATCAACGACGATGGCTAGACTAGCCAAATGCGTGATACAAGACAACAACACGCAAAAAGTCGTCATCGTCAACAAACCTTCTGTCGTTCTTACTCATAACGATATCTGTGGGACCCGATCTGTACTATTAACTGATGCTATTGACTCCGGGATATTTGGCGAGCATGTTCTACAGTCTATCAGACATGCTTGGGAGAATTTACTTCAAGAAAACAGCAAAATTATACCCGGCAAAGCGGAATTCTTCGTCACCGGAGTTCATTCCGAAGAACTGAACAAGAAATATAAATTGTGCCACGATACCAAAGCAATTTTAAACGTGGCACATATGAATGTGCATACAACGACGTATTTCGGCGAAACTTATTACAGTGAAGACATTCATTTGTACGAGGACTTAAAATACATGTCGGAACCTCAATCGTTGTTGACAATAGACTTCAATAACTACCATGACGTGTGCTAAAAGCTGCATAGACAGGAGCCTTATGTTGTGAACCTAACTGCGAAAGAAGACGGCGAAATTAACATTGTGATTGGTTGGTTCAATTTGCACCTGACAGACGAAATAATGATCACCAGTGATCCCAGAAATGAAGCGAAAGCGAACGCGTGGCAACAGGCCACTTTCTTTGACGTCCTACCAAAGAAGCTCCGCAAAAATGATACCGCGAACATTCCTTTTGTAACGTACGGTGGTAGATTAGCAACACTTCAAGAGAGAAATACTACAATATCAAGAATTTCACCAGATGCATTGGCTTTTCTAAACGATTTTGAATATATGGATATGATAAGAAAAAGTATCGCAACCGTGTGCGTCCATTTAGGACAATCTGTGAACATGTGTAATGTGGACATGGTCGATGATAGTCCATTTCCTATGTTTGGTGTTTTGATGATGAAACGAGGAGTTAACTCACTTATTTGTCACGTGAAAACTGTTGACGATAAAGTCTTCCTACTGGCTGTATTACGAGCAAATGAAATACCGGAAGAAAAAGTTACAATTCTCGTATGCAACTCTCTTCTATAAACACTTCGAGGGACCTCGAAGTGTTTAGAGACAAAAAATTCCATGTCATTTTCAGTAACATAATAGAATTAAACGGCGACGTAGATATCAGGAGAAAAAGGATTATTGGTAATTTGAAGCAGCTGCATCTTATTTCTGGAGGCTTATGTCTACCGGTATCTGTGACTTTAATGGTACAGCTGATTCATAGTAAATGGTTGGACTTAAACAACCGCGTTTTAGACGAGAACGTTGACTATGAGATGGCTAAACACGTGAATCGGTTCCAGGTATCCCAAGCGTTGCACCTTGACATAGCTCGCACGGAATACGAAACATTATCCGAAGGGATTACAATCAGCTGTTGCAGTGACATGCAATCTGAGATCATAAAAGTTACTGTGATCAAAGATGGGGAATGCAACGCGGTTCTATGCTGGTACAAGGTCCAGCTGCTGGATGAATGGAACGAGATCTACACGAATAGGAGCAACAGTTTCGTGGAGAGCATGGCGTATATGGTCACTCCTAATGCGAAAGTGTTTCTAGATATGGAACCATATTAATATTGTGTAGTCATTAATTTTATTTTAGTTATTTATAATATCAGTTCAAGATTTTTCATAGCGTACATACAGTATAAATGGATATAGAATATTTGAATAATTTATAAATACCAATAAAAATTGTAATTGAAATGTTATGTTTGATTTTATTTATCTTAGTAGTCACCAAATATGTATTGACCAATATTTGAAACATTAGTTCTGAGTATTTCTCTGTCATCACGATGATGATTAGAAGAAGGAAAAAAAGTGTTAATTGACACACAACTGACATGCATACGTACAAATTAAGCTTAAACTAAAATTCCTCAATGATAGTATTATTAGTATATAATTATGTACACGCTATTCAATAAAATACAACGTGTAACTGAATAAAACAGTGGTGCACTATTTGGAGAGAATCGTCAGATAGCTTATTTATGTATTTTATTACTCCTTGGCTTATTCCTTGCTTTATCATTGTAAGGAGTTGCAGAGGTTAAGTGCAACTGTTCGGTTTAGCGGGATTTTTACAAAAATATTTCATGAAAATGCCTTCTTGAAATATGCGCTTAAAAATCCATACTTTAATATTATAAATGCGAAAGTGAGTCTATTTATTATGCTTTCATTCCTAAATCGCTGAATCGATTTTAATGAATTTTAGTACACAGATAGATAGGTCCCTGGAAATAGTTATAGGCCAATTTTTTACAAAAATCTATCAAACACGGGCGAAGCAGCGTGCAAAAGTTAGAACTACAATAAATATTGGATTAAAAATATTTTTTTACTCTTTTCCTTACGTTACAAGAATAACTTACATCGTTTTTCTTTCTGGCCATCTCTTGAGACTCGCTGTTGTGGTTAAAATGTAACCCATGCCTGTCCAAAGTGTCATTTTGGTTCAGAGGAAGAATGTTTAAAATCGGTTCAGTGGGCTCGAAGATTACATCGAGCATAAAATGTATGTACATCCCTGTGTTATATTACAGTTGTTTTGTTTAGGAAAATCGGTAATATAATTTCTAACTAACGCATTAAAAAAAGCAATTGAAGGTATGTTACAGTCGACAGTGTAAGTCTTAAGTCCGATCACCACCAGGCCCAGGTCGAATCCTACGGCCATCGCTCAGCATAATGCTGGGACTCGTGTTCGGTTAGTTCGACTCGCTCTTTGCCCTAATATTTTTTAATTTGTACTTATGTAGCTGTTAATGTGTACTGTAAAGAGGATATCCTTGTCTGCAGGTCTCTGGCAGACAAGATAGCCTTTGGAAGCGTCAGGTGAAAACTAAAAGAATTTGAAATACGAATGTGAAAATATGTTTTGTTTTTTAAAAAAGACTCTAGTTCCGACGTTCGTAAAAGGCAGATGCAAAATATATTTTAAAGTTTTAAATCTCCGATATCGTTTCATTTATAATAATCACAATAAGTAACACTAGCGGAGTCCCTGGTGTTCGAGTACCTACCGCATTGTTTTCAGATCAATAACGATTAAAAAAAAATATAGGTACCTATCTTATTTTATATGTAATTATCATAATTATGTTACCTACCTTATATAATATACTTATAAGTCACCAGATCTGGTAATCACTAGTCGAATTAAATTATTATCTTTTTGTTATGTCATGTTCACAGTTTTTGAATTCCAGGACATTACCTCTTATACCATGATTCTCAAGTTTTTTAGCAGAATATTGTGGTCTACATAATGGAATGCTTGTGATATGTCACAAAAAATAGAAAAAACAGGTAAAGTTTTGTCAACTTGTGAAGAAACTATGTACATATAAAAAGTCATAAACCGCCATATTGATGTTTTTATTTTTCCTGAAGCCTTTTTGCTCATCACATAAGATTTCATTTTTGTCTAAGTAGCTATTGATTTCACTGTAAATATAGTTCTCAAAGATTTTTGAGAATACAGAAATAAGTGCAATAGGTCTACAGTTCTTCATTAAGTATTTACTATCTTTTTTAAATATTGGTTTAATAATTGTCAATTTGAGGTCTTTTGGAATACAAAGATTCAGAATATGACTTACGTGATGACAGATGTCTTAATTTATTGCTTTGACTACTTTAGTCGAAATACCATAATTCCCTACACTGCTAGTATTTTTAAGGTTTCTTATAATTTTCTGCATTTTATAAGGCAAACAGGGTGATAAAAACATTGAGTTTGGCTGGGAATTAATTAGGGCTGTGGATTCTTTTTCAGCACCCGGAATAGGTTTTACTTTTTCAATGAAATAATTTATTAAACGCCTTGGTAATTTCTGTAGGATTTGTTGTTAATTTATCGTCAATTTTTAATTCAGTTATTGATTCTTTTGGAAAATTTAATTTATTATTATTTATAATTTGCCATGTCGTTTTACTTTTATTAGTCGATGTTTTTGTTTTGTAATTGTTTTGTGCACGTTAAGTAAGATTTATAATTCGTTTTAGAAGTTTTGAATATGTTGAATATTTTTGTTTGTTGGATAATGTTGGTTTCCGGGATCCTGCCGTTTTTCCGTAAAGATTTTGACAAAATTTCATTACCCAAACAAATTTTAGCAACCTTTTTATGCCATTGCAATATTTCGAATGATTTTAGTACGCATATTTTTATTTGGTAAAATTTTTACTTGGCAAAATATTACCAAGTATAATGTCATTATGACATTTGGTCTTTAATCAAATGATTTATTACAGCAAACAATCTTGAGACAATAAACGTTTGGTGAAATGATTTGTTGAGACAAAAAATAAGATTTTTAGGAAATTAAATAATTAAAAAATGCAATTTTATTTTGATATAATCATTTGTTTAATGCAAAATATTTTTACATTACAATTTTACTTTTTTTGCAATGGACATTAGCAATTTTATTTCGGAGTATTCAGACTTGTGTTGCAGAATTCGATTAATTCTTTCGTCTTTATCCAAATATTTTTTTTTTGTGGCGGTTGACCTGATAGTATAATCTCAATGTCAGCTAAATTTTATGAAACTTCATCTATTAATTCTTTAATTAAGCGATAGCTTAATTAAAGAATTAATAGATGAAGTTTATATATATATTATATACTATCAGGTCAACCGCCACAAACCAACCTCCAGGATGGTGTTTATCAATGAGAATGTTTATTCTAGGATGCCACGCTTCAGCGGAGTTTGAAGTTCTAGGTATTTGCTTTTCGTATACAACATGGCAACTCCAAAAACTTGGTGGATACTTCGGTTGCGTGTTCCATGATCCGTTAACATAATTTTCTTCAAACCAATTCGCGATTTGCTTCCAATCAGAATCTTCTATATCTTCTATTAGTTTGTTAAAATATAGAATTATATAATTTTCTGGTAAATAACTTAAAGCCAATAAACATTTGACTTGTTGGTTAAATTTGATGTCTTTTGCGTACTTCTTTGTAAGTTTTTGTGCTTGAATTTGTCTGAAACAAGTCAAATTTATGGTTACTTGATATTAGTTTATTTATGGAAATAGTTAGAGTAGGTTAATTATAAAAAAAATGGTTAGGTTAGGTTAGGTTAAAACTGTGACGACTACATAATATAGAAAAAAAAAATATGGAAAAAAACGCTACTAACTAAATATTTGGCTTATTTCACTTTGCGTAAAAACTGTTATTCCAACTGAAATATTTGACTAAATAAATAACATTAAAAGTACTAGTTGGTAAACAAGTTATAGTTTAAACGTTCATTTCCCAAACATTAGGTTTGCGTTACAATTTTTTGTGAATAGATTTTTTGCCAAGTAATAATTTGGCAAATCAAAATAATGCGAAAAATTTTTTGGGAAGTGAAAATGAATTCATTAACCCTTAATCTGGCAAAAATTATGTTTTTTTGCATTTTCGGCTTAACTGGGAGTTGTATGGAGAAAAAAGAATTTAAAAACTCTGGTAAATCCTCATTTTCTGAAAATGCATGTTCAGTATGCTGGACCTTGCCAGGTTTGCCAAAAAGTTATCAATCATTTTGATGTGCAGTATAGTGCACATAATATCCTCTTGTTTTTTTTTTCAAATTGCTCCAAATATAGGGCAATGCCCAATACCATCATAGCGCCACACTATCATCTGTTCGACAGTTGAGATCTGCCTTTAATCTGTAACTCTCTTGCTAACTCGCACCGAAAAGACTTCAAAGCCATATGCTTCACTGTCCGTCAACTGCAATCCCGGCGATGAAACCAGGCGTTGTTCACACAAATGTCGAGCATTTGAGCAAAGATTGCAGTATACCAACGTCAGCTCTTAGTAGCAGTAGTCCGGTACAGTGCCATCAGCATTTCGGCGAGATTGACGCCCGCCATGTGGATTACCACTTAACTTATAATATAAAACATTATAATTATTGAAGCGTGTGAGTTGCTATAAAACTAATTAGATTTAAAAAAAAGTCACTAAGCACTTTCAATTAAATTTATTATAGGTCGTAGGTACAAGAAAACCCGTTAAAAACTTTCTGTCCTAAGGACCGCACCGACCGTGCGTCAAGTACTATCCTGGCCTTACGCATAGCTGAAGATCACGCGGGAGCCGAGGAGTTGACCCTGGGTGGTAGATGACCCGCAGGGTTGATGAAAGTGTGCAGATGTCAGCTTGTGTGTTGACCGCCAGATGTCACTGCAGCGGTTTTCTCGGGCAAATGAACCCGGAACTTGAAACCCTGGAATTTATGTCCAGCAATTAAATAACTGAGTATTTATAAGCTTATTCAAGAATTCGAAAGTTTAGGGCGAGACTGCACGTGTGACGTCACGCACAAGTATAGTATGCGTGAACGCGCGTCTCAACTGACCCGTAAATGTTACACTTACCCAGCCCGTGGTAGTGCGTGATTCTCTCAGAGTGCGTGAGGGGAACCCCTAATTACTTTGCATTTGCTTGTATCACAACTCTGTACTGGCTGCCCATCTACAGCAGCCCATTCAATCAATAGAGAGTAGTATTGCTCGTTCCAATTATTATTATATGGTCTCCTTTAACGTAACAGAGGTAGTCCAACTATATGTATTCACAGACATCTTATAGAACAGTGGTATGATCCAAGTAGTGTATGGGGCCCTCTAGGCATTAGAAATCTGTTCCAATCTCAGGGAAGCAAATATCTGGGGATATGTTGAGCAGGATTGGAAATATAAATGAATGTGTTGTACATTCTACCTGCTTAAGTGTAATTTTTCAACTATTTACTACAGTATGTTAACTTCGGTTGAAGCAAACGGGTATCTCAGCCCCCGTGAAGGAAACCATTGAACAGAGATCTGGATTGAGCGCTTAGGCCGAAGGCCAGCATCAGCTAAACGGTTGTGTGCCAGGCTTGGAGCATGTTAAAGGTTGTCATCCAAGACCCTTCTGACATGGTCTTCTCTCGCCGCAACAATCAGACATCTCTGGGAAGGTGAATTGGGAGATATTTTTATGCTTCCTTTCCACATCATATTGGCTAGAAATACTGACATGCATCTCTTGATTTGGAAACAGGCCCTATCTCCAGTACCAAGGACAACTCCTTTTCCCCAATATCCCACATTGGGAATCCCGGTGTGAATCAATCAGGTATTGAGTATTATTTAGTTGAATAGATCTTTCCTCTTCAGAAAGACACTCTTCTATATGGGACCCCATCTCATACATGTGATTCTCCTGCTGGCCGCCTTCAATACATCTGGCGAGGTGCTCTCTTTCCCACGTTTTTATTTGTACTCGTCAATCTCTGAGATCTGTGTAGGAGGGCGCGGAAGGCGTACAAATGGTTTGGCTGCAGGCCGAGCAGTTCTTCGAATAGTAGCCACACTCTTCTCCTCAGTTGCAGTGACTCGTATGGGAAGCATAGAGTTGCCATTGCTCTGCATCTCCCCACGTAGCAAGTCCAGAGTGCGAGTCACTCTCCTTTATGCGTCACGAGTCATGCACATTTTTTCAAAGAAGAAAAATAATACAGAATACTTCTATGAAAAATTTACAGTAAAGCTTTGGGCTCAGGTACTTAAATACATAGACACTGCAGGATTTAATATAACTATATATTTAATCCTGCAGCTAATCAGTCCAGCTATTCACTGCTAAATCGGTGGGGATCCCATCATCCATCTTCATTATTAGAACTAGATTTTAATGAAATCCAATTAATGCTTCTTTTGTTCGTGTCAGTGGTGAACGTAATTCTGTGGCCGAGTTGGCTAATACAGTCCTGCCGCTGTCATATTCCAACGCAGAAGTGGAACAAATGTTCAGTCAAAAGAATATTGTATAAACAATAAATCGACTCTTCAGTGCGATTTTGCTGAAAACTACAGCTTCGTGGTTCAGGACGCTGCCCAGTCATTCCACTGGAATACGCACTCTGAGAGAATCACGCACAACCACGGGCTGGGTAAGTGTAACATTTACGGGTCAGTTGAGACGCGCGTTCACGCATACTATACTTGTGCGTGACGTCACACGTGCAGTCTCGCCCTAAACTTTCGAATTCTTGAATAAGCTTATAAATACTCAGTTATTTAATTGCTGGACATAAATTCCAGGGTTTCAAGTTCCGGGTTCATTTGCCCGAGAAAACCGCTGCAGTGACATCTGGCGGTCAACACACAAGCTGACATCTGCACACTTTCATCAACCCTGCGGGTCATCTACCACCCAGGATCAACTCCTCGGCTCCCGCGTGATCTTCAGCTATGCGTAAGGCCAGGATAGTACTTGACGCAAGGTCGGTGCGGTCCTTAGGACAGAAAGTTTTTAACGGGTTTTCTTGTACCTACGACCTATAATAAATTTAATTGAAAGTGCTTAGTGACTTTTTTTTTTAATCTAATTAGTTTTATAGCAACTCACACGCTTCAATAATTATAATGTTTTATATTATAAGTTAAGTGGTAATCCACATGGCGGGCGTCAATCTCGCCGAAATGCTGATGGCATTGTACCGGACTACTGCTACTAAGAGCTGACGTTGGTATACTGCAATCTTTGCTCAAATGCTCGACATTTGTGTGAACAACGCCTGGTTTCATCGCCGGGATTGCAGTTGACGGACAGTGAAGCATATGGCTTTGAAGTCTTTTCGGTGCGAGTTAGCAAGAGAGTTACAGATTAAAGGCAGATCTCAACTGTCGAACAGATGATAGTGTGGCGCTATGATGGTATTGGGCATTGCCCTATATTTGGAGCAATTTGAAAAAAAAACAAGAGGATATTATGTGCACTATACTGCACATCAAAATGATTGATAACTTTTTGGCAAACCTGGCAAGGTCCAGCATACTGAACATGCATTTTCAGAAAATGAGGATTTACCAGAGTTTTTAAATTCTTTTTTCTTGTCCATAGTCCCGAGGGTTTTTGAAACGTTTGAAACGAATCCTGTACTTGTGCTTTTCTTTAAGAAGTTTAACTAACGAAGCCGAGAACCAAATTGGATAACAATTATTTTTAGGTTTTCCCTTCGGCGTGTATTTATCTATATTTTCCCATAGTATATTATAAAAAGTCAGAACAAAATCATTACAACTCAAATGACAATAATCCTCCCAATTTACTTCACGCAGATCGCGAACAAATGCCTCATAGTCCGTTTTAATGAAAATATATTTAGACTGTAAGATATTATTATTTAAATTAAAAGTTGAAGTTTTAGTAAGGGCTAATTCTAGCGGCGGATGATGCACATCTGGTTTACTAATGGGGGGTGCACAAGAAACAGAAAGACTGGAATTTTCATCCACTAAGATGAGGTCTAAGATATTATTATTTTGATTGCAGATATTATTCATTTGAAGAAACCCGGTGATGTTTATGAAGTCTCTTAATGCTAAATATTTAGGGTCACTAATTCCTAGAAAGGGATCATTAGATTCAAACCAGTTCACATTAGGAAGATTAAAATCACCAAGAATCAAAGTAGTGCAATCCGTATAACGCAAACAAATTTCTTCAGCCCTGGCCAAGAATTGGACAAAGATATGGCAAGGTATATAAGACGGTAAATACACAACACAAATATTCATACAGACACTACCAGCACTAATACACAACCACATATCCTCAACGGAGGTTTGCCACTCAGTTTTATTAACAAAATTATATTTATTACTAATAGCTACCAGTAACCCACCACCATAACTTTTAGAGTACAAATCTTTTAACTGTGCACAATATATAAACAATCACAATATAATTATGTATAATTAATCACATTATAAGTATATTAAATCAACTTGACATAAATACAGAGTTAGATATAACAAAACTGTTAACAAAAAATAAACAAAGTTTTAATAATTATGTTATTGATTGATACAAAAATATAAAAGAATCAAAGAATTCGTAGGTGAAAATTTGTTTTATTTCTTGATGTAGCATATACATATATGCAAGACCATCTATAGATGTTAACAAATCCATATCACCTTCCTTATTAATATGCTCTTGGAGTTTTTTGTAGTACTGCGTTTTTGTTTTTCCTTTTTTTTTCAGACCAGCTAACCTCTCTATTTCACACTCTGTACTTTTCTGCTCTTTTACAAGTTCTCTCATTGTTTTGTACATATTTATTTTCCTTCTGTTAAGTAGACTATTCCAACGGTTATTCCAGCTTTCAACTGCATTTTGCGTGATGGGTATACCCGTGACAAAGCAGTCCCAAACAGACCATAAACTAGGTGGGAATAGGGGTGGTTTCTTCTTTAAAGTAAATTTTGGTTTATTTGGAGAAGACGATGATCTCTTACTGATATATGTTCCATTTACGTAGTACTTACTAAACCAGTCTGCCACTGGTTTCGACTCATTCGGTATCACTTCTCGCCGAATAAGCTCAAAGGCCGCTGGAATATCTTCAGGTTTCAAATATGCCAATGCTAAAATATGTCGCATTTTGTGAGCGAATTCGCTGTCATTGGTGTATTTTTTACTGAGCCAGCTTTCTGTATGTGCTTCCATATATTTTACTTTGCAGATTCTTTGCCGGATGATACTCATATAGAACAGTTAAGAAGAGCAAATAATTTTGATTATGAAGCACTTGGTAGGACTTTAAAAATTGATTCAAGTTCCTGATACTACTAACATGACTGATAAACAAACTACTGATGAAAATATAGTGCAGTTTGAAGAAATAATTGATGAAGGTAATTAATTAATTATTTATATTGATTATTAAAATTCTTGGATTGTTAGATACAATAAAATTATGTTGAACAGGTAATGCTGAACGAACAATACTATCTCCCACGATACTTCAAACAAATAACAATGAAAATGTGCTTAATCAACAAATGGATATGCAAATCTCTTCATATTTCCAAGAAGGTTCTGATGCGACAGGTAGAAAAACCAAAGACCATAATTTTGCTAAGTTTGGTAAGCATAATTTTTAAATTTTTCTTTAGTTCGAATCAGTTGTAACCAACAGCAGTATTATTTAATCTTAATTCTAGGTAAAGAAAATCAGAAGCCAAGTTCCCCTTTTGTTTGCTTGAACGAAGGTCTGAACCTTCGTTCAAGCTTCTTTTCTGCAGATAGTGGCAGTGAATATCATCCACCAACATCACATCCAAGGCGTGACAGATTGTCATCTACGAGTTCATCTATAGTATCTTTAACCAGTGAAACTTCTAAGAATAAAAGAGGAAAGAAAAGAGTGAGAAACCAAAACAAGTGGAAAGAAAATGTCAGGAAAACGTTAACAAATTCAGGAAAAGATTGTGTATCTAAGAAAGGCAACAAAATAGAAGCCAAAAAAATGAGACCTCCGTGCCATAATTGTAAGTTTTGATGTTGCGATAAATTTACAAGAGATGAACGTCAACAAATATTAATACCTATTGGTCCTTAGAATCTTTGCAACGTTAAAGAGACTTTCTTAGCTCTTGCATTAACATTCAAAACATAATATGCCGTCGTGTAAAAAATGTAGCATAACCAAGAACGCCCAATAGTTGGTTTTCTTTTGGGAAAAATGGTCAGACTCGAAGAATATGTAAGACATTTTTACTAAATACCCTTGGCATAGCACAACGGACGCTCCATACAGTTATTGAATCAAAATCTTCTGATTGTGGAATCGCGCCGACCGATCAAAGGGGTTAACACGGTAAACAACCGAAATCGGATCCAGAAGTACTAGAATCAGTTCGTCAGCATTTCAATTCAGTCCCACGAGTTGAAAGCCATTATTTACGTGCTAATACCAGTCGCGAGTTTATTGATGGTGGACTTACCTTGGCTGCCTTACATCGCGACTATGAATTCCAACGCAGAAGTAAAGAAGCAGCTACATTGTTCATTTACAGTCAGATTTTGAACAGGGAATTCAATATATCGTTTTTTATAACTAAAAAAGACCAATGCTATTTTTGTGAATCTTGAATGAAAAAGAATGTGCAAAAATGCAGAAGGTCATAAGAAAACAGAACTAGATCACCAGTATATAAACCACCAAAGAGAAAAGGTTTTAAGTCGCACAGAAAAAGCAGCAGATGTTGCACTTTCTCGAGAACCACAAAACAAAGTCATAGTGGCCATATATGACTGACAAGCACAGTTACCTGTGCCAATCGGTAACTCATCAGCGTTTAACTACAAATCCAAATTGAATTGCTACAATTTTACTGTAAGACGACTATTAGTAACGTATTTAACTCTTGAATGTTTAATATTACCTACTATAAATAATATTAACTTTATTTCAGATAACAAATATTAAAACGGATTCAACTACTTGTTACTTTTGGCGTGAGGGCTTGGGTTCTAAAGGTTCTACAGAAATAGGAACTTGCGTCTACAAGTTTCTAGAGAAAGTTGCGGAAGAGCATCCAAACTCTGATGTTATTTTCTACAGTGATAATTGTTGTGGCCAACAAAAATATCGGTACGTATCAAATTTTTGACGGTGAATATTTTGATATAATTATTAACTTTATAATAATTTCTAATGAATACGTTTTTATTTTTAGATATGTGTTCAGCATGTTTTATTATGCTGTCGAAAATTTAGCTATAAATTCTGTGTGCCATAAGTTTTTAATCAGCGGCCATAGTCAAAATGAAGGTGATAATGCCCATTCTCTGATTGAAAAATCAATAAAAAGAGCTAAAAAGACTGGACCCATATACGTACCAGATCAATATGTTAATTTGATACGAGATGCTAAAAACAGAGGGAACCCTTTCATTGTTCATGAGATGCATTTCAGTAACTTTTATGACTTGAAAGCACTGACTGAAGAGCAAGCCATTAATTACCAGAAAGACACTAATGGGGATCTAATAAAACTGACGAGTTAACAATGATTAAATTTACTAAAAATAGTGACTTCTATGAATTTAAAGCATCTTTTGAAGGAGAATGGGTCCAAGCTAAGCTTAAATTGGTACGACGAAAAAGAAAACAACCATCACAAATTAATTTAAAAGCAGCTTATGATTCAAAAATGAATATTTCTGATTCAAAGAAAAACGATTTGTTACAATTACTTCGTTCCAACATAGTGCCCAGCTATTATGAAGGATTTTATAATAATCTTTAAATAAGTATAAGAAATATATATGACCCGCTTGTAGCCCTCGCATATCTTTTAGGCAATTATTCCGCATTTTACAAAGAGCTTTGTTTATTCTTTTAGATGATGTTTGAAGTGTATTTGTGTAACAACATTTGTTTACAAACTAGGATATTTTTTAAATAATATTTACGAGTATATGTTTTGTTGTTTCTTTTTAAATGACGTGGCGTACTCGTGACGTATGCTCGTTTCTTAGGTTTTCCCTTAACGCAAGCTATTAAATACATATTTTGAGCAACATATGAACCAAACGAATAGAATTTATTAAATTCTTCTAGTTTTTGTTCAGTTGATACATTATTTTGACATTTTTTCTGACAATTACAGCTGTAGTAAATGAATACCTTACTATCGACTACCTGCTTCTTAGAGTTCACATAGCTTAGGTTATTATATTTTCTCTTCTTTCTATCTTCTCTTAAGACTCCACCATATGATCTTTTTCTACCCCTTTTGGGTCTTCCATTGGATGATGGCTCAGTTTCAATATCTTCTTGCAAAATTAGATTTTTTGTGTTATGGTTTGACATATTAGTTTCATCCAGTATTTCTATCGCTGTTTGAGGGCCTTCTTCTATTGTCGCTAGCAATGATACAGAATTTTCAGAGCTTTTATAGCTAGATATTTCATTTTCATCATGACAAACGAAGTCTGAGTCCTGTACGGAGTCATCACTATTCATGATGTTTGTTATGTCCGAAGAAATTGGTGAACCTAGTGCAGCGTTTTCATTGCTATTAATGTTGAATTCTTCATTATCAAGGGATTCAGCTAGAATATTAAATAATTCTGTTGTCTCTGGAGACATCGGTTGCAATGGTGAAGATGAAGGGTTACTGTTAGGCATGTTTTCTTTTTTTGAATAATGTGGTTTAGGAGACATAAGTACATTCGGTGGTCGAGGAGTTAGGGGGGAATAAGCTGTAGGTACTATGCTTCTCTCACCAGGTACATTCAGTGGTTGAGGAGTTAGGGGGGAATAAGCTGGAGGTTCTATGCTGCTATCACCAGGTTCATTCAGTGGTCAAAGAGTGAGGGGGAATAAGTGCGATGTGGGGATGAGGAGGGGTTAAGTAAACAACATGACGTGTATTACTTTGAGAGTCGATTGTGAACTGAGACTCAACTGTACTCAACTACAGTCCTCAACTGTCCTCTCTCCTTTAATAGGTGGTTTAAATATACATAGATAGTACGTGACTACGTGCTAACACTAAGCTTACGGAAAACAGTATATCTACCTTAACTTAACCCTGAACAATACGTGACATGCTGATGTACCACATACGTGACACGATGATGAACAATATACGTGACTTCTCACCACATCACCCCTCTTAAAGAAAAAAAAAAAAACTAAATTACGGTGTTTTTTTTTCCTCTTTTTTTTAACATTTTAAACTTACTTTCTAACTCCTACACTATAATTTTGTTCTATTCTTATGAATTACATCTATCTTATTATCATTCTTTTTTACAATTACATTTGGTGACTCGTCCTTTATAACTTCAAATGGTCCATTATAAATACATTCTAATTTATTGCCTATTTCGTTTTTTATTACTATCCAGTCACCCTCTTTATAATTTATTGAATTAAGGTTCTTATCATAACCACTTTTCCTCGCTAACTTACTTGCTATCAAATTTTCTTTCGCATCATTTTGAGCCCTCTGCAATCTAAACTTAAATTCTAAAGGATAATCATCAAAATTGTACAATGGTTCAACACTTTCACCGTTAAGACTACTTGGTAACCTGCAAATTTTACCGAAAACTAATTCATAAGGTGTATATTTGGTCACACTATTACAAACAACAACAACACTATTATAAATACTAACTCTAAATAATAAATCTCGATGGTTACGTTTGTATCTTACTTATTGACTACACGAGCGCGACAAGGAAGCTACGATAACGGGGACCTCTCTACTTAAAGTTACAATTTCGAATGAGCAACAACGCAGCGAGCGTGGCCGAGCGCAAACCGATCGTAAGCCGAGTTTAGCCGAGCGCCCATTTGAAGTGTTGTGGTGGGAAAGGAAGCGCGATACTTTTGGTTACGAACTTGCGACTACCTACAATGTGCTGTGTGTTAATTTATGTATATTTTAGTTGGTAATATAAACAATTGTCAAACAACGAAATATTACGCAATGCGTCATTCATAGTAGTACTGTAGATAACTTTAAATACCTAATAGTGGGTCCTACCTACATTAGTTCATGGATTTATTTTCTATAAAAAAGAACCCCAAAAAGCTAATTAAGAGTATACTGCATTATGTAATTTAAGACCTTTCTCTGAGAAATGTATAGTTTTTGTACTTTAAACCAAATAATTTCTGGATAGGTAGTCGTATGTGAACTATTAAGCAGAAATAAGCAAAATAATCACTGAAATAGACACTTTTATTCAAATTCAATTTAAATATTATTTTACATTTGTTTACCTTTTAAATTGTAGTTTTATCTTTAGGGTCTCAAAAAATGTACAATAATTATATTGATAATTCACAGTAAAGTGCCATGCGTTTATATTATTCACCTTAAACTCACTTAAAATGTATGAAACAATTTACTTACCAAATTTTTGAAGACGTGATCAGCGACCGTTACAATTACACAAAATAATTTCGTCACAATGAAAAATACATTTATATTTTTTTTACTTGCATAATTTCTTTGTAAAACTACTCCTGAGATCGGAATTTTGAATATCATTTGAATATCTGAACTCACAAATTAACAACTGCATAAGATATGTATAATTTCTGGACTAAAGAAAAATCTGAATTTATGCAGAAGATATTCTGTGTGTTGTACATTTATTCAGCTGCTATGTGGCTATTAATCAAATGTTATCCAAATTGAAGCAAGATATTTTGTGCCCAAATTGCTTGAATATCATCTGTATAAGCGCTTACACAGAAGTTATACTAACACAGAGGATATTACTTCTCCAATTTTAAAAAAGATGGTGAGGATGGTGATAAAATGATGTCCCAATGAAACATTATCATTTTAACATTATCTTTTATTATTATTAATATCATGTCATTTTACTAACAATAGTTGGTAAGTCATTATTGTAATTACTAACACATTGGATCTAAGTCATCTGAATAAAGGAATTATATATATATATATATACGAATACTTTAATACTGTGTATTGATAGTGTTGCCAGTGTACTGTTCAGTGTGTCAAATAAAAAAAAAACAAACGCAAAATTATTTTTCAGGTTCGAATTTTGTGTAAGTACCTTCGTGAGAAAAAAAAACATTATAAAAGTAAAATCACATTTTGTTGTTAAGTATTTTATTACAAAACACATATTATTTAAAGGTATTAATGAAAGAATAGATCTTTTATTTTAGGTTGTAATAATGATGAATTTTGACACTATATAGAACTATGCTAAATGGATCTTTTATTTTCGTTTTAATACTGCTGAATTTTAACACAATTAAGAACTATGCTACATGGTTCCTTTTAGTCTAACCTAATTTGCATTATGCTAACAAGAACCAAACGTCTTGGTTCTATATAGTTACAAAAATATTGTAACTTTTTATGCTAGATGGAACCAATTAACATTGGTTCTGGTTTGCATAATTGATTTGCTTATGTTGTAAAGGTACCAAGAGTCATGGTTCTGTTTAACAATTAGTTTTAAAAAGTGTTTAGGGAACCGTGCTGCATAGTTCTTTACAATTAGATGGCCAAATTGGGTTGGTTCCGCAAGTGACAGTGTTGTATGCCTGTTGTTAGTCGGTAAAAAGGAACTATTTTTTTTGGGAAGATAGAATGCGTGATTTGAGCGTTATCTATGTATTAAATTCAATTTCACTGAAAATGTGGGTTGGTTCCCGTTTGCATAAATAGGTCCATGTATACTTTTCGGTTCTTCCTCGACTAAGCAAATAATGCCGGCACTGGCTGATGCACAAAAATTCCTGAGCACGAAAACTCTACATTTCATAGAGAAAATTGTATTAAGTGGAAAATGCTTGAACAGAAAATAAAAAGTAAGACCACAATAGATGCATCCTTACAAAAGGCTATTGATCAAGAAACAAATAAGTGGAGACATATTTTAAAAGTGTGTACCAGCATACTTTTGTTTTGCGCGGAAAATAATTTACCGCTCAGAGGCTCTCATGCGCGTATTGGAGAATCAGGATCTGAAGCTTTCTTAAGTGCCATGGATATGATTTCAAAATTCGACCCTGAACTTAGAGCGCATATTGAATCGCTTCATAAAGGAAATATTTCATATTTTACGTCTAATATTCAAAACGAGCTTGTAGATATTCTCGCCTCTGAGGTCAAAAAACAAATTTTAGACGATGTTCGTGCGGCCAAATACTTTTCCATACTTTTTGATTGCACGCCAGACGTATCGCATAAAGAACAGATACAGTCACAAATATTGAGATTCGTAAAAGTATCCGAGTAGAAAGTTACAATCGAAGAACGATTCATAGATTTCATCCAGTCTCATGACAAAACGGGCGAGGGATTGTCGAAAGAGATTTTAGAGAAATTAGAAGTTGATGGATTGAATATTCAAGATCTTCGTGGCCAAGGCTACGACAATGGTAGTAATATGGCCGGTAAATATAACGGAGTCCAAGCCAAAATAAAACAAATTAATGAAAATGCTGATTTTGTGCCGTGTGCAGCGCATTCTTTGAATTTATCTGGCGTACACGCTGCTAGTGTCACACCTGACATGATCACATTTTTTGGAATAATCCAGAAAATATTTGTGACGAGGTGGACTGTATTTTCTTGAATTAAACTTCGGAACTTCTTTATCTTGTTTATTTTCCCAGGGCTGGCTTGCTGCTGACGGTTGAGTGACGAATGACGGAATGACACCGAGCCTGGTGGAAGTCGCTACGTCCCCGTCAGGGGACGTGGCGAGCGGTCACGGGGCTAGGCCCCCTGCCCGCGGGGGCACCCCTCGGCCCATAAAGATGGGCCCGTCCGTCGTGGTGCACGATTTTGTGCGGAGCTTCCTCGGGCGCGCGCCTACTCAAAACGAATAGCAAAGCGCGCCCGTATGTGTAAATGCATGTGGGCTGCAGGCGCGCCGCGGCGACTAAAAGATTTAACTCCGTGCCGCTTCTTCACGACATCTTCGGCGGTCGGTCCCCGCCGAGTGAGACCCCCAGTGACCTGGGGGAGGCCCAGCGAGAACGACCAGCGACGAAAGATGTCGGCTTTGGACGAACCTGCAGTAAGTATGTGGCCCCCGTCCGTCCCGTTTCCAGAGCTAGCCGGTCACGTTCCGGACCGCAGGGCCGTCAAATGTGTGTGTGTGGGCGGCCTTGAAGTGTGAGTACTGCCGCCCAGTGCGTCTGCACCGAATAGCGAGTCCACAGTGCAATGTTCGGTGCGTGAGTTTAAGCGCCTGTGGAGAAAAGCATGTGTGCGACGGAACGCAACTCGCCTATATTAACTTAGAACAAGTTGCGCGCCGTAGTGAGAGTAAGGTGGGCAGTGTTATTGTTTGAGTAGGTCGCGTGTAGCCTGGGGCGGCCTACTCAGGCGTCATGTCCGGTGCGACGGGGCCGTCTACGTCCCCGACCAGGTCGCGGGGCAGACGCCTCGCGTCAGGAGGGCGCGCGTGCCAGGGCGCAAGTTGCTTGACGTGCGGCCAATCGGATGCGTCGGCACGCGCGAACATGTCCTTCGCGAGGCGCTGCACGTGCTCGTCCAGGCCCTCAATCCCGAGGTCCCGCTGGATGACATCGTTCCTCACGAGGTAAGGGGCGGCCACAATTGTCCGCAGCGCAAGGTGTTGCTGCGCGCGGAGCTTCTTACGGTTCCCCTCACCTGTGAGGGCGAACCATGCGGGGGTGGCGTACGTCAGTATTGGGCGCACGTACAGCTTGTACACGCCCAGCCTGACGTGCGCCGGGAGATGGGATGAGAGCACTGGTTTGAGGCGGGCGCGGGCGACTCTTGCCTGCGCGGCGACCCGGTGGACGTGTGGCCCCATCGAGAGCCGGCGGTCGATGGTCACACCCAGGTACTTGGCCCGGGGCGTCCAATCGACGTCGACTCCCTGAAACTTCAGAGGGGGTGGGAGGGGCGCGGAACCTGTGACGATCGCCTGCGTCTTACCCACGTTAACCGACAGTCGCCACTTGGCGAGCCAGTCGGGGAGAAGGTCGAGCGCGCGCTGCATTTTCAACGCCGCGTGTTTCCCGTTAAGGGATGTTGTTATGTACGCGGCGTCGTCGGCGTACAGCGCGAGCGTCGACTGCGGCGTCGTTGGTATGTCGTCGGTGTAACGTGAGTAACACGCCGGCGACAGGCAGCTGCCCTGCGGCACGCCCGCCCGGACTGGGCGGGGGGCGGACAGCGCCCCGTCGACCACCACTCTGAAGCTCCTGTTGGACAGAAAGGATTGAACCACTTTTACGACGCGGCGGGGCGCGTCGAACGTGGCCAGCTTGTGGGTCAAGCCGTCGTGCCATACGCGGTCGAAGGCCTTCTCCATGTCGAGGAATACTGCTACCGCGTACTCCTTCTTGTTCATCGTTGATGACAGCAGGTGCAGTACCCTCGACAATTGGAGCGTCGTGCTATGTTCCGACCGAAACCCGAATTGTTCCGGTCGTGGGGTGATGTGGGGTGTTAGGTGTCGCAGCAGGAGCGACTCGAACACCTTGGAGATGGTGGACAGTAGTGTGATCGGCCGATAGCTCTCTGGCTTCAGGATGTTCTTCCCCGCCTTGGGCAGCATGATGACGCGCCCTTCCTTCCGGGCGGCGGGAAAAACCCCCGTGCGCAGTATCCCCGTAAACAGGCGCGCCAGGGCCGCGACCATTTTGTGCGGCAGGTGGCGCAGCGCTGTGTTGGTGATACCGTCGGCACCGGGGGCCTTTCTGGGCTTCGTGCGCCGGATGGCGCGTCTGACTGCGCCCGGCGAGAAAAAGATGGCGTCCTCCTCAGGAGCTATCGGCGTGGCGAAGTAGTCCCCAAGGTGTTTCTCGACTGCCGCGACATGAGTGTGCTCGGTGGTCGGGTTCGGTTGGAACTGACGCTCCAGGTGCTCAGCGAAGACCTCCGCTCGGTCCGCTGCTACGTATTTTAGCGCCCCGTCGCTGCCCTGTAGAGGGCGCACCGGAGCTGGGGTATTTGTGAGCTGTCTACAGAGTCTGTGTGTAGACGACCAGTCACCTACTGCGTCGTCTATTCGTTCCTCCCAGTTCGCGGCGGCCAGGGCTTTTAGCTCGACCTTCACCTTCTCCGCGAGCCTGTTGAGCTGCGTTTTTATTGTGGGACATCTAAGTTGTTGCCACTGTTTGCGTAGGCGCCTCTTCTCGGCGACCAATTTGCGTATCCTTGACGGTAGGGGCGGCTGCAGCCCTCTCCCCTCCGCGGGTAGCGTGTTTGTCGCCTCTTCTAAGGCGCGTTGTACGCAAGCAGTGACATCGCTCGCTAGTTTGTCGACGTCAGCGGCGGTGGCGATGGGTCGAGCTGGCGTGGTGGTCTCAACCCTTTCTGCGAATATGGTCCAGTCCAGTAATCGACGTGGCGCTGGTGGCTTCAGTCGGGTCGGCATCCCCGATAGGACGACGAGAACAGGCTGGTGGTCCGATTTCATCTCGTCGTCGATCACTTGTTGTGTGATCTGGCAGTTTAGCCCTCGATGTACCACGATGTCCAGCACGTCCGGCATGTGGTTTGGGTTGTCTGGGTAGTGAGTGGGTGTTTCAGGGCCGGACACCGAGTAATCGAAGGCTTCGGCATCCGTGAAGAGCCGTCTCCCCCCGGTGTTCGTGGTGTGCGAGTTCCATGCCGGGTTCTTGCAATTTAGATCGCCGGCGAGGATAGTCGCAACGTTGTTGTTTGTGCACAGAAGCGCCCGCAACTCTGTGATGTCAAGGTTCGTTTTGGGCGGTCTGTACACGGCGTAGATCTCGATATCCTCGCCGGCCACGTGCAGCTGCACGCCCAGCGCGTACATGGACTGCAGCGTCGTCGAGGGGAGTTCTTGGTGGACGACTCTTCGTCTCACCAGTACTGCCAGACCGCGGTACCTGTTGTGAGCCGACCTTTCGTCCTTCCTGTAGGTGAGGTAACCCGGGAACCTAACCCTATCTTCGGGTCCCAGGTGCGTCTCACTTATGAGCGCCACGTCGATGTCTTGATCCCTCAGGAGGTGGCGGAGGAGGGCGACCTTGTCCCTTAGGCCGCGGGCATTCCAATGAATCATCCTAAGCGGCCTAGCCATGGTAGAGCGTGAGTAGCGAAGCTAGGCCGTCCAGGATGATCTGCTCCGCGTCTTGCCCCTGCCTGATGGCCTTTATCAGGTCCATCAGCAGTTGTATGGCGCAGGCAGTGAATTCTTTTTTTGCGCTTTCTTTGTTGCCAGCGCCGGCGGAGGCGTCGACGCTCTTTGTGTGCCTCTGAGGGCGCGTTTGTTGCGCTATGCCGGCGCCTATAAACGCCGCCCTCTTTTCCGGCACTGCCTGCACCTTGCTCTGGGCAGGGGCGGCCTGTGACACCGAGCGCGGCAAGCCACCCGCTTTTATCTTATTTCCTACTTACACAGGTAGTGAGCGTGGGCGCTTAGGCCTCGGCCAATCAGAGCGCGGGTGGTGGCGCGGAGTTCGAGTCGTTTTAGCGCTGACCAATCAGAGGCGAGAGCATCTGTCTATTGTTTAGACAGGTTCAGACCTGCTCGAAGCGTGTTACGACCGAATTCTGTGCCACCTTACAATCTTCCTTTATTAAACATAAATTAAAACAATCCCTACACTATTGCTTACATAAAATCCCTACTATGAACAATCTTTATTTATTTAAATCTAAACCTTATCCATTATATAATTTCCCTTAACATCAAGCCTTAGTATCTAACTTATCTATTTATTTATATCCTATTTATTTCGACGTCCGTAATATCCTCCCCCCGGCGCAGGGCTACCGTAGCCTAATCTTCTACGTGAAGGACGGCGAGCTTCGTAACTGGACGTCGTAGGACGCCCGCTGTAGTTCTGACGTCGGCTGACCGCACCTTTCCGTCCGGACCATTGTAGACAGCCTCCACGACGCCTCGAGGCCACGTTCCTCTCGGGAGTGAGGAGTCGACGATGACGACTAAGCTGCCGACTTGAAGGGGTCGTCGTTGGTCGTCTGACGCCCCCCGGGGCACCAGCGTAGGCAGGTACTCGTCTACCCAGCGCCGCCAGAAATGGTCGGCGAGCGCCTGGGCAGCTCTCCATTGTTTGCGGCTGGCCTCCTCACAAGGCCCGGTACGGGGAAGGCCCGAGGAGGTACCTATTAAGAAATGGTTAGGCGTGAGGGCCTCCGGATCCTTGGGATCGACAGAGACATGGGTTAGAGGTCGAGAGTTTATGGAGTGCTCGGCCTCTGTCAGCAGCGTCAGTAGTGTTTCTTCTTTTAGCGCTTTTTGGTGCAGCGTCGCTCCCAGCGCCGCCTTAACGGAGCGCACCAGTCGTTCCCAGGCTCCCCCCATATGCGGCGCTCCTGGTGGGATGAACTTCCATTTCATGCGCTGCTCCAGTCCGAATGGAATGAAATCTTTCGTCCACTCTTTGTACGCCGCTCGTAGTTCGGCGTCCGCCCCTCTAAAGTTGGTACCATTGTCTGAGTACATGACTCTGGGCCAACCTCGTCGAGCTGCCATTCTTCGTATGGCCATTAGCGCCGAGTCGGTAGATAAGCTCGACACTAATTCCAGATGCACTGCTCTCGTAGTCAGACAGGTAAACAGGGCTCCCCATCGTTTTTCGTGTCTTCTTCCGATGACTACCGTTATCGGTCCAAAATAATCGGTGCCGCAGTGGGTGAAGGGCCGCGGCGTCTCCATGATTCTTTCCATTGGCAAGTTCCCCGTAATTGGTTTCACTGGCGTAGCTTTTCTTATTCGACAGAGCTGGCATCGCTGTGCTATGGCTCGCACTGTAGGGCGTAGGTTGACGACCCAATACCGCTGTCTTAAGTCATTGATTACACGCTCGTTATTAGCGTGCCCAGCTTTGCGATGTACATGTTCTACCAATAGCCGTGTGAACGGATGTTTGCCGTGTAAGATCACCGGGGTTTTCTTCGTTTCCTTGACTGCCGCATGTCCGATTCTCCCTCTGACCTTGAGAATATGATCCTCTAGGTAAGGGTCCAATTTATACAGACTGCTGGACTTGGGTACCGGCTTTCCTTTTCGAAGTAACTGTATTTCATCGGCATAGTTTTCCAGTTGTGCTTGTTCCAGCCATAATTTCTCGGCCCTTTCGATCAAGTCGACGGTCATTTGGCTGGACCTATCGTAACACTTTGCCTTGAAAAGGAATGGCATGGCTGTAGCTCGTAATAATTTTTCGAAAGAAGAGAATCTTTTTATGTCTGGCAGGTGAGAAGGTCGTTCTCGTTCTCTTTTTTCTTCGACTATCACGTACGTTGACTCGTCTCCGGTAGTGTCTTCTTTGGATTTCTCCTTTGGCCAGAACTCTTCGTCATTGTACAGGAACGCGGGACCGGTGAACCATCTGTCTTCGGGTTTCATTCGTATGGTGTAGTTAGGGCGTGTAGCGTCATCTGCCACGTTGTGATCGGTGGGTACCCATCTCCACTGGCTGGCGTCAGTTAGCTCCGCGATTTCACCCAGGCGGTGGGCCACAAACGGTGTGTACTTCACGGCGTCTTTTTCGATCCATCGTAGGACGGTTTGTGAGTCTGTCCAATAGATCACGCTTCTGGGCTTGTCACGGTGCTCCTTTATTATAGTCTCCGCCAGTCGTGCGCCGATCACTGCTGCCTGTAGTTCTAGTCGTGGGATAGTAACTAGCTTCAGGGGGGCCACTCTTGCTTTTGCTGCGACCAGCCTCACGTCTACTCTTCCGTCTTTCTTCTGGATTCTCCAGTAGGCTGCAGCTGCGTATGCTTGTTCGCTAGCGTCGCAGAAAATATGCAGGTCCATGAGGTCGTCTGGGCCCTTATCGTAGCACCTTGGGATGCGAAGCTTCGTTACTTCGTCCAGACTTTGTATCCATTCCTCAAAGTGCTGCGCGTCTTGTTCTGGGATTGCCGCGTCCCATCCGATGCCGTGTCTCCACAAGTTCTGGAGCACGATCTTGCCGGTGACTGTGAAGTGGCTGATGAGTCCTAGAGGATCGTAGACTGCCATCACTGCACCAAGGGCTTCTCGTTTAGTCGGCGCTCTGTTTCGAGTTTTCACTTCGGGTGACAGCCGACTCAATCCAGTGTTAAAGCCTAGCTCGTCTGAGCCTGTTTGCCAAAGTAGGCCTAGTGTTTTGTCCGTATTTTGTTCTCGTTGTCCGAATCTTACTTCTGTGTCGTGTGCCAGCTTCTCCGGTGTAATACTTTTCAACACGTTGAGTTTATTTGAGCACCAACCTCTCAAATTGAAGTGCGCGTTCTGATGAACTCTAATGACTTCACGCGCTGTCTTAATTGCTTCTTCCTCCGTTGCCACGCTGTCTACGTAATCATCCATATAGTGGCTCGTTGTTATAGCTTGCACGGCGTTAGGGTATTCTTGCGCGTACAGTCTTGCGTTGGCGTCTCGTACTGAGTGCGCGATGAAAGGTGAACACGAAGCTCCGAAGATCATCGAGGTCATTTTATATTTCTTCGGTGGCTTAGTACGTTCCTCACCTCGCCAGAGAAACATCTGCGCAGCCTGGTCTTGGTCTCTTATCTTCACTTGGAGAAATATTTCCTGTATGTCTGCCGTGACGGCTACTGGACGCTCTCTGAATCGAAACAATATTCCTGGCAGCGATTTCAAGAGGTCAGGTCCTTCTAGTAGATAGTCGTTTAGGCACACTCCACTGTATCGATGTGCGGCGTCAAACACTAGACGTATCTTGCCCGGTTTATTCGGGTTTACAACCGGGAAGTGCGGCAGGTACCACACTTTCTTACTTCCTTCTTCCGTTCCATTGCACTCCTGGGCGTATCCTTTATCGAGTAGGTTTTTGACCAGAGTGCTATACTGTGCTGCAAAGTTTGGTGATGAATCCATCTTCTTCTCTAAAATCTTTAATCTTCGCAGAGCACAGCTGTAGTTGTTGGGCATCGAAGCGTCTTCATCACGCCATGGTAACCCGACTTCGAAGTGATCACCGACTTTTCTCAGTGTTCCCTGAACCACGTTCATTGCCTTCTGATCTTCGGGTTTGATCTTCTTGGCCAAAGAAACTCCTAGGGCATCAATCCTGAAGTGTGACTTTACTAACTCTTCTATACGACGTACGTCATCTGTCTGTCTCGCTGCAGACACATCGTATAGATGTAGCACGACTTGTCCCTCTTGTTCCTTCAGCGTGGTGCGTGGCGCAGTCCCGTGGATCACCCATCCTAACTGAGTGTAGGATGCCGCAGGTTCATTTTTCTTGCCCATGCGTAACTCTCGCGTGACTATTAGGTGCCAGTTGTCCGCACCTATCAGTACCATCGGTGTAGCTTCTCTGTAGAATGCGTCGCTTTGTATGTCTTGGAGGTGAGGAAAGTTTTCAAGTTTTAACCTGTCCATCGTCTGACCATGAAGTCGCAGGTTTTTCATTGTTCGTGCGCGTAGTTCTTGGAATTCACCGCTCTGGCCACGTATCTGTAACTTGACTTCCTGGCTTTGTTCTTCTTGTTGTTGTGAAGTCACGCTCTGGATACGTAAAGTAGAGACCGGTCCGCTTATGTGCAAACGACGTACTAGTTCTTCGTCGACGAGCGATATTGTTGAGCCTTCGTCCAGTAGGGCGAACGTCGATATTTGCCCGCCGGGCCCTTTTAATAACACGGGACACATTTTCAGCAATACGCGTTGCGACACATTATTTGACGCGGAGACGGTCATTACCGCTTCCTGCGAGTGTGGGTTCTCGGTATCAGTTGACTTATCTGGCTTATCACTTGGCGGTGCCTCTCTCTCCTCTCGATCTTTGTGCAGCAGCGCGTGGTGCGCTTCGCTCGGCAATGTTCGCGTCGATGGCGTCTTGTCACGCACTTGAAACACACTTTGGCAGTACGTGCCCAATCCCATCTTTCATCAACGCTCATCTTCAGGAACTTTGCACATTTCGGTACCTCGTGATCACTGCCACAACACAAACACTCTTGTTTTCTTTCTTCCTCCTTTCCCGATGTCGCGTAAACTACTTCCCGACCCGACTTCTTCTTAGCGTTAAATTGTGGCGCGCTTCTCGTTTCCTTCTTCTGGACGGGTGCGGGCGTCGCACTAGTGAAGGCGTATTTCATGGCTCGGTCAGCCTCCCGCATCAGGAATCTGGACAACAATATCACTTCCGGTTCACGCGACGATTCCGCAGTTTCAGAAGCGTAATCGCACCATCTTGACTTTATGTGCGGGCTCAGTTTCTCTACAACTTCGCGAACTAGCATCGGGTTCCATATATACCCACGATTGTCCATCTTGGAAAGCACGCACACTATGTTTTGAAGTTTCACTGCGAACGAATTTAATTCACTGGCCGCACCCGTGAGTCGAGGTAACTTCTTCAAATCTTCCATCACTCGATTCATAAGTATCTCCGGTCTCCCGTAATACTGTTCTAGTGTCTTCATGATCACTTGCGGGTCAGACGCGGAGTATAGGAGCGCGGACACAGCTTCTCTTGCTTCACCCTTAATGCAATTGCGCAGTCTTGCCAAATTTTCTGTTGTCGTGAATTTGCACAAATTCGACGAGTCGTCGTACGCCGCCTTAAATGGCAACCATTCAGTGGCCGCTCCCGTGAACGTGGGCAGCTCAGTCACTTGTCGCGGCGGCGGGCGTACGTGAATCATTTTTTCCAACGCGTCGGCCAACTGTTCTATTCCTCTTCCAACTCGGCGTTCTCCTCTGGTAGGCGAACGCGAGGTCGACCGTTGCCTTTTCTGGTCATTCCTGGCAGGTGCGGCGGCTTCGATACTTGCAGCGGGTTCGACGTAAGTGGCAGGTTCGAGGGCGGCGTGCATGGCGGCGGGATGCGGAAACTGCGGTTCTCTCTGCGGTTGATCCGCGACTGGAGGGCGACTTCGGTCAACACTTTGAAGCCACTCGTCCACCCTGTCTTCACTCATGTTCACGGAGCCTTCTTCACGAGCCTCTGCCTCTGCCTCAATCGTCGACACTTCATATTCGAGTCGCTTGTTGACGAGTGCTTTTTCGAGTTCTAATTGCTCGTTCCTTATCGCAGCGATTCTCTTCTGTGCCTCGTATTCTGCCTTCTTCACTCTTGCCACGTCACTACTGTACGATCTTCTGGACCTTATCGTACTTACTGTATCCCTCACAGAAACATCGTGCGCAGCTGTCATAGTTCTCACTGATTCCTGGGTTCGAAACACGGCGCGCGTCAACGGGTAACGCGATGTGGATGGTGTGGCGAGCGATTCACCATAGTCGTACGCGGTCGCGGTCGCGGTGGCTCTACTTCCCGTCGGGACGCGAGGAGCCGGCGCGGCGAGGGCGCCATCGGACGTCGTCGGCGCAACTCTCCCCGCCGCGGGCGTGGCGGGGTGTGCGATCGCGAGCGCGGGGGCGGCGGGATCGGTCCCAGCCGCGGGCGCACCATGCGGTGGGCGCGGGAGCGCGGACGCGATGGTCGACGGCGACCTAGGCGGCTCTTCGAATGCGAGATGGCGGCGACTATCGTAGCCCGATTCGGATTCACTTTCCTTGGCCGAAATGCTTCTAGTCTTCATTGTAGATGTTCGTTTCGACCGGCGGTTTTCTATCTTCTATCTGCTATGCGGTTTCGAAGGACCAAATGACGAGGTGGACTGTATTTTCTTGAATTAAACTTCGGAACTTCTTTATCTTGTTTATTTTCCCAGGGCTGGCTTGCTGCTGACGGTTGAGTGACGAATGACGGAATGACACCGAGCGCTTTTTTTTTTTTTTTTTTTTTTGTGTGGCTTCTCACAGTTCAACCTATAAGGTTGTCGACTGCTTAACCGGGCTTGCCTGTGGTGGCCTTAATATAATATTAAAGCCTCCAGCCAGGGCTTATAAAAAACTTACAAACTAAGCGACTACACGCTAAGGGCACCCCCTGTGGGGTACGGGCCTCGGCTTAGGGCGTCGCTGGGGAGAAGACAGCTAGGGACGGGCTGGATCGAACTGGAATTATTATTTAGGGGCGAATTTAAGACTACAGGCTCAGCGGCGCGGGCTGGCTCGAGCAAGGGTCGGGGCGGATTTTGACGGGGACGTCGCGGCGGGCCTCGGCGGCGAGGGCGGATGGACGGCGGTCGTGGTTTGCGAAGAGTGCTGGTCTCTTTGCGACTCTCTTGGAGGAGAGTGGTAGAGTCGTCGGGCGTGACGAGGGTATGCCTCGGTCGGCGTACCTTGGAGATGCGGGAGGGTTCGTATGGGGCGGCCGATGCGATAAGGGGGTTACGGTGATTTACAGCAGTGTCGAAGAAACGTTTGGCTATGCGTTTCATGAACTGCTGTATGGTGGGCAATTTGAGATCTACATGTAGAGTCTCATTTCGGACGTAGAAGGGGGCACCCGTGATTTTGCGCAGGAAACGGTTTTGGAGCGTCTGCATCCTGTGGAGATGACGTGGCTTTGCGTGTGCAAAGACGGCGCAAGCGTACGTCATGATGGGACGGATGACCGCGGTGAAGAGTCGCAATTTGCACTTGAGTGACAATTTGCTACGGGCGGTCGTGATATAATGGAGCCTTCCCTGAGCGAAGGCGGCGCGAGAACGGGCCTGCCTTATGTGCTCAGCAAAGGTGAGGTGGCTGTCCAGTATGACCCCCAGGTATTTGGCTTGCTTCTCCCAGGGGATCGGCTTGCCATACATGGTGATCGGACGAGGGGGAGGGGGTTTGTGCCGCGGTTTCGTAAACAGAACCGCCTGACTCTTGTCGGGGTTAACCTCGATTCTCCATTTCCTGAACCATCTGCCCAAGATGTTTGCAGTTGTTTGGAGAGTGCGAGCGATAGCGTCAGGTTCGCGACCGGTGTAGTAAATGGCGGTGTCGTCGGCGAATAGGGCCAACTGCGCCTTTTTACTTTTGGGGATATCGCTGGTGAAAAGCGTAAAGACTAGGGGGGATAGCACTGAGCCCTGGGGGACTCCTGCTCGGATGGGGTGAGGGGACGAGAGTGCACCCTCGATGCGGTAGCGGAAGGTGCGGTTCGACAAAAAGTCTCGCAAGATGAGCACGAGACGGTCTGGCACGCCGAGTTGGTAGAGCTTGTAAATTAAGCCATTGTGCCATACTTTGTCGAATGCTTTCGCTATGTCGAAGAACAAGGCACCCGTCATCGAGCCACGCTGGAAACCAGCGCTTAGATGCTCGACGATGCGGTGAACTTGTTGGATGCACGAGTGTTCGGTTCGAAAACCAAACTGCTCGTCGGGGATAAGACTCTTTGCTTCGGCATAATCCTTGAGCCGCTTATAAATAAGCCTCTCGTAGATTTTACCGAGAACGTTGAGTAGACTGATGGGACGGTAACTGGCGGGATCAGACTTGGGCTTGCCTGGTTTGGGGATACCGATAACGGTGGCCTGTTTCCATGCTCGGGGGAACATGTTATTGCTTAATGCGCCATTGAAGATGGCAGTCATGAGCACTATTAGTTGGGCGGGGAGGAGTTTAAATACCTTGTTGGTGATGCCGTCGGAGCCTGGGGCTTTCCTAGGTTGGAGCCTTTTGATGATCTCCTGTACCTCGTCGGGCGTGACGGGGGGCAGAGGATCATCAGGATCTTCGACTGGTGGGAGGGAAGCTCTACGTTCGACTTCAGCATTCACCATGTCGAGGTGAGCTTGGTCTACTGGTTGAGAGCTAGGAGAGCATTGGGCCTCTAGACTGTCGGCTAGACATTCCGCTTTGTCAGAGTTGTCAAAGGCGACACTCTTGTCGGGGCGGATGAGAGGGGGCATTGTGGCCTCTTCTTTGGATCGTAACTTCCTCTGAAGGTGCCAAAAGGCGAGATGGGTGGGCTCGAGCTCGCTGAGCGTCTTGTCCCAGCGTGCGGTACGCAGCTCAGCAGTGCGTTTCCTCACAGCTCGCTGTAAGTTGCGCATGTGAGCTTTGTTCGCGTCGCAGGGAAAAGCGCTGTACGCACGAATGGCTGCGTTCTTCTCGGTTATCAGATTCCGTACATCGTTCGGCATTTTCCAGCGGTGGTCTTCCACCACTGGAACCTCCCTTGAACATTCGTTCAGGACGGATTGAACGTGATCCGTAAGCGAGTCGATCGCCGCCGTCGTGTCAGCGACTGAGACGATGTGGTCGGGGATGTTGTCTAGGTGAGGCGACGTAGTGGATTTCAGCCTTTCGCTTACTTTCCTCCAGTCGGTGACACCGAGCGCGGCAAGCCACCCGCTTTTATCTTATTTCTTACTTACACAGGTAGTGAGCGTGGGCGCTTAGGCCTCGGCCAATCAGAGCGCGGGTGGTGGCGCGGAGTTCGAGTCGTTTTAGCGCTGACCAATCAGAGGCGAGCGCATCTGTCTATTGTTTAGACAGGTTCAGACCTGCTCGAAGCGTGTTACGACCGAATTCTGTGCCACCTTACAATCTTCCTTTATTAAACATAAATTAAAACAATCCCTACACTATTGCTTACATAAAATCCCTACTATGAACAATCTTTATTTATTTAAATCTAAACCTTATCCATTATATAATTTCCCTTAACATCAAGCCTTAGTATCTAACTTATCTATTTATTTATATCCTATTTATTTCGACGTCCGTAATAATTTGTGTTTTTTTCGAGTTCAACGGTCAGATGGGAAACTTTAATGAAACACTTCAATATTTCTTTGAAAAAACACGCCGACACTAGATGGGCCTCTAAAGCTAGGGCCGTCAAAGCTTTGAACTCGCAAATACCCCAAATCTGGTGTGTGCTAAAGCTTCAAACTACCAATGATTACAATGCGGAAACAATCTCTACAGCTAAAAGCATAATGGACCAAATTAATTATAAATTCATATGTACCTACTCTCCAAATTTGGGATAAAATTTTGGAATCTGTTGACAAAGTGAATGTAGCTCTACAGTCTAAAACTATGACTATCGACAAAGCTTCTGAACTAATCAAGGGACTAACAAGCCAGATACAAAATATTCGCGAGACTGTAGACATTGTTTTCGAAAAGGCAAAAAGAATTTGTGAACAAGAAAGCGAGTAAAAAGACACGATTTAAGTGAAAGTTCAGACACCGGCTACGACATTACTCAGCAACAAAGTTTCAAAATTCAGATAAATGAAGCAATAGATACAATCATTTCTGAATTAAAATGGCGATTCGAAAAACTACGCGACATACAAAACTCTTTCGGTTTTTTGACCTTAAAACACATTACTAATCAATCAAGAAAGATTGTCTGGCCTAGCGATTTTGTCGATTGAAAGCGACATAGCATGGCTCCTGTCATATGAAAATGTAATCAAGGACTTCGCAATGAGAACTTTACTTTACGTTACTATCGAGTACTTTGTTTCATTTCTGTATTTGAGCAAATATTTTTGAATAAACAATTTTTATCTTAAAGAAATATACTAAGTAGGTACTTATATACTTTGGTAAACAATAAATATATAGATTTATCTGTATGAAAATTTGTCCATTTTATTTTCAGAGCCTGGTTAGAGCATTTTTCAGGGGCGCAGTTTTGAAAGCTCGCACCGGGTGCATAAAAGGCTAATTGCACTGAGCGAAGCTGATGGAGGCCGTGGAGCTAACCAAATAGCGTCGTGCCTGTTTAATTTTTTAATGTCATTGCCACCTCATGTAAATGCCTTTTATTCCGATACTTGTGGCGGGCAAAATAAAAATAGCCACGTCGCTGCTATGTTTTTATGCATAATTAAGCAAACTGAGACCAGATTTGCTAATAGATCATTAAGTATTTAGTGCCCGGACGTACGCACATGGAATGCGATTCTGTCCATGCCCAAACCGAACGTTAGAAAAAAAGAGCTGACATGGCTATACATGTACCAAGAGACAGGTATAATCTAGTAAGAATGAAGAGTACAAACATTTCCGTCATAATAATGACAAACGATATGTTTTTGAATTTCGCACAGTTATTTAGAGGGCCATTGCAGCTACGAAAAATAGATTCCTCTGGTGAGAAATTCGTATGGCATGATGTGAAATGGTTCAGATATAGTGGCCAATACGAACCAGGTGTAATTAAATTTAAAACAAAATTAGACACCACAAACGAGTTTAAGGACATTACTTTCTGTCGAAGGTGCAAAGCAAATGTATCTTTGAATCCTGAGAAGTGTTATGAGTATCAAGTGTCATAAGTCAGGAAAAAAGGACCTTTTAAGTATTCTTCACTTAATTGACAGCAGTTGCCATGACTTCTACTACAATACACAAATATTAGGAGGGGATTATGGAGGGGTCTGTCAGACTCTTACTGACTAAAACCACCCCGGTGTTCCATCTTCCACCTACGCCGGGGATCGCGGGAACGTATGCGACTTCCGCAATCCCCGGCTGGTGCCGGCCCGCTTCTGCGGGCCACCTCGCGTCGGCGAGGGGAGTGAGGTGTTTGACTCCCCTCGCTACGTCAAAGAGGGGCGCACGGGAACACCACGCGCCGCCACCTCGGGTCCGGATGAATGGGGGGCAACGGACATCCCCAAGTCCGCCGCCCCTGCACCCAGTTAGGGGGGCCGGAAGAGGGCAGCGTATGCCCTCCTCCGACGCCCGATGCGCCTGCTGCGGGCAGGGAGAGCGGTTGTGATCTCCCTCTCCCTTTCCGCAGCCTCCTTCTGCGCGATAACTGTCTCGCAGAAGGAGACCACCGCGTCCCAGGACTCCTCACCGCCGACCATAGCATGGACTACGGCCGGCAGCGAGAGGTCACCGCCTACAACAGAGATGAGGGCACGGCGCGGCTCCTCCCAAGCTGCACACTCTGCAAGCGTATGCCGTGCCGTGGCCACCCGACAGTCGACGCAGTGGTGGCATCGAGCGTCCGGCTCCCTGCCTATGCGACACAAAAACCTCCCGAAGCAGCCATGCCCCGAGAGGACCTGCGTCGCACGAAACGACAGGGAGCCGTGCCTTCTCCCGAGCCAGAGGTCGAACACTGGCCGGATGGCCTCGATGGTGATGAGGCCGGCGGTAGGGCTCGAAAGCCTGTGCCGCCATTCCGCCACCAGGACCTCGCGCAGCTGCGACCGACGCAACTCCAGGTGTCGCTGCGTCAGTAGCTCACCGCGCGCCCGCGCGCCCTCGCGCCACCTATGCAGTGACGCGAGCACTTTCGCCTCCAGGTCCCACGGCGGAGATCCGGCCAGTGCGCAAGCCGCCTCGTAGGAGATCGTGCGATATCCCCTGATGACTCTGACGGCCATCACCCTCTGCGGCCTCCGCAGCAACAGTGATGGTGCTGGCCGTCAGGTCAGCCGCCCAGATCGGGGCCCCATAAAGGGCCATCGATCGCACGATCCCCACGTACAACCGCCTACAGGCGGTGCTCGGGTCCCCCAGATTGGGAAGCAGCGTTGACAGCGCCCCCGCCGTGCCCAACAACTTGGGCGCCAGCCGCCGGAAGTGGGGGCCGAAATCCCACCGGCTGTCGAGCACCAATCCCAGGTACTTCATGGTGGACTCGACAGCGATACGGGCCCCCCCGACCACGATGTGCGATCCCGGCGGCGGTGCTCGCCGGGGGCCATGAAAAACAATGGCCTCCGACTTGTTGAGGGCTACCTCCAGGCCGAGGCGCCGTATGCGGCTCACCACCTGTGAGACCGCAGCCGTCGCCAGCAACGCTGCCTCCCTGTGCGAGCTCCCCCGGGCAGTGACCAGTGTGTCGTCAGCGTAACACACCAGCTGCACTCCCGGCCGGAGCTCGCCCCTCAGCACCCAGTCGTACCCGATGTTCCACAGGAGCGGGCCCAAGACCGAACCCTGCGGAACACCGCACGACATGGGGCGCTGGTATCTGCCATCACGTCCCAGATAGGTGACACACCTTTCCGCCAAATAAGCCCCGACGACGCGGCGGAGGTAGGGAGGCACTCGATGAAAACGCAGTGCCTCCCGAATACAACTCCAGGGCAGGGTGTTGAAGGCGTTGGAGATGTCCAAGGACACCGCCAACAACACACCGCCCCGCGACACTGCTTCCTCTGCCAGGACTCTCACTCGCGATATCGCCGTGACAGTGGAACGCCCTTGCCGAAAGCCGTACTGGCATTCGGCCAGGTCCGGCCCCTCTCCGCACAAGTGGCTGACGAGGCGGGCTGAGACTATCCGCTCAAACAGCTTTCCCACCTCGTCGAGCAGCACTATGGGCCGGTACGCGGACGGCGAGTCCGCAGGGCGCCCCGCTTTCCTGAGCAGGACCAGACGACCAGATTTCCACTGAGCGGGAAACTGGCCCTGCTCAAGGCACGCCGAGTAGAGTCCTCTCAGTCGGGGATCCAGCTCCTTCAGAGCGAGTACTAACGCGCAGCCGTGAATCCCGTCGGGCCCCGGGGCAGTGTTCTTCGCCCGGAGCCGTGTCACGGCCGCCCTCAACTCTGGTTGTGTCACCTCTGCGACGCTGGCGTCCTCCTCGGGCTCTGCGGCTGTGGGCAGAGCCATCGGCGGCGGAGCGTGCTCCGCTCGTGCCGGGAAGAGGGCTGCGACCACGTCCTCCAGCAGCTCGGGTTGGAGACTCTCCGTAAGCGGGGGTGCCCATGGTCCGAGTTTACCTCGGACCGAGCGATAAGGACGCCCCCACGGATCCCCGTTGAGAGTCTCCAACATCTCCTCCCTGGCTCGCGTCTTCGCCTCGCCGATGGCCAGCCACAGAGCCTTCTTAGCCGCGCGGTACACCTCATACCGCGCGGCTTCTTCGTCAGGGACCCGACGACGTCTTCTCCGGTATCGGGTGTACTGGCGCCTGACCTCCACGCACGAGTCGCGCAACTGCGCGATCTCGGCGGACCACCAGTACACCTGGCGCCTTCTGGGTTGTGTGCGAACCCGGGGCATTGACGCGTCGCAAATTTGCGTCATCGCCCCGTGGAACCACTGCGCCTCCTCTTCGACGTCGACGGGTCCGGTCGTTGCCGACTCCCAGATCCAGGCCTGCACAATAGCGGCCTCCTCGAGTAGCTCCCTGTCGAGGCGCTTGCGCGCCCAACGCGGACCGTCCGTTCGCGGGGCCGTTGGATTGCGGCCGCCCGCGGTCTGGGGGGAGACGTCGAAACGGATATATCGATGATCCGACAACGTCTCCACCTCCACGGCGACACGCCAATCGCGGACACGGCTCGCGACAGCGGGGCTAGCGAACGAAACGTCCACTATAGAACCACCCCGCTGTCGCACGCACGTGTAGACCGAGCCCCGATTCAGGACGGTCAAGCCGGTCGTGACCGCCCACTCCTCCAACGCCTCGCCTTTGACATCGGTGACCGGGGATCCCCACGCCGCAGACTTGGCCTTGAGATCCCCGAGTAGCAGCACCGGGCGAGGGTGGTACCGGTTCACGACGGCACCCAACTCGACAAGGAAGCTCTCGAAGTCGGCGAGGCTCTTGTTGGGCGAGAAATACGCCCCAACAATGCCAACGCCGTCCGCGAGGGCGGCCACCCAGCCGTGACCTCGGGACGGGTCGACAAGAGCCCCGCCGATGATGGCCACCGAGCCGTCCAGGTCACCCACCCAATCATCTCGGGGGGGGACGTAATACGGCTCGGCGACCACAGCCACATGGATCGACCACTCTGCCATGCTCTGGAGTAAGAGATCCTGAGCCCTGGCAGAATGGTTGATATTGCCCTGGAGGAAATGGTATTGTGCCATTATACACAATCCATTTCCTCGGCACCATTCTTAGGCCGGGAATCGGCCGAAGAGCAACCAGGCTGTGGGGGGTGTACAGAGCCCCCTACAGCCTTGGTTGTCCCCTTCTTACTGCCCTTCTTTGGGGCGGGCGGGCAGGCCTTTCTTCCGACAACGTGCCCCGCGGGCCTCCCTGCATCCGTACAGAGGCTGCAGTTTGGCATCGCGGAGCATGCTGCCGCCTTGTGGCCGGGCTTACCGCAGCGATAGCATTGCTCGCTGCGGTCAGTTGCGGCGGCGCACCGTGCCCTGACGTGCCCAACGTCGAGGCAGCGGTAGCACCGCATAGCCCTGGGTTGCAGCAGCTTGACGCGTGCTGCAACCCACCCTACCAAAAGCCGGCCACTGACGGCGATCCTGTTCGCCGCCGCTACCGGACACCTCACTGTAATGGCGCCGAGCCCGGCAGCGTCGGCACGGATCTCGCCCGCCCGCACGTCACCCGGCGGACATCCACCGCTTCGTGCAACGGCCGCCACGACCTCCTCTGGGGTCGTCGAGTCGTCCAGGCCCTCGACTCGCAGTTCAGCGGTCTTCACTGGCCTGGACACTCGGACGTTCTCTTCCCTGAGGACTTCCCGCAATTTGGCGGCCAGGATGTCCGCCTTTTCGCTGCCCGAGGGGCCAGACACCTCGAACAGCCGCGCCCCCGTAACCGCCGACTTCATCCTGAAGCCGGTCGGTGTGCCAAGGTCGGGAAACGCGACGTTGGCCTTCGCCTGCGCGAGGACTTCCTTATAAGTAAGACCCCGCTCGATGGCTGCAGGCTGTAGTGTTAATACCACAGCCGCGGAGCGTGGGGCCTTACCCCTTCGGGACCTCCTCTTCTTTTTCCTCGGCGCGGGCTTGGGCTGAGCCGTTGCTGGTGGCGCACAGTGGTTCGAAATCGACGCTCCGTGGACATTGAAATCAAATTTTCTTTAGGCGAGAAATAAAAATCGGAACGGCTTTATTTCAGTATTATTTATAATATTTGGTAATATGACAGCTATAGACAGCACCATATTCGAAAAAAAAAAATGTAATATTTTTTTGTATGAAGAAAAACACAAAAGTCGTTTTTTCTCACAACTTAATAAAACTTAAAGCCTGCGGCTTACATGGGGTGTTGTCCCACATGAGGCGATTCCGAAATGCTATAACACGCACACCCATGCGCGCCGCTTCACTCACAGCAGAGTTTTTATGATTTTTACGTTGATTTAGGTGTGATCTTGAAAAATATACAAAGTAATTGACTTTAGTGTGCTAATTTTATTAAAAATAATGAGAAATAATGGAATATACAATATAAAAATACTAAAAAAAACACTCAAATAGAGACTCATTTACAATATACATAGATTTTGCAATATTTCTTATGATAATTTAATTCGTTGTTAGTAGATTATGTTAGTAGATACAAAGTTTGACTTCATAATTAACATAAAAAATATTTATTTTATTAGTACAAAAACTTATAACTAATACAGAAAAATACTAAGAATAGGCAATTGTATAATTGAGAAATATATAAAATTAACACAAAAACATCAAACATTAAAATCTGGTCTACTGAGTTTCGTCATCGCTACCAAAGAATTCAAAATCGGAATCCATCATACTTGGCACCTCAGCAAATTCAATGTTTTCCTTATCCATGGTATCCGGGTCAATTAAAAGAAGAGACTTCATTTCTTCAGTTAAATCATTTCTACTCTTATTTGTCAGTTTAGGTCGAATGCTTGACAAATATGGGTCTGAGGATACGATGAAACCATTAAAGATGTCTTGGTTTGTCGCTCTGCGACAAAATTTCCGCGTATGATGTTCCCTGAGTTTTCTAAAATCTTTGTTTCGGGCCTCAGATGCCTCTTCTGATAGCTTTCCTATAGGTAAAATGTTGAAATGTTTTATTATTTCGGCTCCATGCAGCAGAAGTTTGTGGATACTGGAAGGCATGAAATACCAGCCATAGAGTTCCACATACAGCTGCGTAGTTTGGCAAACAAATCAATATTAATAGACTGTCCTGATGATACAACACGGAGAACAGTTGCGAATTTTTGGATGAGCTCCTGATTCAATCCAGTGATATTTGCAGTCTTCTCAGGACACTGGAAAAATTTTCTAGCCGTGTTGCCATCATTCGTGGTTCCAGCACCTTTATATAAAAATACTGACATGAGAACATTATTAGATAAGTTTTATAATATTACACTAACTAGAAAACCCTTTGATATTATACAAAATAAATAAATCAACTAACCTTGTTTTACGATATCCACCAGGAGTCCCATTTCCTCTCGAAATTTTCGCTGTATCGTCTGTTTGCGACTTTTCAAAGCTGCTTTACTAGCTTCATCTCTGGCTTGCCATTTTTTTAAATCTAATCGGTAAGCGATATGCAGCAGGCATTCCATGGATCTGATCCATGCATGCAAAGTCGACAAACCGTACTTGTCAATATCAGATGATACAGATTTTCTAAAATATGTATGAATAAAAAGGTTAAAAGTGTTTTTCAATTAAATAAAAAAAATGATATATATTTTAACATAGATTTCCAATATTCAACTTACATGTGAATCTTCTCCAAATCATTCATTTCACTTGGTACAGCTTTACATATGTTACATGTTTGCATAGAGGTTTGTGACAGGTGAGACGCTATTTTGCCATCTATCATGGTCATTAACATTGAATGTTTAACTTGTATATTATTTTCAATGATAGATGGCTTTAATGCTTTAATTTCAGCATCGATCAAACCCATTTCCTCCTTCATGTCCAACTTATTTTCGCTGACAAACTTGAAATAAATTGGTCTGCAAAGCATTGTAGAAGAAGGTTTTGGGTTTTCCCAGACCAAATCGTCACCACACATCAATTGCAAGGGCACAAAAGAGCACATAAAAACACTAGAGTCATCTTCATCTGCATTCATGCATTGCTTGTAGTTGCTTTGATTTGACGCACCATCGAAGCCCCATTTGCAGATTAAGATGAGTTCTTTATCTTGCAAATGGTCCAAGTTTAATGTTTTGGCAAGTCGAGTGACAGTGATGTCCAAAATAGCTTGAAGTTTTACTTTAACTCCTCGTTCGGTCACTTCAATATCGCTCTCAGGAGGATATTGAATTGATTTCTTAGCGTTTAAAACTGAATAATATGTTGGGTACAAATCTACTCCACTTTCTTTCGCAGTTTCCCTTAAAGTTATATACTGCCACTTCGACAATTTCAAAGAAATCAATATACCCAACGCTTTCTCTGATGAATACTTGTTAGTAGTTGTCTTGCCTTTCAAAAAATTCTTGATCTCTGCTGCTTTTTCAGGATGCTCGGTAATATATTTTATTAAATCTTTCACGTCCTCATTCTCCTCACCACAACTCACTGCAGCAGCATATGCAAGTTCCTGAGAGTCGTGCGTTAAAAGTTCTTCTATTCTTCTCTTCTTCTGTTTTTGGCATAATTCTGAGAAAGGTTTTCTTGGGCTCCTTTTTAGTGTTGTAGTGCTAACAGTACATGTAGTTACTTTGGACGTGGATGCACCTTTATTTATACCACTAGCACTTGAGGTTGAAGGTTCAACAGTATCAGTAACAGAGTCGATTGATACCAATCCAATTTCTTCACTTTGTACAAATCTGTCTGTAATGAAGTTGGGCCATTTGATCTCTTTTTCTAGCCAAGTCTCATACTTCTTGACGAATGTATGCATCGTTCGATTACACGATTTCCAATTTCTATGCAAAACACACAAATACACTTGACAAAACTGTTTTAATTTTTTTTGTTCTTCTTCAGAAAAATTTGTCGCTTTGGTTAGAAGTGCTTCTAACAAAATACTGGGCTGCGAAAAGCAACTTTTGTTTTTCACAAATATGAATATGTCCAAATTTGTATAAAATCCTTCCATGATAATAAGTAAGTACGTAAGCAAGAAGTTTATGTTATAGCGCGAACAGTTGCTGACAAAAACTAATGATTTTGACGCTGTTGTCCCTATTTATATAAAGTACCCTCTCAATCGTATCTTAATTAATAGTAGTTAGTTAAACACTTCGTAAAAATAGCCCTTAACTAATGTATCTTAACTCGTTAACAATATTTGCAATTTGCACTAATGAGATGAAACTAAATTACTATCATTAATATAAAAGTTAATTAGTATGCATTTAGCATTGATTTCCTGTTAAACTTGAGATTACGAACAGCTTACAACAAACAATCATTACTATGTAATTATCGTTTCCAGTTGGTATGTGTACGTATCCCAAAGATATCAAATAATATGTATTAAATTCCTTCGAGATATCCACTGAATTTCTTGAAGTTGATCTGACTGAAGTGGTGAAATAATATATTTCTTATTTATACAATAAAATTGCCTATTCTTAGTATTTTTCTGTATTAGTTATAAGTTTTTGTACTAATAAAAATATATTTTTTTAATGTTAATTAAGAAGTCAAACTTTTTATCTACTGACATAATCTACTATCAACGAATTAAATTATCTTAAGAAATATTTAAAAAAATATTTTTATTGTAAATGGGTCTCTACTTGAGTGTTTTTTAGTATTTTTATATTGTATATTCCATTATTTCTCATTATTTATAATAAAATTAGCACACTAAAGTCAATTACTTTGTATATTTTTCAAGATAACACCTAAATCAACGTAAAAATCATAAACACTCTGCTGTGAGTGAAGCGGCGCGCATGGGTGTGCGTGTTATAGCATTTCGGAATCGCCTCATGTGGGACAACACCCCATGTAAGCCGCAGACTTTAAGTTTTATTAAGTTGTGAGAAAAAACAACTTTTGTGTTTTTCTTTATACAAAAAAATATTACATATTTTTTTTTTCGGATATGGTGCTGTCTATAGCTGTCATATTACCAAATATTATAAATAATACTGAAATAAAGCCGTTCCGATTTTTATTTATCGCCTAAAGACATTTTGATTTCAATGTCCACGGAGCGTCGATTTCGAACCACTGTGTGGCGCCGCCTTCTTCTTACGACCCCGTTTGACGACCGTCGTCCAAGCCTCCGTGGGCTGGGATGCGGTCGCCGGGGTCGCAGTCGAGCTGGGAGGGGGTGCTGACGCACCCTCCGCGGGCTTCTTGGGCCCCTCCGCGGGCTTTTTGCCCCCCTTTCCAGCATTTGCCGCCACAGTTGACGGCCCAGGCCTGGCGGCCTCCTCCTTCCTCCGTTTGTCCGCCGGAGGCCGGAGGCTCCTCCCGGCACAGGGGAGAAGCCTTGACTCCAAGGCCTCCAGGCGGGCATTCATCATGCCCCCACACTGCTGCATGCAGATGCGGACGATCTTCTCGATCTCCGCAGCAGGCGACAGTGCAGGGGCAGGGGCCGACGACGGGGCCGCAACTACCGGAGAACTGGTAGCTGCAGGAGCTGCACGCTGCCGGACTGGCCTCTGTGCGGCGACTTCCCTTTTCAGGTCCTCTAACTCTGCTCGGAGACGGCCGTTCTCCTCCCACAACTTCGCCGTCTCCTCAGAGCAGGTACGATCAAGGAGGACCTCAGCCGCCTCCTTGATGCCCTCAGCCGCCTCCTTCAGGGCACGGGTGAACGTGCCCTTCAAGCTGCCAGATTTAGTGGCAACTTTCAGGACCACGTCCACGCCGTCCAAAACTTGGCGACTGAGCGCCGCCGCCGTTAAGTCCACTCCGGAGGCCGCCTGAGCGGCCCGCCGCTCACAAGCCTGCCGACCCAGCTCGCCAACCTCGTCCGCTGCGACCGCTTTCCGCTGCGCCCGCTTTGCAGCGTTTGCCTCCGCTTTATTGCTGTCTAGCAATAGCGGGGACGCAGCGGAATCTCCGCTCAGGTCAGCATGCATGGTATCGTCGCTGTCCACCTCTTGCCGATCCAGGCGGACCACCGGGATCGGCGTAGCCGGCCGCAAGAACCGACCCCTTTGGTCGCGCTGTGGCACCACTGCGCGACCACCTCTTCTAGATGTCGGCACCTTGGCGGCCGACAACTCCTCCTCGCTTGAGGGGTTTACACCCTCCCCGCGTGATCGCTTCCCCCAGAACTTCGAGCGTGAGCCTCCTAGGCTTTCACTGCCGCTTTCGGCAGACTCCTCAATCTCCGCCATAATTGGCCCATCTTCTTTTTTATTTTGTTTGTGAGTGTTTTTCGAATCCATTCAGTTCCCACGAGACAATATAGGTATGGAATGTCCACCGGGCAGAGCCTAGGTACCCGGTAAGCCTACATACTGCAGAGTGCGGCAGGTGCTCTGCAGGGGAAGCGCTAACGACTGGACTCCCTCCAGCCATGCATCCTCTCACCGCGCTTCAGAGCTTAGGATTGGGGGTTTTTTATCTTAGAGGTATCCTTCCTCTGGGCCGGGCGGTTAAGCCGAGCCCCCGACGACGGCCTTAAACATGCCTCCGTCCGCTGTCCGGACAACCCGACTCAGCGGACCCGTCGGGAACTCTCTCTTCAGGATTGCTCCGTGAAGAGAGAGCAACTGCCGCTTTGGTGCGCCTGCACCGCAGCGGCATTGGTCGCATCCTTCGCCAATCGACGACTGTCGATCGGACAGGAGCGACCCCAACTCAGACGTTCCTCCACAGTGCCCTCTGATAATCAGAGGGACACGTGGAGGAACCGTCGTGGAGCAATACGCTCCCCCTCCCCCGCAGAAATCCGCCACAGACAATAGCCCCTCCGACATGGAGAGACTATTGGCCGTGCCCAGGGTGCACCGGCACGACAACTGCTCTTTCCCCCGAACGCATTCGTAAGGAACCAGCAGCCGTCAGGCACACGAGGTTTTCTGCACGCACCCCATTCACAACTAACCTATCCCTACTAAATACAGGCTCCGAACCAACTTTCGTAACGAGACGCATCCGTACTATTATTGACCTCACTCTCGCAACGGAAGGCGTTTCAGAAATTATAACTGGGTGGCAGGTCTCTGATGAGACTTCCTGCTCAGACCACAGGTGTGGACCGACCACAGGCGAAAATTCTGTGGTAACATTGAATCGTGCCAACAAGCAAACAGGGTAAGGAAATTACTGGCACAACAGAACACACCCGAGGCCGCCACGCTCCGGAAACCCGATAACACGCTGACCACATCACCTGAAGAAGCGAAACGTGTCCTAATAGAAACTCACTTCCCAGGAAGCGTATTCGCGCAGGTAACCGAATGGCTAGACGTTATACAAGCACCAGCAGAAGTTGATTGGTATTATGCAGAGAGGATGATCACGCTGGAAAAAATCCAGTGGGCCATCCGAAGCTTCCAACCTTTCAAGGCACCAGGTCCTGATGGAGTGTTTCCTGCCTTACTGCAGTGGGGCGGGACTTCTGTTGCAACAAGACTGGTGCCTTTAATGAGGGCGTGCCTGGCTTTTAGATACGTGCCTAAAGGATGGAGGGAAGTGAAAGTCATTTTCATTCCAAAGCCAGGTAAGAGTGACTATACAAACGCCAAATCCTATCGACCAATCAGTCTGACCTCCTTCTTGCTAAAGACCATGGAAAGACTGTGCGAAAGAGAACTACGAGATGGCGCTTTAAAAACATTACCACTGCATGGTAACCAACACGCATACAGCTCAGGTAAGTCGACAGAGTCTGCTCTTCACCTGGTGGTGAGCCAAATAGAGGACGCGATCCACCAGAAAGGCTCCTGTCTGGGCACTTTCATAGACATCGAAGGAGCCTTCGACAAAACAAACTTCTCCAGCATTAGTGCCGCCCTCTCCAAGCACGGAGTAGAACAGGTATTAAATGACTGGATTACTAATATGTTAAGTAAGCGAGTAGTTCGACTAGAGGAAGAGCAGCAGTTGGCCTTAATAGCCAGGGGCTGCCCGCAGGGAGGAGTGCTCTCCCCTCTTCTGTGGAATCTGGTGATAAATGACCTTATCACCTAACTCAACGCACATCGGTACTATACAATAGGCTATGCAGATGACCTCGCAATCCTGGTGCCTGGGAAGGTGACTGGTACGATTTGCAACCTAACGCAGCAAGCACTACGCATCGTGGAGAGATGGTGCGGAGAATATGATCTATCAATAAACCCCACTAAAACTGAATTAGTCATATTCACACAAAAGCGAGTTCTAAGCCACTATCGCCTACCTAAACTATTTAACACTGAACTCCAGTTATCTAACGAGGTTAAGTACCTGGGGGTCATCCTAGACAGTAAGTTAAAATGGAGCAATCATCTAGACTACAAACTAAACAGGGCATGCATCACCTTCTGGCAATGCAAGAAAATGATAGGTAAGAAGTGGGGCCTATCTCCCAAAATAATACTATGGCTATACAGCGCAATAATTCGGCCCATGATCATCTACGGGGCCGTGGTGTGGTGGACCCGCACAAAGCTAGGTACAGCCGTAAACAAACTTCAGCGCATGCAAAGGCTAGCCTGCATGGCAACGACGGGCTGCATGAGGACTACTCCGACTGCGGCGCTGGAAGCCATACTGGGACTCCCTCCGCTCCACCTGTTCATACAACAGGAAGCGACGATGGCAGCAGTCCGTCTTAAAACACTGGATCTCTGGGGTAAGAGAGTAACACAACACACTGCTCTGCTCGAGGAGCTCAACAACGAACTCCCCATAACAAAAGCAATCAATGACCGGATACCCAAGCAATTTATCTTTGATAAAAAATACAAAATCCAATTGCATGAAGATCACCGCTGTGAAGGGCTGTGCCCCACAGAGCTACGGGTCTTCACCGATGGATCAAAAACAGGTACTAGCACGGGTGCGGGAATCTTCTCAGAGGATCTCAACATTCCCCCCCCCGACCGGACTCGGTGTCAAGCGGACGTGTTTCTGTACTCGAGAGCATTTTTATTTCGGAAAAATTGTCTAAAGTGTAGTAAACAGTTTCAAAGTTACACCAGTATTTGCGCAACAAAAGCATTAACAAGCAGTGAAAAAACTGTAAGTGTGCACAGACTATCACCGGAGATATTAACAAAAACAATTTCAAGTTTCTAAAAGTGAACGTTAAAAATTTCTTTGTCTCTGTGTCGAAGTGTGTGACCTTTGAACGGGCCTATGACACACGTATCGATCCTAAAAGGTATCAGCAACGGAACATCAAATTCGACAAAACTTACATAGCTTCGGTGGTCTAGAGGCGTAAGCCGCTATCACTCGACGACGACGTGAGAAGTCGTGAGTTCGAGCCTCACTGTCTGCAAGCACTTTTTGTGGAACATTGAAGAATTCTTTGGGGATTGTTTGATAGTGCCCTGCTCGCTCACGCAAAATTTCCGTCCACCGGCAAAAGACAAAAGTATTAATACGTTTACCTCCTGCGCGAGTGAACGCTTGGTACTTGACATCACTGCGAGCTACGTGTGTCAGCGCTCACCCCACAGAAGCGCTAGTGCAGACAGACATCCACCACTGCTCCTTTATACTACTGTGCTCCTAGCACTATGAACTCGCAACTAAACAAGTCTGCGTCGGATACGGAACTTAATCTGGTGGGCAGTGGAAATATAACACCGACTAATTATGTATTTAGAAGAATGAAGAGAAGCAGAGAGGATACGGACGACAGTCTGACTGAGCAATTAAATGAATTTAAAGAAGAAATAAGAAAGATGATGACACTTTTTACAGCTAACCATGGCAGTGAAATGATGAAAATCACTTCAACTCTGAAGGAAATTCACCTATCTAACTGTAACATAGAAAACTCGATCGCATCTCTTACTGCACAAAATGAAGAATACAAACAGAAAATTATCCAGTTGGAGAACCAAGCCACAGAAGATAAAAAAAAATTAGTTATATTGGAGAATAAAATAGAGGAGATGCAGATTGGAAGTAGAAAAACTAACTTTGTTATAAAAAACGTTCCGAGGATAAATAATGAAACAAAAGAAGATCTGATAGCAATGGCCTTATTTTTATCCCAAACGATTGGCTGTAACGTCAACAGATATGACATCAAGGACATTTACAGAGTGCGCGGTAGAAACTTGGAACAGCAAAGATCCCCTATAGTTGTGGAAACGGGCTCCACCCTTCTAAAAGCTGAAATAATGAAAACAGCTAAGGTTTTTAATATAGAACAAAAATCTAAACTATGCTGCAAGCATCTTGGCTTTAAAACGCAAGAAGATGACCCCATATTCTTATCAGAGCATCTGACTACCAAGGGTTCCCGTCTGCACTTTCTGGCACGAGATTTAGTTAAATCTGGATCCTATAAGTACTGCTGGACGTCATACGGCAACGTGTATGTAAAAAAGGAAGATCAAGCACCAACCATCATTATTAAAAGCGAGGAGCAAGTCCACAAACTAACACTAGCTAAATGACTATTTGTACGTTGTAGCTTTTATTACTATTTCTTTCATGTACTACATAGTGTAAGCTCACTAGTATTATCTTGTATCGTTAAAATGTATAACAGTTCATTTTATATAGGATGGCTGTATTTTTATATTGTCTTTGCGCTGGTTGCTATAGTTGTTGATCTAGTTAAAAATATGTTTGATTTATTGTTGTCTAACATCTTTGTGTCTCACTCTTACAAATACAATTCATACATGCATACATATACTCCCAATATACATCCATACGACACACTCTCAACTTTCACACAATGTTACACCACATACACAAATCACGTACACTTCTATACCCTATATACCTTATTGTACACTAAATATATAAAAAAAACAAGAGGACAAGATCTCTCAGATAATATAATATATGCTTGTAATCCTGATTGTAGCTTGGTTAATAACATTGGACACAAACGCTCTGAAATGACGTTGTACTCTAGCATGCCCTTAGAATGAGTGATTCATTACAAAATATTACTGAGATAGATAAAATAGAGGCTGCACGAGCTTTTGAATGTGACTGCGCAGAGCTCAATAAAACACATTTTAAATGTAAACAAAAATGACTTATCCATTTTATCTCAGAACATAAGGAGCATATATTGTAATTTTGATGATTTCTTGTTGACGGTATCTGTCATGAAATTTGAAGTGGACATCATTATTTTAACAGAGTGCAGGCTGAACGCAAATAAACCTATTCCACAATTAAGTAACTACCAATCGTATATGACTACACGGCAGCTGAACCAAAATGATGGAGTCGTAGTTTATGTAAAAAGCACACTAAAACCCCGAGTTAAGGAAATCTCACTATCACAAGCCTCTTGCCTACAGCTAGACGTATTAAATAACATTATCCTATGTATCTATCGATCTCCATCAAGTACTAATACTGATAGTTTCATAGACTCACTCAATACTCATCTAGACTCCATAACTTCACAAAAAAGTATTGTTATCGCGGGTGACATAAATATTAATATTATAACGAAGCCGACCGAACAGTCTCATGAACAAAAAAATAGAACAAACTACCTCAACATGCTGTCTCTTCATGGTATCCTGCCTGGGCATTTGCTACCGACTAGAGATAAAACCTGCCTAGATCACTTTATGTTAAAAATAAATAAGAAAAAGTTTTCCGCTACCATTGCTATCCTACATTCTACCATCACAGATCATTTCACAACTCTTCTAGTTTTGTCTAAGCAAAAATATAAACAGGCTATACCTAAAACTACTACTTCACTTAACTATGAACAGGCTTTAACACAGTTACAAGAGAGGAACATGAGTGATTTGCTTTTTTGTAATGATCCGGATGACTTATGTAAACTCCTGTTGCAATCTCTTACAGATACTATTAACTCGAACACAACTACAATCAATATTCCCAGCAGCAAACGCATTATCAAACCATGGATAACTAAAGGAATATTGCGCTGCATACAGAATCGTAATAAATTTCAAAGGAAGCTTCGGCTTGACCCGGATAACTTAATTCTAAAAATAACTTACACACGATATAGGAATTATTGTAACAATTTACTAAAAAGGTTAAAAAGAAAATACGAAAAAGAGCTTCTTTCAAATTCAATAAAAAATTCAAAACAACTCTGGAAAAATATCAAATCTATAACATACACTAATAAAACAGATAATCAAAATACAGAATTGCTAAACTTAAAGTCATCCCCCACCGAATCTATAAATTTCATCAATAATTATTTTGCTAATATAGGCTATGAGCTAGCTCAGCAAATTCAACCTGAAACTACGAATTACCCTACTCCACTCAGTGATGCACTAACACAAGCTAATTCTTTTGTGCTTCTCGAAACCGACTGTGATGAGGTATATAGAACTCTAATGAATCTTAGGTCCAACAGTGCTTCGGGCTGGGATAATATATCCACAAAGTTTTTAAAACACACAAGCATGGTAGTGGTCCCCATCATCACACATCTTGCAAATCTGTGCTTTACGAAAGGAATTTTCCCGGCCCCGTTAAAAGAAGCCATAATCACGCCAGTGCACAAGGGTGGAGATAGAGACGATATCAGTAATTATAGACCAATTTCAGTTTTAACTGCTTTATCAAAAATTATTGAAAAACTAATAAATACTAGACTACTAAATTATTTAAACAAATTTAATATATTATCCGACTCGCAATACGGCTTCAGAAGAAATATGTCTACGGAAGATGCTGTTAGTGCTCTGTCCTCTCTAATAACCAAACATCTAGACAATGGACAAAAGAGCCTCACTGTCTTTTTAGACCTCAAAAAGGCGTTTGATACCGTCTCTACCTCTATTCTTGCAAACAAACTGGAAAAGATTGGCGTTCGGGGAGTAGCTCTTGACCTTTTAAAGGACTACCTTTCAAACAGGACGCAAAGAGTGAAGATTGGCCAGCATATCAGTGGTGACGCGGCTGTATTGTTCGGAGTTCCCCAGGGAAGTGTTTTGGGCCCAACCCTCTTCTTAATATATATAAATGACCTCTGTAGTATGATAATACCTAATGCTAAAGTTTTCTCCTACGCCGACGATACAGCCGTTGTCTTCTATGGGAGCTCTTGGCACGAAGTCAAGGATCATGCTGAGGCAGGTATCTCTCGTGTCGCTGAATGGCTAAAATTCAATCTCCTAACGCTAAATACCTCCAAAACCAATTTTATATGTTTTAGCATTTCTAAGCGTAATGAACCAACTGATGAGTTTGGTATCGTTATACATTCATGTAAGGGTGCATACGGCAATCATTGTGACTGCCCAAATATTCGCAAAGTTACCGAAGTTAAGTATTTGGGTGTAGTAGTGGATAATAGACTAACCTGGTACCCTCATGTAGAGCAAGTTACCGCCAGAATTAGAAAGATAAGTTGGTTGTTCAAAACCCTAAGACATGTTGCACCAGTGGTAAAAGCGAACAACCAAAGCCCGTCAAAAAATTTACTCACACAAGTTTACCTTGCACTTGTACAATCTGTGCTCGGATACTGTATTCCGGTTTGGGGAGGTACAGCAAAGACCAAATTAATCCATCTAGAACGAGCACAACGCGCACTCCTAAAGATTATGCATTTTAAAAAGCTTAGATTTCCTACTGTGGACCTTTATTAGATCAGTGATGTACTCTCTGTCAGAAAGCTATTCATAGTTCGAACAGTATTAAAAAAGCACAAGTCTTTGCCCTTTAATGCGGGTATTACCGCGAAAAGAAGAAAGTTTAGCATAGCGGATATACCTTCAACTAAGACCAAATTTGCATGTAATCAATATAGTAAACGATCAGCTCAATTGTATAATAGAATAAATAAAAAGCTAAATATACACTCGAAAATAAAATATGATTGTCAAGAAACACTAGTTAAGTGGATAAAACCACTTACGTATGAGGACACAGAAGCATTGTTATAGTACGGAATTATTCACATACACACAGACACACACACCCACTTATACTGACACACACGCCCATACACACACACACAGACACACACACACACAGTCTTTAATATACTCTCTTTTTAAATTCTTATTTTGTTAAACTAGATTTAGTATTCTGAACTAAACTTTAACTTTAATTTTAAAATATTGTGTTAAGTATCACGCTATACAAAATAGGGAGGGGCGGAGTCTTCTACTACAGGCATTATTTGTCTAAAAGAAGATTCCGAACACAACAATTGTAAACCAATTATTTGACACAATAAATTTATTTATTTATTTTATTTATTTTATAACATTCATATAGCCACACCATTGGGGGTCCACAACACAGTGTTTCAAGCTGAGTGCATGGGCATTTCCCTGGCGACTTCAGCCATCATAAACAGGGAAGTTAGGGACCACTCAATACGCATATCTCGGACAGCATGGCCGTCCTGCAAGCTCTGAACAGTCACACAGTTAACTCTGGTCTGATTCTCGAGTGTCACCAACGTCTCAACCAGGTTGGTAGATACAATAAGGTAACCATACAATGGATCAAAGGACACAGAGAATCCCGAGGCAACGATGCAGCGGACGAACTCGCCAGAAGGGGGTCGAGTATGATAACGATAGGACCTGAACCTATTGTACCACTCCCCTTCGGTCACCTACGCAATCTGGTAAGAAAACGTACTAATGATAAACATCACAAGCTATGGGTTGACCATACTGAGTGCAGGCAGGCCAAAGAGGCACTTCCCTCTATTGATGGCCGTTTCACGAAAAAAGCCCTAAGACTTACTAAACAGCAGTTGCGTACAGTCACAGCCGTCACAACTGGCCATGGGTCTTTTAATAAACACCTCTATGTCATAGGAGTCACCGACAGCCCACTTTGCAGAGCCTGCATGGAGGAGGACGAGACAGCAGCACACCTGCTACTAAGCTGCCCGGTAGTGGCTGATTACAGGGCTAAGTACTTCGGTAACCCAGGTAGGTACCCTTTGCGAGATAGTAACACCAAGGCGTTGCTGGCCTTCCTTGGGGAGCTGGGGTGGATCGAATGACACATTTGTCCCACCTGCACGCAAAATACGCGCTTAGTCGTGGAGTTGCGGAAACCAGCCCGAGTTACATACATACATACATACCATCTTTTAAATTTTTGTGGCCATTCAATACCAGGCCACGGTCATCGGACCGTACTGCCTAGTTCTACATTAATTTAATTTAAAAATTATATTAATATGCTATGAACCTCAACGACGTTATTTAAAACTTTATGAAATAAATACAGTACCTAGGTAAACAATTTCGTTCCTAAAAGATCCATTGCCAAGCCCTCAGACCGTAGAACCATGTAAGATACGTCGACCGTACCCGAAAAACATTGAAATAATAATTCTGTGGTAAGGATCAAACAAGAAATTAAGAAAAAGTTAGCACAAGCCTTGAAGCCATGCCAAAAAAAAAACAGTTCTACACACCTTAAATTATAACATTAATAAGATTCTTCCTATTAGTAGTACAATGAAGTCTAGTACCCATCTAGTACATACTCACTTATTATCAGCCTTACCTGTTGAAAGTATTTACTTCATGTTAGTGTGTGTGTGTGTGTGTGGTGGAAATTAGATACAAAGGGTAATGAAGATACAATAAAAAACTTGAGGAAAAGTTCATAGTTTAATGGGGGAGCCCTGGTGAGTCACTGGGACAATAGCGATCACCAGGGCTCCCCATAATCAACACGTTCTCTGAGCCATGCCACATATACGCTTGCGCCGGTGGTGCTGCTGGTGCAGGCCGGGGTACACTTCTGCAAAGTGAAAATTGTGATTTGTAGATAAAAATAACTTCTGAACATACCTAAATTGAAAACCTAAATGTAACAACTTTCTTGAATGTTCTACGCCCTAGAACATTCAAGTATGTTTGTTACAAAAAGTTTTAAGGGTAAAACTAATAAAAATGTACTTAATAGGACCTCTTGGTTTCATCATTATCTATGGCTTTAATAACTTTAACCTTTAACTATGGACGTGCGGTCTCACAGGCCGCTTGCAGTTTGCGATTCTCGCCTCCCCCACCTCCCGCGTACCCCACGCGTATGCCCGCGTCAGTAGCTTCGGTTTTAGTGGCGAAACGACCGTTGAGAGTGAAGGTAACGTCGCCGGCTGAATATTGCGTAAGTAAATTCAATTTATAATTTGAGTGCGGTCTGTGAGACCGCGCGCCCACGTTTGTGTTGTAAATTACCGCTGACGGTGATTTTGTTTGTTTTAGATTTAGTAAGTCAAAATGTCAAAAAACGATCAATTTACGACTGCAGGCAAACGAACATCGAGTTCGTCGACTCAGAGAGCCAGTAAAATATTGCGATTAGATGATCCTACTTTTGAAGACGAGTTTCAACGATTGCTTTTAGAATCGGATCAGGGCGAGAGCGATGGGGATGTTGATGATTGTTTGTTTTATGAAGCCGACATTGAAGAAAATCGTTTGAGTGAAGAAGAGATTATTGAAGTAAGTGGTAGTACTTCCGGAGCTGACGGTGGCATACGGAGATTGGACAGTGAAAGTTCAGATGACGACAATATACCTATAGCAGAGTTACGACCTTCAAAGTATTACTATGGTAAAAATCGCTACAAATGGGCTACAGCCTATGCCCACCAAAGATAAAACGAAAGACGACCCACTCTTGTGTAGGCTGTAAGCAGGCAATATGCCTACAGTGCTCTAAGCCGTTATGCAAAGACTGCCAATAAATATGGCCAACTTGGGTTCTTGTCAAAATTTTTATGTTTAGTTCTGAGAAGATTATATTACGATTTTTATGTTCTTTGTTCCTTATATTTTATTGTAAAAGAAATTAAACTAATTAAAAAAGTGTAATATAAAAAAAATGTGTGGGAGTGGTGAGTGTGTAAGTGATGTAATGTGTGTATGTCACACCAAAAAGTAAAATATGCAGGTTGTGTGTCCTCCTAATAAAAAAAGTAAATTAATAGAAAATATTCGGGCGCCGTGGAGGTAGCACACAGTATAAAAAAAAATAAAGATTACCGGAAAAGTTGAGCGGAAGAGTCAGACCTTTAATCTGCCGGTGGGAGGCTAAATGAGAATAAAAAAAACAACTATTATTTTGTCCTTTCTCTATTTAATGGCCCGTAGCTCCACAGTAATACACCATTTACTAAATAAACCTTATTTAGATTGTAACATTTCTAGGTTAATGGTGATGTTAAGTGTGATATCATTGCATCTTTGTCTAATTATGTAGGTATTAATAAAAATAATGGAAAATTCCTACCAGATTGCTGGCTTTTAAAATAAGTTTAACTTAAACCAACTGGAAGCGATGAGTTATGAAGGAGTCCCCGTTGCCAAAATGGTCCAAAGAAAAAGTATTTTCAGCAACAAAATCCAAATTTAGAAATAAAGGAATAAGGAAAAAAAAACGCCGAATAATTAGGCTGGAACAAAAATTAAAAGGTTAAATACACCGGAGACGTTAATATTCAAACACGTGGACGCGTGTGACATTTCGACAAAAACTTTCCCTTTCAAATAAAAATCAATGCATGTGCGCTAACGCAATAACAATATAGCGTGCGATAATCACCGTACAGAGACAGAATATCTGAAAACAAAATTCAAACTTGATAAGAATCCTATTCGAAATCGAGACTGACATTATGTCCAGAGGAATTTTATCTTACCGAAAATTGAGGGCAATCCTTCTCACTTCATCGTCCTTTGTTGTAATATTTATCGATTTGCCATTATTAGGCTGTAATTATCCGAGATTACTACGGATTTTTGAAAATATCGACGACAGTGAAAATTAGGTTTCTGTCATCTTTGAATAAGGATCGTAAAGTGTCAGGCGCAGCAGCTACCACAGATCACAAACCGGAACAAAGTGTCGTTCGGAAATCGACTACAACCACAAACGTAGATTAACTATAACCGTGGGTTGTATAGAAATCGCCTAAAAAACCAAATCGCATGTGACGAGATTTAAAACTCGTTACAAAAGGCATTTTACTGTGGTTATATACTTATAAAGTGATCTCAAACTAAAAAGTCTGAAAAGTGCCTTTGATTGTTATATCGTTAGATTTAGTTTATAATTTATATTATTTTTCATTAAAATTACTTCTTTTATTTATCTTTAGTAACTCTCCTAAGGGATAAAAACAAAAAATAATACAATACTTACTCATCAAGATAGAAACCAGCCCGTAAATGTAGCGGTCTGTGAGGCCGCATGTCCATAATAGTGTAACAAAAATGGAACGTCCATAGTTAAAGGTTAATTGAAGAGAACTATTTAGTCTAAATGTAAAAGTTTTACCCTAGAATCTAGGGTAAAACTTTTAGAGGGACGTAGTTGGACGGATTGTTTTTTGTCAGGGAAATAATATAGTAACATCCCAAAATTAACTTGGAAGTAATGATTTGCTTAATAATGTTATAACTCCTTGCTAACTGACCTCCAGTAATTTGATGCCTGTTCCAAAGCCTATTACTAGGTACCTACTTACATTGTTTTTGTGTACACAAAATATACATAATGTAAACAATGTCCAGAAGAAGGTTACTGATCAATTTAACTGAAATGCCTAATATGAGATGGTATGAATTTGCACTTGGGTGAGTATGTACTCACCGCATCTCCATGTACGCCCCGTCCCACAACTGTAATACAGAAACAATATTTCATTACAATGATATTAGGTAGTAAATCTAGTAACTAGTAACATCATGAACAGTTCCAAAAAACACTCACTTGCACCCAGGACCAACTTCAACAGCAGGTATTAACTTTCCAACATGATTGACATGTTCCTCTCTTTTCAACTTCTTTTCCTTAATAACGTCTGCTTTTTTTACTTTTCTTGGTCTTTTGCGAGGCCAAGAAGGATTATTATTTTCCATTTAAAACAATAAACAAATAAACAGGGTAAGGTAAAAACTATTACAAAATATTTATACAACACAAAACCCGCGAAAACTAACTTTGTTTTGACACTTGACAGCTAGGTTTTTTTTTTCATAAACAACCTATGTCACTGACAAAACTTCTTTTTGTCGAAACAACGTTGACAAAGGTCGTTTTTGAAGAATTGGTACACCGAAAAAACGCAAATATAAATATAATATAATAAGTTTAAAGTACAATTAGAAAGCTTACGAATTCCTTTACAAGATGGCGTAACTAACTCATTTCATGTCTTTTTTGACAAAGGTTGATTTTGAAATAATGTCTTCACTTGTTTTTATGCTTTTTGTGTAATGCCAAAATAAAATACACGGGAAAGTGAAAATATTGCCATCAGAAAAAACTTTTTGAATTTTAGTGACATTCCTGGTTTTGCACCTGTACTCTTCACATGGTGTGCCAAAATAGCATTTTTTTATAAAACGGATAAACTTTCCATTATGGACCGTCGATTTGGAAGTTCATATTTTTTTGAAGATAGTACTCATAAATATAAAGCATTTTACAAATTTTGCAGTTGCGGAAGTTCACAGTTCACGAGATATAATTTCTAGAAAAAAGAGATTGTTTTTAGTAGGTTACCCGGATACTAAATATTTGGCTTATTTGGTAGGGTAGCAAGATGTATAAACTTTGGTTGTAATTTCATTTAAGACAATTTGATAGTTTCGGGTAGCTTGATAAAAGAAAGAAAGAAAAAGAGTTTATTAGCGCCAAGCGTGTCGCATATCAACAAATACAATAATAAAAATTACAAACGTTTTGTAAGTTGGAAAGATATGAGTCACATTTGCGCTAAACGGCCATCGCTCAGTATAATGCTGGGGTTTGTGTGTGAGACAGAGCCACAGCGATGGTTTTCACCGACATCGAGCGTTGAGAAGAATGACGTCGATTGGGGCAGCATAAAAAGTAATTAAAACGAAATAAATAAACAAAAAATACAACGTTTAGAAAATGGCAACAGATTGTTGCGCAGACGATAGAACGTGGCTGACAAAAAAGGGACGCGCGCAATACTAAATAAAAAAACTTATGTTATCCGTGCCCACATACCAGACTAAAACTAAATTACATGCCGCATGCGCACGCCCACATTATGGCTGCAGTAAACTAAATTGAACTGATTTTTTTGTGGGATTTTCTAGTTAGCGAATACTGCATTAAATAAAATCATCTTTATTTTCCAACAAAAAGTAATTTCCGTGGAAAATTGACGAAGTCAAAAAACGATGATTTTAGGCTACTTCGCATTTTCATTTTAGGCTACTCTGGTCGAATTTTTCGGCGTCTGACTTGGGACTCAATACATCTGGCAACACTGTTTGGACGCGCCGAATGTCAGGTCAGTGGACACAGAGTATAGTAACGAAAAGTGGACATCATGGATGGACTTATAATACAAACATCCATGGTGGACATACATGGACAAGTACCGAACACTGTTTTCAATTTAGCGATATTGAGTCTAGCGACTCAAATTCATAGGAACTGACAACACTACTACGTCGTACGTATTATGTCCATGGACAAGACTGACATAGCAGCTACTAATTTATATTATCTGTGCTGACCAATTCCGGGTTTCAGTGTATTGTGTGAATTGACGATTAAAAAAAATGATTAACAGTCGGAATTTACTGAGTATGTACTGTACTCAGTAAATTTCGGCTGTTAATCATCAATTGTGGCATCGTAGTTATATCTCAGTATTTCAAAGCCATCATAATGTTGTAGATTCTTTGTATTACTTCTTGCAAAATGGAAGGCCAGTCTTCATGTCTAGGACAAAATAAATATCGATCGATCAGTCTTTTTGTTACAGAGATTTGAATAAGTGAAGTGTTACTTATTGAAAATTCAAAGCGAAATTGTTTAGATAACGTATTCAATTTTTTTCTTGTTAATTGTTAAAATTGCTTGATACTGAAACGTATACGCTCAAAAAACGCGTTAAAACGCAAAAAAAAAGACTGAAAACATCTCAAGAGTTGTTTTTTTGTCAAATCACAGTTACCCACTTAACACCTATGTGTTGAGATAGGTAGATATCATGAATGCTTGTGAATAGGCACTATGTCATTCAGCTGATTCTGAAAAGGTTTATAATCCAACCAAAAGTTGTCCAAAGATGTTTGTTGTAACCTGTCTGTTATAAAATAATCTAACTGCATTAATTGTGAAGTGATCTGTCAAATTTTCTCTTAGAGTCTTGCATTATCTAGGGGATTACTTTGAGCAGTGTCATTTTATCATGGAATTGTGTCTTGTATTACTGTGAAGGTTAGTAGGCTTTCGTTTACGTTGACCTGTCATTTGTGAGGTGTACCTTCACTTTGGTGTTCTGATGGGGTCTGCCCCATTGCAGGAGGAAGTTGTTCCTCAGATATAGTGAAAACTGACACAATTTTTTATCTGACTGTTCCACAATGAGTTATGGTTTGATTTTCGTTTTTATCCTTTTTTTGTTCTATCAATGTTTTATTTTATTATTGAGTCTGCTTGTCATACACAGATTGTTTCATGTTTGTTAGTTGTAAAGTTTGCTTAGACCAAAATTGTGTTAGCATTCAATTAACACTCACCGCCAGGCATAAATACAGTTTTCCAAAGCAGCAGGCCATGTGGGTGGTGCACCGCCCAACCCATTTCTTTTGCAACTGGCCATGCTTAATTTAAGAAAACTTTAGCAGTACTCCAAGTGGCATGCTGGCAGGACAATTTATCAGCAGGCGGTGTGGTCCGCTGTGACCCGACGAATTCATATAGATTTTTTGGCTTTAGCTTGCCCGATATGGAGTCAAAAACAACTGTATTGAATAGTGTATCCAAAAACTACCTATGAGAAAGAAAACGAGGAAAATCTGATTTTTTTTTTCATGACCGTTTGGGTGGTAATTAAGTATGAAAAAATTGTTTCCAAAGAAGACATTTATTAATATGTATTTTACTCAAAAAAAAAATGATCTGTTTACATTAAAAAGAATCGGATAGTGTTAGGTATGGGTCATTATAAGTTAACCCTTAACACATTCACTGTCCAATGACTCCAAATGGAGTCACATTTGTACCAAACTCACATGTCCATGACTCCAGTTGGAGTCATAATCCAAAAGTAAACTTGATGTTTTTTATTTGACTGGACGTATGAATAAGAGGAAAAAGATTCTCATGGATGTATGGTTAACAAGGCTACAGAAAATTTAAAAGAGCCGCCGTAAAATGTTGCCAGTTTTCCATATATGAAGAGTGTAAAATAAAACAATTTTTTTTTGTACGCATTTTTAATTATTTATTTATATCAATGTAATGTGTTATAACATGGACGGCAGTGCTGCTTTACATTTGGGGCACCACGTTACCACTTTAGAAGCCTTTGTACACGCAAGTTTTGAAGTTTGTCCCTCTGAAATGAGCTTGTTGTAGCAGTAGTCTTTACATCGTTTTTTTTTCGTCTTACGACCTAGTTCTTGGGTCATATTCTCGAAGGTGTGTTTGTTTACAGGTAATGACTGCGGACGTCCAACAGATGTCTGGTTTTCGTCTCTTACCTCTAGCAGTTTTTTTATTATAATTTCATGTGCCGATAGTATGGAAAGAACACCAGTTTTATACAATTATGATCATGAATTTTTGATGTGCCTAATTTAGGATAGTCGTTTCTAATTTGAAATGAAACACTTCATACTTAAACATATATTTATTTGAAATAATCACTCTCTGCTCCGTAATTGAAATATATTTTTAACGTAATCCACTATTGTTTTGGTTGCTAATCACAAAAAGTCTAATCTTTACCAAAATCTTTGAATGAAAAACAAAAAATAATCGAAAACTAAATAATAACTTTCTTCATTAACTTATTATATTGTTTTACTTAACTTTAATCAGTCTCACAATTTTACATAATGGAGATCTTAAATTAATAATTATTCTGAATCAGAATCAGCGGTATGGAATTGAGCAAAACAATTCCTAGAACTACATAAACATAAGTAGACACGACAGAAACGGCACTTAGCTGTAGTTTTCTTATTGCAGCCTTCCTTGCGACATCTCAGCTGCTTCTTTGTAAATTGTGGCATATGTCGTGCATTCGATGTTTATTTTTGAACAGTTGACAAGGGATGTATTGCAGTACGCCTATTTTTTTGCTGGCTTGGTAGATCTAAATGTTCATCACATGATTCCTCTTCAGCTAAGGATACCGAGTTTTCCTCTATCAATTTAAAGCCCAATTTTAACTTGTACTCACGCAGCTGAGGTATTTTGTGCAAGGGGTCATTCTGAAGCTTACGTTGCTCACGATAAATAATCCAAGAGTTCGACACAGCAATGTCAATCATATGAAAAATGAACCTGATAGTCCACTTACGAGTTCGCGCCCGTATCGGGCAAACTGCTATCATTCTGTCTGCCAAATCGACGCCACCCATATTCGCGTTGTACATTTTGATGACTTCTGGCCGTGGAACTTGGATACCTATATCTTTTAGTTATTTTATTCCAACGCTTACATGTATCAACATTTTCGTCAGTTAAACAAGTTGACATTACTGCCGTACATTGTTTAAAATTCGGTTAAACCCATAAAGTAGTTTCAGAGATATCGGACAAAAACCTGCGAAATGATGTCTCTTCCAAACGAATAAAGATATAAAAATCTTTCTAAGAGACAAATGTCACTGGTTTATCAACGATTTTTTTTTGGGGTATGAAAACTGAAAACATCTTTCAGTCTTACAATAAAACAGATATTTGTAATTAAGCTAAGCATTTCTTCCCAGTTTAGTAATTAAATACTGCATAATAATAGGGCTAACCCTACTCTAACGGTATTATAACGTAGTAATTGCTTTAGAATTGTACTACTAAAAATTTTATTTAAAGTTATCAAAAAATACGTCATTACAATACGGCTAAGCTGCATAACTATGATATAATCAAGTAATGACTGTAAAATTAAGGTTTAGCCCCTTGGTTTATAAACAAGTTAAGGCACTTAGTGATCATTATAATCAAGTAATTGTGTAATAATATATTAAGCGGCGTCAAGTTAAACGGTATTGCTTACTTAAAACAAGGCTACTCATACTTCGCTCGCGGTTAGCCGTTTTATAGATAAGCAATGACTTACAATTATTCGAGAAAAAAAAAGAAAACAAGCAAGCAAATTAAACAAATTATTTATTAATCATTTATTTCAAACAATTTTAAATGGTTATCAATAACATAAATAATTATTTTTGACATTTGGGCTTAGTAATATTCATAATTAAATCACAATATTATCTTAATATCAAAACATTCTCTAACTTAAAACCCTGGAGTGAAAAGTGTCTTAAGATAATAAAAAAATATAACCATCTATCTCACTAGCTGCAGTTGTCATAAAACAACCTGCTATAACAATTTTCTTCAGTCTTAAGACTATTATATAGCTTTCTAAATTTTACAATATAATCAGTCTTTAACTAAAAAAATATCACAATCATGTAATCAACTGAGTCCTCTATATAGAATTAAATCTAATAGGGGTCCCTATTAGGTTTAATATGTAATATAATTAATAATTAGTAATAAATATATAATTATTAATAATAAAGTTAAATGTTAATATAACTACTTAAATGTATATATTACTTAGTGCCATAAGACTAAATAATTATATTATATATTAAATTATTTAGTCTTATGGCACTAAGTAATATATACATTTAAGTAGTTATATTAAAATAAAAAAAGAATTGTAGGTACTTGGGTATTTAAAATGGCTTTCTTAGGTTTAGGTAGTCCTCCTTGAATTTTTGGTCGTTTCTGTGTTATTGTTTGTAGGCAATCCATTCCAAAATACCATTTTATGTTTTGGAATGATAGGCGACAATTTAGTTATTAAGTTAGATTTACGTTCCTCATCAATGCCTTTCGGCTGTGTCCGGAAGCTTATGTTAGTACGTGGATTTCTTAAGTACTTGTCATTTAAAAATTTAAAACTTGAGTATTCATCACTAAAATCATTTTTATACAACATGTCATAACTTGACCTCTTAAACGAGACTTGTGTTATATTTTTCAGATAGACTCTAGGGCATGCTTGCTGAATTCGCCGCTCAGAGACATTATTGGGTAAATTGAGAAATTCATTTGCTTGTAGCGCTTTGACAGTTACTCTGCCATTGTTTGCAGAGGCTACAGCTTCCTCAAAATCTGAAAAGTCATATATTTTACCCTTCTTTTTCATTGCAAATTCCACTTGATGGTGGAACTGGTCGCAGCTCATGAAGGTGTGGCCGGGTTCGAAGTAGTGTAAAGTTATTGTTTCTGTACTTATAACGTCACTGTTTACTAGGTCGACTAACATGGAATAAAACAGCCAATTCTTGTTCTGTGATGTACAATTATCTAACCAGATATTAACATTCTGAACGTCTCAATGACGAAGGAAAAAACTGTAGTACGCGCTCATAATATCCTCTTGTTTTCTACCGGCTATTCCGTCGTGCCAAATTGCAGCAAGAGGTTTCGATTCCTTCCAACGATATTTTTCCAACCGGTGCAAAGGATTGGTTAAAGAGCGTCAAACGGGGACAAAATATAACCGCTTTGAACATCTCCATTCTAGGCAGCATGATAGCTTTTTCTAGATCGCCGCTAAAATAAATACTATTTTCGTTTTGCTTTATAGCTTTGTGAGCATCATAAAGGGCTCTAGCTTTTTTGTATCGATCATGATGCTTAGCCCAAGCCAAGCAAGTGTCACAATCAGGAAAACATTGCTTACGAACATCATGGCTTGTTTCTTTAGTGTGATGTTTGTATGATTCGCACTGTTCGCACTCCTCATTCCCGAGCCGAGTGAAAGATATATTCATTGATTTTAAGTGAGATCGATATAAGTCATAACTGAGTTTTGACTCGGGATTTTTTGAACAAAAGTCTTTATACATAAAATTTATATTAATGTCATTGGGCAAATAACGCCGATTTGGTGCGTGCTCTCTACGGTAATGAGGAGCGCTGGGATTGAATGATTCAACATGTTGGTTGAGTAAATCACGATTAAACGCCGGTTTCTTGGTATGTTTACCACGTTTATCTGTATCTTTTTCAGTATCGAGACAGGTGGTAAGTATGAGATCATTGTTTCTATTGAAACCTAAAGTTGTTAAAAAAAAAATTTTACATACTTGTCTTACGGTTCCGTCATTTTTCTGCAGCGTAAAAGTTCTTTTGGGGTTTCTTTTAGGGTCAGATGTGTACTTACGCTTGGGAATGGCTACAATATAGTTTGACCTTATAAACATTCTCATTTCCCCGCGTTGCAGACTCCAATATGTTTTATTTATATTCTCACGTTCAGATTCATCAAATACAGAACTACATTTTTTTATACATTTCTCGTCACATCCAGGTTTTACAGTATATTTCAAAAGTTTTTGTTTTTTTCTTTGGATTTCTCGCTGTTTCACACTGCTATTGTACTTTTTTCGTTTCCGCGCTGTTGAACCTTCTTCACCTTCATTATCACTGGTGGCTGGGTTGTCAAATGGTGGCATTGATATAATAACAGCAGCATCAGTCGACGCTCGTCTCTTTTTGAAAACAGGATCGTGAACAGCAGCTCTTTCGCCATTGTTAAATGAGTGACGTCGAGATATAACTTTATTGGGAAAGGAAGGCACACATTTTTCTTTCTCTGCTTTAGAGCTTCTCTTACCTTTTCTTTGAGATATGCATTTTATTTGGGACTTATGAGCAAGTGTTTTTTTAATATTCCTGTCCGTATCACTCTCTTCACTTGAATCGACGTAATTAGATGTAACCTCGTAGTCCTTGTCCTTAACCGAATCATCCGAATCAAAGTCACAGAAGATTGGAGACAGAGAATGTAAAGACGGCGGTATAGTTTCATCGCAGTACAGGAAACTGGAATCCGAAACTTTTGATGTACCAGGTTGAGGATTTGCATATAAATCGATGCCATTATTAGCTGAAGGACTAGAAGGATCACTTTCATTTAATGAATTTGGCATGATTGTTAAGCCAATGATTTGTTCTTGAATACGTAATTTGGGTGGATCGACAGGTACGACCTCTCTATTCACAATGCTCATCATGTTCTGAATTCTTTGTGGAACCCCGGAGCGTCTACAATAATGACAGACACAATTAGTTAAATACCTAATTTAAAAAAAAAAATAATTTAAAAAAAACTTATAGGTAGGTACTTTATTATTCTATATCCTCGTCGTCAACGCAATAATGCGTAAGAATAGGAAAGAAGGTAAAAAGCAAAAAAGCGCGCGAAAGCCCATGTCCGATAGGTATTCGTTTCAAACATACCGCCCCAACGCGCTGCACCTACTCATCGTTGACCCTGACTCGAGATGCGTGTGATTTCATAGCGGCTTCAGAACGATAAGAAAAAGGATTATTTCGTTCCAATCAAATATTTATAAGCTAAAGGTTATATACCTGTCACCTACCACTACGTAATTGAATGAATGTAATACTTATTTTAAGAAAATATTATAAATATCGATTATCTACATACTAATTACATAGGTTATTAAATTCACTGATGCATCTATTCTATTTAGTGAAATTATAAAAACCTTACCTTGAGTACGTATGACGCGACATGGTAAAACATTTATGGCGCGCCGCCGCTCCGCTCCACACACACACGAGCGCTCCCCGTCGTCGCTGGTAGCGAAATGGCCGAGGAAACCGGGAACGCGGGGGACCGCGGTTCAAAAATGTTTCTGGGTTTAACTAGATTTTAATCTAGCATATCTGTATAGTCGTATTTTAGTAAAGAATTTTACACTTTAATCCATCGATAAACTTTATTGAAAAAAGGCTAAATGCCTATAACTATAATGTAATGTATTATTCTATAGTAACTTTATTATAACATAGTTTTTGTTCTCAGACACACCTGTAAGTACTTGATTATAACACGGTTATGGTCGTATAGCTTAATTTAAGTGCAGCATTGTGTGATAACTGTATTATAATAAATTAATATCGCTTGGAACGATCCGTGATAATAACGTTACCATCCTTTTGCCGTGTTATAACATAAATTTGAGGAATAGCTGTTAAATAATAAAGTAAACTGTAAAAAATATGTTACTTAACGGTTCACACCCGCTCTATATCTCGGAAAGTAAAAGTCGTACAGTAATGGGACCCAGCACAAAAGATAGAGAATTTTTCAAAACGTAATGTGTGATTCAAAACTAAAAAATGGCAGTTTGAGGCTTAACCGTGTTTTAAGTAACGTACGGCAGATTAGTAAAACGGGCTTGTTGTCTAACCATTTCTTTACAGCTATTTTTCCATCTTGCGAAGCACAAACCTCAGTAGTTCTACGGCTCTGTTTTGAGAACTCATTGTCAGGTGTCATGACGCAGTCGCGAGGTACACGATTCTTCATGATAGTCCCAGAAGCATTAAAACCACGATGGGTTAATTCTTGCATCAACTTCATAGATGTGAAGTAGCGATCAAAGTACAAATAGTGTCCCGGAACTAATGACGTTGTCAAGTACAAAACAGCGGACTCTCCCAAACTGAAACCATCATAACCTGGAAACGTCGTTGCTCCCTCGTACACCTTCATGTCACAAATACATCCGTTAGGGTTGGCCAAAACAAATACTTTTAATCCGACGGGATTGGGCTTATTAGGGCAGTACTGCCTAATAGCCCAGTCATATTAGGGCTTTCACCTCGGAATGAAAGATAATAAGCTGCAAATTGGTATGAACCTTTGTTTTGTCATTCTAAATGTTGTCTCAAAAGTCACAATCGTTATCGTGTCCGCGTCTCAAGATATTCAAGGTCAAAGGTCACAAAAATCGGTTTTTCGCGAATATCTGGCTTCCTATCGGTTAAATGAGATTTGCATTTATTATAAAAGTTGTAGGCTATAAAATTCCCTACAACTTTTGTTTAAACTTTTTTTTCATACGACCAACCGTTTTGAAGGTAGAGCGCGAAGAGTGCACATCGTACAGTCATATACGGCCTAATGCAAGGTCAAGCGTGAGTTATGGTTATCAGTACGTTATAAAGTCAATTATTTACTTGGAAATTATAATTATTAAACAATGCCTATTATTTATGTACTAACTATTAATTATTTATATTTAATTAAAGTAAGTAACTTGATTATTTATATATAATTATTCATATTTAACTATTTAAGTATAAAATATTATTAATTCTGGATTATATATTTTAGTTTTATTTTAAGTTAAAATGATAGTAAGAGTATATATTTTACACATATTTTTATTTATTATTAAATACGGCATAATATACATTTATCAAAATGTGAGTTCAAATATCAAAAGTATCTTTGTTGATTTTAATTGTAATGAAATTGGAAATGGAAGCTAATTATCTTCTTCTTCTTCGTCGTCTTCTTCTTCTTGTCGCTCAAAAATGTTCGATTCATTGTCATCATCCTCATTATCTGTCATGTTCATCTCCAAACCTTCCAGAATATCGGGATCATATGTATTTTCTTCATCGGGATTACTTGGATACAGTGAAGCGTTGAGGCAAGCTTGTCCGTTGCACTGGCCGCAAGCTAAAGAACATTGTAGCCCTGATTTTCTGCATCCACAGCGGGAACCACAACCATTTTTGCAATTGCAAAATATTACGTTTAGTAGTTCGGCTGGTGCTGGAGGTAATAACGTTCGTATGGGCTCCAGGATTTCATTTTCAAGCATCCAGCCCCATTCTTGAGGTTCTAAGTCCTTCCCTAACCACGTTTGAATCTGGTAGTAGACACGTTTTATGTGTTGATGAGCTGCTACACTTGTTGGTGGAAGTGTTGACAGTTGTACAGGTTTATTTAGTTTTGTAAATTTGATGAATTGCGTGTAGCGGAAATGATCAATGTTGTCCTCAGATTTTGGAGCATTATATAATGCCAACAAGATGCGCACTCCATTTTCTAATAATGTTTGTTTTGGGCAGTTTTCTTGTTGAAATACTTCCACCAGTTTATCTAAATCAGGAATTTTTTCCAATGCTCTAGTAACAGTTTTTTTTCCTTTTTTAAATAGCGCAGAAGTCGTGTCACAGCCACTGAATGCGTGTAAAAATAAAATGTGCTTTTTAGTACGAGGATATTGGTCAAAACTTTTAGTAGAATATATTTGTGTTTTGACATTGCCTTTGCCAACTTTTTTCAAAAAAATTTCCTGATGATGTGACTGAGTACGTCCAATTAAAATAACGAGCAAATCGATATCTTCTCCTATGATGACAGCAGTCTTTTGATGTTCTGATAAGGCAATAGCTGTGTCAATGATGAGAACATCAGCATCATCTCTGGCTTGTTTTGTTGTGATATTAACAGTTTTAAATTTTTCAACAAGCATGTCGATAAATTTTTTTTTATTAGACCGATTTGATAAAAATTTTTCTTGACTGATTGGCACAACCATTGTTTCGTCAAAACAAACTTCATATGATTTTGAAAGTGCAGCAGTTCTTCTTTGTTGTTCCAGTGCTTTAATATTTTTACTATAGTCCGAATATCCGTCAAATACAACAACAATTGCTGAGCCATAATGTGTTTGTAAATATTTAATGTACTTATTTAAAATAATAGAGAAAGTATCGTCTTTGCTCCATACGACGCGATGCAGAAGAAATCCACCATCGATGATGTATGTTACATTATTTTCATCAAGATCGATAACGACAGGCATCATATTGTCATATAATGTTGCTTTCGTGGTTTTTCTCATGCCATTACTATCAAATAAAGATGTCGGATACGGGCTTAGTTCATACTGAAGATATTCTTGTAAATTACTTTCAAATTTTTTGCTTACAGTTATTCTCTGGAAAAGTAACATTGGATCTATAGAAACTTTACATTCATTAATTTTGACAGATTTGTTAATGGCTGAAAGCGGTAAATCCTTATCGACGCGTTTTAACTTTATTTCGTTGAAGTTCAAACCAGTTATCTTTACCATAGATTGCAATCCGATTTCATGGGCTCGGTGACAATTAATTTGGTCATTTCCAACGATTCCTGAAGCTAAGGATACCAACTGATTCGTATTTGGAAAGGGATTATGAAGCGTAAACCAACCAACCAGTTCATTTACATCAGTATCATCCCTTTTTATTCGTGAATCTCTAGCATCAACATGTTGGTCCACAGAATCGAAAGAAATGTTACAAAACCGTTCAATTTCTTCACAAATTGTATTCGTGGCATACATAGCATATACCCACTTACATAGAACACTTTCTTGTGTACTTCGGCCTCGAGATACTCCTCCTTCTGTCTTCATAGATTTCATCAGACTTTGCTCGATTACCATGTCTGTCCATGTACCAGAATTGAATTTTTCTGTTCGTTTTACAGTAAAGAATCCGTTTTTAAAGTTCTCAAAAGCCTGTTGATCCATTGTCTCCTCAAGTTTTAACATATCTTGAAGATACAAATGAGCTGATTTCGCATATAGGAAATGACCACCAGCATGAAAATAGGGCAGCATTTTTCGCACTGCATCCAAATGTTCTTGAAAAAGTCCCAGCCTTTCAGCGCGAATGAAATCTAGGGCTATTGATACCATTTCAAAATATTGCACCCATAACTGTGCCGTGGGACCTCGAGCTTTTAATTCTTTTAGTTTATCCTGAAATTGATCAATTAACGAGTTGGAGCTGCTCGTACATCCTTCAACATCTTCGTAGGAAACATCGCGACTAGTTATCTGTTCAATTAACTCATCTAACACACAATTTTCAATTTTCATCTCTTCAAAAATCTTTATTGATAATGCAAGTCGTAATAATATATGGCCTCTGATACTTCTTGCATAAGCGTGACCATTCAACATTTTGTCGACCGAATTTGTAGCATATATTTTACTTAAAGCTTCCTTGAGACCACTACCGTCCATTACATGTCCTATGCATCCAAGAAAAGACATGAGCATATGAAATCCTCCAAGTTTGACAACTGTTTTAGACAAGTCTGAGTTTGCATCTGACGCAGCAACCATTTCACGTGCTTTTGAGTACAGGGGCTGATCAAATGTAATTATGCACGTTTTTTGTTGATGTGACTTGGCAATATTTATAGCACTATGTAAAGTTGTATAAATTGTGTCTAAGTTACTGGCAGGATGATCAATGAAAGGTAGAAATATAACCTGAGAAGTTGAAAAATTTTGATTATTTTTCGTAAGTTGTTGAAGATAGCCATTCCACCCTGGCAACGGTGAAAGATTCTTCCATTTTCCGTATAACCACAACAAATCAACTGCATTAAATTTTTTTTCAATCAGTACTTGATCATCATGTAGATTTTGGACTTGAATCTTGCTGTACCCAGGTACAACTGGCTTTTCATATGCTAAAAGAGATACATGTGATATTGCTGCTAACTCTTTTGCACTCGGTTTAGTTGTACATTTTTTTATGCGATCATCATAAATTACAGCATCTTTCGGAGTAATTATTTTTATCATTCCCATAACGTGAAGAGTATTATTACCGTCAAGAGTACTGACATTAATATCTGCATTGTCTCCAACATATTGTACCAACGCACCAGACTCTGATGGTAAAATACGAGGTTGTGGATGGTAAACTGCTGAAACTTCATACTGTATGGTATTACTATATGATGCAGCAAATCCTAAAGATGATAAAACATCCAACAATTTTTTAGACCCATATCTTCTGTGAAGAAATACGGAAAGGCCCAACAGTAGCTGTGATGAAAATGAACGTTCTCGTATCGAAGCCATTATTGCGTGGCTAATAGATGTGCATTTCGTTTTTAAATGATCTACTTGTCCTTTTCTATTTTTTAATATAATTTCTTCCAAAAAATGTGATAATGTTTTTGGTATTTCTTCATTAATACAATCTAGCATTTTATTCGGAGGTGGATACGTTTTTGTTTCAACTACAGATGATCTGATGTCTTCCCTAATAATAGCCGCAGCAGCTTCTACAATCCGTAGACGTTCTTCTACAGGAGTACTTTTTTTATTTTCGTACCAAGCTTTTGATAATACGTTAAGCTGTGTATCACGGAAAGATATAATTGTAAATGATCCAATTTTTTTTGTGATTATTATATCAGTTAAATACTTTTGTTGTAATTTTGTAATAATTGTCTTATCGTCAGGTATGTATTCCGTAGGGACATCTTTAAGTTCTTTCAAAGTAAATTGAGAATCTTCATTATTTTCTATATAATAAAAAATCTCCTTCATTGCTTGAGTGACTTGATCATCTTGGCGAGGCTTTTTATCTGCAGATGGTACTCGGGTTAAAAAGTTGGTATAGCAAATAGTATGATACTTTGCTTCAGCAGCGATCAAATCATACTCGTAATATATACGTTCCTTTACTAATTCTCCTAAGGAATCGTTTCGTTCTTCTGCTCTCTTAATTACGTTGTCTTTGAATGCAAGAGTACTTACATTACTTATTGTCCGTCTATACTTTAATTTTTTTTTCTTTTCTGCTATTTCATCAGCTTCTTGGCCACAAAATAAGCATAACTTTCCAAAATCAAAGACTTCATTTCGTTTTTTACGAGGTGCACTTGACGTTGAAGGTTCACTCTCATCTGTGCGTCGTTTTGATGCAATAATAACATTTTTACTCGTGTACACTTTTCGACACTCGGAATGCACATTTACAGAACTTAATGTATTTAAATAGTCTATATGTCCATCATTTCTTTCAATACTTGCAGTTTTTAAAGTTTGTAAACCACGTACGACATTCACAGAAACACCTTCTGAAAGTTTCTTATCACATATAAAACACAAATCAGCCATAGCTCTTAAAACCGTACGTCCGTAGTTGCAACGGTACAATTTCAAACTAACGAATAATCTTTTTTTTTTTTTTTTTTTTTTTTTGTTTTGGCAGGAGTGGGAAATCCTCATGGACGCCTCGACTGCCTCACGCTGTGAGACGGCCGAGGCAGTGCCGGACTCTTACCGGCTAAAACCCACTCCTGCCACGCTAGTTGTCCTCTGCCATAGTCAGAGACCTTATTCAGCGATTTTTGTGTAGATGGACGGTTATGTTTACATACTATGACTAAATCACCAAATGTATACTACGACATTAAATTAATACATGACAGTACGCCTGCACTGTCCTAAAGCTATGACGATTATAAAATACACACACTTATAAGAATAAATCGGTTATCCAGGATACTAGAATATATATATATATATATATATTTTTTTTTTTTTTTTTTTTTTTTTTCTTTTTGTTTAGGTACTTTTCTTATATTCTTATAATATAATAGAGTATCCTAATTACTAAGCTATCTTATTTCTATTTATTAACATTATTCCTATTTCAATACAATATTCCAGCAACCTTTTTCTTTGACGACCTCTCATCAATACTGGTATATTTTCGGCTGTCAATTCAGTGTCCAGTTCTTGCTCCGCCTTAAATCGTGCCCTCGCTGTTATTGGGCACTCGAGCAGGACATGAGCAACCGTCTCGTCGATTCCGGGCTCACAGGCGCACGATGCATTCTCCTTACACTTGAAGCGTTTCAGGTATGCAGAGAATCCACCGTGCCCTGTGAGGATTTGGGTGGTCACGCTTGTGAGCTCCATTTTACGAACCACACTGTACGCCGCTACCGCGTCAGGGAAAAACAGTTTGGTGCCGGAGGCTGTTTCCCCGGACTTATATCTACCGTTCCACTCGTCAAGCGACCCCATGCGGATCTGCCGCTTGACGAATGAAACGGGGCACAGATCGTAGTCCGGCTTCTTCTTCGACCCTAGGGCGGCTTCCTTCGCGAGTTGGTCAGCTCGCTCGTTGCCCTCCAGTCCTGCGTGGGCTTTGATCCAAAACAAGGAGACACTCTTGTTCTGGAGCTTGCAGCGTCTGAGAGTGTCCCTTGTTTCCACAGCTAGGGGATGGGGGGCACTGACGTTGGTGATGGTCTGGAGAGCCGCCATAGAGTCGCTGAAAATGCCGAACGTGCTTTCCCTGTGTTTCAGGGCTTCTGCAGCCGCTCTTTGCAGGGCCAATAGTTCGGCCTGATAGACGGTACAGTACGACGGCAAGGTAAGTTTGAGGGCCTTAGTTTCGGTGGCAGTATTCCACAAAGATAGTGCCGCTCCGACCTTGCCCTCAATCTTACTGCCGTCGGTGAATATGCGCACTGCAAAATCGTTACGGTTGTTATATTGTTCCTCGTCTATCAGGCTGCCGAACTGCAGAGTCGTCTGTTCCGCGGGGTGCGGTGCCTCCAGAGCTGGAGCCATCCGCTCAACCTCCCTGTCTCCTAGTACTGGCTGGGGCACGCCCCTCTTGGCTTCGTAAAGTGAAGCAACTTCCCTAATCCGAAGATCAAGAGGGAGTATCCCAGCCAGCACAAGTGCCGAGTTGAGGGAGACTGTGCGGTAGGCTCTGCACAACTTCTGGGCGAACCCTCTCTGCACTACATTTAACTGTTTTATGACCCCTAGTTTTTTGGCGGCTGGTGCCCACGCGCTTGCGGCGTACAGTATGGTTGGCTCTATTGCTGCGGTATAAATGGTCCGGATCACTTCCGGGTGCAGACCCCAACCAACCCGGGCCGTTCTGGCCAGCTGCTTGTACATAGCTATCGCCTTCTTGCAGACGACAGCTATGTGTTTGTTGAAGGTGAGCTTTTCGTCAATGGTGAGGCCCAAAATCTTGACATCTTGGGACATTCCAATGTCGATCCCACCCATGCTCAAGCGTGGCGTGTCGTACTTCAGCCTCCGCGTCAGAACCATCGCACAAGTTTTATGCGGGGCGAATTTCAGCTTGTTTTTGACACCCCACGCTCGAACATGTTCGAGAGCGGCATTGGCTTGTCCCTCGATTTCTACTGCCGCTTCGCCATCAAAGACCATGACTACGTCGTCGGCGAATGCCTGGCAGTAGTGGCCTTTATCCTCCAGCTCTTTCAGGAGAGGGTCCAGCAAGAGATTCCAAAAAATCGGTCCCCCGATAGAGCCCTGAACGCAACCTTTGCTGGTCGACTTTTTGCTCACCTCCCCTGCGTATCTCACACTAACCTTCCTGTCACTGAGATAACTGCTGACTACTCGTCTCAAATTCACAGGACACTTTTCCTCAGCCAATCGTACCTTGATGGCAGGCCACCATGCACTGTCGAAGGCTCCCTCTATATCAAGTGACACGAGCGTGACTATCTTTTTCTGTGTCAGTTTTGCGCGGATGTACTGCACGAGAGTATAGAGGGAGTCCTCTGTGCTCTTTTGGGGCATAAAGCCGTATTGGCGAGTACTGATCCTGGGGAGCAAGTAAAATTTGAGACGAGCAACCAGCATCTTCTCGTACACCTTCCCTAGTACAGGCAAGAGCCCAATCGGCCTGTAGGATTTCGGTACGGTGTACGAGTCTTTGCCCGGCTTTCTCAGCACAACCACCGTCGCTTCCTTCCAGGCCTTCGGGAAGTGGTGGTGAGCCAGGCATTTATTAAGCAGTGACAGGAAGAACGCAGGGTCACAGTTTATGGCCTGTGAGCAAATGTCCGCCGTGAAGCCGTCGGCTCCCGGTGCCTTCTTAGAGTTAAACGACCGCATGGACCTGTCAAGTTCGCTTTGGGTAAACGGTGGGTCATGCCTATCATCATGACTACACTCGTTTACCAGCGCTGCCAGTTCTCTGGTGCGACGGTGGTCCATGTTGTCATCCTCCTCAAGGTCCTCGGGGTAGAAGGTCTCGGCTAACAGCCTCACGGAGCCCTTCGCGTCCAGGGTCTCCCCTCTCAACTGTAGCGGCAGATCCTCCTCTCTCTTCGCTACCCTTCCCATGACTCTATAAATCCCCTGCCAGACCCCCTCTCTGGTCTGCTTGCTGCAGAACCCCTTCCAACTCTCCTCCATCGCTTTCTTTGCGGCTGTGTCATACTTCTCCTTTTCTTGCAGGTACAAACTGACGACCATCGCTCTCCGGACCGGCGCTGCGTTCCTAATACGGCGTCTCCTGGTAGCGACCAGCCTCTTCATCTCGGCGAGCTCCTCGGACCACCACGGCATGGTAAGTGTTTCTTTTGACTTTTTTATAGGAATTGTGTGTGTGCATGTTTCTGTTATGGCTTGTGTATATGTGTTTATTGTTTCTTCTAAATTATCAATATTATTTATGTGTGTTACTTCATTCACTGTTAGATTATTTTCAAGCATAATTTGAGACAGTTTCACATGAAACTGTCTCCAATTAGCCTTCTTTGTGTTATATATTCTTGTGGTACGCTCAATGCGGATACCTTTCGATTTTTCTAGACTAATGCCAAAAGTTATGCCGTTGTGGTCGGAACTCGTGAGGCCCACCTCAATTCGCCAGCCGTCTACCAGGTTCAGCATGTCCTCCGAACATGCCGTCAAGTCTACGTGGCTGCAGTATCTAACACCGCCCCTCACGGTGTCGAAGGTCGGGGTGTCTCCCCTGTTGAGGATATGCAACCCCCACTCATCCAACGCCCCGCATACGTGCCCCCCCCTCGCGTCCTCGCTGCCGCTACCCCACCAAGTGCTCTTCGCATTTGCGTCTCCTCCAATAACCAACCTGCTAGAGCCAATCTCTCGCTGTATTCGCTGCAAATGCTCCAGGTAAGGTTCCACGGGCTTGTCGGGTTCAAAGTAGAAGGACACCAGCGTGATCGACCAGGCTCTGGTTCGGACTCCCACCACAACGATGTTATTTGTGGTGTGTTGCGGGAACTGTAAAATGTCCAAATCATGGTCAAAGACGGCGATTGCCGCCTTTACAGTCCCTTCTCCTCCCTCAGAGCTCTGGAAGACCCTTACGCCCCGGTAGCCCTTCATTCTTCTCACCCGACCCACGTAAGGCTCCTGGAGCAATGCCACAGCCACTTTGCGCGTTTGCGCCTCCAACAGGAGTTCGTTGGTGGCGAGTTGGCTGCGTTGCAGGTTGGCCTGGATGATTTTATACTGGGGGGCAAACGCGGGGACCACCTTAGCAGTATGCCACCGACAGGCGTGCCAATGCGTCCCACTTGACGCGGATTGGGCACTCGCTGTCAAAGGCGTTGTGGTCCGTTATGTCCAGCTTTGCCAAGAGGCAGTTACGGCACTTCGGTGTTTCAGCTGTCAGCCGCGAGGGGCAGTCCGCACGCAGATGGGGGTCACCGCAGTGAATGCAGAGGTCGGCAGGCTCCGTGCACAGTTTACGGCTGTGACCGTACCGGAGACAGCGCGTGCACTGTATCAGTGGTGACTGGTCCAGTACACGCACTCTCTGTAGGTCTATGTGCACTCGACCAACCGTCGTCAGCCTCTGCCATAGCGTTGGGGACACCTGCAGTATGATGTGGCACATGTGAGTGTTCCTCGCCCTGCGACGGTATTTCATCGTGATCCTCACATCCTCCACAGGTATGTCCCCAATCAGGTGGTGGTTCTGACGCTTCAGAGCTGCGATGACCTCCTCGTCCGAGTGGCAGGAGAGAACATCCCTGATGATGACGAGCGGGTCCTTGTTTTTTACCTCCTCCACTACCAGGTTCCCCGCCCTCTTAATTCGTTCGGTCACCTTCGTCATCTCCTCTCGGGTCTTGAAACCGACCACTACTTTTTGGTCCCTGGCCTTCCGAAGCCGCTCGACTTGCGTGCCTTCCTTTCTAGCGTCGACTGCCGTCCTCAGCTTCTCAACGACCTCTTCACCGGTGTCCCGGTCATTAGTCGATGAAACGACCACCGAGTGAAGAGGCCTTCGGATATGCCGCCTTGAGCTGGCGACTTCTGCGAAGGACGGGCCTTGGCCCGGGACATAAGGAGGGGCATGCTTCAGCTGTTCCGACAGAGCCCGCGTGTGCTGTTGGCATTCCTCCAGCGCCTTATTGTGCTGCTGGAGGTTCTCCATCAGCTGTTTCACGAGATCTGTCGGAACATCTGAGCTCGGCGTCGGGTCACTTCGACGGTCCGTATTTTCGTCCAGCTCGGTACCAGCTCCTCTCTCGGCCTCTGCCTCTTTCACCAGCTGGTAGAGCCTCTCCACCGCTTTGGTGATCTCGTCCTTGATCTCCTTCTTCAGGTTTCGAGAGCTCACCAGCTGAATTTTTGCCTTGGAGAGGCAGGCTTTCGCTTCCGAGGTCCTGTTGAGGTACCGAGTGGGTTGCGAGTTAGGCGGCGAGCTAACTCCGGTCTGCTGCCGTACGTCAGTATCTTGCGAGAGCGCCGACTTGGACTTGAGTTTGGGGGGAGAAGTTACTGGGGCCTTTTTAGGAGGGGTTGGCGTCTTGAGAGACTGTGCTGCCTTACGCCTGTCAGACTCCCACTCCCCAATACTACGCCTCACTGATGGGCCCGCCTGCTCGGTGTTTGACCTCCCCGCATCCAAACTCTCATCCCCAGCTTTGGTCTTCTTGACGACCGGTGTCCTGATCCCAAACATTATGGAACAAAGGGGGACAAACTCCTACAGAAATTTGTCAGAGGACAACTAGTCTGCTGATCCCTGTAAAGAGGGGATCAGAAAAATGTAAAATAGTCAAAATCGAAATTAAAAATAGTGTGAATTACTATTATGTCAGGTCAATAAGTAAAATGTAAGACACTTATACTGTCCAGACACCTGAATTTCGAGGCCAATGCGCTTTAAATAAATTTTAATATGTTTTCTTGTCACTCAACAAGTGACCAGGTAATGTAAGGAAATCGAAAATTAAATAAAAATATTTTGCCAAAGCTGAAAGTTTACCTGGCCAGTGACAAAAGGGAGGGTGGGTGGGAAATTTTTTGACGTTCTATGCGAGCCAGCCGCACGTGTGAGGTGTCAGAAGATGCGTCTCGGCGCGGGCTAGCTAACTAGAGCGTTTTCAGAAATTTAGAAAAACAAAATTTTGCACAGTGGTCAAAAAACCACTTTTTTCAGGAAAAAATCGAGTTTTCAGCGACCAATCAAAATTTCAGACCGCGCTATGCGCCTAGAAATCGAGGTAAAATAGGCGAGAACCCGATTCTGCAAAAAGAATGGAAATTAATCGAACGGTTATGAAGATAAAAATTTTGAAGAGTTTTAAATTTTGAAAAAATCACGTAAGTACTGTGACTGAAAATTCCTTTCAGGTGGGTCAATTTAAATATGTCACAAGGTAAGCGGAGGCCTATTGGACAACGTTTCAGTTAAAAACCGCGTGTTAAAAGCTATCCTAGTGTCAAAGTTATTGCCAACGAATAATCTTGACTCATACAAAGTGGAGAGAGTGGCCTTGAATACTATAGAACATCTGTCCCGGCAATGAATAGAAAAGGGCATAGGGTAGGGACAAGTATTTCCAGGTATATAAGTATTGAGAAATTTACGCGTTTTAAAGAAAAGATATATAATGTCGTGTTAACTTAAAATAAAACTAAAATATATAATCCAGAATTAATAATATTTTATACTTAAATAGTTAAATATGAATAATTATATATAAATAATCAAGTTACTTACTTTAATTAAATATAAATAATTAATAGTTAGTACATAAATAATAGGCATTGTTTAATAATTATAATTTCCAAGTAAATAATTGACTTTATAACGTACTGATAACCATAACTCACGCTTGACCTTGCATTAGGCCGTATATGACTGTACGATGTGCACTCTTCGCGCTCTACCTTCAAAACGGTTGGTCGTATGAAAAAAAAGTTTAAACAAAAGTTGTAGGGAATTTTATAGCCTACAACTTTTATAATAAATGCAAATCTCATTTAACCGATAGGAAGCCAGATATTCGCGAAAAACCAATTTTTGTGACCTTTGACCTTGAATATCTTGAGACGCGGACACGATAACGATTGTGACTTTTGAGACAACATTTAGAATGACAAAACAAAGGTTCATACCAATTTGCAGCTTATTATCTTTCATTCCGAGGTTGACCCCTTTTTTTACCTAATATGACTGGGCTATAATACCACATTGACCTGAGCTGACCTGGTATAATCATCTCGTCTATTGAGAGATGCTCGGACTTTTGTTGAACATGACATCCTTCGCAGATACGGTCAAATAGAGGTGTTACTTTCCAGATTTTGTCGATTGCGCGCTGACTGTCTGGGATTTCATTAACAAAAACTACTTTAAACCGGGTTCTTAACAAAAAAATCTGTCACGAGTCATATTATCTGCCACTATTGGAAGTCGCCAAGCTTTTTCCCAGTACATTTTGATTTTAGGATAGCCAATAGTGGCCATAACCATAGATATACCAAAGAATGTCTTCAATTCTCTCAATGTGAGTCCAAGAGTCTTTTGATTCTTCAGCATTTCTGTTTGGTTGTTTGCTGTTACCATTTTCTCTAAAATTGTATCGTCTATATAGTCTTCAAAATATTTAAACATTTCGAAATCATTAAAAGCTCTTTGAACATAATTAGGTGAATGTAAGTTGTGTTTAGTTAGGCTAAACACTCCTGTCCAAGTATTGTTACGAGCTTGGGGTTCGTGACAATAAAAACAGCCGATTAAATAACCAAAATGACACTTTAATTTAAAAACACTAATTACAACTTTAAACTCACTAATTATTAAACACAAGTTCACCACTGATCACTTTATCCGCACTTGAAGATCGCTTCCGAAGTATTCGCTTGTATCGCAAATCCAATACTGACTCGGTCAATTTTTGCTTGGTGGATGTCGCTACGTCCCCGTTAGGGGACGTGGCGAGCGGTCACAGGGCTAGGCCCCCTGCCCGCGGGGGCACCCCTCGGCCCATAAAGATGGGCCCGTCAGTAGTGGTGCAGGGCCGTCAAATGTGTGTGTGTGGGCGGCCTTGAAATGTGAGTACTGCCGCCCAGTGCGTCTGCACCGAATAGCGAGTCCACAGTGCCATATTCGGTGCGTGAGTTTAAGCGCCTGTGGAGAAATGCATGTGTGCGACGGAACGTAACTCGCCTATATTAACTTAAAACAAGTTGCGCGCCGTGGTGAGAGTAGGGTGGGCAGTGTTATTGTTTGAGTAGGTCGCGTGTAGCCTGGAGCGGCCTACTCAGGCGTCAAGTCCGGTGCGACGGGGCCGTCTACGTCCCCGACCAGGTCGCGGGGCAGACGCCTCGCGTCAGGAGGGCGCGCGTGCCAGGGCGCAAGTTGCTTGACGTGCTGCCAAGCGGATGCGTCGGCACGCGCGAACATGTCCTTCGCGAGGCGCTGCACGTGCTCGTCCAGGCCCTCAATCCCGAGGTCCCGCTGGATGACATCGTTCCTCACAAGGTAAGGGGCGGCCACAATTGTCCGCAGCGCAAGGTGCTGTTGCGCGCGGAGCTTCTTACGGTTCCCCTCACCTGTGAGGGCGAACCATGCGGGGGCGGCGTACGTCAGTATTGGGCGCACGTACAGCTTGTACACGCCCAGCCTGACGTGCGCCGGGAGGCGAGATGAGAGCACTGGTTTGAGGCGGGCGCGGGCGACTCTTGCCTCCGCGGCGACCCGGTGGACGTGTGGCCCCATCGACAGTCGGCGGTCGATGGTCACACCCAGGTACTTGGCCCGGTGCGTCCAATCGACGTCGACTCCTTGAAACTTCAGAGGGGTTGGGAGGGGCGCGGAACCTGTGACGATCGCCTGCGTCTTACCCACGTTAACCGACAGTCGCCACTTGGCGAGCCAGTCGGGGAGAAGGTCGAGCGCGCGCTGCATTTTCAACGCCGCGTGTTTCCCGTTAAGGGATGTTGTTATGTACGCGGCGTCGTCGGCGTACAGCGCGAGCGTCGACTGCGGCGTGGTTGGTATGTCGTCGGTGCAACGTGAGTAACACGCCGGCGACAGGCAGCTGCCCTGCGGCACGCCCGCCCGGACTGGGCGGGGGGCGGACAGCGCCCCGTCGACCACCACTCTGAAGCTCCTGTTGGACAGAAAGGATTGGACCACTTTTACGACGCGGCGGGGCGCGTCGGACGTGGCCAGCTTGTGCGTCAAACCGTCGTGCCATACGCGGTCGAAGGCCTTCTCCATGTCGAGGAATACTGCTACCGCGTACTCCTTCTTGTTCATCGTTGATGACACGACGTGAAGAGCCGTCTCCCCCCGGTGTTCGTGCTGTGCGAATTCCATGCCGGGTTTTTGCAATTTAAATCGCCGGCGAGGATAGTCGCAACGTTGTTGTTTGTGCACAGAAGCGCCCGCAACTCTGTGATGTCAAGATTCGTTTTGGGCGGTCTGTACACGGCGTAGATCTCGATATCCTCGCCGGCCACGTGCAGCTGCACGCCCAGCGCGTACATGGTCTGCAGTGTCGTCGAGGGGAGTTCTTGGTGGACGACTCTTCGTCTCACCAGTACTGCCAGACCGCGGTATCTGTTGTGAGCCGACCTTTCGTCCTTCCTGTAGGTGAGGTAACCCGGGAACCTAACCCTATCTTCGGGTCCCAGGTGCGTCTCACTTATGAGCGCCACGTCGATATCTTGATCCCTCAGGAGGTGGCGGAGGGGGGCGACCTTGTCCCTTAGGCCGCGGGCATTCCAGTGAATCATCCTAAGCGGCCTAGCCATGGTAGAGCGTGAGTAGCGAGGCTAGGCCGTCTAGGATGATCTGCTCCGCGTCTTGCCCCTGCCTGATGGCCTTTATCAGGTCCATCAGCAGTTGTATGGCGCAGGCAGTAAATTCTTTCTTGCCGCTTTCTCTGTTGCCGGCGCCGGCGGTGGCGTCGACGCTCTTTATGTGTTTTTTGGGGCGCGGTTGTTGCGCTATGCCGGCGCTTGCAAACGCTGCCCTCTTTTCCAGCACTGCCTGCACCTTGCTCTGGGCAGGGGCGGCCTGTGTCGCTGTTGTGCTCTTCTTCTTCTTGTTGGCTTCTGCGGTCGCCGGGGGCTTTGGTTTTCTTCCTTTACCCCCTCTCTTCCTCCTTCTCCGCCCTCCGGAGGAGGTAGCTCCGTCACGGTTTGTGGGCCCGTTGGCCGCCGCCATCAGTGAGGCGGTCGCGGAATACGCGCTCCTTTTATAGGTCAGTTTATTCTAGAAACTTCCATTCTCGAAACATCTGGAAAGTACTCGTAACTACCGCTGCCGACTGACCAGATACCGAGAAGTGTAGAATGTTCTGGCAAAGAAATGTCTAGAAGGTACTTGACTCTACTAGTTCTGCTACTCGATACTAGATGGCGCTAGTAGTAACTTAATGTACTCTTAATTGTTATCTTGTACAATCCTACCTCTTCCCCGTGCTCGCATGAAACGCCTTCCACCTCTGCGTCTGCTCTGTCTTACTCTGGATCCCCGAATCAATGAAGATGATGAAAGCGCTGGCGATGAAAGAAGTGGTGTCGATAACTCTAGATCTTCTTCTGAATCAGAGCTATTACACCTTTCAGAATCAGAATTTAGTCGAATTTCAGGTGGCTCGTACAGGTCATCATCATCAGAAGCACTAAAATCACCCTCATTTCGGTCTAACTCGTCGAGAATTTGATCTTCATGTAAAACTGAAAGAAAAAAAAGAACCATATTTAAAAACGAACGTTCTAAAATAGTACACCCAAAATGACAACATTACTGTATAGAAACCACATGTACTAAATTAAGGACATGGAGTACGGTTATTTGAATAAATCGGTGAAATAATTGTGATTAATTACAGTCACATACGCAGTTAATAATGAATTGCTTCGAAAATAAACGTTTTAGATAACTGAAGAGAAATCAATCTTTATTATAAAATAACAAACCTTTGTCCACAATAACAAAACATAAAATTTTAATATTTTTTAATTATAATGAAACTTTAAATCAACAAGGCAAATGCGGACACTAGACATGCGAAATGTAGCTCACTGAAAAGAAAAGAGAGATACAGCTCTTTTGATCAAAAGAGCTATATCACTCTTTTAGCTCTTTAGCTCACCTAATAACTCTTAACTCTTTAGCTCAATTGATTCACTTGCGACTTTGCGAGCTACAGATCAAATTGAGCCGCGCTACTTTACGCAAGTCAAACGAGACAACTAGCTCAGTGGCTCTTTAATATCTTTGAAGTTCTTTAGTTAATTTAACTTATTTGCGAGCTATAGATAAAATTAGATTCATTTCATTGGGTTGTTTTGTTCTTATTACAAATAAATAAAATTATGAAATGAAAGCCAATGATTTTCATACTTGAACAGGCTTAGGACTGTCAATCTAAATGAATAAATATTTAAAAAAGCTAATTAAATGAATTGACAGTATAATGTAATGAATGGACGTATATCATTTAGATTGGCGTATTTAAAAATCAGCGGCTATTTACAATAATTGTGCATGGGCAAATCAATACTTATTATTTACAATAATCATTGTACGTAGGGACCTTTCCTTCATACGTATCTAAACATGATGTGAATTGAGGCCACCAGAACCAGAGTGACCCAAACACGAACTACAATTATGTGGATATGTGTCAAAATAGTTAAGGTGAAATTTTAAGTAAATGCAATTTAAAAAAAAACATAGACACTGTGGATAAATTTGTAAAATGTGATATTAGTTATTGGTAAAATTTAGTTTGAGCTATAAAAGTAATCAGTATTTTTGTTATTTGTACATTTTTTTTTGCAGATGGGCCACTATGGCACTTAGCATTGACAATATATTTATAAACATTGTATAAATAATAGGCCAATATGTATGAACCTTGTAACTTTTTTTATTAATTTATTTTTATTTATATATTATTATTTTTTTGTATAAAAACTGTCATGCTAGCAAATTCACAAATTCAATTAAAAAACATTTAAGCTATAATATACCTCACTAATGCCACTCTAAAATTGGAAAGATGCACATAAATCGGGCAATATTAAATGAAATTAGACCAAAAAGTTTAAATACGAAAAAAATAATTCACGTGGTGTTCTAATAGCGCGGTGCACACAGCCACTCGTCCGCCGCCGTCGAAGCAACTAAGATGGCCGCCAGCGTGGCGCGTCTCCTGTTGCTTCAATGACGCACTTTACGTGTATTGCTATCTCTTTTCTTTACAAAGTTATTACTGTCGGAACAACGTGCCCCGGGAACTTTCAGCCCCGGAGTCCCCTACTGTCGCATTGAGCATTTCCCAGTGTTGTAGAAAAGTATAACCTCTGTTGTGCGGACTTGTTTTTATAGATATATTGTTTTTTAATGTATTGCCTAGTTACTTGAAATAAACACTCTTGTCATTCAGCATCTTTTTCTAACTCTTATTTTACTAATGTTACGCGCCAGAATTAATGTCGGGTACATTAAGTTACTACTAGCGCCATCTAGTATCGAGTAGCAGAACTAGTAGAGTCAAGTACCTTTCTACACTTCTCGGTATCTGGTCAGTCGGCAGCGGTAGTTACGAGTACATTCCAGATGTTTCGAGAATAGAAGTTTCTAGAACTAACTGTCCTATATAAGGAGTACGTATTCCGCGACCGAGTCAGTATTGGATTTGCGATACAAGCGAATACTTCGAAAGCGAACTTTAAGTGCGATTAAAGTGATCAGTGGTGAAGTTGTGTGTTATAATTAGTGAGTTAAAAGTGGTAATTAGTGTTGTTAAATTAAAGTGTCATTTTGGTTATTTAATCGGCTGTTTTTATTGTCACGAACCCCAAGCTCGTAACAATTGGTGTCAGAAGAGTGGATATTTAAACCATGCCGATTCTACCAAAGGACGACACGGAGGGTATCCGTACCCGGAGTCAACGTCAGCAGGAGACGGACCAGAGGCGTTTTGGAGGTACAACGCCGCAGACGTCAGAGGGCCAGCTGCCGATCATGGAGGCCGGTCCGTCCACAGCAGCTCCAACATCTGCAGCTCCAGACTTTGCTGCTTTGATGCTGATGCTGCAGGAGCAGGCCCGTCGGCTGGAAGAACAGCTGCAGCGTGACAAGGAGGAGCAGGCCCGCCGACAAGAGGAACAGGCCCGCCGACAGGAGGAACAGGCCCGTCGGCTGGAAGAACAGCTGCAGCGTGACAAGGAGGAGCAGGCCCGCCGACAAGAGGAACAGGCCCGCCGACAGGAGGAACAGGCCCGGCGGCTGGAAGAACAGCTGCAGCGTGACAAGGAGGAGCAGGCGCGCCGCCAGGAAGAACAGATGTTCATTATGAAGGATCTCCACGCCACTTTCGGCAAAGAAATAAAGGTTGTAAAAGATAAGGTGGTCCAGCATGAGAACCGCCTGACGGAAGCCGAAACCCGAATCGACCAAATGACTAATCGGGTTGACAACGTGATTGCTGACGTGAAGAAAACGCTGGACAACCTTAAAGTAGGGGATGGAATTGCATCTTCCGTAGCTACTACACCTTCGCTACGTGGATTCAAAGTGCCGCCGTTTGATGGGACATCTTCCTGGTCAGCCTACAAAAGACAGTTTGAGGCTGTTATGAAGGCGAATGGGTGGAGTAAAAATCATGCCATGACTGCTCTCACCCTAGGCCTGCGCGACCAGGCCTTAACTGTCCTAGAAGCTCTCGATAAGGAAGTGACTTATGAGCAGCTTCTTGAGGCGTTGGAAGCTAGATATGGCGACGCTCATCTGGAACACGTGTTTCGTGCGCAGCTCAAGGATCGCGTGCAACGCAGCGGTGAAAACCTGCAGCAGTGGGCCCTTGAAGTGGAGAAGCTGGTTCGAAAAGCTTACCAGTCCGTACCTGCGCTCATCGAAGGGAACCTGGTGCAGGCATTCACCGATGGAATCCGCGATCTTGAAGTTAGAGCTGCTGTGAGGCTCGGGCACCACGGGACGCTTAAGGACGCTTTGGCTCATGCACTGGAGGTGGAAGCTGTGCGGCAGGATCATCGTTCCCATCGCGTCAGGGAGGTTGAAGCGGCTACAGTTCGCGACCGTTTAAAAGGATACAGCCCTAGGTGCTACGGCTGTGGGGAAAGGGGCCACCTTCGATCCAGTTGCCCTAAGCGGACTGCAGAAAGGGAAGGTAGCCAATCTCCAGAGGGTAGGGCTGCTACCAGCACCGCCCAGCAACAGCAGGGAAACGAGTGAAAGCCAGGACTGCGGGGCGGGTGCTGGCTGATGTTCAAAGAGCCCCAAGGATTTCGATCTCACAAACCCATGACGGGAATAGCCTAATCATCAAAGGCGAGGTCAACGGAATGCCTTGTAAGCTGACGATAGACACTGGAGCTTCTCGCACGGTTGTCAGTTCCCAACTTGTAAGTCGGTTCCTTGGGGACTCCGTACACAACCGAGACCGCATAAATTTGGTAACAGCCACTGGTCAGCGTATACCCGTCCGAGGAGAGAGAGAGATGGAGTTGAAACTAGGCAACGGAATTTACCTGCATAATGTTGTCGTGGCTGATATAATGGACGATTGCATCCTGGGCTTAGACTTTATGAGGAAGAATTTTTGTGAGATCGACGTTAATCAAGGTGTTATGAAATGTGGACAAGAAGAACTTTTCATGGAAGGGGCGTTACCAGGAAATGTGTACAGCCTAAAGAAGATTGTTCTTCCTCCGAGATCGGAAACGATTGTGCCGGTTAGTCTTCCTCGGAATCCTTTGCAGAATCATCGTTGTGTACTCGTGGAAAAGGTAGACAATGACCTTCCATGGAAAGTGGCACGAACTTTGGTCAGAGCCACCGACATTTCAGGGGTACGTGTGCTGAACCTTAGTGATAAGGAACAGATGATAGAAAAAGGCACTCTGATTGGTACTTGCGAGGAAGTGGATTGGATGCGTCGATGCCAATGTCTTTCGACCGGGACCCTCAGCAAGGACGCACAAACGAAAGTGACCACACTTTTAGACGACTGTCGCAGCGCTCTGTCACAAAATGAACTGGTCAAGGCAAAGAAGATGTTACTGAAGTACGCCAGTGTTTTCTCTTCAAACGATAGTGACATTGGGAAGACTGGCTTAGTTCAACACAAAATAAACACAGGAGAAGAATTGCCTATCCGTCAGCGACCAAGGAGATTGCCGGTAGCACGTGATAAGGAAGTGGAAACCATGATTGAAGGAATGGTGAAGGATGGTGTTATAGAACCTTCATCCAGTCCATGGTGTTCACCAGTAGTGCTGGTAAGAAAGAAGGATGGCAGCATGCGGTTTTGTGTTGACTATCGTCGTCTAAACGACGTCACGAAGAAGGATAGCTATCCTTTGCCAAGAATTGATGACACGCTGGACATGCTTACTGGAGTGAAGTGGTTTAGCACGCTAGACCTAAAAAGTGGTTACTGGCAAGTTGAAATCGACCCTAAGGACAAGGAGAAAACTGCATTCTCGACAGGAAAGGGCCTGTGGCAATTTAAAGTTATGCCGTTTGGATTGTGCAATGCTCCGGCAACGTTTGAAAGGTTGATGGAACTTGTACTAACCGGGTTAATTGGCGATGCCTGCCTGGTCTACTTGGATGACATCATCATCGTAGGCCGTACGTTTGAAGAACATCTTCAAAACCTGGAACGCGTGCTCATGAAGATCCAGAGTGCAAATCTCAAGTTGAGTCCAAAGAAGTGTTCACTTTTCAAACGTCAAGTCAGCTTTTTGGGATACGTAGTGTCGGAAGAAGGCATCCGCACAGATCCAGAGAAAATCGCCGCTGTCAAGGATTGGCCAATTCCAAAAGACAAGACGCAGGTCAGAGCATTTTTGGGTTTGTGCTCCTATTATCGGCGATTCGTCAAGAACTTTGCGGACATAGCCAAGCCCCTCCACAAACTAACCGAGGAAAAGCGACATTTCTGCTGGGATGAAAGTTGCGACGTCGCATTCCAGGAGCTAAAGAAACGTCTGTGCAGAACACCTATTTTGGGGTATCCTGACGCGAACAAGGAATTTATAGTTGACACAGACGCTAGTGATATCGGACTTGGCGGTGTGTTATCTCAACGGAATGGCGATCAAGAGGTTGTGATAGCCTACTTCAGCAAGTCAATGTCGAAACCAGAAAGGAACTATTGTGTCACGAGACGGGAATTGCTAGCTGTGGTAAAGTCATTGCAGCATTTTAGCAAATATCTGCTGGGACGGAAATTCCATTTACGTACAGACCATGCTGCACTCAAATGGCTATTGCAGTTCAAAAATCCAGAAGGACAAGTTGCGAGATGGATTGAACTACTTCAGGAATACGACTTTGTGATTGAACATCGCAGCGGAAGATCTCATGGCAACGCCGACGCATTGTCAAGAAGACCTTGCCCTGAAGACTGCAAGCATTGTACTAGGCAAGAGGGTAAAGAAGTCGTACCTGTGAGGATGCTCAAGACAGACCTCAGCAGCGAGTGGAAGGAAAGCCTACAATGTGCACAGCAGGAAGATTCGGACATCAAGCCGATTCTGGAGTGGATGAAGGCCAGTGCTCCTAAGCCCACGTGGAGTGACGTCTCAGCGATGAGTTCGATCACAAAAAGTTATTGGGCCCAATGGGACAGCTTAGTGATTCAGGATGGAGTCCTGTGCCGTAAATGGGAAAATGCTCGGGGAGACAGCTGTCATTTGCAAATGGTTGTCCCTAAAGCAAAAGTACCGAATGTCCTACAGCTGTACCATAATGGTTCTTCAGGAGGCCATATGGGAGTAAAACGGACTCTACTGAAGATAAGAGAACGGTTTTACTGGGTCCACTGTCGTGACGATGTCGAGGACTGGTGTCGCAAATGTACAAGTTGTGCGGCTGTAAAAGGATCTCAGACTCGCAGTAGAGGTGCATTAAAATTGTACAACGTCGGTGCACCATGGGAAAGGATAGCCCTAGATGTTGCGGGACCTTTTCCGGAAAGTGAAAGTGGTAACAAGTATTTCATGGTTGTAATGGATTACTTCACTAAGTGGCCGGAAGTCTTCGCCATTCCAAATCAAGAAGCCTCAACAGTTGCAGATAAACTAGTTCATGAAGTCTTCTGTCGTTTTGGAGTACCCTTGGAGATTCACAGCGATCAAGGAAGGAATTTTGAGTCCCAAATATTCCAGGAAACTTGTCGAGTTATGGGTACTCATAAAACGAGAACAACTTCTTACCACCCACAATCGGATGGAATGGTGGAACGATTTAATCAGACATTGGAGAGATACCTGGCAAAAGTCGTGGAAAACCGGCAACGCGATTGGGACAAGCATATACAACCGTTTTTGCTGTCATACCGAAGTGCTGTTCACGAAAGTACATCGGTGACACCAGCCTTCGCCAACTTCGGAAGAGAATTGCGGCTGCCTGCAGATCTGATCACCGGAATACCACCTGATGCCCCACGCAATATAACCGATTATGCGAATGACTTGCGGAACAAAATGAATGACATTTATGAGCACGTCAGACAATCGGGCCAGCAAATGTCTGAAAAGATGAAAACCCGTTATGACCGCAAAATGAACAATAAAGGGTTCGACGAAGGTTCACTAGTGTGGTTGCACAATCCAGTTCGCAGTAAAGGGAAATCTCCTAAGCTTCAAGCTAAATGGGACGGGCCGTACCGGATTGTGACAAAAATTAACGACGTGACCTACCGTATACAGAAAGGTACAAGAAGTGCTCCTAAGATCGTCCATGTGGATCGACTGGCGCGTTATTATGGGACCGATAATGCTCGGGACGAGCATGTCTTAGGAGGGGGCAGTGTTACGCGCCAGAATTAATGTCGGGTACATTAAGTTACTACTAGCGCCATCTAGTATCGAGTAGCAGAACTAGTAGAGTCAAGTACCTTCTAGACATTTCTTTGCTAGAACTTTCTACACTTCTCGGTATCTGGTCAGTCGGCAGCGGTAGTTACGAGTACATTCCAGATGTTTCGAGAATAGAAGTTTCTAGAACTAACTGTCCTATATAAGGAGTACGTATTCCGCGACCGAGTCAGTATTGGATTTGCGATACAAGCGAATACTTCGAAAGCGAACTTTAAGTGCGATTAAAGTGATCAGTGGTGAAGTTGTGTGTTATAATTAGTGAGTTAAAAGTGGTAATTAGTGTTGTTAAATTAAAGTGTCATTTTGGTTATTTAATCGGCTGTTTTTATTGTCACGAACCCCCAGCTCGTAACACTAATAATATATTTAATACTATTCCAACCAAATATCACAACACGTTATCAGCACGAAGCTGTGGAAGAGTTTAAAATATAATTTGTAATAAAATTATTTGAGTTTCTTGTGTGACTAAAAATTTTACTAGTCAAAATGTCACGTGAAACTGGAGATGCTTCGAGTGTTAATAAGTCTAATCCCTCTACGTCGAATTCATCTTCGATTCCATCATTTTGTCTTCGAAATAAAGATGGATATCCTACTTGGAAGTTTAAGATGAGAAATTACCTTTTACACGAAGACTTGTGTGTAACAATTAGTGGTTATCCGGATGGTGACACGACCCCTGCTTCGATCAAGGTACGCAACGACGAGAAAGCTCTTGCAAAAATTTGCTTAACAGTTGACGGTGCAGCTATTACTCACGTTAGATGTGCGAAAACTGCAGCCGAAGCATGGAAATACTTGCAACAGGCGTTTGAAGATAAGGGAATGGGAAGAAGACTAGCTTTAGAGCGAAAACTGTACAGGTTGAGTCTGTCAGATTTCGGAAATATTGAACTGTACATTTATGCAGTTTTATCAACCGCACAGGATTTTGCGGATATTGATGTTGTCATAGAGGATAGGTCTATTGCTGCTATACTTTTGGGAGGGCTCACTTCAAAATATGAACCTCTCATTATGGCTCTAGAAAGTTGTAATATAGACGTGACTACTGACTTAGTAAAGACAAAACTGCTGAATGAGATGTCTAAGCGATGCAATGCGAAGAAGAAGCCTAAATCCAAGAAGAAGGGAATAGTCTGCTACGAGTGTCAAGTACCTGGTCATAAGAGACCTGACTGTCCGCTGAGAAACAAGGAGAAAGGCAAAACGGAGAAAGCTAAGAACATAACGTTTACAGCTCTCAATACTTTTGGCTGCTCAAGCTAGGAGGTATTTTACGTAGATTCTGGTTGTACTAAACACATGAGTTTTAGACGAGATTGGCTTCAGAACATTACGATACAGAATAAAGGTAGTGTTACTGTCGCAAACGGAGAGCAGATTAAATGCTGCGGCATAGGAGGCATTTCAATAAATACACCCGAGAACGTAATCAACAAGATCAGCGATGTTGCTTTTGTCCCCGACTTAAAAGCTAACTTATTGTCTGTGCAGAAAGCTGTTGATAAGGGTTTTGTTTGTATTTTTGATAAAAATGGATGTAACTTTTATAAATCTAATCATTTTCATTTTACAGGTGATTCGGTACTTCATGCCTCGCCCTGTGGTGGACTGTACGTTGTAGATGGTACTGTTAATGTTCCCGAAGATGTGGCAAGTAATCATTTGACGCAGGATGTGCACTCTAACTGTCAGAATATTAGTTACAAACTCTGGCACAAGAGGTTAGGACACTTGTGTCGTATAGGCATGACCCAACTGAAGAATCACGAGGTAGGTGTAAAGTTTAGTGTAGTAGATAAAAGCAGTTGCATCGCTTGTGTGGAAGGAAAACAGGCAAGGAAACCTTTTAAGAAGGTAGCATATAACAGAGCTACTTCTCCTTTAGAACTGATACATATGGATTTATTGGGACCTGTGTCTACAACCTCTTTTCAGGGGAATAGGTTTATGTTAACTATTGTTGATGATTATACAAGGAAGGTATTTGCTTACTTTATTTCTTCCAAGAAAAATTAAGCAGTCATCTTACATATCTTACTGCCACACTCAGAGACGTTTAATGATTACTTAAGTTGTTCCTTAGTATAGATTTAAAAAAGTTCACTCTCAGAGACAGTTAATGGTCCGTTACCGTCCCTTAATGACAATTAAAGTTAAGTACGGCAAAACCTTCACTTAACTTTCTAATGATTGATTTTGACATTTACGTTTGAGGTTATATTTTATTTACATAATATAAGAATTCACAGGAATAGAAGTGTTTTGGCAATTATTAAAGATGAGTGATCTGCTAGACTTTATTGATTTTGTAGACTATACCAGAAGGTATAGAGTAGTGGGGCCCAGGCAGCAATTACGTGATTATTCTGATCCCTTTTAAAAATACTCGGTTCAAGAATTTCATGCACGCTATAGATTTACGCCAGAAATCGTAAAAAGTGTAATATTGCCTTTGCTGGCACCCGACCTAAGCAAACCAACCAAAAGAGGATTACCATTCGCCCCGGAAATAATGTTATTGCTGACATTACGCTACTTTGCTACAGGTAGTTTTCAGGTTAGTACTATAAAGCATAAGTACCTACCTATTTATTGAATTAAACTGCATTAGGTTCAGGCATTAGGTTGGTATTGTAAATAATAATAGAATTTGTTAGATAAGGGTACATAATAAGTTGCCTTTTTACAAAAATTGGATGGGGATGTCATGAATATCTGCCAGCAGTCAGTTTCACGAATTATTGCACAAGTCTCTACATTGATAGCAAACAAAATGAAAGATTTTGTTAAATTGCCATCTACTGTAGAAGAAATGAACACAGTGAAGCAAGTACTATTTATAAAATTAACATACATAGCTGTACCTAGTACATAGGTATATATTCATGAATGTATTAATTGGTTTGTTTTCTTGTTCCAGGCAAAAAAAATATGAAATAGCTAATTTTCCTGGAGTAATTGGGTGTATTGATTGCACTCACATTAAAATAAGAAGCTCAAGAGGACTAACATCAGAAGTCTATAGGCATAGAAAAGGGTATTTTTTTAACAATGTTCAAGCAGTCACCGGGCCAAACATGGAATTTTATGATTTAGTAGCCCAGAGCCTGGCAGTACCCACGATAGTTTCATTTATAACAGCAGTGCTATTAAGCAACGACTGAATACTGGTGTGTTAAAAGGGATTATTTTAGGGGACAGTGGGTATAATAATAATAATAATCTTTATTAGACCAGAAAAATATACATATGCTTACACAATTTGTCAACAAGCTACTTATAGTTAATCTTAAAAGTATAATTCAGTAATTGTGTCTATTTTTAGCATCTGCTACCGAACTAGGTTTATAGCCTGTATTTCAGTATGCAGCGCCTCAATGCTCAGCGCCTTTCGGTATGCAGTTAGCAATGTGATACTGACACCATTTTAATCACCAAATTCCAATGCCCAAGAAAACTACAATAGAAGCCAAATTAAAACTAGGAATGCTGTGGAAAGATGCTTTGGTGTTTGGAAACGAAGATTTCCTTGTCTCCAACTGGGCATGGGTATTAAGAGGGATACAGTTGTGGCAGTTATATGTGCATGTGCAACACTGCATAATATTTCCTTATAGGTAGATGATTTGGTTCCAACGAACTGGGATTTTGATCATATTGAGAATGATGATGTTGCACTGATTAGTGAAAGCACCACGAACAGCAATGGATTTATGGTGCGACAATCGATAGTTGATAGATTTTTCTCATAATATGTATAATTTTTAATAAATAAAAATCCATTAAATAATAATAATACTTTTATTTAACAATCCTTGAAAAAGAGACAAATCATATGATAGATTTAAAAGAACTGAAGAAATCTATTGCCAAATAAGTAGTAGGTACTTTATTTGGCAATAGATTTCTTCAGTTCTTCTAATTCTATTTTAGCTTTTTCTAACAAACAATTGTTCCTCTCTTCCTCCAACAATGCTGCTTTTTTTCTAGTCTGTTCAATTTCCAACTGCAAAGCAAAAATTAAACATATAAATTAATCTTGCTATAAACGTTGATGTGGAAAGCCATTGTTATGTACCTGTGTTTTTAATATTTGCATTTCCATCTTTTTTTTATGTTCTAGATGTCGTATCCTTATTACTGCTTCCCGACGAATATAATCAGAGGGTCTACGCACTTGATCCGTGGTTTTGATTACTGTCGTGTTTTTTTTGTCACTGTAATCTAAAACATAATTTAAAGACATTTTTACTATAAAGTTAGAACAATAACAAAAAAGTTAAACAATATTGTATATTTAGGATTCAGGAGCAGAAATCATTAAAAAAAACAATTATCTTACACCTTACTAATTATTTAATCACAAAAACAAATTATTAATTAACAATCTCTCTTTAAATAGATTTTAACGTAACCTTAAGGCTAAAATAGAACACCAATCACTTATAAAAACAAAATTATCACGTACTTACAGTTTTACCTGCATAAATTATGATTACAACAAGTACTCACAAATCGCGTCGACAACTACCGTTCCCTACGAAAGCCAGTGAGCAAATGACCGATTCTCGGGCGCGCACAGCCTTTTATAGTAGTTGTCTCACAATGGAAATTTGTTCCCTAAATCGGCCTATCCCGACGAAGCGTCGTCCCCGACGCTGTCTTCATGGTGCTCGGCTGGTACTGAAGCCAACCCTGCAGCTGGAGACTCGCCACTGGGTCCAGCACTCTCAGTACCGGGTTGAAGGGACGCTGATGATGACCCTGTGTTTTCGTCACATACTTCGTTATCTGAAATATGAACACATTTTAGACATTGCCACTACAGTTGTGTGGGTCGCACACAACATCCAACTAATTGAACGTTAAAATACGTGAGAGCTCTCATGATCGTATCCCTGTCTTCGTAGCGGGTTTTCACCGATCCGAAGCTGCATCTGTGAACAAATCAGACAGAAGGCGTCCCCTCCGTCTGAGGTTGACGGAGGCATCCCTGAATCGCACGTCAACACTCCAGCCACTCAGTGCATACACCAATACCTCTCACTACAGGTATGAGTATGTCTGCATGGACGTAGGCATCTCTGAATCGCGCGTCCAATGTACAGCTCTACAAATAATCACTTATTTGTCAAAAATACATAAATAGGTTTATATACTTAGTACGGACGGAGGCATCTCTGAATCGCACGTCCCTTATATAACGCCACCAATAATCACATATACACAAGCACAACTGTGTGAACGGAGGCATCTCTGATTCGCTCACTCAACACAACAGTTCATTATTTAGTTAAATGCATCGATCGACCAGCGAGCCGGTCCGCCACGACTTACTCATTTAAATGAAAGTTATACTTAAAGACAATTAATTTGAAATTGATTTATATGTGGCAGTTTTACGTAAGGAAAGCAATGTATAAAAATAAAAAGCAAGTGCATGCCGAAAGTTTACGACGAAGCAACCCGCCAGTTCTCCGCATTACACCAATTCAACACTCACCCTCGAAAAAGGCCGCACATGAGTCTGGACACCATTCTCCGCTCCAGGGTATCATGTGTTCAGCAGCCGCTTGCGTGGCCTTGCCATACGAGCCACTGATGAGTTTCAACTGGTAGCGACCATTGGGTAGCACTTTAATCACCCGATAAGGTCCGCGCATACCGGGGTCTAGTTTCCCTGTAGACTGAGAATATTTGATAACAAAAACCAGGTCGTTAACGACATATGCGCGTGGTGCTCGCCGCTGCTGGTTGACACGAGAATCTTGTTTGGCTTGATTTCGCGTTAACAGTTGATGAGCTCTTGTTCTGCACAACTCTCGCCAGCCCTCGTGGTTTTCAGACCTCTCAATTGCGATGTCACGAATTAATGTTCGAACAATAGGCGTCGTGGCGTCAGTGCCCACCAAGAGCTTCAGTGCCGAAGCTTGTGTTGTCTTCTGCTTGGTTATGTTCAGGGTGAGTTGAAGTTTCCATAGCTTATCCGACCATTCCGCGCGCCTATGGTTAGTTTCGATACGGATCATGTTCAGAACGGTTCTGACGTACCTCTCTACCTGTCCGTTAGCATTGTGCATCTCGGGTGTTATAAAATGGATTTCACAACCAAACTCAGTTAACAGAGTAGAGAACTCGGAGGATTCGAACATTCGGCCGCGGTCAGCTACTAAAAGCTTCGGAACACCAAAGAGTGATATCGCGTTGGTAAACGTGCGTTTAAGCTCGCTTACATCCTGCTTACGAATTGGATACAGCAAACTGAACTTTGTAAATGCGTCTATTATTAACAGGACAAATTTATAGCCGTTAGATTCAGGTAACGGTCCGAGTGCGTCTATATGCAGCGTTTGGAAAGGGAGACTGGGTTTTTCCCAGGATGTTATCGGTTGATGAGGGGCTCTAGGTACACGTTTATAGGAGACACAAACGAGGCAGTGTTTTATATATTTTGCTACGAATTGGCGAAGTCCGGGAAACCAAAAATGTTTAAGGATTAAGTCCACGGTTTTTTCCGCACAAATGTGGTCGTGTTCGTCATGAAAAATCCTCAACAAACTTAATCGGTGTCCTTTGGGGATAAAACAAAGAAGTCTAGGTTCCTCACCCACTGGTGTATACCGATAATAAAGTAGTTCATTCTGACGTACGTATTGCTGAGAATCTAGTTCCCCGTCCTGTAATTTCTGTAAAATGCCTTGCGTCTCATTATCTGCCGATTGAGCAATTTGTGCCCAGTTACGTGGCCTAGATATCTGATGTACTTTGGTAGTGACTGGGTTTCGACTTAGGTAGTCTGCGTGTGTCATCATGGTGCCTTTTCTATAATCAATGCTGAAGTTAAAATCTTGTAAATAGATCCACCACCTGGCAACGCGTGGGAGCAGATCCTTTTTCTTTTCGGTGGCCTTAAGTGCATTGCAATCTGTGATCACTTTAAAGTTTATCCCTACTAGATAGTGACGAAAATTTTGCAACGCCTTCACGACCGCCAAGGTTTCTAACTCGTAAGAGTGATACCTGCTTTCGGCACCCTGTGTGGCTTTACTAAAGTAGGCGACTACATGCTTCGTACCGTCAGTCTTCTTCTGCATGAGTACTGCACCATAGCCAATGCTGCTGGCATCGGTGTGGACCTCTGTGAGTAAGGACTGGTCGAAAATAGCTAATATAGGCGAACTAGTTAAGCAACTTATTATCTCCTGCCTAGCTTTCTCTTGTTCCGTACTCCAACAAAAAGTCACGTCTTTCTTCATCAAACGTGCTATGCATGCGGTCTTAGTTGCGTAGTCGCGAATATACCTTCTAAAATATCCCGCCAAGCCCAAAAATTGTCGTATTTGTTTGACATTACGAGGTACCGGTGCCTCGACTAGGGCTTGGATTTTTTGTGGACTCGGCCTGACCTGACCTTGACTAACTACGCGCCCCAAGTATTCGACTTCCATTGACAAAAATGAGCATTTTCGTAAATTTATCGAAAAACCAGACCCAGTTAACGTTTCTAGTACCTTTTTTAGCAAACAAATACCCTCACCTACACTATCACTCATACAAAGCACGTCATCAACGTATACTAAGACGTTGCCAGCCTCAATGTGACCGCGAAGGGTGTCGTTAATGATTCGCTGATAAACTATAGGCGAGTTCGTCAAACCATAGGGCATTCGGAGATACTCAAAATGTCCTTCCGGTGTGACGAATGCCGTCTTATGAATTGAACCTTCTTCAATGGCGATTTGGTGGAAGCCTGTAGCCATATCAAGGCTGGTGAAATATTTAAAGTTGCCTAACCTATCTATATGATCGTCTATTAATGGTAGGGGATACCGGTCCCTAACAGTCAGTCGATTGAGAGCCCTATAGTCTACACACATCCTATCGGTACCGTCTTTTTTCTTTACTAATATTATGGGACTCGCATACTCAGAATTAGACTCGCGGATGATACCTTTATCTTTTAGGTCACGCACGATTTCTCGGACTTTAAGTTTTTCTGAATGTGACAGCTTGTAAGGTCGGTAAGCGACGGGTGTACTGTCCGTTACTTTGATAGACATCTTGCCGGTGGTAACGGTAGTCGATGCAGTACCCGAAATTAAATAATTTGAGAACTTTTTTATTAAAGTTATAAGACGTTCAAGTTCGGCACCCTTAAGGGGTGTATTGATCTGCAAATCCTCGCTAACGGACACTGCATGAACGTCTTTCCCGTCGGCTCTAGTCAGATACTGTCTATCTTTGGTCCGCACGTATGTGATACCATCACGGTTAAGGATATCAGTTCCTATAATTACGGGAGTAGTCATACAAGACCCTGGTACTACAACAAAGTCGGCTTCGATAGAGATATCGTCAAACTCAATTGTTAATGTTACAAAAGAATCGGCATGTATGGCAGCGTCGCTAATTCCCTTCAAAATATAATGTTTGGGTTTCCGTTCACATGTAAAATGTTTCAGTGCTTCGGAGGAGACCAATGAGATGTTTAAAGCACCACTGTCAATTAGGACATCTACAGGGATGCCCTGTATAATTGCGGTTTTAAGGTCATTATTTTGCGGGGAACCAGCCACGTGTGTGCTACATAAATTAATGTTTTTCTTATTACGAGAGCCTGACCTTTCTTTAGCAAAACATTTATCTTCACTATGTCCCGGTTTTTTACAAAAATTACAGACTAATTTATTAGCATCGTTAGTAGAGGGATTAACGTTAGAAGTCTGATCGGTTTTTGGCTTTTTGGGGCAATGGTGAGATTTATGCCCATTTTGTCGGCAAATAAAACATCTCAGAGGTGACGAACGATTTGAAGGCATTGGTTTAGAGGCAGAATTTCGATTCTCGGGTTTAGTGCGGGTAGGTTTCACATAAATAGATAAAAATGAAACTAAGTCATAGATTTGCAAGTTAGCATTTGCAGCCGCGGCCCTAACTTGAGGATCCGTAATTCCGCGAATAACTATCAAGGTTCTCAGTTCGTCACTTAGTCCTTTAACAATTTTAAGACGCAATAATGTCCTCCTTGCATATTCAGCGTACGTGCTGTATTTATCGGAGGTAACATGCATCGCATCATACAGGATATTCGCGTAATCGAGCTTTCGTGGACACAAAGGTTTAAATTCCTTAACAAAGCTACTCCATGTTCGGTCGCTAGTTACCCACTCGTTCAGCCAAGTACGCGCGTCACCTTTAAGGCATACTGATACGCGTGAGAGGCACTCTGAATCGCCCCAGTTATTGGAAGACCTAGCCCGTTCAACTTCCTCACACCACACATCTATATCATGAATAGTTGGGTCAAAGTTAGATACGAAGTACTTTTGCGTTCTGTCCGAGTTTACAGATCTAATTGCTTCGGCTAATATTCGTGCTGACTCCGATACTACCCGTACGTCGTGGTTGTTTGTATCACTACTCGATCCCTCAGGTGCCGCGATCCCGGACGCGGGTATATTTAACGTGGTGATGGAACTGGGTAACGGTGTTTCAGACAGCGGCACCGTGGCCTGAAGGGCCTGATTATCCTGATGCTGGCCGGGTGGGGGAGTATATGATCTTATGGTCGTACTGTTTTGAAGTAACTGGTTATTAGTTGCGTCACGTAAAGGAGAACGTTCAGTTTCTAGAGTATTTAGGCGAGCCAGGATTGATTGTAATGTTTGCTGCATGGCCCCATTTTGATCACGAGAATAATGGTTTGACCGCGAACGCGTTCTACTTCTTGATCGTGATCCGTATCGAGAATTTGTTCGACTCCCAGGACGAGTTCTATCCCGAGAACGAGATCTATACAGAGAACTACGATCCCTATCGTGTCGACGCGACTTGTTACGAGAGTTATGCTGTCTGTCAGCCATATTCACACACAAACAACAATTAGGAACCAGAAAAATAAACCGTTAATTGGTGTTTTATTTTTTTTTTTGCAAATCAAGAGGGTAGGTGTATTATGAGAATAAAATCGTGGGCGTTTTTTTTTTTTTTAAAGTAATCCCACTTCTGAATTTAGGATTCAGGAGCAGAAATCATTAAAAAAAACAATTATCTTACACCTTACTAATTATTTAATCACAAAAACAAATTATTAATTAACAATCTCTCTTTAAATAGATTTTAACGTAACCTTAAGGCTAAAATAGAACACCAATCACTTATAAAAACAAAATTATCACGTACTTACAGTTTTACCTGCATAAATTATGATTACAACAAGTACTCACAAATCGCGTCGACAACTACCGTTCCCTACGAAAGCCAGTGAGCAAATGACCGATTCTCGGGCGCGCACAGCCTTTTATAGTAGTTGTCTCACAATGGAAATTTGTTCCCTAAATGTATTATAAGATACATTTTATAGTACCTGTGCTATTTTTGTTCATTTTCAAGTTGGTGATTGTCCATTTCATTTGTTTCTTCAGGAATTCTGTTTTCTGTAGAATTAATGTTGTATTCCATGTCTAAAATACCTGAAAACAGCAATACAATTTAAAAAAAGATTTAAAAAGTTTATCATTTATTTTTACAACTTATAGAAAAGAAAACTGCTCTTTTTAAACATTCATCTCGCAGAACTTCAAACATGATGTTCTTTCACTAATCCCCAAATACAGTCAAGATTCAGGATAGACGGATTGATAAGGATATAATCATTGTTCACTTACCCAAGTCATCTATTGATACTGTAGTGAAAGTAGGTGTATTATTATTTTTTGCTATCAAGTCCTGCTCTGGACTATTCGCGATAGCATCTAATATGGCACCATCACTATCAAACGAATTTATTATCTCAGTAATCACCACAGGTGCAGCCTGATGAATAAAAATTGATGAAACAAATCATTCACAATCAATTTTTTATTAATAATAGTGGTCTTCTACCTTGTGTACATTGGCATTACAATTAAACTCCTGTGTTATAATTTCCCATGCTGCTTGTTTCTTGGCGACCGACTTGCCATCTGTTATTTTAGATTCCACGATTGGTTTCTTTTTAATTAATTGTGCCAATAAAGCTTTTTCATCGGCGGTGAAATTAGCTACACGTTTGCGTGGTGTTTTTTGTTCCTGTAGACTCCTAAAATGAAACAAACACAATTTAATTTCTCCAAATACATGTGATGTTTAGCTACTGACATATTATAAGATTCATTGAATGTACATAGAACGAAACTTACCATGTTATAATGTTAAGATAAAGCTTTAAACACGAATTTTCTTGGCGGTTGAAACGCAACACAAGCTGTAAACATAACCTTTACTAAATGACAGTACAACATTGACAGTTAGTGATACCAAAAAAAAGGGCCCGTGTAATTTATTTTATTTACATGAAAGTAGTTGTTTCTTTTTGTTTTTATGTAAAAACGATCGGGAAATTAACGAATTCTTATGTATATTAATAATATAAAAAGTTTCAATGTATTTAAATGAAGTTTTTTGCTACTTAATAATATCATATTTTTATGTGTGGCTACACTAATCTTTTATCGATAAGCAATCTCAAAGTCAATTTGACGTTACTCTTCCCTACGGATACTTAAAGTTGTCATTAACTAATGAACCCTTAAATATTGTCTCTGGGATGTATCGTTCATTAAAAGATTTAATGATAATTAGTTAAGTACTAATTAGGACTAACTTAATGAACCTTTCTGAGTGTGGCAGTTAAACATATAAAATTGTCTTAATTTTTTTTTAAAGAAAACAAACAATACAAAATTAATCGATTTTAACAAAAATTATGTAAACACGTGAGTTTAGCTTTTCAAGAGCTTTTTCCTCTCTCTTCTCTGTAATAGGACCTTAAAAACAAAAGCGCATCTAGAGTTTTGTCACTCAAACGAGATCTTATTTTATTACATAGCGAACCAGCCGAAGAGAAAACTCTTTCTGGTTCAACACTGGTTGGCGGAATCGTTAATAGATGGTCATATGCCTGAGACAAGTAACGCCCACGATCTCCTCCATTCTCAAAGAGAGCCATTTCAATCTTTACATTAGTAAAGAGATCTTCATTTTCTTGAGCAGAAGTTCTAATGCGTTTTTCACTAACAGCCTTTGCAAGCTCAGCATTTAACTCATCGCCTTTCGTCAAAACAACGTTTTGAACTTCAAGCACATCAGAGCCATGTTCACGTTCTCTCGTCTGTTCACCGTGTGAGGTTGGTAGTGGTTGAGCTTGAGATACTGGAGTTGTTGCAGTTTTAGTGCGACTTAGCAATGTCACTATTGCGTTGCACATTTCATCGCTGCTTGGGCGAGAAAATACTGATGAATCTTCATCATTTTGTTGGAGGAAATAATTTTCTGGATTTTGCAAATAATTCAGAGTCGCAGCTGGAACGTTGAGACGCCGTTCTGTGTATCGTTTTTTTAACATAATGAACATTTTTTCGGCCACATGTGACACTCCGAACTCAGTTAATTTGCTGCTTATTTCTTCGACGCATTTTTTGGCTGGTAAAGAGCCGTAAATTCGGATAAGCCCCAAATTTTTAAAGTTTTTGCCTCCAGAAAAATGACGTGAGTGTAAATTCAAGCTCAGATATCTACGATTCGAACCGATGTCCACTCATCAAACGACATAGAAAATGTATGGCCGTCCTTAATTAGTTTTTTAATTTCGTTTGTCAGTTAGATTTTGTCTGAATGGCCACTCTAACATTAATACTTTGGATTGTATCGACCGATTTCGGCAATGTGTGACCAGATTTTTTAAATAGCCTTTTTAAATCCTCACATTCTACAAATTGGCGAAAAGGGTATCCTCTCAAAGCAGTCATGCGGGAAATCATTACCTCCATACTAGGATTAGTATCACATTCATAATATTCTGTCAATTTGGTCTTTTTTTTTAGGTACATCTTCTGTACTTGTAGAAGGAATCGAAATTGCTGTGTTAACAACGCTACTAATTTGGTTCGCGAGGGTCTCCCTTTCAGCTGATAAGCTGGTCTGATGAATATTTTTTAAATGTTTTTGTAGTCCAGTTGTACTGCCTCCAGCACATTTTAAGATTTTCTGACATAACTTACATTTGGCTGATATCTTATCTTGAGCCCGAAGGAAGTAATGCCATACAGACGACTTATCACCAGACTTGCTAGAAATTTCTTCAAAATTAATAGTCTATAACAAAACAAAATGCATAAATTTTGCGAAACTGTTCCATTTTATTAAATGAACTAATTTATTAGGTATATATAGCTTTTGTTGTGCCAAATTTAGAAAAAGTACGAAGAATAATCAAAGCAATAATTAGGTACCTACGTAAATAAAAGTAAGTTTTGAGTAACACGCTCATTATTTCATCAAAATTACCACAAAGCTATTGAATAAGTTTTTTATATTTTCTGATTATCAACGCGAAAGAAATCACGGACATCAGCTAGTATAAAAAAAGCAAAGCATCAAATCTAGTAAGTAAGTAACTAGTAGCAATACGAATAAAATACAACGTGTAATGCAATTGTGAACTGGTGTAAAATTTAGCCGCGCAAATTTTATTAAAAAAATAAAATGGTCTGGACGACCATTTTATTTTTCATCATAGATTTAAATTCATCCAGTAAAGCGCAAACATTTACTAAAATTACGATTTTTACGTAAAAATAATTATATAAATACATACCTCATAAGTATTTCAACTCGTTTTATCAGAAATATACGACAAAAACTACTGAAAGCGGTTTAGGTTATCAAAATCACACACACGCACGCATTGCAATCAGAAAACTGAGTGAGAGATCGCGGTGCGCGGGCCGAGTGGGGTATGCGCGGCGCGCGGGGCGAGTGGGGTATGCGCGGCGCGCGGGGCGAGTGGGGTATGCGCGGCGCGAAGAACTACCTACCTTCCTTCCTAGCAACAGCGAGCGAGTATAGGTAGTTACAGCGAGCGCGCACCTTTCATTTCGCGCGTTATTTCTTTTAACGCTGAGTTATTCACGTTAGTTTTGAACTTTTCAACAGTAAAAAGTGTGAAAAAGTAAAGTAAGTTAGTATGTAAGTAGTAGTGTGAATCGCGTAATAAAAATAAAATTCCCGAAAGTACCGAATGAACCGGGAATCAAATTTGATTTCCCGGTTACATTTTACTGACAAAAGAACCGGGTATGCCCGGTACTTTCGAGACCGGGAATTCCCGGTTCTGAACCCTACTAAATATTAAATGAAAAATGTATAAATGATTGAATATCATCCCAAACATTTGCCAAATATTTTTTTGTAAAACGAGTGTTAAAGGAGGAAAGAGGTAAAATAAAAAAAAATCGGAATAAATTGTTTGTGGAATAAATAGTAATCAAAACGTTGGTTGTAACTAAAAATTTGTCAATGGTGGTTTGGTGTAACATTAGTGAACCCTTAATGATGACCCCTTATGATTTTTGTCAATGGATTCATACCAAACATTTTTGCTATCCATAAATTAAATTGCATCATTTAGTTTAGCTTGAAATTTCTCGTAACTTTTTCTGGATTTGCTCTTTCTTGGTTTACTCCTACGGTAGTTTCATTTCATTTATTCTATTTAATAACAATTTACATTGTGTCTGAATGAGTTACAAAAAAAAAGTTAAATACACAGAAAAATAAAAACAACCGAATTCATAAAAAAACAGAAGAAAAAAAAACCATCACAACCAATCTCAGATCCGATTTAAAAAAAAAACAATGTTAACCTAATAAATTACATAAACCATTCACTGATATACTAATGTTAATCAATAACATATAACAGACCAACACAAAACAATGATCATTTGAAAAATAAAATCACAATTACTTTTCAATTCATTTGTTGTCAAAAATTCAAATCATTTATCTAACATTAAAAAAATATTTAAACATGGCATACAAAATCTTTATCAAATGTTAAAAATTAAAATTCTATTACACAAAACCCATTAAAAACATGTCTCATAAAATAATAATAAAAATAATCAACAACATCCAATAATAATTCCTACTTAGAGCACAACATCGCAAACTTCAAAAGTTATTGCATTTAAATTGAAGAACTGGTTCCGTTAGACCCATTAGCGAGTTCTTAAGTGTTAAAGTGTCCTCGTAATATTTCTAACTTGAACATATTCCCCCCCCCCCTTCCTTTTCCTTTTATTTACCCGTTTATTTCCATTCTGAATATTCATAATTGGGGTTTTAGGGGGTTCAGGTCAGATTGGAAAATTCCGAATAATTCTCATTTGATAAAAAGCATCCTACATGTGGGACCACAATTGTTACTTGCTACGACAAGAGAAGCTTGGTGACCTCTCAGAGTGCGGAACTTGGCCAAACAGTGCAAACTGTGTGAAATGTGTTCGTATGAAAACCAAACCTTTAAATATTCCGATGGTTAACTTACCACCCGAAAGATTGGAATACGGGTATCCATTCATGTACTGTGGTGTCGACTATGCAGGACCATTGTTTATGTTGAACCGTTCAGGAAGGGGGGCAAAGTTAATTAAATGCTACATACGTTTGTTCGTGTATACAACGCGTGATGTACACTTAGAGTTGGTCGCGACTGAAGCACATTTACTAGCATTAAAGCGCTTTATTTATAGACCAGGTAAACCTATGCAGATCTATTCCGATTACGGTGCAACATTTGTAGGGGCGCTAAAAGCATTTGCTAAATTTCTAGTAGATGAAGAGAGAGTGACATCCGGGCATCTGCTAATAACTTAATTAAATTCACGTTCATTCCTCCGTATTCGCCTCATTTTGGTGGTTTGTGAGAGGCAGGCATAAAGTCCTGCAAACTTGACTTACGAGGACTTAAGTACTGTTTTGGCTTGGCACAAATCGAGGCTGTCCTCAACTCTCGACCCATGTTTCCTTTGTCGTCTGACTCCTGTAACTTCCTCCCTTTAACTCCTGCTCATTTCCTGATTTGCCGACCGTACACTGCACCCCTACAGGAGGAGACGCCCCGGGCGTCGGGAGTCGCAGGGCGATCCCCGGCCACCGTAGGCGCGGGCCAGCGGACGGCGAGCATTGGGTGGCTCGCCGTCCGATCACCACCAGGCCCGGGTCGATGGCGCGTTGTGTTTCACGCGCGCCTCAAAGAGATGTCAGCATAAAAGACGGGGCCTGCTAGGGCCAGAGCCTGCCAGGGTTGCGGAATTTATTCGAAAGAGTCACCGCGGCCCTGGAACGCAAAGGGCTTTAGAAGGAACACGGATGGGTTTTAATCAGTAAGAGTCTGACATGCCCTTCCGCTCCGCCCAGAGCGGAAGAAGTCATGTGATGATTTCCCATTCTTAAAAAAAAAAAAAACGCTGCACCCGCCAGTCAAGACTTGACCACAACGGCTACGCACCACCTTCGTCGCTACGATCGTGTGAAGCAAATGTGTCGGAACTTCTGGAGTCGATGGTCTAAGGCAGGGGTTCCCAATCTTTTGTAATCCGCGGCGCAGTTACAAGTTTAATATTTTTTCACGGCGCCCTCTTCTAGTTAACTATTTGAGGAAATTTTCGAAAGAAATAGGTACCTACAATAATAGTTAGTTTAGGTTGATCGTAACGAAAATTAAAACACCACAATACAAAATTGACTTTTTTTATTATAAAAGAATTTAAAAGGAAAACAACAAGAAAGACTTAAGAAAAAACAAAAATTAAATACGATATTCAAATCAATGTGAAGGGTGAGCTTGGTGATCTCCGCACAGTTTTTCAAAGCGGGGAATAAGACTTGACACTGCTACTCTCATTTCTTGCTCCACATTGATCTTTGAGCGATATTTGTTCTTTATCACAGCTACAGCTGAAAACCCAGCTTCACATAGATATGATGTTGCAAACGGAATGAAAATTTTTAATGCTTTGGAAGTTAAATTTGGATATTCATTTTGAATCGATAACCAAAACTCCACCAAATCGACACTCGCGAATCTAGTTCTAAGGCTGCTGTCGCAAGAGAGTTCAATGAGACTCTCTTCATCTTGTGATGTAATTCCTTGTAGACTTTGTGCATGGAAAGGGTCTTGGATCCACGCAAGTTTTTCAACATCATCATCTGCAAAATACTTCGAAAACCATTCGGTGAGCTTCGCTATGTGTTCCGTGAAAAGGGCGATCAGGTCTTGTGAAATAACCAGTTCATTTGATGCCGCATAATTATACAATTGCGGGAAGCAATCTTGACCGCCGTCTTCTTTCAACTTTGTTATCCATAGCTGTAGTTTCTTTCTAAATGCCGCAATCCTCTCCGAAAGTTTCAGAATGTGCGTGTTGTTGCCTTGCAAAGACAGATTTAAATTGTTTAATTTTTCAAACACATCGCATAAGTATGTTAGCTTTAGCAAAAAATCAGGTTCAGTAAAATATTTGGCATTTTCTTGACGTTCTTGTTGTAAAAAAGTGCAAGTTTCTTCGCGTAATTCAAACACACGAAATAAAACATTTCCACGTGAAAGCCATCGTGAATTACAGTAGTACAGCAGGGCTGTGTGTTCAGCTCCCATATCTATGCATAGTTTTTTAAAAAGTCTGGCCTTTAGAGGCCTAGTTTTTATGTAGTTTACCGCACTAATTACACATTCCAGTACTTGGTTCAGTTCAGAGCTCATTGATTTTGATGCCAGAGCTTCCCTATGGATGATGCAATGGGTCCACATAGCATTCGGTGCTTTTTTACGAATAAGCGCTTGTATTCCCCCATACTTGCTGCACCTTACCAGACATCGATCGAGCACCATCAGTACATACACCGATACACTTATTCCAATCCAAACAATTTTCTGTAATAAACTTGTCTAAAATTTCATACAAGTCTTGGGCTTTCGCACTTCCGGTAAAGCTTTTGCAGAATAAAAGGTCTTCGACAATGATATTGTCAGCCAGAAAGCGTACGTAGCAAATAAGATGTGCATCATCATTACTGTCAGTAGCCTCGTCCAGTTGCAAACCAAAATCCTTGCCTTTCATTTTTTCTATTAATTGGTAATTGAGATCCTCAGCAATGTCATGGATTCTTCGACTGATAGTATTGTTAGATAAGGGTATCTTGGAAATTAATTTTTCAGCTGATTCTCCCATCATAATATTTACCATGTCGCGAGCAGCCGGTAGAATAAGCTCTTCTGCAATAGTATGAGGTTTTTTGCATTTTGCCACCCTGTATGCCACCTTGAATGATGCTAACAGTGCGTTTTTAGGTACTGAGGCCTGCTGAGTGAATACGTTTTTCGTTTTATTTAAATTTTGTAATTTCGGTGAAAAAAATCACGCGATTTATCAGCCATAGTTGGATGAATTGTCTCGAGATGTCGCTTTAACTTACTTGGAAGCATACATTCGGATGATAGTATTTTCAAACAAAGCACACACTGCGGTTTTTCTTCATTGTTTACTTCTATTGAAGTAAAACCAAAGTCCAAATAGCTATCATCGTATTTACGATATTTCCGCTTCTTTGGTTCCCCACCGCCACTAGTAGATGCTTTATCACTACCACTTGAACTACCGACTTGTTTATTTAATAAAAATCTATCCATTTTGCGTGAGGTAGGTATTTGAAGAAAAATAAAGCGAAACAAAACAACAACAAACAAAACGTCCGTCGCGCGGCACACTTGTAGGTAAATAAACGGGCATTGCGATGCGAGCAAGCGAGCGCGGGCGGGTAAAGACGTGGGAGGGGTATGGTATCAACGGTTTTCAAGCAAGTAGGTACTTTTTGGCGAGTGAACGACGGCAACGCGACGGCGAAAAAAGATTTCTACGACGCTATGTTCGTTTCCGATGCGAACACTCAAAAAGGTACCCGCCAATATTTGTGGTGTCCAATAATAAGAGGATAGACTCACGGCGCCCCTCTTTGCTTTCTACGGCGCACCAGGGCGCCGCGGCGCACACTTAGGGAACCCCTGGTCTAAGGAAATGTTTCTGAACTCCAGAAAAGAACAACATGGAAGACCAACTGGGACACTATCGTTCCTAACACCTTTGTGCTCGTGAAGGAAATTTTCAATTTAATTTATTCAGGAACAATTTACATTGTGTTTGAAATCATTAGTCTATAAAAAAATATATAAAAAAACATTCATTAAAATGATAAAACTAACACAATCAATAATAAACCCAATTACCCAGTATTACCCAGTCTCAAATTAACTGATCGTCCATCGAATACAAACATTTCTCCAATAGGAATTCTTTGAGTATTGACTTAAATGAGCTTTTATAAATTGTGGTTTTTAAGTTAAATTTAAAACCTGTTGAAAATCCGCACTGCTGGATATTGAGGACTATGCTGCATAATATTAAGTTGGGGTATTATTTTGTTTTTAATATCTTTCCTGCGCGTACTTTCCCTCAACTGTCTCTTCTCATCTGTTTCATAGTTATGCAGGTATTTTTTCAAATTCACCAACAATACTAAAACATAGAGGCTGGACACAGTAACATTTTTTTCAATTTATAAAGTGTGGCCGACCGCTCTCTATTTGCGTTCTCCGGACCATGGTTAGTATGGCTCTCTTTTGGAGCACAAAGGCTCTCTGGCAGTTATATCGCACCTTGAAAACAAAATTGGCGCTATACAAAAATTGTCATTTTTCAGTATGGCCATTTAAAGTTTTTGACGCAACATTTTGGTCAATATCTTAGCAAATAACTGGAAGAAAAGAATGCAATTATTTTCATTTGTTAGTTTGACTATCTTATTTAAGTTATGTACTGAAAACATGCCAGTAACTTATGGAGTTATTTAGAAAACTTGGTATATAAAAAAAGTTCCGCATAGTGCCACTTTTGTTTTACGTAAACCTACCCGTTTTAGAATAATTACTCATTATTGCCCAAATATCAATAAAGGGGGTTAGAAAAATATAACATAAATAAAACGAAATTATGTCATAGAAACAAGAAAAAATATTTATTTAGCAAAAACAATTAAGTTATAATCAGTACAATCAATATACATTATAATTATGTAACGTTTTTCGTTGAAATGCAAGTTTTATGTATAAATCACAATTTATGGCGGTATTAATTAAAATTTACAAGTCATAATTAAACGAACTTTAGGGTTAAACATAAAATTATAATTTAGAAAAATAAAGTATATTTCTCAAAATTAAAAATTCTAGAAAATAAACTGATCTAGATAGGTAGTTATGCTTATATTAGTGATACCAAATATTTTAATGAGATCGTCTAAAATACGTAGGTTGTATCAAAATTATCGTTTGGTACATACATGCTACTATACTACTGAAATATACTTTCATAATAGGGGGTATAATAACTGGGAATCAAACCAGCATTAATGAGGCTCCTTATGTCAGTCTTCTTTCTATCGGATATTTCCAATTTACGCTGGTAAAGCGGTTTGAGTTCTGTATGACGATTATTTCTATTCGTTCTTTTACTCAAATCAAGCTCTTTAAAATCATCAAAATACGATGTTTGTACTGTATTTTAATCTCATTATGTTCATTTTTCTTAATTTTGATAACTTTAATGTCTGACATTTTTACAACTTGGCCATCTACATCTTTATTTAGTCTAGGAACTGGTAGTTGCTTTATATCTATGAAATCACCGTAACCCATTTCATTTACAATAAAAGGTGTTCCACGTTTTTTAGCATTTCGAATAGCAGAAACATATTGCGATGGTACGTATATGGCCCCAGATCTAAGACATCGTTTAACTTGTTTCTCTATTACAGAATGTACAGCATCTCCCTCATTCTGTGTATGACCACGTATCAGGAACTTGTGTGTTATGGATTTAATTTTTAAGTATTGGACTGCGTAAATATACACTCCGATAACAAACTGGTTCTTCTGCTGACCGCAGCAATTATCAGAGTAAAAAGTTATGTCTAGATATTCGTCGGCACAAGAAGATTTTTTTTGCAAATATTTTAATACACAAGTACCTATTTCATTTGCTCCTCGGTGTCCTTGAGATTCATCCCAGAAGAAGCATTCAGTTTTGTCAAGTTTAAGCTCAGAGATGGTAAAGTTCAAGCAATTTATTTTAGACTTATAATAAAACGTAGAAATCTCACCATTTGGTACTGTCATCACGGCTTGCAAATCATAACATGCAACAATAAAACTAGGCGACACCATTGCTTTATCATTAGCTTTTTCCTCACGGCATTTTCTTTCTCTGCTAAGTGTTGATCGTACTTTTCTTTAAGAGCAGCTTTTTCAACATTTTCTGCGAGCTTGTATATAGAGCATTGCTCACACTGGTCCTTTTTTGGAATAAAGAAACCAATGTTAAATTTTTCGTTAAATATTTTTCTGTAGGTATGTGTCATTACGTAGGATAATCCTTGCTTTATGCAGTCTTCTTTATAATCAAAATAAATATCTGTTAAGGTTTTTCCACCATCGATGAATTCTCTTGTCGTTTGTTGCCGTAAATAATGGCTTGGAATTCTAGGAATGCTACTAATATGTCGTTTAACTCCTTCAATCAAATCTTCTGGTACTTTTTTATGCTGTCCATGCTTACCTCTTTGTTCTCCTTTCAATATACCTGTTGTACTATTCTTCTTCTCTATTACAGTTCTAATACATCGGTCCGTTATATCCAATGTATTCTTAAAAAATGTTTTACATACTTTAGTTCTAGTACCATTTAAATTAAAATAAAAAGCATTCTTAAACTTCCTATTGGAATCAACTCTCTTATATTGATACTTCGGCTTAATCTCTTCCATATTGCGAGCTATGTATTCTCTTTGCCTTACCAGTGAAGCCATGCCCCAATAATCTTCAAATATTTGTTTTCTTAAATCTTCATTAATTCTCTCTGAGCATTTTAAGCGGCAGGTCGACTCACATGTTGGTTTTAGAAACTTAGCTGGGAAAACCTTTTTTGTTTTGGAGCTTGAAACGTATTCTTTTCCGCTGTCTTTCAATGTCTTAGAGATATCGGCAACTCTTTGGTTCTTTTTCTTTTTCTTTGGTTTTACGATACTATCCGCAGCTGGTGGAATATCTACTGCAATAGCGTTATCTTCGTTCCCAGCATTTTGGTTATTAGACTCATCAGCTGGTGCAATATCTACTGAAATATTATTATCTACATACCCAGAACTTTGGTTATTTGAAATCACTTCCGTACAGTGATTAACAAATTCTAAATTATTGTCACTTACATTGGTACTTTGAGTGGTGGTTTGAAGAATATTTGGTGGATCGGATGCAACAGAAGTTGAAGATGAAACAGATGATTTGCTGGAAGATGAAGATGATGATGAGGAACTTGAAGACAACGATGAACTTGAGCTCGATCTACGGCATGTTTTCTTTGAAGGTGCGTATGTTGTATCATCATCAGAAGCGGGTGAAAAATCACCATCATCATCGACGTCGCAGAGGTTTTCTTTGTCAGCTGGATATGTATGATTGCTAGTTGTTGGCAAACTGATTAAATTGGATGTTGAGGCTTCAGGATCCGAACAGTTTTCCTTGTTTTGAATTGCTAGCATTAATATTTTTCTACCCCTATCTCTTGAAGGATTCATGTTGATAACCTTAAACAAGGAAAGAAAATACGTTCCTCAAATGCAATAATGACATCCAAATATAGAAAAAACTATTCCCGAAATCTCTATAAGTAATAGGACAACATAATTTAGGTTATAATTCACTATAACGATGGCATTAAACAAAATTTTAGATGTTATTTTTTTCAAATCAGTGGCGGTATACTCAATATGACGCTTATTTAACAAAATAAAACATTTTCATCCTCTTAATGTTATAGTATTACTGGCACTAAGAGGAATATGACAATTAAAAAGTGATTTAAAACATCTATACTTTAATAATTTTGTTTAAAAACAGACACTAAAAAGATAATGCCTGTTATAATTCACAAAAAAATGGCGATATGAAATAAATATAACCAAAAAAATGGCACTATGGTTATAATGCCATTAATGTTTTTATCAATTCAGATAATTGTTACAGACAATAACGTTAAAAAAGGCACTAAACAAAAACTGTCATTTTAAAATTAATTAAAAACAATATTTTTGTATGCAATTAACTAAATAAGCGACACTATACATAAAATGTCATTTTACAGTTCATCAGAAAATTTATTTCAATATTACTTTAACTAAATAAGCGACACTATACTTAAAATGCCATTTTCGTAGTTATTACTTCAGCAGAAATATGAGTTTGAATTACGTTTAAAACAACACTATACACAAAATGCCACTTTTTTACTCACCGCAGCGTGTATCCACTCCGAATGCTTGTCTTCAACTGGATAGTGTCACCTTATGAATGACTACTTCGTTCCAAAACCATAAACTATAAACTGACACTAGCGGCCTCTAGGGAAAAGTCTTCAAACTAAGACAAAATGCCATTTTTTAATAAAAGCGCTTTCTTTCAAGAAAACTAGATGTCGTTGTAACTCAATATAGCTCATTTCAGTATAATGCCACTTTTGTTTTCAAGGTGCGATATTTAAAACGATTCCCCCAAAACTGAACACTATCTCAACCTTGATTCTATTAGAGCATAATATTCCATTTTAAGGTGTTTTAAGTCTATTACATCCCTAAGACTGCGTAAGGCATAACACGCTGAGGAAATATACGAGCTTTTGTGCTAAATAACATTATACTGGTTTTCTCAGTGTTCATTAAAAGCTTGTTACTTTCAAACCAAGATTTAAAAACTGCCAATACTGCATTAACCTTCGCGGAAAGCTCCTGTATGTCGTTAGCTTCAACTATTGCGTTGGTGTCAACTGCAAAAACTGTCAGCTGTGTCGGGAAATATGGAATTCATGTAATTAATCAAATCATTTGTAAATCATATAAACTAAATAGGCCCTAAGATCGATTCTTGGGGTACGCCCGCAACTATATCTTGCATAGATTTATTGCAATTGATATTACCATTTGCTTGCATATTTAATTAAATTAATTTGTGGTCAATTGTATCAAAGGCTGAGCTTTAATCAAGGAAAGTGCCAGCTACCCTCTTTTTCCTATTCAATTTACTAATAATATCTTCCACTAATGTATATGTAGCGTCCTTTGTTCCAACACGTTTTGGTATCCTAATTGTCTTAAGTGCAAAACCTTACTTAAATTTAGATAAACCACAAGTCTTGCTTAATATTTTTTAAAATTTTTTGGAAAGAATAGGGAGGGGGTTCTATAGTTTTTTGGATTGGGTTTTGAGCCCTTTTGGTTGAATGGGATAATTTTTACTATTTTTAACTGTTCCAGAAAAATACCTTCTAAAATGCATATATTATAAAACTAGTCAAAGGTTCTAAATTTTAAAAACCGAGCGCGGTCACCGCTCGCCCCGACCTGATTTGTGTCCAGCGGTCATAACACTCAACTCACGGCGACCGAGCACTACATACTAAAAAACTATTGTAAATTAATAATAATTAAATCCAAAACTATTTCATCATCAAGTCTTTCCATAACATCCACATCACGAAGATTGACCACCTCCTGCACACAACTTTAGTATGTATGTATATAATTTTATGGACGGTCCGGACAGTACTTACTACATTCATATTTCTGAAAATCCGTGAAAAAGGTCATGAAAACGTGGAGGTAATACTTCTGTATCTTTTGGGGCTGTGATCAATTGCTTCCATACCAACAAGTCAAGCGCACAAAAAATTATAAAACGTTCCTGTCCTGTGCCTTTGAGCTGTCTCAAATAAAACATATTTGTTCGGGCCCGACTCGAACACAGAATATTTTAATTCTGAAGAGAATGCAAATATTGGTCAAACTTAAAACGAATTATTTCAGAACCAATCTGCAAATAGTTAGTATTCATTAATTTAAAACAAAATACTTACAAGATTATATTAAAGTCGCAACAGATCTATGGCTCAATCGTTATTGTTCTCTGATTTCGGAAGGTGCCTTTCCATGAGTTCGACAGTTCGTTTGACGAAAGCTTCTAACTCTTGAAGTCCCTTTAGTTCCGAATGGTGAGCCTCTCCTCGTCGACCAATCCTGGCGCCCCAGTTGTGATGACTACAAGGTTCTCGGATGCTGCCGCACTCCCCCATCGCCCTGGCAGGCTGCTCAGACGGATCCGGTAACTTCACCATTACTAAGCACACTACCAAGCTACTTTTCTATAATGATACCAGATCTTCACAGACCCCTACTTCTAAAGTAGATCAAGTAATTACCCAATAAGGGAACGAATTAATTAACTAATTGATCAGGAATGATCAGAATGAGAAAAAATAAATAATTTCTAGAATAAAATTGTTACCATGATAACCACCTACTGTTAAGTGTGATTTAGATCCCGCTGCCCTCCTAAATGAATTACCTAGGAAGACTCGCCCAGAGACCAAGACCGGTTCTGAACAGCGCAACTGACAACTTCCTTCTCCCCCAAAGGCACTGGCACTCCCACACACCGACGGAACACAGCAAGCTGCTTGGCGCCGGACTCCAGTGGGATGGTGGTTGCGAGCCAGGCAGCTCCTTGCGGAGCCTACCACCGCTTAAGTGGGATCGTTCAGCCGTATCACAGGCAAGCCTGTGGTGCCGTTGCCCGGAGTGGACCACTAGGAGATAGATCCCTAACCACCCCATACGTTCTAACATGTTCATTTCAACATTTACCGTGTCTTTGAGGCAAATCCTAAGATTTACCATGTGAATGGTGGTAAAAGTTCGAAATAAACGATGACCATTGAATTGTTCGGAATTTTATGATTAACCTTTCGCTTGTCGGCCAGCGTAAACGCACATTACGTCAAATGTCGAGACTTTTACAAGTTAGGTAAAAACGTTGGGTAGGCCTTCAGAAAAACGAAGATTACACCAATAAACCGATAATAACACAGTATAAATTACACCTTCCCGGAATCCTTATTAGTTTTCCTATCTACTCAAACCGCTACGTAATGAAATAAAACTGACCTGGCTTTGCAGTGACGTGATATGTTTTCATTTTGATAATTTTCGTACACATAACCTTCACACTTTATCACAACACGTTGAATTCACAAATATATTCACCAAAACTACACTAGAATACGATGGCACATATGTTTACACATTCATAACATACTTCATATCACTACTAAACACACTATTTGCATGACACAACAACTTTTTCTGTCAACTGATATAAAGTTTGTGACCGCCAGCGGCCATCTTTGCGTTTACACTGGCGCGGGTAACGTTTCCAAAAAAACTCGAACGAAAATAATTCAATGTTATTATTTTACTATTATTTTCAAGGAAATCTTGTTAGTATGATTATTATTGATACATTTTCTGTTAGTCTTAATATTAATATAATAAATTTTATTTTGTGTTAATTTATTCTAAATAATGTTATTGTTTTACCGACTTCAGGATAGTAAGAGGTTCGTCTGTATGTATTGTTTTTTTTTATGAATGTAGATATTTATGTGAATTATGAACTGATTTATTTATATGTACTAGTTTTTGCCCTCGGATTCGCTCGTGGTTTCGATCAAGTCTTTTTATAGCTCATTTTTAGGGTTCCGTACCTCAAAAGGAAAAAAAACGGATCACCTTTTTGTCCGATGTTTTGTTGATGTGGCGTCAACCTTGTTTACGCAATCAAAAGATATAGACGTTTATGTCAAATTTCTGATACATTCGCAAAGGGAATCAAACCTACAGGGTACTTCCCGTTGACCTAGGATCATGGAATTTAGCAAGAAGCAATGATAAAAGCTGCTAAAGCGAAACTACATAATTGTATATATTATCTCAGAGTACCTAATGATTGTTGCTATTTATGTTTGAAAATACATTAATAATTATTATTTGTTCACTTATTTACTTACTAACAGCAATCTTCCTTTCCCAATGATATCTAAGAAAGGGCTTCGAAAGGTTTGAAATAAAATGCATTTTCTTTTCAAGGAATGTATATTAAATAATAAAACAATAAAAATATATATTTTTGTACACAAAAAAACTATAAGATAGGTACACTTTATTGTAACAGCTAGTAATAATGAAAAGTTTGTCTAGATTTTACCCTGACTTTAGCAAAATTTACAAATGTTTTCGTACATTTATGAACATACGTTGTGAAAAAATAAGATAGGTACACTTTATTGTAACAGCTAGTATACTGAAAGGTTTGTCCCGATTTTACCCAGACTTAAGCAAAATTTACAAATGTTTTCGTACATTTATGAACATACGTTGTAAAAAAATAAGATAGATACACTTTATTGTAAACCCAGACTTTAGCAAAACTTACAAATGTTTTCGTACATATAAGAACATAATTATGTTGTGAAAAAATAAGATAGATACACTTTATTGTAAACCCAGACTTTAGCAAAATTTACAAATGTTTTCGTACATATAAGAACATAATTATGTTGTGAAAAAATAAGATAGGTACATTTTATTGTAACAGCTAGTATACTGAAAGGTTTGTCTAGATTTCACCCAGACTTAAGCAAAATTTACAAATGTTTAAAAAAAGGTTTGTCCCGTACCTATCGTGGGTTTTATTTACAAAATCAGATTTGTCCCGTATATCCACAATGCAAAAACCCAGACTGATATCGGTCAGATATCAATGAAGACGCCAAAAGGCGCTACCACGCTACCGTTTCGTCCCCGATAGCCGTAACGCCCCCGATAACAGCAACAAAAGGAGTAGTAAACCAGATACATAAACGGTTAGGCATCCCGTCCAAACGTGACCCTCATGCGAGAGCCCCGGATCACCATCACATTCAAACACAGTCGTAATCCACATCCACACCCCAAAATCGTTTACTCTTTGCGCTTCCGTTTCCGCCCACGTATATCTACGCCTGGGAGCTCTGTTGCAGAATGCCAAATTCTCCAACAGTCCCCAAAACAAAGATATGCGTCACACGTATTGCACCTTGAGTGAACGGCTTTGGATTTCTTCTGCCGTTGACAAATCACACATCTCTTTGTATTCTCACGTCCCATCAAGTGCTCTGGCTCGTGCATGATATTTCGCCTCAGCCTAACGTTTTCCACTGGTGCATGACTGATCTCTATTAAACAGGGGCGATGCCGTTTAAGTAGAGATTCAGCAAGCGCATAGCGGAACTCACGATGCGTCACAGGCAATTTATCAGTTGTCCGTTTCAGAGAACTTTGGTACATCACAAGCGCATTATGTATACTCACATTCAGTAACCTTTTAAACATTTTCATGTACCATTTCACGCCTCTCTTTCGCTCCAACAGATACATGGAGAGTTTTTGATCTTTGAGATCAACACCCCCCATGGACTTGTTGTAATCTTTTACACATACCGGTTTCACCATCGGTTTACCAGCCCTAGTTCCAAGATAGGTATCGGGTCTGTGATAGGTGGATATTATATTCACCATCTTGGAGTCCATCCATGCAATGATGGATACGTCTCCAGAATGGCGAGATATAATAGTCCCCTTCTTCACTTTCTTCGACACCTTTACAGCTTGGCCAAAAAGTCGTGAAAATAATGGTGGCGCCACTATCGTGCATATTGTAACCCTATATAGTACGACGAAAACGGTTTTGATACTTAGTTTATTTTTTGACAATTAATGTGAATATTGGCGGGTTTTATGCAAAATAGATAAGCTCTGAAACGCTTGTTCAGCCACTGCCTAGAACGATAACATTTGCAGTTATTTATTTTAATGAATTAAAAATTAAACTATTAGGTATTTCAAAATGCCCTGATGTCAACTAATCCCACATTATGTGAGACAATTTTATGTTTTACAAGACCCCAGATCAATTCAATAGGGTTTAGATTACAGTGACAAATTGGAAGCTTTACTACTGTGTGACTGTGTCCCACAAATCTAAGTTATCCTCTAACCATAGGCAAAATGTTCAATAGTTGGTGTTCTAAACAAAAACTAAAAAAATAATCAGAATCAAAAATTTTAATCAGAATCAAAAATGTTTTCCTCTAGATATTCCACGCCCGAAAAGTCTTCATCCATGTCTTGGTGTGAGCTTTCGCCAAAACTCTGCTGGCTATCTTCAGATGTGTCACTACTGCTGCTTTCATCTTGTAGGTTTATTATAATTTTTTCTATATCACTATATAGAGTTTGCCCCCTTCGAAAATAGCCTTTTTCTATTTTCATGACATGTTGACATGAATTTTTCCAGTCGTCAACTGAAATGCTCTGAAAAGCTTGTTCAGCCACTGCCTAGAACAATAAAATAAAAACAAATGAATATTTGCAATTACTTATTATAATGAATTAAAAATGAAATATCATATCAAAATACCTTGATGTCAATTGAGCCTACATTATGTGAGGCAATTTTATGTTTTACTAGACCCCAGATCAATTCAATGGGGTTTAGATCGCAGTGATAAGGTGGCAGCCTTACCACCGTGTGACCATGCTCACTTAGGAGTTCATCTATTTCATAGATGGGCATGGGTTTGTGTCGTTTAACAAGCATGAGCAGGTTCGGCTTCCTTGCTGATTCTTCAAATGGCACATTGTTCTCAGACAACCACAGCTTTATTTCGTCAACTTTTGATGCAGAGGTAGGTGCCTTGTTGCGAATCACTGAATGATAGGGGGCGTTATCCATTACTATAATTGAAGGTTTAGACAAATTCGGTATTAGTTTCTCCTTAACCCATTTAGTAAAATTTGACTTATTCATCTCCGAGTGGTAGTCTTCATTTTTATTTTTCCCACAAAATATTAACAACGCATTTGGTACAAAACCATTTTCATTCCCTGCATGTATGATAATGTACCTGAGAAAAAAAAAACACGCAGAACATGTAACACATGCAACACACACAACACATTAAATAAAGCATGCTTCAGTAACAACTTACCTTTTGCCTTTGGACACACTTTCTTTTATTCCACTGACGTCAAGAGACTGCCAGCATTTTTTTAATTTATAGGATGTATGAATATAGCTTTCGTCTAGATAAATAATGTCCTTTCTCAGATCATCCGGTAAATTCCTATTTTTAATAATCTTGTCCAAGTAGACTTCACGTTTTGCAGCAATATTCGGCTTTTCCATCAAAGCTTGCCTGTCTGATTGGCACTTTTTATATCTAAAGCCCAGGGCTATTAGAACCTTTCGTAAGGTTTCACGACTTCCGTCAAACCCAAGTTTGTCTCTAACCACAGGCAGAAGGTTTCGTAAAGTTGGTGCCTAAAAATAAAAATGAGTAAATGTCTCTCGGTGTACTTGATAAAAACTAAAAAAATATTGATATAAAAGAGAAGTTTAAAGTTCTACTTACAATCTTTTTTACAGTGTAAAAGAATTGAACTTTTTGTCTGATTGCACACAAGTCAAAATTGTCCAATTCTTTTTTAGGTCGCCCTGCTCTATGTTTCCCTGGTGTGGAGAAAACACCTTTGTTTCTTTGTCCTTCTATTGCAATTCGCCTTATAGTACTGATGGATTTACCTAAAAAAATACTATAGTGATTTATACAATATTAACAAAAAGTATCAACATTATACGAACGCGCTGCATTCCAAATATGTTTTTATGAAATACACACATTACATCTGATTACATGTATAAAATATAATTTTACCTGTCATTTCAGCGGTTCTTTTATACACATCGTTGAGATCGGATAAAATTTGTCCGGCTTCGAGTTCCGCCAAACATCTCACGTACACTTTATAAATTATCGCTCTTGCGGAGCTGCGAATAACAGATCTGTTCATTATGAACACAATGGGTCACCAGTATCACCACAATAGCGTAAATAAATAAAAACAAATACGAGAAACAGTCACCGATTACAAGAAATGACAGAATATGTACCTTACTCGGCGAGGCAGAGTAAGTGTTGCCAACGATTAAATATTTTAGTTCCGTTTCAGGACTTTCTTGCCAAACTGTATGTCACTAGGGACGTTTCGACGGTTTGCACGAAGGGTTCCTAAACAATCAAAGCCCAAACTCTTGAGGTATCGTGCTAATGATGGACAATTATAATAATTATCCATCACCACACAATGCCCCCGATGTTCAAGACCTTGCAGTAGTTCAAGAACCACTTTCGTGCTCTTCCCTCCCAAATTGACGCCAAGTGATAGATCACCATCGGAACTGTCATCCTTGCCCGTGTAGATTTGGAACTTAGCCATATAGTCAGTGCGGGACTCACATAGCTCATATGACTTTATTCCAAATCGCGCAGCCTTTGACCTTATGGTTTGGACCCAGGACAAGCGGCCCTTGTATAAGGTCAAAGACTCATCGATGCTGATGTCAGGTCCTAGGTTGTATAAGGCTTCGAACTTTTTTCCGAGATGTTCAATAATAGGTGCCAACTTACCCAGCCTACGTGACACCCCTGCTGAAGAAGATACTCCAGATTGAGACAATTGCTCGAGAGCGACATTGTCTACAAAGTGAAGACACTTATTCAACAGAGTATACCGATTAAAGGACATGATACTCTTGAACCCCGGTAATTGGAGAACTTCGTTTGATGTCCAATATTCAGTTATCAACGTACGCGGGTCGATAGCCATATACATCAACATCGCGAAAAAAACCATTATTTCGTCTGCATTAGTGTCAGTCCACGAATGAAGGCGAGATGATGGTTTCAAAGTCCCTGCGTTACGCATGGTCTCGATTGTCTGATGGGCATATCGGTTAGTTTCCGTGGCGATCAACCTTATGATATCCTCATCCCATATGTCGGTAAAGGCATCATAAGGCGTCTCGTAGTCTTTGATTGGCCCAGGGGTAGGACCTAAGAACTCCCCACGAACACCCCTAAACGAATCAAAGTCCGGTGACCACGTGAAAATAGCCGACGTACCCAAAAGAGAATCGGCAGCGTCATCCATCCCCGTATCGATCTCGTTTACCAAACCTTGTAACGGTTCGTCTAACTCCTCGGTGTCTGGAAGATCCTTCCCGACAACTGGCATGACCGGAGCATCGAATTCGTCATCAAAGTCGCTGTCCAATTCACTGCCATCACACCTAGGCACCGCCTGTGAAAGTGCTGTCGCCGTCGAAGTTGATGGACGAACGTCAACTTCGGCAGCGACAGTCACCTCAGATCTGGCGCTAGGCGCGAGAGGAGCAAGAAAAACCGTGTTGCTGCTCGGCGTGTCGCTGGCCCCCGGCAGCTCGCTGGCCCCCTGCCGCTCGCTAGCCCCCGGCAGCTCGCTGGTCCCCGGCAGGTCCCGCATCCACCTCCTCACATGCCAGGGATCTGAATCCAGCAGCTCCGCTGCTTCGTCCTCGGACATGTCCAATGCCTCCACACGCTCAACCACATCGGAACTGTGAGTAAATACAATATCGTAAAAATATAACCATATTACCATGTACGTTGCCACCCACGTACCATGGAGATACTCTAGGAAGGAGAATTAACTTACCAGAGAGACAAGTCCAGGCTGGGTTGCCTGGCTTGCCTAGCTTCTGCGATGCGCAGGCGACCACCTGGGGTCTGCTCGACCAGCACGGAGTCGCCGCGCACATTGAGCGACCCTCCAGGTGTCGCCTGAACGGGGAGCGCGTGGAGGCTAAAATAATAAATACAAATTAGTCCACTGTAACTAAATAAATATATTAGGTAACGCTATGAAAAAAAAACTTACCGTGGCGGTGGGGACTGCAGATCGCGGACCGGGGTGGCCCTAAGCCTTTCTAACAAAAGGGCCCGCCGAGCCGCGCTTTGCCGGTTCGGTCCGCGTTCTATACCCGCTACGGGGGTCACACTCCTGGACCGCTCCGTAGCGGCGTATTTCGCCATTCTAAAAACAATATGAAACTTCACTAATTGTACAATGTCTGATCAGCTTACCCGACCACATTACCGGCCTAAGTAAACAAAAAACAAATAATAATAAAAAATAATAACAAAAAAAAAATAATCGGGTACATAAACTCCACGTAAGACATTCAGATATAAATCGCTAAGAAATGTTTACGTAATAATAAAAATCCAACCAATATTTAGAAATAATAATCTTTCAAGTTTTTTTGCAGACCGTACGTGCGGCCAACCGTCATGATTTTGGCGCCAATTTCACGACTTTTTTCTCTTTGACACACAATTATGATGTCAATACGTGATGATATTAGTATCTATTACTATTATTATGTTCATAGGTAAATATGCTAACTACGTATGTATTTCAAACTATGTACGAGAATATTTACAAAAAAACGCATGTCATGAACAACGGCCATTATGGAAAAAAAAATGTTAAGTCTAAACTTTCGTTACTTTTTTCGCCTGTATAATCATTACTTTTTGAAAAACAATTACTCAATACGGAATCTACACTTATTTCTCAGTAATTCTATATAGATTCTTATAAGAAAACTTACCGTTTTCTGCCACTATTCATCGTTTATTTCTTCCAATTTCTTCTCCGGTCACGCACAAATTTACGAACACGGCAAATGTCAAACGGTGGAATGTCAGATGAATTTATTTATTGTTTAGTTCGTTCAAAACGATGTTGCTGCTGTTGAAAAGTATTAAAATAGAGAGTGAATGAACCATTTCATTCATATAAATGCAGAACGTATTGCTACTTGCAACACAATCACAGATTTTTATCGTCCAATCCTGACCAAGCCCTTATGTGTAACTGTCCGACTTAAGACATTTGGAGCATTTTTTCTTATGTCGAACTGTGTAACTTAAGACACGCAAAAGGTTAAGAGGTGACAATCTTAGATTTTTCTGAAAAATCTTAGGATTTACCGTAGTTCGGGCTTTTACAGTAACAAATATAACAGTGTGTATACATTTTGTTTTTACTAATTGTTATTCTACTTAAAAATGAAGAGAAAAGTTGTAAAGTTTTGCCTTTCACACCATAATACTCCAATTTTGCAACGAGTAATTTGTGGTAAGTCGAGCGCACAAAAAACTATAAAACGTTCCTGTCGACAGCTCAAATAAAACATATTTGTTCGGGCCCGACTCTAACACAGAATATTTTAATTCTGAAGAGAATGCAAATATTTGTCAAACTTAAAACGAATTATTTCAGAACCAATCTGCAAATAGTTAGTATTCATTAATTTAAAACAAAATACTTACAAGATTATATTAAAGTCGCAACAGATCTATGGCTCGATCGTAATTGTTCTCTGATTTCGGAAGGTGCCTTTGCATGAGTTCGACAGTTTGTTTGACCAAAGCTTCTAACTCTTGAAGTCCCTTTGGTTCCAAATGGTGAGCCTCTCCTCGTCGAACAATCCTGGCGCCCCAGTTGTGATGACTACAAGGTTTTCGAATGCTGCCGCACTCCCCCATCGCCCTGGCAGGCTGCTCAGACGGATCCGGTAACTTCACCATTACTAAGCACACTACCAAGCTACTTTTCTATAATGATACCAGATCTTCACAGACCCCTACTTCTAAAGTAGATCAAGTAATTACCCAATAAGAGAACGAATTAATTAACTAATTGATCAGGAATGATCAGAATGAGAAAAAATAAATAATTTCTAGAATAAAATTGTTACCATGATAACCACCTACTGTTAAGTGTGATTTAGATCCCGCTGCCCTCCTAAATGAATTACCTAGGAAGACTCGCCCAGAGACCAAGACCGGTTCTGAACAGCGCAACTGACAACTTCCTTCTCCCCCAAAGGCACTGGCACTCCCACACACCGACGGAACACAGCAAGCTGCTTGGCGCCGGACTCCTGTGGGATGGTGGTTGCGAGCCAGGCAGCTCCTTGCGGAGCCTACCACCGCTTAAGTGGGATCGTTCAGCCGTATCACAGGCAAGCCTGTGGTGCCGTTGCCCGGAGTGGACCACTAGGAGATAGATCCCTAACCACCCCATACGTTCTAACATGTTCATTTCAACATTTACCGTGTCTTTGAGGCAAATCCTAAGATTTACCATGTGAATGGTGGTAAAAGTTCGAAATAAACGATGACCATTGAATTGTTCGGAATTTTATGATTATTTTTTATTATTATGGTGACAATCTTAGATTTTTCTGAAAAATCTTAGGATTTACCGTAGTTCGGGCTTTTACAGTAACAAATATAACAGTGTGTATACATTTTGTTTTTACTAATTGTTATTCTACTTAAAAATGAAGAGAAAAGTTGTAAAGTTTTGCCTTTCACACCATAATACTCCAATTTTGCAACGAGTAATTTGTGGTAAGTCGAGCGCACAAAAAACTATAAAACGTTCCTGTCGACAGCTCAAATAAAACATATTTGTTCGGGCCCGACTCTAACACAGAATATTTTAATTCTGAAGAGAATGCAAATATTTGTCAAACTTAAAACGAATTATTTCAGAACCAATCTGCAAATAGTTAGTATTCATTAATTTAAAACAAAATACTTACAAGATTATATTAAAGTCGCAACAGATCTATGGCTCGATCGTAATTGTTCTCTGATTTCGGAAGGTGCCTTTGCATGAGTTCGACAGTTTGTTTGACCAAAGCTTCTAACTCTTGAAGTCCCTTTGGTTCCAAATGGTGAGCCTCTCCTCGTCGAACAATCCTGGCGCCCCAGTTGTGATGACTACAAGGTTTTCGAATGCTGCCGCACTCCCCCATCGCCCTGGCAGGCTGCTCAGACGGATCCGGTAACTTCACCATTACTAAGCACACTACCAAGCTACTTTTCTATAATGATACCAGATCTTCACAGACCCCTACTTCTAACGTAGATCAAGTAATTACCCAATAAGGAAACGAATTAATTAACTAATTGATCAGGAATGATCAGAATGAGAAAAAATAAATAATTTCTAGAATAAAATTGTTACCATGATAACCACCTACTGTTAAGTGTGATTTAGATCCCGCTGCCCTCCTAAATGAATTACCTAGGAAGACTCGCCCAGAGACCAAGACCGGTTCTGAACAGCGCAACTGACAACTTCCTTCTCCCCCAAAGGCACTGGCACTCCCACACACCGACGGAACACAGCAAGCTGCTTGGCGCCGGACTCCGGTGGGATGGTGGTTGCGAGCCAGGCGGCTCCTTGCGGAGCCTACCACCGCTTAAGTGGGATCGTTCAGCCGTATCACAGGCAAGCCTGTGGTGCCGTTGCCCGGAGTGGACCACTAGGAGGTAGATCGCTAACCACCCCATACGTTCTAACATGTTCATTTCAACATTTACCGTGTCTTTGAGGCAAATCCTAAGATTTACCATGTGAATGGTGGTAAAAGTTCGAAATAAACGATGATCATTGAATTGTTCGGAATTTTATGATTAAGAGGTGACAATCTTAGGTTTTTCTGGAAAATCTTGGGATTTACCGTAGTTCGGGTTTTTACAGCAACAAATATAACAGTGCGCATACATTTTGTTTTTACTAATTGTTATTCTACTTGACATGTCGTCGTAACATTGCCATTTAGACCCTCTGCGGCAATGTGATTTGTAATGTCCCACGCCTTTCGGGGTCGGAGGAGGAGGGAAAAATATTCGTGATTTATTGGATCAAAAATGTTATCTTGCTTTCCGATTTGAAAAACAAATACAAGAAATGAGAGAAAAGGGATTACCAAGGGAAGATGAAGAAATTATGGGCATCGGTGCATAACATTTATAGTAAGCCGGTAGGTAAATATGCTCATGGATGTGGCCATTTTTACTGTATGAATAATTACGATATTACATTTAAAATGATATTAAATAAAAAAACATGTTTTTTATTATATTTTTAATTTAAATCGAGATCCATCAATTTTTATCACAACTATCTTAAAATCAAACAAAGTTCTTTGAGATTTTAAACATAAAAAATATAAAAACAGCTTGGCTTTACTTAAATATTTAAGAGGACGACATGATAATGGTATGAGATCATTGAGATCCAAGTGTTGTAAAACATAAGAAAAATTAAATAAGTAAGTCATTTACATGACTACTTTCAAAAATCTTCAAAATAAACTTTTATTAAGTAAAAGAAAAATAATTAAGTCATTTAAATGACTATTTTCAAAAAAGTCAAGGAAAAAATAATTAAGTCACCTAGGTAATATGACTACTTTTAAAAATCAACAAAATAAAGTTTTATTAAATTAAAGAAAAAGTAAAGTTTAAAGAAAAAACTATAAATTAATCCTTACTACACTGAGTGCACTCAAATTTGTCCTTATCTTCTGTAGTTAAGCCAACGCAGTCCTCATGAACGTAGGTTCCGCATGAGAAACATCGTCTCATGTCTGCTACTCTATCTTCGTTACAAACAAAACAATACCAAGACTGCAGTTTTTCGAGAATTGCTTTTAACACGAGGTGTTTTACTAGCAACCTTTTTAATTGGTACTGGTTGTTTTTTGTCTATTCCTCTTCTCTCTTTTTTCTTTTGTGAAGCAACGCTAGACGGCCCTGGCGTATTTGTCATATCTGCAAAAGTTGATTTAGTCAGTTCTTGAGCAAGACTATTGATAGCTTTTGCTCTAGGTCGTGCTTTTGGATTTGAAATCTTTTCTGGCGTTTTTAACATTTCAGAAAAGGACTGATAAGATTCCTTTATGCTTGCAACTTCAGGTAGATTTGAATCTGGTCTTGGAATATCCGGATTAAGCTTGTCCTGTCTTAATAAGAAAATCTTCTAACTCAACTCTTGTGCTTTTTGCGTTGACAAATATTCTTTAGTGCTATTAATATGTGAATCATATCAATAGTTGAGTTACATCTAGTAGGCCAATCTAAGGTAGATTGACTCTTTCCTGCTTTGGCTATTTCAGCAGCACATTTTTGAGTTCGCATCTGTTTAGAAACTTTTCTTGTGTCATGAATGACTTGATTGATTTCAGTACTATTGCAAGCTTCTAGAACACTCAAATTTAATAAAAAAATTTAAGGATGGGAAATCATCAAATGAATTCTTCCGTTCTGAGTGGAGCGGAAGGCCCGTGTCAGACTTTTACTGACTAAAACCCATCCGTGTTCCTTCTAAAGCCCTTTGCGTTCCAGGGCCGCGGTGACTCTTTCGAACAAATTCCGCAATCCTGGCAGAATTGTAACGTATGTGCTGTGCATCTTATTATAGCTATATTTCTTTGTTGCGTCGTGTTTTGCGTGACGAAGTAATTGTTTCAGAGAAGTTCCATGAATTTCTATCTTCAGTAGAAATTCTCTGATTTGGAACATTTCTTCTTTCTTTAGTAGCCTATTCATCTTGAACATATTTGCTCCATTAACTGTAGTGAAACTATAGATGTTGTCTGGACCAATCCTGAACCTTTGCAAAACAAACAAAACTTGTTCTTTCAGGTGTTCTGAAGTACATATGTCTTTAGCTCAATTCCAATAGTCCCTCCTTCCAAATGTAGTGCGTTTTTTCCTATGAAACTTCTGAGTGAAAGGGATGCTACATCTACTTTTATGCAAATTATTTTGGCCTGCAAGTCTTTAGCCATACTAATACGTAAACTTCCAGCGGTTTCAATTCCATTGTTGCAAATTTTTCGAGTTTTACATCGTCAAGGAGAGCTAAAGGACAGCCATGAATAGTTACAAGATCTGTGAATTGCATGGTAACAATTTCCGAATTGATTGACTTTTAGTGCCATATTGAGTGATATGACTTCTTCAAATTCTTTTTATGAAAATTAAGATGTTTCATGAGATTCGAGCTGTTAATACTCTGAAACAAAGTAAAAAAAGTTGTGTCAAAATAATAAGTTGTGTAATTAGTAGGTGTGTATTGTATTACAATTCAAAATGATTGTTGTATTCAGAATCCTCTATTCAGAATCCTCTATTCAGAATCCTCTATTCAGAATCCTCTATTCAGAATCCTCTATTCAGAATCCTCTATTCAAAATGAGTGCTGATATTCAGAATCGATATTCAAAACGAATGCTGTACTCAGAATTCTTTATTCTGAGTGAATGCTGTATTCGAGTAGAGTTAGAAATGAAACTTGTATTAATTTCGAATACTTGTTTCTTTTAAAAATGGAAGTCTTGATCAGTACACAGTATCATGATACATGGTATATGTATGATAAATATATGTATGTTTGTGTGTGTGTGTTTGTTTTGCTCACAAACAGCATTCGTTTCATTAAATATTATGTGCTGTTCATACTAGAATTTACATGCTGTTCCATAGATGGGTGAGCCGTTACCTCTGTTTTATATTAAAGACCTTGTAATGTGACGAAGACAGGTGTTAAAAATAAAACTAAAATGTTGGTTATATCAATATTTATATTGCTGCTTAATTTAAAACGTTATTTTCAACACACCACTTATTTAAACAAAATACATTTTTTAAGGCACAAATATTCGTATGATTGATACAACTTATAATATCAGGTGCAGTAGAATATTTTTTATACAACGTTACTAGACTTGGACACTGCTTACTTTCTAAGTTATATACATTATCAATTTCGAATATATCTTTTAACCATAACACTTTTTCGTTACCTTTTGTAAATATAGTCTTATTTAAAAAAAAAAAACAAAGTTAGCCTTATAATTAAATATGGCACAAAACCTTCATTCCAATGTATTCCTCTGTTTTTTTCAATCCAAGCTACTTGCAACCGTTCTTTTTTCGTCAAGTCATAAAATGGTCGTGGTGGTTTTATCAACAGTACTTGTATCCGTCCTTCATACATCATTGCTATTTCATTTGGAGTAAATTTGTTTTCTTCATTCTTAAACCCTTGCACATCCACAATAACATTCATGATAATTTTCTGATAATATTACTCAAAGGTTTGTATTCGAAAAGTCGATCGTTTATTATTAAACAAAAAGCAGAAGTATTATCTGGAATATCTTCTGAACATTCGATTTCTAATCGCACGTCGACCGGTCCAGTTTTAAGCGTTTCGTTTTGTCTTGATTTAAGCTAAGCAACGGATCTATGCCCAAGTTGTAATACGACTAACGAAAGTTAGCATACATTTCGTTTAATATACTGTATTTGTTTTCATCAAATTTGAGATTAAGTGAGTCGTATGGATAATATTGCGAATTTAAAATAACTTAATATTGCTTACATCACAATGATCGAATAAGGAAGAACTTTTAGTTTTATTAGTTTTTCGGTTAGTTTTCAAACCAAATATAACAAACCTTGGTTTCTCTAATTGTGAAGTTGTCTTTATCGACCATGAATGGTTTGTTGTTTTTGGTGAAAAGTTAATGCTTAGTCAGATGTTACGTCACTTTAATAAAAATTCCATCTTTCATGAACACCAGTACGGTTTCACCAAAGGGCGTTGTACAACTGACGCCGGTGTCACCCTAATAAAGAACATTTTTAACGCCTGGGAAGAGTCGCAAGATGCCATTGGAATATTCTGCGACCTCTCGAAAGCGTTCGACTGCGTTAACCATGAGACGCTTTTGTTGAAACTTGAGCACTATGGGATTAGGAATAGAGCCCTTGGTTTACTTAGTTCATACTTGATGGGCAGACAGGTTAAAGTTCAGATAAACGGTGTAAACTCACTAGGGTCGGAAACGACAATGGGCGTTCCTCAAGGTTCAATATTGGGTCCATTCCTTTTTTTAGTTTACATAAATGATTTGCCCCAATTACTTAAAAATCAACCAAAGATGGTATTATTTGCGGATGACACATCACTAATATTTAAAATAGACCGACGTTCACAAAATCTTGACGACGTCAATAGTTCTATTCATCAGGTCCAAAATTGGTTTACGGTAAACAACTTGGCTCTAAATAAAAAAAAAACTAAATGTATTAGATTTTCTTTACCAAATGTTAAAAGTAGCGAATGTGACATCATGTTGAATGGAGAAAAACTGGAGTTCATTAATCAAACGGTTTTCCTAGGTATCACATTGGACGAGAAATTACAATGGGGGCCTCATATAACATCTCTTGCGGGTCGTTTAAGCTCAGCCGCGTATGCTGTTAGAAAGATAAGACAGTTAACAGACGTAGAAACCGCACGTTTGGTCTACTTTAGTTACTTTCACAGCATTATGTCGTACGGTATTTTGCTGTGGGGTCGGGCTGCTGACATTGAATCCATATTTATTTTACAAAAGAGAGCTGTCAGAGCCCTTTATAATCTGCGTCGCCGTGATTCTCTTAGGGAACTTTTTAAAAAGATTAATATTATGACAGTCCCTTGCCAATTCATTTATGAAAATATTATGTATGTGCGGAAAAATCGACATCTTTTTAGTAAAATTAGTGATAGACATAATTTTAATACTAGAAATAGAGACAAATTAGATCAACCATTTTTTAGATTAGCTAAAGTCCACACTTCTTTCATGGGGTATTGTGTTAAATGTTACAACAAAATACCTACTGACATATTAGAACTAAATGAAAGAAAATTTAAAACTCATGTTAAAAGTACACTTTGTAAACAAGCATATTACAAATTAGAAGATTACATTCAGGATAAGAATGCTTGGAAACATGCTGGTCCTGCTCCATAGGACAATCAAGGGTGTAGACAAAATCAAACTGGTTGATTTATGAATTAACTTTATAGATGGGTATACTGTTTCTTTTTTGTGTTTTATTGTCTGTTTAATTGGTGGTTATTAAGATTATCTGTAAATATGTGAGTACCATTTACCTAATTTTTTTTTTTTTTAGAAAACGAATAAGTACCTCTGCTGGTTATACTTTGTTCTTATAAGTAGCATACTCTGGGTGTATCGTCCTCACATAATATTAAATTGATTTTTGTGTACCAAATTTTGTAAAGTCGTTATTTGAAAAGAGTAACTATGGAGTTTCTTGTCCGTTCTTCTCCATAAGAATCTACCTTTCCGAATGGACAGTAGAGTCACTTTATTAATATATTTTACTGAACTGTAAATGCTGACGTTCAAAAGTGCCATTTAATGGCCTAATTGAAATAAACGTTTTTGACTTTGACTTTGGTAATAGCGGATATTCATACAAATCCCAATTTCTAAACGCTAACTGTATGGACCGGTCTCTCTCCAAACTTTTAAGCAATGATAATTTGTTACGATCAGAGACTGATATGCGGTACACGCCATTGTATTTTTTGTATATCTATTTCAAGGATATAATTTTTGTCCATAAGCACACTGTTCAATATCGAGCTGCTTCTTTGTAAAATTAGTTCATGTTTACAATTAATTATTATTTTGTTATAATCTTCTGCAAATCCTAATATTCTATTCAGTGGCACAATAACGCTTAAATGTCCTTTTTCTATTTTGGTACCATTTAATTTCCACCCCCAAATTGCTGCAGCTTTACTTTCACCTTCGTTCATGGACACATACGATTTTAAAGTTGTTGTGATACCAGCATTTTTAATGCGATCGATTTCAACACCATTTATTTCGTATCTAATATCTTGAAACAAATATAAGATTGGGTTGTTTATGAAATCAACATCTTTTTTTATTATTTTTCCTGATGGAATCTTTACTAGATACACTGGCATACCCTTCTATAAAAATGGAACTGCTGCAGGGCAACACATACAAATCTTGATGATGAATGGGTATCCTGATTTCATCATTTTCTTTAAAACTAGAATTATACGGATTGTAGCTATGAATCTCATAACTTTCGATAGAGTTGTCATGTTGCGCTAAATCTGTTATTTGAAGCATGTTTTTATTATTTTAATTTGAATCCAATATCTCTGAGAAATCTTTTATTCTCTTTAGTAATTTTAATTTGTCTTTTAAAGTTTATAGTGTTGATACGTCTGACTTCTTTGGAAACGGAGTGAAATATTACATTTTCTTCTCAAAGTAGGCGTTTTATTAATAACTAGCATGTTGTTTTTATGCATAAACAAAATAGGTAGTATCACTATTATTAAATTTAGCTCAATTAGTCTTTACAATGTGAGTAGTGATTATCATCACATACAATCTAAAAACGGAGTAGTGTATCAGAATATAAACTTTTATAACTAATTTTATTTACGCTACAAGGACACCTGTCTGTATTAGTAAAAAAAACAATATGTTTTGCTACTTTATTATCTTTCCAAAATGACTTAAGAAATTTTAAACATAAATGTCCACAATTGTACAAATGATCTGCACGGTTTCATAATTATACTGAATGTTATTTCCTACATATTTCATAAATTCTTTTGGAGGTTTTAAGTTACCGTAACTGTCAAATTATACATAGGCTACCCAATGAGTACCAGAGTTTTCAAAAGAGTCGAGATTGATCACTCCACATTCAATCGGTTGTTTGAATGTGGAGGTGTTGGAACTTTGGTTGTTAATTTATCTCTCATAAACACACCTCGGAAGAATGGCACATTATTTGAGTGTTTGGGTATGACAATATTGGTTAAAGCTCTATTAGGTAGCCGAGATTTCAGTTTTTTTTCTCTGTTAAGTAAATGCCTAAACCATCTTTGTAATGCTGAGATGTAATCCTCTTCCAATGAATAACGCCTCCATTTCCTTGTTGTGTCGTTCTGCTTCACACAATTGCTTCTTAGCTGTTTTATATGCGTTAATTGCTTTTGCAATACCAGCAGCACCTCCTGCTAAACTGCCAGCGGCAGATAATCCAGCAAAAATTGGTACTAAAGGAAGAAATCCCCCAGTTTTTGGTACTGGTATAATCCTAGGTAATTTTTTGGTGTATCTGATACAAATTCTTTTGCTGCTGCGTATGCTAATTCCATCAATGCTTTCTTACATGATGGTTTTAATTTTGTAATGCGCTTTTTAGTGTGGCTAACAATATTTCTAAGAGTTTTGTTAAAACCAGCTCCTGTTTTTACTTTATTGATGTTTTTGTTGAATGCTGGTGAAACTGTTTTTTTTGTTGTCTAGAATACCTTGTATGAGTTTCATTTCTATTCCTTTATTTTTCTTCAGATTAATAGAGACGTATTTAATAGATACAAATACAAGTCTTTTTTGTTTTAAGAACAAATACGTAATGAATTGAAAAAATATGTGCGTTTGCTTAAATACATATTAGAACAAATTTTTGTTTGCTCACTTAAAATACATTTGTTTTATCTATCCAGCTATTGTTGCTAGTAGGAAGTCCGAGCCACTTTATACTTGATTCCATTTTCTTTTGAATACTCTTTCAACTAATTACAAATTAGGATGTTTGGTTTTTTTAAGTTCTTTAGCATAAAACGCTCCTAGTATTGGTCGACATCTTGCATCTTCTATCAAGTAATGGATTCGGTTCTTGTATTGTTTTTATCTTAAATGTTTCTGTTGACCAATTAGGGTAATAGCCTTTATCAAAACATCCTTTGTATTTACTTATTCTTACAAAATCACCAACTTTAAGCTTCCTACACTTCTCGCTTTTCTTACGTTTAGCCATTTGAGATATATCTTTGCATTATGATTGTTTTATTTCTATGATTTACAGAAGCAGGAGATTTTCCCACAGTTCTATGAGTAGTATTATTGTATTCATTTGCAATTTTGTTGAGCGTCCCATTCATCCACTTGTAATTACCATTAAGACTAAACTCTTTGTATAATTTATTTTTCATGTCCTTATTAATCTTTCTACAATATAGGCTTTTTTAGTAGAATACGTTGAATAATGATTAATTGCATACTTTGTAACAATATTTTTGAATTTCTCATTATAAAACTCTTTTCCCAGATCAGTTTGCAAATTTCCTGGAACACGTCCTTTAAGCAATACACTTTCAAATGCTTTTGACATCTGTTGCTTATTTTTTTGTTTTAAAGGTACTGTCCAAGCATATTTTGAAAAAGTGTCTTATGATTGCTAGTATACATTTGTAACCACCATTCACTTTTGAAATTGATTGCATGTCCATTAAATCTGCTTGCCAGAGATCGTCGATATCTTTGAGTATGACTTGTCTTCTTGGAAAGTTAACTCTAGCACATTTATGAATTTCATTTATGACATCTACTTTGCTCATAATGCTTATTTAATTTTCCTGCAATCTCTTTTAATGCAATTTTTTTTTCAAGATTTCTTATTCTTTCATTTAAAATTGAAATCAGTTTATTCAGTTGCTCTATTTGCATCCAAATACTAACTTTAAGTTTTGCGATATGCTGTTCATTAATATATATTTTTACCCGATTCAGTTTCTGTTATTGTTTTTTTTTTATCTCAACACGGTCTACTCTTATGTTATTTTCAGTAATGACTGATGTTTAATTTGTACGAACACAATTAATATTTTTATGTGCAATTCATGTTTTAAAATACTTTGATAACTGAGAGCATTTCAAAGATTTTAGTCTTTTATAACATCAGCTTCTTTTAACTCTTCTATAATTGATATAATTTCATTATAGTGATCCAGCATTTTTTGAGGCAATTAGAAGTTTCAACCTTTCAATTAGTTCATTAGGATCATCCCAGTAAACATAATCGGTATTACTTTTATATTTTTTCAATTTAGGCAAAAACCACCGCTTTTTGTTCTCATCATCTGTCCTTCATCTTGAACATAACTATTTTGATTTGATGAAAATAAGGGTTTAATAATTTGCCGATATTTTAAACTTTTATCACCTTTTATCTGACCATTAGGATGAAAGTCTCTTTTGTGTGCGTGCGTATTATGAAGCATATCGTTATAGACAATTTTATCTAGTTCGGTAACCAAAATAAGGTCAAAAGTTCCTTTAGGCCTGGTGTTAATTCATAGGACAGTCAGTTTCATTCAGTTCGCAGTCGCAACGGGCATGCGCGGCGTACGGACGCGCGTGACTAGCCATGGCCGCGAAGTTGCTAAAATGTTCGAGTTGCAATATAGTTATTAATGAGGTCCTAGCCTTCATATGTAACAAAATTGATGTGATGAACGAGGAGAGCATTAGTCAAATTTGTGTGAGTGCATTTGCTGACGAGGACATTCACAATGCTAAGAATCTACTTTGTGAATCGTTACCCGCGGAGAAGCGTAAGAAGGCGAGGAAGAGAGACGGGAAGAAGCTTCGTGAAATAGATGATATCATCTGCATGCTGAAGGAGTCTGATCCTGAGTTATTACCGGTTTTTGTGGCCCGTGACCTGCAAAAACTACCGCCGGTACTTTTTGATCACGTTGACGTCACTCGAATTTTGAAGGATTTAATGCGAATGCAGCAGGAGATGGATCAAATTAAAGAACTGTATGCCACTAAAGAAAACCTAAAGGATGTGAAGACTGATCTTGAAAGCCTAAAAAAGGCATCTATAGTGAATAATTTTAGAAGCACGGCCAGTAATGTCAACGTCAAAAGAGGTGGCTTTTTGCTGGATAGTCACGATGACTACTGTAGTGGTCCAGAGGGGCTGAAGTATATGGACACTCAACATGTCATACCATGCAATAATACTAGTGAAAAACGCGTAGATACGAGTTATCGGGATATTATTCAATCATGTTTAGAAAAAGAGGGTACTCAACAAAATTGTGATCACGCTAATGACAACAGTATTTGTGTTACGCCGGCTGGCGACGAGCCCGAGTCGATGACTCACCTGCAATCAGCTGCGACCGACGTGCCGAGCGAGGCGGGACACACGGTCGCTCCGATCATCAAGCGACATCTCGCTTGATGATCGGAGCGACCGCCAAACAACAATACAAACAGTATCAGCCAAAGATTTCCTACTGCCTTGTACATCTACAAGGCAGTAGGAAATCTTTGGCTGATACTGTACGAAATGGTGAATGGAAAATACCAAAGGAAGACCAGGAGTGGACCCTAGTACAGAGAAGACGGCTAAGGAATCGGTTTGTTGCTAGTAGGGGCAAGGCAGTTTCGAGCGCGGACACGAATTTCAAAGCTGCAGACATTAAAATTCCTATCTATTTATAATGTCGCGAAGGACGTGCCCGTGTGTGACATACTGAGTTACATAGCGAGTAAAACTGATATTACTGTACACTTGGAAAAAATGAATATGAAAGTACCTAAATTATATGATGCGTACAAAGTACTGGTACCAAAACATAAACTGGATACTTTCCTGAATGATGATTTCTGGCCAGAAGGCGTTGCATACCGACGCTTTGTTAACTTCAGGGCAAGAAGTAATTCCGGTATTAGGATTGCGAAATAATATAACTGTGTGTACCTTTTTTTTTTTTTTTTTTTTTTTTTTTTTTTTTTTTTTTTTTTTTAAGGATGGGAAATCATCAAATGACTTCTTCCGCTCTGGGTGGAGCGGAAGGGCGTGTCAGACTCTTACTGACTAAAACCCATCCGTGTTTCTTCTAAAGCCCTTTGCGTTCCAGGGCCGCGGTGACTCTTTCGAACAGATTCCGTAACCCTGGCAGGCTTTGGCCCTAGCGGGCCCCGTCTTTTATGCTGACATCTCTTTGAGGCGCGCGTGAAACACAACGCGCCATCGACCCGGGCCTGGTGGTGATCGGACAGCGAGCCACCCAACGCTCGCCGTCCGCAGGCCCAACTGTGTGTACCTAGCATATGAATAATCACACTAAGTTAGTAACATTTAATTGCAAAAATATTGTAAGATCTGCAGAATGTGTAAGGAAAATATGTGAAACAGCCGACATTGTGGCACTTCAGGAGACATGGCTGTTGCCACACGATATACCGTTCCTGGACAGCATCAGTGACAAGTTTGCTTTCACTGGCAAGTCTGCCGTGGATACTTCGGCAGGAGTGCTCCGTGGTCGACCATACGGAGGTGTGGCATTGCTGTGGAGGAAGTCGGTGTTTCCCTCAGTGTCAGTGTTAAAGTGTAACAGTGATCGCATAGCAGCTATTAAGGTTGAGGTACAAGATCGTGCTTTGATAATCATATCTGTGTATATGCCTACGGACTCTAAGACAATTTGATCGAGTTCACGGAGTGCCTAGGCGAAATAAATTCTATAATTGCAATTGGTGATGTTGAGTGTGTGTATGTGTTGGGAGACTTCAACGCGCACCCGGGTGAGTCATTTGCAATTCAGATCTTAGACTTTTGCGTGGAACAATCATGGACATGCGTTGATCTCGAATTGTTACCTTACGACTCACACACTTTTGTTAGCGACGCACACGGATGTCGGCGGTGGCTCGATCACTGCGTGGTCACGAGCGCCGCGCGCGCAACCTTTGATAAAGTGACCATATTGTATGATGTCTACTGGTCGGATCATTATCCAATGCAACTAACATGTAATTTGAATTTAATTAAACCCAAAATTGTAATATCAAATGAATTTAAAAATAATGTAATATGGGGTGAAAGGCAACCTAGTCAAATTGAATTGTACCATAATTATTGTCACACAAATCTGCGGCTTATAGATTTTCCATCGGAATTTGCTACTTGTGCTGATAAAAAGTGTAATTCTGATAAGCATAAATCTTTAATTAGCAATTTGTATAGAAATATAGTACGTATAATGACAGAAGGCGCGAAATCTTCCTCTAGTGTGAATTCAAATAGAGGTAGGGGCAAGCATATTGTAGGTTGGAATAAACATGTGAGAGAGGCTCACGGTAAGGCTCGACAGTGTTATCATAACTGGCAATGGTATGGGAGACCTAATTCTGGTCAGCTGTACAAGGAAATGACTGAGTCCAGACGTCTGTTCAAGGAAAAGTCGAAATGGTGTCAAAATAACCAACAACAAATTAAGATGGATATAATTGCACGACACCATTCCAATAATAATTTTTCAAAATTTTGGAAGTCAACAAATAAATTGAATATAAAGCCTAGCCGGCCCGTGAGCGTCGAAGGTGAACACGAGCCAGATGCCATTGCAGAATTATTTAGGCAACATTTTAGAGTTGAGCCGGTTGGCAATGGTGTACAGTCTGAAATGGGGTCAGTGCCTGATGTTGGGGCTACACCTGGAGATATCAATGTAAGGTTTACTGCAAAGAATGTTGATGTAGTTATCAAATCTATGAAAAGAGGAAAATCTCCAGGTCATGACGGCCTCAGCATTGAGCACCTGCGATTTGCTGTCGTGCACTTGCTGAGAGTTTTGGCCCTATTGTTTAATCTCTGTATTAGTCACTCCTACATGCCTGACGATCTCATGTATACCATTGTTGTCCCTATTATAAAAAAATAAGACCGGAAATGTCTCGGACAGGTCGAACTACAGGCCTATCTCCTTAGCTACGGTTATAGCGAAGGTATTGGACAGTTTGCTTGACGGCCATTTGATGAAACATATAAAACTGCATGATGGCCAGTTCGGTTTTCGAAATGGTCTATCTACTGAAAGTGCGATTTTGTGCCTCAAGCAGACTGTGCAATACTACACCGCTCGTAAAACCCCAGTATACGCATGTTTTCTGGACCTGTCCAGGGCATTCGACTTGGTCTCGTACGAACTGTTGTGGACTAAAATGTACCAAGACACTAGTCTGCCCCCTGAAATTGTATCTATATTTGAGTACTGGTACAAAAATCAGAAAAATGCTGTTAGGTGGGCGGCTAGTAAGTCAGACGATTACGTTTTGGGGTGTGGAGTGAGGCAGGGGGGTCTGACCTCACCGAAATTATTTAATTTATATATGGACAACCTGATTGGAGAGCTGAGCAGCACCGGCATTGGATGTCACATTAATGGAATTTGCGCAAATAATATTAGCTATGCGGATGACATGGTTCTGCTCAGCCCTTCAATCGGTGCGCTACGGAAGTAACTCCGTATATGTGAAGATTATGCGGTGGCTCATGGGCTCAGATACAATGTGAAAAAGAGTGAGGTTATGGTATTTAAAGCACCTAAAAAAGAGGTCAGAGTGATACCTCCCGTTTCACTCTCTGGTACACCATTAACCCAAGTCTCACTCCTTTCAAGTATCTGGGCCACTGGGTCACCGAGGACCTTAAAGACGATATGGATATGGAGAGAGAACGTAGGGCGTTGTCTGTTCGCTGTAACATGTTGGCTCGCAGATTCGCACGGTGTGATGAACAAGTGAAGGTCACACTGTTTAGAGCTTTTTGTCAGACCTTTTACACCTGCAGTTTGTGGACCACATACACGCGGAGGACATACGACGCCCTGCGTGTACAATACAATAACGCGTTCAGGGTGATGATGGGGCTGCCGCGGTACTGCAGCGCGAGTGGTATGTTCGCGGAGGCGCGGGTGGACGGCTTTCACGCTGTCATACGCAAGCGAAGTGCGTCTTTAATGGCGCGGGTGCGCGGCAGCTCCAGCGCCATCCTAACAGCGTGCGCCGGCAGGTGGGACTCATTACTGATGAGGCATTGGATAGGCCTACACGCGAGAGCAAGTGCCGGACACATTATCGTTGTCATTGTTATTACATATCTATAAATGTTTTCACTAACACTAGGTTAAGTAAATTGTAACTAACAAAATATGAAAGCAATTCTGAAATAAATCATTATTATTATTATTATTATTATAGGGCCTTTTATCAATAGTGACTATATTGGTTTTGGGTGAATTACTGCTCTTATTTGCAATAGAAAACGAAACCTTGCTATTGCCCATCATCAGCTTTTTATCTTCACTACGTATCCCAAATGGGATATTCATAATATCATAGATTTCCATCATATCTTCTTTATTTAATGAAATCAGTGTATCATCAGAATCTTTAAAAGGATTTCTTGTATGAACTTCTTTATAACACTTAGAATCTTCATTTGAATCTATTTTTATACATTCTTTAAAATTTTCATAATCTGGAGCATAATCTGTTGATGAGCTGAATCTTCGAAGCGTTTCATCTCTTGAAATATCTAATATTGGTTTAATTTTATCATTTGCTTTAATCAATGTTTCTAGTGGATCTGTTATTGGTTTGAACACCTTTTTAAATGAGCTGTTTCTTTTTCATTTTGTATTGTTTATTTTTATTTTTTATACTATCGACTGACTTTATCAATTGTTCTTAAATGTTAACCTGCGTAATGTTGTTTAATTATAACCCATCCGTTATTTACAGATATCAGATTTCGATTGATACATTTTCTGTAATGAGGTGATATATATATGTACTTTTTAGAAGTATATAAATATATCAAAGCCTTGCCTGTATCGACCTTCATTTAGAGGACAATCTTTATTAATTAATAAAAAGTCAAAGCGGTCTTTCCAAATAGCAGAGCAAAGTTTTTTAAATTCATTCCATTCGATATCTGTATTCACGTGCTCGTTATATATATGTTTTAAGTTTACCTGGTCTTGTTTGAAGATAATCAAAAGATTGACATTATCTCGTATAAGTTGTTTAGGTATTTCAGAATAGGTTTGTGATAAGTAAAAACAATCTATCTGTTTATGTCATCGCATTGCAAAGTAATCACGGATATTGATTTGATTTTCGCATGCTACATCATCAAAAATCATTACTGCATTAGTTAAAGCATCGTTAGGGTGTATGACTTCTTTATTATCACTGAAGACAAAGAAGTTGGCACCTGGTATGTAGCTCATAACTTGTTTTAAAAAACAATATTTTGGCTGGAAAGCCGTCTTCGAGTATAAGTATATATGCTTAAACTCGAGACCATTTTCATGTAAAATTAAATTAAGCATTATGTTAGTTTTTCCACAGTTAGATGGACCGCATATAATACATCTAATAGTATTGGGTAAAAGTGCACTATTTCGTTTCACTTTGCATGATTGATTTTCTAATTTTATATTATTCACTCCTAAAGTGTGTGGTTGCTTGATGAACTTCATTATGAAATGTGATGATTGATTTTCTAATTTTATATTATTCACTCCTAAAGTGTGTGGTTGCTTGATGAACTTCATTATGAAATGTAAGATAAATGTAAATTAACTCTGTTTATATAGATATCAATAAATAAAACAATGTTCAATGCCATTACATATCCGTTTATTAACATATATCAATCATAGTACTTAATACTATACATTATTAGCTTAGGTAAATATAAGATATAAACTATAATACAACGTTATAGTGACCCCAAGATGATGTTTCGATCTGATTTAGAAGTATATATCTTTTATCGTCATTTCTATTCATCACCAGTTTATTTACTTGTTGCGAATATAAAACATGTTTGATTGACTTAATCATATTCACCGTACATGATCTACTTTCATCATCAAACAATGATTTATTGTAATGCCTTTAGCCTGTTAGTTACAGAGTTTGAAATACCTTTTGCTTTTTTTATTTCAGTTTTAGAGGCCGATAAACAGTAAAGTTTTGCTCTTAAACCAGTAAATTCGTTGATCACGTCTCCACCTAGTTCATCTTTAAATAGACCAGGTACTTTGGCATTTACCCGAGGTATTGAATATGGGTTATCTAAATCAAAATTACTTGTATCAAATTTCTTTATATTATTTTTATATCATGGTAAATATCTTCTGTGTAAAATAAATAAAGAAGACTGTCAGTGTCTGTGTAACATAGTCTGACATTATTCATTTTTTTTTTTAAATATAATAATGGTCTTGATAGAGGTGAAACTTAGTATATTCTTAAACAGTAAAACCTAAATAAATCGGTCTGTCTAAAACAATTCTCGTGGGTTTTAGTTGCACAACTACAAAGTTTTCCGAAAATATCGATACACATTTTAAATTAGGTTTACAAATTAGTTTTTCAGCACAGAGTTGCTTATTTGTCACATTTTCTTTGTCCATCCATTTTGTTGCTAGTTTAATATCTACCTGTTTACGTTTGTTTTCTATCGTTCTACCAAAAATTGAATTATTTAAAAGCTTGAAAAAGTCTTTCTCAAATGCAGTTGTAGATGCTTGATGCAGGGTAGTATTTAAATCAATATTTTTTTTAAATATTCTTGTTTGAAAGTAAGAATTCGATGATTTTTTCTTAGAACTAGCCCGGATTTTAAACATTGCTTTAAGTGAATATAATGAATAACATAGTTAAATTTATCATATAAATTAGCGATGAGTTTAGCTGTATTTCCTCCAGGGGGTATGAATTTCTCTGGAGCAAAAGGCAAATCACTATGAAAATCATGTCCTGATTCAGGATATTCGAGATCTACTTCTAAAATGAAGCCATATTCACTGTCATCAGATACGCTCATTATATCGAAACAGTTATTTTCCTTCTGATTTAAAAGTCTAAATTCTGAAATGGGGATTTTTTTGTCATTGCATATCCGTACAAATTGTTGCAATCGAGAAAAATCAAATAGCTACACGGTTCTTGATCATTGTATTCTGATAGATAAGGATTATTTGCTTTTGCATTACGTAGTGAGCACTGAGCCAGACCACCACGTATGCCCTTTTCTAACATTTGATATATTTCTAAGTCATCAATCAAGTCTAGCTCAACACGCGTATAAAGCAACATAGCATCCAAGCTTAAACTAGGTGCCGTTACATAGTACCCAGGGTCTAACTTATAATATTTTAAGCTTATTTTACGAAAATTTTCAAATATATCACACAGTAATAAAACATCACATTTTAAATATAAATCAGTATACTCGCCAATAGTATTGATATTAAACGCGTTCCACACAGTTTTGCGTGTTCATATTCTTTATCGCTAATGTGTTGCATTTTCAAAGTGTTATAAAAGTATTTTTTTTGAGGGAGTGTTGTTTCTTCGTACTTGTCCCAAGTGTTAATATAATCGTAAGGATAAATACCTTTCTTTTTTAACAAGTTTAAGTTTTCATCATTGAATTCTGCTGATAAATGAATAAAGTCGCGATCTAATAGACTTTTACTTAGTGCATCTAAACTAGAGCTTAAAAATTGAAACGAATCTATGAATTTTATTTGAATAGAACGGCCCCTTTTCTCGCTATGTATATATTTTGTAATAGTTAAATACTTTTCCTTAGTCTTAGGTATAATTTTGATATCACCTTCATGTCTCACTAATTCTTGTATAAAGAGATGGGAGTCGTAATTCGATAAATTATGAAAAAATACTGGTATGAATGGACATACTCTAAACATTAAGTTACATTGAACATGTGCAGGTCCCCTATACTTTCCTGTCACATGATCGTGGTCACGCACCTTATCATGAAATAATAACTGATCACAAATATGACAAATACTAGCATTGTTAAAACTGATTTGCTCTTTTTTTGTTAAAGGTAACATTGGTTTTGTTATCGATAATATTTCACTTATTTTCTTGACATCTTCTATTAATCTAGTAACAAATACTTCAACACAGTCAGGGCCTCTATATGTAACATATTTATTTTGACTTGAATCGTGTGAACAACATATATAGTATCCAAAACATGACGCCTGATGTTTTTTGACATTATGTGTTTTTTTCAGATTTTGTTTCGAAACAACTCTGCAATAGGCTTTCAAAGTGTGCATAAATGACATAATTAATTTTATGTTTTCTTTCAAAATTCTTAAAACCGAGTTTACTATTCTTTTCAGGTAAAATTGATAAAACCTTTGAACAAATATGAGATCTATATTTATTTTCACTGCTATAGAATTGTAAACATGATTCACAGAGTAAAAAAATACCTTTATGACATGTCACTTGTCGTCTTACTAATCGTATCAGATTTTTAATAAGACAGTAATGACTCAATCCTTTTCTTTCTAAATATAGCAAATTTACATGTACAGATTTTCTGTTATTTGTCAAATACAGAGGACCAGTCACGTTTTCGGTTTTATTATCTACTCCAAAAATATTAATACTAATGTCGTTGTTTATTTCAAATAGTTTTATATCTTGATATGAGACAGGAAAAGACATTCCATCAATATTTAATACAGAACTGTAGTGGGTACGAATGAGTCCTGCTTACGTTCATCTTAGCAGGAAACAAAGCAGCTACCACACTCCATAAAAAGCAATGATTGTCATTATTTTGTATATTAATACAACTTTTAGAATTCTTAATTTTTGTGGGCAAATCTAGATATGTACCACCTCTCATTGGACAATATTTATTTACATTGATTTCTAGATGACTTACAGAATGATAAGACCAACCAGAGTCTTCGTGCTCGAATTCAGACAATTTACATTTTAAAAGTTCTGTTACTTTCGAATACGATTCATCAATATCCGTGTTATTACAAATAATTTCATATTTCGTATTAAATGACTTGAGTTGTTGCTCACTCGTTTTTGGTAAGATAAAGTGGGCAAACAATTCGTAATTAATCTTGAGACAAGTATTTTTCACTAAAGATGTATGAATAAGTTTCAGGATATCATTTTTATTCTGACACAGGAATGCCTCCGGCGTGAGGTATTCAGCATCTTGTGCAGGATTTAAACGATATGTTATGATTCTGTTTTTGAAAGCACTTGCAATTATATAAATATTTTCACATTCGCTTTGCAATAAACTATTAGACTTGTGAATATTGGTTCTCAAATGAGATTTGAATCCATTCATCGGTAATTTCATAAAGCATGTTTTACATTCTATATATTCTGGATTATTGGTATATTGCATTCGGTGAGTAGACGGGGTTTTTACTGTAAATAAAACAAAAACATAATATTATAGTAACATTAAATTTAATTATATGACGATTCCATTTATCACCCTATGAATATTTTATGTATGCAAATACCCTTTAACTATTATATAAGATACTAAAATTAAAGTAATTAGGTAAATGATTAAAAACAAGTAAGTGAGTAAGTAACATAACATAACTGAGAACAGATATATATCTACTAAAAATAACTGCCGACATAATCTATGGGACAATGCTTGAACTCTTTTTGGGTTTCTTTAAAAAAATATTTTAAATGCTTCAGGCAATGCTTCATTTTATGCAGGTGGACATAATTATTTTCTTGATTTTCGTAATTGTATGTATAGATATAGTGCTTATATGATAATAATTAGTGTTTATTATAATTAAAACGCAAAATAAAATAAAAATTATTTTTATTGTATGAATGTATATTTAAATTTACAGAAAAATTATTATTTTTGTAACTAAAATTACTCTAGACAACAAATATTAACAAACTACTATATAAAACAAATATTACAATAACTATTACACATAAATAAAAAACAACAGAGAGTTAGCCTTATGTCAACGAAATGTAAAATTTAGTTTTTATTATGGTGTACAAAAACAACTAATCATCCATATCGGATTCGTCAGAAGTGTCCGATAAAAGATAATCATCTTGTTCGGACACCGGTCTTTGTCGCACAGGTCGAGACTCAATTGTAGGAGCTACAATAAGCTTTAAGACCTCTGCGCACAAATTGTCTGATTTTTTCTTGGGTACTTCCCGGAGGCTGTTGATGAGAGGATCAGATGTTACAATCAACATGTTTAGCAAGTCTCTATTCGTGGCAACACGTGAGCACTTTCGGGTATTATGTTCCCTAAATCTCCGACAGTCTTTGTTCCTTGCTTCTTGAGCTTCTTCAGAAAGCTGTCCAATAGGAACGAGTGCATTTTTGATGACTTCTGTACTGTGAACAAGTATTTTGTGCACAGTGGCTGGCATCCACTAATTGTTTTACTCTTAATTTGGCTCCTGCCATTGTTTTTATGAATTATCAATATCGGTTTATTAACACAGTTAAAGTATTTTTGACAACAACAAGCGACTCGTGCGTCCGATTGCCAAAAGAGTGCAAAAGAGCGGGAATAAACGGAACGGAAAGTTGACGCCGTATTATGAATGAAAGTGATATGTGCAGCACATAACACCTTCATTCACTGAAAGTGCAGTGCAATGCCACATAGCTCCTTCATCCACTGTAGAAAAGTTAACTTTTTACTTTTTAGGCATATATAAAAATGTTAAGTGCCCATACCACATTCTTCCAATATCGATTAAAAATAATAGTGTACATGACACCTTCATCGTGTAGTGAATTTCTAAAATAGCTATAAACGTGGTTGTTTTAAGGTTTAATATTGTTTGTATGTACATAACACCATCATCCATGCATAGAACAGCGAAAATCTAAAAATGCGACATATCACCTTCATCCACTCATGTCTTCAATTCTAGTCGAATATTATATCGATTATTTAATTGTATCGAATCGAGAGTTAAGTACGGCAACACTTTGTATGACAGTTTAACGTTTTAAAGCGAGGTGAAATGTTATTCATTCGTGATTTGACGATTGAACTGAACACTTGTTAAAAATAAATCAGTTTATATCGTAACAATCTTCGTTTAATTTGAGAGATAAAGATTAGATCCTTTATCTCAGAAGTGGGATCAGTCAATTACGCCTACAATTTTGAAGAAATATCCCCAAATAACGTGTTGCCACGTGTTTTGTGTTGCGTACGCAAATCATTTGTTATTATCTGCGTAACAATGGATAAAACTAGAACTAATCGCAAGAGCAATGAACGTAAACGTCGCCGTGACCGGAGCAGAGAAACAAGAACAAGCACTACGCATAAACGGAAGCAACGAAGGCAGCGATCGAGCAATCGCGATTCTTCGTCGGAGTCTCGTCGTAATGGATACCGCAGTTCCCGTGAGCAGACTATGAGGCGCCGTCACCAGCCGAACCGGAGTCGCAGCCGTGATGGATATCGCAGTCGGAGCAGCAGCTACGAGCAGCGTCGGTCCAGTCGGGGCGTGGAGGGGAGACGCAGTAGGCGAGGCCGCAGCAGGCGAGGCCGCAGCAGGCGCCCAGAATCCATCATCGAGCGACACACCTGACACACCCCCACTTCCTGGTCACGTGAGTAGCGCCAATGGTTTTAATAATGACACGCAAGCGTTTTTTGCAACTTTAGTGGAAGCTTTAACCAAAAATAGATCTGAGGGTAATAAATTCCCTATGCTAGGCAATGTGATTCCAGACTTTGACCCTATGGTAAAGAGTCAGACTATAGTTATGTGGATCAATAAAGTTGAAGAATGTGCTAGGCTCTATGGTTGGGGCGATGATCAAATAATACATTATGCATTGCCTAAACTGTCAGGTATTGCCAAAACGTGGTACCAGGCCCTCCCATCTATGTCGTATTCATGGCCTCAGTGGAAAGATAAACTGGAGCAATCGTTTCCGAGCAGTGAAGATTACGCTGAATTACTAACCGAGATGTTATCAAAACGGGTGAAATTTAATGATTCGTTAGAACATTATTATTATGAAAAAATTAATCTACTAAATCGATGCGAAATACATGGTAAACGTGCGGTAGATTGCCTACTATATGGTATTGAGGATCGGTCATTGAGATTAGGCGCGAAAGCGGCAGAATGTCAGGAGCCGGAGCAGGTTCTCACATATTTTCAATCAATCAAGCAACATCTTCGCGAACCAGATAGGTCAAGGGCGAATTTTGATAAACGTAACAACACTACTCCTTTATCATCTAGTAATAGTTCTAAGCAGATTGACATTGACAAATGTACAGAGGCGGACTTAATGCCATAGGCATTCTCTACCAGTCAACCTTTGGGTGGTGCAGAGAATGGTGGTAGGTGCAATATGGAGAATAAAAAGCGATTGATATTTAATTAATACATACAAACATTTAAATAAGTAATACGAATATATAAACTATACATACAATATAAATATATAATTTCGCGTCGGACTTTTGGCCTACTCTTCGTGTGTCATCGAGTAGCGGGCGAGCATCGCGCACCCTCCTTCACCTCCGCGTGAGCAGTACGGTCGCCATAATTGCTCTCCCGCTCCAACCTGTGCCTTATCGCCCTGCACCGGTTTCATCTATTCGCCGATATTGCTGCGTGTGCGCATGTGGATTTGCTAGAACCAACCTCCGCCCTACTAGCAAGTAATAAGGTCCGATTCACCCTACATCGTCGGCAAGTCACCGTAATGTCTCGTCTACAGCGTACACCTCCACCCGCAGAAGCTACAAACATAAACAACACGGTGGCGAAATCACTATCAGATATGGATATTCCACAAGCGTTATGTAGTGAGGGTGATAATGTCAACGTAAACACCATAATGCGCCACAAACGACTTCGTTTAGAGTCCCCGCCGAACAGCCAACTTGCCGATTATAACACCAATATAACAACCCTGCTAAAATCTTGGAAAAAGGAACAGGATGCACATGTTAATAAATTATACGAACAACAATCATCAATGTTAAATAAACTTGTTGCGGAGATTGCGGACCTTAAACTCCAAAACTCCTCGATACAGATGGTCAACCTGGAGATTAAGGACTCAATGGAAGTAATAAATACCAATTTTGAAGACATGCGACAACAAATAGATAACTTGAAAAAGGAAAATCACGCCTATAAAAACTCTATACACGATCTTGAAAACAAAATCCAGGATCTGCAACAGTCCACCCGCTCTTCATGTGTAGTTCTCAGGAATATACCTACTAAAGAGAATGAAACAATCTCTGATCTGACCACCATGATTGAAAAAGTAGGTACGGCTATAAATATGCCCCTGTCTAAACTGGAGATTCGGGATGTTTATCGCCATCCCGGCAAAAAAGGTACTACCAGACCTATCGTTACCGAATTTATGACTGTGTATACAAAAAACCAGCTGATTACCAACGTCCGCAACTACAATAAAAAACAGCCTAAAGGTGAAACACTGAATACACACAACCTCGGTTTTACTGGAGACCAGCAGCCCGTCTATGTTGCGGAACATCTACCCTCAAGCGCGAGAAAACTATTTTTCAAGGCGAGAGAATTTGCAAAGGGTCAGAAATATATGTTTTGCTGGACAAAAGATGGCAACATTTTTATTCGCAAAGAAATAGGAGCCCAGCATATCCTCATTAAATCGGAGCGTTGTCTGAAAAATTTGGTGATGAATCAGTCAACTCAGTGACTTATAGTGATTGTGTCAGTTATACAGTTCTTGTTATCATTTCTGCAGTCGTTCATACCTACCTATACCATTGTGCTATAAAGTTATGCTAATTGTACCCAATATTCAACCCCTATGTAAGTTAATTCTATACCCTAAATCACACATTCTACACTCCACTCATTACAGACTGACCCTGGTGTGTCCTTTCACCATAAGTTCAAAAATAGTTGTAGTACACCACATACAAAACTATAAATATAACACATCACAATTTACATCTACATTCATCCTTACACGTTATCTCAACAGCTGCTCGTTAAGTAACTTTGCCCTCATAATAAGTTGTGTCTCAATGTTTTGTTTAGTTTTAATACGCTTGTTCAGTACATTTATTCTACTGATCTTACCAGGTTATCTATTTGTTTTCGGTTTCGAGTGTGGGTACCCCTTATGTATTGTGAATATATTCTTGAACTCGGCTATTTCGTCTATTGTTTTGATATTTATTCTTGTAATTAATGGCTAATACTATTGAAAATGTTATCGGTGACCTGGATAACCTTGAAATTGCGAAAATATATAAGTGTTCACCCGATAAGTGTACAGACCTCATTAACTTAACTATTGTCACGATTTACTTACCAACTTAATTTCTAAATATTTTAAAACTGTTTAAATCTACATATCAATTTAATTACCTTTGATGCAAATAAAATTAAATTATGAACAAACGGACACGACAACTTCTTGTGGCGCGCGGTTTTATATATATTCTAAAATCCCTTCCTTTCACCTACCACACGAAGCGCGAGCGCATTCATTCCGCGACGGCAGCCGGCAGTGACACTCAATCGGCTATCGAGGAACCACGCATACTAAGTTCTCTAAACAGTACATACCTCTGCTCCCTCGTACTCCATATAATTTTATTATGGTTACTGGAAACCACCTAGAAACCGTAGTAGTTATTGAAGTAAGTAATTAGTAAGTGCCTAGTGTTCTTCCCGTACTGGGTAAGTTGTACAATCTGAATCATTGTTTTGTTTTCTTAATCTGTTAGATATGTGTGTAGCCGCCGCTCTGCTTTCTATGCTTTATGTTTAAAAGGACAAACTATTTGATTTAACTTCGTTACTGTCCTTGTAGGCCTCCTTTATCTGGATCGTTTGTAACGGTTAATTTTTAAATGATATCCTTAGGATACCTACATTTGTAAAAATAGTAACTCAAGATGTACACTATCGCTAACACCAATTCTTTGACCTTAATTCTACTTTCCCTTTATTACTGCTTACTATAAGTGCTCATTATCGGACTATTTTTTTTTATTATTTTTTTATTCAAGGCTACGTAGATTTGGGTAGCCAATGTACGCTGATTCGTTACAGTGAGGCTGTTAAGAGGGGAATCACGTGGACTGATAATAACTTACCGACTATGAGAGGTATAGGTGAGAGTATAGTATTGCCAGTAGGCGCATCAAACGTCATTATTGAAATTCAAGGTATTGTGGAGGAGGTCAACGCGTACGTTGTCGACGATAGCGTTATTAAATATTCAGTTTTAATTGGGCACAGTTTTACAGAGAAACCAGGTATAGTCATAACGAAAACTACACATTCATTAATATTTACTCGTGATCAATCAGTTAAATTAGAATTAAATTTGAAAACCGATATTGTAATACCCCCGAAGGAAATGTATCTATTACCCTGTATTTCTACAAACAAATACTCGGGTATAGTCCACGTTAGTGGTTCCTTACGCGGCATGTCACAGAATGAATATTATTTGATGCCTGGTGAATATGAAATAGAAAACGGAGAGGTTAGGATACTGGTGCAAAACTTTAGCGACAGCACGGTTGGTTTATATAAGGATTCTCTCATTACACGAGTCGTATGTACCAGGAATAACTTGAGTATTAATTTATTAGTTTTTGAAAATACTGAGACTAAGTCTGCCTTCAATTATGGCAAACGGTTAAGTGAATATGAGGTTAACCAATTAAAAGAGTTGCTCAAAAGGTTCGAAACATGTTTCTCGGATAACCTAAACGACCTGGGTTTGACTAATGTAGTTCAAATGGAAATTCAATTAAGTGACTCACAACCGGTAGTTTATCGCCCGTATAGGCTCTCCTTTCCGGAGCGTAGACAGGTTCAATATATGGTGAAAGAAATGATTGATGCAGGCATAGTATGTGAGTCAAACTCGCCTTACGCTAGCCCAGTCTTACTGGTAAAGAAAAAGACTGGTGAAAGCAGGCTATGCGTTGATTATCGTGCATTAAACAATAAAACAAAAAAGGAACACTATCCGTTACCTTTAATTGATGATCAACTTGACCGGCTAGCTGGAATCACAAATTGTGATTCGCGATAGGAATGGTAGTATATTTACTGATTACTTAATAATAAAAGAAATCATCGACACATTTCTCCAAATTATATTTCATAGGCAAAATCACATTTTCATGAAACAGTCATATTTCATCATCAAATATAACTTGGAGAAATAAGTTTAATAATTATGGAAGGATATGTGTAAAAATTATTCTATCCCTACTGAACTATAATTAATAATCAGCTGTGAATGTGATACGCTATTCAGACGGCAATATTGACAAATGTGATTTTACTCTAGTGACAAAAATTAATGAATGACTGATTAGAGATTATGATTTTTTTAAATTATTGTTTAAATGCTTATTCTTAAGTGATTCAATATATTTCAATATGTTAATGTAGGCGTGTGATCTCATACAAGGAGGCAAAAACTGAAGCTCTCCTATTAGTAAATTACCAAAATAATAATTTCTTTTGTCGAGCTCCTTGTCAAAAAAACAGTGAATACAATCTTTATCAGTATCTGCCGCGTTCTCGCACGTTTCTTCAACTTTATTCCTCTTTGGATTACTGTCTTCACCATAATAATTTTTAAATTCACAAGTTTCTTTTTTTTCATTTCTTGGCGTCTCGGGTTCATATTTCCTCTTAATTATGATTGTGCTTTGTTTTAATGATTGTGATTCGTTTTCATTATAGTCGCATTCGGTGAAATCTGAAAAAAAGCACCTTTTCAGTTCGTTATTTTTATTTTTTCACGAATATTATAATAAAAATATTATTTTCTGAAGGTTTTTTTTAATGCTCCTCTCCCAAAAATATAGCACTGTGTCATATGGTAAGTATAAAGGTATAAAGGTACAGCTACTCCGTTCGCTACGCTGTGAGTAAGGTAGGTAAGTATCCAGAAGGGGTCTAACGCAGTTGGTGCACTTCGCAAAATGTGCACTTGACGCAAAATGTACATTAAGCAAAATGTGCACTTCTCAAAATAGTACTTCTCAAAATGCGCAACTCTCAGAATGAGCACACAGAGTGTGAACTTTATCACAATGGGTTAAAAGAAATACCACGGTTTATAATATACTTTTTATTATTATTTTGCCCTATAACAACATTTTATTAGTACCTATAATGTACAGTAGTCATGTCAAAAATATGTAGGTCTCACTATGTAGTTTTAGTACACGCCAGCAATTTAACTAATACACCCATTAATTTTAAATGTACAGTTCAAGCGGTTTTTACAGTTGGTGGCATTTACCTACTAAGTTTAATCATAGATTCGATGTCACAAATTGCATCAGATTGCTCAAAAAGTCTTTTATTAGGGAATTTTAGTCGATTTTAGTGGTTGATATTTTTGAAAAAAAAAACAATGTTTCGATATTTTTCTTTAATGTGTATCAGCTTACCCTACATGACCCTTAAATTTGACCACGCACTTTTGGAACACGTTGTATACTGCACACTGCATCTATCTGCATTTTGTTCAATAAACATATAACTATTATTTTAACTTCTTGTATTGACGCTTACGAATACAGTTGTCTATAAAAAAATAAGGCCGATTTTCGAAGGTTTTGTACTTAATTTACTCAAAAATAGGAGAAGCGGGTAGTATATTACATGCTTCATTCATAAATGTTGTTTTAATATATATATTTCTTAGATTATATAAATATATGAATATTAAATTCTCCATTTCCTAAATAAGTACGAATATTTCATCTTTAAAAACTATCTATTTAGTTATCTTTTCAAAAAATAACTAAATAGAGAGGCCGGTAATGATAACCTTGGCAAATCTTCTACTCTACATTGTAAAAAAATAGCGATAGATTTAAACAACTAATTATCCAAATACTTTCCTACTACTAAAAGTGTGTGGCAATATAAAAAAAAAATATAACAAAAATGTAGCCTATAAAGAACCATCAATAATATTTATCATGTCAATACTGACCGACTAGTAACCTAAAGAATTGTGAGAAAATAAACTTATTCATGAACATGGGCACTGTTCCATCAGTGTTTTCTAATTAACTAAAAGTTTGATGTACTTAATTTCACACTCTTTTTGCGAAGTGCACCAACTGCGTCAGACCCTCCAGAAGGCCCTTAGTGCGTGCGGGCCGGGCCGTAGGTATACCTAAAATTTAGAACTGTGCCTTTTATTGTGGCCGCACGCAAACCGCAAATTGTACGGCGCACGGCGCGGCTCGGCGGCGTGGCGGCGTCGCGTGGTCGCGTCGGGGTCGGGAGGCGGGAGGCACTTTTCTTCACAACCGCCAGAGTTTGCATTGCATCGAACGAAACATCATACTCAGTCCTATCCTATCCTATTCATTCTTAAAAAGTACTTACCATCATTGCCGCCTGTGCTATTAATCGGGCTCGGGACTTCATCTTGATTTTCTGTAAAAAGCGGCCGACTATATTCTTGGAATGGTACTCGTACATCATCATCAGTATCACTAGCGTCACCTGAAACACAATAATTATGTTAGTAAGTAGGTAATATAAAAGAATATGTTAGGTAGATACTTACCTACTAAATAAGTACAACACTATGTAATTAACAATATTAACATTTAGGTAACTCAGTACCTACTTACGTTAAATACTAATAATCACTTACCTGTGTTCATCATCCTAAATATTGAAATATTAGCTCGTGCTTATCTTTATTTTGTCGACACTCGACAGTCGTCACTTGTTTGTTGTCAAATTCGTAACGTAAATCGTAATAACTAAATATGAGGCACCGCGCGCCTCTCGGGTGCAAGTATCCCCCACCTACATGCAGCATAAGTTTATAAGGTAAGTCAGGGTAACACGAAAAAAAGCTTTTCGTGAAGGTAACCTCTTCAAGAGGTTACTATAATGAAGGTGTTAACAATTTCGCTGGGTTTCGAGCATATAACTCGAACAAAAGGTAACACTGCGATATGAGCTACCCCTTGTACGAGTAACCCTGTCAAAAGGCTTAAGCCTTAAGCGGTTATCTTGATGTAGGGGTAACCCTTTTACTGGGTTTCAAGTATAGAACCCATTCAATGGGTAATCATAATGTTGGTTTAACCCTTTCACTGGGTTTTAAGTATAGAACCCATTCAATGGGTTATCCATATTGAAGAGATAACCCTTTCAATGGGTTCAAGCTTAAAACCCATTCATGGGGTTACATCATGATAAAGGTAACCTCATAAACGGCTTACCCTTTCAAAGTAGTTAACTCTTAACCGGGGTTGTACGGTCCCTGCCTGGGAGAAGCAAGCCAAATACCTGGGGGTCATCCTGGACAGCCACCTCACCTTTGCCGAGCACATAAGGCAGGCCCGTTCTCGCGCCGCCTTCGCTCAGGGAAGGCTTCATTATATCACGACCGCCCGTAGCAAATTGTCACTCAAGTGCAAATTGCGACTCTTCACCGCGGTCATCCGTCCCATCATGACGTACGCTTGCGCCGTCTTTGCACACGCAAAGCCACGTCATCTCCACAGGATGCAGACGCTCCAAAACCGTTTCCTGCGCAAAATCACGGGTGCCCCCTTCTACGTCCGAAATGGGAGTCTACATGTAGATCTCAAATTGCCCACCATACAGCAGTTCATGAAACGCATAGCCAAACGTTTCTTCGACACTGCTGTAAATCACCGTAACCCCCTTATCGCATCGGCGAATACGAATATACAAATATACGAACTCTCCCGCATCTCCAAGGTACGCCGACCGAAGCATACCCTCGTCACGCCCGACGACTCTACCACTCTCCTCCAAGAGAGTCGCAAAGATACCAGCACTCTTCGCAAACCACGACCGCCGTCCTTCCGCCCTCGCCGCCGAGGCCCGATGCGACGTCCCCATCAAAATCCGCCCCGACCCTTGCTCGAGCCAGCCCGCGCAGCGGCGCGGAAGCCTGTAGTCTTAAATTCGCCCCTTAATAATAATTCCAGTTCGATCCAGCCCGTCCCTAGCTGTCCTCTCCCCAGCGACGCCCTAAGCCGAGGCCCGTACCCCACAGGGGGTGCCCTTAGCGTGTAGTCGCTTAGTTTGTAAGTTTTTATAAGCCCTGGCTAGAGGCTTTAATATTATATTAAGGCCACCACAGGCAAGCCCGGTTAAGCAGTCGACAACCTTATAGGTTGAACTGCGAGAAGTCACACATAAAAAAAAAAAAAAAAAAAGCGACTGAGTTAGTATTGAATTTGCGATACAAGCGAATACTTCGAAAGCGAACTTTAAGTGCGATTAAAGTGATCAGTGGTGAAGTTGTGTGTTATAATTAGTGAGTTAAAAGTGGTAATTAGTGTTGTTAAATTAAAGTGTCATTTTGGTTATTGAATGGACTGTTTTTATTGTCACGAACCCCAAGCTCGTAACAATTGGTGTCAGAAGAGTGGATTTAAACCATGCCGATTCTACCGAAGGACGACGGTGGTCCAGCATGAGAACCGCCTGACGGAAGCCGAAACGCGAATCGATCAAATGAATAATCGGGTTGACAACGTGATTACTGACGTGAAGAAAACGCTGGACAACCTTAAAGTAGGGGATGGAATTGCCACTTACGTAGCCTCTACACCTTCGCTACGTGGATTCAAAGTGCCACCGTTCGATGGGACATCTTCCTGGTCGGCCTACAAAATACAGTTTGAGGCTGTTATGAAGGCGAATGGGTGGACTAAAGATCAGGCCATGACTGCTCTCACCCTCGGCCTGCGCGACCAGGCCTTAACTGTCCTGGAAGCTCTCGGTAAAGAAGTGACGTACGAGCAACTCCTTGAGGCGTTGGAAGCTAGGTATGGCGACGCTCATCTGGAACACGTGTTTCGTGCGCAGCTCAAGGATCGCGTGCAACGCAGCAGTGAAAACCTGCAGCAGTGGGCCCTTGAAGTGGAGAAGCTGGTACGAAAAGCATACCAGTCCGTACCTGCGCTCAGTGAAGGGAATCTGGTGCAGGCATTCATCGATGGCATCCACGACCTTGAAGTTAGAGCTGCTGTGAGGCTCGGGCACCACGGGACGCTTAAGGACGCCTTGGCTCATGCACTGGAGGTGGAAGCTGTGCGGCAGGATCATCGTTCCCATCGCGTCAGGGAGGTTGCAGCGCCTACAGTTCGCGACCGTTTAAAAGGATACAGCCCTCGGTGCTACGGCTGTGGGGAAAGGGGCCACCTTCGATACAGTTGCCCTAAGCGGACTGGAAAAAGGGAAGGTAGCCAATCTCAAGAGTGAAGGGCGGCTATAAGCACCGCCCAGCAACAGCAGGGAAACGAGTGAAAGCCAGGACTGCGGGGCGGGTGCTGGCTGATGTTCAAAGAGTCCTAAGGATTTCGATCTCACAAACCCATGACGGGAATAGCCTAATCATCAAGGGCGAGGTCAACGGAATGCCTTGTAAGCTGACTATAGACACTGGAGCTTCTCGCACGGTTGTCAGTTCCCAACATGTAAGTCGGTTCCTTGGGGACTCCGTACACAACCGAGACCGCATAAATTTGGTAACAGCCACTGGTCAGCGTATACCCGTCCGAGGAGAGAGAGAGATGCAGTTGAAGCTAGGCAACGGAATATATCGGCATAATAATAATAAAAAATAATAATAATAAACGTTTATTTCGACCAACATGGATCATAGCACACACATAACACATAATAATTACACTTAACAAAATAAAAACAAAAACACACACACATAAAAACACGTACAAATCCAAACATACATATTACTGGTTTCGATTGCTCAGTAAGTGAACCATACAGCAATGGTTCAGGTACTGACAATCGAACCTCTCCGCGAATGCCCTCAGGATGCCGTTGAAACTAGTCCGAACCCTGCGCACCAGGGATGCGCACCGTTTTCGCATAGTAGAGTAGAAAGAGAAACAGTCTACTTGTGACTCGGCGAACATCCCTGATTCGCTACAGAATCGGGGCAGCCCCATCAGCACTCTGAATGCATTATTATATTGCACACGCAAGGCGCTGTACTGTCCGCGCGTGTACGTGACCCACAGGCTGCTCGTGTAGAAGGATGTACAAAATGCCTTGAACAATGTGGTTTTCACTTCAGTGGTACAACGAGCGAACCTGCGGGCAATCATATTCGCCCTTACAGACAACGCCCTGCGATCTCGCTCTATGTCTGCATCGTCTCTCAGATCAGAGGACAACATAATTATGTCCAAGGTATCTAAAATTTTCCACCCTCTTCAGAGGTATTCCACCTAGTTTTATGGGAGGTATTGATGTTGGACATTTTCCTCTGGCCCGAAAGACCATGCATTCACTTTTCTTGACGTTATAAGTCAAGCCATGGTTGTGAGCGTACTTTTCACAATGCAATGTTTTGCAATGCTTTTTTATAATGTTGTCGTGGCCGGTATAATGGACGATTGCATCCTGGGATTAGACTTTATGAGGAAGAATTGTTGTGAGATCGACATGAATCAAGGAGTTATGAAATGTGGACATAAGCAACTTTTCATGGAAGGGGCGCTACCAGGAAATGCGTACAGCCTAAAGAAGATTGTTCTTCCTCCGAGATCGGAAACGATTGTGCCGGTTAGTCTTCCTCGGAATCCTGGGCAAACTCATCGTTGTGTACTCGTGGAAAGGATAGACAATGACCTTCCATGGAAAGTGGCTCGAACTTTGATCAGAGCCACCGATATCTCAGGGGTACGTGTGCTGAACCTTTGTGATAAGGAACAGAAGATCGAAAAAGGCACGTTGATTGGTACTTGCGAGGAAGTGGATTGGTTGCGTCGATGCGAATATCTATCGACTGGGACCCTCAGCAAGGACGCACAAACGAAAGTGACCCCACTTTTAGACGACTGTCGCAGCGCTCTGTCTCAAAATGAACTGGTCAAGGCAAAGAAGATGTTACTGAAGTACGCCGGTGTTTTCTCTTCAAACGTTGTTGGTGATATTGGGAAGACTGGCTTAGTTCAACACAAAATAAACACAGGAGAAGAATTGCCTATCCGTCAGCGGCCAAGGAGATTGCCGGTAGCACGAGAAAAGGAAGTGGAAACCATGATTGAGGGAATGGTGAAGGATGGTGTTATAGAACCTTCATCCAGTCCATGGTGCTCACCAGTAGTGCTGGTAAGGAAGAAGGATGGCAGCATGCGGTTTTGTGTTGACTATCGTCGTCTGAACGACGTCACGAAAAAGGACAGCTATCCTTTGCCAAGAATTGATGACACGCTGGACATGCTTACTGGAGTGAAGTGGTTTAGCACGCTTGATCTAAAAAGTGGCTACTGGCAAGTTGAAATCGACCCTAAGGACAAGGAGAAAATTGCATTCTGGACAGGAAAGGGTCTGTGTCCAATTTAAAGTTATGCCGTTTGGATTGTGCAACGCTCCGGCAACGTTTGAAAGGTTGATGGAACTTGTACTAACCGGGTTAGTTGGCGATGCCTGCCTGGTCTACTTGGATGACATCATCATCGTAGGCCGTACGTTTGAAGAACATCTTCAAAACCTGGAACGCGTGCTCATGAAGATCCAGAGTGCAAATCTCAAGTTGAGTCCAAAGAAGTGTTCACTTTTCAAACGTCAAGTCAGCTTTTTGGGATATGTTGTGTCAGAAGAAGGCATCCGCACGGATCCAGAGAAAATCGCTGCTGTCAAAGATTGGCCAATTCCAAAAGACAAGACGCAGGTCAGAGCATTTTTAGGTTTGTGCTCCTATTATCGGCGATTCGTCAAAAACTTTGCGGACATAGCCAAGCCTCTCCACAAACTAACCGAGGAGAAGCGACATTTTTGCTGGTATGAAAGTTGCGACGTCGCATTCCAGGAGCTAAAGGAACGTCTATGCAGAACACCTATTTTAGGGTATCCTGATACGAACAAGGAATTTATAGTTGACACAGACGCTAGTGATATCGGACTTGGCGGTGTGTTATTTCAACGGAATGGCGATCAAAAGGTTGTGATAGCCTACTTCAGCAAGTCATTGTCGAAACCAGAAAGGAACTATTGTGTCACGAGACGGGAATTGCTTGCTATGGTAAAGTCTTTGCAGCATTTTAGCAAATATCTGCTGAGACGGAAATTCCATTTACGTACTGACCATGCTGCACTGAAATGGTTATTGCAGTTCAAAAATCCAGAAGGCCAAGTTGCGAGATGGATTGAACTACTGGAGGAATACGACTTTGTGATTGAATATCGCAGCGGAAGATCTCATGGCAACGCCGACGCATTGTCAAGAAGACCTTGCCCTGAAGACTGCAAGCATTGTACTAGGCAAGAGGGTAAAGAAGTCGTACCTGTGAGAATGTTCAAAACAGACCTCAGCAACGAGTGGAAGGAAAACAACATGCACATCAGGAAGATTCGGACATCAAGCCGATTCTGGAGTGGATGAAGGCCAGTGCTTCTAAGCCCACGTGGAATGACGTCTCAGCGATGAGTTCGATCACAAAAAGTTATTGGGCCCAATGGGACAGCTTAGTGATTCAGGATGGAGTCCTGTGCCGTAAATGGGAAAATGCTCGGGGGACAATTGTCATTTGCAAATGGTTGTCCCTAAAGCAAAAGTACCGAATGTCCTACAGCTGTATCATAATAGCTCTTCAGGAGGCCATATGGGAGTAAAACGGACTCTACGGCCGGCCATACACGGACTGCTTCAAGCAGACAGTGCCAGCATCTTTAAGCGGTCGCCGTTGCGTCATCTGCAGTTTCAATACAAAATAGTCATTCGCAATACACGAACCGCTCAAGCAGTTGCAACTGCTTCGGGCGGTTGGCTGCGCGGTGAAATTTCATCATGCGGTCAAGCAGTCGCCAGGCATACACTGACTGCTCGAGCTGTCGACTGCTCTCGCGCAGTTACCCACCCGCGCTCATTCTGCGTCACGCTCGCTTCCCGCCCGCACGCGTCGTTTGTTTATTGAGAAAAATGGACGGCAATATCGACTGTGACGCGCTTATAAGTGCAATAAAATCACAAGAACTTATATGGAATTATAAACTTGATGACCACAGTGACAGAATAAAGAAAAATAATGCATGGGCAGCTATTTGTGAACTAATGAGTTTTCACTCTCGTGTGAACACTCATACGCACAGTACGCGCCACTCAAAAGAAATAGATCGTCAACCTTTTTACGTTTTAGTTCAGTTCAAACTAGAATTCTAAAAATGAAATCGTGTGCAGTTTGTAACGTGCAGTTTCACGATGGCGTCCAGTGTAGCAGTTGCAAGAAACACTTAGATTTCGGATGTGCAAACATCTCAGAAACCGGATGGAGAAAGCTGGGTGCAAGTAGGATGGCTCAATGGAAATGCCCCTCTTGCAGAACCTCATCACTAGTTGTGCCTGCCCCGGAACCTGCGTCGCTGGATACCATACTGAGCGAGATACGTGACATGAAGCGGCAACTACTTAACTTGCCGACCTTGGTAGGTGACATTCGTGTGATCAAGGATGAGTTGGCAGAGCTTAAGTTGACATGTGAGGGTACTGCTGGAAGACTTGACAATTTTGACACAAGACTCCTGGAAGTTGAAGCAAAAGTGTCGGAATTTGAAAAGCATCAGGAATCAATTAATGGTTTACAGACTGACTTGGCGAGCACGAAGTATCTACTCTCGACTTATGAACAAAGATCCAGGTTAAACAACGTTGAAATTAAGGGGGTTCCTATCAAAAAAGATGAAAATTTGTACTCAATTATCGACGCTATCGGCCGTAAAGTTAACTACAGCTGTCCCAAGGCCCAGGTGAACTATATTTCAAGGGTCCCTATTTTTGGTTCCAATGAAAAGTTAATAATAGTGAGTTTTTTGAACCGTTATGTGAAGGAAGATTTCATTGCGGCGGCACGAGCCAAGAAGGATCTGTCCACTTGTGACATCGGGTTTCAAGGCTCATCTCAGCGCGTGTACGTCAACGATCACCTAAGCGTGGAGTACAAAAAGCTTTTAACCAAAGTTAAAATCATTGCCAAGGATAAACATTATGAGTACGTATGGGTTAAACATGGTAAAATTCATTTACTTAAAAATAATCATTCGAAAGTTTTTATTATAAGGAGGAAGTCAGATTTAAACAAAATTGTCTAATGTGCCTCTTAATATTTATACATACTTTCCTAATTTGTTATTATATTCTACTTCAATGGCTCCAAGTCTTTATTACCGTTAACGTTTGTATCACAATAACTTTTTGCAAAATGTTTAACACCTCTGCCGTACTGATAAGTTCGACACCTCTCTTTTGTTTAGCTACTTGTATGCTTTGTGTTCGTTATCGCGCTGTTTACTTTAAAGCGTTACCGCACTACTTTATGTTTTACTCTCTCGCACTTGCACGCATCACGCACTATTGCTTGCTTTTTCGCACAGCTGTTTACTACTTAACATCGTATAATTTTTGCGCTCGCGTAATTCTTATTGACTTCTACCTTCATTATATTTATTTAATTATATTATACATTATTCTACAATATTATTTAACGAAATGCTTTATTTTAATGAAATGCTTTATTTTGGTGAAATGCTTTAGTTTAATGAAATGCTTTAATTTGATGGAATGCTTTATTTTGATGAGGTGCTTTATTTTAATGAAATGCTTTATTTTAATGAAATGCTTTATTTTGATGAAGTGCTTTATTTTAATGGATTATATTCAATTATTAGTCTTGTCTTGTAATGGCTCCTAAATTAAATATTTTTTATCAAAACGTTCGCGGGCTTAGAACTAAAAGTGATACTTTCTACCGTCAAATGTTACTAAACTCGTATGATATTATTGTTCTTACAGAGACGTGGTTATTGGATGGAGTTTTAAATTCTGAATTCTTTGATGAACGGTACATTGTGTGGCGGCGGGATCGAGATTATGTTTTAACCGGGCAAACGCGTGGTGGGGGTGTGCTTATTGCTACACGTAGGGAACTTTCAGTTTTATGCCAACCTACCTTCCATTCTACAGCAGAGGATTTATGGCTTATACACGATTACCTTACAAATTACGAAGGCTGTAGCCGGAGGATGAAAAAAAATACAAAATTTATTTAAACTTAGATTTAATTATAGAAATTACAATGGAATTATTTAACTAAGATGTCGACCGTTGACCGATGCTGTGCCAAAAGTGACGATTTCGCGAGGGTTGCGATGTCCGGTTGCGGGCTGCATCACGTTGAGCTGCGTCGTCGACTCGTGTCTCCGCGGTTGCTATCCGCGGTAATTAGGATAACGCGCGATCAGCGGTTCACGTATTGCGCAAATATGTAACACCTCCCCACGAAAATAAGCAACTATTTCTAAATCTTGTGTGTGACAGATGATGAAATGTTGCTGTGGTCAATTTTTATATTGCTGGGACTAATACCATGCGATTCTTGAATTTCAGCATAATTTCCTGGAGATGTTGCGTCATCATTTTGCATTGCTTGGTTTCTTTGAAGGCGTTTCGCTCGATATCGTCGGTACGTCAGTGCGATAATGAGTACACTTGCACCGGTTAGTATCAGATAGATTGGGATCGTAGTATGGTAGAGAGCTGGATCAATTACTTCATTAAGTTTTGCTGGTGCCTGTTGCATGATCTTTGTGTTGATGGAGTGCAGATTTTCTAGATTAGCTGAGTTTAGTATGATTGGTGATTCGCTTGACGTTTCTAAATCTTCATTAATTGTGGGCAATTGCATAATCTCCAGAGCGAAACCTTTGATATGATTGTTGGAGTTCGCTATAGTGAATTCGGGTGTTTTGATGTGGCAATTGTATGGGATGATCGCCAAATAGCTGCCTTCAAGGGTTTTATATGTTTCTTGTCTGCATGATATCTTCACTTTGGTTGGATGTGGGAAACTGATGGTGTAATGCTTCTCGTCAAGTTGTTCTACAGCTTCTTTCTTCAATGCGACTGAAGACAGTTTACAGAATGGGAGAAGTTCTTGCTTGGAGATCAGATGCTGGATACAACCGGGATCATCTCGGGTCTTGTGTTTTGATTTAGCTTCGCAGAGGTACAGAGAATTTACCTTCGGGCATTCAGCCTCCATGTACATAGAATCTTGACCAGAAATCGCAATGAAAGGTGAGGTTGGTAAAAGGATTTTGTTATTCTTGTTAGGGACAATGGAAAGTTTATAGAGGTTATAGATTGGAGGGAAGGCAATCGGCACCTTAAATACAATAACTATCTGATTATCTTTATAAAAGTAGCCTAGTTTAATTACGTCATAATAGTCTCTTAATTCTAATTCAAGGATCTCATCGCCTGAATATAGAATCTTTAGTTTCTGTATCATATTCTTAATTTCAGCTATATTATATGCGGTGTGCTTAGTGCGCGTATGAAAGCTAAAGTGTACTCTAGTTTATGGAGTTCTTCGGACAAATTATCTATGTTATCACTTAAGATAATTAAGTGCTGAGCCATGTGAGCGTAATGGATTAAATCAAGATTTGCTGTTGTACTATTTATTATCCGATTTAAAACATTCCCTATTATCTCTTGATTTTTAGTTATATTAGTTAATAAGTTGGCATTTTGTGAAACCCAAGTTTTAGATAAACTAACATGTTGATTAAGTTGAGCTTGAATCCTATACTCATTTTCCTGAAGGATTTTCATGGCGTTGTCGTATTTAATTGCATCAGTTTGATCAAGATTACCAGATATACTTTTGATTACGGAACCGAGGCCATCGATGAGTCCTCTTTTATAACGATTATGTTGAAATGACTCTAACTGGGTGGATATCTTAACTAGTTTGGATGTAAGGTAGTTCATGTGTGGTTCGAATAATAGAGATGTCTTATTATTCAATGTGTGTCTCACATCAGTCATTCTAGTATTAACTGCATCTATTTGAGCTTGTATACTATCGAGGTTGACATAATTAAGAAAGGAGTGGTAATGGGAAATGATGCGCGTCGATCCTAGGTTAAACGGAAGTATTCCAGGGCCGTTCCCTAAAGGGTCAATCATTACTTCTTGTCCTTGCGTCATTTGGAGTAGTAGTAGCAGTAACATCCTGTAACAATACAGATTCCTTAGGGCATCTTTTAAGACGAGATTTTGCAACGGGACCTCGTTTCTTTTTGGTGTAAATATGTATGGGAAGGTCGGCTAGGACTATATCCTTGGTAAAACGTGGAGCTAATTTTTGTCTGCTAGCTAACGGATTGCGGACAAATACTTGTTGGTCAGGGACATACTCCTTTTCAGGTTCACGGTCCTTATTCCTGTTTTCAGTTAATTCAGTCCGTTGGTCAAGAGAGGTTTCATTTATTATATCGTAGACTTGAGTTAGTCGTTTTTTGTGATCTTGTAAGTAATTTTGCAATAAATGTTCCGATAAATTTAAATCTAGGGAATCACGGGGATCAAAGTGTCCTGTGATGAAGTCTATAGGCCTACATTTAGTGAAGCTGTGTATTGAGCTGTTGTAACCTAAAATTGCATAGGGCATGAGATTTATGGCAGGTTCATTATGCTTTTCTAGTTTCAGGATTCTGAGGTGTTCAAAAATAGTGGAATGGAAGCGCTCTACTATGCCATCATCGTTAGGGGTATGTGCAAGTATCTTATGATGCTGTATTTTATGAAGACGGACGAATTCCGAAAATAATGCGTTAGTGAACTCAGGTCCTTGATCTGTAACTATAGTGTAGGGGACACCATGATGGGTGCAAAACGTTAAAAGTGCTTGGACGACACTTAACGCGGTACCATCTCTGAGATGATATGCTTGTGCATATTTCGAAAAGGCGTCAATTAAAGTAAGAAATTTCTCGTTCTGTGCTGTAAAAAGATCGAGATGAACAATTTCAAAGGGTTTGGTTGGGGGAGGAACTATAAAGAATTTTTGCTTAATAGGGTTCCGATCGTATTTTGCCTGTCCACAGATACTACATTCATTAATATATTTCGAGATATTTTCTTTCATTTTAGGCCAATAATAACGATGTGATAAAGCAAGGAAACATTCGGTTATACCACGGTGATTTGTTTTTCCTTCATGGTAATTACGAATAATTTCATGCTGGTCCAAGAAATTTTTAACGTTTTCTATCTCTTTCTTTGTCAAGACCATATTTAAGGCGGAGCTTTTAAATTTGTTTTGTATAATCGGAATTATGCTGTACATAGCTAGAGGGGGATGTATAAGAATTCCAGTTTTTACTTTGGGATTAACATATTCCTTTACGGCATTAATTACTTCTTCTTCCAGATTTGACTCTGATAGTTGTATGGTAGTTTTGGTATGAGTTTCGAATGGTTTAGACACAGTTGGGCGTTTTTTTATGTCTCCCACGATTACAAAGGATATTTGACGGTGGAATTTATTTATTATCCGATATTGGTATCTCTAATATGGGGTTCTCAGCGCTTGTGTGAGCTGTTGCGGTTGTGGAATCAATTACTGAAGGGGGTTTTTCAGACGTGTTAACTGCTATAGAGTTAGTGTCTTCATTATTAATTTCTATGCGGGACAGAGCATCTGCGTTGGTATTCAGCTTACCCTGCTTATAGACAGTAGTGAAATTATACTCGCTTAACTTTAATTTCCAACGGGTTAAACGTGAGTTGGGTTCTTTTAAATTCATTACCCATTGTAAGGGCCTGTGATCTGTGACAATTTTGAACTTCCTTCCAAATAGGTATGGGCGGAAGTACTTGGTTGCCCACACAATTGCTAATAATTCTTTTTCGATTGTGCTGTAGTTAATTTCACTAGTGTTTAATGTGCGAGATGCATATGCTATGGGCTTATCGGTGCCTATCTGACCTTGAGAGAGAACAGCACCAATGGCAAGATTAGATGCGTCTGTTGTTAGTATAAAATCTTTACTAAAGTCTGGATATTGCAGGATAGGGTCGTTGATTAAAAGGGTTTTACACTTCTCGAAACAACTGATGTAATTAGGATTAATTATATCAATCTTTGAACCTTTTTTCAGACATTGCGTCATAGGTTTTGTTATACGAGCAAAGTCTGGAATGAATTTCCTATAGTAACCCAACAGACCAAGGAAACGTTTAATTTCAGTTGCCGTTTTGGGAATCGGGAATTTCTGGATGGCCGAAATTTTATCCGGGTTAGGTTTAATACCGTCTTTGCTAATAATGTGTCCTAAATATGCAGTTTCTAACTTTAAAAATTCGGATTTGTCCATTTGTATTTTGAAATTCCCTAAGTCTCTGAAATACTTTTCCTAAATTAATCATGTGTTCCTGAAGGGACACTGAAAACACGATTATATCGTCTAAATAAACTAAACACACGACATTTTGAAGGACCAGTAAAACATTGTCCATCACCCGTTGAAAGGTTGAGGGAGAATTTTTTAAACCCATTGGCATGCGGAGGAATTCGAAGTGTCCATGCTCTACTGTAAAAGCGGTTTTGTGAATATCATCTGGGGTCATCTCCACTTGATAAAATCCACTCGCGAGGTCAAGGGTGGTGAAATAGTGACAGTTACCTAACTTGTCAAGGACGTCCGAAATGTTGGGTATAGGATAACGGTCATCTATAGTTTTCTCATTTAATTTTCTAAAGTCTATAACCAAGCGCCATTTGGTTTTTCCGCTGGCGTCGGTTTTCTTGGGAACTACCCAGATGGGAGAGCTCCACGCAGATTGTGAAGGACGTATGATATTCTGTTCTAGCATTTTAGAGATTTGATCCTGGACTTCCTGCTTATGTATGAAAGGATATCGGTAACTTTTCGTATAGATTGGTACATCATCTGTAGTCCGAATGGAGTGTTTTACTTGGTTCGTAAAAGATAATGGTTCGCCATCAATATAAAATACATCAGCGTACCGAGCGCAAAGTACTTCTAAATTAGCTCTTTCTTCCGGGTTCAAATGATCCGTACGCAGACGAGACAAAACTTCATTTACGCGATCGCACTGTTGTTTAGTGCGCGTGCACTGAACATTGAACAACTCAGCACTAATAGGGCGATCCATCGAAAAGACTACGTCGTGACGTGACGTATTCGCTACCTCTATTACACCTCTATTATTTCTTACTGTTGTGACACAATCACTTATTAAACAATTTGAAATGCATTGTTCAGGAATAAAAACGTCACCGTCAACAGAGTTTACAGGAACTTTAACTAATTTAGATGAATTAGCAGATATTACGTCCTCGTATAAGTTAATATTGCGAGAGTCGTACATTAATAAAGGGTTACTAGAATTACGAGTGACCAACGATCTGTTCTTCAAGTCAATGTTAGATTCTAATTTTTCTAATAAATCATAGCCAATCAAACCATCAAAAAATTTATGAAATGCGTAAACGAAAAGAGTTATGTCACCTGGCTCGTTAAATTCCTGAAAGCACGGTATAGTAATGGAGTAATCGCTCCTTGTCGTAGCGTGAATATTCGTTACTTCAAAGGGATCATAATTGCACGGTATGTGGGAAAAGAATTTTTGAACAACTTCAGGACTCACAAAAGACATATTTGCGCCAGTGTCAATTAATAGTTTCAGCGGGGGATTTGAAATCTGAATATATGGTAATTGCCTTTGCGTTTGCAAATTAATTTCTATTTTGACTTGTCTGATTTGGGGGCCTTCTGAAAATCCTCCTTTTCAGCGGACGGGGTTGGATCTTTAACTTCCTCGACTATAGCATAAGAATCTGTACGCTGTGGTTGCTCATACACATATTCACTCGGGTACGCGTAAATGGGATACTCAAAATATTCCTGGGGGTAATAATCGTTAGCAAAATAATCGCTGTAATTGTCATACTGCAACTGGTCATTAAAATCGTTAAAGTTAAATTCCCGCGTTCTGAAATAATTCGAGGGTGGCGGATTCCCAGATCTAGACCAATCATGGGACGCACGCGGCGCGAATGGTTTAGCCACGTAGTGACTTACGCCACTCATCGGATGTGGGGTGTTACTTGTCGTTGGCCTGGGACCAGGCATTCTAAAAACTTGACCCTGGGATATATAATAAGGCGGTGGAGAACTGAACATTTGTTGCGTACGTGTGGGCCCGCGATTTTGTGGGGGTTGGTTTCTCCAAATTGGGACAGGCTGCTGTCCTTGAGGGATAGATGGTCGCGATGGCCCTGGTATATTAAAATATCCTGGGGGTTGCAAATTAGAGGGACGCAGTGTGGGTGGTGCCACGTGAATTGGGGGCATAAGGCCATAAGGAATTTTAGGACTAATCTGAGGCTGCGTCTTCCTATCGGGAACATGGTCGTTGCGCTGCTGCAGATACAACGTGTTCATTTCCTCGTGCACAAACTCTAAAGCTTTCTCTATTGTATCAGGCCGCATGCAACGAATGCGAAAGCCCAACGGGTCACGTAGACCACGTAAGTACGACTGTAACGTGAGTTTCTTGTATAAAGTGCGTTTCGATTCAATGGTACTCGCTATCGTTTCATGTAGGCTGATATAGGTCATAATAGTACTGAACAGATTTTGACAACGCTCATAAAATTCTTGCGGGGTGGACGAACCCTGCGTTAAAAGTGCCAAGTCATTATACAAAGATGTCTCATCGCGTTGATCGGCGAAATTATTTATTAAAGCACTTCTAATTCCCTCCCAAGTGTCCGGGATACCATTCGAATTAATTGTACGCGATGCGGGTCCCACTATTTTGTTCAAAATCCCGTTTAATAATGCCAAATTAGCTAATTGAAACTCCGGTCCGTTTCTCATAAACTGCTGTACTAACTGATCACATAGTTTTATAAATCGAGTTAATACGTTCGAGTTTCCGTCGAACTCCGGCACCAATCGTAGGGCCTTGTAAACTTGATCCACTGAGTCAGCCATATTCGATATATTATTATGTGAATACGATATACTATTACTATCCTCCTGTTCTGCCTCTAAATTTCTATTAGCGTCTAAAATATTAATTCTATTACCTAACCTAGAGGACCGAGACTGCCGTGGATGGAAAATCTTGGAATCTTAAAAGATAAAAAAAAGGATAAAAAAAGGGAAGCGACTCTAGAGCGATTCTAAAGTACTTACTTGCAATGATTTTGTACCTCTTCTGTATCGATGTCTGGATACTCCTCTGGACTGCAGCTCTTGTAGATTCCGGATACTCGTACGGTGCCCGAAGCCACCCGGGTGACTCGCGATCCTAGCAATTTACTCTCGCGAACCGGCCCGCGAGTATCCTACCGACTGCGCCAATTACGAAGGCTGTAGCCGGAGGATGAAAAAAAATACAAAATTTATTTAAACTTAGATTTAATTATAGAAATTACAATGGAATTATTTAACTAAGATGTCGACAGTTGACCGATGCTGTGCCAAAAGTGACGATTTCGCGAGGGTTGCGATGTCCGGTCGCGGGCTGCATCACGTTGAGCTGCGTCGGCGACTCGTGTCTCCGCGGTTGCTATCCGCGGTAATTAGGATAACGCGCGATCAGCGGTTCACGTATTGCGCAAATATGTAACATACATATATTGTTATTTATTTATGTCAGCAAAACTTAGGCCTTTCTTTTTCTTTGCAACTTCGCAATTACCTCACAAAATTAAACCAAATATTTACGAGTAACTCTTCTGATTTCTTTCTCATCATTGGTGATTTTAACATGAGCGGTATTAACTGGGTCCGTTCTGACAATCTATCGCTCGTCCCAATGAACCCGAATAGTCCTGATGAAGTTTTACTTGGTGACGAATTATGTACCCTAGATTTTGGTCAATACAATGGTGTACTTAAATTAATTTTTTTGCCAAGAAAAGAGATGAGAAAACATAAGTTGGCAAAATTATACTTTTTCAGGGTCTTAACCAGGGACTTGAAACGTTACTCAAAATAACGTTACGCGTAGTTCCAGTACCGAAAATTTGTACCGTTCCACCAGGATCGTAACAAAATTAATTCCTTGGCTATAACGATACTGACAAACGGAACGAAATCTTAAAGTGTTGAACTGTTGAAAAGACTTGCTGGCGGGTGAGGCTTGAGAAGCGTTGGGGAGCGTGGAATAAAAGACTTCGGTTGTAGATTCCCTTCTTCTTTTATTTTTCTTCCTTTTTCTTCCTTTCTTCCTTACTATAATACTGCTGGATTCGGAATGCCTGACCACTTTTTTTTTTTTTGTGCGTGGCTTCTCGCAGTTCAACCTATAAGGTTGTCGACTGCTTAACCGGACTTGCCTGTGGTGGCCTCAATATAATATTAAAGCCTCCAGCCAGGGCTTATAAAAAACCTACAAACTAAGCGACTACACGCTAAGGGCACCCCCTGTGGGGTACGGGCCTCGGCTTAGGGCGTCGCTGGGGAGAGGACAGCTAGGGACGGGCTGGATCGAACTGGAATTTAAGATTACAGGCTCAGCGGCGCGGGCTGGCTCGAGCAAGGGTCGGGGCGGATTTTGGCGGGGACGTCGCGGCGGGCCTCGGCGGCGAGGGCGGAAGGACGGCGGTCGTGGTTTGCGAAGAGTGCTGGTCTCTTTGCGACTCTCTTGGAGGAGAGTGGTAGAGTCGTCGGGCGTGACGCGGGTATGCCTCGGTCGGCGTACCTTGGAGATGCGGGAGGGTTCGTATCGGGCGGCCGATGCGATAAGGGGGTTACGGTGATTTACAGCAGTGTCGAAGAAACGTTTGGCTATGCGTTTCATGAACTGCTGTATGGTGGGCAATTTGAGATCTACATGTAGAGTCTCATTTCGGACGTAGAAGGGGGCACCCGTGATTTTGCGCAGGAAACGGTTTTATAGCGTCTGCATCCTGTGGAGATGACGTGGCTTTGCGTGTGCAAAGACGGCGCAAGCGTACGTCATGATGGGACGGATGACCGCAGTGAAGAGTCGCAATTTGCACTTGAGTGACAATTTGCTACGGGCGGTCGTGATATAATGGAGCCTTCCCTGAGCGAAGGCGGTGCGAGAACGGGCCTGCCTTATGTGCTCAGCAAAGGTGAGGTGGCTGTCCAGTATGACCCCCAGGTATTTGGCTTGCTTCTCCCAGGGGATCGGCTTGCCATACATGGTGATCGGACGAGGGGGAGGGGGTTTGTACCGCGGTTTCGTAAACAGAACCGCGTGGCTCTTGTCGGGGTTAACCTCGATTCTCCATTTCCTGAACCATCTGCCCAAGATGTTTGCAGATGTTTGGAGAGTGCGAGCGATAGCGTCAGGTTCGCGACCGGTGTAGTAAATAGCGGTGTCGTCGGCGAATAGGGCCAACTGTGCCTTTTTACTTTTGGGGATATCGCTGGAGAACAGCGTAAAGACTAGGGGGGATAGCACTGAGCCCTGGGGGACTCCTGCTCGGATGGGGTGAGGGGACGAGAGTGCACCCTCGATGCGGTAGCGGAAGGTGCGGTTCGACAAAAAGTCTCGCAAGATGAGCACGAGACGGTCTGGCACGCCGAGTTGGTAGAGCTTGTAAATTAAGCCATTGTGCCAGACTTTGTCGAATGCTTTCGCTATGTCGAAGAACAAGGCACCCGTCATCGAGCCACGCTGGAAACCAGCGCTTAGATGCTCGACGATGCGGTGAACTTGTTGGATGCACGAGTGTTCGGTTCAAAACCAAACTGCTCGTCGGGGATAAGACTCTTTGCTTCGGCATAATCCTTGAGCCGCTTATAAATAAGCCTCTCGTAGATTTTACCGAGAACGTTGAGTAGACTGATGGGACGGTAACTGGCGGGATCAGACTTGGGCTTGCCTGGTTTGGGGATACCGACAACGGTGGCCTGTTTCCATGCTCGGGGGAACATGTTATTGCTTAATGCGCCATTGAAGATGGCAGTCATAAGCACTATTAGTTGGGCGGGGAGGAGTTTAAACACCTTGTTGGTGATGCCGTCGGAGCCTGGGGCTTTCGTAGGTTGGAGCCTTTTGATGATCTCCTGTACCTCGTCGGGCGTGACGGGGGGCAGAGGATCATCAGGGTCTTCGACTGGTGGGAGGGAAGCTCTACGTTCGACTTCAGCATTCACCATGTCGAGGTGAGCTTGGTCTACTGGTTGAGAGCTAGGAGAGCATTGGGCCTCTAGACTGTCGGCTAGACATTCCGCTTTGTCAGAGTTGTCAAAGGCGACACTCTTGTCGGGGCGGATGAGAGGGGGCATTGTGGCTTCTTCTTTGGATCGTAACTTCCTCTGAAGGTGCCAAAACGCGAGGTGGGTGGGCTCGAGCTCGCTGAGCGTCTTGTCCCAGCGTGCGGTACGCAGCTCAGCAGTGCGTTTCCTCACAGCTCGCTGTAAGTTGCGCATGTGAGCTTTGTTCGCATCGCAGGGAAAAGCGCTGTACGCACGAATGGCTGCGTTCTTCTCGGTTATCAGATTCCGTACATCGTCCGGCATTTTCCAGCGGTGGTCTTCCACCACTGGAACCTCCCTTGAACATTCGTTCAGGACGGATTGTACGTGATCCGTAAGCGAGTCGATCGCCGCCGTCGTGTCAGCGACTGAGACGATGTGGTCGGGGATGTTGTCTAGGTGAGGCGACGTAGTGGATTTCAGCCTTTCGCTTACTTTCCTCCAGTCGGTGATCACTTGAGACGGGGGAGGTTGGTCGGGGTCGGGCTGACCCGAGCGAGGGCCTAGGTGCATGATCACTGGACGGTGGTCTGAGTTGAGCTCGTGTGTCGTTTCTATAGATAGCAAACGGAGGTTTACGTTCTTTAGCAACGCCACATCGAGAACATCGGGCCTTTGGTTGGGATCGTGCGGGAAGTGAGTTGGCGTCATCGGATCAATGACGTCATAGTTGAGGGTTGCACCTAGGTTAAACACCACCCTGCCTCTTGCATTGGTTGAGTTGCAATTCCACGCGGGATGTTTGGCGTTGAGATCTCCCGCTAAGATAACGGAATCACTCAAGCCAAAGAGGGTGGTGAAGTCGCTACTGAGTGCGATGGGGTCGTCAGGCGTGGGAGACGAGGTCGAGGGCGGTGGGTAATAGGCAGAGATGATGGTGATCGGTTGATGACCAGTCATACCTAGCCGACAGGCTGAGTACTCGAGTAACGAGCGGGGGGCAGGAGGAATAAAGGGGATGCAGTACAGCTCCTTTTTATAATAAATCAGGGTACCTCCACCGTGGCAACGCGTCCTATCGTTGCGAACTATACGGTAGTTGGCAATTCTAGGGTCGTTGCGATGGGGTTTTAGGAAGGTTTCCTGGATGAGGAGGACGTCTAGTTGATGGTCGCGGAGGAATTTGGCGATCTCGTCTCTTTGGTTGTTAATGCCATTGGCATTAAAGAATCCTAGTTTGAGGGATCGGGGTCTGTTAGAATTAGTGCGTGGCTTATCCATTGATTAGTCATCAATCGCAGCCATTGCGTCTAATTGGTCCAAGATGGGCCTGTAGGCGTTGAAGATCTTATTCGCCTGAACTGGAGATAGATGTAAAAGTCCATCGTTTCCTCTGAACTTGTTGAGTTCAGCACTCATGGACCTTGCCTCACGGGTCATGAATAACAAGTACGCTTCGGTGATTGTTTCACCCACGTTAGGACAGTTATTCTTGTTGAGGGGGAGTGTGCAGCGCTCCTGCACTGCTGCGGGTGCAGCGGTGTGTTGGAGCGCAGGCAGGGGAGCAGCCGGGACTACTGGAGTCACGGGCACGGGGATCGGCGCTGGGACGGGCGTGTCCATTAGCGCTGGTATGGGCTGGGAAGTAGTGGCCACCAAAGCTGGGAACGCTTTCTGGTGGTTCAGCCGGTTCCATGGAGAGGGTCTCTGTGGAGCGAGCCGTTCGGGCATTTCCGAGGAGGGAATCCTCTCGGGTGGAGATTCGCGTTGCTGGCGGGCGTTGTGGCGCTTAGCCAGTTTGGGGGCGATTTTGGGGGCCTTAGGGCATCCCTTGTAATTTGCTGGGTGACCGGACTGGCTGCATAATACGCAGCTGGGAGGTTCTGCGCATTGTGAGCGGTCTTTGGGACGCTCGCACTCGCTAGTGCTATGCTCGCCCAGACACTTAACGCATCTGGGCGTCGCATAGCAATTGCGCCGGGAGTGTCCATAAAGTTGGCAGCGGTGACACTGGCCAATTGCAGTCGGGCGATTCGGCTTCTCAATTTGGATGCCGGTAAGGGAGCACACCGATTTTATCTTGAAGATCGGGTGATGACCCTCGGTGGGGTCGCATACGACAAGGACCATGTCGTAATATTCTCCTCCTCTCGCTTTGTGTAAGCGGTGTATGGCGGAGACGGGGATGGATTGGGCGAGGAGGTCATCCTTGATGTCCTCTGTGCTTATTTCCTTGGGGACACGTTTTATCACCACTCGGGTGAGCGTGTCCTCTGGAAGGGAGTAAGTATGAAAGGAGATGTTCCTTTCCCGTAGAGCGCGGACAAGGTCGCGGTAGTCATTTGCTGACGGAACGACTACTTTGATCCCAAGTTGGCAGGCCTTGACGTTTGTGTAGTTGATCTTACGAACAACACACATCTTGGACACTTCGGTCCATTTCGCCTTGTCCTGAATGTACAAGGGCGGCGGAGGGCGTTGCTTCTTTTGAGAAGCTGATGCGGGGGCGTTGGGGCTGCGCGGACGGTTGGCCTGTGAGGCGGGGGCAGCGGAGGTGGAGGGGGAGGGGGGAGATGCAACAGACTTCTTGGCCCTGCTGGTTTGGGAAGATTTACCCTTCTTCCTCTTTCTACCGGCGACTTCATAGCCGTCGTCGGAGGAAGAGGCGTCGTAGGATTCTTCCGATTCGGAGGGAGGGTTGGAGGACGGCACTGACGTGTCCATGTCCATTAAGGGCTCAATGGGCTGTTGGGGAGCGGTCGGCGCGGCGTCTATTGTCCTCGGGACAATAGCCGGTTTCGTCTTTGATGACGAGGCGGCGGCGGTGTCTATTGTCTTATAGACAATAGTTGGTTTCGCGGAAGGGACAGCGGCGGCATCTATTGTCTTGTGGACAATAGATTGTTTCGCGGAAGGGGTAGCGGCTGTGTCTATTGTCTTGGAGACAATAGCCGATTTGGGTTTCGCGGAAGGCGCGGGGGCTAGGGCTCTGTTATTAGGTACCGTTTTCGGTACCCAATTTGAGGCCGGGTTTTGTTCCGCAGGCGGAGGAGATAGCGGGCTGTCCAGGACGTCGCTGAAAACAGCGACGGAAGCCTCTTCAGCCGAGGTTGACGGATTGGTTTGCTGCATAGCAGCAAGTTTTGTGCCATATTTGGCGAGGAATTCGGGGTCCTTTAAAAGGACCTCCTTGACGAACGCTAAAATTATAGCGTCCGTCATCATGAGTGGGGGGACCTAAAATCGCGGAATGGTGGTGGATTATTTCCCACGAGGGACCTAAACCCTAACAACCTAGCTCCCCGGGTGGATGGGCCCGGGGGTGTGTGACCCTCCCAGTCGGGTATAGACTGGGAGGTGAGTACCTATTGGTGAGCCCTAAGCTTGTAACCGGTCGCCAGTCTTATTGTGCGAACCGGGCCCTATTTGGGTCTAGTGCGAAGGGGTAGCCACACCCAACCGACACTAGGTGTGTAGCTGTGAAGAGAACTCGAAGACTTAGGTTTGATTAGGAGATCCCCCAAGGCCAAAACCTAGCTCCCGACGCCAATTCACTGCTTCACCCTGAAGGGGATCAGCGGGTGTGTTGGGTCAACACCCCCTTGGTTTCGTTGGCACCGTAAGGTTTCCCACCAAGGACCACGAAACTGTGGTTTTTCCCTGAAGGGGCACTACGTTTTTTGACTTTTCCGTTACGGAAACAGGATAATCGTCCGCTGCCTTGAAAAAGGCGGCTTCGGATCTAGAGTTGTAGTCAGCGACCACAGATGACGTCACGGCGAGAGCGGGACAGAACGATGTAGAGCACAACACAACACGATAGCGGGCGAGCGGCGGGGAGCGGCACGTCCGTCACGGGCGAGCGTCGGGCGAAGAGTGCGCCCCCATGCCTGACCACTTTTTTTTTTTTTTTTTTGTGTGGCTTCTCGCAGTTCAACCTATAAGGTTGTCGACTGCTTAACCGGGCTTGCCTGTGGTGGCCTTAATATAATATTAAAGCCTCCAGCCAGGGCTTATAAAAAACTTACAAACTAAGCGACTACACGCTAAGGGCACCCCCTGTGGGGTACGGGCCTCGGCTTAGGGCGTCGCTGGGGAGAGGACAGCTAGGGACGGGCTGGATCGAACTGGAATTATTATTTAGGGGCGAATTTAAGACTACAGGCTCAGCGGCGCGGGCTGGCTCGAGCAAGGGTCGGGGCGGATTTTGACGGGGACGTCGCGGCGGGCCTCGGCGGCGAGGGCGGAAGGACGGCGGTCGTGGTTTGCGAAGAGTGCTGGTCTCTTTGCGACTCTCTTGGAGGAGAGTGGTAGAGTCGTCGGGCGTGACGAGGGTATGCCTCGGTCGGCGTACCTTGGAGATGCGGGAGGGTTCGTATCGGGCGGCCGATGCGATAAGGGGGTTACGGTGATTTACAGCAGTGTCGAAGAAACGTTTGGCTATGCGTTTCATGAACTGCTGTATGGTGGGCAATTTGAGATCTACATGTAGAGTCTCATTTCGGACGTAGAAGGGGGCACCCGTGATTTTGCGCAGGAAACGGTTTTGGAGCGTCTGCATCCTGTGGAGATGACGTGGCTTTGCGTGTGCAAAGACGGCGCAAGCGTACGTCATGATGGGACGGATGACCGCGGTGAAGAGTCGCAATTTGCACTTGAGTGACAATTTGCTACGGGCGGTCGTGATATAATGGAGCCTTCCCTGAGCTAAGGCGGCGCGAGAACGGGCCTGCCTTATGTGCTCAGCAAAGGTGAGGTGGCTGTCCAGTATGACCCCCAGGTATTTGGCTTGCTTCTCCCAGGGGATCGGCTTGCCATACATGGTGATCGGACGAGGGGGAGGGGGTTTGTGCCGCGGTTTCGTAAACAGAACCGCCTGACTCTTGTCGGGGTTAACCTCGATTCTCCATTTTCTGAACCATCTGCCCAAGATGTTTGCAGATGTTTGGAGAGTGCGAGCGATAGCGTCAGGTTCGCGACCGGTGTAGTAAATGGCGGTGTCGTCGGCGAATAAGGCCAACTGCGCCTTTTTACTTTTGGGGATATCGCTGGTGAACAGCGTAAAGACTAGGGGGGACTCCTGCTCGGATGGGGTGAGGGGACGAGAGTGCACCCTCGATGCGATAGCGGAAGGTGCGGTTCGACAAAAAGTCTCGCAAGATGAGCACGAGACGGTCTGGCACGCCGAGTTGGTAGAGCTTGTAAATTAAGCCATTGTGCCATACTTTGTCGAATGCTTTCGCTATGTCGAAGAACAAGGCACCCGTCATCGAGCCACGCTGGAAACCAGCGCTTAGATGCTCGACGATGCGGTGAACTTGTTGGATGCACGAGTGTTCGGTTCGAAAACCAAACTGCTCGTCGGGGATAAGACTCTTTGCTTCGGCATAATCCTTGAGCCGCTTATAAATAAGCCTCTCGTAGATTTTACCGAGAACGTTGAGTAGACTGATGGGACGGTAACTGGCGGGATCAGACTTGGGCTTGCCTGGTTTGGGGATACCGATAATGGTGGCCTGTTTCCATGCTCGGGGGAACATGTTATTGCTTAATGCGCCATTGAAGATGGCAGTCATAAGCACTATTAGTTGGGCGGGGAGGAGTTTAAACACCTTGTTGGTGATGCCGTCGGAGCCTGGGGCTTTCCTAGGTTGGAGCCTTTTGATGATCTCCTGTACCTCGTCGGGCGTGACGGGGGGCAGAGGATCATCAGGATCTTCGACTGGTGGGAGGGAAGCTCTACGTTCGACTTCAGCATTCACCATGTCGAGGTGAGCTTGGTCTACTGGTTGAGAGCTAGGAGAGCATTGGGCCTCTAGACTGTCGGCTAGACATTCCGCTTTGTCCGAGTTGTCAAAGGCGACACTCTTGTCGGGGCGGATGAGAGGGGGCATTGTGGCCTCTTCTTTGGATCGTAACTTCCTCTGAAGGTGCCAAAAGGCGAGATGGGTGGGCTCGAGCTCGCTGAGCGTCTTGTCCCAGCGTGCGGTACGCAGCTCAGCAGTGCGTTTCCTCACAGCTCGCTGTAAGTTGCGCATGTGAGCTTTGTTCGCGTCGCAGGGAAAAGCGCTGTACGCACGAATGGCTGCGTTCTTCTCGGTTATCAGATTCCGTACATCGTCCGGCATTTTCCAGCGGTGGTCTTCCACCACTGGAACCTCCCTTGAACATTCGTTCAGGACGGATTGAACGTGATCCGTAAGCGAGTCGATCGCCGCCGTCGTGTCAGCGACTGAGACGATGTGGTCGGGGATGTTGTCTAGGTGAGGCGACGTAGTGGATTTCGAGGGGGAGGGGGAGGGGGGAGACGCAACAGACTTCTTGGCCCTGCTGGTCTGGGAAGATTTACCCTTCTTCCTCTTTCTACCGGCGACTTCATAGCCGTCGTCAGAGGAAGAGGCGTCGTATGATTCTTCCGATTCGGAGGGAGGGTTGGAGCACGGCACTGACGTGTCCATGTCCATTAAGGGCTCAATGGGCTGTTGGGGAGCGGTCGGCGCGGCGTCTATTGTCCTCGGGACAATAGCCGGTTTCGTCTTTGATGACGAGGCGGCGGCGGTGTCTATTGTCTTATAGACAATAGTTGGTTTCGCGGAAGGGACAGCGGCGGCATCTATTGTCTTTTGGACAATAGCTTGTTTCGCGGAAGGGGTAGCGGCGGTGTCTATTGTCTTGGAGACAATAGCCGATTTGGGTTTCACGGAAGGCGCGGGGGCTGGGGCTCTGTTATTAGGTACCGTTTTCGGTACCCAATTTGAGGCCGGGTTTTGTTCCGCAGGCGGAGGAGATAGTGGGCTGTCCAGGACGTCGCTGAAACCAGCGACGGAAGCCTCTTCAGCCGAGGTTGACGGATTGGGTGTTTGCTGCATAGCAGCAAGTTTTGTGCCATATTTGGCGAGGAATTCGGGGTCCTTTAAAAGGACCTTCTTGACGAACGCTAAAATTATAGCGTCCGTCATCATGAGTGGGGGGACCTAAAATCGCGGAATGGTGGTGGATTATTTCCCACGAGGGACCTAAACCCTATCAACCTAGCTCCCCGGGTGGATGGGCCCGGGGGTGTGTGACCCTCCCAGTCGGGTATAGACTGGGAGGTGAGTACCTATTGGTGAGCCCTAAGCTTGTAACCGGTCGCCAGTCTTATTGTGCGAACCGGGCCCTATTTGGGTCTAGTGCGAAGGGGTAGACACACCCAACCGACACTAGGTGTGTAGCTGTGAAGAGAACTCGAAGACTTAGGTTTGACTAGGAGATCCCCCAAGGCCAAAACCTAGCTCCCGACGCCAATTCACTGCTTCACCCTGAAGGGGATCAGCGGGTGTGTTGGGTCAACACCCCCTTGGTTTCGTTGGCACCGTAAGGTTTCCCACCAAGGACCACGAAACTGGTTTTTCCCTGAAGGGGCACTACGTTTTTTGACTTTTCCGTTACGGAAACAGGATAATCGTCCGCTGCCTTGAAAAAGGCGGCTTCGGATCTAGGGTTGTAGTCAGCGACCACAGATGACGTCACGGCGAAAGCGGGACGGAACGATGTAGAGCACAACACAACACGATAGCGGGCGAGCGGCGGGGAGCGGCACGTCCGTCACGGGCGAGCGTCGGGCGAAGAGTCCTGCCTGACCGACTCGGAGTAATTCGCGACGTCCCCGCAAGGGGGCGCGGCAGGCGGGCATAGGCTGTGCCTTTTATCCCGCAGGATCGTAGTTTGTGCCCGTAACTACGGGCACATCATTAGGGTTGCCATATAGGCGCAACCTGTGGCACGCGCGTCTCTATCGCTGCGTGCCTATAGTGTAATTGTCTTATTGTGTTTCAGCAGGAGCGCCGCGGCACCGCCTCGCAGTGCCGCATCTTCACGTGCCTACGGCGGTCAGTCCCCGCCAGGTGAGACCTCCGGTTGCCCGGAGGAGGCCCGGCGAGAGACGACCAGCGACGTAGGCGACGACTTAAAGGCGCGCCTGCTGAGGATGCTGACCCCCGTCCGTCACGCTTCCAGATCGAGCCGGTCACGCTCCGAACTAAGGGGCCGTTCTGTATGTTGGAACGGTATTGTGTGTTGTGTAACACCGTTCATGTCAGCGGATGACACGCGCGTCCGCGCCGCACGGTCACCGCGTGAGTTATATGCATGTAGAGTCATGTGTGTATGCATTCGACGCGCGCTATGCCTATATTAACTTAGCACACAGCGCGCGCCGGGAGTATGTGGTGAATGTGGAGTATCATTGTTTGAGAGAGTCGCGTGTCGGTGTCTACGACTCTCTCGGCGTCAAGTCCGGTGGGGTAGTGGGATCGTCACGTCCGGATCAGGTCGCGTGGTAGGCGCCTCGCGTCGGGTGGCCGCGCGTGCCAGGGCGCTATGTGTGACGTGGGGCCAAGCAGATGCGTCGGCACGCGCGAACATGGTGGACGCGAGGCGAGCACAGAAATCGTCCAGGCTCTCGACTCGGAGGTCTCGTGCGATGACGCTGTTCCTCACGAAGCGAGGGGCGGCAGCGATCTTCCGCAGCGCGAGGCTTTGCTGCGCGCGGAGTAGCCTCTTGTTTGTCTCGCTCGTGAGGGCGAGCCAGGCTGGGGCGGCATACGTGAGTAGCGGGCGGATGTACGTTTTGTAAACGCCCAGCTTGACCCGCAGCGGGAGGCGGGACGAGAGCACTGGGCGAAGTAGAGCGCGCGCCGCTCTACATTTAGCAGCGACCTGGCGGACGTGACTTCCCATGGTGAGCCGACGATCGATGGTTATCCCTAGGTATTTAACCTTGGACGACCATTCGATGTCGGCTCCGTGCAGTCTGAGGGGTGGTGGGAGGTGCGCGCGCCCGACGAGCAGCGCCTGCGTTTTACCCACGTTCACCGACAACCGCCATTTCGACAGCCAGTCGGGAAGCGAATCTAGCACGCGCTGCATCTTGACGGCCGCGTGTCTTGCATTGAGCGAAGAGCAAATGTACGCGGCATCGTCAGCATACAGCGCGAGGGTGCAATCCTGCGACGAAGGGATGTCGTCGGTGTAACATGAGTAGCAGAGTGGCGAGACGCAGCTGCCTTGCGGCACGCCCGCTGCTATCGGTCGGGCGCTTGATAGAGCACCGTCGACCACCACCTTGAAAGTCCTACCCGAGAGGAAGGAGGAGACCACCTTAATGACGCGACGAGGCGCGTCGGTGTGCGACATTTTAAAGATCAGACCGGCGTGCCAGACCCGATCAAAAGCTTTCTCCATGTCGAGGAGTACTGCGACTGCGTGCTCCTTCTTGTTCAGCGACGCTGTAAGAAGGTGCAGTACCCTCGACAGCTGGAGCGTCGTGCTGTGTTCCGAGCGGAACCCGAACTGTTCAGGCCGCGGGACCACATGCGGCGTCAGGTGTTGCAGCAGGAGTTGTTCAAACACCTTGGAGATGGTGGGCAGGAGCGTAATGGGCCGATAGCTCTCCGGCTTCAGCACGTTCTTTCTCGCCTTGGGCAGCATAATGACGCGCCCCTCTTTCCAGCAGTCTGGGAAGGCCCCCGTGCGCAGTATCCCCGTGTACAGGCGCGCCAAGGCCGCTACCATGCGGAATGGCAGGTGGCGCAGCACTGTGTTGGTGATACCGTCCGCCCCAGGGGCCTTTCTGGGTTTGGTCTTAAGAATGGCGCGTCTAACTGCGCCAGGCGAGAAGAAGATTGGGTCTTCATCGGTCGCTATCGGCGACGCGAAGTACTCTCCAAGGTGCCTCTCGACTGCTGCGACGTGTTCGTGTTCGTCAGTCGGGTTCGGCTGGAATTGACGCTCCAGGTGGTCAGCGAAGATCTCCGCACGGTCTGATGCGGTGTACCTGGGCGCCCCGTCGCTATGTAGTAGCGGGCGCACTGGAGCTGGGGTACTGGTGACTTGCCGGCAAAGTCTGTGTATTGCCGGCCAGTCGCCTTCGGTCGACTCTATGTACGACTCCCAGCTCTCAGCGTTATGCTCCTGCAGCTTGGGCCTCGTCCTCTCCGCAAGACGGTTCAGGTCGAACTTCATGGACGGGCATTTCGTGACAAGCCACCGCTTGCGTAGGCGCCTAGTCTTGGCGACCATTTCGCGCAGGTGGCGTGGCAAGGGTCTGCGTAGTAGCCCTTGAGAATGCGGTAATGTTTGGGTCGCCTCATCGTAGGCGCGTTGGATGCAAGCAGTGACTTCACTAGCCATGCCGTCCACGTCTGCGGCGGTGACCATGGGCCAAGTCGGTGTGGTGGTCTCCAGCGCTTCCTGGAAGGAGCTCCAGTTGGTCTTTCGACGTGGCGCTGGAGGCAAGAGTCGGGTCGGCATTCCGGACAGGACGACGAGAACAGGTTGGTGATCCGACAACATCTCGTCGTCCAGTACTTGTTGCGCAATCTGGCAATGGAGGCCTCTATGGACAATGATGTCCAGCACGTCCGGCGCACGTCCCTGTGCGTCCGGATAGTGCGTCGGGGTTTCAGGGCCGGACACCTCGTACCCGTGGGCCTCCGCGTCTGCGAAGAGTCGTCTACCCCCGGGCGAGGCAATTCTAGAGTTCCACGTTGGGTGCTTACAGTTGAAGTCGCCCGCGAGGACAGTTGGGTGCGGCGACCTCATAATCAGCGCCCTCAGCTCTACCACGTCAAAGGGAGCCGAGGGCGGGATATACACTGCATACACGTCAATGTCCTCACCGGCGACATGCAGCTGAACACCCAGCGCGTAAAACGTGTTGAGATTCGGTGGGGGAGTGGGCTGATGGACGACTCTCCGCTTCACCAGTATTGCCAGACCGCGATACTGAATGCCGGCGTCCGATTTCTCGTCCTGTCTATAGGTGACGTATCCCGGGAAATGCACCTTGTCGGCCGGTCCCAGGAACGTCTCACTAATAAGCGCCACGTCGATTTCCTGTTCATTTAGGAGGAGGCGGAGTGGCGCGACCTTGCTCCGCAGGCCGCGAGCATTCCAGTGGATGATCCTTAACGGCTTACCCATGGTAGAGCGTCAAAAGAGAGGCCAAGCCGTCAAGGATCACCAACTCTGCGTCGTGTCCTTGCCTGATGGCCTTAATTAGGTCCATCAGTAGTCTTATGGCGCAGGCGGTAAATTCCTTCTTGCGCTCGCGCTCTATTTCCGTTAGAGCGCGAGGCGGTAAGGCGTGCAATTTGGGTCGCTGTTGCTGCTGCTGGCTAGGCGCAGCGCTGGCGGGTTGTATGGGAGCGGGCTCCGCCACAGGGGCGGCGCTCTTTGCCTCTGTGCGCTGCGCCATCTTTACGACTTTTTTGGTCGATTTGGTGTCAGCAGCGACAACAGCGGCCTCTGACGTCGCCTGCGCCAAGACTGGAGCAAGGTACGTCGAGGTGTCCTCGGCGGTGGGGGGGGGTATGGGCTTTTTCCCCTTCTTCCCCTTCCCCCCGCGCTTTGTTTTCCTCCGCCCCCCGGAGGTGGCAGCGTCTCTGGGTGTGGGCCCGTTTGCTGCCGCCATCAACGAAACACTGGGTGCCTCGTTTTCATTGGCGGGCGCAGGCCTAGCGGCTGTGGGCCGGCTCTGCTGCCGCGTGATGGCGACAGTGCCCGCTCTCCTGCTCTTCATCTCTTTGATGAAGACGGGGCATCTGGTGTTACACGCCGGGTGGTCGCCCGCGCAATTGGCGCAGGTGGCCGGTTCCGTGCGTGGGCGCGGGCAATCACGCGCGGCGTGATTTTGCCCACATCTCACGCAGGTGAGCGGGCGGTGACACTGGCGCGAGCTGTGCCTGAATTGCTGGCACCGGTGGCACTGGGCGGGCCCTCGCTTGCCCCTCCACGCCTCTATTTTGACACCACGCATATATAAGAATTGCGTGGTGTCGTAGAGTTTCCTGAACTCTGGCGTCCTTTTTATAACTGCATGGAATATGCAGCCGGGTCTACCCTCGCGCGCATTAATATTGCGCACGTACTCCGGCTCATACCCCAGCAGGCGGAGCTCCTCCTCGATCTCCTCGGGTGGTGTGTCCGCAGGCAGTCCGCGTATGGCGACCTTCACACTGCGCTCCGCTGGCAGTGAGTAAGCGAACCAGGACAGACCGCTCTCCCTCTCCAAGTCGGTGAGGTACCGCTGGACCACCCTATACTCGCCCTCTGATTCGGGCAAGAACCGAATGCCGCCCTGGTATGGGCGGGCATTCGGAGGGTGACCCAGCTTGGCACTCACCGCTCTGAAGTGAGCGGTCCAGTCTGGCAGCTTCTCCACGATCAGCGGAGGGTATCGGAGCGACTTCTTGCGAGTCGCTTCCTTCGCTGGAGGCGCCGCGGCTGCCGCGGGTAGGGTCGCGTCCGTGGGAGCAGCACTTGTGTCGAGTGCTGCTGTCGGTGCGGGCGAGAGGCGCGCCGGGTCGGCGGCGGCGGACGGCCCCGCCCCGCCTGCCCCGCGCGGGGTGCGCTGCGGCAGCGGCGGTTCGAGGCAGTAGCGCTTGGCCTCCTCGGCGGCCTCATCGTCCGGGCTTCTAGGGCGGCGCTGGGGCCTGGCCTCGAGATTGAACTCGAAGCCAAAGCCCAGCGAGTCAGTCGGGGTGGTGGGGCGGTCGACGTCCATAACGCCGGTGCGTACGGACGTGTCATAATACACGTCGCGTCGACCGGCGTTGGAGCCCCCCGATGACATCGACAGGTCCGACCCTTGACGGGAGGAACATGCCGACATCATGGCGGGGGAGTCCTGGGCGGAGCCCCTAGGTGGAGGTGGCGAAAAGAAAAGGTTTTCTACCGACCTTGTAGTTTTGGGTGTTGTCGCTGCGCTCGCCAGCAAGCGGCGGGGAGCGGGCGACGCGGTGCGCCGAGCTGCGGCAGCTTGCGACGACGACAGAGATTGTGAGCTGCGCGATGCCCTGCTCTGCGCATGCGGGGCGGCAGCATGCTGCTTCAGTGCCGGGTGCACGGCGGCGCGCGCGGGAGGCGCAGCGGCGGCGGGTGCTCCGGACACGGCAGCGTAGGAAGGTGCGGGCGCGGCGGGCGCGGAGGCCGGCGCGGCGGGGCGCGCCAGAGGCGCGGATGTCGCGACCGGACGTGCACTCGCGGCGGGTTTGTGCGCAGGTTGCGCGGTTCTGGGTGCGGCAGAGGTGCCGGGCCCGGGCTGCGCCAAGGGGCGCGCGGACTGCACCACGGAGCGCGAGGGCTGCGCCCCGGGGCGCGCTGTAATAGCGGTGGATAGTGCAGGTGGCGCCATCGGTGGCGCCCCCTGCCGTGACATGGTTGCGGTCGCACTCGCGAGTGGCGCCGGTGATGCCGCCTGGCGGGCGGCCACGGAACCCGCAGTAGGTGGCGCCACCTGGCGCGCGGTCGCGACAACATTCACTCCCGGCGCAGCGGAGCGCACGACGGGAGCGGCGGCGCGCACGGCGTGTGCGCGGCTAGCGGCGGCAGGCCCCGGGGCCTGGATGGGCACGGGGCGGAACGCGGTTGGGCGAACCGGGACGGCCGGTTGCCGGCTCGACGACGGCGTCGGCGAAACGCGCGCAGTCGACGGCGGCGTCGGTGAACCGGCGGCGGTCGTCTTCTTCGCGGGGTCTGGAGCGGCGGCTGGTGGGGAAGCGGACGTCGGGTCCCCGATGAACGGGAGCGACGTCGCCCGATCCCCCATCGGACGGTCAGGCGGAGAGCCGGAGTCGCGCCCCAGGGAGCTGCGACTTCCGGGTTTCTTCGGCGGCATGGTGTTGGCGGGAGCCTCCGTGACCGCGACGGTGTGTTGCCACACCGGGCGGGACGGGGCGGTCTCCCCTGTGTGTCTCCCCGGATGCAGTGGAACGTACACCCGCGAAACACACACGCGAAACCGGCTAGGTGCGGTCCGGACGGTTAAAAAGAGTACAAGTGCGCAGGCGACTACTCGGATCGGCTCCGGGCTAATCCCTGCCTGACCACGGAATTTCGCCGTCTTTTATAGGCTACTCTAGCCAATCAGAACGCTTCAATTTTGCACACGGCACTAATATTTTTTGCTCGACCAATCAGATCGTTCCTTCCTTTTGTATGGGAATTCGTCAGTAGGCGAAATTTGGTGGTAAAACATCCCTTAAATTGTTACATTCATTTTGTATCACAGGAATTAACTTAATTTAGCTAATTACAAAAAAAATCTTAATGAAAAACCTTAATTAAAGACCTTAAAATAGCAAAAAACTAAAATAGCTCTCGTTATGGTAAAGCTACGTAGTACTTCAGCTTATTTTCGCCATGGTACATGTGGCGCCACCAAGTGTCGGAAATGAAAGTCCCAAGATACTCTCTTTATTTACCAATATTTACAAACATCTTATTTTTCTGTCAAAACAAAGACATAACCTATTATATATTACATTAAAGATCTAATGACTTTATATTATGTTTTCGTCGCTAACATAAAGTGTTCACTAACAATATTATCAATATATCGTTATTAGTATAACGATATAATAACGTTATTCATTTCGATACGCAACGTTGCCAGCTTCATGACCTTGGGCTGTGTGCGGTGCGGCCACGCATACGAAACGCGTCGTCGTCGTCTAGTCTAGTAGTAGGTACTTATTTCTCGAACGCAGTACGGCAACGTAGCATTTCGCTGTGTTTATTTATTTACATTAAGGTCAGGTGGGGTAAGAGGGACGCCAGGTGAAGAGAAACAGTAACTCATAAATAGAAAACTATAAAGCCCAGCTCTATGGTTACTCTGTCGATATTTCATACTATAAATTGTTTTTTTTTCTTTCTTTACATTGTTCTCATATATAGAAGCAACAAAGTTTATGTAACCAGGATTTTTGTAAACATAAAATTATTTAAAAGAGTGTCCGTGGAGTTTCTTGCACGTTCTTCTCCATAGAGATCTACGCTTGCGAACGTGCAAATAGCTTCATGTTTTTGACGGACTGACTTTGACAATTCAAAAGTACCTGATAATGGTTTATTTGAAATAAATGCTTTGACTTTGACTTTGACTTTGATAAAACAGTATTAGGTATAGTTTCAATATTTTATGGATAGATGGCACTACAACACAATAAGTAGGTGAGTAAAACAGAAGGAAAAAATCAGTTGACAAACTATAAAAATGTGACCTAGCTACGTCAGTATAAGTAATACTTATCTATGGACCTAGCGGTGTTTTTTGAGGCGATTTTTTAAGGGATAAAAACATCTGTGATACGGCAAATTTTGTTGGTAAATGTAATTCTAATGTTGAATCTTTATTTTCCGCATGTTATGTTGTTTGTAGCATGTGTTTTTGGTGCTTTTTCGATGTCATCAAAAACATAACCTACAAAATACCAAGCCGGGAAAGAGGAGCTACCATACCAGGTTAAGAGAAACATTATGTTCCTCTTTCCCGGTTTAAGGGGTAACAAACATTTTGCAAGTTGAAAATCACCTATCTAGATTAGGTAGGTATAAATACATGGTTTAACTCATCTTGGCGCGCGGAGGTATTTGTGCATGCGCTTTATACAGCTTTAATTTGTGTGCGCGCCAAAATGTGGTGATATCTCTATACAACAGGCTTGTGCTTTGTGGTAAGTCACGAACAATTGATTATTTTTTTTTTATTATTTCTTTTTTTATTGAGGGTTTGATCAAGATGATTATTAATATCTTGTTTTGTTAATTGCTAAATTACATAAAACACACCACACTAATCAATTGTTAATAGAATAGAATCTATTCCTGTAATTTATTTTTACCGTATTGGAGGTACAAATATATTTATTTGTTACAGAAAAAGTAAAATGCCTCGAAATTATATAAGAAAAACGGAACGGAGCTCTTACCCGAAAGAAAAATTGTTAGAAGCAGTGGCGGCTGTTAAAAGTGGTGCACAGTCGGGTTATGCAGCCTCAAAACATTATGGAATACCAAGAGCAACTATACTTCTGGACACATCTATTGGCCCACCTTGTATTTTCAGTTTCGTTTGGTCCTAGCTAAAATTTTATATTAGGTCGAGCAAAAAGTTTTTATGCAGTTTTGAACCTGGCACATTCACAATTTCATTCAATAGTCTTTTTTTGAATTTCGAACACAGAATTTAAAGAAACAAAAGACAATTTGGAGCCTGTTTGTTGATATCAAACAATCGAATACTAAGAAAACTTGGTTTTATTGGTTTACTTGGATTCAATTCTTGAAAAAGTGATTGATATCTTTGGTTTTGCAACAAACATTACTTATTCTTAACATTAAGGTGAGGTTCTATCAATAATCTATGGATACTTCACCTGAAGTCGCCGCCCAAGCTGTGGCACTTATTCAGGCCGGACACAGCCAAAGAAACGTGAGTGCTCAACTTAATTTAAGTCGATCTGCGGTCCGAAATGTTTATTGGAGGTACCTAGAGACTGGCGGCTTTGTTCGTCGCCAAGGAAGGCCACGATCTCGGGTCACAACTGAAAGGCAGGATCGATTCATCGTGACGACCAGCTTGAGAAATCGTCACCTTACCTCCATTGAGATACAAAACCAACTTCGCGACTTCCACGGAGTATCTGTGAGCGCTCGAACTGTTCGGAGAAGGTTAAAAGAACGCGATATGGTACCACACAAGCCAGCTAATGGGCCCAAACTAACGCGAGCCCACCGAACAGCGCGCCTTCATTTCGCACGCAGTCATTTAAATTGGACACAGCAAGATTGGAGCCGTGTACTCTTTTCTGATGAGTCTAAAATTGTGTTACATGGCAATGATGGAAGGAAGAAGGTCTACCGACGTAAGGGAGAGCGTTTCGCACAATGCTGCTTTGAAGAGAGGGTTGCTTATGGCGGTGGCTCATGGACTGTCTGGGGCGGTATATCCGCGAGCGGCAAAACTCAACTTGAGGTTGTTACAGGACCACGGCTGCCAACATTAAATGCTGAAAGGTACATTCGTGAGTGCTTAGAACCTCACGTGATACCATACGCGGACTATGTGGGCCCAAATTTCCTTTTTATGCATGATAATGCAAGAGCCCATGCAGCCGGCATCGTCAGGGAATATCTTCGGGATGTGAACATCACAGTTATGGACTGGCCAGCAAGAAGCCCAGACATGAACCCCATTGAGCACATGTGGGACGAGCTAAAAAGACGTGTTAGGGCTCGTCAGCCAGTTGCCCAGACGATGCAGGAGTTGAAAACTGCCATAGAAGAGGAATGGGAGATGATCCCTCAAAATTGCATAGAGCGGTTGATAAACTCTATGCCTAATCGTATGAGAGCTGTGGTAGATGCCCATGGAGGCAACACGCGTTATTAAATTAAACCTTTATTTTATAAAACATGTTTTTTATTCAAAAATCAATTGCCTTTAACAAGGCGCATATCCGACTTGTTAGGCGTAGCTCCATGTCGTATGGTATTCTGAATTCAAATTTAAAACAATACGATCGAAAAAGATGGTAAAATGTATCAGGTTTAAAACTGCATCAACAGTTTTTGTTCAATCTAGCAATCATATTTCGGTAGGGGCCATCGAAACCTAAACTCTAAGGTGGGCCAATAGATGTGTCCAGAAGTGTATAATCAATCGGGTTTATGATCGTAAAGGTGTAAAGTCTAATACTTTGGGTAGGGCCACAGTTTTGTCGCAGGACGTAGAAGAAAACCTTGTTAAAAACTTGCATATAATGGAAAAATACGGTTTTGGCCTTACTAGGAAGGAATTAATGGAGACTGTAGGACTTTATGTAGAAAAGATGGCTGTTAAGAATCCCTTCAAAAATGGCGTTCCTGGGGAAGATTGGTTCCTTTAATTTAAGAAGAGACAATATTTCTGTAAAAAAACCGCAACCTGTTGAGTATGCACAAAAAATGCTTGTAGGCCAAATATAATATATCCTTATTTTGATTTGCTTGAGGAAACTGTGGACCAACTGGACCTTCGCAACAAACCATCCCATATATGGAATGTAGATGAGACGAGCTTCAGCAAAGATCCCGCTAAGTCAAAAGTAGTTGGTCTTAGGGGATTTACTTCTACAAGAACGATAGCATCTCCTGGAAAGGATAATACTACTGTTTTGTTGGGGTGTAATGCTCTTGGAGAAAAAGCTCCCCCTTTAATTATTTTCAAGGGCAAAAATGTATGGGACGAGTGGACCTCAGAAGAAGGTTATCCAGGAACAGCGTATGCTGCTACATCTAATGGGTGGATGGAGACAGCTGTTTATGAGGCGTGGTTCGAAAAAGTTTTCTACCGACAGTAGGACAAAAACGTCCTATACTTTTGGTTTACGATGGACACTCGACCCATGTAGGTATAAATATTATTGAAAAGGCCCGTGCCGCAAAAATAACGATTTTAAAAATTCCTCCTCATACTAGCGATGTTTTTCAGCCATTAGACTTGGCTATAAATAAATCTTTTAAAGATAAGTGGGATGCAGCTTTAGTCAAGTGGCAACGATCAAACATTGGTAAGCCACTCCCGAAAAAGGAGTTTGCAAAAATTCTTGGCCAAATTTGGAATGCTATAGATTCTAATGTATGGATTTAGAAAAGCAGGAATTTACCCACTAGACAAATACATTGTTCCAGAATCTAAATTTAACCAAATTCTTTTGCAAGAATGGAAACAAAATTTAACATCAAATGTTACAAATTTTGTCAAAGACATAACAAAGACTCAAGAAATTCGTCCTACAAACCATTTCCAAAGACACCATCAATTGAGCAATCCGTCAAATAGTAGTTCTAGTCCAGATTTGTTATTTAACATTGTTTTATCCAAAATTAATTCCTCTATACATCAGACGCAAACTCAGACAGAAAAGCAAAAATCTAAGGTTCAAATTCTTGAAAACCGGTTAGTAACATTTGAAGATTTACTTCTAATGAACATAAAAGCAGGGACAACTAATAAACTTAAAAGAAGAAAAATTGCCACCGGCGCAGAAGTAATCACACACGATGATGTTTACAGAAGATCTAAGCAAATAGAGTTAGAGATAAATGAAAAACTGAAACAAAAACAAGAAAAGAAGACCAAAGCAAACAGGATACTTTCGTTAAACAATAAAGAAAATAACGATGTTGTAAACACTGCTGAGAAAGACGAAAAAATATATATAAATACCTCAATAGAACAAAAACTTATACGAAAACCTAAAACAACATGTACTAAAAAAGATAGTAAAAAAAATAAGAAGGTAAAAAAAAATTAAAAATCACGAGTGCGAGCTTCGTCCATATCGACCAACGAAAGTGAAATGGATATAAAAATTTGTGATGATAGTGATAATGAGTAAGATTTTGAGCAATATTGCGAAGACTTATTGATGCAGGAAGACGAAGAAGTGGCGATAAATACACAGATGCTAGCTAATTCTTCGAAGAATGATATGGAGGATGACAGTAAAGATGAAAAGAGGACGTGTCAAATTTAAAAATTAATCAAAATGATTGGCTGCTGGTTAAATTTTGCACGAAACGGTTTGTTAAACATTACGTTGGAGTAGTGTTACACACCAATGATGATGGTGTTCCAGTGGTTAAATATGTTAGAAAGACAGCAACTAAAGTAGAAGACCAGACAATGTTCACTTATCCTACATTGGAAGATATATCTGAAGTCAAGCATCATGAGGATATTGTTGCAAAGCTACCTAAGCCAGTTATTGGCCGAAGGGGCCAAATTATTTTTAAAATGTCTTTCCAAAATTTTAATGTTCAGTAAATTATTTTTATGACCCACCCGTGGCTTCGTACGTATACATGTTTTTATTATAGTATCACACCAATATGGGATAAAATATTACCTATTTGTTAAGACTGATGTGGTAGTGATGTGTGATCTACTAGGCTTATCAAAAAGTAATGATAATGGGTTATTTTTCTTTTTGCTCGGCGCTTATGTGTCCTAGCGTGATGTTAAATAGCCTGTAGCCTTCCTCAAGAATTGGGCTATCAAATAATGCAAAAAAAATCAATTCCGGTTCCAGAGAATAGCGCGTTCAAACATACAAACCATCTGTTCAGCTTTATTATTAGTATTGAAAATATGAACCGATTATCATTACTTCTTGATAAGCCTAGTATATTAGAATTTAAGGCCTATGCCAATTTGATTTTAGAAGTTCCTATTCTATTTTTTTATTTTGGTAATATTTATATAGAAAGTACAAAGGTTTTTTTAGTTTTGTTTATTTATTTAAATAGAACATAGTCATGTTGATTGAGACTGTTTAAAGTAATGGAGAATATTTTTTAGTTATAAGTTGAGAATATTTTGGTCATTATGTATAAACGCAGTGCAGTATATTTGTTTATGCATAACGATCAGAGTGAAAAAAGACAGAAAAGTGTTTTAAGTTTTTTGTACGTTTGTTTAAGTAAAACAAAGATTTTTACAATTATTTGTGTTTGTTTTTAATCAGTTGAGTTACTCAAAGTTGGAAAACCGATTTAGATACATTTAAAATAAAAACACACTCACTTAGTGACGGGTCGTACGCACGCTCGGAGAAAATCGGATACAGAAAGAGTAATTGTGGAAGTGCAGTGTCACCCTGCCATATGGGACCAGGCGAATGAACTGTATAAAGACCGAGATGCACGAACAGCGGCATGGGTAGAAATTTGCAAAGAATTGTTTGAAAATTTTGAAAATTTCAGCGAGGCGGAAAAAAAAACAACAGGTAAACATTTTTTACTCATATATTTTTGGTAAGTAAGTACTAACATACTATTTGTGTTCTCAATGTGTAATTATAATAAATTTACGGGTAGGTATTGATACTTATTATACTTTAGACTAAGCTAGAATTATATTAATTATTATTGTGTCGTGTCTCGATACCTATCATCTTTGTTTAGTTTTGTCCACTAATATACCTAAAGTAAAAGTTGGATAAACAAGTGTGCCTTTACTTCATGAAGAAGGCTCGAGGACGTCTCAAAAAATACTACGATCTTGCCACGACACCTTACCATCTGTGACGAAATAATCAGCGAATTTATCGCGTATTGTATACGCATCTCTTTGGGTATTCCCAAACCCATAGTCCACGTCCCGAATATGGCGTGGTGTAATGACAACATCGTCTACATTATTGTCATGTTGTTTAGATCTAATAAAATTATGCAGAATACATATCGCTTTAACAAAACAAATGGCATTCTCTTTTGAAACGTTTAAAGGACGATGACGTATTCGAAATTTATTAGCCATGATACCAAAAGTTGATTCAATGTAACGTCGCGCTCTTGTTAACCTATAATTAAATATTTTTTTCTTATGGTCCAAATTGAGAGCTCGAGCATATGGCCGGATGACATAACTAAATGTATTAGATTTTCTTTACCAAATGTTAAAAGTAGCGAATGTGACATCATATTGAATGGAGAAAAACTGGAGTTAATTAATCAGACGGTTTTCCTAGGTATCACATTGGACGAGAAATTACAATGGGGGCCTCATATAACATCTCTTGTGGGTCGTCTAAGCTCAGCCGTGTATGCTGTTAGAAAGATAAGACAGTTAACAGACGTAGAAACCGCACGTTTGGTCTACTTTAGTTACTTTCACAGCATTATGTCGTACGGTATTTTGCTGTGGGGTCGGGCTGCTGACATTGAATCCATATTTATTTTACAAAAGAGAGCTGTCAGAGCCCTTTATAATCTGCGTCGCCGTGATTCTCTTAGGAAACTTTTAAAAAGATTAATATTATGACAGTCCCTTGCCAATTAATTTATGAAAATATTATATATGTGCGGAAAAACCGACATCTTTTTAGTAAAATTAGTGATAGACATAATTTTAATAAGGTACCTGCGGTAAATAAGGGCCAGCGGCTATTAAGGACCATCAGAGAAACAACACACATTCAATAGTTGTATAGGCTGGATCTCTCGCATACTCTCTCTCTCTATTTCACGCGCGCGCCTTGCCGTGCGCGCCGCCATGTTGTCAGTAGCCCCGAGTAACTCACTGGGGACGGTCGGCGTCACAGTTTAAAAAAAAATGCCGATGCAAGAACATTCATTAGAAAGAAAATAGTGTATTTTACAATAAGTGAACACCTAATTACTGTAAAGTGGACATTAGTGCTGTCGAATCAAGGTAAGTTATTTTAATTTGTTGATATTTGCAAACTTTCAAATCAAGATTTGTAAAAAGTGACGCCATTGCTAATAAGGGCCACCTGGAAGAAAGTGAATAAGGGCCGGCCCTTATTGTCCTGTCTAAATATTATTTTTTTTGTTTGGTTTTCTTTTCATGTAGATAAATAGCTTTATCTTTTTATTAACATTAATGTTATTGTGAGTTATATATATTTGAATCATTTTTACAAGCTTTTTAACTTGCTATGTGTGTGGGTTTGTATGTGTTCCCGATTTAAAACTTTGCATGCTTTTGACAAAAATACAATATTATAGATAACAACGAGCTATCTGTTTTAACGGAATTCCTTAGCGAATAACAGTAGATTTATGGCTTTTGGAAAATTTTGATCAGCGGACCTACAGTACTAAATACGAGTTTTATGAAAGTTTGTTTAAAAAACATATTTTTCAACAAATAATTTATTACAGACTGGAATAATGGAACCTCCTGTTAAGAAACGTCGTGCACTTTGGTCAGTCAACCAATTAGCAGCTGCAATGGCAGTCGTGCAAAATGGACTACTATCAGAGCGTGCAGCAGCTATGCAGTACGGGATACCGAGAAGAACCCTGAAAAATCATTTAAATTCAGGTAAAGTCGAAAAAAAATTAGGTAGGAACACAATTTTAACAGAGGAGCAAGAAAATGATTTGGCGTCTAGAATTAAAAGGCTTGCCTCGGTAGGTGTTCCATTGACTCCAAAAGCCATACGTTTGCAAGCGTATGTTTTTTGTGAAAATAATAATATTAGACATTGTTTTAATGAAAGAAAACATCAAGCCGGAAAAGATTGGTTGAAATTATTTTTGAAAAGGCATCCAGATATTTCCAAAAGAAAAGCTCAGATCTTGAACCCAGCAAGAGCTCAAAAACTCAACAAACCCATAGTCACTCAGCACTTCCAGGAAATAAAGAAAATATATAACGAACTGGATATTATAACTCATCCAGAGAGATTATATAATATGGATGAGAAGGGCTGTAGACTCACCATACACAAACAGCCAATGGTGTTAGCCCAAAAGGGAGCAAAAAGGGTGCATATGGTCGCACGAGAACATGCAGAGAACGTGGCCGCATGTGTGAATGCCTTAGGAAACCCTACTCCACCAATGATTTTATTTAAAGGGAAAAAACTAAAACCTGAGTTTACTGACAACTTACCTGCGGGATCGCTAGTAAAAATGGCTCCAAAAGGTAGTATGACAACTTCTTTGTTTATAGATTTTATACACCATTTAGGAAAGTATAAAACTGGCGAAAAATGTCTGCTTGTTTTTGATGGTGCTTCGTGTCATTTAGACTATCAGATAGTTGAAGCAGCAGACGAGGAAAATATTGTGTTGTACTGCTTGCCTTCGAATACAACACACGAACTACAACCTCTAGACAAAAGTGTGAACAAATCCTTCGAACATCACTGGGATCAAGAAACTCTATTATTTTTATACCAAAATCCCGATAAGAAACTTACTAAAGCACGATTCAACACAATTTTCAGTAGAGTATGGTCAAAGTACAATACAATACAATACAAAAAGTTTATTTTCTCTCTCACATAGCATTATACAAGGAATACATAATTCAAAGTTTACATTTGTGGGTTATAATCTATGTGAGAGACTGGTTTCTGTACTAGGAGACCTGTATGACAGATTACCAGCCTCTCCAGACTCCGGAAGTGAGTAACGGTAAGCTGTACATCATTCCAGTTACGTGATATTTAAATAGGTAAAACTTGGTGAAGTGTGACTAGTGAGAATTAAGTATAAGAGGTTGTGATTATCAGGTGTGTGAATGTGTGGGTGTAAATGTGTGTGTGGAGTGGGTGTATGTATGTGGGTACCTATATGTAGGTGATAGTGTGGGTGTTTGTGTGGGTGTGGGTGTATGAGTGTGTGTGGATGTGGATGAGTGTGTGGGTGATGTCAAATCATACTAGGTCATTTTAGGACGGGACTTTAAGCAAATTTTCTGTTTCCTCGTAACTGAGGGACTTTAGCCAAGTGGTTAAAGCCCTTTTACAATTGGCTCTTGTAAGTGGATAAATTGCAAGCTTTTTATTTATTTTATTGTAAAGAAATCCACCTAAAAATTCAAAGAATTTGTGTGAGAAAGCAGTGTTTCGCTTGGTTAACGTTTGGCAAACCCTGTGTTTGACTCGCTTATTATTATTCAGTAAGGGATCATACCCTATTAGAGAATGCTGTTTTAGAAGTGTGCACAATATATACAGTTGGCGTACTGTCAAGACATCAGAGAGCAAGTAGAGATCCTTAGTAGGAAAGAAGAATGGTAGCGACAAACTTACTTTTAAGACCGCTCTTTGGGATCTTTCTAGTTTCAGCATATGTGTCCTACAGGAGCCACCCCACACAGTAACACAATAGCTCAGAATGGATTGGCATAGAGACATATATACCATTTTAACGACTTTTTTGTCAGCTATGTGTCTCAGACTTTTAAAGATATATATTAGTTTCCTAGTTCTAGAGGTTAGTAAGTCAAGGTGATGTTTGAAGCTTAGTGTGCTATCAATCATGACTCCAAGATACTTTATACTAAAAGCTCTTTCTAAGTCTCTACAGGAACATAAATGGTTGGAGGAGCAGTAGTGGGCTTTTATAGAATGATTTTCGTGAATTGCGTCTGTAGTATTTATGATGGAAAACGGTATATATTTGGTTTTGTCTACGTTGAGTGTAAGGCCGTTGTCATTGAGCCATTGTATTACTGTGCTGAAACCAGTTTGAGCAAATGCGTAAACATCATTCCAAGTATCACCATGGAAGACAAGTGCTGTGTCATCCGCGAACGTTATGATTTTGCCATTTTCAAGTAGGAGATTACACAGGTCATTAATGAAAATGAGAAAGAGTGTGGGGCCCAACACACTGCCCTGAGGAACACCGTAGGTTATGGGTAAGTCATCACTAGTTGATTCCCCCACTCTAACTCTCTGCTGCCTATCAGAAAGGTAATCCCTAAACAACTTGAGCTGCGCATCGCGAATCCCCATGGTATGTAACTTGGCTAATAGGAGTGGAACAGAGACTGTGTCAAAAGCCTTTGCTAAGTCCAAGAATATTGTTATTACTTTATTTTTATGGTCTAGTTTATTTACAATATAATCAGTTAATTCATGAACTGCATCATTTGTCGATATTCCAGCTCTAAATCCGAATTGAGAACTCGACAGTAGGGTTTTGGTCTCAAGATAATTTACCAAACGTTTGTTGATAAGTTTCTCGACAAGTTTTGAAGTGTAGGTAGTATAGAGATGGGGCGATAGTTATTGACACAGCCTCTGTCACCACTCTTGTGTATTGGGATCACTTCCGCAAGTTTAAATTCCCTCGGAAAAACACCTGAGCTGAACATCAAATTAAAAATGTACGTTAAAGGGGGTACCAGAATGGCGTGGTATCTTTTCAGAAAAGCTCCCGAGATAAAGTCACGTCCAGCAGTATTGACCTTCTTTAAATTTAATATGCATTGACGAATCTCTGTTTCATCAGTAGGATACAAGGCGAAGGAGAAAGGAGTGGAGTTGACATAAGATGTACTGCTAGGTGGATTGCCGCGATCAAAGCTCTCAGCAAGGTTCTTCCCAATAGACACAAAAAAACTGTTTATATTATTGGCTGAGGTAGTAGGGTTTGACGGAGAAATAAGATCCATAGCTGGATTTGTTTTTTTATTTATGTGTGTTCTTTGTTTTATAGCGTCCCAAAGTTTTTTGTTGGTAGTGTTAGCTGCTTCATTTAATAGACTTTTTTCATAATCTCTTTTTAGTTTCTTTAATAACCAGTTGCAAAAATTCCTGTACCTTTTATAAGTGGTATTGATAATTTCATTGTCTGGATTTTTTTTGCATTTTATATGGAGTTTATCACGGTTCTTCATACACTTTAATAGTCCAGTAGTTATCCAGGGCTTTTTAATCCTCTTGCGATTGGGAACGGTAATGGTTTTTGTGATAGATTCTATTTTAGATTTTAAGTCATTAACTAGCATAGTTGTAGCTAAATTTGCATCCGATGTTTCATAAATGGAATTGAAACATATATTTTGCATGTCATTGTCAAGGCCTGTATAGTCAATTTTCCTAGTGATAGCTGATTTAGTGAATTGGTTATGGTGTTCTAGCACAAGTATCACACTGTCATGATCGGTAACTGACGTTTCCGCAACATAGCAAAATGCAGAGAGATTACTTTTAAGCATAACGTGGTCTAAACATGTTTTGCTATGTGTTGGCAACTGATGAGCTGGTAAGATGCTATGTGAAGCTAGGAGGTTTAGATAGACTAATGAGTTGGTATCCTTAGAGTTTGAAGTTATGTCAACGTTAATATCTCCAGTGAGTATAATATTGGGGTACTTTAAGCTGCTTAGCAGGTGATTGAGAGATTCAAGAAAGGGACTAATATTTTTATTGCCGGGGGGTCTGTATATTGCGACTATAATGGTGTCACTGTCTAACTTTATTGTTAGGCAGTTGGCTTCTTGTAGGTTAGGTTCTGCTATTACTGGTCTTAAGTTATCTTTGAAGTATACAATGACCCCTTCATTCTGTGTCATGTTATTTTCAGTTTTAGCACTGTCGTAGCCGCTTATAGTCGGTATGTAGTGGGTGTGACGTAGCCAACACTCAGTAATTATAATAAAATCCCACTCTGTATTTGATCTCTTAAGGAGGGTTAATAGGCCTGGAAAATTGCAATTTACACTACGGATATTTTGATGAATTAATTTTAGACTAGACTGTGGTTTTTTAATTAAATTAGGACACTCTTCTATTTCGCAAGTGGATGAATGCGCTATAGCAAAATTATCAAGATCGTTGTTAATTTGGTTAATATTATCGAATTGTAGTACGATTTAAGTAAGTAGGTGAGTTTATGTATATCAAGAGTCTTTGTTTGGAAGAATAATAATCGAGGTTTATTGGTATAGGGTTGTAAGAAATAGTTGTAAGCGGTATCAAGTACGCAGCTTGTAGATTTGACAAGTGAATAACATATGCAGATTGCTTATAACGTGTATGGAAGTTATATGTATGAGATAGGTAGCAGGTAGGTACTGTGTGTATTGTCAATATTAGAGTTTTGTATGAATATTGTTGTGTAGTGTAAATATAGTGTGATGGTAGTGTTATTTCGAATATAATACCTGTTTTATTGTGAAATGTTATGTTAGTAGTTATGATAATAGATTTATAAGAGTAGACAAAAATAAAATAAAAAGTAAGTAACAAACTAGGTAATATGACGTAGGTATATTGTTGTGTAGTGTAGATGTAGTGTAATGGTAGTGTTATTTCGGGTGTAATGTATGTATTACTGTGAAATTTAATGTTTGGACATATGATATTAGACTTATAAGAATAGAACATTATAAAATAAAAAGTAAGTAACAAACTAGGTAGAATGACGTATGATAGTCATTTAATTAGGAGTTTTTTCATGTCTTGTTCGCAGTCTACTCGAAGCGCAGGTGCATCTTGGGTTTTTCTAATGAATATTTTGCCATAGGAGGTCCAAGTACTATGGTATTTATGCTCCGTTACAAACTGTCTGGCCAGATAAGCTAGTCTTCTCCCTAAGCTAGTGAGCGATTCATCAACATAAACAGGCTTAGTAGGGCCTGGCAGTTGAAGGTGAGAGGTATTAAGTTTGTTATCTTTGTGAATTTTATTGTAGTTCCTGCATTGTTTTATAAAGCCATCTTTACATGAAGTAGTTGTAAAGTTGATCACAATATGGTTATTGGATTCTTTTTTGGTTTTCAGACGATACACATCTCGAACGTCAGAATCAGATAGAGGCTGTTCTATGACCTCACCCACTTTCTGGACTAAAGTACGAAGGGTAGTCTTGTTTTCCGCGTCTTGTTTAGGAATGTTCCTAATTTCAACGGTAGATGAACGTGAGTTGCGCTCTAATTGTTCGATCTTACTCTCGAGTAACTCAATTTTAAGTTCGTAACTTTTGTTTTTGTGTTCAAGGTTGATTATTTTTTCTAATACTTCATCATACTTGGAAGACAGAAAATCCACACTTTTCTGAATCTCAGTGTTTTGTTCTTTGATTATTGACACTGATTCCATGAGTTTTTCGAGTTTAGAGTTCTGCTGGGTCTCAAAAGAAGAAAGTAAATCCTTTATTTCGTCTGTGGTTACCGTACCACCCGACGAGCCATGATCGAAATGTTTACGCTTCAATCTGCGGGTTATGTTGTCACTTTGGCCAGTGGGTGGAGACACATATAATTGAGAATCAGATCCATAAGTCAATACGGGGGTTTTTTCCAAGGTAGAGGAATTTACTGACTTCGTAGGAGTACGTTGAGTAGACATTATGAACAAGTAATATCAATTAGTTAAATACCTGTTTTGTTGACGCCTTAACAATTGTGTTATTGTTTCAAGTACTTGCGCACGCGCAGCTCCGATAGGTGACTGGGCGGGGTTATAAGCAGCGGTCTAGTGGGCGGAGCCGGCAGCAATGCTGAGAAGCTGGCTATCTCACTCTGTCCTCGACTGCAGTTGAACGGAGGGCGGGGCTGTATGCGGTCTCTGTAGATGTGATGGCCGATGAGGCGTGGGATGTAGTTGTCTCGCTCCGTTCCGTCAAGCTCCTTGCAGCGTATACGCGCCTAGTACTTCAACTGGTTACTTTTCGGTGTTAATTTTATTTATTGATTATTTAAAAAACAAAAATAATTGAGCGGGGTTCTCGTGCACACGACCGTACTCAACGGTATCCGGAGGGGAGAGCTTAAAGTGCATGACTCATGACAACATCGTCAATGGGTTTAGAGCAACAGGACTTTATCCATATAACCCGGATGCCATACCAGAGGAAGCCTACGCGCCATCTGTATTGACTGAAATATCAGAAAGTTCGTATCGGGCACAATCTTGTACTTCGGATAATAATCTAGCTCAGGAAACATCTCCAATTCCCGGTCCATCTGGCATAAATTCACGGCTGCCTTTAAGAAATTTCTCCGAAAGTAGTTCAGATTCTGACAGAATAAACGTTGAAGATTTGATTATTTCATGTTCAGCTTCACCATCTTTAATGAACCGAACAAATGTAGAAGATTCAATTCCTTCATATCCAGCATCACCATCTTTATTGACAGAAGTAGACCATTCATTGCCGGTTTTATACAACTCTAATACAACGTCGAATCATCGTTTAGTTGATTACAGTTCATCAGATTCAGGCAGTATTATACAAGACCCACCTATTCAATTACAAGAAACAAATACCATTACAAGGCGACCAATTATTTATAGCTCAGATACCGATACTTCTGTTGAAGACCTTATGTCTCTTCTAGCCAATTATTCCAATAGGCAAGATAGCTAAAACTTATACAGCCCCACTCCATCAGAAGACCAAAATGCAGTTCCTCCATTGATGCAAGACTGTACGCCAGAAAAAGGAATCAGCCACGGTAGTTACATACATAATGTGGCAAGGCAACGATCTGATAGTTCAGCATCAGAGGACTCGGAAGATAATATACCATTACTGAATCTTAAGCAGAATAAAAGTTTGAAATCTCCTTTCCAACAGCTAATACCAACTCCAAATTATGCGGTGGTGAAGCAAAATAAACCAAGACGGAAAGCTATTAACTACAAAGTTCAGCGGGTTACTAGAGACTTATTTATGGAAAGAGAGAACAAAAAGAAAATACAAAAGAGACAGCAAACTCCTAAAGGAGGCAAAAAGAACAAAGAAAATAAAAAAAACAAGGGGATCCCTGATGATACGTGGTATTGACGCATGTCGTACGGAAAGGATCCAAGATATGCGACAATGTCAAGTGTGTCAGAAATGGTACCACGAACAATGTGTTGGCCTAACGAAAGACGATATCAATTTTGTATGCCCCAAATGCAATTAAAAAATGATAGCTTTAGTTTGCAGGCCAAAACCAAGGTTAAAATTAAGGATCTCATTTGATTATAGTTGATTATCTATGTTAATAATGAATAATGATAATACTGCGAATCCACCGACCATTGATATATCTCGTAATTGTATTTAGATTTTTCGTGCTTGTACTATTTCATTATTTTAATAAGGGCCAGGGCATTTGCCGGGCAAAAAATAAGCATTTATTTTTTAATTTTTGTTAAACCTATATTTTTGGTTAAGAGTTTTTTATCTAAAAATAGTATAAATTTGTTGATTTTACTTAAATAACATCTTTTTGTTACAAAATAATTATCCCTTGAGTTTTATAAGGACCGATGTATGTTTTTTTTGTATGATTGATGGTAAACTGTTAAATATTTTGTCTGAAAATATTAATTATGTTGAGTTATAGAGGAAAACAATTTATTTTATGTTCTATCAGTTTAGTTTCTTTTAATTTTGTCTCGGACCTTAATAGACTACCTAAGTTTATTAAGGTCCTTAGTAAAGGATTTTTTAAAGTTTATTTTTGTTCACAAAATGTTTAAAACCTAGCCATATAGGCATTTTTTTTAGATCTCAAATAAATAATGTTTAATAATATTCCTGATTTTTATTTCAAATTTGCCTATTTTTCTCAATATTCAAGTTTTAATTATGCCGGCTCTTATTTACCGCCGGTACCTTACTAGAAATAAAGACAAATTAGATCAACCATTTTTTAGATTAGCTAAAGTCCACACTTCTTTCATGGGGTATTGAGTTAAATGTTACAACAAAATACCTTCTGACATACTAGAACTAAATGAAAGAATATTTAAAACTCATGTTAAAAGTACACTTTGTGAACAAGCATATTACAAATTAGAAGATTACATTCAGGATAAGAATGCTTGGAAACATGCTGGTCCTGCTCCATAGGACAATCAAGGGTGAAGGTCAAACTGGTTGATTTATGTAGTAACTTTATAGATATACCTACTGTTTCTTTTTTTGTGTTTTTATTTTTCTGTTGACTCACACACTGTTGTTTAATTAATGGTTCCAATGTTTGTAAATATGTGAGTACCATTTACCTAAAGGCGAACGGCAGAATTCGTACAACATACTTTTTTTGTAGTTCTGTGATAGAATTTGTACCACTTATTAAGGCAACTAAACCATTCATTTTCATGTAACATTAGTATTTTTAGAAGTCCGGATTAATTAATTATAGCAATGAAAAGATTTTTATAAGTAATATTTAAAAATAGAAATAACAGTAAATATAATTAACCAATTACACATTATACCTTACAATGAATAATTATTGCATACAATCTTAATAATTAACTATTTAATTCTAGGAATTATTTTCGCCATCAATGTTTTTTTTTGTATTGGCAATTATTTTATTGACAGGTTAGGAAAATCTTTCAGTTCAGTTCTTTGCTGTTGTTTTGGATTGTGGTTTGTAACTGCATCTGAGCAATTAAGCAAATTATCTGGCTATTCTTACGTTGAGTAGAGCTACCTGCCCCTTTCTTAGATGAAATAAAATTAAGAATCGATTAGGTAATTATAAGAACAATAAAATAAAATATGTAAGTTCCTACAAAAACAAAGTTGTTTTATTTACCCACACTTAAAACTCCATCAGCACTTCATCATCATCATCAAACTATTGCAGACCGCTGCTGGACGTAGGTCTCTCCTTAAGCACCCTACCACAGAATATATAATAGTATGACCCTACTGAATAGTTACAATTCTCATGTCAATTTGCCAACTTAATGATAAGCAAAACACTACAAAGATAGCACCAGCTATCTAGAACATATCTTTTTTCACCAAAACAATGTTATGTGCCTACACGTAATAATATTTATTGGGACATAACCTCAAAAATAAAACTGGTTATAACTTTTAGGTCCCAACTTCTAAAAATCTAAGAATTTTAAAAGGGCTTGCCTATCGTATTGACTACCATTACCTCTGCTGGTGATACTTTGTTCTTATAAGTAGCATACTCTGGTTGCATCGTCCTCACATAATATTAAATTAATTTTTGTAAACCAAATTTTGTAAAATCATTATTTGAAAAGAGTAACTATGGAGTTTCTTGTCCGTTCTTCTCCATAAGAATCTACCTTTCCGAATGGACAGTAGAGTCACTTTATTAATGTAATTCTATTATTTTTACTGAACTGTAAACGATGACGTTCAAAAGTGCCGTTTAATGGCCTAATTGAAATAAACGTTTTGACTTTGACTTTGACATAGATAGACAACCCAAATGCTTCATCTCCTACAACAACGTAGGGCATTGGTACGGTTGCTGCAGTGTTAGTTGATTTATTGTTGTGTAGCACGGGTACATAAGGCTTTAGCAGGAGGTATATCCAATAAGTTATCATTCATTTGTTGGAACAAGCGGCTTTGGGTGAAAATTGCAGAATCGGATTCTTTACCCTGTACCCCCACATTTATGTAGGTAAACTCACAATTTGCGTTACACATTGCAAGTAGAACAATGGGATACTAATGCTTATAATTGTAGTAAAGTGAACCGCTGTGAGGAGGTCTTATAATACGTTTATGTTTCCTGTCTATTGCACCAATACAGTTGGGAAAATTAGCTTGCGTCAAAAAACCATCCGCTATCTCTTCCCATCGCGTACGGGAAAACAATGGCATGCAGTCTTCCTTCAGCCTTTCATTCATAATTTGACAGACTTCTTTCACTATTTTTCTGATTGTAGTTATTCCTGCCTGATACGCCAGATGTAGGTCCACGAAAGTATGTCCGCTTGTTACGTACCTGTAATTTTTTTTATTGTTTCAGTCACAAAAGTGCAATCACGATGGAAAACTGCAAGGGGCACATATATGAAAGTGAAAGCAAGTAAAAAAAAACTGAAATCAGGTTCAGGTGCTAAAACAGGCAAGAAATACATTTATTTTGAAATGTTAACCTTTTTAGATTCGAACTCAAGTAATGAAGCAGATGAATCTATAGAAAATCAGAGTGAAGATCAAGACTCATCAACAAATTACATCTCAGTTCCCAGCACCAGTACCGGAAATTCAAATTTTGAACGTACAAATAATAATACAGAGCCAGATTCATCAAGAAAACGTAAACGCCAATCATCACCAACTCCTTTTGAAAAAGAATTGTTGCAGTGTGTAAAACAAAACAATGTTGATGCTGATGAAGAAGACTTGAATTTTTTTAAATCTTTAATTCCAACAGTCAAAAAATTTAATACATTTAAAAAAATATTATTTCGAACCAAAGTGTTAGAAGCTTTGATTGACATTGAAAAAGAAACAGTTATTACTCTGGATGATTTACCATCAATTAATGTGGGTTTATCAGAAACGCAAAGTACAATTAGCACCATTGATTTAGGCCCTGCGCAGACGACAGACTATCCGTGACGCACTTTTTAGTCTGTGAAAATAGAACCTATGCAATTATATGCAGTAACGCACACGACGCGCAAAAAGTCCGGCGCACAAAAAATCCGTGTAATTCGGGCAGACCGCACCGCGCCGCGGCGCGCCGCTCCGCACAAAAAGTGTGTGAAAAAAATTGAACGTTTGCTTCAACGCGCGCTAACGCAGACGGCGCACACTTTAGTCGGCAATCTGCATTTGCTAGGGGTGGACGTAACGCACGCGATCTATTATCATGGCGCCAGAGGTCGATGTAACTATGTTAATTCAAGAAATACAAAACAGACCAGCAATTTATGATACTTCTAAGGCAGAATATCATGATAGACATTTAAAAAGAAAAATGTGGGAAGAAGTGCTGTAATGTTTATTCCGCTCCTGTTTGGACATGTATGACGTCTCAAGAAAAAACAAAATACGGTAAGTTTAAGTTTTTATTAGACTTTTTAGTAGTAATTGGAGATAAAACTTGCAAAACTATAAAAAAAAAACGATTAGATGAAAAACATAGAGGTTATTTGTTTCATTTTTCTTATGCAAAAATTAGAGATGGGTATCGACATTGAATGATAATGAACGAATGACAGTTATCGATTGATGAATCGATACAACAAGATTCAATATATCAAAATCGCTTTGATTATTATGTATAACACCTATACCTTGGTATTTTGAACAAAATAATTAATTAATTGATAAGTACATAATTAATTTCTTTACTCATGTGACTCTACTATACTGCCAGGGTACACTTCCCAGAGAAGTGGTGACGTAGTTAGTAAAATACTTTCTCGTTTCTATTCGAGTATCTGTCCCTCTCACACCAATATTAGATATATCTTCGAAAGGGCAGTTAAACAACGTGTCTTCAAAACAAATACCGTCTCTTTTTCTTACAAAATTTATAATTTTATAATTTTTATGGCTAGTGGCATATTCACGTCTAAACCTTTTTGAAATATTCTCCATTTGCTACACAAAATTCCAAAGGCACATTCTACCATTCTTCGTGCTCTAGACAACCGGTAATTAAAAATGCGCTGTTGGACACTTAAATGGCGGTCAGGAAAAGGTCTCATTATGTGTGATGAAACTGCAAAGGCTTCATCTCCCACAAAAACAAACGGCATTGGTTGTCCATTCAGATCACCGGGAAGTTTTTGTTTATCCGGAAGAATTATTTTACCTTCCAGAATTCCTTTCTCAAGTGTGGAGTTTTTAAAAATGTTTGAATCACTGAATTTTCCCTAGGCGCCAACATCAATAAATGTAAAACAGTAATCGGCATCAACTACTGCCATCAATACAGTAGAAAAATATGACTTGTAGTTATAGTAATTAGAACCTGAATTTGGCGGCATCTTAAGACGTATGTGCTTCCCATCTACCGCTCCTAAACAATTAGGAAATTGAGTTCGATCGTGGAATTGTTTCGCAATCTCTAGCCATCTCTGCACCGTAAAAGCAGGAAAGCATTGACTTTTACATATTTCCCATATTGATGTACAGGTTTCCTTAATTATAGAACGAATAGTAGATGCGCCAATCAGATAATCTTCTTCGAGTTCGACGAACGATGACCCTCGTCCTAAATACCTGCAAATAAAAAATAGTTCAAAAACTATATTGAATACCTAACTTTTAGTAACCTACATATAATTATTTCTTTTTTTATAGGAAAAGATATACAGACGAAGTGGAACTCTTTGAGAAGTTGCTTCCGAAGGGAACTCAGTGCTCAAATAGTACATTGTTCACCGAGAGGAGAAAGTGACCGATTACCGTCGAGGGTGTCGTTTGAAGCCCGAGCCGTAGGCGAGGGCTTTAAAACACCCAAGATCGGGAATCGCAGTTTCTCTCGAGTGATACATAGTGCTTTATACTACACCTAGAAGGAAAATAAAAAACGAAATCTTTACTAATTGAAATTTATATTGAAATTGTTGCAGTTAAAACTGAATCCTCAAACAACACACAAATTGGAAATGGCGCCAATGGCGTCTGCAATTTTCACATGTTCTTTTTTCAAATTGTTTATCCTGCCGCCGCAGGGTCGCACTGCCAGCCCGACACCATCCAACACACAGCTAGTGGCCAGTGTCATTTTGCGAACTTGGAGATAAAAACTCACTGTAAAAACTTTTTGGCTTTTGATATTTAGGTTACCGGCGCATAGTCTTACCCAAAATTAAAAAAGAAAAACCACGTAAGAAATGGATTTTCATACACTTTTCTCTCCCGCTCAGATGCGTTTTCTCCCCGCATATTTGTTCGATATGCAATGACGTACTTTCTACCGTAAATTTGATAAAGTATCAAGGTACTTTCCAAGCAGGTGTAGTATAAAGAATATTCCTTCTGGAAGCGGAAGAAAAAAGAAGAGAAAATATATTTACTTTGATTCACTGCTATTTTTGTTGCCATTTACAGTGGTAGAGAATAATGAATCTTCTATCGAAATCGAACAAAGTGCCGAAACATTAAACGTCACAGTGCAGAGTTCAGATACTGGAACAACTGATTCTAAACGACCAAAGACGCAACCGAAGAGCAAGACTAATTGTTACGATGAGGAGTATTTAGAAATACTAAGAGAAGGCAATCAACTGATGAAAAACAACAACTTACGTCATTCAGAAAGCAGAACAATCTTAGGGGATATGGATGAAGATGAATCATTTCTGCGGTCGCTTCTGCCTTATGTCAAACAATTTTCATCAGACCAAAAGTTGCAATTAAGAATACAATTACTACAAACAGTTTTAAATTTTAAACAGTCCTTAAGCAGTTCAGAGTCTATTCACTACCAAACACAGCAAGTATTGGATATACCTAATGAACGAATAGTAATTGTAACCGATCCATCGATGAACTCAAATATGTCTAACCAATATGACACTGCTGAGAGACCGAGTACTGAGCCCCTAACTACAGTGACATTGCAAAAGATTCGGAATACGTTCCCAGGCCAATCTCTTTACAAAACTCAAGCAGGCCAAGCGGCTCGTCATATGACTGGCCTGTTGGTCGAGTGGTTAGTGACCCTGACTGCTATACCGGAGGTCGTGGGTTCGATTCCCACCCAGGACAAATCTTGTGTGATGAGCATGATCATTTGTTCTGTGTCTGGGTGTAATTTGTCTATAATATGTATGTATTTAGAAATATATAAGTATGTTTATCAGTTGTCTGGTTGCCATAGTACAGGCTCTGCCTAGTTTGGGATCGGATGACCGTGTGTGAGTTGTCCCAAGATATTATTATTATTATATATTATTATTATTATTATATACACCCTCACCCGTTCATAGAGATTACGCATCAATAATTTCTCCCGAAAATGAATCACTTTTTTCTCTTGGCGACGACGACGACGTTGGCGAGGTGTAAAGTAGATATTTTTTTTTTATTTTTTTTTTTTATTTATTTGGGAAAAACAAACAATTGTACAATGTGTGTTACAATAAAATATGGTATGAAATATGGTTAAATGCACAATCCACAACGTTTCCACAGATTACTTGTGTACATTATTAATTAGTTAGGTAAGTACAATTACACTTAAATACTATCTTAAACATTTAGCTTATATTATACCAATCAAATTTTAGTTTTGTTTTTATACATCGCACAAACTATCAATAATTTTTTTCTTGAAATTGCTTTGAGACAGAAAGAAAATATCCAAATGACAAAAGCGGTTATTATAAATTTTAACTAGTCGACGGAGTGGAGCTCGCTCACCAGCATTTGTACGGCTAGTAGTCGTTGCAAAAAGCGGGTAAGCACGCGCCTCCCGTCTAATTATAGATCTAGGCACAACATAGGAAATTTTATTAACTAGTTCGATACAGTTAAACTTATTATGAACCAATCCGTGAAGCATCATGGTTTGAAGAAATAGGCGTCTTGATTGCAAAGTGAGCAGTTTAAACTTTTTTAGTGACTCCACGTAAGACAGGCGTATGAGGTGACATTTATACTGCATAACTCGTATATATTTACGTTGAACGCTTTCAATCGCATTAACATATTTGTCGTAGTAGGGGTCCCATATTTCACCTCCTTCTGCGAAGCAGTAATGCTAGCGAAGGAGGAGGCGGGCCGCGCGAGGGAAAGGCAAGGCCTTCGTCCCAACCGCCGCTACAGAAGAAGACGCCCCGGGCGTCGGGAGTCGCAGGGCGATCCCCGGCCACCGTAGGCGCGGGCCTGCGGACGGCGAGCGTTGGGTGGCTCGCTGTCCGATCACCACCAGGCCCGGGTCGATGGCGCGTTGTGTTTCACGCGCGCCTCAAAGAGATGTCAGCAAAGAGGACGGGGCCCGCTAGGGCCAGAGCCTGCCAGGGTTGCGGAATTTGTTCGAAAGAGTCACCGCGGCCCTGGAACGCAAAGGGCTTTAGAAGGAACACGGATGGGTTTTAGTCAGTAAGAGTCTGACACGCCCTTCCGCTCCACCCAGAGCGGAAGAAGTCATTTTGATGATTTCCCATCCTTAAAAAAAAAAAAAAAAAAAAAGGGGTCCCATATTATACAACCGTATTCCAACTGCGGGCGAACCAAGGACTTTAACAGTTGCAAGTACGTGGCCGGGCGTTTAAAATCAGTAGAAGCTCTCATGACAAGGCTGTACATTTGGTATGCTTTTGAGATAATCTTATCGGTGTGTAGGTTTAAATGTAGTTTACAATCCAAAAGTATTCCTAGGTCACATATTTGAGTTTCATTTATGAGATTTTCTGTACATAGACTATAATTAAATCGAATAACATTTTTATTTTTCGTAAAGTTTAAGCATTTACATTTAGATATATTTAATGCAAGTTTATTAGTATCACAATATTCAGTTAATCTATTCAAATCCTCTTGGAGCAAGGCACAATCGTCAAAAGTCTTAATGGATTTGAAAATTTTGAGGTCATCAGCATATAGTAAGAAATTACTGTTATGGAAACAGTTACCAATATCATTTATATAAATAATAAATAACAAAGGCCCAAGAATTGATCCCTGTGGTACGCCAGAGGTGGCGATAAATGTATCAGAGTGATATCCATGGGTTACTACTGTTTGAATACGGTTGCTTATATATGAGTGTAACCAGCGCAGTAAATTACCTCTAATCCCGTTGAAGGCTATTTTATTCAATAATATTTCATGGTCCACCCTATCAAACGCTTTTTTAAAATCTGTGTAAATTGCATCCGTTTGTGTCCGTTTGTCCATGTTATTAAATAAAAAGTTAGTAAAAATCATTAGATTTGTAATGGTTGATTTACGTTTGACGAAACCATGTTGTTCTGATATTAAGTTTTGCTGAATGAAAGGGTAAAGCTTGATGTGAATAAGTTTTTCAAAGAGTTTAGCGGCTGCACATAGTATTGAGATTGGCCGATAATTCTCAACTTTCTGCCTGGCGCCGCTCTTATAAACTGGTATTATATTAGCCTTCTTCCAGAGTGTTGGAAACATACCTGCGCTAATACTCTTGTTAAAGATTAAGTGAAGTGGTACGCATATTGTCTCAGCTGTATTCTTAAGAAAGCTAGGAGGAATGCCGTCTGGACCCAGTCCTTTTGTACTATCCAATAACTTTAATTGGTTGAGGACTAATGAGAGACTGAAGTATATATTGTCTAGGGCTACATTATTGTCATGAATTTGATCAAGTGCAGGACACCAGCGATTAGTGAGTGTCGAGGTTTGGTACACTGATTGAAAGAATGATGAGAAAAAATTGCATATTTTATGTGGATCATTAGAGGACTGACTACTATAATACATTTGGGATAGAATACCGGACTTACCTTGTCGATTAGCTATATAAGTCCAAAAATATTTAATATTTTTGGGGATGCTGTCTTCAACAGTATGTATATACTTACTATAGCATTTGTTACACTCAACACTAAAACGGGTGCGATATAAAGAAAATACCTCGTAATCTGAAATGTTTCCGTATTTTTTCCATTTGGTCCAAGTTTTTTTTTTATACTTAAATATGCGAATAAGGGCTGGTGAAAACCAAATAGGAAATTTTGCGTTTTTAGGTTTTGACAGTGGAATGCGGTTTTTGATAATGCCATATATGATATTGTAGAATATATCAATAGAGGTTTCAGTCGGTTTATTATCTAAAGTTAAATTCCAGTTAACCTCTTCTATATCTTTATTAATTAAGTTGTAATCCGCTTTATGATAACTATATCTAGGTGTGTCCAGAGATCTTAATTGGGTATATCTTATCGCTATTGACACGATAGTATAAAATGGAGGGTGGTGGGTGTCCACTTGTAATAAGTTCTGATGAGGTGGGTAAACATAGCAAATAGTGTTCGAAATAAGGAGGTCAAGTATGCGATTGTTGAGATTATTGAGGTGATTATATTGCTTGACATCATGTATGGTCATAAAATCCCGTAGTAGGTTACAAGTAGGTGTCAAACCGGAGCAAGTCAGATAACTATGAGAGGAGTTTAGTTTTAACCAGTTAGCATCCGGTAAATTGTAATCACCTAGTAGTAGTAAGTTGTCAATGCATATTGACAAGATATTATGAAAATATAAACAAAAAATTTCAATAAAAGGCTGAATGTGATTTTAGAAAATTAGTTAAGTACCTAATTGTTAAGCTAATTATTTTCTTGACTAGATACACCACCAATCAAAAGACTTAATTTCCCAAGGTTTAGTAATAACATCAGCAATATTAATTGTGATTTAGTAATTAAACCCCAAATTTTATTTAAAAGTGATAATTCACTTGTTTTTCCAAAATGTATGATTAATAATAATAATCTGCCATAATAATTGTGATTTAGTAGTTAAGCCCCTAATTTTATTTACAATATAAGTGACAATTCACTTGTAATAGATCGATATTATTGTGTACCTACATTATTGTTTAAAAGTACAACATACTTAAAAATTTGCTGCCATGAAAATCCACGTAATTCTTATAAATTTTTATGTTTTGTTATTGTCCCTAATTAATAAAAGAAAATCTTTGTTCATAATGTTTTGGTTTAAATAATAAGTACCTCAGAAACCTATTTGTCATTTGAATAATAAAAAACTTAGTTTGTTGCTGAGAGAAATAATAAATAATATAATTATGATTATATAAATATAACGGAGAGGGAACAGGAACGTTATCTTCAGGCAAGCCTTCTTTCTCGTACATCTTCAGAAAACAGGAAATAACACGACGAACAGATAGTGTTGATCTTCTTTAATTAATTCACAAACTTTTACAATCAAAATAATCACGAACTTCCACGATGGGAATGGATGAAGGTTGTGAGGTTATCCGCTCACGCCCACGTTCTTCGGCAGAATGCCTGACAGCACGTCTACACCACTCTCACTTGTCAAACAATGACACCTCGTCATCAAAATGACATTACCCGAAACTGACAGTGACAGCTAACAGACAGAGACAGATGGAATAACCTCACTACCGCCATCCTGTAACAATTGCTAGAAGCAGGCCTCTCAATATCTCGTCCTGCGACACGGCCGTCCTGCGCTTCACACGTCCTCGTGTGGCTCATCTGAAATAGAAAGTTCTGTGTAGATTATATTGTTCGGCCATGCCTGACCAAGATAGGTCAGCTTAACCAGGACATCGCTTAGCCAGCGGCATCGCTTAACCAACGGCATCGCTTAACCAGCGGCATCGCTTAACCAGCGGCATCACTTAACCAGCGGCATCGCTTAACCAGCGGCATCGCTTAACCAGCGGCATCGCTTAACCAACGGCATCGCTTAACCAGCGGCATCACTTAACCAGCGGCATCGCTTAGCCAGCAGCATCACTTTAACTGGTGGTAAATCCATAACGAATTACATGGCAAATTAATTACACTTTGTTATTATTATTTTTTTTATTCACAAATTAGCTTAATGAAATCAAATCAAATTAAATCAGTCTTGGCCATCAGGTTCACAATTATCCTCAGATAAATCCTCAGGAATTTCACTGCTGGGCATTGTACGCAGCCTGTCATGAGCGTATTTGTACGTCCTGTTACTATTGAGCGCTTTGAGCACATATCTGTCACCATCTAAGACCTTAATAACGCGGAAAGGTCCTTTGAATTTAGGGTCCAGCTTGCACTGATTGCGTTCTTCATTTTGCAGAAGAACGAAGTCGCCTACAGTATAGTTTTTGACTTTTGCCTTTGTGCTGTTAAATCTGACTTTATCGTATAGAGAGATTTTGTCCATGTTAGTAATAGCTTGTTCACGCACTGTTTCAATGTCCACTTCTCGTAATCGTTGGCGCACATGAGTTCTAGAGGCCTAGCCACTTTCCCAATGAGTAATTCAAGAAGACTCGACTTAGTGACCCTATTAATAGTGCAGTTGAGAGCTAGTTGAACTTCCGGGAGAGCGTCTTGCCACGACTTTTCTCCACTAGCCTCAACTACAGTGAGCATATTTTTGAGCGTACTCATAACCCGCTCGACTTGACCGTTAGCACGGGAACTTCCTGTTGCAATCAGATGCAAGTCGATACAATATGTTTGGCAGAATTGCTTGAAATCTGCACTAGCAAAGCAGCGGCCCTGATCAGCGATGAGTCGCTTAGGGGCGCCAAACAAGGAAATGCTGCTCTTTAAAGCTTTGATGCTACTCGCAGAGTCAATACGAAGAGTATGATGTAACAAAACGAATTTCGTAAAGGCATCCACCAATACGAACACGTATTCCTTTTTATCATTTTTACCACTAAGTTTACCAGTGGCATCAATATGCAAGGTATGCCATGGTATAGGAATCTTAGGGATGGGATGCATTTCTGCTTGAATTTTACCAGACTGGGACTTAGATATCTTGCATGTAACACAGTTGTCACCAAATTTACGAACAAACTTAGTCATGTGGTCGAACCAGTATAAATCAAAAACCTTTTCCAACGTCTTCTCCCAACCAACGTGCATGAGAGATTCGTGGACAGAGTTTATTACTGACCAGCGTAAAGCTCTTGGAACAATTGGAAGCCAACGAGATCGGTTGTTGCGATGCACCTTTCGGTATAGCACTCCAGACCTGATCTCATAAGTTTTAGCAACATTTTCATCAATATTGTGCTCCCTGAGATCTTCAAATACCTTTAAAATCTCAGAATCGCGCTGCTGCTCTGCTTGCAACCAATTTTCAGGTAAACTCGTTAGATCTACTCGTTTTTGCTGCACCTTTTCGACAGGTGTAGTTGGAAGAGGATTTCTGGATAAAAAATCCGCATGACACATACGCTTCCCGTCCTTGTATACAATCTCAAAGTCGTAGGCTTGTAGGAATGCCCACCATCTATGTACACGCGGGGTTAGATCAACCTTATTGCGGGATGACTTTAAGGAGTTACAGTCCGTTACGACGGTGAACTTATTGCCGTGAAGGTAATGCCTGAAATGCTTAATGGCATTCACAACCGCCAAAGTCTCTAGCTCATACGAGTGATATTTGGACTCGGCGGCTGTGGTACGCTTACTAAAGTAAGCCACTACAAATTGTTTGCATTCTTTTGTTTGCAACAAAATGGCACCATAACCGATCGCACTGGCGTCGGTATGAAGCTCAATTGGACATTCAGGATCAAAAATCATTAAGACCGGCTCGTTAGTCAATATCCCTATGATTATTTGCCTGATGCCTTCGTGTTCGGGTTTCCATTCAACGTTGCCTTTACCAGGGCTGGTGAGAGCGTGAAGAGGAGTCATTATTTGTGCAAAACTGGGGATAAATTTTCTAAAATAGGACGCTAGACCTATGAACTGGTGTAATTGTGTGACCGTTTTAGGAGGAGGCAGGGCAATTAAGGCTTCGATCTTTTTAGGGTTCGGACGAACCTCACCGCGACTAACTACGTAACCAAGATACTCCACACTTTCGTTCATGAAAGAACACTTTTTCAAATTAAAAGAAAAACCTTGTTCAGTCAAAATTTGTAAAACTGTACGAATTCTCGCCAGGGATTCGTCAATATTTGAGTTTCCTGTTACGAGAATATCATCCATGTAGACAATAGCATACGAATTGACAAGAGGGCCTAAGGCCTTGGTAACAGCTCGTTGAAATATAGCAGGTGCGTTACGAAGACCAAAGGGCATGGTCAAGTATTCGTAATGACCCTCTGGAGTTATGAACGCGGTCTTCTCTATCGAGTCTGGGTGGATTGGCAATTGGTGGAAGCCACTGGCCATGTCCAGTGTGGTGAAATAATGACAGCCATGAAGGCGATCAATTTGATCAGAGATAAGTGGTAAAGGGAAACGGTCCGGCACAGTATTGTCGTTTAACTCTCGATAATCTACGCACATGCGATCAGTGCCGTCCTTCTTTTTAACCAAAAGAATAGGATTGGCAAATGGAGAGGAACTTGGACGTATGACTTTACATGCGAGTAACTCATTCACCTTATCACGTACAACACTACGTTCTTGGGGGCTAAGACGATAAGGTCGACGATAAACGGTTTTACAAGGGTCAATAAGGCGAATTTCTACAGGGTCAGTATTGGCTGGGCCTGATGGGATGCCGCAAACGAAGTAGTCCTTAAACTCAGTTAAAATATTTAGCAACTTGGACTTGAACTCTAAGGGAATGCTACTATCGATATTTTCAAAGCTATCGTCATTATTATTATCATGGACAGTACACGCATCAATTATTGAGGATTTAATTTTGGTAAAAATCACTCTGTCAAAAGTAACGTGAATTTCTAATCCTTGAGTCAACACTTCCTGCCCAATCATAATGTCATGTATCAAAAATTTATCAGGCAAGGCGTGAAATAGAATGTTGAAAACAATGTCGTTTATACTAACTGACGCCATAATCTGCGTAGTACTGTAAACACTGGTTTGCCCAATACCGGTCATCTTTACTAAATTATTTTGGCGTTTACCATGAAATTTCAATAACATTGTTTCCTTGATAAGTGAGCACTCTGCTCCCGAATCGAAACGAAATGAAAAGAGCTCACCGTAGTGTTTCAGAACTCCCATTGGTGTACTGACTGCGCAGACTTCAACACGCCGCTCTACCGGCTTGCTAGTTGTACTAACAGCGGTCATCTTCGCTTCTGTACTGGTAGCTCGAGGACATCTTGACGCGTAGTGTCCAACGCCGCGACAATTGTAACATGTGATGTCCGTTGTTGTAGGCTTCGAAGTGGCCGCAGATTTGCTTGCTTCTCCGTGAGGCGCCCCACTGCTACGATTATCTTTTCTGAGACGACACGCAGAAATTTGGTGGCCCAATCTCCCACAATGTGCACATTTAACCGGGGTTGACATCAGCTTGCGTTGCTTTGGATCAGGGTTGTCATTGTTGTAGTCACTAGTTGGCGCCTTTCTTTTCATGTATGATAGTGCCTTTAATTCCTGCTGCATTTTTGTTCTAGTTTCTATCTCGGTGGTGAAAGCAACACGGTTGACGCGGGGTTCTATTTGACTTATGTGTGCCATTACAGTAGAGATAGCGATCTGCTCTGTACTCAGGTTCTTCCAACGTGACGTCAAATTATTCAACTGAGTAGCAGCGTAATTTGCAAGGCACTCACCTTCCTTAGGCTTGCTGTTATAAAGATTGATGAGTATTGAAGCAGCAGTCTCCGAAACATCATAACGAGCAGTGAAGGCTTCTTGAAAATCCTTCCATGTCATGCCGGGGAAAGATACTTGGGACAGCCAAGCCGACGCCTGACCTTTTAATGCTTCGCTCAATGCTATCATCAATGGAGCTCCAGATAACGGTTGGTCCGCCATGCACATGTCTGCCGTCGATAACCAAGCACGTGCGTCCACTGATGTCTTCTCGGGGTCGAATGTAGGTAGACAAACCCTACCACTCGATGTCGGTCCTTTCATAGCTTTAATTAGGGCAAGAAAATTCTGATTTTGTTGCTCTAATAACAATTTCCATCTTTCCTCACTATTGTTTATTGTGGGCTGCGGTGCAGAACGTGGATCACATCCCAGTTCTGATAACGGAGAGGGAACAGGAACGTTATCTTCAGGCAAGCCTTCTTTCTCGTACATCTTCAGAAAACAGGAAATAACACGACGAACAGATAGTGTTGATCTTCTTTAATTAATTCACAAACTTTTACAATCAAAATAATCACGAACTTCCACGATGGGAATGGATGGAGGTTGTGAGGTTATCCGCTCACGCCCACGTTCTTCGGCAGAATGCCTGACAGCACGTCTACACCACGGGCGTTTCAGTCAGAAGAAAACAGTAAATAAGGGTCACGTGACCAAAACTCTGTTTATTTGTTAAATTAACCATAGATGTCGCTGTGCTCAACTTTAGTTACAAAAATGGTATCACTGATGTATTATTTAGTTGTGCAACACTAAAATGGGAATTTGTACACACATTCCATTATAAGCAGCATATTTAATTCATTTATTTTAAGTAATATCGTTAAACTTACTTTTTCAAGTGTTTTCTCTAACTTATTAAATATTAGACTAGTAAAAATTTCTAGCGACGATAGTGTGTAAAAAACTGAAATGAAGTAAAAATTAAAATTATGAATTATGTTGGTTATTAGTGGAACGAAACGTTTTATACCAACATGGCGCCAGTGAAAACTTTTAAATGTCAAACGATTGTGAAAATTCAAAAACTCCCGTGCTTTTGTTTTGTTCGCTGTGTTTTTATTGGATTTTTACGTTGCTTTGGCTTTTCTCTTTGGACTTTGACGATTCTGCGTTTCTTTCTGACTACGGCTTTGTTTATAGAACTCTGATTATTCAGCATTTCTGTACGACTTTCGCATTGTTTACTGGACTTTGATTTACCTACCTTCCAATTCGGAATTTTATGATGGCTCATAAAATCTGATGTGTTCCGGGCTGTGGAAAGTCACGTAAGTAAATAATATAGAATTACCAACTCATAATTATTATTAAACATGTGAAATTTCAACATTCCTTTGACGCAGAAGTTAAGTTCTATCATCTAATTCCTTACCTGGGTCGCTACTAAATCTACATTTTATTATAATTGTACCAACTTCTTATTGTTATGTTTAAATCTATTGAAGGCTGTTATCTGTTTTTGAGTTAGTTCTTCTCTAGCATAAGTTATACCTACGTTTTTCGTTTCTTTGATAAGTTCCGAATGACTTTAATAAATCGATTGTTTTAAACGTTATAGCTTGATGATAATTATGTCAATCCTCGTTGGACCTACTTACCTTAGACCTTTTATCATAGAAACTGGAGGATTGACATAGTGTCAAATGTTAATGTTTAAAAAGATCTGCCCAGTTTTAGTTGGCCTTATCATTAAATGATCAATTCTAATCTGGCCACAACATAATATATACTTAGTTAACTCTAACAATGAAAATTTAACAAATACCCTTTTATAGGTTCAGACGATGTCACACTCCATATGTTTCCTGATCCTGAGAATGATGCAGATCGGTTCCGAACTTGGTTGTATACCATTGGAGGAGATATTTTGAACATAGACAACCAAAAAATTAAGAACTATCGTAAAGTCTGTGATCGCCACTTTGAAGAAAAATATCACACAAGGAGTAAACGGCTTAGTGCTAATGCTGTACCAACTCTTTTTATACCAGGTCAGTAATTAAAATAATCAATTAGTATATAATTAATTGTGCCAAAATAAATACAAAACTATCAATATTTTTGTAAATACTTATAAAGCAAATAGTTTTGTACAGGTATTTTAAATCAAGTTTATCCCCTCAGAAATGTAATAAATAGTAATCAAACAATAAAATGTTACAAAATATCAGTAATGTCAGGATAATTATAACAAGTATCACAAGTTAATTATTATTATGCATCCAAATTTATTATTCAAGTTGGTCTTTGGTGTTATATTAGTACAGTAATGGTATGTCCCCTGTTTCAGGATTCCGCTTTGCTGGTCAAAGCCGTGACAATACTGAAGTGCCTGTAACTTCTACAGTTATGTCTGGTATTGAAGATACCATCTTTCTCCCAACTCAGGAAGTACAAATACAGCAGCCAACCATTTGTACAGGTATGTATAGTAGTGTCTCTACTTCTATCTCTGATATACACCAAATGCTTATGGGGCTTACAGAGACTTCTTTGGCCATATAGCTTAAAATAAGTTTTGTAAATGATAAAAGTAACAACTTACTTTTTTTTACATATTGTATTATTTAAAAAATACTTTTTCAAGTTGTATTTTGAGTTCCATGTTAATTCTCAGTTACTATTAGCATAATATTCATTTTATCATAGAATAGTAAGTATGTAATGTAAACATTGACTTTTAATACAACTTTTTCAATTTCAGAGTCACGTAAAAGAAAATTATTGGGTGATATTACAAATAACCAATTCACCAATCCTGAACCTTCAACTTCTGCTGGAATGAAAGATGTTGGCAATATAAAAGCAGAAATACAACAGACAAAGACTTCTACAGGTACATACAATGTTGTAACAATTTTTAAACCGGTCAAATTTGGCAATTTGACATATAATGGGCAACTTGCCTGTAAATGATCTTTATGAACAAAACCATTTTACACATAGGATTTAAGATTTTTCCTTTTTTTTATTTTAACAGTAGTTAGGTTTTTATGTTACGAGTGCCGACATATTTTTTTTTCACTGTAATATCAATTTTGGTTAAAAAAATATGGTACTTCGAAGTTAAAAGGTAAAAACATGAATGTCGAATGTCGTAAAATATGGCCAAATTTACCTAAAATAGAAAATAATATACAATTATCTATGAAAACTGAGGCCAGGTCAAAATACCAAAGTGATGTCAATTTGATCTTGATATAATTCTTTGTCCAGAAAGCATAAAGCTACTATGAATTATATTTAAAAAATCTATCAGTATCATAATTACATGATAAATTTGAAAAAATATGGTCAAGTCGCTACAGTTTATGGAATATTTTCTGCATTTTTGCAATTTTATTAGATCTAGTATAACCCTTCTGATGACAGTGCACCAGATATTTATAATAAATAACATGATTTAAAACTGATGAATTTTCACCACAAGATAATTCATCTTATTTAATACAAATATCTCGGTTACATGTGTGCTCCTATTATTATGTGAAAATAATGTAGAGAGAAGAGATAATCAGTCTCAACTGAAAGTTCGACCGTAAACAGACACTGTCAGCACCAGTCAGCTAAACCATTTTATTGATTATAGCATTTCAAACAGTACCCTATGAAAGAAGAGTACTTTTGCAAGCCATTAGTTTTAATTGTCTCTAATATCAAAATATGTAAAGTTGCTTGTATTTATTTTCTAGGTCTTGGCTCCAAAAACAAGAAGACGCAATCATTGCTGCACACCACAAACACAAGTTTCCTAACCAAGAAAATCTATCGCTTGCAAAAGGCAAATGAAAGCTACAGCAACAGACTTAAAAAAGCCTTAAATCTAGCTCAAAATACAACATTTCAGAGAGCATTGCAAAAGTTTTCATCATTTGCTTTAATTTTTACTATGCTACAATTTAGGGAAATCAATAAAAAACAAATGGGACGAAGATTCACTAAAAATGAGAAAATTATGGCATTAGCATTGTATAAACAAGGGCCTAAGGCGTATTTTTGTGCTGCCATCACCATTAACTTTAAGCAGATTGCTTTCAACAGCAGCACTTAAAGCTGGCATGAATGAAAATATTTAAAAAAAAATAAAAATAAGAGTAAAAAGAATGAAACCCTCTGAAAAATTATGCATTTTGATGTTTGACGAAATTGCAATTGCTCCTCACTTAGATTATAATAGAAGAAAAGATGAAATAGTGGGCTTTGTTAATAATGGTCAGCAAATGAAAAAAAAAATTGCTGATCATGCTCTAGTGTTTATGATTAGAGGAATAATTAAAAATTATAAACAGGCTGTAGCTTACACTTTTTGTGTTGGAAGCACTCAAAAAATAGATTTGGTCCGCCAGATAAAGGAGGTAATCCGGAAATTAAATGGAGCAGGACTAAACATTTTGGCAACCGTGTGTGACCAAGGTGCTTCCAATACTAGTGCAATCAATTATTTGGTAAAAGAAACCAAAGAGACATATTTAAAAAGTAACAGTGAGTGGAACAAACACACATTTGAAATTGATGGCAATGAAATTGTGCCCCTGTATGATGCACCACATTTGATAAAAGGTATAAGAAATAATTTGTTATCCAAAGACCTTATATATATAAAAAATGATCAACAGAGAAAAGCAAAATGGGATCACGTTATTCAGTTACAAGAGGAGAATCCTTCATTTATGGGCTTAAGGATGTTGCCTAAATTAACTGACCAACATGTGATGCCAAATAAAATAAAAAAAATGAAAGTAAAATGTGCAACTCAGGTCTTCAGCAAATCTGTTGCAATAGCTATGGGATATCTGGCAGGTGAGTTTTGACACTTGCTACAATAGAATGTTTGTTCTGAGTCTGAAATTGTTTAGTTAATAGCAATAGACTGCCCCCCTCCCATCTATTACAAGAGACTTAAACATAGTTTAGTTTAATAATTCACAGTTGTATTTTCATGTTTCAGAAAAAGGAATTTTGCCTGAAGAAGCTAAAGAGACAGCAGAGGTTTTATTTTTTTTTGATGATCTCTTCGACTCCGTCAATGGCAGCTATGAAAATTCAAAGAAGCGCTCGGGGAAGATTTTATTAAATGCAATAACACCAAACTCCACTCATATGAAACTGTGGAAAGATTCTAAAACTCAATTGAAAAATATGAAATTTGTGTCAAAAAAAGGCAAATCTTGTGCTGTGCCATCTATAATTAACTGGATTGTAACATTAGATAATTTTGAATATTTGACCAGTAAATTATTTCAGGAGCACAAGTGTAAGTCTGTATGGCTCAGACATTTTAATCAGGACCCACTGGAAAATTTTTTTGGTTGTGTTCGTAGCCATGGGGCAAGAAAGGAGAGGGCGCTGCTGTGCGTAAACAATCAATCAGCTCCGTACTAAACCGTGTTAAAAAATAGAAAAAGTGATTAATAATAGATGAAATATTGTTTAAACGAAAGCTCTAGTGACATAAAGTGAGTGATATTGAAGTACATGCAAAATACTCAATATAACTGTTTATTAGCAACAAAAAGTGTTAGAAGATTTTACGACCTTATAATTCAAAAGTGACGAGAAAAGTGATTAATATCTTCAAAAAAAACGGATGTTTACTGGACTATCTCGGAAAACCCAAGAAAGATATATACTGAAAAGGTAAATAATCTAATATTATAAAGCAATAACACCCAAATAAGAATAAAAACTACAGTTCATTCTTACTTCAAAAACTGTGTATAGCTTCATCTACCCACCTTAAAAAAATCAAAAACAAAACTAAGAGACTAACTCCATCTATCGACAGAAGACATAACCAGATAACCAAAGTCGATATTATAGTATTATCACAACTCACTAGGGTCGTCACTAGTAGCTTTTAAACTTTATGCAAAAAAAAAAGGTTCTCCAAGAGATGGCGCCTGCTTCCCTATGTGCAGGATGTCGTCAAAAGTTGCCGATAAAGGAAAATCTTATTTGTTCGCTCTGTAAGTGTAGATATGATCTGGAGTGTGCAGGTGTAATAAAGGAGTATTACCTGAAATCGATGACATTGGAACTTAAAAACTCCTGGAAGTGCCAGATATGCATCTGTAAAATACCAAAGACAGGAAACACTGACACTCCCATACGATCCCAAAAAAGCCCCGAATACAACGACCTAACGACATCAACAGCGAGCACCAACGTTACTATGAGAAAGAAAACTATAAATTGTACCAATAATAATAATGAAACAACTAGCTCTGAAGACCTGAGCTTGTTAGGAGACACTCTACAGACAGAGGATATTGCCAATACTGAAATAAATTTGTTGAACAACACACAGAGTCAATTAAATATGAAAATTTTGAGCGAATTAATTATACTACGTCTGAAAGAAAATAATAAATCTATCATTGCAGAACTACAGAACACAATACAAACCGAGATTAATAGAGCCATGACGGAATTGAAACTAGATTACGACTCCAAACTGAATACCTTAACTATACAAAGTGAACAAAGAAAGCAAGACATAGATAACCTCAACACAAAAATAGCAACATTACAATTACAAAATAAAACTTTAACAAAAGAATTAAGCGATCTATCAACTCGGACTTTCCAAGCACCAAGCATACCTGAAGACCACCACCACAAACTAGTACTCTACGGCCTCACAGAGTATTATCAAGAACCAGAATGTGAACTATACAACAGACTGACAGAACTATTCCGCGACATAGTCAACGTGGACTTATCAGGCTATATAGAATGTATGTATCGAGTAGGAAGAAAAGGCACAAAAAATAGACCGCTTGTAATAGAATTGCTCAGCAAAAGAATGACCAGATATATCGTCAGTAGCAGTCAGTACTTTCAGGGAACTGGACTGGGTGTTTCAGAATTTTTAGACGCGAAATCACGAAAAGAAAGAGCTCAATTGAGAGAAGAATTACTTAAGGCCAGACAAAACGGACACCACGCAATAATAAGAAATAATCAATTATACATTGATGGAAAATCTGTCAACAAAAAATATCACAACATCCAACCACAAGGTGTAGATACAACTTATCAGGAAAACGATATGAGAACGATGAGCATCACTAACCAATCTCACCACACGGACGTGTCGAATGAATCTATTAACCATACATTTCGCAGACAAAGACCTACCTTTTAAAATACTGTTCCAAAACTTCCAAAGTCTGAACAACAAACAGCATTTACTTGAAACTTTCATCACCCAAAATTCTATTTATAAAGCAATATGTATCTCTGAAACCTGGCTATCAGAAGAAAAACTGGAGCTTATTAAGATTAGCGGCTATAAACTAACATCATCATACTGTCGCAGTACCCGAACAGGCGGCGGTGTTTGTATTCTACTCCAAGAACATATAGACTACATTCATAGAAGTGATATAACAGATAAATCTATAGAATATGTACTAGAGTTATGTGCTACTGAATTGCCTAAAGAAAACTTATTAATTTTAACAATGTATTGGAATAGAAGAGAGGAAGAAGTTTTTTACCAACAACTAAAACTAATTCTAAAATATATAAACAATAAATATTTCAAACTAAATATAATTATAGGAGGCGACTTCAACATTGACATACTATCTGATAACCTGAAATCAAACCAATTCATAAATCTAATGCAGGGATATAAATTTACCCAACACATAAACAGCCCGACACGTGTAACGCCAAACACAACTACATGCTTAGATTTAATATTTACAAATTTCAAATTCAAAGATATGTACACATCTGTAGAGGAACTTGGATTTTCAGACCATAATAGCACCATTTTACATTTAAACTTGCCTAAACAAACAAAGAAAATCGTTTGGTATGTGAAGAAAAGATTTTACAACCACATAAATATTTTAAAATTTAAGTCTAAATTACAAGAAATAAATTGGAATGATATAATAACAACTGGAAAAGATGTGAACAGTAATTATGAAGCTTTTAATGACATACTCATTAACATACTAAATCAGTGTATACCATTAAAAAAAATAAAGTTAAAACCAATATTTAAAAAATACTGGCTCACCGTAGGCATAAAAAACTCTTGCAAAAATAAAAGGTTATTAAAAATACTAACAACTAAAACCAAAAATACGATATTAACTCAATATTACAAAAAATATGAAAAAATTCTAAAGAAGACGGTAACAACAGCAAAAAAACTACACTACAAAAGTAAAATGACTAAATCTAATAATAAAGTTAAGACAATGTGGAGCATAATAAATGAACGTACAAACAAAAAAATAGCAAGTGAGAAATGTAGAATAACCCTACAAACGAATAATAGCGTAACTTCTGAACCCAAAGAGGTAGCAAACATATTTAACGATTTCTTTGCTTCTATCGGGGAGGCTACGAACAACTCAAACGCTAAACCGAAAGGATCTTCAGTTGTATGCCCTACAGAGAATACAATCTTCCTCAGCCCAATTGAGCCTTACGAGGTGAACACATTAATAAAAAATTTGAAAAATAAAAATAGCCACGGCGTTGATGAACTTCCACCTTCCTTATTCAGACAATGTGCTGACGAATTAACCTTACCATTTTATAAATTATTAAACCAATCATTTGAAGAAGGAGCTTTTCCCAATCTCTTGAAAAAAGCTCTTATAAAACCTATTCACAAAAAGAATGATAAAACAGATCCGAATAACTACCGCCCAATTGCCCTCTTACCGACAGCTTCCAAAATATTTGAAAAAGCCATGTGTAATAGAGTATATGCGTTTTGTGAAAAATATCATATATTTAATGACTGCCAAAACGGTTTCCGCAAAAACCGCTCCACTATCTTGGCCGTTTATAAATATATTCAAAAAGCCCTTGACATCATCAATGATAAAAAGTACGCGATAGGTCTTCTGCTTGATATGACTAAAGCATATGACAAAGTGCAATTTGACATACTATTACATAAACTATACAGTATAGGACTCCGCGGCAAATGTTATGACTGGTTTGTTTCTTATTTGAAACACAGGGAACAAATAGTAGAAATTGAACATTATAACAGCAGCAAAAATGAAATAGAATTAATCAGATCCGACAGCAAACAAATAACCGCCTCAATCCCGCAAGGAAGCGTAATAGGGTGTTTCTTATTTCTTGTCTACGTAAATGACCTTCCTAATAATATAAGTGAGCCATGTGTCCTGTTTGCAGATGACATTTCTATACTTACCTCATGCGATAATAACTCCAATCTAAATGATAAATTGAATTCCATACTAGATTCGACAACAAACTGGATGACTGAACATAATCTAGAAATAAACTTTAATAAAACTAAAATAATATCATTCCATCCTCGCCAAAAAATACCAATACATATAAACTTTAGCTTTAAAAATAATAAATTAGAAGTAGTTGATAAATTCACCCTACTAGGCTTAAACATTGATACACATGTAAATTGGAAGTCACACATCCAGAAAGTAAGAGCAAAAATATCCAAATTTTCATACGCTCTCCGCGAGATCAAAAAAACTACCGACCTCAAAACTGCACTCGTAACGTACTACGCGTACGCCTACGCATGGTTAAAATACGGTGTAATCTTGTGGGGTAACAGCACCGACGCGCCTACGCTATTTACCCTACAAAAAAAACTAATTAGAATCATAGTAAATATTGAAGCCACTGATAGCTGTAAACCTCACTTTCAGGAATTAAAGATTCTACCGCTACCCTGTCTCTATATATTCGAAGTTTGTAAGTTCGTGCATAAGTACCCAGAATTCTTTACAAAAAGAGAGGACATACAAACAAAAATTATGTTACGACATAAAAATAGACTAAACTTACCAACATCGCGACTAAAAATGCACTCCAATAGTACCTTTGTCATGTCCATAAAAATGTATAATAAGTTACCCGAGCCAATCAAGAATATAGATAAATATAATGTCTTTGTCAATAAATTGAAGCATTTCCTTATGAACAAATGCTACTATAGTATAAGCGAATACTTAAGTGATAAATTATAAAATTCACAACTATCTATTTATATCTATAAATGTTGTGTATTAAAGCTCACTACCTACTCATTAAACGTAAAAATTAATTTCTAAATAAATACGAAGCGTCCAATAAATTACTTACCTTACCGATAATAAATAATAATTACATAATAAATAATAATAAGTTAGTAAAATAATAATAAAAATTGTTTTTACAATGTTACTAAATTAATTAAAATACCTATATAATTTATAAAACAATCATAATAATTCCTAAATTAAATTCTGCATTAATAAACCAGTAAAACTACCAAATATCTAATAAAAGTTATCACATTAATCACTCAGTGTTCTTCCTCCTCTCTCCTACTTGTTCTATGCTGTGCCCGACAGGGTCCATAATTGTGACTAATATAATTATTTCCTAACAACTTTATACATTATGGTACGCAATAAAGAATTGAGAATTGAGAATTGAGAATTGAGAAACACTAACCCTACATGTGCAGGTTTTGAGAACTCTTTTGCTGCTCTTCTAATCAATAATTTAAATAGTGTCCACTCTGCGGGTTCCAATTGTGAAAAAGACAAGTGTAACAACAATATGTTCAAAACATTAAGCCATTTATTTTTTAATAACAAACCATCTTGTGCTCCTGTCGAAATTGATTTAAATCATTTTAATAGTGATCATATCATATTAAATTTTGAAAACAAAATAAGGAATGTAAAAATTAAGGCGCAAATTTCCTATGTTATAAAAAAACTTAAACCTATTTTTAAGAATTGCAAATTATGCAATGCTTGTTTTTTTAATAAAAATAAGGATGATTTAGATTACATACAAATGCGAGATTATTCTATTGATAATAAATTTTTGACATATCCTTCAAAAAAAGCCATGGAATGCTTTTCTGAACAGCAAGATATGATCACATATATTATAAAAGACAAAATCAGTACTGGTCAAATAAAAGAATACCTGAAAACTATTTTGTGTGCAGTTTGTAATTACAATTTCATTAAATGTTCTGAACATAAAACTCAGGTGGTGGCAGAAATGCAAGATTTGCTGTGTAGATTTTTTTTGTATAACTGGTGTAGGGATACAAATAAAATATTAAAGGGAATAAGATCAGATTTTGATCGAAACGATAAGGTGCAAGAATTGGCTCGGGAATATTATATAAAAAGAAATAAAAAATGATTTAAAATATAATGTGTTTTCTTTTACTTATTATTGTAGTGAAAATAGAGATAAAAAAACCATTGAGTACATAAGTACGTACGTATAGCTAGCTATATACGTACCTATTCATACTACGTATACGTATGTTGTCGAGTTTTATAACCCGATAAATTGTCGAGAGATGGCGCTGCAAGCAAAAAGTGTGAGTGAGGACTCTATCTCAGTATATTCAATGTACTCTGTGACCGCCCTTTCGAAACTTTCTTGTAATTTTGGTGTTTTTTGTGTTATTTACGTTGAGTTGAGTTACTCCTCCGTATTTTCCAGAAAGACCGAAATTTCAGTGAAGTAGACTGCTTTGATGCTAGATGATGTTGTTGATGTTGATGCTAGTTGATGCTAGAACTCCAGTGGCAGCCTTGTTTATGGATATGTCTAAAGCTTTTGACCACGTAGATCATGGTATACTGTTAAACAAATTAGAGCGTTATGGGATCAGAGGAACTGCATTAAACCTATTACAATCTTATCTCTCTGATCGCACTCAAATCACAACGCTTGATAGGCTATGTCCGAGCTCGAAGGTTGAAAGAACATACATGTCACGTCCTAGGAAAACAAATTATGGTGTTCCCCAAGGTAGCATTCTTGGCCCTCCATTATTTAACATTTACATAAATGATATGCCTAAGGTCAGTAAACATCAAATGGTCTTATTTGCTGATGACAGCACTATTTTGTTTACTGGTAATGACATTCATTCTTGAAAATGACATAAATGACGATCTTAAAAATATAATTAATTGGTTAGTTAGTAATAATCTAAAAGTAAATCTTAATAAAACTAGGATAATGACATTTAATCAAAGAACAAATAAACCGAAACTGAATATTAAATATGGTGACGTGGCAATCTCTGAAAGTGACATGACAAAATTTCTGGGCCTTCACATAGATAGTCATCTGACTTGGAAACATCATATCGACACTTTGTCAAAGAAGCTTAGTCAATTTGCGTATGCTCTGTACAAACTGTCAAAAACGGTTAACCGCATTACAGTACAAATAGCTTATAATGCTTATGTGGCTTCTAGTATTAGGTACGGAATCATTTTCTGGGGCAACTCTACTGACAGAGAAGTTGCTTTTAAAGCTCAGAAGAAATGCTTGCGATCGTTAACCAAATTACAATCGATTGATAGTTGTAAACCATTGTTTGAGGAACTTAATTTGCTCACTCTGCCGTCAATGTACATATATGAAATGGGAGTGTTTGTTTACTCCAACTTGCATTTATTTGAAAAACTGCGCTCTCGCCGTTATCAGAATACCATTCATATTACCTCTCATAAAACCGCATTTTTCAGCAAAAGTGTGCTAGGTATGGCCCCAAAAATATATAATAGTATACCAGCAGCTATCAGAAATAAAGAGTGTGTGGGATCCTTTAAGAGGTCTCTGTTTAAATTTCTATTAGATAGATGTTACTACTCCATCACTGAGTTTACTACTGATAAACAGAGGTATGTCGATTCCGACTTGCTAATTAGGCACTTTTGATTTTATTTATTGACTAAGCATGAATGTTTTTATTTGTCCAAGATTGTAATGACCTGTTTACTGACATATTTTAATTGAATTATTTGTTTAATGTAATGACATGCCATCTGAATTGGAACTGTAATTGTAATTGCTTGTTTATGTAAATTTTGTACGCCATATATTGGCAAAACATAGCGCATATATATTAGACAATGTACCATCTGTAACCATACCTATGTTCAACAAAATAAATGATTGATTGATTGGACTCGTCGAAAAGATCGGTGCTACCATCAAGTGCCTAATTCCCCGTCAAGATGTACTAGCCGTTCACCGTGTCCCCCACGCACGTACACAGGAAAGTAACAAACCCAAGAATATAATCGTGAAATTAGCCTCACGTACCCTTCGCGATAATGTTTTAAGTGCCTATCGTCTAAAAATGTTACGTCTGACCTAATCGGTATATTAAGTACCCCCTGTAAAATATATATTAACGAGCATCTCACGCTTTATAACAAAAACTTATTCGTACAAGTCGTGAGATGGCTAGGAAACATAACGTTAAGTATGTCTGGATCAGAAACGCTACTGTACTTGTTAAAGCTACCGATAGCTCTAAAACATTTGCTGTACGGTGTCAAAATGATGTCAACAAGATTGCGCAGTGTAATCGTCAGAATGAATAGATTAGTTTTTTATTATATTTATATAGATATGGTTTTTGTACAAACGCTTGCACAGATTTTCTGTAAAAAATGTTTAAAACTCATATCGCATGCCTTCAGTGTGTACTAATTGTTATAGTCACGAAAATCGGTTTTATGTCATCATTGTTTTGTAATGTTTCTCGCCTTTGTTGTTTTTATACATACGTAAACGATTCTGCCCTAGAATATATGCCGCACATATCAGTAATTTGTCTACAGAACTGGTTATTTAAAACTCGCTCATTAGCTGTTCTTAGTACTCGTAACCATGTACTCGTATGTAACTCAACTCTATACCGCTACCCACTACGAACAGAATCTAAGTTTTTTTTTTAAATATACTCGAATCTTCAAAAAATTGTTTCACTTTTATTGTTGTTTACTCTTTTTTTTACATAATTTCAAGCAATGCTTAGTAACAATGATTTATCATTCTTTTATCAAAACTGTAGAGGGATACGTACTAAATTGCACACACTTTACACCAATATTCTTTCCTTGTCGTTTGACGTGATCATACTGTCTGAGACATGGCTAACACCTAACATACTGGACAAAGAATTCATTGATGACCGCTACTTAGTTTTTAGAGACGATCGTGACCGCATTGCTACAAATAAGCGCGAGGGCGGGGGTGTTCTGATAGCCGTGTTGCGCGGGCTTCGTCCTGTGAGGATATTAACGTGTTCCTCTCCCACTGGCATCGAGTACGTTATGGTCCAAGTGCCCGCGTCGTGCTCAAACAGTCACCACGTCATTAGCGCTGCCACGCACACAGGACGATGTTTACTTGTCACATCTGTCCATATTAGAAAATATTCTTACGGCTCCCTGTATTGAATCATTTTATATAGCCGGTGATTACAATCTGCCGGAAATTGAGTGGTCGGGCAGTACTAGTTATGTAAATACTCAGTCACAAAATATTGTAGGTCGGTCTTTATTGGATTTAATGGCTATTACGAATGCTTCTCAATACAATACAATTAAAAATAATTTGGGTCGTGTTTTGGACTTATTTATTAGTAATACTGAATGTCAGATACAGTCCGGCATTTTACTGCTGCAGCCTGACAGTCACCACCCTCCATTTTCTGCTTTAACCTCTCTGGAGGTTAAATTCACACCCATGAAGCGTCATTCTACAAGGAAATACAACTTCTTTAAAGAAATTAATGTAGAACTAAATAAGTTGAACTGGGAGGAACTATTTCTTAATCTCTCCAGTGAACTGGCCGTAGATGCCTTTTATGACTGTATTTATGGAATTTTCAGACTACATGTTCCACTGTCACGTCAAAAATCAACTACCTTTCCCGTTTGGTTTAGCGCCCCCCTAATTAAAACTTTCAAAAATAAAGAACGCGCGTGGATAAGATGGAAAAAACTGCGTAACTTATCTGATTATGAAAAGTTCTCTATTCAGCGTAAACGTTTCAAACTACTTTGTGAACAGTGTTACAATAAGTACATGCAAACTGTTGAAGATAGCATATCTATTAATGTCAAGCACTTCTGGACGTACATCTCTAACCGAAAGAAAGGTTCTGGAATCCCAGCGAATGTGCAGTACAAAAATAACTCATCTAACTGCCCCGCTGAGATATGTTCACTGTTTTCTGCCTTCTTCAACTCGGTATACGAGCCCTCAACTTTTGACGCTAGCACCTGGACACCCCCAGAAACCTTTAACGAGAATTCTGTATGCATTCCGGATATTTACCTCGAAAAGAGTGTCATACTTAAGGCACTTACCTCACTGGACTTAACTAAGGGAGCTGGTCCGGATGGCCTGCCACCTTCTTTCTTTAAGAACACTGCTCAAGCAATCTGTGTCCCGTTACACATAATATTTAATAAGTGTCTCAGAGAAGGGATTTTCCCTTGTGTTTGGAAGAGGGCTTTCATCACGCCCATCTACAAAAGCGGTGACAAAGGTAACGTTGAGAATTATAGACCCATATCTATTTTATCCACCTTGTCTAAGCTTTTTGAGGGTCTAGTGCACAGCCATTTATTTCCTCAGTTAAATCACCTTATTATACCCGAGCAATATGGCTTCGTTAAATCCAAATCCACTACCACAAATCTAATGATTTTCACACAATTTTTATTTGAAAAGATGGACATGCGCACGCAGGTTGATGCTGTATACACCGATTTTCAGAAGGCTTTTGACAAGGTGGACCACAAATTGCTTCTCGATAAAATCGCTTTCAATGGCATAAGAGGCAATTTACTCAGAAGGTTTGCTTCATATATATTTCATAGGACCCAAAAGGTTGTTATCAATGGATTCGAGTCTGATTATGTGGTCGTCGAATCAGGTGTGCCTCAAGGATCAATCCTGGGCCCATTGCTTTTTATCTTGTTTATAAACGACATAAAATCCTGCATAGTCAACTCTGAATTTCTTATGTACGCCGACGACATTAAAATCTATAAGGCTTGTGCAAATTCTCAGGATTGTCTGCTACTACAAGATGACTTATGCAGGCTTTCACAATACTGTCATTTTAACAAACTTCATCTTAGTCTTCCAAAATGTCACTACATTTCTTTTACTAAAAACAAAAATACTATAAACTTCCCGTATACTTTGAATGACATACAATTGAAAAAAACTGAGTGCACGCGTGATCTAGGCGTACTACTTGATGGCAAATTACATTTAGACACCCATATCGATAACATAATTAACAAAGCCTTTCAGATGTACGGGAAGGTGGTACAAAATGATCCCTCGAGGTAAAACAATCCCTGACTCCTTTACCGACTTAATAGCGCCATCTAGGATATTTTATGTGAATTTCTGGTTCCTACGGCCTAGCTGTACAATCTGTGTTAGTGTCATGGTGTTGTTCGCGGTAGAAAAGTTTTTATCACAAAAAAAATAAAATTCCTGTGTTCAATCTAAGGTAAGCTGTTATTTGACATTATGTAGCTTTAGTCTATGTACATATTATGTGATAGGTATGTATGTCTCGGGTTTTGCTGTCAATTAGCTATCGATTTAACTGTCTTTCATTTCATTATTTAAAAATCATAGTTATGTTTCGATATTTTTCGTTAATGAGGCATTTGGGACAAAATGATCCCTACATTGGGTGGGCAAAATGATCCCAGGATCATTTAACCCCGTGCCAATTGTGTTCAGTTAACTTTTCAATAAATGGGTGTATAGTATACATTTTAAATAGGGACACAATCATGACGAATATCTTTCTGGGTAGATTTTGGTTTTGAAATGTTTGTCGTAGTTCAAGGAAGGTTTGAATGGTGAGAAAAACACGTAGGTATGTAGGTAGTAAGTAGTGTAGTGTAGATTTATATGTTGCAGTGTAGGTTAGGGTAGTGTAGTGTAAAGTAGAGTAAAGTAATATAATGGTAGTGTGTAGGGTAGGTTAGTGTAGGGAGGGGTAGTGAAGGGTAGGGTAAGATAGGGTAGCGCGTACGGTAGTGTAGAATAGATTAGTGCAGGGCAGTGTAGTAGTTTATATTCTGAAGTGGTACGGAGTTCCCGAGGGGGCAGCTAGTATATGAATATAAATCATGCATTTAATAATCTGATAAGTTTTTAAGACCCCTTATTTTCTTGCTAAAAATAAGCCGGACTAATTCAACATTATTTGCTTTTAGAAATCATGCCACGAAATTATATTCGAAAAACCGCACGTCAAAACTGGAATGAAAACGCCATGTTTAACGCCATAAATGCCGTAAAAGAGGGCATGCCATATAAAACCGCCTCCAAACAATTCTCAGTTCCACTTATGGCACTTAAAAGAAGAGTTAAAGGAAAAAACATTTACGCTGTGGGTGCTTCTAAAGTGTTAGGGAGCATAAAAAAAGTATTTACAGATGAACAAGAGTTGGAACTTGTACAACATATTCAAGATAATGAAGAGACTATGTACGGATTTACAGTTGATGATGTCCTTAAGTTTGCTTTTGAGTTAGCTGAAAGAAATAACATAAAACACCCGTTTTCTACTACATCTCGAAAAGCTGGCAAAGATTGGCTAAGGGGGTTTCGACAAAGACATCCGAATATCACTCTACGTGCACTGGAATCAACTTCAGCAGCACGAGCGCGAGCTTTTAATAAGCCGATTGTTGATAAATTTTATGTCAATTTACGGAAAGTTCATGAGAAGCATCTCTTTCCACCTCATCACATTTTTAATGTCGATGAGACCAGTTTGAACACTGTCCCGACAAAAAATACTAAAATTTTTGCTAAAAAAGGGCGCAAACAAGTAGCTCGTATAACGTCTGCTGAAAGAGGCGAATCAACTACAGCAGTAATTTGTGGATCAGCTGGAGGAAACTTCATTCCACCAATGTTAATTTTTCGTCGCTTGAGAATGAAAATAGAATTGATGGATGGGACTCCGCCAGGTTCAGTTTATGCGTGCAATCCAACCGGTTGGATGAATATTGAGGTGTTTTCACAATGGTTTGAACATTTTTTGTCACATACTAAACCATCTTCAGAAGACCCCATACTTCTGATACTAGACGGCCATCTTTCACACACCAGAAATTTAGACGTCATACTAAAAGCGAGAGAAAACAACGTCACAATTTTGTGCTTGCCTCCACACTGCACGCACAAACTTCAGCCATTCGATGTTGCCGTAATGTTTCCACTGAGCGTGTACCATAATCAGGCTTTAGAAAAATGGATGAATAATAATGCGGGTCGTGTAGTTACAGTATTTCAAATAGGTAAAATTTTTGGAGAAGCATATTTAAAAGCTGCAGTACCCTTAAACATTATAAAAGGATTTGAAAAATGTGGAATATGGCCACTCAATCCAGACGTGATGTAGACTTCGTTGCTGCCACCACTACTGATCAAGAATTGAGAAGCGAAATCGTGGAGCCCCATCCGACAACAACTGCAATGCCTTATAGAACCCAAGTTACCGATGAAAGCATACATAGTAACTTACCAGGTCCAAATTTCAGGGCTCCCGTTCTTCATGCGGATCCATCGACAAGTGTACCAGTTGAAGAAATAACAAGCCAAGGCTCTGTGTCGCCTTCTATTCTTTTGTCCTGTGTAGCGTATGATGAAACAGAGAACAGCCAATCTCTTGAACCACCACCTTTCATAAGTGATACCGATGAACGTATGGATCGCAACCTGACAGCAGCCGTTATGGATCTCGGTTTAAGTACCATTTCATTGCCATGCACACCAGTTAAAAAACCTTCACCGTCACCTTCAACATCTATGGAAGCAACACGATCGCTTATATCACCAAGACCATCTCATACAGCTTTTGAATGATGCAATTGAAATGCTTTTGAAATGTAACACCATCTGTTGCAAAAGCCGCCGTAACGTCTTGTAATATTTTCTGTAGAGACAATAGCTGCCCTTTGACATCACCAATAGCGTCCACGTCTTTTAGCATCCCTCCAAGCCAGATTCGACCTTTGCCAAAAATGACAGGAGTACGTCAAAAAACCAACAAAGCTCGGGTCTCCACAGCGATTCTTACAAGCACACCTTATAAAAGTTTCTTAGAAGAAGAAATGAATAAAAAAAATGAGAAGATATGCAAGAAAAACAAACGCAACGACAACAAGAAAACAACTAAATTAAATTCTAAAATAACAAATACAAAAGTTTATTTAAAAGGAAAAGGAAAGGAAAATGTGACAAAAAATATTAAGGGACCAAAACCTAAAAAAAGGAGGTGTGAAATAAATGAATCATCTTCAGAAGATGAAGATGATGCAGAATGTTTATTCTGTAATGAGCTGTTGTTCAAATAATAATAGAGGTGAAGGATGGATCCAATGCTGTGTTTGCTTAAGATGGGGCCACGATGCTTGCGCTGGAGTTGATCCCGATGATGCTGACGAATTCACTTGTGATTTTTGTGCTGATAATCCCTTTGCTAGAGCTCGAAAACAATTAAAACTGTAAAACCTGGGACCATAGTCGTCATACTATTATTATAATGATCAAGACGGTAAATTATACTGGTAACTAAGAGAACTTTGTTAAAAAATACTTTACATTTTGAAGTAATTTAAGACTGTACTTACACTAGTTAATAAGAGAGAATATAGCACTATTGATTGAGATTATATTAAAACTGTTAAAGACGATGTTAATAGTTATAAGAGCTTTGATTACTTAAAATTCTATTTTGGAAAGACTATTAAGGCCGTAACGGCAGTTGATATTATTTGCTAAGACATAATTTTTTGTTATTTTTTTTTTATTTGAATATAATTTTTAAGGTTGTTATACTAATGATACTAGTTCTATCGAGTTGTACTTCAGAATGGTTATGCTATAGTAAAAATAATATAGATACGATAAAACTGGAGTTACTGATATAGAGGTTTACGAAAATTAAACAATATTATTTGTTTTTGATACTAAAACTGATTTTACAATAAGACTGTTCGAAACTTATACTTATTTTACTTTTATTTAACTAATGTTTCATTTCTTGCTTGAATTTTAAATGATGGGAGTAAAATGATCCCCGGATCTTTTTACCCGCACACTGGGGATCGTTTTGGACACAGGAGTGTACAAAATGATCACGTAATGATCATCAGACCTTTACGAAAATATTAATAAGAATTATTCCTTATAGCTTAAGCGACTCAACGCATACTCAATTTGTAGTTCGATTAAATAGCTTCTCATTTAATGTTTTAAGTTTATCTTAAAGTTGTAAACACTAGTTATAGAGCTGTTTTCCCTTAAGTGGATCATTTTGTACCACCTTCCCCTACGGTTTTGTCATGCGGTCTTGTAAAGACTTCAAAAAGCCTTCTTCTTTTCTCTTCTTATATAAAACACTAGTCCGTTCACAGTTGGAATACGCGGTGCCCATCTGGTGCCCGTATTTTGATAAATATAAGCAAGCAATAGAAATGGTTCAGAAAAAATTTCTTCGTGCCACGTACTACAAGTGCTTCCGAGCAAGGATTCCTTATGCAGATTTGCTAAAGCATTATAAAATATTAAGCTTGGATTCTAGACGTTCATTGATCATGGTTGTGATGCTTTACGGTATATGCAATAACAAATTTAATTGTACTGAGCTGTCGAATGGATTTTGTTACGTACCTAGTACCTAGAACTGTTATTCGGCGGGAGGTGCGCGCACCTCGACTATTCTACACTGCGCGATGTAGAACGAAGGCTGGGGTGCGAGCCCCTCTCCGCCGACTTTTAGAAACCTAAAACTCACATTTCATTGATTTTGATATTTTCGCGCTGTCGCAATCTAAATTTAAAAGCATGGTTTCACAATTTCTTGCAAGTCACCCTTAGGACGGATGCTCTTGTCATCCGCTTCCTTCGATTCTTCCGTATATAGTGTTTTTCTTCGAAATGTATCTATATATGTATACATATTTGTTTTTCTTTTCATTTAGCATACGTTCGTTATCTATCATACTCCGATGTCACTTCGAGGACAATGGTGTGGGTTATACGTTTTTTCGACTGTAATATAACTACCTTTTGTAAATGCTGTAATGTGTACCGTGAAATATGCCAACATTGCCCCTAAGGGAAACTTTGCCCAAAGAACAATTTATAACCATTTCTTTGATGTGCAAAAATATCTTAATATTCTGGCAACATTGATTGACTTTGGTGGAAAATAGGTTATATGTATGGCAATACTAACTATCGTGTTTGTTGCTAACTTCGGTAAGTAACTTGTTGGAACTCGTCGAGTGAGGAGCGTGTTTTTGCGGGCAAATTTTAGTGCACATTTCGAAGTAAATTCTGCGGGATGGCGAAAACACGAGTATGTAATGTAAGGTTCATTGCTCAGAGTCTTTTATAAATAAAGTTATGATGATGGGTAAAGTTATCTAGTAATGTTCCAACCTACGATTGACAACATTGCCCGCCATCAAAAAAAGCTTAGGGTTGGCACATTACGAAATCTTGTATTTTTTCCGTTTTTAATTTATGGCTACTGCTGAGATTATTTAATTTAAAACATAATCATATTAGGTATTTAAATAATAAAATTCAAAATTAACATTAGTTATTTGGTACATGCTCCACACTACCTTATAATTTGATTTCTTTTATTATTTTCATACTTGTCGATCCCGTAGCCTTGATGGTAGAAAGCCTGTCGCCGAAACACAGGATCGCGGGTTCGAATCCCGCCCAGCGCAAACATCCTTAATATGTGATGAGCATTGTGTTTTTCTTGTGTCTCGATGTTGTTTATGAGTATTTCTCAAAATACATGTACATCTTTGAAAAAAAAAGTGTGCTTTGAAACAGTCCAAAAGTTTTATATTTATAAATCATCACACAAAAAAACACACAATCAATTTTGTAGGATGAATATTGATCTTTAAGATAACGAAGAATTATAGCTATAATCATACTTATTATCAAATATTTTGATATTTTAAAAATAGCTTTTTTTTACCTTTCATACAAAAACCTGTTTGCCACTCTACCTTTTTCATGTGTTTTTGTTTCATAAAATGCGATACGTAACTAAATTATTGTAAATTTCTTTGTATCATCGTTCCACAGTAATCCCAGTTTCTGTATCAAATTGATTTTCTATGGGGTGTCATAGTGAATTGGCAATTTAAAGCAAAAAAACAAGATGAGTCGCTCTCATTTACTATTTAGTTATTACTCTTTAGTTACGATTTATTTCTACTTTCCCATGATTTCTGAACGATTCCGTATTTTTTTACACGGACAACACTAGCTTCACTCTGATTGGCTGTTGCTCTGACGTCTCCGCCATTACATCTATCGTGAAAATCAGTGATAACGTGTGTGTTTTGTGGGGTTACTTTTTCGAGATAGGAAGTAAAATCAGCGATTTTTCATAGAACGGTAAGTCTTCATTTACCCATTTTTTGTAATACGTGTGGTACGAATATTTAATAAGCTTTTACATTTGCTGTAACAGCTTTTATCAATAAAAATACTTTTTCTGACCTCATTTTGTCCAATATTTCGTAACGTTTTTTACGAATTTCGTTACGTTACGAAAAAGTACAACATAAAGCTGAGTGTATACTGTTATAACCTGACTAAGCATAGTAATATTCACTACTTAATTTATGAAATTAAAATATAAAGAGCGTCAATAACAAAGGATTGGATATAATTATCTGCTATGTAGAAGTGCCACCAGCAAAAAATTTTCAAATAATTTAAATTACGTTTTTATGTGATTTAACAACTTTTTACCCCTGATATTACTTACATGCTTCAAAAAGGAGGAAGCTCTCAATAGAACTTCCTCTTTTTTGAAGTCGGTTAAAAAGCCTCGTGACTTTGTTTCAATTCGCTTGAGAATAGAATTATACCGATTATTACAAATACTTAACTCTTGCTAATGACACTTCTGTAGAGATGTCCACTATACTTGTTGGTTTGACTTATCAAATTGGTTATTACTTACAACTGCATTACTTCCTTTGTTTTTTAAGGAATGCCGCCAAAAACCAATGCCGAAAGGCAAAAAGCTTACAGAGAACGACTCAAAAAGGATAAACCAAGTAAATATGAGGAAATCCGTGTCAAACATTTGAAAAAAGTTAAAGAAAATATCAAAAAGAAAAAAGAACTTCTTACAGAAGAAGAAAAACTAGAGCTACGAGCAAAGTGGAGACAAGCCAATGCTATAAGAGCTGAAAGAAAAAAAAAGGCATACTCTACGACAAAACAAAACAATACATTAGAAGTAAGAAAAAATGCTAAAAATAATAAAAAAATCCTAAAGGAGAGACTACAAAAGCTTACTGAAGAAAATACTCAATTAAAACGACGAAATAAGAATTTAAGACAGGCCTGTAATCGGATGAAAAAGCGAGTGGAAATTCTGAAAAAACGACTACCCCAACAAATTAGGCCTGATAATAATGCTATTTCCATTGAAACTCGTCAGTGCGACGACACACCGTTAACAAAATCGAATAGTTTTTTAGAAGAAACTTTACCAAATGTGTCCATGACGGAAAAAGAAAAGGTAAAAAAGAAGTTAATTTTGCTAAACACAATTACAGATTCTTTAAAAACAGAGTTTAAAAAAGCAGATACCAAAGAGAAGAAAGTACTAAAAAAAAGTTGCTACCAACGATATTGCAAATAAATACAAATTAAAAACAGCTATTTCTAATGTTCTTGGTCTGAAAGGAAGAATAAGAACAACGAAATCAATAAACGAAATGAAAAAGAAATTCAAGAAAGATATACAAGATTTCTTTGAAAGAGAAGATGTAAGTAGACCTAGTGCGGGAAAAAACGAGTGCATAACGAGAAACAAAGAAAAAGTGCAAAAGAGATATTTAATGGAACCAATATACAAGCTCTATAGAAAATACAGGTTAGAGGGTGGTAAAGCGTCTTTGCAAACTTTTTATCGTTTTCGACCGTTCTCCGTTGTGAAACCAAGACTTCAAGTTAGGAATACTTGTGCTTGCATAAAGCATAGTAATTTATCTTTCAATGCAATATCGTTGAAGAAGCTAGGTTTGCTTCAGACATCTGACATACACGAACTTATGAAAAATTTCACTTGCAGTAAATGTTTTAAATGCATGTACTCTGAGTGTTCTGAATGCAAAAATAAGAAACTAGCTGTTGATTTGACAATAAATGAAGACAGCCCTGTGGAGTGGCTTCAATGGAAAATAGGCACACACACTTATATTAAAATTGACAAAAAGAAATGCGTAGAAAAACAAACGAAAAAGTATTCAAAACAGGTAGTGAAAGGGACAGTGAAACCATTGATAAAAGAATTTCAAGATGATGCTCAAAACTTTGAAACTCACTACTACAATGTTCAACATCAGTACTTGGCGTGGAAAAAGTGTATTGAAAACCTTGATGAAGACGAAGCTGCATTGATTTGCGATTTTTCAGAAAACTTTTTGTGCAAGCAGTCTGAAGAAATTCAGGCGGTACACTTCGGAGGGTCTAGAAATCAAGTCACATTGCACACTTGCGTCCTTTACAGAAAAAATGTGAAACCCCAATCGATATGCTCCATATCCCCAAATAATGAACATGGTCCTGGAGCAATCTGGGCCCATTTGGATCCAATAATGAAACTGTGCCAACACTTTACCATTAAAAAGATTCATATATTTTCTGATAGCCCTGCAACTCAGTACCGCCAAAAACATATTTCTTTCTTGTTCCAATATAATATAAAAGAATACGGATTTGAATATGCAACTTGGAATTTTTTTGAAGCCTCTCACGGCAAAGGGCCAGCTGACGGGGTTGGTGGGGCATTAAAGCGCCAACTTGACAATCATATTTCACATGGCAATGACATAACTAACGCAAAAGATTTAATTTAATGGTTAACCAGTAAAGTAAAAATGTTTTATGTTAATGAAAACGACATTCAGAAGATGACCAAAAATATCCCTGAAAATATTATTCCTATAAAAGGAACAATGAAGCTGCATCAGATTGTAACGGATGGCAACACGACAATTAAATATAAATTGCTGATCTGCTTTGATTGCCAGAAAAACATCTGCTGTGATTGTTACTACACTAAAGAACATGAACTTCTATCCAACACCCTATCAGAACCAAAAGCATCATGCAGTAACAAACCGCAAGCCTTGATAAAACAAAAACCAGCCGCGAAAAGATTCAAAAGAATAAATAGTTCTACTACGACGGAGAGTGATGCCATTATAAGTTGTCATAGTGATTCAGATCTGATAGATGCGGATTTTTGGAGTGAGGACAATGATTTACCTAGTATAGAGGACAGAGAGAGTAATCAAGACTTAGAGGTGAATGTCCATTTGAGAGCAAATATAAAAGAGATTTATTTATGATTTTTGACGTATTTTAGGGTCAAACACAAATAAAAAAACTAAGAAATACCTTTCAAAATCATTAAAAAAACTATTATTTTTAAATACACTTTAATGTCATGTTTTTAATTTTCAGGACACATCAAAGGAGGAAAATGTTATACGACAACCCCCAGAACAAGTAACATTGTTATCTTCGTCAAGATTTATGTCTGCAAACCATGCTTTCTATGATACTGTAGTAAAATGCCTCAAGGCAGACGAAACACAACAAGGCAAAAAAAACTTTAAGAATAAAGGAAAAGGAACAGGGAAGAAAACAGCAAAGCAACAAAAAGATATGGAAGAAGACAAATATCCAATTGATATAATGAATGTATTAAAACAAATAGGTGAAACAGACAAACCAAGTAAAGAAATAAAAAGTCACGAGGAAGAAGGATCAACAACTGATATCAATCCAAAGCCAATAATTCTAGAGAATTTAATAAGTGACGAAGCTTTAACTACGGATGAAAAATATATGAGTGATGCAATGTCATTTAATGAACCGGAGTTTAATTTCAATAATTTGGACAATGTAGATGTTATAATACAAAATAATAATGCAACAAAAAATAACACTGAACATGAAAATGTACCAATTGAAGGCACTCACAAAGTCAAAGGCGAAACATATGGACTGACTATTCTTAACGACGAAATACTGGAAAATATACACACAAAAAAGAAAGTGGTTTATAAAGGACTTAAACCTCTATCGCTAAATAATTATCTTCACGCGCCAAAGCGATGTGATCCAAAGATTAAAAAACGGATTGTCAAACCAAATGTGTTTCGGAAAGAATTCAATTATTATAAAGATAAGGAAGAAATTTATAAAGCGCTAATGGATAGTGATTCTAATTAATTTTTGTATGTTTAAAATAACGTCAGGTATCGATTTTTAAAAGATTTGGAAAAAAATAATTTGATTAAAATAGTATGAATGATTACTCCCTTATTTTATTTCTAACCCCTTAAGTATTTGGGTACATACTTACAAATATTTCGGATTGAATAAATGAAGAGTATTCACAATATTTCGCCAATGTGTAACAAGCCTTATGGTTACTATTTAGTTACATCTAAGGACTATTTCGTAACAATATTTCGTTACTACCGTTTCGTTACGTACATTTATTTTGAGAAATACTCTTATCTATATAAGTATCTATACAAGGTGTAATATAATTAACGCAAGACTTCATAAACCCCAATTAGAGTATTGTGTTAAAAGCATAATACAATGACTAAACTTCTTTTTTAAAGCTAACTATTATTATTTAGCGGGACTGTCTGAACAGGTTACCGTGGCCCTGTAACGCAAAGGGTAACTTTTAGTCAGTAAGAGTCTAGACAGATTAGATGATTTTACTACCCTAAAAATGTTTAATTTTTTTGGCTCAATTGGCGGTCAATATGACAAAGTACATATTTTTTGGAAATAATACCCTCAGGTTGTAAGGGACATCGACGCACAAACGGATACCATGGGTCCAGGGCATGATTCTGGGCCTTGGAATTTTTCTTCGGCTTTTTCCTGATTTTTTCGTTCTTTATTTTCACTTTAGGCTGTTCATAATCGTCATTCTTAAAGTAGTGAACTAATTATTCACTACTTTCACTAAAAAGAGTGTGATGCCTAGTAGCTCAATAACCCGTGCCTATGAGTGTGTAGCGTATCAAAGGCGCCGCCAAACATACCTGCCGTCATAAGAAAAATGTTTTTTGTTGACAGTTGCATGGTTTGTTTCAGAAAAATAAACATAAATCTCGAATTCGACAGAGGAAGTCAAGACGAATAATTGGATCCAGGGTATACAAAAACTACACTGACGAAATGTTAAAACTTGCATGCGAATCAGTAGAATCAGGCCAAATTTCTTCACGAGATGCTGAACGGCAACTTGGTATCCCAAGACGCACAATATTAAATAAAATAAAAAACAAACATTTAAAGTCAGTGGGTCATCCTACTGTTTTATCCGCTGCAGAAGAAAACCAAATTGTAAAAGTTTTACAAGCTTCTAGCGATTTTGGCTCCCTGCTTACTAAAGTGGATCTAAAACTTGTAGTCCATGAATACCTAAAGAAAAATTCTCGAGATCATATGTTCAAGAATCAGATTCCCGGTGATGCATGGGTCCAGGGCTTTTTGGCGAGAAATGCTGACAAATTGACGATGAGAACCACTCAGAATATTTCAAAGGCGAGAGCTGAAAAGGGACCTCAAGAAATAGCTGAATATTTTGACAATTTAAGCATAACATTAAAGGACATACCAGCAGAAAATATAGTCAACTTTGATGAAACCAACCTGTCGGATGATCCAGGTTCTTCAAAGTGCATTTTTCGGAGGGGAGTAAAGTATCCTGAAAGAATTGCGAATTCCACTAAAGGAAATAAGGTAAGTCGGGGTAACATCGTAAAAGGGTAAAGTACGAAAATTCTCATTTACCTGAGATTTAGGCAAATAATTTTACTTATGGCAACCTAGCGGCGAAGGACAACTCATGCCGTCCCCCACCTCAGTCTGCCTAGAGCGCTCTAACTGTATGGTTGTGTGCGAAATGCATTTTTTGCCAACTGTCATTTTCGACGAAGTTTTGAAGATTTTCGATCTTTACCCATCATCTATGACTTTCCTCTCAGGTGAGATATTTATATGTTTTATACTTGTAATTGTTTATTATTACGTTATTAGTGATAACAAAGCAGTAGATAGATCGTAAATAGTGCCATTTCGGACATTTTTGTATTTTCGATCTTCACCAATTGTTTTGATAAGAGGTTTGTTCGGAATACTATTCATTCGATCTTGCCCCGTTTCAAAAGCTCATACAATAGGCAGGGGTTCTCAACTTGGGTCATATTATATCGTTTTAAGTTTGTCATAACAAATTAAAATGCTAAAACATGAATATTGTTGAGGTATATTTCTGTTTATGTAATATTAAAAGGACTGTGCATATTTTAGGAAGTAATCAGGTTCATAGAAAAGTCGTTTTGTGTGCAATACAGATTTTCCTTTTTAAGATGATAATGATGATGATGAATGATTATATTCCTTGGGGAAAGTGGTGTAGTTCTTACACATATGACCAATTCCTAAATATGCTCTTTTCTTTAGAATGTCCGGAATTTCATTTTTGTTTTTTTACTTAAGAGCCCTCTTACAGTCCACTAGCGCCGCCAATCGAAAAAATGTCATAACTCGTAAATAGAATAAAAAGTACAAAATATGTTCTATTATTACTGTGGAAAAGGCAATAACGTAATTTTATAACACATTCTCAACAATTGAAATATAGCTGTTTAGGTAAATCGTGCATTCAAAACATAAACGGCCGTTTTTGTTACAAATGCACGATTTAGCTAAACAGCTATATTTCAAGTGTTGAGAATGTGTTATAAAATTACGTTATTGCCTTTTCCACAGTAATAATAGAACATATTTTGTACTTTTTATTCTATTTACGAGTTATGACATTTTTTCGATTGGCGGCGCTAGTGGACTGTAAGAGGGCTCTTAATGGTTTACATGTGTACATTTAGTTGACTTTGGCTTTTTTAAATATTGGTTACAGATTAATCATGCCACGAAAGTATTATAGAAAATCGCTTCGTGCCACCAATTACACTCAGGAAGATTTAAATGCTGCCTTAGAAAGCATAGCAAAAGGGGAAAGAAGCCAATATGCTGCTGCAAAACATTACAGAATACCAGTATCGACACTCAATGACAGGATTAAGGGTAAAACTAGAATAAAAAGCCAAACCCTGGGTAGACCAACCGCCATTCCTAACGAAATAGAAGTCAGATTAGCCAATGCTCTCATAATACTGGAAAAATGGGGTTTTGATCTCTCCAGGGTTGAAATAATAAACCTCGTCGAAGAATTCATCAAACTGAATGAAATCGCTAAACCGTTTAGGAATGGTAGGCCGGGATCGGACTGGCTGTATAATTTTCGCAAACGCCATGGCCTTTCTATAAAAAAACCACAGCCTATAGAACATGTCAGACGCCAAATGACGGATCCTTTTATCATTGAAGAATATTTTAATTTACTAGAAAAGGTATTGCTGGACCTTGATTTAGTAAACAGACCTAGCCAAGTATGGAACCTACATAGATGAAACATCGGTCTCTCTTGATCCATCAAAGACTAAAGTAGTTGGCAAAATCGGAAAAGCTTCCTCACGCACCACATTTGGCACAGGAAAAGAGAATATAACAGTATTGACTGCAGTTAATGCTAATGGAGCAAAATTAACGCCACTCATTGTTTTTAAAGGTAAATATGTTTGGAATCAGTGGATAGCGGACGTAAAAAATGAATACGGGTTTGAATTAGCATATGCTGCTAGTAAAAGAGGTTGGATGGAAACGGACATATTTCGTAATTATATGGAAAAAGTCTTCATTCCCAATCTCGGAGACGAAAGACCTGTATTACTGATTTATGATGGCCACGGAAGCCATGTCGATATTTCTGTCGTAGAATTAGCTACTCGTAATGGTGTTACTATTTTAAAATTGCCACCTCACACTTCACATTTGCTACAACCCCTTGACGTCTGCGTCTTCAAATCATTTAAAACACGATGGGATGCTAAGTTGGTTGACTGGCAACGACATAATGTGGGTGTTAAATTACCCAAAAAAGAATTTTCGAAACTATTTGCAAAAATATGGCACGAAATTAATCCCGAAATTATACGTAATGGTTTTAAGAAGGCAGGAATTATTCCTTTCAATCGTAATTCGATTCCTGTTGAAAAGTACGATCCCAGATCTTATAGCAGATGGCTTAAAAGCAAATCTGAAAACGAAAGTATTGCTTCTCATGCAATTATGGCGACAAAAACTGTCAAGAGCCTTAATAACTTATGTGTTGATGTTATCAATTTGTATTTAAATCAAACTGTTATAACACACGTGTCTATACCAAATGACACGCAATCTTCCAATACAATGAACAACTGCTCATTTATACATAGTGATATACCGGAAAGCTATCAAGAGGAAGAAACTGTTACTAAAGAGCCCGAAGTGTTAACAAAAAATATGTCAAACAAAATAATTATACTCTCTGACATAATGATTAAACCTGGTACTTCAAATGTCCATTATTTGACCAGACTTTCCAAAAACGATAATGAAAACACTACTTTTGCTGCTTTAAATAGTTGTGACCTGCCAGAATGTCTGCAAACACCACAAGTAACTAATTCTGATACTTTTAATAACTCCCCTAATAATTCGAAAAAAACAGTTAATTATGAACACACGTTTGAAAATTTACTTTTAGAAAGAATACGACAGACCAGACCCGAAAACAATAACACCAAGAGAAAGCTCTTGGTGCTGAAATTATTACACAGAAATGTTTAGAAAACTATAATACACAACAAACGACAAAACTAAAAAATACCAAAGAAAAGAAAAAAATGAAAGTAGAAAACGAAAAACAAGATGAAACTGTTGCTAAACCTAAAATAAATAATAAAAAAAATAAGAAGGAACAAACTGATAATAAATCAAAGAAAAATAAGAAAAGAAAAATTGAAGCTGACAATAAAGAAAAGAATAGACAAAAAGGGGAACTCTGTGACAGTGATTCGAGTTTATCTTCTTTATTTGAATTAGCTGATTCAGACGAAATAGATTATGAAGAATATGTAGCTGAACTTTTAATCGAAGAAAGAGACAAAGAAAATGATGAGCCCAATGAGTCGATGGGACTACATGATATTGCATATTTTACTAAACAGGATGAATTAAAAGAAAATGACTGGATAGTAGCCCGTTTCGCCACAAAAAAAAGCTTAAAACATTTTGTTGGCAGAGTATTACTGATTGACAAGACGATACCTACCGTCAAGTTTTTACGTAAAGTTAAGGATAGTAAATATGAAGAAGGAACAGTGTTCACTTACCCAATAATTGACGACATTTGTACCATAAAACATAGTGATGACATAGTGTCAATATTGCCAGAGCCACAGATTTTAAGACGGGGTCAAATAATATTTGACGTCAATTTCAATAAATTTAACATACAATGATAATTAAAGAATAAATAGTAATATGATTATTTATTTTTAATTATCATTGTAAGCTTGCACAAAAATGATTGTGCTAATTTAAGGTGGTAGCTCAAGGGTAGCACGCAAAATTCAAATTTTCTAAGTTTTTTGTAATTTGCCGGTCAGTGTCAGTCTATATATTAACCAAAATATGTCTCGCGGTCGTAACACGTATACATTTATATGATTATAATACTAGGATCTTCAATACAACCTTCTAAACTCAATGATAGTCCAAATCATGATATATTCAGGAAATGGACTATCATTTGTTTTAACAACTTAGGGGGTTGTTTTAATGATTTTAATTCTACAAATGCATACATGTTATGTCCGCGAATCATATTTTTGTTAATATATAGACTGACACTGACCGGCAAATTAGAAAAAAACTGAAAATTTGAATTTCGTGGGCTACCCTGGCGCTACCAGCTTAATTTGAACTAACTAAAATTAATTAGGAGGATTACTATCTTTACCAACCCATGGCGTTAGAAAAGGATGCCTTGAAACTGTCAAACTATATTATTGTTACGAGCTTGGGGTTCGTGACAATAAAAACAGCCGATTAAATAACCAAAATGACACTTTAATTTAAAAACACTAATTACAACTTTTAAACTCACTAATTATTAAACACAAGTTCACCACTGATCACTTTATTCGCACTTGAAGATCGCTTCCGAAGTATTCGCTTGTATCGCTAATCCAATACTGACTCGGCCGCGGAATACGCGCTCCTTTTATAGGTCAGTTTATTCTAGAAACTTCCATTCTCGAAACATCTGGAAAGTACTCGTAACTACCGCTGCCGACTGACCAGATACCGAGAAGTGTAGAATGTTCTGGCAAAGAAATGTCTAGAAGGTACTTGACTCTACTAGTTCTGCCACTCGATACTAGATGGCGCTAGTAGTAACTTAATGTACCCGACATTAAATCTGGCGTGTAACACTGCCCCCTCCTAAGACATGCTCGTCCCGAGCATTATCGGTCCCATAATAACGCGCCAGTCGATCCACATGGACGATCTTAGGAGCACTTCTTGTACCTTTCTGTATACGGTAGGTCACGTCGTTAATTTTTGTCACAATCCGGTACGGCCCGTCCCATTTAGCTTGAAGCTTAGGAGATTTCCCTTTACTGCGAACTGGATTGTGCAACCACACTAGTGAACCTTCGTCGAACCCTTTATTGTTCATTTTACGGTCATAACGGGTTTTCATCTTTTCAGACATTTGCTGGCCCGATTGTCTGACGTGCTCATAAATGTCATTCATTTTGTTCCGCAAGTCATTCGCATAATCGGTTATATTGCGTGGGGCATCAGGTGGTATTCCGGTGATCAGATCTGCAGGCAGCCGCAATTCTCTTCCGAAGTTGGCGAAGGCTGGTGTCACCGATGTACTTTCGTGAACAGCACTTCGGTATGACAGCAAAAACGGTTGTATATGCTTGTCCCAATCGCGTTGCCGGTTTTCCACGACTTTTGCCAGGTATCTCTCCAATGTCTGATTAAATCGTTCCACCATTCCATCCGATTGTGGGTGGTAAGAAGTTGTTCTCGTTTTATGAGTACCCATAACTCGACAAGTTTCCTGGAATATTTGGGACTCAAAATTCCTTCCTTGATCGCTGTGAATCTCCAAGGGTACTCCAAAACGACAGAAGACTTCATGAACTAGTTTATCTGCAACTGTTGAGGCTTCTTGATTTGGAATGGCGAAGACTTCCGGCCACTTAGTGAAGTAATCCATTACAACCATGAAATACTTGTTACCACTTTCACTTTCCGGAAAAGGTCCCGCAACATCTAGGGCTATCCTTTCCCATGGTGCACCGACGTTGTACAATTTTAATGCACCTCTACTGCGAGTCTGAGGTCCTTTTACAGCCGCACAACTTGTACATTTGCGACACCAGTCCTCGACATCGACACGACAGTGGACCCAGTAAAACCGTTCTCTTATCTTCAGTAGAGTCCGTTTTACTCCCATATGGCCTCCTGAAGAACCATTATGGTACAGCTGTAGGACATTCGGTACTTTTGCTTTAGGGACAACCATTTGCAAATGACAGCTGTCTCCTCGAGCATTTTCCCATTTACGGCACAGGACTCCATCCTGAATCACTAAGCTGTCCCATTGGGCCCAATAACTTTTTGTGATCGAACTCATCGCTGAGACGTCACTCCACGTGGGCTTAGGAGCACTGGCCTTCATCCACTCCAGAATCGGCTTGATGTCCGAATCTTCCTGCTGTGCACATTGTAGGCTTTCCTTCCACTCGCTGCTGAGGTCTGTCTTGAGCATCCTCACAGGTACGACTTCTTTACCCTCTTGCCTAGTACAATGCTTGCAGTCTTCAGGGCAAGGTCTTCTTGACAATGCGTCGGCGTTGCCATGAGATCTTCCGCTGCGATGTTCAATCACAAAGTCGTATTCCTGCAGTAGTTCAATCCATCTCGCAACTTGTCCTTCTGGATTTTTGAACTGCAATAGCCATTTGAGTGCAGCATGGTCTGTACGTAAATGGAATTTCCGTCCCAGCAGATATTTGCTAAAATGCTGCAATGACTTTACCACAGCTAGCAATTCCCGTCTCGTGACACAATAGTTCCTTTCTGGTTTCGACAATGACTTGCTGAAGTAGGCTATCACAACCTCTTGATCGCCATTCCGTTGAGATAGCACACCGCCAAGTCCGATATCACTAGCGTCTGTGTCAACTATAAATTCCTTGTTCGCGTCAGGATACCCCAAAATAGGTGTTCTGCACAGACGTTTCTTTAGCTCCTGGAATGCGACGTCGCAACTTTCATCCCAGCAGAAATGTCGCTTCTCCTCGGTTAGTTTGTGGAGGGGCTTGGCTATGTCCGCAAAGTTCTTGACGAATCGCCGATAATAGGAGCACAAACCCAAAAATGCTCTGACCTGCGTCTTGTCTTTTGGAATTGGCCAATCTTTAACAGCGGCGATTTTCTCTGGATCCGTGCGGATGCCTTCTTCCGACACAACATATCCCAAAAAGCTGACTTGACGTTTGAAAAGTGAACACTTCTTTGGACTCAACTTGAGATTTGCACTCTGGATCTTCATGAGCACGCGTTCCAGGTTTTGAAGATGTTCTTCAAACGTACGGCCTACAATGATGATGTCGTCCAAGTAGACCAAACAGGCATCGCCAATTAACCCGGTTAGTACAAGTTCCATCAATCTTTCAAACGTTGCCGGAGCGTTGCATAATCCAAACGGCATAACATTAAATTGCCACAGGCCCTTTCCCGTCGAGAATGCAGTTTTCTCCTTGTCCTTAGGGTCGATTTCAACTTGCCAGTAACCACTTTTTAGGTCTAGCGTGCTAAACCATTTCACTCCAGTAAGCATGTCCAGCGTGTCATCAATTCTTGGCAAAGGATAGCTGTCCTTCTTCGTGACGTCGTTTAGACGACGATAGTCAACACAAAACCGCATGCTGCCATCCTTCTTTCTTACCAGCACAACTGGTGAACACCATGGACTGGATGAAGGTTCTATAACACCATCCTTCACCATTCCTTCAATCATGGTTTCCACTTCCTTTTCACGTGCTACCGGCAATCTCCTTGGGCGCTGACGGATAGGCAATTCTTCTCCTGTGTTTATTTTGTGTTGAACTAAGCCAGTCTTTCCGATGTCACCATCGTTTGAAGAGAAAACACTGGCGTACTTCTGTAACATCTTCTTTGCCTTGACCAGTTCATTTTGAGACAGAGCGCTGAGACAGTCGTCTAAAAGTGTGGTCACTTTCGTTTGTGCGTCCTTGCTGAGGGTCCCGGTCGAAAGATATTGGCATCGACGCAACCAATCCACTTCCTCGCAAGTACCAATCAGAGTGCCTTTTTCTATCATCTGTTCCTTATCACTAAGGTTCAGCACACGTACCCCTGAAATGTCGGTGGCTCTGACCAAAGTTCGTGCCACTTTCCATGGAAGGTCATTGTCTACCTTTTCCACGAGTACACAACGATGATTCTGCCCAGGATTCCGAGGAAGACTAACCGGCACAATCGTTTCCGATCTCGGAGGAAGAACAATCTTCTTTAGGCTGTACACATTTCCTGGTAACGCCCCTTCCATGAAAAGTTCTTCTTGTCCACATTTCATAACTCCTTGATTAACGTCGATCTCACAACAATTCTTCCTCATAAAGTCTAAGCCCAGGATGCAATCGTCCATTATATCAGCCACGACAACATTATGCAGGTAGATTCCGTTGCCTAGCTTCAACTCCATCTCTCTCTCTCTCCTCGGACGGGTATACCTGACCAGTGGCTGTTACCAAATTTATGCGGTCTCGGTTGAGTACGGAGTCCCCAAGGAACCGACTTACAAGTTGGGAACTGACGACCGTGCGAGAAGCTCCAGTGTCTATAGTCAGCTTACAAGGCATTCCGTTGACCTCGCCTTTGATGATTAGGCTATTCCCGTCATGGGTTTGTGAGATCGAAATCCTTGGGGCTCTTTGAACATCAGCCAGCACCCGCCCCGCAGTCCTGGCTTTCACTCGTTTCCCTGCTGTTGCTGGGCGGTGCTGTTAGCAGCCCTACCCTCTGGAGATTGGCTACCTTCCCTTTCTGCAGTCCGCTTAGGGCAACTGGATCGAAGGTGGCCCCTTTCCCCACAGCCGTAGCACCTAGGGCTGTATCCTTTTAAACGGTCGCGAACTGTAGGCGCTGCAACCTCCCTGATGCGATGGGAACGATGATCCTGTCGCACAGCTTCCACCTCCAGTGCATGAGCCAAGGCGTCCTTAAGCGTCCCGTGGTGCCCGAGCCTTACAGCAGCTCTAACTTCAAGGTCGCGGATTCCGTCAATGAATGCCTGCACCAGATTCCCTTGAATGAGTGCGGGTAAAGACTGGTATGCTTTACGAACCAGTTTCTCGACTTCAAGGGCCCACTGCTGCAGGTTTTCACCGCTGCGTTGCACGCGATCCTTGAGCTGCGCCCGAAACACGTGTTCCAGATGAGCGTCGCCATATCTAGCTTCCAACGCCTCAAGGAGCTGCTCATAAGTCACTTCCTTATCGAGAGCTTCCAGGACAGTTAAGGCCTGGTCGCGCAGGCCTAGGGTGAGAGCAGTCATGGCCTGATTTTTACTCCACCCATTCGCCTTCATAACAGCCTCAAACTGTCTTCTGTAGGCTGACCAGGAAGATGTCCCATCGAACGGCGGCACTTTGAATCCACGTAGCGAAGGTGTAGTAGCTACTGACACTGCCACCCCATCTCCAACTTTTAGGTTGTCCATTGTTTTTTTCATTTCAGCAATCTGGGTTTCAGCTTCTATCAGCCGGTTCTCGTGCTGAACTACCTTATCTTGTACGACTTTAATTTCTTTACCGAAAGTGGCGTGCAGATCCTTCATGAGGAACGTCTGTTCTTCTTGGCGGCGCATCTGCTCCTCCTTGTCACGCTGCAGCTGTTCTTCCAACCGACGGGCCTGTTCCTCCTGCCGGCGAGCCTGTTCCTCCTGCCGGCGAGCCTGCTCCTCCTGCCAGCCTGTTCCTCTTTGTCACGCTGCAGCTGTTCTTCCAACCGGCGGGCCTGCTCCTCCTGACGGCGGGCCTGTTCCTGCAGCAACAGCATCAGAGCAGCAAAGTCTGGTGCTGCAGATGCTGGAGCTCCTGTGGACGGACCGGCCTCCATAATCGGCAGCTGGCCCTCCGACGTCTGCGGCGTTGTACCTCCAAAACGCCTCTGGTCCGTCTCCTGCTGACGTTGACTCCGGGTACGGATACCCTCCGTGTCGTCCTTTGGTAGAATCGGCATGGTTTAAATATCCACTCTTCTGACACCAATTGTTACGAGCTTGGGGTTCGTGACAATAAAAACAGCCGATTAAATAACCAAAATGACACTTTAATTTAAAAACACTAATTACAACTTTTAAACTCACTAATTATTAAACACAAGTTCACCACTGATCACTTTATTCGCACTTGAAGATCGCTTCCGAAGTATTCGCTTGTATCGCTAATCCAATACTGACTCGGCCGCGGAATACGCGCTCCTTTTATAGGTCAGTTTATTCTAGAAACTTCCATTCTCGAAACATCTGGAAAGTACTCGTAACTACCGCTGCCGACTGACCAGATACCGAGAAGTGTAGAATGTTCTGGCAAAGAAATGTCTAGAAGGTACTTGACTCTACTAGTTCTGCCACTCGATACTAGATGGCGCTAGTAGTAACTTAATGTACCCGACATTAAATCTGGCGTGTAACATTATTATATTTTGATTTGTACGAATCTCGGTGTATTTTTAGTCGACATGTTGTGTCTACTTGTAGTATGAAAATTGAATAAAAGTAACAGCTTTAGGTTTAGATAGCAATTCTCTATGATTTTTAGTTGGCGCTAACCAGAATAAACCCAATTGTGTCTTTCTAATGTTTTATTTGTAATTTGCTTTGTTCCATTGATTGTTATCGTACTCGTAGCTGTTATTATAAGATGCTAAATGAGTAATAAGCTATGAAAAATCTCGTTATAATTTTTGATATAAGTAGTACCTAGTGCCTGAATGACAGGTTTTGTGGTGTGTTCAGAATAAGACTGATTTAAGTATAACATTTTTAGTTCTCTTTAACATTGTTTTTATTTTTAATACCAAACAAAAACGTTTGCTTGTTCCTTTTGATTGTTACGTTATTAACATGAGCCGTTTATAATATTTTTGTAATGTCGTATCTTTGTGTAAGTGTATTGTGCAATTATTGTTTGATTGTTAAAAATATAATAATAATAATAATAATAATTTATTTATTTCTTACCACAAATAACAGAGAAAGTAGTTCAATAGTCTACAGACACAATTTTATAAATAATTTGTGGAAGACTGGTGCCTAAACTAAGTTTGTTACAAAACCTGTATGTCAGGTCACCAGGCCCCCTAAACAAAGTTCCACATTATTATTGATGTACTGGAGACGATCAGATTCGCATATAATATTCAAATAAAAATCTCATACATAATAATATTACAATATTGATTAGATCATAATTTGATTAACAAAAATAAAAATATAATGATTTAGTTAGGATACATGCAAGGGTGGATATATGTCAATGAATGTGGTATGTGGGCGAGTGTGTGTGGTGTGTGGGCGAGTGTGTGTGGTGTGTGGGCGAGTGTGTGATGTGGAGTGAGTGCGTTTGGTGTGGGGTATTTTTGTGTGCGTTGTAAAGGGAACAGTATGTTAGGTTATGGTTTTGAATAGATCTTCAATTTGGGTATAATCTAAGGTGATAAGCCAGTCAGTTATATATTTTTTTAAAGTTGTTTTGTTTAGGGCATGTATAGAGAGTAAATCATTTAGTCTGTTGTATAGAAATGGGCCAAGAAAAGAAAAGAAATTACGGGCAAATTTGGTTTTTACTGATTTAGATTGGCATACAATCCTTCTTCTGCTTCTCTTGTCGGTCTTTTGATGGGTATTTATAAAAGGAATAAGAGATCGTTGTTTCAAAACTACATGGAGAATAAAAAGCTGCCGAATTGAGAGGACTTTAGCGGACTTATAAACTTCCACAGTGGGATGACGGAAAGGAAGGAATAGTGCAACTTTAAGGATTGCCCTTTGAGCCCTTTCAAGTGCTAAAAGGTTTGTTTTGAACGTTCCACCCCATGAAGTGATGCAATAAGTCAGGAGAGATTGGCACAATGCACAGTAAACAGATAGAAGTTGCTTGGGGTTAAGGATAGACCGAAGATTTTTAACCACAAAGATAAATTTCCGTATTCTGCTAGTGAGACAATTTATATGTGCGGCAAAGTTTAATTTAGAATCCAAGGTGACCCCCAAATACTTAATATTCTCGACTTTCTGCAATTTGTAACAAGAACAATCACTGTTATGAGGGGATGAGCAGGTGTGAGCGAGAATGGAGAAAGGTTGGAGTGATGATTGTGGGCTGTTTCTTAAAGAAAAGGCTATATATTTGGTTTTATTGAAATTTAAGGTGAGTATGTTAGTTTTCAGCCAATCATTTATAGTATTAAACCCGACTTGGGCGCAGTTATATACTTCTTCCCAGGAGTCCGCACTGAAAAGAAGCACAGTGTCATCCGCAAAAGTAATAATGCGTCCATTTTGAAGAGAGAGATTGCAGAGGTCGTTAATATACACCAGAAATAACGTGGGTCCGAGGATGCTTCCCTGGGGAACTCCAAACACTACGGGAAGAGTGTCGCTGAAGTGGTTATCAATTTTAACAAATTGCGTGCGATTAGTAAGGTAATCTTTGAAAAGTGACAACTGATTTCCTCGTATGCCGAGGTTTTCAAGCTTACGTAGCAAGATAGGGACCGACACTGTATCAAAGGCTTTAGCTAGGTCTAAAAAGATGGCCAATGACTTCTTCTTATCATCCATGTTAGAAACAATAAAGTCAGTCAGCTCATGCACCGCCATGGCCGTCGATTTCTCCGCACGAAAACCGAACTGGAACTGGGACAGGAAGTTATTTGATTCTAGGTATTTCACCAACCTTTTGTTCAGTAGTCGTTCCAGTATTTTTGATAAGGCAGGCAGAATTGCTATTGGTCTATAATTATTAACACAGTGTCGGTCCCCACTCTTGTAAATGGGATGGATAAGTGCTTTTTTAAACGCAAGTGGAAAGGTACCAGACTCTATCGCCAAGTTGCAGACATGTGTAATGGATGGTAGTAAAAGATTCTTATGTGCAATGAGAAAGTTTGAAGAAATATTGTCGCAGCCCACGGCACAGTCGCGCTTGAGAGAGGAAATGATATCCGCTACCTCATCTTCGTCAGTGGGCAGGATAACCATCGAATGGGAAAAGTTAGGTTGGTGGGTAGTGGGGGGGCAATCATGACCCTGCCGTTGGGCGGCTATTTTACTTGCTAATGATGAGCCAATATTGGCAAAAAAGTGGTTTATTTTATTTAAGGAATGAACTGGTGGATCCTGCGGGCTTATTAACTCAGTTGGTGATGTCTTGGGTCTTGATCTATTTGAGACTTTATTTATTACCTTCCAGAGGCGGCGGTTGTCCTTACCCGCCTTTTTCACTTCATTTCTTTCAAATTCCCTTTTAACTTTTTTTAAAATTTTGTTGCAAAAGTTTCGATACCTTTTGTATGTTGTCCTTAGTATTAGATTGTCAGGATGTTTTTTTGTTTTTTTATTTAGATTGTCTCTGTTTTTTATACATCTCAGGAGACCTGGGGTTATCCAGTATAAATTATCCAATATAATTTGTATTGACAAATTTTGTTTCCATTTATTTCCTAGTTATGATAACTACTACGTCAACATTCAAACGTAGATCATCGACAAGGGACAATGGATAGTAATGTACTTACACAACTATTATGATATTAAAACAGTTGAGAACCTCTGTCTGAATTTGGTAGAAGTGGGGAAAGACCGGAATATGAAATTCATTATTTTACAATATTTCACACTTCTTTTTACTTTAAAATACTTCGATGAAGAAACACGTATACATTTACATGCTTTACACAATTCGTCAGTGAATCCAGGGATCTAAAACGAAAATTTTAAAAAATACCACCAATTGTCGGTCTTCCCCCCTACATTACGATCTTTACCCGTTTTCATTATTTTCGTTTGTGTGTATATTTTTAATAATATTTATATTAATATATAAGAATAATGATTCTCAGCCTGGTGTAAAGTAAAGTACAATCTGTTGGCTCTATTGAAAGTTTTCTAATTTGCTGCTACATTATGTGTTTCGGATCCATATAGATGCTTAAAAAAGATATACCTCATCTCATCAAAATCTCGTTCGATGTTGCCCCGATCCACCTTATATCACTTATGTTTACAGCCACCGCAAGCGGTGAATGTCTCCCCTTATATGTTGTGTACAAATCAACAAATATTTACTTAGAATGGATTAGTGGAGGACCCCCAGATACCAGATATAACTGCACTAAATCTGGGTGGTTTGACAGTGCCATGTTTGAAAATTACTTTGAAACCATAATAGTCCCATGGGCGCAAAAAAATTCAGGGACTAAAGTGGTAATTTGTGACAACTTGTCTAGTCATTTAAGCGTTAAAGTTGTAGAGTTATGCGAGCAAAATAACATCAAATTTGTTTTTATCCCTCCAAGATCAACACACCTCACCCAGCCGCTAGACGTGTCATTTTTTGGGCCTTTGAAGAAATCTTGGCGTAAAATTTTGTACCAATATAAACTCCGTAATCCAAACCAAACAACATTGAACAAGAAACACTTTCCGAAATTACTTCGTGAATTAATTGAAGCAATTCAAATGAGGGAGACAAAAAGCATTAAAAGTGGATTTAAAGCATCAGGAGTATTTCCGTTTAATCCCCAAGAAGTTCTAAAGAAGATCCCTGAAATGCAAGAAGAAATTGTATCATATGGAATCGACCAAGCATTGGTAGACTATTTAAAGGAAACTAGAGCGCCAAAGCCAATGCTAGTCAAAAGAAATAAAAAAATTAATTGCGAGGCCGGCAAATCGGTGACGGTTTCCGATTTATGTGTTGATTCTTGCAAAAATAAAGCAAAAAAGAAATCTTTTACAGGGGCAAAAAGACAAAGAAAAACTAAAGACTCTTCATTTTTAAATGAAGCAACTGGCCTCTTTGTATCTAAAACTGGTCTAGATTCAAATGAGGATATCAACGAGGATCAAGAAGGCTATTTGGATTTGGAAGGATATTTTGCTATCTCCCAAAATCAAGATATTACTTACAATATCATCAACGGGGATCAAGAGAGCTATTTGGATTGGGAAGTGGATTTTGCTATCTCCCAGCATACAGATATTTCTTCTCCTCGAAGTCTCAGCAAGCTTTGCATCACTGTAATTAACTCCTGCTTCGGTCAATCAGTACAAAGCGAAAAAACATCACCGACGCTTGCAGATCTTTCACCTTCAAAGTCATTCACAAAAGGATCATTGCAAAGGGATCCTGTCAAAGAAAAGAAAATAACTATACTCTCGGATGTTATCATTAAAGCAGGGCCTTCAAATGTTTGTGTTTCGAAAGAAGTTTCCAATAAGATTGAAAATATATCTTTGGTTGGTACATCTAAAAGTCTAAATATCAAAAAAACATCATCGATGCTTGCAGATCTTTCACACTTAAAGACTTCCACAAAAAGTTCAGTGAAAAGGGATCCTGTTAAAGAAAAGAAAATAACTGTACTTTCAGATGTTATCATTAAAGCAGGGCCTTCAGATGTTTGTGTTTTGAAAGAAGTTTCTAATACCATTGAAAACAAGCCATTTGTTTCTACATCTAAAAGTGATATACCAAAGTGCCTGCAAACGGAGAAAAATGAACATTTAAAAACAGTAAAGAAGGAACATTCTACAAAAGGAAAGAAAATTAACAGAAAAGGTAAAATTATAAATGCTTCTAAAGGGAAAAAGTCAGCCAGAGGGCGTATTTCAATAAGAAAAAGGAAGAATACGTTTGATAGTGACTCTAGCTCAATGTTTGATTGTAACGAAGTTCTTACAGTTGACACAGACGACTCAGATTATGAAACAGTTGATGATTTTCTCATTGCTAAATGCTTGCAAGAACAAGAGGAAAAAGAAAATTTCGAATCTACCGATATCTCATTTGGACTGCATACAATTGAATATTTCGAAGAAAACCATGAAAACATGAAAAAAGATGATTGGATTATTGCTCAGTTCGCAACAAAAAAATCTTTAAAGCATTTTGTAGGTAACGTTTTAGCAATCAACGATAAAATTCCTACAGTGAAGTTTGTACGAAAGATTAAGGAGTCTAAATGTGAAAAAGGAACCACTTTCGCGTACCCAATAGTTGATGACATTTGCACTATGGATCACTTAGAAGATGTTATTACAATATTGCCCAAGCCAAAGATTACTCGACGTGGTCAAATCGTTTTTAATATAGATTTCAGTAATTTCAACATTCAGTAAATATTTAATTCAAAGCTATTTTGTTTATTAAGTTTATTTTAGATTTAAACTCGACGAATATTGCTCTTACAAATAAGAAAACATATTGTTCCTATCGGTGCCAAATATTATTATAGTGACAAATTCTGATATCGAAAATTTGTGATTTATATTGTTATTACGGGGTGGATTGAGATCCATCACTAGGAATAGACCCCAAAAACTTTGATCTCTAATTATTAACTTTAAGGATAAAAATAAGAGTAAGAAACTCCTACTTTTGACTATTATTTCCGAAATGACTGAAATATAGACGATTACTACTCGTACCATTATAATTTAATTTCGTGTCTTCTCCAGTTATTTAAGTTCAGAATTTAATTTGTGAATCAGTGAGACGTTAATAGTTATGAACAATTGTGATATAAAAAATATATGATTAATGTTGATTTTTGATATAACTTTACCTAAGGATAAAGCATTAATTAAGAAACTCCTACTGATTTTTTATAGATGTCTACATAATTATGGTTAGGGTAAGTGTATGTGTTTAAATTTAGAAAAAATAGACATGATATGATTGAAGTGATAATCAACATTATAAACTAATTTTATGTCTTCTCCAGTTATTTAAGTTCAGGCTTTAATTTGTGAATCAGTAAATTGTTAAAAAACAATAATTAAAACATAAAAATTATAGGCCACTAATAAAAAATATCCATAAAATATTTCACTATTTTATAGCTTTATGCAAATGAAACTAAATAAATATATAATTTTTCATTACTGTCTGTTCAAGTCTATTTAATTTACTTACCACATACGAATTACTTTAATTGAGCTCTATTAGTAGTACCTACTTATTTTATCCATAAAAGTGTTTCTTGTATTTTCGGTTTTTATTAAATACTAATAAGTGGGAAAAGTTTTTCTTTTTAAGTACCTAAACACATATTCTTTGTAGAAAGGAAAAAAAAACAGAATATTTTTCATCATGTGCCAACCCTAGCACTTTTAAAAGGCGAAATGTGAATTGTATGAAAAAGGTAAAAAATGTCAGGGTAACATTGCCCAGTCATTTTTGTAAGAAACTTCTCATAGTGTCGTTTACATTCCTTAAGTAAACGCCATCTTTACCAAAATTCTTTTACTGGTTTTTATGTCATCTGCTTAGAGGTCATATTTGCGTCAAAAATCAATGTGGGCAAAGTTGGCTAAACGTCCAGATAACTTTGCCCGCCAACAAAATCGAACAAATATTGAATTAAATGTTGAATAATAGTAAATTTAGCAATACTTACACATGCGCATGATCTTAAAGTTGTAGCTGATGAAGGAAAATACTTACGCCTCCATAGAAAAATCGCATTGAAATTCTAGTTATTCGAAAAAAGGGGGCAAAGTTGGCATGTTTCACGGTAACTGTTTTTTGTGCCAAATAAATTAAATAAAAAATAAAACACTACAAACATTTGTAGCGGCCGGTGTTTTGCAGTTAGGTTAAGTAAGTTATTTCAGTTATTTTACAAAATGGTGCTAATTGAGCAAATTCCGGCTCTCATTGACTTTCTGAAACACCACAAAGACCTGGCGCTTGGCTACTGCAGCCGCACGAATGAAGGGCGAAGTTTGTCCAAAAGATATTGGATGGAGTGCGCCCAAATTTTAAATTCGATATCGGTGGACTGCCCCAACAAAACGCCGACAGAATGGCGCACAGTAAGCACCTAAATACAGTATTATTTAGTAATAGGTATGCATTATAAAATGTTTCATTATTTTAATTCCCTTTTTTTTTTGGCTCCGTGCCCTGTACGAGAGCGGACGTGTGTTAAACTGCTAAACATTTTATCGTCTAAAAATAAATACTATACTCGCAATTACAATCCTTATGGTCAGCCAAAGCTCATAGTGTTTGCATAATTTTTCTTTGCATCGGCTTACGCGCGCGAGTGACCGCGAGCCCGCCTTCACCTCCGCGTAAACAGTACGGTCGTCATAATTGTGCAATAATTAAAATAAAAAAGTGTAATAATTAAAATAATGAAACATTTTATAATGCATACCTATGCATTATAAAATGTTTCATTATTTTAATTATTACACTTTTTTTAGTTCTTCAATGAATATAAAAGTAAAACTTAAAAAAAATTAAATCACAGAAGAGTGAAATAAGTGCGACAGGTAAGCAATACTTTTCTTTTGGCAGTCTTGCAGAATTATAGTAAAAAGCACATAGTAATAACTGTATAACTTGCATTTAAGGTGGTGGTCCTGCAAAAAAATTTCACTAACCCCTCTCCAAGAGCGCCTTTATTCCATATTAGGGCGAGATGTAGGAGAGCCACTTCCAGGAGTTCAACATAACCCACTCACTGTAAGCATTAGAGCATTGTTTATATCTTTTATCATTCTTAACTATTGTATTATACATTTAGAAGTACTTCTAACTTGTTAACAAAACTAATATGTCACAGTTGTATACCATTTCACATTTTCGAGCGAATTTTTAAGATTTTGAGCTTCTTTATTACCATCTTAAATAATACCTAGAATTTATTGAATGAATACAAAACATAGGTTAATCGTTCATAATGTCGTTTAATGTAACACAATTACTAAAATCGGCTTGTTTGTTTTGTAATCACCCATCTCCCACAACCATTTTACTGAAAAATCGCCGCAGAGTCAATTTCTGAGTCCTAAATCTATCAATAATACTTATAAATGAAACTAAACAAAATACATATAGGTTCAGACATATATTTTAGTCGTCATTTAATGGAATAGATTCCGGAATTATATTATCATTAATTAGTAAAAAAATAAATTCTTAGACCAATTTTTAACTTTTTTTTTTTACGTGTTTTTTAGTTCAAATACATAGTAATTATAAAAATAAAATTATACCGAAATAATCTATGTTCTTTGGAAAATCGAACCGTATAGTTATTTTGAAAATATTTGCATATAATTTGTCAAAATAAATATTTGAACATCAGTCTAAATCACAATAAATTACTATACGCAAGGGCGCACCGATTAGTACAGCGCAAGCGCCTGTCAAGGAAGGACCTGTGCAATTTTTTCCATCGTCCCGATTGCCGAGCGCTCACGAAATAAAGTGAATATTATACTGCGACCAAATAATTTTGATACGCTTTGTATTTTTTTCGTAAGGTAAGATTTTGTTTGTTTTCACATATGTATTAAGATGTCTTTTTTTTGTAAAATAATTATATATTTTTGTTTTATTAGTTTAGCGATGGGGCGCAAGGATTGTGTGTACCGTTGTGTAAAAAAAAGGAAACGAGATAACTCTGCAGCTTTAAAGAAAGCAACAGAAGCGAGGTAGATACAATATATTAGTTGTCTGGTATAAGATATTTATTTTTTAAATATTTAATATTGATTTATATGTAAATATCGCAAATTAACAGTTATTTTGTTTTTATTTTAGAATGAGAAATCGTCTAAACCGCTTAGAAGAGGGTAGCACCTTTATATCTGATCCTGTGCCAAGTACTAGTCGACCAAGTGATAATTTAGATTCGGTGGCAGAAGTTGTACGTAACATTTTAAGAATTATAATTTCAAAACAGAACAGTTTATATTTAATGTTTTTTTAATAATTATTTTAAAATTATAGGAGAATGAACATGTTGCAGTAGACCCTGAAGACCTAGATGAATCAATGAATCTTTCAGACTCAAACGTAAATATTTTTGTTCTCATTATTATTTCATTAAATTTTATTTGATGTGATGCGATATTTTATAATTAATTATTTATATGTAATTTTTGTTTTTAGGACGATTACATAGTCGATGGGAGAAGGATAATTGATTTTCAATACTTCTGGAATCAATTAATAACTATAAGCGAACACAGCGAAAAATTTGGCTGCAAATTAAATTACATAAAAATAATTAAAGAGAAACAGGTGGGTCTCATATCTAAATTTGCCTTGAAGTGTATAATGTGTGGATCTACATTTGTTCTTAACACTTCGGATAGTAACAACACTGAAGCAAGACTTGACCTTAATGCAGCGGCGGTATCAGGCGCAATAATTACGGGAATTGGGCAGTCAAACCTAAACGAGATCACTGCTTCAATGGATTTGCCAACAATGCCATTTCGATTATATAGCAAAAAACATGATGCTGTTTCCGACATGTGGAAGACTGCTGCCGAAGAAAAGATGATGAATGCTGCTAAACAGGAAGTTGAAGCGGCAAAATCACGCGGCGATGTGAACACTGCAGGTATAGCAATGATACCGGTTGAAGCTGATGCCTGTTGGGCAAAACGATCATACAAAAATAATTATTCTGCCCTGTCTGGTGTTGCAGCTATAATTGGACAATAGTGGTAAAGTGGTATATATTGGGGTTCGCAATAAATATTGTGTCATTTGCGCCAGAGCAAGCAAAAATAATCAACCAGCAAAAGCCCATAAATGCACAAAAAACCATTTCGGATCGTCTACAAGCATGGAGCAAGCCATATTAGTTGAAGGTTTTAAAACTTCCATTAAGGAAAGAAATTTAATTTACAACATATTAATTGCTGATGGTGATTCTAGTACTTACAAAAATATATTGGAGAGTCGACCATACCCGGATATCCCTATTCAAAAAATTGAGTGCACAAATCATCTGTTGCGAAATTATAATGGAAAAAATATACTTCTGCAAAAGGATACAACTATTCCTCTGAACGAACGGAAACTTTTAGATATGGACAGATTGAAAAGATTACGTACAGCTGCTACTTCGTGCTGCTATTAGACAAAGGCAGCAAGATAATAGTTCACACTCTTTGAAAATTGAAAACCTTCAAAAAGATATTTTAAATAGTCCTCAACACATCTTTGGGAACCATGCTAATTGTGACAGTTATTACTGCACAGAAGAAAGGAAAAAAGAACCTAATCTAGTCCCACTAATACCAACTCTATTCTTAAAGCTAAAAAAGAACGCATCTCAACTTGCTTTAAATTCCCGAAGCCTTTTGCATGCTTACACAAATATTCGCGCAGAACAATTTAATAGCATTGTGGCTAAGATGGTAGGTCGGAAACGTGTCAATTTTTCGTTGAAAGATTCCTACACTACCCGATGCTATGCCGCAGTAGTATCTTTTAACACCGGTAAGCCACAATATACATTTTATAAATCGATATGTAACGTTAGTCCAGGAAAGTCATTAAAATTATTAGAAACTAGAAGACATATAAAAAACACTCGGGAAGTAAAAACTCGCGCAGGTACAGCTCGCAAAAAAAATAATTTTAACCCAGATGCTCATTACGGAAAGGACTGTGAAAGACCGGATATGAACATTACGGACTATGAGCGAGGAAAAGAATTATTTTTAAACAATTTAAAAGAACAGGCCTCAAACCGCCATGAGATTGAGAGAGCTACGGTGCTACAAGCAGAAAGCTGTTATGGTTGGAACTTAGAAGGTGCATACTTACTGCATCCACCTTTGGTAAAGTTTGTAAAAGGCGACCGAACCAAAACTCAGCTCCCCTGGTAAAATCCATTTTATATACGTACAACCTGAACCACATTACCTCTATTAAACATGGTAGGGATAATGAACAAAAAGCTTTGACACAACTTGGTGTTCAAGAAAATATAAATATAGAGAAATGTGGTATTTTTATTGACGAAGAGTATTTTTATTTAGGCGCGACGCCAGATGGATTGTGCACTGAAGGTTTAGTGGAAGTGAAATGTCCAAGCTCACTTTTTGGAATTGATCCTGATACCTTGCATGATAAAAAACTAAAATGTTTTAAAAAAAACAGCCAGTCTCAAGTCGAGATGAACAAGAACCATGACTGGTACTACCAAGTTCAGGGACAGTTGCACATAGCGAAAAAAGATATATGTGTATTTGCTGTATGGACAGGTCCTGAATTTCCATTGAAGGTAGTAAGGGTAGAAAAAGACGATGATTTCTAGCAGGAACAAATGTTACCGAAATTAATTCGATTTTATCAAGACTGCTTGTTGCCGGAAATCATAGATCCTAGAAAGGCAAGATCAATACCTTTACGGCAAATATTCATTTAGTAATATGCAAATGTTTTTTTATAAGTATCATTTGTTATTAAATATTTTACATAACACAGCTATTAGTGTTTTCTTATTAATCTATGTAAAAATCTGCATTACGCTAAATAAAATAAATATTTTTTTCATAATCTATTTACCAAATCAATCTTTCCCAAAGACTGTGGTGAAATCAACGTTGTAAATTTTAAATCTTCGTAAGTCCTTCCAGTAGCCAGGAAACGCAGTGTTGCAGTTAGACGTTCGTGAGGAGTAATAGCTTGCCTCATATTGGTATCATTTTTTATTATTCTGGAAGATACCTTATGCAAAAGCTCTAAGTATGTTTCCTCTGTCATCCTAAGGTAGTTATGCCAATCTTTAGGATGAAAACGTAATTCCTCAAGAAGATTGATGTGAGAATATTGATGTCTTTTCAGAAGCCATCTCTTAGTCCATTCTCTCCTAGTCTTCCTTTTATTTATTGTAGAAAGTCTTTTTTTATATAAAATGAGCGCCAATGCGCTTAAGCAAAGTAGTTGCGACTTCATCGCTCACCCACGTACGTGCTAAACGTTTTCACTCCGCACAGAGACTGAGAATCGTACGATCACATCGTTCGTGTGTGACGGACGGAAATCGAAAGATAAAATAGTACGATTTTCTTGACGATCGATCGAAACGACAAATTGTCCCGTGTATGGGCACCTTAATCAAAGCAACAGATCTCTTGAGTGTCCTAATCGGTTACCTACGCGATGCGTCGACGCGGGAGGGGCGCGGGACGAGAGGGGCAAGAGCCAACATCAGTGACACACAGCACTCGGCTCGCTTGCGGCCGGACGCCATTTTGTGTTTTCATTGTTTGTGTAAAGCGTTTGGCTATTCTGTTACATACAAGATGACATTCGAAGAACATTTAATTAACCAAGTACATTTACAACCTGTTGGTTGGAATAAACAGAGTGAGGACTATAAAAAAAGGTTGAAAAGTGAAAGAGCATGATCCCATGCTCTTTCACTTTTCAACCTTTTGCGAGGAACATGTTATGAGGTTATGATTGCGAGGAACGTAAATAAAACAAGTAGATAGTAATTTGAGCTTAGTTTTAATCACAACTAAAATTGTATAATGTATACCACACACACACACTCATACCTTGGCTATATATCTACTTAGTATAGTTAGATATAATTTGAATCGTAATCGTAAATCGTACCTCCATTCATTATTAAAGGGATTTTGACATTTTTGTATGAAGCCTCGCATAGTGATTTCACCCATGAGGAGCCCCACTATGGGGAAAAAAATTGTGACAGCCAATGATGAAACATGTGTCAATCAATAGATTATTAAAATACAAACCGAAAGCATTCTTTACAAAAGTGTCGTAAGTGGTATACTTTAGAAGATATTATCATTTAAAGTGCAAAAACTTACTAAAATCTCACCCAAAAATACCCGAAAACAAGATGAAGGAGTTTCGTCTTGGAAGTAAAGTGCTATTTGATATTGCGGCTTGCAAGTGTAGAGATTTACTTCAATGTGCTTGTCCTCAAAACAAAAAAATACCTCTAAGAGAACACAACTTCATAACAGATCAACGAACAGCTAGGCAAATGGTGATAGGTGGCATTGACGTTCGTACAACTAAACAGATTACAAGATCACTAAAAAGAAAGCTATCACGAGAAAAATCTACAAGCAACCAACCAAAAGTAACCAAAGTATGTACGGAAAATTTGAGTAGCTCTTCTGGATCGGAATGCACCCAGTCGGATTGCGAAGAACCTATCCAAATTCAGTCGCGAGCTTCAAGTATTAATTCCGAGAGTACGAGCATCAAAACTGCAGTAGATTATGCTTTACTTTCAAAAACGTGCGATAGGTTTGGTGTGTCAGACAGGGCAGGAGCAGCTATCGCATCTGTAGTTATGCATGCATCGACTTCACAAGTAATAGACAAAAATAAGCTGCGCCGAGAAAGGAAAGAAACTAGAGAAATCATAACTTCACGACAAAATGTGTCACTATAGTAGGCGCCAGATAATCGTGGAATAACGGTCATTGACCCACCTACAATTATTGACATTTTTAATTTGAAAAACGGAATTAATGACACAAAGCTGTCCCGAATCATCATCTCTCGTGATCCTTAACATTGTCTAATAATGAAAAACGATTCATATTTAATTGTTCAGGTACCTATGAACAGTTATTAGGGAAAGGTCAATATACTTTATTCCACATTTATCTGGCACCTACTATAGTACCGGCATTGTACTTCGATGGAAGAAAAGACCAAACCTCGACTATATCTGAGAAAGACGGAAAAAGGTATAGGCGACGCATACTTGAAGAACATATTTCTTTGATTAAAGAACCTGACTCGAAGTTTTTAGGTTACATTACACCTGCTTCAGGCACTGCAAAGTGTATAGAACAAGAAATATTTAACTTTTTCATGAATAAGGATATATCGATGGATGGTTTGGTTGCAATCGGATGTGACGGCACCAACGTAAATGTTGGTAAGTACGGCGGTATTATACGGATGTTAGAAAAAAGACTGGATCGACCCTTGCAATGGATTATTTGCCTTTTGCATATGAATGAACTCCCATTTAGACACTTGTTTGAACACATCGATGGCACTACGTCTGGACCACGGTCATTTTCAGGATGCATTGGCAAAGAGCTTGATAATTGTGAAAAACGACCTATAGTCCATTTTCAACCTATTCCAACGGATTTACCAGAACTTTCCGCTGAAGACATTAGCACAGACCAGAAATACTTGTTCAAGAAGTTTCCACAGGCACCTTTCCTAACGATTTAGCGAACAAATCACCAGGCAAAATGTCCCATGCCCGATGGCTAACTCGTGCCAACAGGATTCTCCGTTTGTATGTTTCAGTGGAAACTACTTCTGAAAATCTCATCACTCTGGCAACATACATTGTCAGAGTTTACGCTCCAGTGTGGTTTGCTATAAAAACGCACCCTAGCTGTAAAGATGGACCTCGACACTTGTTTAAGCTCATCGAGCTCACCAGATATTTACCGACAACTTTGAAAAATATTGTTGACCCAGTTATTCAAAGAAATGCTTATTTCACACATCCAGAAAACTTATTACTCGCAATGTTGACTGATTTCCAGCCGCACATACGTGAATTAGCTGCTCGTCGAATTTTGAAAGCTAGATCAGCAAAACCTAAAAGATTGCGTCTGTTTCAGTTGCCAGAGGTGAACTTTAATGCGTCAACGTATTATGATCTTTTAGATTGGCAAGAAAATATCACTGAGCCGCCAATTTTAAAGTCTGTAACCGAAGAAAATCTGCGATTATATGTTGCACAAAAAGGAGAAGGCGAATCAAATTTATTACGCCTCCCTTGTCACACACAAGCAGTAGAGAGAGCAGTTAAAGCAGTGACTGAAGCTTCTGCTACTTTATGTAATAGAACAGCAAGAGAAGGATTCATCAAAGCCCAGATAGATTCGAGAAAATCAATGCCGAAATTCGACAGCAAAAGGGATTTTTGCCCCTAATTAAGCTTCGATGATGACCGTACTGTAATGATTATTTTTGATTTTATCTGCAGTTATACTTATTTGACACGTTAATTCACCTTTAATAAACACAATTACTATTGATTTAAGACTTTTATTTATAAATAGCGTTGATCAGTATAACTGTTTCTGCCATATCATTAGGACCTTTCAAACCACATTTTCTTGAATTTCCACGTGAAACCGGAGGCAGAAGATTAATTCCGAATACCATCAAATTTCATAGTCTGTTTACAATTATGATTTGGCACCTTTTTATCACTGTGCCTGAAAAAAACTAACATTTTTTTTTTCTCCATACTGATGTGACCCACCCTAATGTCCAGTCTCTTCATTTAAAGCCGCAGCAAGCTCCGAAGAAGTTTTTTTTCTATCTTTCACAGACTCTCGGATAAGTTTTCTGTCCTGACGGCTAATTTGCATGAGAGCCAGTCTCAACAAAACGTTTGATAGCAGATTGAACGGCGCATCGCGAACATTTCACCAACTTCGCGATTTCTTTTTGAGTCTTGCATTGCTCATGCAAAAGTTGAATTTTTACACGATTTTCAATACTAATTTCGTTTCGTTTTGGCATTTTCAAATGAATTTCTTCTCAATTAATTCACAAAACCACAAATGCACTGTCTTTACACTAAGACTTCCAAATGGTAACTGACGAAACATTAAAAATAAATTTTGGAAAAAATAATATTTTATTATTGACGCACCAGATGTTTTACGACTGCTTAAAAAATGCCACCTATATTGTCTTAAATAGTGTTTTATGACACCGGTATCGCAGTTCTATAGAATATTGTTTCATTGTTCAAATAGCACAGGTGTGTGGTAACTATATTGGGGGTGCCTAATACTTTTGGCCAAGGCTGTAATTTAAAAAATATGACTTGCGAAGTGTTCTACAAAACTATTATTAAAGATTCAGAAATGTTGAACAATATTTCTGGGAGCATTATCAGAAGTAATGTAGTAGATTTAGAATAAAAATAATTTTGATTTTCTTTGATTTAGAATTAAAATAATTAATAAATAATTTGGCTTTTTCATTTTTTATTTCACTCTTCACTTATTTGTAGAAATTCCGGACGGTAGATTCCCCCCGCATTCCGGACAGACCTATATTTCCGGACTTGTCCGGAAAATTACGGACGTATGGCAACCCTACTTTTGACAGCTATCTGTCAGTGATGTCAATACTAAAGATAGGTAACCAAATTTGTCAATCCGTCGAATTGCAGGGATATGCATTGTTTTTTGTTCAAATAAATTTGTAGAAGTGCAGTCTTTTCATCATTCTTAATAATGTCTGAGTCTAGTGAAAGTGATTTATCAATGTTAATGGAATTATCTGATTGGGACAGTGATTTTGAAGATGAATCCCATAAAAACTACAAGACCCGCGTAAACCATATGAACGAACTAAATAGTAGCGAATTCAAGTATAGATTTCGCTTAAACAAAACTGCTGTTAGTAATTTATTAACAGAAATATATCATTTGTTAAAAGTAACCTCAGAAAGGTAAGAACCAACTTGAATAAGAAATATACATTCATTAAATGTTAATTACTCATTGTAATGTACCTATATCATTTTTTAAAGCTTTTTTTCTTCATTTATCAGAAATCCTTTCTTATTCTCCTTTGCGTCAGCTACTTTTAACCCTAAGATTTTATGCATTAGGCACGATGTTAGTGTCTGTTGCAGACTTTGTAGGAGTCTCAAAATCATCAGCGGGACGTATTATAGCCAATGTCTCATCTGCAATAGTAAGATTATATAGAAATTATATACATATACATAGCAATACCCAGGAAGATTTTTACAATATTAGCCAATTTCCAAGAGTTCTGGGTGCAATTGATGGCACACATACAATACGGCCGACGTATCTTGGCGAGTCTGAACATAGGCTCTGCGAACTTTAGCGCATGTACACTCGCGAAGAAAACTGATAGGTATTGTCATTTTTTTTATATACCAATGTACGAATAAAATTTCCCTATTACCTTCGATCAATGATTATACTAGATAAAGGATCAGGAACAAAAATAAGTCGCTCGAACGCGAACGCGCACTGCGGCATTTCCACGTTTTAATGTTGGCTATGACTCTTAAATAAACTTTACCTACATATTTTACGCCTTCTTCTTTTTCTTTTTTCATATACTGCGTTAAATCGTAAATAATTTTTCTCGCCTGGCGATTTAACACAGTATTATGTTTTGGTGGCATATTTTATAAATAAAATTGTATTAGTTTTTTTTTTATTTAAATTGAAATCTCGTTTATTAACTACAAAATTCACTAATATTTGTAAATCTATTTCGTTTAATATGTTATTTAAACAAAAATCAATAACTTCTAAATAAAACTGATCGATTACGATATTTGATTGAATAAAGTGTCGATTGTGTTTACTTATGGTCAATTTCTAGCCTAGACCACCGCCCCCCGTACGTCGCCTCGTGCCACCATTTTGTTCCTAAAAAAAGTCATTGCGCGGCCTTCTGCGCGAAGTTCGGACTCGCCAAGATACGTCGGCCGTATTGTATTCTAATACAATCACCAAGTAAGTACATTGTATTTTTAAGAAAATTAACTTAATATTCATTCTCTACATTGTGTGATTGTTTTAATTTATAGATTCTAATATTGGAGAAGAATTTAGAAATAGGAAAGGATATTTCTCTATGAATGTGCAAGCTGTGTGCGATGCACATTTAAGATTTATGAATGTTGTTACCCGTTGGCCTGGATCAACTCATGATGCAACAATCTTTAACAATTCAACACTGAGAGGTACCTAACAAAGTGTTTAGTTGCTTCATACTACCTATTTTGAGCAATAAAACAATAATTTTTAAAAACCTCTACATTTGGAAGTGCTTTTACAAACATATTTTTTGTTGATTTTTCAGAGGAATGTGAAACTGGTTTATATGGAAATCGCTGGTTGATTGGAGATAGTGCCTGTCCATGCAAACCTTATTTATTAACTCCTTTATTAAACCCAACTTCACGCAGTCAGCAAATGTACAATGAAGCCCATATAAGAACACGAAATACTATTGAAAGGTACTTTTTAAAATATTATTGTAGTGCACAGTCTTTAGTCACTTTATTCCATTCTAATGAGACATCACATTGTTAGACTTATCTATAATCTACCCTTCTTGCAGGTGTTTTGGAGTATGGAAACGGAGATTTCCAGTTATATCATTAAAAATACGGCTATCATTATCAACTACACAGTCAATAATAATAGCAACAGCTATACTACATAACATTTGTAGACAGATGAGAATTGAAGATGTAATGCCAGAAGTAGAAATACCTAATTATGATGCAGTCCCAATGATGTTACATGAACCTAGTGACAGTAATATTGATGAGCGACAAGACTTGATAAACAATTACTTTGGAGGGTAAGTTATTTGTGATCCCATGTCTTCATGCAGTTATTCAATATTTTATTGAACCCTAATACATAAATTATTAATGTTATATTTTATTTGTTTCAGATTTGATTTGAGTCAATAACTTTGAATTAAGTGTAAGTGGGCATTCAATAAAGAAAAAGAAAACTTTATTTTAATACTTATTTATTTTGCTCTAAGTCTAATTTTAATTTTCTATTTGTTAATTCCATGTTTTCTAACTAATTCTAATTTCTTCCTTTTAATAATGTAATAATCAGCAATAGCTTGATTCCGTGCAGCTCGAGTCCTTATGTCTTCATCCAGTAACCTACGTTTTTGTTTATCTGAAAGTAAATATAAGTATTATTTAAAAAAACTGGTTTATTGCAATTATGTAAATTAGTTTTTCCAGACCACCCCAAATTTACTTAAAACTGTTTAGATTACACTAAATTACCCGAATGGACAATAGGGATGCAATAATGAATTGAGTATAGTTAGTCATATGCAAATTGTGAAATCCCTCATTTTACAAAAATGCTTGTTACTTTGGTAATATTTGAATGGTAAAATGTATAATTGTAAATAGACAATGTTGTTGGTAAAATGTTAAATTGTACATTTTGCTGACAGCAGATACATACTAATATCGCACCCCTAGATAAAAACCCCACTTACTCAAAAAGTACCAGTTTCGAGTTAGTGGCTTTATCGAATTCCTGACTCGAATACCTATACATCAATATCTCGCGTAACGATACCTTCAACCATTGTTAAAAGATGGCGCTAAACGCTGCTTTACTTAACACGTTAACTTACTGTCCCCATACAAAATTTTTCGACAACCCCAAATGTCCAATTTTTTTTTTGTAATAGTCTGTCTCAAATCAATACAAAATAACTAGTTTTGGCTAGATATGCCTAATTAATTACTAATTACTCGATTTATCACACCTTTTACCCGTGTACCGTATTCGGTACACGGACTTGTCGTGTTGAATCAGCGTGTACACGGACTTGTCGTTTTGAAACAGCGTGTACACTTAGCGTGTACCGGGGACTTGTGAACGGCTAATTATTTAAAAAAACACCTTTTTTTATTCGTATTTATGTTTATGGTCACAAATTGACATTGAGAGAAAGTAAAAAAGACTTTTAAATTCTGTCAACTGTCAAATGAACTCGCATTCAAAAAGTTTTGCCCGTTTGAGCGCCAATTTTTATTGTGTGAATAATATTTGAAAAATGTGGTAAGACCTATGATAAATATGCAGAACTTTGACGACGAAGATATAAGGAGAGTGTTGGAGGAGTCTGATGGTGAAGATACACTGTGCAATATGTATGACTATGAAGAAATTGGCGAAGACCATGATGTGGACATTGATGGACGTGAAGAAGAGACAATCGAAGCAATCGCCAGAGAGGTACAACATGGTGGAGAAATGGGTGAGTCTGCACACTCTGAAATACTAAGTGGACAATATGAAAATGCTGAAGTAGAGATTACACATTCCGAAATACCAGACAGCCCCATCACCATCAGTAACCCACCAAATGTTGTATCTTCACGAACGTCGAGGCCAAGACGAATACAATCACAAGTGTCTCTTGACTCCGAGTGGCAGGTGACAGTAAAAGATTTATCGAGAAAACCATTCACAGGGCACGACGAACCAATCAATCTGCTATTTGATGTAAACACTGATCTTTTTACAATTTTCCGAAAAATTGTTGATGATGATGTCCTAAAACAAATGGTACAACAAACAAATTTGTATGCCGCGCGGCTTTTACAAGAACCGGCAAAGCCTCACAGTCGCAAAAATCGATGGTCAGATGTCGACGAAGCAGAAATGCTAAAATTTCTTGGTGTAATTTTACTAATGGGTATAATACCCTTCCCAACGATAGAATCATATTGGAAAAAGGATGTAATTTATTATCATCCATTACTCCATAGTATCAAAATGTCGTACAACAGATTCACACTTATACTAAAATGTTGGTATTTTTGTGACAATGAAGCGCCTCGACGCGAAAATGATCGACTATACAAGAATAGCCTCTTGCTAGATCTTATTATTGATAATTCCAGATCAATTTACACGCCTGGGGACACGATAGTTGTTGACGAATCAATGGTGCATTTTCGTGGCAGATTAATTTTTCGCCAATTTATACCGTCGAAGACTCATAAATACGGTATCAAAATATATAAGTTATGCACTGTAGATGGCTTTACGTGGGGATACCAAATATATTGCGGACAGAGCGAACAGCTTTATGGTTTAGATACAACAGGAACTATTGTTGTGAAATTAGCAGAAGGACTGTTAGATGATGGTCGTTGTATGGTCACGGATAATTACTACACGAGTGTGCCTCTAGCAGAATTTCTGCTCTCTCGTAATACTGATCTCTGTGGCACTCTAAATAAAAAAAGGAGAGGTATACCAAAAGATGTCATAAATGCTCTTTTACAAATAGGAGAAATTGCCGTCAAACAGAAGAATGAAAATATCACTGTCCTAAAATGGAAAGACAAGCGAGATGTTTGCGTATTGTCGACCTGCCACGGCATAGGACTATCTTTTTCGACAGCACGCATTCCAAAGCTGAAGCCTGATATGATACTTACCTACAACAAAGGTAAAAAAGGAATAGACATTGCTGATCAACTGTCCAGTTACAACACGCCTGTTAGAAAAACGTTAATCTGGTACAAGAAAGTTGCAACCGATTTACTGGCCATAGCAGTGATAAACTCTATGATTATTTTCAATGAATTTCACCCTGGAAAAAAAGAAAGGTACAACGTTTTGTCGGCAAATGAAGCAATCGTGAAGAGATTGTTGCAAATTGAACCTGCTCAGCAGCAAACACGTGAAGCGCAAGGCAATACGAAAGCCTGTCTTCATCATCCTCAAGTACACTGGCAGAATCTAATAGATTTCACATTTTTTAGAACATATTGGCAATGTAAGGGGCATATCTGTACGAAGACGATGTGTTGGGTGTTATAAAAAACTTATTGATCAGGGAAGTCTGCCAAAAAATGCGAGAGCAAAAACTAAACGAGTGACAACGCACTGCAATAAATGTAAAAAGACGTACTGTCTTCAATGTTTCTCCGAAGTTCCTTTACATAAATAAAGCCTTTTTACTAATAAACAGTTGTATTTTCTTTTCACTACCCACTATTTGGAAAAAAAAATGGCATGTTTTTGTTTTTTTCTATTCATTGGTGTCCTGTTGACAAGTCCTGATAAATAGAGCAACATAACACACACGTCCATGAAGTTAGAGCGCATAGACATATTTTTTAATCAGAATTTTTGTACGAAACTTACTAGTTTTGTATACCATAATTAAAAAAACAATGTGTTATGAACAAGTGTTATGTTGGATAGATAACCTATTTAAATTCACGTTTAATAAACTAAGAATGAGCATTTAAAAAATGTCCTTAATAATCGTAACAATTTCGTGACATTGATTTATTGACATAATTTACCAACTTTTTGTGTCACGAAGAGTGGGAATCTAACTTTAATCACTGGCAACACTGATCATGTCACGAAAAGTAACATCACAATGACGCGCCGCCATTTTTTTTGTCGTTGTGACACGGCAGAAGTTCTGTAGTTAGTGAAAAAAATAATTAACCTTTTCCTGACGAGGTCTTCTCAACAAAAGTAAGTATTTTTTAAAGAATTCAGCCACCGCAATTGTAAAATACTTAAATTATGACAAGAATAATAGATTACGCTTTCAATCTACTAGTAAATGTGATTGTAGTGTAAAAATATTTTTTAGGTTATATTTTACATGTTTAGTGACGAACAATTTCCTGACATTTACTGACGTCAGTAAATTGTAGCCGGTAAGGCTGTGGCTCTCATGTGTAAAGTATGAAAATGTAATGAATAAAAATAAAAGAGACAAACGATAAATATTTACGGATTATCTTAGAAGAAAACTGAATATCGTTATTATAGAGTACCGCGCGCAAAATTAAAAATATATAAAAAATCTTTTTACGGATACAAAAAGCTCAATTTTCATTTAATGCTACACAAAGTCGCATTATCTGGCCACAGATAATGCGACAAGAATCATTTCTAATTGGCGTGTATCCGACGAACCCTCTTGCTCTGACCACAGGAGAATTCGTTTCACACTAGTAGCCAACACAAAAAAACCCGCACCCAAGCGAAATCCGCGCCGAACAAATATACCTCAATTTAAACGCCTCCTAGCTTCTCTGCTAAATGGGCACCAGCTGCATCAAGCTCCAATTACAGATCCCACAGAACTAGAAAACACGGTAACAAAACTAACCGATTACATAACCGAAGCATATCACACGTGCTGTAAACTAACAGCATCACATACCAAGGGTAAGGGTAACCCCTGGTGGAACACAGAACTTAAAAAACTCAGAAGTACACTCCGCAAACAATTCAATAGAGCAAAGAACACTAGACTTCCTGTAGACTGGGAAACGTACAAAAAAACCCAACACACCTTTAAGAAACAAATCAGAACCGCCAGGAAAACTGCTTGGCGGAAATTCTGTGAATCCATAGAATCAAACAACGAAGCCGCCCGAGTAAAGAAGATCCTATCAACTGAACAGGACCGCACTCTCGGCGCACTAAAGAAACTAGATAATTCATACACACAAACAGACCAAGAAACCAGCAGAGTCCTTCTGGAAACGCACTTCCCAGACTGTAATCTTCTTGAGGACAGAGTGTGGGCAGGCGAATCGGGACGAACCCCTGCTGACCAAGACTGGTCTACAGCCCGGAATATAGTAACAGAAGATCGAATAGCATGGGCTATAAAGACCTTTCAACCATATAAATCCGCAGGACTAGATGGCATCTTCCCAGCCCTGCTACAATGGGGGGAGAGCACCATAACACCATGGCTGCTAGCAATCTACCAAGCCTGTATAGAACACAGATACGTACCCCTAGCATGGCGCGAAGTGAAAGTCATTTTCATCCCCAAACCGGGAAAAACAGACTACACACAACCCAAAGCATACAGACCAATAAGCCTGACATCCTTTTTACTGAAAACCCTGGAGAGGCTCTGTGACAGATACATTCGGGATGGACCCCTGCGCCAATACCCACTCCACAGACAACAACACGCCTACTCCGCGGGGAAATCAACAGATTCTGCGCTGCACAGCGTGGTCTCAAAGATCGAAAGCGCTATAAACCATAAATGCTCCTCACTGGCTGTCTTCATTGATATCGAGGGCGCCTTTGACAAAACACGGTGAAAGCACGGTGTCGACACGACCCAATACACCACCACAAAAGCCAGTATATGCATGTGGCAATGCAAACGCATGCTAGGTAGGAACTGGGGTATTAGCCCCAATACAACCCACTGGCTATACACCACAGTTATCAGACCGATAATCACGTATGGCTCCTTAGTCTGGTGGCCTAGGACCGACTTGAGCACAGCACAGAAAGACCTTGAGAAGCTGCAACGGCTTGCCTGTGTGGCAATCACTGGCAGCATGAGAACGGCACCCACTGCGGCCCTTCAGGCTATGCTGGGACTGCCACCACTGCACCTTATAGTGCAGGAGGAAGCGGCCCTAGCGGCCTTCAGGCTCAGCACAGCTGGCACTTTAGGTAAAGACTCTAGAATCAAGCATACACGCATCATGGAAGATGCCGTAAAACGACAACCCATGATGTCATCACCCAACGAAAAAGCTCAAAAGATGCACCATTTCCAAAAGCACTATAACATAGTGCTAACACAAGAATCGGATGACCACTCAGGTCCCAAAGAGCTGAGAATCTACACTGATGGATCAAAAACAAATACCGGAACCGGAGTTGGAGTTTACTCCAGCGACCTCAACATTAGAATATCCAGACCACTAGGAAAGCTCAATATCGTTTACCAGGCGGAATGCGTGGGCATTATCCTAGCGATCCATGCCATAGAAGCCAGGGGAGTCACGGACACTCATATTCGTATACTCTCCGACAGCGCCTCAGTTCTCCAATCCCTAAATAGAAACTATACCACCTCGAAACAAATACAAGAATGCCACGATGCACTAGAACGCGTCACGGTGACAAACCGCAACACCGTGACGCTGCAGTGGATAAAAGGTCACAGCGGATCACTAGGCCAGGAGGGGGTCTGGTACGATGGCTGTTGGACCCGAACCCATAGTGCCACTCCCTTTCACCCAGCTACGCACGTGGCTACAAGAACATACCCACACACAAGCAGAACGCTGGTGGACCTCGGCACCAGGCTGCAGGCAGTCCAAGGAGGCTATGCCACTACTAAACAATAAACTCACCAAGCGCCTTCTGCGACTGGATAGGGGCAGCCTGCGAATGGTGGCAGGGACCATCACCGGACACTGCTCACTGAATAAGCATTTCCACACACTAGGTATAACAGACAGTCCTCTGTGCAGAGCATGCATGGAGGAGGAGGAAACGGTGTCGCACGTGCTCCTTGAGTGCACAGGCGTCGCCGATATACGTAGACAAACGATAGGAACACCAAATTCACTCACAGACACCCTGAACTCTTTAGGAGGACTGATCTGCTTCTGGAGGGAGGTCGGCTGGTTGGAATGACGGCCGCCATGGCCCACGCACAATGGTCCAATATCAGGACTAAGTGCGGAAACCATACCCCAATAGATAGATAGATAGAAGTCTATAGTTTTCCTAATTTTTATTTGAATTGATTTTATTTTCCCTATTAGACTTTTCGTGTACTTAGTAAAAAATACACTAGTGTTGATTGTTTCACCCACACTAGCCATACGTACTTTTGTTTTTAGTTTTAGTGTTATTCAAAAGATATCCGACAGCTTGTTTTAGTTCCAGAATGCCGTTGAGCGGTGCCGAACGGCAAAGAAAATATATTGAAAAACTTACAGAGCAAAACTCTGAAAAATATGAAGAAAAAAGGAAAAAACACCTGGAGAAAGTGAAACAAAAACAAAGAAAAATATCAGATCTTATTGATAGTGAAAAAGAAGCTCGAAGACAAAAATGGAAAGAAGCTAACGATAGAAGAAAAGAAAAGAAAAACCAAACAGAAAAGCTAAAAAAGGAAGAAGATATTAGGCGAAAAAGAGAAATCTATGCAGCTAAACGAGTACTATACCTGAAAGCAGAAAATACAAAACTTAAACAGGAAAATAAAAAACTTCAAGAAAAGGTGAGCAAAATGATGAAAAGAATGGTTGTAATGAAAAAACGCATTTATAGAAGCAAAGTATGTATTGAACATCTCAAAGTTAAAAACCGAAATCTAGTCACAGCCACAGATAACCAGCCTGTACAAAGCAATTTTCCTGAAGAAGCTCCAATGTCAAAAGCAAGCAGTTTTGTCGAAGAGATTGTTGTAAGAGAAGAGGATAAAGAAAAAGTAAAGAGAAAAGTTTTCGAATTAAATGTTATTTCAGAATCTTTAAAACAACAGTATAACAATGCAGACACAAACAATGAAAAAAGGGTACTCAAAAATGTGGTTAACAACGATCTTGTAAAGAAATATAGTTTGACTACCAAACTAACAACAACTTTAGGATTAAAGGGACGAATTAGAAATGATAATACAGTGAAAGAGGCCAAAGAAAAAGACAATATTAAAAAAATCAAGGAGTTCTTTTTACGCGAAGACGTCAGTCGTGCTACAGCAGGCCGAAAAGAATGTAAAACGTTTAACCGATTCATGGCCAATGACGCCCCAGGCGCGACATAAGCAAATATCACGGGAGGCCCTTGACGCACCTGGCGAGTCATATCGAACTTACTTAAAAACAGATTTAAAAAAATTTTGATTAAGAGAACTACCACTTTTTATCCTAAATTAAACATTGAAGTTGACAATACCCTTGGCCATTAATTTAGAATACATATTTTATAAGTCAGGGATAACAAACCTTTGGTAACAGTTTACAAACTTATACGAGGTGATGCTAGCATTATACCCAAGTCTTGTTTAAACTGTGCATAAATTGGAGGTAGTTCGTCTTGTGTATTCAGTACTGTTTTTAAATCTTTTGAGAACAATGCTTTAAAATATTTTTTTGCTGCACAACAATCGGGGTCTGACTTATTTTTAATGGGCGACTTAGGTTTCTCCTTAGATGAAGAACATCTTTTGAAGAACGAAAACTACCACTTTTAACTTTTTCTCACATTCGTCTTCTTCAGAATCCATAATTTCTTCAATGCTAGTGTCTGAATTATAATTTGTATATTGAGTATTGGTCATGGTACATGGTCCCATGAATTTACGCTTCTTTGAAATATGCAAAATCGATTGACTACATTCAGGAAAAACATCATTTTCTTTATCGTTATCTTGTTGGTTATCTTCATGCTTATTAGTAAATAATGCTTGACTACATTCAGGAAAAATTTCATCTTCTTGCTGATTATCTACAAATAATACGTTTATTATCACAAAGAATTGACCTAATACAAATAAATTTACACAAATGTTGACTACCCCCGTAACATTTTACTAAAATAAATAAATCCTACCTTGGGAGGCCATATTTCCTTTGAATACCAACGAATAAGAATTGAAGCACACACAGAACTTTTTCTCTTAGCAGATCGACGCAAGATAACGGCGAAATACGCATAAAACATCATAGGGTGCCAATGACGCTCAAGGCACGTCATCCTGTATGTAGGCCCATGACGCGCCTGGCGCGTCATCGTCCAATGTTCGGGGCCTGGCTAAAGTATGCATGAAAATGATGGTGGCAATGAGTCGGTTAAAAAAGATAAACAACAGAAACGTTTTCTTTTGGATTCCATGAAAAATTTGCACGCCAAATATAAATCGGAAGGTGGAAAAGACTCTTACACTACATTTACTCGGTATAGACCATTTTACGTAGTAAATCCTACTCTCAACGATCGCGAAACTTGTGCTTGTGTTAAACACAGCAATTTGATACTGAAGGCCGAAAAACTTAAAGCTTTAAAAATAATACCGAGTTGTAAAGTCACCGATTTAATCACGGAAATATCTTGCAACCCTGAGTCTAATGAATGTATGTATAATACATGCCCATCTTGTATGTCAAAGTCCATTCCAGTTTCTCTTGAAGATAATACCAATAACATCAATATCACTTGGCTTGAGTGGGGGTAAAAAAAGCATGAGTATATAAAGATTTAAAAAACCGGCGAAAGAAAACCTATGACTACCAAAAAAGTCGGAAAAGATATTAAAAGTGGTACGATTGGTGAGCTAATTCAAGAATTTAGAAATAAGCATCACCTTTGTACCTATTTTTCTGTTCCCTTCTTCTTATTTATTTGTTAAATGTGTGTACATAAACTGTTAAATAAATAAATAATTAAATAAATTTAACAAAGAACTGAGTGTTTTTAAGAAACACTATTACAATATTGGTCATCAGCATAAGGCTCCACAAAATTGCATACGGAACCTATCTGAGGATGAAGTAGTCATAATTTGTGACTTCTCAGAAAATTATGCGGGCAAATTACATAAGGAAATACAATCCGTCCATTTTGGTGGAAATAGAGATCAAATTTCTCTCCATACGGGAGTAATTTATAGTAAGAACAACAATCCCACATCGTTTTGTTCTGTATCGCCATGTTGTGACCACGATCCTGGTCCGATTTGGGCTCACCTTTCACCAGTTTTTGAATATGCAAAACAAATAGTTCCTTCCTTAGAAGTTGTACACATGTATTCTGATGGCCCCGCCACACAATACAAACAGAAAAAGAACTTTTATCTTTTTAGTAAAAATGTTGAAGAGAGGACTTTGGATTATGCTTCCTGGTCCTTTTTTGAAGCATCCCATGGGAAAGGAGCGGCAGATGGGGTGGGTGGAGCAGTAAAAAGAACTTTGGATGATTTTGTATCTCGCGGAACAGACATTCCTAATGCAACCATCGCTTTCAAGATGTTGAAGGAATCAGAAAAAAAGGTGAAATATTTTTTTATATCAGAGGAAGAAATAAGAGAAATGCAACAAAAAGTTCCCGATGAGTTGATTGCGTTGCCAGGTACAATGAGAATTCATCAGATTATCACAACTGCAAAACAAGGTTGTGTCCTATATCGAGACTTAAGTTGCTTTTGTGGCCCAAAAAAGGGTTGTAGTGAATGTTATGAACCAAAAATACATGGCTTAATATCAACCCATAAGTCAGACAAAGCTCAAAATAAAAGCGGGAAACCCAAAAAAACTTTTAAACGCATAAACAATAAAAGATCTGGATACAACTCGTCTGACAGCGATGATTATGATAGTGACGATATTCCCTATGCAGATTCAGATGATAGTACTTACTATGAGGAGATGCTATGCTTGAAGAGATATTCGATGTAGAAGAACTTGACATAAATGCAGATAGTGTTGAGAACATTGAAAAAATGAAAACTGAGCACATTGATGAAAATGACCTGGAAATAAACACCATTGATAAATTCGATCAGATTTTAGATAATGACCTGAATAAAACAAAGAAAGAAGAGAAACAAAAAGCCAATGAAGGGCAACTGTACCATACCCAATTGATAAACAGTCATGCAAAAGAGCTGAGAATAAAAACTAAAGGTGAAGTGAAGATGAATGTCAACGAAGAACCGGAAATGGCTGATGATGCTAACAATGATAAGGTGATGATAGATCTACTAAACCAAAAAGAGAACTCACCTCCTTGTGCAAGTACTTGCATTAGTAAGTCATGCCAAGTAACTGAAACCCCAGTGAAAATATTGACTCAAGTAGCAGTAAAAATGATATTAAATGAAAAAACAGGCAATATGCAAATAATACCCGTAAAAGAAGATAATGGTTTAAAGAAAACAAAAAAAGAGAAACAAAAATCCAATGAAAGGCAAAGAAGGATGGCGAGGTTGGACCCAAATAATTTCAAAATTAAGGGAGCACCGTTCATGGTCTATTTTATATCAATTTTAATAACAACTTTATAAGTTATTTATTAATAAAATATTGAGTTATATAATCCCGGGAATCAAAAGTTATCAATGATTTTAATTTTTAATAAAAAAGACACATCGTGCCATTTCCGAACGCAACTTACACGTTCCTATCTATACTATGGATTAGATCAAAGACAGAAGTTTGTTATGTATCGCTTGTCGTTATTTCTTTTTTTTATTTACGTACATCTTGTCAAAAAACTGTAAACTGTTACAAAAAAACCTTTGAACAGAAGAAAAGTACCAACCATGTAGACAGACCGTAAAAAAATTATTTTGCTATGGACGGAGTAGATAAAACGAAACGTAAAATGAAACGTAAGTGTCAAAGTGTCAACTTATTTTTATTCGCCTTTCGTTTCGTTTGTCTTTGTATATTTCTGCGATTTTGTGAATTTTTAACGACCTGGCTTTTTCTTTGGACTGATTACCCCTGCATACCGACCTCGACTACGGCATTTACTTCTGGATAACGATTTGCAAGTGATTTGAACTGTGTCAACTGCTAAAATGCGTTGTATTAATTGCCAATTACGCATTGCGCGATTACGTAGACATCGCTTGTCCGAAGAAAGCAATCAACTTGTCGAACGAATTCAGAGATGGGTGTATCCACGTGATGTGAGTATTTGATATAATATATACTAACATGTTTAATGTCGTTAAAACATGTCACTCATAGAATCTACACAGAGAAGGTGCTCCTTTTTATTGTTATTCTCATAATACACTTATCATAATGACGCTCCTACAGCTTATTGCACTAAATATGCCTACAGTATAATTTATTTTATAATACTAGGTCTAGAAAACTAGTTGTTGTATGCATTTTGCCAGTCTAATGATTAGCAGTACAAATATCACAGCCTTTAGAGCTTCATATCTGTGACCTCATTTCAAACAATTAAAAATAATATTTCAGCTCACCCACCAGTCTAGTCAAAATATTTAATTAGAGGAATATTATTGTCTTTGTGTCACACTACTTACAAGACTTAGTGAACCCATAAGCCTCTATCATACACTTAAGGAGTTGGAACCACTTTTTGACTTTTGGTATTACTCTATGGGGTGGTCACGTTAACTCATAACCAAGATATGATTGTTACTTTTTATATCTTTAAACCATGGTAATGATTATTTTCAGATAACTGGAGAAGACTGTATTTGTCACTCATGTTGGGCTTTGGTTAATCATAGTGCAAATGAAGGTCCTGAACAAGAAGCCCAACAACAATTAGGCCATCGTAATGTCTGTGCTGGATGTGGCAGATCTATTTTGAGGATCAGAAGCAGACAGGTTCTTCGACCTAACATGACTGAAAGGGAAACTCAAATTCGAGACATAATTTCTGAATGGATAAGTCCCCGACAGGTTGGTAATGAAACTATATTATTGTACCTACCTATCCCTATTGTTATTTTTAATGATTAAAGCTTTTTACTGGTATTGTTTCAGTTAACTGTTGATGACGAAATATGTGTGCCATGCTATTTGCAGGCACAGCGAGTTGGGGACAATTCTGCAAGAAGCTCTGCTGTTGTTGCACCTTCCACAATCAATAGGCCTTCATCTTCTGAGGAAATGGAGCAAGTGGCAGAAGTAGAAGTTGAAGAGGTGGGTCCCTCAACTTCTGGAAATGTAGTGGAGGAAACATCTGCCGAACAAGGATCACCTACAAGAAGTGTACCTGACACAGTAGAGGTGGAAGAGGTTAGTCCAGCGAGCTCAATAGCTCCTTTACACGACACATCCACTGAGCAAATTACATTGCCTACACTCAGAAGAGCAGCTGATACAGCTCGTCGTTGTTTATTTTTGGAGTGCAATGACACTGAAAAACGACGTGTGCCTGATGGGCTTAGAAAAAGAATAATTAAAGATTTTAATTTCTTTATACCCAGAAATGCCAGAATATGTAATTTTCATAGGCAGCAATTTATTTCATGATTTGTATGCTGCTGAAAATGCTATTTCAACATTTACAGCTGCCCATATTGAAGAAATTGTGTTTTTGTTATGATACAAAACTGGATTTCCAAAATCCTGAAAATATTTATGAACATCTGTTTAAGTACTGGTTTGGACGAACAAAAATGGAGTTTAATGAAATACTCATAGAAATACCCTGACTAGCCAACCCAAAAATAAAAATCAGTTTTAGTGCACTTTTGTGTAAAATGCGTACTGGAGACAGTGACGAGAGAATCTCAGCGCTTTTTCAAGTGCCAAGAAGAAGTCTAGAAGATTATATGATGCAGGAACGAGAAATTCTTTGCCAAGACTATGTACCTAGACATTTAGGATGGGAGCATAGACCAAGACACGAATTTGTTGCCAGAAATTCTTTTCTTGCTGAACACCTCTTTGGAAATCCTGAGCAACCTATAGAACAAAGGCGTTTAATCGCTATTGCTGATGGAACCTACTTGTATACACAAAAGAGCAGCAACTATTTATTCCAAAAAGACACATATTCACTCCACAAATACCATAATTTGGTAAAACCATTTTTAATAGTTTGTTGTGATGGCTACATTATAGAAGCAGTAGGACCTTATCCAGCCACCAAAAATGATGCCTCTATAATGAAGGATCTATTGTCAGAACCCGGTGCCTTCACAGATTTATTTAGGGAGGATGACGTATTTATATTAGATCGTGGATTTAGAGATTGTGTAGACGACATGACAGCCAGAGGTCTGCTAGTGCATATGCCCGAAATAATATCTCCAGGGGAAAGGCAGCTTACAACCCTTCAAGCCAATATCTCTCGATGTGTTACAATGAATAGATGGGTCATTGAAGCTGTCAATGGAAGATTCAGTAGGGACTTCAAAATATTCCGTGAGGATTATTTTAATAAAAGGTGCCCTCATATAATGCAAGAATTTTCAATTGCTGCAGCCTTAATAAATCATTTTGCTGTACAATTCAGGGAACGTACAAATGTGAACCAAATTATACAAACAATTGAGGAAAAAATATTTGAAAATAATGAATTGGCACAGGTGGTTCAGCAAAACAATTTAAATATGCGTCACACTGTATTCCAAAATATAAGACATTCCAACATACGGTTTCCTGAATTGTCAGTAAATGATCTGGAACTTATTGCTCTTGTCACATACCAAATAAGGCAAGCAAAATCATTTGTGGGGGAGCACTTGAGAGCTCATGGAATATATGCTGTTGAAGTTGCCCGAGATCAGACTCCTCTAGATCTAGAGGGATTATTTGTTGGCAATGACCCATTTATTCTACGAGCAAGGATTAAATCTAGGAACATAGGTAGTAAGTCTTATTACTCATACATTGCAGTAGATAGAAGGCTGGAGGGGCGTGATGCCATATTAGGTTATTATTGCCATTGCCCTGTGGGAGCAAGAACAGTGGGCTGTTGCTCACATGTTATGAGTATTTTATGGTATATGGGCTATGCAAGACACCAAAACTATGTGGCTGCACCAGCTAGTTTCTTAGATAATCTTTTCATTAGGTAAATAGATTATTATGTAATTATGAAAATATTTCATAATTAATAATATCTATTATCTAATGAAAAGATTTTCCTTCCTACTAAAAATACAATTGAAAATACAATGTTTGTATGTTATGATTTTTTTGTAAGTAATGAGCAAAATAAATAAGTTTTAACAAATAAGTATGTTGTTTTATTTAACACAAATCTATGTATTATGTTGAAAGAATTAGCAAGACCTCAGATATATGTGCTAACAATATACCAAGACATGTTGACTCCTTATCCTGTATACCTAATTGTGCAGAAATATTCATGTAGGTACGTGAGCCTGAACTGGTGTAGAATAGATGATGTGGGCTGTGGGTTCGAAATCTGTAGGTATTGACGGAGATTTTTAATCCGGTTAAACCCATTTTGATAGGCATGCCATGACGCCCTACAAGGACATAGGGACTCTAACCTTGAATATTGATAACACCCTTAAAATGTAAATGTATGACCTAGGTAAAATCAGTAGGTAGGCACCTACTTGTTAGAATCATAGCAAGTCGCGTTCTGTAATACCTAGGTAGGTAGCCGGTAGGTACCTCTAACTCACGCCTTTTTCTCGTCAGGTAGGTCTCAACGGGCCAAACGGCGTGGGAATAATGTACTACCGTAGTATATAGAGGTATTAAATAAGCCATTCTACTGTATAAGTACTTAAATACAACCAATATATAAGTGCGACAGCGTAGTCTTGGTATTCGAGGTTATAATCTTCCACCTTCCATATCTTTTTTCTCCCAACTTCTTCAACCTACTTTCCATTAGTTTTTTTGATAGCCTTAAGTCGTTCTTTAATTACACACCATTTTCAATAATGTACGCTACCCCTATCAATGGGTCCCTGATTTTATGCAATCTCGCCATTCTTCTTTACAATACACAATTATTGATGGACAGTCATGCAAAAGAGCTGAGAGTAGAAACAAGTGATTCAGGAAACCTAAGAATAGAAACAGACATGAAGGAAACTAAAGGAGAAGTGAAGATGAATGTCGACGAAGAACCGGAAATGACTGATGGTGCTAAGATGATGATAAAACTAATAAATCAAAAAGAGGACTCACCTCCTTGTGCAAGCACAAGCATTAGTAATTTAACACCGGAGAAAATATTGACTGAAGCAGCAGTAAAGAGGATATTAAATGAAAAAACAGGCAATATACAAATTATACCCGTCAAAGCAGTTGAAACTGAACCTATCATTGGAAATCGAGGTGACTTTCAGGACGAGAAAACCGAGACAAACAAATGGGAAATAAATAATACTGTATTGATCAGATATTACGTTAAAAAAACCTGGAAATATTATAACGGTACAATTGAACAGATTGATAATACTAATAAAAGTTATAAGATTAATTACTTCAAAAGCATCCGTCAAAAAGGTAGTAATTTACAAAGCCAAGAGTTACCAAAGATATTGATATAGTACCACAAGATTGTATTGTTAAACATGTTGAATTGTTACAAATATCGAAAGAACGTCAGGAGTTTGTATTAGCCAATGAGGAAGACACAATATTTTTTTAATTTGTGTATTTTGTTTTTTGTTTAAGTTTTTTTATTTACAGTTGACCCTTAGATGGTCAATGTAGCAATGCAGCTTTTTAAAAAATAAAACAATTTCAATTTATTTTTGTTTTTCTTTCTAGACATGGACCCTAAGTGCTAAAGTTTATAAAGATATTTTTCATAAATGATAGTCTGAAAATTATTATAAGTATAACGGCGCGCGATAATTTAGTTGATTTATTTAAGCAGTTTTTATAAGTTGTAATCGATTATTTTTACTCTGTGGTGTAAGAATTATTTCTTTATTGGTCATTTTAATTTAGAGCGGGTAACACCGAATGGAGTTGTGAATGTCATGGCGGCAGTGACGGCCACTTTTGACGCGACCGTCAGCCGAGGCACATGCACAAACCCATTGGCTCTGGATCAGTAATTATTATTGCAATCATTAGTTATTTTGGTGAAGCTTTGTTAAAATATTACAAGTTAAATTAAGTAAGATATTTTGTGAATATTATTCTTCAACTACCTGCACCTACACGCCCATAATGGTGGACCAACAGATGACGGATAAACAGCGACACGTGGTGTCTCAGCCGCTCGGAAATCCGTTAAGTATAACACCGTAACTACTACAATATTACTTAATTCTGAATACGACTTTTCTTTTACAATTTCCTGACATTTCCTAACAAAACAATTTACTGACAATTTCGTGACGTACACGTATTTTGAAAATGACTCATAAAAGTAAAGGTAAATTTGGAGTAACCGTAGTTTTGTTGATTCTAAATTTAAATTTGTTTATTTTTGCCTGTTAAGTGAAATATGAACTTTATGTAGAGAAAATAGGTTATTTATGACAGGCTCAATTGTGTTTTTTTATTTGTTATACATTAACTGAACATAGTACATGCTTTTGCGGGGTTTTTTGAGTTGGTTGACTTTACTTGATTCATTATTGAATTTGAACATTATTTATTTTTAGGATAATGACAGGGCGAGGAAAACTCATGGTACAATTGATTAACGAAGAAAAAGATGATCCTGAGAAACCAGCGGCAATGAATGATTCGAGATCTATAATTCCTGGTATAGAAACGCTCAATAATATAAACGAACCTGAGTTGCGAGCTGAGAGAAGGTTAGTTCAATCACCGAGTATTTTAAAATCTTCGTTAAATCTAAATGAGCAGCCTACAATAGCTGAGGGACAACGACGAGTTCCTAAACGTCAGTATGCTGCCTCGCCAGTTCATAGCGGCGAAGAAAGCGATTTCGACGATTCCGATGTAGACCCGCACTATGAAAAATAATTTTCTCTCACTTGCGTAATTCACCTATTTCACAACTGCCACGAACTCGCTCCGTTTCATCTTCGTCCAGCAGTTCGAGTTCATCAGGCTCGAGTAGTAGCTCAAGCAGCAGCTTGAGCAGCAGCAGTAGTAACTCAACGAATGAACATGATACTGGCCCTAATAGCGAGATTCAACGCAACGAAATTAACAATGCCGACAATAACTACGAGGATCTCAATCTGGGACAAAACATTAATACAAGTGATGAGACTAGCGCAAGAAGGACCAAAACAGTGCAAAAAGAAACCAAGGAAACCGGAAACATGGAAGGCCAATGTAGCAAAAACTCTCAAAAATTCAGGACAGCCTTACAAGTCGAGGGGTAAACTAAAAAAAAAATTCCAGCTCGCACAATTCGACCACCTTGCGGAGAAAAGTGTCGTTTAAAATGTAGCACCAAGTTCAACTTAGCTACTCGTCAAAAATGGTTTGAAGCATTTTGGAAACTCGGTGATCTTCAGCGACAGAGGGAGTACATTGTACGACATACCCATGAAATAAAGCCGAAGTACCGATACTCAAGCACGGAAAACTTCCGGGCTCTAACTACAGCCTTCTATTTTGAAGAAAATAAGACGCGCATTCGTGTTTGCAAGACGTTTTTAAGGCCACGCTTGATTTAGGTGATCAAGTGATTAAAACAGCGTTAACCAAAAAGACCGAAGCTGGGTTTATAGAGGGCGAATACAGAGGAAAACATAAAAATCATCCTACGATAAATCCTCAAGTTAAAGAAAGCGTAATACAATTTATCAACTCAATTCCACGGGTTCCATCACACTACCTTCGAGCGCAGACCACTCGGGAGTATATTCAAAGCGAGAGATCGTTAGCTGATATTTACCGCGATTATAAAAATTTACGCCAAGCTAATGACTTGCCATTTGCTTCGGAATCTACTTTTTAACGAATATGTAACACCACATTCAACATAGGCTTTTTTAGCCCCAAAAAAGACCTCTGTGACTTATGTGAGAGCTACAAAAATGCGGATGATGAAAAAAAAATGACATTACAGCAAGTCTACGAACAGCATCTTTTAGAGAAAGACCTAGCGCGAAGTGAGAAAGAAAGGGACAAGAAGGAATCAGATACTATAGTAGTCGTTTATGATCTCCAGGCAGTAATGCCCGTACCTAAAGGGCAAGTGTCTCTGTTCTTTTACAAGTCTAGAATAAATTGTTTTAATTTTACTGTTAGTGATTTGTATGCAAAGAATGTGGACTGTTTTTTCTGGGATGAAACTGAAGGAAAACGTGGTTCAGTAGAAATCGGAAGCTGTGTTTTAGCTTTCATCGAAATGCTGCTCCATAATCATCCCAATGGAGACATAGATCTAATATTTTACTCAGACAACTGTTGCGGGCAACAAAAAAATAAGTACTTGTTATCTGCTTATGCCTATGCAGCAGCTGCTGTGTTCAATATGAGAGTGAAGTCTATCACTCATAAGTTTTTAATAAGAGGCCATTCGCAAAATGAAGGGGACAATGTTCACAGCGTTATAGAGAAGCAGGTGAAAAGGCACATAAAATCAGGCCCTATTTACACACCCCAGCAATATGCATCATTGATCAGATCTGCCAAAAAATCTGGACTAGCATACAAAGTGCACGAAATGACACATGACCGCTTTTATGACTTGAAAGTATTGCAAGAAGGTTGGGGCACAAATTTTAATATTGATGAAAGTAACAACCAAGTTAAGTGGCATGATATTAAAGTCCTCAAAGTAGAAAAAGAAACTCCAATGGCTTTTTTCTATAAAACGTCATTTGCAGAGTATGAATTTAAAAAATGCTGGGTGAACAAGAGAAAGACTAGACGCACAGTAGAAACAACACCTGGTAATACAGTAAATTTGAATTTGAGTAGAGCATACACAGAAAAAATTAGTTTGTCTGACGCAAAAAAAAAAGATATTAAAGAACTTGTGGACAAAGATGTGATTCCGAAGCCTTATTATGATAGTTTTTACAAAAATGTTTTGTAATAACGTTACCATTACGACTTTTAGAGTAGAAGAAGGTAGACTAGTTTAAGAATGCTTTGCCATTCAAATTTATTATTATAATTAGAGAGTAATTATTAAGAATAATACACCAATAAATAAACTCTGATTTGCAATTTTAAGACTAAACCAACTTAAGACTTGTTTTAAATTAAGTAGGTAAAACTAAGAAGAAAATAGAGACTGCCTAAAAATGTTATAAGTAATGACTTGTTGATTTTACTGTTTTTGATTTTAGAGTTAGAGAGTAGGTACTTATTAAGAATAATAGACCAATAAATAAACTGTGATTTGCAATTTTGAGACTTTACCAACTTAAGACTTGATTTTAATTAAGTAGGTAAGATGAAAATAGAGACTGCCTAAGAATTTTATAAGTAATGACTTGTTGATTTTACTGTTTTTGATTTTATAGTTTTTGGCTTTTATTAATGATTGTTCAGAAGCTGCACTTGTTCTTTACATTGTTCTGATAGTGCGTAAGAACACTTACAAAAAAAAAACTTATTATTGCTTATGGGAGATTAGAGTTTTGTTTATCAACTATTTTAGATGTATAAAAACTAAAGCTTGTATTCCTCAGATTAGCATTTGCAATAATCCATTCATAGCATAACTCAAAACCCCGACAAAAAGTTATCTTATTTTTGGGATGAAAAGTAATGTAACTCAATTTTATTTCAGATGAAGTAAAGTAACTTGAGTTAGTACACAAAAAAATCTTTACAAAAACGTTACCTTCATGAATGTCTCATGAAATCTTTGATATCTTTCTTATATAATTTAAAAACAGTTTTTCGTCCTTTCTGAAAAATTAGGTTTTTTGAGTTGCCGGGGTCTTCGTCTAGGGGTGCGATATTGTTGCCACTGGGAGTGTTAAAAAAGTTTTTTTTTGGTTTAGGTGTTGTCTCACAACCAGCAGTTGGTTATTCCCCGATGATCCACTCTCATTTTCAACGCTCTTCAATTCGGAATCACCAACACCCACGCCACTGTCAATCACCATAATGCCACCACCATCACTCAAAACCTCTGAATCCGTCACCGTCACCTAAGCATCTCCTCCTAATGATACAGTGTAACCCTCACATGTTGCACCTAAAATGGATGCCACTCTGTCCAGTGCATCATCTGGTGGGATGTAATCTGGCTTGCCACCACCTGTCTGCAAGTATAGTTACATTAATACAATATAACACATATTTAAAAAAAGATAATATTTATCACATCCTGCGGACTGCGGTTCATAAACACCACACACAAGAGTAAGGACGAAATGATTACCTTAATTTGGTTCATCCTAATTTTGGTGGATCTTTTTTGAGCGGTTTTTTTTAATTCTCCCATTTCAATTTTAATGGATCGGTTCTTCGTGGGCAACTTGAAATCGATGCATTGAATGCATCTGTGAGTTTAGACCAGGCAGCTTCTTTAAGCTGATTGTTTGCTTAAATTATTAGCTTCAACAAGATCAATAAGCAAGGCCACCTCATCCTTAGCTAAAGGTACACCTTTTGTCTGAAAACAAAACAAATATTAAATACAGGGTTGATCCTAATTACATGTAGAGAAAGACGAAAAAAGGATCCAATTGTTCCGAGGTTTAGTTTGCACTGTAATTTACTAGTCATCTAAAAAGCCTCTGTCTGAATAGGAACGTATATAATAATGTCTGGTAATACTTACAGTGCTCATTATATGTAAAAAAATAAGCAGAATTCACTTAAACAAACTTGATAATACAACAATAATAGCGGTAGCGTCTCTACGAGTTGAAACTTGAATTGACACTTGACTACGTTTCGTTCTTCCTTTTTACGCGCCCAATATTAATTTGTTCGCTAAAATAATGACAATGAAACAGATAACTATGATTAAAAATCTTATTTTAGCATAAAAATATCACCAATGCTTTAATTCGATCAATTTGTATTGTTTTACAAAAAAATTATATGAAATAATATTTGTTTAAACGTTGTTATTTTTTGTACCTTTTGTAGTAACAAAACGTATGGGAGGGCTGGATAGCTGAGCTTATCTACCGATGTCGATGCCTCGATAGACGTTATCGTCACTTTTGCGACGTAAAATAAGGATAGATAGAAGTCTACTATTTATCGTTCGTATCAAGATATCGCTGACTGAGGATAGGTTATTGGGAACGGCTGTTACAGGTAAATAATATTTATAATTATAGGGGAGAAGGAGGCAGTTTTGAACAGAGGCACATTTGAACAAACAAGTTGACGCAATTAGTTTCAAAGCTATTTTAGTACGAAAAATGATTTTGGGGCGACAGCACTAGTACCTACAACCGTCATGTATAATCTGTGGCATTTCACAGCCGGCAACCAAGTTATCGGCCATGTTTATTTTTGTCATTGCAAAGTAAACTTTTTGGAAGATGGGCGTAAGCTTGTGCAGGACAAAGTTTTAAATACTGGTAAGTGATAATAGTCTAATTGTATTTGGTATTTATATAGGCTTTTGTGAAAGTCTTTCTTTTTATTCATCAAATGTTTTTTGGAATAAAAATATTTAATTTCATTAAAAAGGAGGTATGGGGCAGTTTTGAACAAATTCAATGGGGTACCTTTGAACATGTTCAAATCTGCCCCTGATTAATTGTGTACTACGGAAGCGTTAGTTATTTAACTGTGAGTAAATTTAGATAGGTAAAGAATGCCAATATTATTGAAAATAAATTAATTTGTAATTTGTTTAAAGGTAAAATGGTACGAAATTATAAAAAAAAACGAGAACAAGATGTTAACGAGGAAGATATTAATAATGTTATTTTGGCAGTAGTTGATGGAAATATGAAGATAAGAAAGGCTGCTGCGTAGGGTATAGAACCGGGACATCCCGGAACCGAAAATCCCGGGATTTCCCGGTTCTTTTCAGTTACTGAAAGAACCGGGAATTCAAAATGCGAACCGGGAATTTCGGGATTTTCGGGACACAAGAAACATTTTTAAATTAGGTATAGGTTTAAACTTGTAAACTCTTTTATTAAATAAAAAAATGAAAGTTGACGAAAGGTATTTATTCACTTTGTCTTTATAAGCGCGATTACATGTTCGGATACTAGTGTGGATGACACGAACGCGCGGGCGGAGGGCACCTCCCCGCCAGTTGGTTTGTGATTTGCGGTGGTAGTGGTTGGTGTCGGTCGTGAGTCGTGCGTGACGTATGGCCGTGTAATTTTTTCATCAAAACTAATATCAAATTGCTATTGGTAAGTAAGTTATTCATAAATCATGCTTATTATGTGTTCGTAGTTTCGTACGTAATTAGTTAATTATGTATAATTTTGGGTACAACTGAAATATGCTTTTACTTAGCTTTTTATTTGGTCATGATATTAGTTTAAAATATGGTAGTTCATATTTGGGTATTTTTGTTATAGGCTATGGATTTTGAAGAAGTTAGCAGCAAGTCTAATGACAAATCATCGGTGTGGCACTATTTTCTTCGCGCTCGTGACAAAACGAGCGCAAAGTGTAGAAAATGCCAAAATATTTTAAAATGTGTTGGAGGAAGTACCGGTGGCTTGCAAAAGCATTTAAAAAACCGACACCAAATAAAGGACAATGGGCAGATTGGGATCACCCTCCAATAGCAATAAGATGTATGTCGTTGGATAGGTATTTTCATTTGGAACAACAATTGTTATGACAGTTTTTTTGTTATAGCTGTCCGTTCGGAGTTATGAGACTTATTAGCTCAGATAAATAAATATATTTAATATTTTTTTATATATGTTTAGTATTTTTATACCCATGTGCTTTCATCTCGCTTACACACTGTATCCTCGGGACAAGTCTGGGCAGACACGGCGAGCCCTCCCCTCCAAAGTGGTCACGTGGAGCGCGCGCGGCGCAGGCGCAGGTAGCCACCCTTATCAGTAGTCAGTCGTTCGTTGGTTTTGTTGCACGTCAGTTATCGTTTGGTTCCGTTTTTTCACTCGCTTCTTTCTAACGACTTTGACCTGGCATTCTTCTTGGACACTGATATCGCTCTACTTATTGAATTTGGCTATCACACTGGACTTTTGAATTGCATATCGATCGGATAATATGGAAGATCATCGAAACTGTGTTATGTGTCGGCGAGGCCTGTATCGCAGAAGATATCAGCAACACGTTCTATCTGATAATCTCCCAAGAGCGCGACCAGAGGTTGCTGCATATATACAACAACATGCAGTTTTAGAGGTAAGTGTATTGTACTTACTTATTGATATTTTTCTAGAGTCATAATCGATTATAACAAAGGGACAACTTAAAAAAGCCATTCTTACTCATTAAAATAAAATCACGTTTTACGTGTTAAATGTGGTATTTTATTGAATGTTTTTCGTGGTTAGATATGTCAAAATAAACTAAAAGAGCACTTTTAACCCGTAAAATATCGTTTTAGTTTTAAGAAAGCCGATAATAATTAACTGATTCGTCGGGCCAAAAATGTCAATGGTTACAGGAATGTGCAATGCAGTGCACAAACAAATCCCTTTATCGGCAACAATTACTAAGCGCACATGTGTTCGATGAGTCACTGTGACCCTCATTATTTAGCCTCCTTACAAGATAATACAGACAACGGAGACTCTGATAAGGACGAAAGAGTTATGTATTTATATTAGTTTTTAATTATTTTATATTTAAGTAACACAAATGAGTTAATACTCATATCTCAGTTAATATCAATATATTTACCTCGTCAATTAGCACTTCTATTATTCTTACGCACATCGCTATACTGCTCCATAATACTCGCAAGTGCGAGGGAGATAAACATAGAGAATTGATTTATGGCCCGACGACTCAGTTATTAACGCGATGAGTGGCATTTCCGGTATCAGGCTTAAGCTCATTATATTAACAACCCTTAATAAAAGTTACAAAAATCTTTAAATGTGTTATTATAATAGTTTTTTTTTACATTACAGGTGGTATTCGACAACACACGAAGCGTGTGCCATAGGTGCTGGCAGATAGCAGCAAATGCCGCCAGACCACCTGTTGTAGTAGAAGTGCCAGAAGCTCGTGAAGAGAATGAACAGAATGTTCATGTACCTCATGTTCCTGATTACATCAGAGCGCCAAATAATCACAGGCACTGTATTTTTAACAACTGTGCTAATAACACCCGACACAGAATACCAGAGTCTATTAAAGTTCACATCTTTTGTGAACACAAGTTATACATACCCGATGGCGCCAGAGTACGTAGAGAACATCTGGAAAGCAATAATTGGAATGAGCTGCCTGATTTTTGTAACACAACTCATAATTTTACTGCTTTCCAATTCAATGATGTTTGTGACATGCTACGAACAGCTCTTCAACGTGGTTCGAGGTTCGATTTTAGAATTCATGGAGCCCTGACTAACGAAGAAATGCATTTTTGGGTTGGTCTTAATGGAGACCACTTCGATGCCATTTTGGAGCAAACTCCATCGCTGAGCGAGAGATCCAATGATCCAAGGACTGCGTTAGCCATATTGTTGGTAAAACTTCGCACGGGAGATTCAAACGAAAGGCTTGCGACATTATTTAATACGTCAAGAAGAAAACTTGAACGATATTTAGCTGTTGCTCGTGAATGCCTAACTAATGAATACGTTATACTACACTTAGGATTGGATCACATAGACAGAGAAAATATGTTGGCCAGAAACCTAATGATACCAAAAAACCTCTATGGAAATGCAGAAAATAGCAAACTCATACTCATATGTGATGGAACCTACATATATATTAACAAAAGTAGCAATTTCTTATTTCAACGCCTAACATACAGCTTGCACAAGTACCAAAACTTGTTAAAGCCATTTTTAATCGTTGCCTCAGATGGCTATATTATTGATGTAGTGGGACCATTCGCCGCTACGAAAACTGACGCGCAAATCATGCAAGATATCATGAATGACGAAGAACACCCTTTACATTTTTTACTACAAGAAAATGATGTATTTATCTTGGACCGTGGATTTAGGGATGCTTTGGAGTCTGTCGAAGCTTGCGGTTATGAATACTACGTGCCACCAACTAAAGATCGTCGTGAGACACAACTAACTACAGAACAAGCAAATGAAGCTCGGGCTGTAACAATGTGCCGATGGGTAGTGGAAGTGGTAAACGGCCGATTTAAACGTGATTTTAAGCTTTTGCGGCAAAAGTATTTTAATAGAGCGCTGCCTCACATGTTCATTGATTTCCGAATTGCTGCAGCCATTGTAAACCACTTCCACGTACCCATCGAAGACAGCGTCCACGCAGAAGATTTTTTAAATCATATAAGACGTAAAGTTGATACACCAAATCTTCTGTATACATATGTAGATAGAAAGCGCTTGAATAACCGTAGGGCAGATTTTCAACGGCTGGAAGCTAATGTACTAGAAAACTTTCCAAGGCTCACCGAAGACCAAATAATTCTACTAGCATACAGCCATTGGGGTACATACCAGTTAAAACTGGCTCGAAGTTATTGCAGCGAGCATCTGTAGAACGGCTTATACACTATAGAAAAATATAGGGAAAATCAGTTAGATGATCTGCCTGATTACGGTATTCAGGAAAATGTGTGGCTTTTGCGTGGACGCATTCAATCACGTCATGTCAGACAAAGGACGTACAATTGTTATATATTAATAAACTACAGCCAAAATTAAGGCAACGATATAGTACAACACTATTGTACATGCTTATCTGGACGGCGAACGATGGGCACATGTGCACACATTATATCCATATTATGGTATTTAGGATATGCGATTCACGAAGGATTTAATACGCCTGCAATGTTCTTAAATGATGTAATTATAGATAGCCATTAAGGCCCTAGAGGTATTATAGATAGAGCAGGGGAGCCCCGTCAAAAAAAGTAAGGGAGAGAGAGAGAGATATATAAGGTACCGCGATCTTTTCTCACTTTTTAACGTCTCGTCTCGTCTTTTTGTAACCGGACCGGACGTTTCCGCTTACAGGCAGCTGTATGTCCTCCCTACTCTATCTGTAATACCTCTATGGTTAAAAAACGTCGATATGTTGTCCACATATCGACGTTTTTGACCCTTAAATAATTGTTTATAATGTACAGCAATCAATCATGGAATTTAATTGTAATAATAAATATTTAAATGATTATTAACGGTGTTATTACTTTCCCTTTAGAACAATTTTTTTTTCATTATATCAGAACTTACAAGTCTTATAACTCCGAACGGACAGCTATAACAACAAAACTGTCATAACAATTGTTGTTCCAAATGAAAAGCCCTATCCAACGACATACATTTTATTGCTATTGGAGGGTGGTCCCAAGTTCCATACATTTTTGCCCATTCTCCTTTAAAAGCTGGCTTAAGCTGGTAAACCAAACAGCTATGTTGAACGTGCTGTGATTCCATCAACCAGTAAGGAAGAAATTCCAAAAAAAAGAGCAAAATTAATAATATTAATTAATAATAATAGCTGATACGTTACAACGATTTTTGAAACTGCGAAATTGCATAGCTAAAGCGCTTATTGATGTAAAATCTCAAATATTTTTTTCTGAAGAAGAGTGGGAAGAAATCGAGCAATTGCATGAAATACTGGACGTGATCAAGACTGTATTAGAAGCATTATGCCGACGAGATGCCACATTACTAACAGCTGATGTTGAAAAAATTGGGAGAGATTAATAATAATCTGAGCAAAAAATGATGACAGTTTTAAAGAAACGATACAGCGAACGACGTCTAGTAGAAGCGGCAACGCTAAGTTATTTGCACAACCCTGAAAAATATTTTGAAGATAGAAATGATGAAGATTTAACAGCATTTTTGCGTCCAAGCAGTGATGAAATGTGCAATAACATAATAGCACTCCTAAAGCAATAAATCCTCCTCCTCCGACACCACAAGACCAAGGTTCATCATCTATTCAAAATGAAGAGGAAGACCATTCTGAAGTACTAATAGATGGGTTATCATCAAACAAAGAAAAGCTAGACGCCGAATTACAAAAGGCTACAAACCAGAATCGTGTGCTTGCAAACGACGATGATTTTAATAGTAACACTACTGTGAAATTCGAAATGGCACTTTGAGAACGGAGGCAATCGCGGGCGTTATTTGTCACAAGTATATGACCATCTTTTATCGATTCCACCTACCAGCGTCAAACCCGAGAGGGTTTTTTCCTCGGCTGGATTGCTGTGTAACAAAATTAGATCACGTTTAAGTGATAAAAGTTTAGACTCACTAATATTTCTTAGAACCTATTACAAAGAACAAAGAGCTCTCAAAAGTAAATAATTTTATGTATTGTTCAATTTCAAACATAAGCTTTTTACTGTTAAATTATAGTTTGTTAATTTTTATTACCTAATATATGTGGAATAGTGAACAAAATGGCCTAATAATAGACGAAACTTGATTAATGTTACAGTAGCTGATTTTCTCCACTTAAAATAAAACTGCCGTGCGATTCTGTAAACATCCACCGTGAAAATCTAGGTGACGTGGGCACGACGTGAGCTGTCAACCTATAGATTGATCCTTTTCATTAGGTGGAATGTCGTCTAGAACGTCGCCTAGATTTTTACGGTGAGATGTTTACAGAATCGCACGCCAGATCTCATAATCTCCTTGTTACCACAAAACTTTTTATATGATACTGAAGTGAACTGTGATTATTTAAATAGTATCTTAAGATTGTTAAGTAGATTTTTGAAGATTCTGTTTAAGTTAAACTTAAGATATTACCTGATGTTACCCGATACTACGAGATGTTGATTTTTTAAATGTATTTTTATGTTTCAATAGCACTCGTTTATTTATAAGGCCAAGAATTTCAGTTGGTTGTGTGATTTTTATTAGAATAAATACTCTGCCTTAAAGTAATCTTACTCTATTTTATTTTTATAATCCTGAGAGATTTGAAATTTAAATGCTAAAAAGCATTTAAATATCAAATCTCTCATCTCATAACAAAAAACAAAAAAGTCCCGAAATTCCCGGTTTGTCCCGGTTCCTAAACGCACAATCCCGAAATTCCCGGTTCCTCAAAATAGAACCGGTTCTCGATTCCCTACTGCTGCGGTTTATAATGTTAAACCAAACACATTATTTTATAGAATTAAAAAATACAAAGAGAACAAACCTCAAAATGACCTAGTATTCTCATCCAAGTACACTGTCGCAGAAGTATTTACTAGAGAAGAGGAAAGGATGCTAAGAGAGTATTTAATAAAAAGTTCTAAAATGAATTACGGACTTACCTACAAACAGGCTAGGTCGTTAGCGTATGAATATGCAACGGCACTAAAAAAATGTCCAATAAAATGGACAGAAAAAAAGAAGCAGGGATAGAATGGTTAAAAGGCTTTGTGAAGCGTCATAAGGATCTTTCCCTGAGAAAACAAGAAAATACAAGCCTTTCCAGATCTACTAGTTTTAACAAACATAATGTGACACAGTTTTATGACAATTATGAGAAGGTGCTAAAAAGGACAAATTTTACTCCAGAGTGCATTTACAATTTGGACGAAACGAATATCATGACTGTCGTTCAGGCGCCATATGTAATAGCAAGAAAGGGTACAAAGCAGATTGGACAATGTGTTTCTGCTGAACGAGGCCAACTTATTACTATGTGTGGTATCGTAAATGCCATTGGAAATGCTTTGCCGCCAGTTTTTATATTTCCTCGAGCACGATTCCACAATTCTATGCTCTTTGGGGCACCTATCGGCAGCGTTGGTTATGCCAACAGCCCCACCAGTGGTTGGATGACTGGGCCTTTGTTTATGAAGGTACTCGAACATCTTAAACGGCTGACGAGATGCTCGAAAGAGGATCCAATATTGCTGCTCATGGACAACCATGAAAGCCACTGCACATTGGACGCTACAATTTATTGTCGAGAAAACGGAATAGTTGCACTTACCTTTCCTCCACACTGCACCCATCGCATGCAGCCATTGGATGTGTCAGTGAATGGTCCTTTCAAACAGAAATTGTCGGTTGCCCAAAATGATTGGCTACTGTCTCATCCCGGTAAAACAATTCCCATCCATGATTTGGCAAGCATAGTAACTCCGGCATATAATGGATCATATATTGCCAGGAATATCATTGCTGGCTTTGTGAAACCGGGGATATATCCATTTTCCAGGAATGCCTTCTGTGATGAGGATTTTGAATGTGCTGAGGTAACTAACCGTCCTATGACAACCACATCCAGTAACGCCACCTTTGACGTTCTTCAAACTACAGCTGCGGTAGCAGATACTGACTGTGAAGAGGTCGAACAAGAGATAAACTTTGAAGACTCCCCACCTACTACTGCGTTGGTCTACAAGTGTTCAGCTAGTTGTTTCGGATGAAGGGCCTTCACTATCTTTGCCGGATGCTGAGACTGTACCTTCTGTAACTGAATTAAATATTCCACCTATGACCTCTGCAGTTTCACCACCGAGTACCCTTAATGCGTCTGAAGCGGAGCCTACAGAAACTTGGATTTTACCTTCCGTTATTACCTTCTGTAACTGAATTAAATATTCCACCTATGACCTCTGCAGTTTCACCACCGAGTACCCTTAATGCGTCTGAAGCGGAGCCTACAGAAACTTGGATTTTACCTTCCGTTGCTGCATCTACTGCGGTAATAACACCTGAAGTCGTGAAGCCTTTTCCAAGAGCTCTACCACGTAAAGAATCAAACAAAGGAAGAAAAAAAGGAAAATCTCGGATTCTTACAGACACCCCGGAAAAAGAAGAGATTCAAAGAGCATATCTTGAACGACAAGCACGATTAAAAAAGTCCCAAGAAAAAGTTTTAAACAAGAAAAGAGCCAATTGCTTAAAACCGAAAGCATTGAAACGAAAAAAAACTAAAACTATATTGACTTTTTCCTCGGATGACACCGATTCTGAGATACATTTAGAGTCGGAAGAAGAACCAATAATGAGTAGCGAAAACGAAGATACAGATGAAAATGAAGACGCTGACTACGAAAAGCAGCTTAATAATAGTGACATAAATCTTGGAGATTACGTATTAACTCAACTTGCATCAGGAGGGAACAAAAGGTCACTGGTTTTTGTAGGAAAAATTATAGAAAAGGATGGTCATGATTTTACTGTTAGTTTTCTCAAGAAAAAAGGAGCAACATCTTACAAGTTTTTCTTTCCTGAAAAGAACGATGAGTCTTACATCAGCATGTCCGATATTTTGGTTAAAATCACGCAAACGCACTGCAGCCATGATAGCTTTCAAATTCAATTTCTCTAAATTTAAGTTAGGTTGATTTAATTCATTTAAGAGATTTAAGACTTAATTCGATTTTATACAGGTATATTTTGTGATCTCAATTTATTATTAAACCCATTCCGAGTAAGTGAAGACGTTATAAGAGTTTATATTTTGGGTCCAAAGTTTCAAGAACGTTCAAAACTGCCTCCTTCTCCCCTAGTATGATGATTATGAAAACTATCTAAAAATTATACAAACTTATTTTAAAAGTTATACCAGACCAACTTGCTTGTTTTCTGTACCCGTATAATTTTATTCGTGTTTATTTTCAGAATGTAGAAATTTTAGAAACAGAAGGAAGAGAAAAATCATTGTCACCATCTCTATTGCAAAATAGTTAATATTGTGTTGAAAATCTTCGATCAATTGATAATACAGTAAATGAGGAGCAGCAAATGACGTAAGCTGTGTTCAATTTTGTAGGTAGTTTAAAGTTTCTACATTGTAGAAATTGTTATTATTACGAGTGGAATGTACCTACTTGCAATCGATTTCCATTTTACTCAACTCTTACTTTGTTGCAGGGCGCGATTGGTGATTTTAGTGCTTCAGACACAGATGACGATTATCACCCGGACCCTGCACACATCGATTCTTCGACTGATTCAGATATTATTTCAACATCGGTGCTTCGTCAAATCCCTGTACTGGATAACATTGATAGTGAGCGGCTACCCAACTAGCAAAATTAGTCGTATAAAAAACTGCAGCACGTTTCTAATTCTGCTATTGGTGGAGAGAGAGATCTGTAAAATGTCGAGAGGGAGCTCTGTTCACGTTCTCTCGATTCGATTTGGGCGCATTTCTCTCAGCTTTAAATGCTATGAATATTGTAAAATCATCGCTTAAACAACCAAATAGTCGAAAGAATACCGAGTAATCGCAACTCGAATGTTAAAAAGTGCTATGAATTGATATCAGATTGCCATCATTCCACACATTAGCTGTTTACAAGTCGGTAGAACTTCTTTCATTCGACTTATTTATAGTAAAATAGCAGCCCGCTTGCTATCACTCGACTGTTTAATCGCGTAAACATTATCAAGCGACGTTCATAGAACGTTATATTTGTCGTAAATATTACAAGTGTTATATGTTGTACGAGTTCGTGATTATAATTAAAGTAAGTATTCTGCCATTTATAAATTTTGCCACAGTTTTTGTGAAAGTTAAGTATTACTTGTCTAAAGTCACAAACATTTAGTTATCTGAAGCGATTATCATATGTGGATTAAATTTTTTTGTCTGTATGCCTCACATTTTAAGTAATATTTTCATGGGCCTCACGATTTCTTGGTAAAAACTGAATCACATATAATATTAATTTCATTATTAAAATTGACTCGCCATTTATTACACTAAATTTATCATCACAAAGCACTCACTCTGCCTTTAGCCGAGAGACAGAATCGAGGATTCCATTTTACAACTTCTAAGAGCGCCATTACAGCTTGTTTAGGGTTCCTCGTGTAAAATGTTAAATCACTGTTTTTTGTCATTACCTCATACCTACTGATGCAAAGTACCTACACTTTTGCAAGCTTGACGTCACAAGTTTGGTGTAAAATACAATATTATTAAACTATGTATAAGCTTATTCGTAGGTATAAGCAGGTGTATGTATGGATTAGCATAATATTTAATTTTGTCGTTTTTTATAGGTGCCTGATAATAAAATGGTAAACTATTTGGATATTGATAAATTTATAACAAAGGACGACATAAAGCAGCTTAAGAAATCGAAATGGCCTTGGAAGGAAACGCACTTTATAATTATGCACAACTGTTACTCATGCGGCACTTTTATTGATAGTAATACGGGAACAAAGCCTACTCATTTTATATTGTCTGATAAAAGAATTAAATTATTTCTGAGATCGTTATTTTTTTGGTGCCCAAGTTGCTCAAAATATTCAATTTACAATCACTATCCAACCGACGAATGTTATTATTGTAACTAGGATTATTAAAACGTAAAACGATGTAAGTATCTCCATGCCTATAAATGTACTTAGAAAAGCAACACTTGAACTAGTGCAAGGGGAATTCCCATCTGTCTGCGTAGAATAGGAGCGGTGAAGTGGGGGGATGGGTCCAAGCGACCGCGGCGTACACTGCTTTGCTTAGTTAAGTTTCTTAAGAACTAACGTACAGAAAGGACGCTCAGACGTTGAACATTTTTAGTGATTAAAGATTGCAGGACGATTTGGTGGTACAATTATAACAATAACGGAAATGTATTGAGTTAAAATCTCATGTTTGAGTAACGTGGTGTACCTTACTGTGCGCAATTATCACGTGAACCCCTACTCTCCAAATTTAACGCGTTAGTTGATTTTACCAAAAAATACATGTCTAACGTTTTGTTATTACCGGACTGAGGGACTAAGCCTAGTTTATTATTAGTGAAGAGTGACGGTTTTGGTGATCGATAATTTGTTGCTTTACTGGAAATAATTTGTATTTCACCATAATAATATTATTTGTATTATCAGCCTAAAAGCCTACTGAAAGCATTATTTTAGGTATATTGATTAAATATTAAATAAGGTGTCTAGTTACCATATACCATAACCGACATGAATTTGTTTTCAGCATGTCATTTAAAATCGTGGAAACAATTGAAAAAGGGAAGTATGTACTAACCGCCGTACCTACGTCATGGGAAAATCAAGGTATTCTACGTTGGCCAAAAAATAAAAGTGAAAAATTACGACGTGATCCATTTTCGATACCTGAAGATACCTGGCGGAGTATGAAATGTATTATTAAAAGAAAAAATATAATGAGCTTTGAGGAAGCAGAAATTGAATTGAGAGCTATGAGTGATGTTAGTGATACAGATCAAGAAATGTTAATACAGCATTTGCCAAGTAAACCCACAAATGTAAAAACTGATTTCAATAAATTAGCTCGCCAATGTTTGGAGACTCAGGTATTTCTTTTATAATTATTAGCTTTAACTTGCATTGCTGTTTTATTTAAGTGCCTTCATGGTATAGTGGTTAGAGCGGTTGGTTCTCACGCAAAGTTCGCGGGTTCGATTCCCGGTGGGGACAATTACTTTTTGTTGTTGTTTAGTTTGGTGAAGCCATTGCAGGATGATCACCTCATTGTCTGATAAACATGATTATCCGTGCTTCGGAGGGCACGTTAAGCCGTAGGTCCCGGCCAGTGCCTTTGACAGTGGTTGTTACTGGTAAACCACGTCTGAGGCCTGTTAGTCGGTTTCAAAACTCTGACACCAGGGTTCATTGTGTCGTCTTTCTTCCATGCTGGTCTGAGAGGAATAGAAAAATATAGAATCTACCAGCTGCTTCTCTTCCCGCGCAGGTCGTAAAAGCCGACCGAGGGAATTGGGCGAATGGGGGAATCGTGACATAGGCGATGCGGCTAGTAACCCATCACTATTGATTTCCTTTTTCAACAACACGCCCACCATTTTGCTAAACATGGCCTTTGAGGTCTTATGGCCCCAGGATGTGTATACCTCGTAAGGGCAAAGACATACTATATGTATGTATGTATGTACTTCGTTCGATCCAAGAACCCACACGATATGATGCCATCGAGTTTATACTATGTGAATTAGATAAATAAACATTAAACTATACTTATTTGCATTTGAAAAACTTTTATTTATTATATACCGTATATGTACGTTGAAGTATCGTGTTATTTTTAGAGACAGAACATAAGCAAGGTCATAGATAATAAATATCGATACCGGAAATTTCAAATGTCGTAAAAGACAAAACACGAGTTTACAGTAGACCCAAAAAATTACAAAAAAAAATGTTTTTTTCTTAAATCTTTTTCAAACAAAGTGCTATTATTCATGATGTCAAAAGAAACCCGAACTATTTTTTCATGTTCTATCCATGTAATAATAATAATAATGTAATGTAATGTAAATGTAAATGTAAATTAACAAAATAAACCAAACTTAATTATTTACCAAAATCAGAGTCCTTTACAGCCCAAAAAAATTTAACTGGAGTACTTTACAGCTACGAAAAATTAGTATTGATAAAGTCAGAAACGTCGTAAAGGACTAATCTTGATCATCAATGATTCGTGATATTTTACTATTGTTTTAGATTCATAACCCCCCACCTGCTTCAAATATTATATTGGAGCCCTCCTCATCTTTGGATAGCAATAAAAATATCCTGTTCAAGAATGATGCAAGAATGGAACCTGTAATCCGAGAGTACCTCGTTTTTTCGCCATCTAACAGTCATAATCCAGAAGCAGTGCAACCAGTACAAGTTCAGGTAATGATAATTCATGAAATACCATAATGTCATAACCATTTCAGGTTGACAGAGCAATCTTAACGTATTTTTTGTTGTAAGCACTCATATTATTCTTATCATGATTTCTACAAAAGTTCGGCGCGTATGTACTTCGAAGTCTTTGATTTTATTTTTTTATCATATAATTGTTTAATTTATAACTTGAAATTTATTTCAGGATATAAATACATTTGAATACGGAGGGAATGCACCTGAAATAGACAATGTTAATTCTGATATGTTTACTAAACACACTCATGAGGAAACCGGTAAAGGATATGAAGAGCAACAAGTGTCTATGAGAAATACGGACATTTTGATGGCAGCTATAAACAATTTAAGTACAAAATTGTCATCTCTGGAATCTAAAGTTGACAACTACATTGCTAATAATTCAAAGAATCAAATAATTATCACCATGAACCAAGAACAGATAATGCAAAAACTATCAGAAACATCAGCCCAATTCGATGAATTCATCAAACGTTCATCAACATTTAACTTGTGCCAGACAGAAGATTTAAATAAAGGGATTAAATATATATATAATGAAGAAAGTTTAAACGCATTTGAAGAGTTATTGAAAAATAAGCAACAGCTAGAAGAGATGACGAAAATTTATTCAGTGGTATGCGGCAAAGGTAAAGGCAGGGCGATCAATAATGCATATACACTATGCGATGTGATGTTTGATCGGAATTTTTTGAGTCAATGTTCTTGGGCTGGAGGATCTCGCGGGGAGGCCACAAAAATTTGTTTTAAAAGTTACAAATGTACCATTAATTTCTTTTTTCATATAATCCACTCATCAGATAATCAGTTTACGAAAATTGAATGTGAATCTTTTTTTAAAAACATACTTCGAAATGCTAAGAAAAGGTGTGAATCTAAACAGTTGAAAAGGTCAGCTCAAAAAATAAGACAAAAGAAGAAAAGGCCTGAAGAAAATGAATCACCAGAACTCGCAAATGAAGAAATAGAAGAGCCTAATGCAGCTTCTAATGAAGAACAGGAATCTGCCATAGATAACATTCCAGAAGCAGTAAATGAGATCAGCAACAATCAAAATTTACTTTTCCTGGAAACAAGTGTGTAGAAGAAAAAGTAACATCATAAATTTTTATCGAATACCGTGTGAAACCAATACACCATATCTTCAAAAACCATATGTATATTTAGCAATTTATGTTCAAAGATTCTAGTAGTTATTGTGGTTTAAAGGAGGTGTTATTCGATGTTCAGAAATACATTTATAGCTTATCCATGCCATCAAATTTTAAAGTGAAAAAAAAAATTGTTTAAAGTTATTAAGAAAACATTAATTACCCATACATTTTCAAGAATGATACGGTGTTTTGGCTTCACACAGTTGTTTGTTTTGTCGTACAGCTGTCATTTAGTGCATACAGCCTTGGGAATACACTTTATTTGTAACATGTCATTTACTTCGTCTTTAGGACCCTGTTCTATTTTAGTTTCCATTATGATTATTTTTTTCTAATTTAGGTGTTACCTCAACTCCATAGCATTTCCCTGTCATGTCTGTTATTAGCTAAGTTAATTATCACATATTTCATATAAATTTAATTTTAAGTACATGATCGGTGATTGCTCTAGTCAAGGAAGCACTTGTCGTAAAATATAAGGGGTTATGAGTACAAAGTTTTTTAATGTTAAGTTGATTGTTGAAAGACTGTTGAATAGTTATAATAAGAAAATAAAAAAATAAGTATATTCTAGCACTTTTTTATCGGATTGAAATTCGAAATGACGATCTAAACATTTGCGTTTCCAGTCGAGAAAGTGATAGAATTTACTAACATTTTGATTTGGACGGTAAAAACCAATTGAACTAATAAGATAAGTAAAAAATATGTAAATTTTTCATAAACTAGATGGTTATGTAATATCTAGATTTTATGAAAGTCTTGGTCACAGAAACTGTTTTTTTTTTTTAAAGACGTATAATTTTATTTTCAGAAAACGTTTTTTCTGCTGCTCTCTGATTTGTACTTCCAAATTTATGGCTTAAAAATTTAAATGTTGTTTACTATACTGCTGGTTAAGAGGAACTAGATAAAAAAAGCTCACAACGCGTTGTGGTATTTGTAAAACAGCCACATCACGACATTCATGTTATGGCTCTTATGAAAACGCGATATCACAACGCGCTGTTAGCTGTTTTTCGCTCAATTAAATGAGTGATCTCGATTTTGAGCGTAACATATATGTATACACAAATTGTAGTTACAGCTGAATTGATTTTTTAAAATTTTATAAATCTTATGTATCTCATTTATAATTTTATCAAATATTAGGTTAAGTCTAATTGAATCTAAGATTAGTAACTACTCCATTCCATTTATTTAGAGTTGAAAGATGCGTACTTTTTTATCTTTTTTTTTTTAAGTCGTTGTTATCTTTCGTTTCGAATGCTGAACATACGATAATAAAAATGACACAATATTATTTGAGTGTTTTATTTTTTGATTAATTATAGAGTATGTAACAAAGGAGAAAAATATATGTATGAATTATGAGTCACTGCAAACAGTTTACTCTTAATATCACTCACTTGACACATAACAGCAGTTTTTTTAATATTATTCATGTTACATTTAAATATATTTAAAAGCGAGGACTTTATTGGTTCGTCAAACACATCAGTTAAATTGAGAATTTGATTTCCTTGAATCTGTATGCAACCAGAACTACTCAATGAAATAACTTCGATTTCTATGATGTGATTTTCGGAGCTAAGGAACCATTTGTCTGGACCATACGATGAAAGAATAAAGTCCATGAACTGGAGTTTCAACTTCTCGGATCTATATTTCTTTATTTGTGGGAACGAGCTGGCACGGTTTTCTTTCAAGTTCTCAATTTCAATAACATGTTTTTCACTGAGTCTTCTTGCTACTTGAGCCAGAGGATTATTTCCTTGCCTTATTAATTTTTTGATAGAAAACAATTTATTTTCAAAAGGATAGGCATTGTAATCTTGCAGTTTTCCAAATCGTCTAACTTCTGTAACTATATGGGATAAGTTATGAACGTTGCTTGTTATATAATCTTTGCTATAAAACTTATCAAAATCTTCGATAAAACAATCGAGTAATTTCTCTGCAAGTTCTAAAAAATGAAAATATTTTTCATTCGAGCAGATCGTGATAGCAGAAAAAAAACATAAAAAGTGTTGATATGCCTCAGAACATAGTACATCTTTTAGAATTGCAAAGCTCAAGTAATACAGGAATGTTCGAAATTCGGATGCTTTCCAATACGCTAACACCTCTAATGATCTTGTAGAACGATGTATCTCTTTGGGTGTTTTACAAGTCACTAAAAACTTTCCAACCTTTTGAATATCCTGCGCTCGCCACTTGGTTATATATTTGCCAAATTTACCATCTTTCCATCCAACCAATAGTCTTTTCATAACTCCTAAGTCGATAAGATGAAGAGAATCGGAAACGGGAAAATCTTCCACCATGTCTAAATCAAGTTGTAATAATGGTGAGTCACGTTTGTGGTGTTGTCCATATTTTTTGGCACGGAAATCTTCGTTGTTTCTTGCTAGAGATCTTGCTTTTAGAAAAACTACTGTATGCGAATTATGAGAATACTCTCCCACTGTAGTACATTTCAAGCATCCATGTTTACTGTTGAAATTAGATACACCTGAAAAGTAAGTACAAACTATTAGTTTTAAGATTTAAAATTATTATTTTTATTATGTACATATAAATTTAAGTAATAACTGTCAGCTGATAAAATATATTTTATTATGCCAGTTTATTTTACATTTAGAATTCAATAAAAAATATGTTATATACAATCTTAACAACAAACTCGTTCAACTGCGAGAAAACAAGAACTTTTATTTTGTTATTTATTGTAATGTTTTTACTTACCTTTAATCAAAGCTCTGGCAGGTGAGTCGCAGACGAAGGCTTTAATTTTTATTTTGACAATCTTTTCAGTTCCTGTTTTTGTTATAATTCTGAGCCCATCTTCAAGGTCTTTCATTTCACCCACAAAGTGTTCTAAATATTTATCTAGGTCCGATGGTTTTTCTTGACCTGCATATATTCCGACAACTAGGGGCGAAAGTGTCGGTATTTCTACTATTTTACACAATATTGGCCAAAATTGAAGTTTTGAGCTATTATATACTGGTAGGCCGTCAATATTTATGAGAAGACTTAAAACATCAAAATTGCAGCCAATAATTTCCAAATATTTTTGTAAAGGTTCAGTTAATCCATTATGCCAGTATAACCCAGAACCAACGACAAATATATTAATTTTTGATGTATCTGTTTTTAAAATAGTACGGGGATCTTTTGGCAGTATAAAAGGCAGTCTTCTGTTTAAAATTGTTGTCAATTCTCTTAAGGCATCATGAGAAATGTTAAATCGGAGTGCCCACTCTTTAAAATTAGACCGAAACTCATTATTTAATGATTCCTTGTCTTCGGAGTTTGAACTATCATTGGCCTCAGACTCTGATCTGTAATTGTCATTATCATCACTGCTATTATAATCAGATTTGCTATCACATTCTGAGTCTTGATTACACGACATTTTTTCTGCACGAAAAATCTCTTTACTAGAAGACGGTAAATAAATTCCATTATTAGGTGTGTTAATATTACCTACGGAGCCCTCACTAATATTAAGCGATTGTTCTTTGCCATCTGTTACTGTCAATGAACATGTTGCCTGTTTCAATTGAGCGTAAATTTTATTTACTTTCCGTCGGTAACCACCACTTCTTTTAATTTTTTTCCACCGATTACAATCCATTGTCGCAAAAGGAAATAAATACAGCTGTTGCAAAAGTACACTGATTTAACAAAATGGCTTTCATAGTGCTATAAAAGCTTTCATTTAACTATATCGCTGTATACTGACTTTCAAATAACGCTTAGACCACCTCCGATGCTGTAATAGATAATTTAGAAGCATTTTCTCAATTTCGAAATTTAAGTCAAATGAAAGCCTCCAGAAAGCTATCATATAACATTTAAGTGCAGAAATAGTAACTGCAATGCTATTTTGATGAATAAGTTGCCTTTACTCTACAATATTGTTCTAAGATTCAATTGTCGAATAGTAGTGCTGTAAAAGGTATTTTGATGAGAATTTGGCAAAACAATTGCTTTCAAAGAACTGTCATGAGAATTATGGTCGTATGAACGTCATTGGAAGATGTATTTATAGAATTATCGAGTGAATGCAATATAAATCTGCCGAGTAAACGTTTTCTTGACATGTTTACACAGCGAAAAAGCATTCGATGCAATACAATCTAGAAAGATGCATTTATACGTCTTTTTGAAATAATGGGATCTTTCATACGAGTGTTTCTCGATCCATAGTCGGGAGAGTACTTTCTTATACGATTTTTTTGCTGGTTGGGTACCCAAGAAAAGAATCCGAAATGAGAAAAATTGGACCAAAAACAAAAAGAAGCTTTTAGTAAATACTGGTCAAGCTTATGTGACATCATCTGGACGTGAAAAGAGAGCCAAGAAAATGGGAATGAGCTGCGGTCAAAACTGTAGATTGAAGTGTAGCTTAAAATTTAATGAAGATCAGAGGCAAACTATAGGTAGGTATTTGATAATTTTTATAATATGGGTAATCGTTCTCGTCAGCGTGATTTTATAAGCAAATGTATGGAAGTAACAACACCGCGAAAATACAGCCGCGAAGAGGCTTCCAGAAAATTAAATTACGCTTACTATTTATATCTCGATATTACTAAAAGGCGTGTTTGCAAACTTTTCTTTCAAAATACACTTGACATCACTAACAGCGCAATAACTACTGTTCAAAATGTAACAAATACTGAAGGGTTCACTGCAAAAGAGCGCAGAGGTACGCATTCTCAACATCATTCTCTTCCAGATACTGCCAAACAGTCTGTCCGAGATCATATAAACAGATTCCCTCGTATCAAATCCCATTATTGCAGAGCCGACACTAGACGAGAGTATTTGGAAGGAGATCTTACAATTTCTACAATGTACAGACTGTATGTACAGTATTGTGAAGAAAATGGTTTAGAAGTAGTCAAAAATTCAATGTATGCACACATTTTTAATACGGAATTTAACATTGCTTTTTTCAAACCTAAAAAAGATCAGTGTTCTAAATGAGAAGCGTTCAAAAATGCTTCACCCGAGGCAAAACTTGATCTTCAAGATGGTTATGACATGCATATTACTGAGAAAAAACTATCGAGAGTTATGAAAAAAAGAGATGTTGACATAGCGAAAAATTCTAATGGCAATATATTGATTTTCGATTATGATTTGCAAGCCGTCGTTCCATTGCCACAAGAAGTTTCTACATTCTACTACAAATCAAAGTTAAACTTCATTAATTTCACTGGTATTTGTTATGCTTGGCACGAAGGTATTGCCAAAAGAGCGGCCAATGAAATAGGGTCGTGTGTTTTTTCTTTATTAGAAAATGTGGGTCCAAAATTTATTCTGTCAATGTATATGTACGCAGTGCAAGCTTTACCCATAAATATAATTACCCACAACTTTCTAATAGCAGGACACACTCAGAATGATGCTGATAACATTAATTCCTTAATAGAAAGAGAAAAGAGAAGATTGCTGAGAAGTGGCCCAATATTTACACCTGCTCAAATGGCAATGGTACTGAAATCAGCCAAAAAAACTGGTAAACCTTATACAGTCAATGAAATAGGTTACCAACAGATTTATGACTGGAAAAAACTGTCTCAAATGGTGAAAAATTTCAACATAGACGAAAATGGTCAAAAATTTGTATGGGGTGACATCAAATGTATCCAAGTAAAAAAAGAAGATCCATACAAATTTGGCTACAAATCTTCATTTTAAAATTGTGGATACGAGAAGGAAACAAAGGGGCCGCATCTCAGAAAATATAACTCTGGAACATGCTTATAATGAAGCACCAGCAATACCAAATCACAAAAAGAGAGATCTGATATCATTGTGTGTTCACGTAAATATTCGTTCATTTCGAATTAGTTTTCAATTCTGTCAATAGATGGCGTTGTTAGTTGAGTGCCGATTCCTGAATCTCGGTGTTAAGATTTTCCGGCGTTCAACTAGGTCAAAAATGTAAAATTTGTTTTGTGTGAGCCAACAGCAAGCACTGTGGATATATATATTATACGCGCTTAATATAAAGTCCCGTGTTTGATTTAACCACCCTCGCAAGTCGACCTTCGTTCATGGTCCTTCGAGTCGGAAAGGTTCGGGAGTGTTTTTGGTTCCGGTGGTGGTAGAATCTTACCACCCTTCGCGTCATTACTGGGCAGTGGATCGCTGTCCAGAGCAAACCCCCATCAACCGGGGTACACCAGGTGAGAGGTGTTCTTGGAGCTGGAGCTGGAGCTGGAACCAGCTGGAGCAGGGAGCAGTCAGTGGAGCGTGGTGCAGCGCCACTGGCAGCTACAGCCGGGCGGAGGTGACGTGCGGCAGAGTCGGCGGTCGACTGGTGGAGCAGTACAGCAGCGCGCGCCACTGGTGGTGCAGTACAGCGCGCCTATACCGTGGAGCAGCAGAGTGTCAGTGAGTGAAATTATTGGTGAAAGAAAATAAAATCGTGAGTACATTTTACATCTTAATCAGGAAGAATAAATTAAATCTCAAGAAGTGCAAGTCTGAACTTTTTTAAAAATCTTTAGTAGACATTTTTATAACTTGTAAAATTTTATGTGTAAAGTGGTTCAGACGGGGAATCCATGCCCGATTTTGACCCGTATGACTTATTTGTTTACAACTTGTAAAATTTTATGGGTAAAGTGGTTCAGACGGGGAATCCATGCCCGATTTTGGCCCATATGACTTATTGTTTATAACTTGTGAAAATTTTATGTGGCAATTGGCTCTAACGGAGAACATATGCCCGATTTTAGACCTACGTAACAAACACTTGTAATATTTTAAAACTTTAAGATTTTATTTGTTTTGGTAAAATCGTATAAAATAATTGTTCCAAAATGGAGTCCTTCCTTGCTATACAAGAGGATATTAGCACTAAAATGAGTAAGGCTAAGTCCAATTTAAAGAAATCTCCTAAAGAGAGGTTAACCCAAGCATATATAGAGACACGTCTGGAAAATTTGGAACAATTATGGAATACGTTCACGGCTACTCATACTGAGATTTTAAGTAAAGTTAAAAAGGTTGAATTGTCTAACTCAAGTTATATTAAAGATTGTCTTTATGATGAAGTTGAGGAATTTTATGTAGATTTTAAAAGCGAGTTAAAAGATTTATTGGCTAAAGGACATTCAACTTCGCTATGCATGGATTCTAAGTCTATTTATCAGGACCAAAAAGGTAAAGTCAAGTTGCCAGAAATTAAAATTCCCTCATTTTCGGGAAAATATTCAGAGTGGCAAACGTTTAGAGATTTGTTTGTGGGATTGGTGCATGAGAATGCTTCTCTTGATGACGCACAGAGATTTTTTTATTTGAAGGCTCATTTATGTGGGGAGGCTGAGCAACTATTAAGAAATATAACGGTAACAGCAGATAACTATAAAATTGCATGGTCTAAATTAGATAAGATGTACAATAATAAAAAGTTTCTCGCAAACGGTATATTGAAAAGATTACTTAGTCAAAAGACGTTATCCTACGAATCGGCAAATGAGATAAAGAGGCTTATTACGACTACCTCTGAATGTTTGGAGTCGTTAAGTAATTTAGGAGTGAAGGTTTCTTCCTGGGATCTGATTTTTATACACATAATTAGCGGAAAATTAGACAAAGAGACCAGGAAATGTTGGGAACTCAAAGTGGCTTCAGATTCAAGTAATGAGTTACCTACATTTATACAGTTTTCAGAATTTTTAAATAGTCGTTTTAGAGGTTTGGCAAATTTAGAAAAGTCAGAAAACAGGGAAAAGCCTACACATCAGAAGGGAACTCACTCATTCCATGTTTTGAAAGATAAAAAGTCCATATCATGTGATTTTTGCTCAGCCGACCACAGGATTACGTCTTGTCCAAAATTTTGTAAAGAGACAACTGAAGTTAGGCGTACTTTTGCTATTGAAAATAGTTTGTGTTTTGTTTGCTTACACAAAAACCACTCTGCCAGACACTGTAAAAACACTCTCAGATGCCAGGTGTGTAAACGGCGCCACCATTCTTTATTACACTGTAGTGGTAGTGTAACCAAGTAACTTTAAGACTATTGTAATCTCATATATAACGGTGTGTTATCCCAATAAATAGTCAGTCTTATATCAGCATTCAGTTGCTTCATTTCTATCCTTACGCCAATCCTTACATGGCGACCGTGACACCCGAAGTCTGCACGAGTGCGTTCGCGCGTCCCAATAAGGACTAAGTTATGTAAACATCTATCGGGACCAGTGACTTTTGAATGTAATTATTCATTATTCAATTTACCAAGATGTGTTATTACTCAGAAGCTAGACACTGTGTGCAACTGTCGCGACAATTTAATCAAAAACTCGGTCTTGAAAGTATTATCTATCTTCAAAAATGGGAGGCACCAACTCAAAGGAGGAAGTTGTAATTGCTCAGAGCGGGGGCCAAAATACAGCTAGTACACAACAAGTTCAGCAACACGAAACGACAAATATTTTACTTATCATCATATGTACTACGTTGGTGTTTGGAATTATCATAGTCGTGTATAAATTGGCAAAAAGGTGCCATGACAAGCAAATACTAAGGAGATTGGATGAGATAAGGCTGACGCGCTATGCGAGTATCCTGCGCAGACACGAGATCAAACCAGACAGTGTAGTATGAGGTGAAGAAGAAGTGTTAGTGTTGGTGCCGTGATTTGTGCGGAGTGCAAAGATTACCCATATCCCAGTGCGTAAAGTGATGCGAGTATGCAGTGCATAAATTGTAAGGGGCTCAATGTGACCGTATTTAAAGGAAATGTTTAGTAATGAGTACTATACTGTCTATTTAGTTGTGCTTAACGTTGCTATGCTATAGATATATGAATATTATGCATTACACTTTTCTTTTAGATACGGTATAACAACATATTTTGTATTAGTATATTTATGTGCATGGTTATGAATATTAATGCACATTATAATGTTTAACGCTAGTTTATTTAGAAGATAATTATGTGTTATGGCAGAGGAATTGGCGATAATTTTAAATGAATTAAAAGTTATAAGAACGTACCTTATTAAAATCGGTCCCGGTCGTAGAGTAGGTAAAGTAATAGAGATAAAAAGAAGCGAAGCAGATATAGTGCTATTAAAATATAATAAGTTTTTAGAGACATATAAATCGCAATTAGGTAAATACTCGAAAGAAGAAGTTTCCTTAATTACCAAAATTTGTGAAGAATTTGACAATTTATTTACGGAAGTCCTTTCTTTGTGTATCGATCAGTCTGGGACTAAGAAATCTTTGCTTGAAACACAAACAATGGCGGGAGATAATTTTGATTTAAAAACAGCTTTAAGCCTATTCCCTGTCATGACGGATGAAGATAAGAATACAAAGCAATTAATTGAGTCTATAGAATATTATGACTCAGTGCTAACAAAACCCGAATGTAAAAATAAATTAATAATGTTCATACTGAAAAGCCGATTATCGCAGCAGGCAAAGCTAAAATTACTACCGAAATATGATACTGTCGATGAGCTTGTAAAGGACATGCGACGATTATTATTACCCCGCAAAAGTTATGTGGCTTTACAAACAAAGCTACAGCATGCTCAACAGGAAAATAAAACGGTTCTTGACTTTGGAAAGGAAATTTCAGACTTGTTTATAGACCTGACTATCTCGCAGGCAGATGGAAACCCTAACAACTATAATGTTTTGCGACCTCTTAATGAGAAATTGGCAATAAAAAGGTTTGCCGACGGGCTGCGAGATCGTCGGTTAAGTACTATAATCGCTGCGCGAAACTTCGATTCCTTGACAGAAGCAGTCCAGGCGGCGCAAGATGAAGAAATTCAATCCGCTACGGGGGAGATGATAGGTATGTATAACTCCAGTTATCGTTTCAACACAGGGAGGAGACCTCAACGTGGCCAGTACAGAGGAGGTCGAGGCTATCAACCCAACTCCAGAGGACGCACGCATAATACGTACCGGCGCACGCCTGCTCAGCGATCCCAGGTACCGTACTCAAGAGGTAATCATCGTGGAAGTAATTATTACGCTAACGGAAATTATTCGGAAAATCGTGCAGAAAATCATTCCACTCAGGGTAACATGAATCTCGTGACAACAGAGGGCAATGATCCAGATACCACGGAACAAGCAAGTCCCAATAAGGAAACGCTGAATCATTTTTTTCGGGACTGAGTTTATGTTATCATGTAGCAGTTTAAACAAAGTTTCATTCTTGATCGACAAATGTGGACATGACTTACTTATAGACACTGGAGCATCGATTTCAGCTATCAAATCCGATTCAGTGAAACGTTTACAAATACCTTCCCATAAAGAGAACATTACGGTCAAAGGTATCGGAGGAGATATTTTTTCGGAAGGGTATTGCTATTTAGAGTTAAAGTATAAGGGGAACATTTTTACGCATAAATTTTTTATATTTAAAAGCCTGCCTTGCAAAACGCAGGGAATTTTAGGACAGGATTTTCTTAAAAAATATCGTGCACTTATAAATTATGAGTTAAACAGTTTAGAATTAGTAACGGAACGGAACGAACGGGTTACATTACGGGTTGATTACTTGACACCCTCAAGTGATTCATACATTATTGTACCTAAGCGTTGCGAATCAATACATTATATTCAGTCTAATATAAGGGAAGATTGTGTAGTAACTTCTCAGGAACTATGCGAAGGAGTTTTCCTAGCCAGTACATTGTCCAGGCCAATTAAAGGAAAAATTCCGATACGAATTTTAAACACTAGGGATACAGAAGTTAAATTAAATTCAGTTCAAATTAAAACAAATAATTTAAATGAATACCTTATCTGTAAATTTGATAGGCCCAGTATAAACGCGGATCGGGTGAAATTATTATTCACATTACTCAATTTGACACATTTAAATGACGAGGAACAAAAGTCAATTGAAAAAATTTGTGCAAAGTTTCCAGACGTCTTTCATTTACCTGGCGACAAGTTAACAGTCACTTCAGTATATGAGCAAACTATTGAGCTAAAGCCAAATAGTACCCCCATTTACACAAAGCAATACCGTTTACCCCACGCCCAAAAGGCAGAATTAGATAAGCAAATTGATAGCATGTTAAAAAGTGGGATAATAGAAGAAGCCAGGAGTGCATGGTCTAGTCCGTTATTATTGGTTCCGAAAAAAGTTGACGCTACTAAGGAAAAAAAATGGCGCGTAGTAATCGATTACCGTAAACTAAATGATAAAATACAGGACGATAAATTCCCACTTCCCAACATATCAGACATATTGGATTCTTTATCGGGAGCGGTGTATTTCTCGCATCTTGACTTATTTCAGGGATTTTTTCAGACGAATTTGCAAAAAGACAGTAGGCCATGCACAGCGTTTACAACTGGGAAAAATCAGTACCAAATGACAAGAATGCCAATGGGCTTGAAATCTAATCCCAATAGCTTCAGTAGGATGATGACAATAGCGATGTCAGGTCTAAATTACGACAAATGCCTGGTCTATCAAGATGACCTTGTGGTGTTCGGTCGAAATTTGAAATCCCATAATCAGAACTTAATGGACGTCTTCAGCAGATTACGTAATGTAAATTTGAAATTAAACCCACCAAAGTGTAATTTCCTACAAAAAGAAGTTTTGTACCTCGGTCATGTTATTTCAAAAAACGGTATTAAACCTGATAAGGAAAAAATAAAGGCTTTAGAAAATTATCCAAGGCCACAAAGTGTTGATGAAGTCAAGCGCTTCGTGGCCTTTGCTAATTATTACAGAAAGTTTATTTCGAATTTTGCAGAGGTCGCGCAACCCTTAAATAGGTTATGTTCAAAAGGTGTAACATATTTATGGTCAAAAGACTGTGAAAACGCGTTCCAACATTTGAAATTGGCGTTAATAAATCCGCCAGTATTACAATATCCTGACTTTACTGAAGGCAGTGAATTTATTTTGCAAACAGATGCTTCAGGGATTGCTATTGGTTCAGTGCTATGTAGTAAGGATGGGCGGCCTGTAGCTTATGCCAGTCGCAGTTTAAATAAGGCCGAAATTAACTATCCTACCATTGAAAAGGAACTCTTAGCAATAGTATGGAGTGTCAAGTACTTTCGACCATATTTATACGGCAGAAAGTTCAAGATACAGACCGACCATAGACCTCTTGTTTATTTGTTTGGAATGCGTGACCCCTCAAGTAGATTGCTTAAGTTCCGGTTACAATTAGAGGAGTATAATTTTGATATAGAATATCTAAAAGGAAAACAAAATACAGCTGCGGATGCTTTATCACGCATTATTATGTCGTCTGACGATTTAAAACATATGAACGAAAGAACAAGGATAAATGTGTTAACAAGAGCTCAACGTCGTAAACTACAAGCAGCGGATGACGAAAATATTAGTAACAATGAGTTAATTGATAACACCAACATAAATTTGAATAACAGTCAACCGAGAGTGGTCGAGATAGTTAAAAAACCAAATCACTCTACTGAAATTTTGCTAATTAGTAGTGGAGAATTGCGTAAATTAATAAAACGTGGAATATGGTTACAAAAATTTAATAAATTATTATATGCACCGAGTAAATGTACTATATACTTAGACCGAACATCCCGATCATCAATATCGCGAGACGAATTGGTGAGGGATTTGGTAAGTTTATGTAAGACAATTAATATCGATAATATATGTATACTGAGAAATGAAAATAATAAAGAATTCATTGCAGGTCTTATAAATGAAATAAAAAAATATCAAAGTTGGCCGGGACCTCGTATATGTATTGTAAATAAGGTGCAAAGAGTAAATAACGTTGATAATATAAAAGTAATATTGAACGACTTTCACTTGTTACCCACAAGTGGTCATGCGGGCATCAGGAGAATGGAGAGTAATATCAAAAAATACTATTATTGGCCAAACATGCATAAAGATATAGTAGAGTATGTTTCTAAATGCGAGCAGTGTCACAAACAGAAATATTCAATAAATACTAAACAACCGATGGTAGTAACGAGTACGGCTAAGTCAGCATTTGATAAAGTATTTCTAGACATAATGGGGCCACTGCCCAGAGATGTCAATAACTACAGCTACATACTCACATTGCAATGTGAGCTTACCAAGTTCACCGAGGCGTATCCATTACAAAACAAAGATACGGTAAGTGTAGCGCGTGCCTTAGTAGATAATTTTATTTTAAGGTTTGGCATACCTCGTGAAGTCGCCACTGATCGGGGGACAGAGTTCCTATCCAGTACAATGAAAGCAGTATGCCAACTCTTAAAAATCAATCAACTCTCCTCAACAGCTTACCATCACGAGAGTATAGGAGCATTGGAGAATTCACATAAAACTATGGGTGCGTACCTTAGAATTAACTGTGAAAATAAAACAGGATATTGGAGCAGCTGGTTACCATATTGGTGTTTTGCGTACAACAATACGGTACACACTGAAACTAAGTATACACCTCATGAACTTGTTTTTGGTAGGAAATGTATCTTACCGAATAATTTATCGGGTAATGTCGTAGATCCTTTATACGCCCACGATAACTATGCGTTAGAGCTAAAATATCGACTTCAGTTAGCACAAAAAGACGCTCGCGATAATTTGCTTACTAGCAAACTCAAGCGAAAAGCTAAGCACGATGTCAATTTGAAACCTGTATATTATAAGAAAGGCGACTATGTACTATTAAGGAATCCATCTGAAAATAAAATGGATCCAGTATATCTTGGACCATATTTAGTGTTAGAGGACTTGGATCCTAATGTGAAAATTGTCAATAAAGGAAAAGAGGACATAGTTCATAAAAACCGTACGAAGCCTTTCAATGTTTTAAATTGTAATCACTGACATGACATGGAATGGCTTGTCATTTATAATGCAATAAAAGGTTAGTTTTAGGAACATTGTATACTTAGATTCATAATTCATGATTCATGTAAACTACTATATATTGTTTACTTTCAGTAATAATTTTATAATCATAATTTAAGCTTGTTATAAAAAACATGTAAACTACTATATATTGTTTACTTTCAGTAATAATTTTATAATCTGTAATGTAGTCAAAATGCAAAAAAAAAAAAAAAAAAAAAAGTGTAATTTTTACCTTATATAACACTTTTTTTTTTCCCAAAGGGGGAAGGTGTAGTGGTAGTGTAACCAAGTAACTTTAAGACTATTGTAATCTCATATATAACGGTGTGTTATCCCAATAAATAGTCAGTCTTATATCAGCATTCAGTTGCTTCATTTCTATCCTTACGCCAATCCTTACAACACCAAACAGGTGTTTCTGGGTCGGAAATTGGTGAGGGTATTCGGGGGGCTCACGAGGAAATCTCATCAGCCGTTGCAACGGTGATGAAGGAAGATAATAAAGTTAGTAATATGCAAATAGCCACGCAAGCGGAGGGATCAAGTAAACCACTAGTCGCGTGTTTCTCGTCGGGAACTGGTTGCAAAACTGTGTTATTAACTACTGCGTTAGTAAAGGCAAAATCGAGAAATGGAAGCTATCAGGTAGTTAGGGCTTTACTTGATCAAGGATCACAAGGTTCGTTCGTTACGGAATCCACGGTCCAATTTTTAGGATTACACAAAACGCCATCCAGGCAAACTGTAATAGGCGTAGGTGGAGAAAAAAGTGCGACGGCTAAGTCAACCGTTGTACTTCAATTGAGGTCTAGAATAGATCCGACTGTCCAAATAAATGTAAATGCGTTTGTCCTGAAATCAGTCACGGCTCTTCTCCCAGCTACGAAAGTAACCAGGGTAGAATGGGTAGATTTGGTCGATGATGATTTAGCTGATCCAGAATACGACAGGCCTAATAAAATAGATGTTTTATTAGGTGCTGAAGTATACAGTCAAGATATTCAGGAGGGCATTAAAAGGAATGTTGGTGGAACTCTTTTAGCGCAAGACACCACGTTGGGTTGGATATTGTCGGGAACGTTTGAAGTGGATCAAACTAGTAAACCCTCGCACATTACCGTGATGCATTTAAGAGACAGAGAACCTGCTTACAAGATTTTGGGAATTAGAAGCGGAACCATCTGAGAAAAAGATGCTTACGGATGAAGAAAATAAATGCGAGGCTTTATACACAGCTACTACTGAACGTGACGAGAGTGGTCGTTATATAGTAAGGCTACCATTGCGTGATGTAGATCCGGTTAGCATGGTTGGTGATTCGAAGGGAATCGCTGAAAAAAGATTAAGATCGTTAGAAAGTAAATTCAGAAAAAACAGCAAATTCAAAGAAGATTATACGAGAGTTCTGGAAGAATATTTGGAGCTGAAACACATGAGAAAAGTTGCCGAGGAAAACAACACTCAAAAGGCGATCTACTTACCTCACCACGCTGTTATCCGGGAGGATAAGGAAACGTCGAAGGTCCGTGTCGTATTTGATGCGTCCTGTAAAGGAGCTAATGGGATGTCACTTAATGACAATATGTTAGTTGGTCCTACTTTGCAACCGGAACTCCGGCACACTATTATGCGTTGGAGAACACATCGGATATGTCTCGTAGCGGACATAATCAAGATGTACCGGCAAGTGTTGGTAAATAAGAAGGATGTAATGTTACAAAGGATCCTCTGGAGAGACAGTCCTGAAAAAGAAATAGAAGTATATGAGTTGGAAACAGTTACTTTCGGCACGGCAGCGGCACCATATCTAGCTGTAAGATCGCTTCAACAGTTAGCACAGGATGAGTGCCAGCATCAACCAGAAATCGCAAGTGTCATTTTAAACGATTTTTACATGGATGACTTAATGACCGGAGCTGAAAACGAAGAAACCTGTTTTAAGATATACATAGAGTTGTCCAAAGCCAGAGGAGGGTTTCCATTACAAAAATGGCGAAGCAATAGCCAAGAACTATTAAATAGCATTAGGGATGGGAATGATGAAGCGTTACAGATAAAAATAGACGATGTATCAAAAATATTAGGGCTTACCTGGAATTCGCGCGACGATTGCTTCCAATACTCTCTGGAACTTAAGCCGGTAGCAGGACCTGTAACAAAAAGAAAAATAATATCCGATATTGCACGATTATTTGATCCATTGGGGTGGCTAGCACCTAGCATAATCATAGCAAAGGTGTTGATTCAAAAGCTGTGGTTAGCAGGGTTGCAATGGGATGAAGAAGTTCCAAACAACTTATTAAAAGAATGGTATACTTACCGTAATAATTTGGCTTATATAACAAACCTGAAAATCCCACGATGGCTGCTAATGCGTTCCAATAATGTGAAAACTGAGCTGCACGGATTTTCAGATGCCTCGAAAGTGGCATATGCAGCAGTTATCTATGTGAGAGTCGTAGATAATGCCGGTAATATTCATGTATCGTTAGTAACGGCAAAAACGAAGGTTGCCCCCATAAAGCAGGTGTGCATTCCACGTTTGGAGCTTTGTGGTGCAGTGCTCTTAAGTAGTTTGATGGTCGAAGTCGGCAAGGTTATGGATATACCAAAAAGTGACTGGACGGACAGTGAAGTGGTATTGGCGTGGCTTAACAGTCACCCAAGCCGTTGGAAAACCTTCATTGCCAACAGAGTCTCCCATATTCTGACCATCACAGAAGCCCAACACTGGTATCATGTACCATCAAAGCAGAATCCCGCCGATTGTGCATCCCGTGGTGTTTCTCCCGCAGATGTGGTTGGCACATCTCTATGGTGGGATGGTCCAGAGCTTTTAAGACAGCAAGTAGTTGAATATAAGAAGCCAATGAATAATAGTACTTATTTGGAAGAAGCAAAGGTGCACACATCGATTATTGAAGTTGGGTTTTGGAATAGGTATTCGACATTATTTAAGCTAGTACGAGTGGTTGCCTACTGTCGTCGATTTTTAACACTTCTAAAGGAACGGTCCGCCAGATGTAAAACAAAATCTTTAGTTAAACAGGAAATCGAGGAAGCTCTCAAAACTTGTATAAAGAGATGTCAAGAAGAGAGATTTTCTGAAGAGTTGTTGAATTTGAGAAATAACAAGCCTTTAGAGAACAAGAATTGGCATTGTTTGCTTAAAAGGAGGCTCCAAACACATTTAAATGTAATGTAATGTTTTAAGTGTCACAATAAACTATTTTGTATTTTTTGTATTTTGTAAGAAAAATAACTTAAAATCATTAAATGTATTCCTCGATTCCGATGGAATAATAAGAGTTGGAGGCAGATTAGAGATGTCGCAGCTTGGTTATGATCGTGTGCATCCCATTATAATTCCAAAGGAGTCATTCTTGACTGGCCTTTTGGTAGCTGATGCGCATAGTAAAACAATGCATGGTGGTCAGCACATGTGACATACTTGCGTTCAAAATATTGGGTAATCGGAATTAAGTTAATTGCAAAAAGATATGTAAGGAATTGCGTCAGATGCATTCGTTACGCGGCCACCACCAAGTCGCAACTAATGGGTCAGTTGCCAACCGCACGCGTTACACCGAATAAACCATTTTTAAGTAGTGGTGTGGATTATGCGGGTCCTATAAGTATAAGAATGACAAAGGGTCGCGGTAATAAGTCCTACAAGGGCTACATAGCTTTGTTCATTTGTATGGCCACCAGGGCGGTGCATCTAGAAGCAGTTAGTGAATTGAGCACAAAGGGTTTTTTAGCTGCCTTCAAGCAATTTGTAGCTAGGCGTGGTCGATGTGCGCAACTACACAGCGACAACGGAACAAATTTTGTAGGGGCAGCGCGAGAGTTACTTTATTTGTTCAATGAAGAAAGGTCGGGAATAAATCCCGAAATAGCAGAGGAGTTAGGCAATAACGGCACGGAGTGGCATTTTATTCCCCCTCAGTCCCCCAATTTTGGAGGTCTTTGGGAAGCAGGGATTAAATCCACAAAGCATCACCTTAAAAGGGTGATTGGTAATTCGACTCTGACCTTTGAGGAGATTACCACAGTATTGGCTCAAATTGAGGCATGCCTTAATTCAAGACCATTATCATATATAGAGGATCAGGATAAACTATCAATTTTAACTCCAGGCCACTTTCTAGTAGGGGAACCTCTTGTTTTGCCACCCGATTCTAATTATGAAAGGGCAAATGTTGGTAGCTTAAGGCGATGGCAACTGCAACAGCGTATGATGCAGGAATTTTGGCGACGATGGTCGCATGATTACCTTCACCAATTTCTGCAACGGAATAAATGGCAAAATAAAATTCCGGTGCCATCTGTTGGTGACGTAGTGTTAATCAAGGAGGACAATTTGCCCCCTGGCAGGTGGTTGTTAGGCAAGATAATCCTTAAACATCTCGGATCTGATGGTGTTACCCGGGTGGTAACACTACGGACATCATCGTCCACGATAAAAAGGCCTACTTCAAAATTATGCTTGTTACCTATAACAAATTAAATGGAAAGATTGTTTATTTTTTTTGCATTACCGAGGTTGTTTACATGTCTGTTAGTTTTATTTAGTTTTAAGAAATACAGTTGTTAGTAATAAGTTCAGTACTTGGTAAGTTGTTTAAACTGTTAATAATTCTTATTGGTCATGAAGGCCATACACAAATTTATTTAACATTGTGATAGGAGTCTGTCTTGAAGGACATTCGCCATAATGTCTTTGGTGGGCGGAATGTTCACGTAAATATTCGTTCATTTCGAATTAGTTTTCAATGCTGTCAATAGATGGCGTTGTTAGTTGAGTGCCGATTCCTGAATCTCGGTGTTAAGATTTTCCGGCGTTCAACTAGGTCAAAAATGTAAAATTTGTTTTGTGTGAGCCAACAGCAAGCACTGTGGATATATATATTATACGCGCTTAATATAAAGTCCAGTGTTTGATTTAACCACCCTCGCAAGTCGACCTTCGTTCATTGTGTACTGCCAATTTGATACCTCAATGTCATCACAGCTTTTACGAAAGTCTTAAAACTACAAATAAGCAGGAAAATGAAAGCGGCAATAGTGATGATGAAAGCCAGTAACGAGTAGGTTAACTATTCATTCACTAGTGTTATTAATTAATTACATATTATTTTAATTTTATTATAATACTAAATTTTAGCTGCTTTATAAGACTTACCTATTTGTGCCATTAAGATTCACATAAATAACATTATAGCACTGACTGATTATTATAATAGTAAAACTGACATGTGCAAGAATAATAATAAGATTTTAACTGACAATATGAGACTGATTTGTGCAATTATGATACTAGGTAATAAATAATACCTACATTACAAGCAAACTAATTTCTCAGTTTTTAATTAATTTTCCTATCCCGTTACCAAACATTTCTTCGGATTTAGTCGGACAACTTACATTCTCAAATATCGATGTGCTGTAATACTAAGATATCTTAAAATTATATCGATCTCTGTTGATTTTCCATAAATTTGGAAGCTTGGTTGGATAAATCTTTAGTATTTCTTAAACAAAACAAAAAACAATAATTGGGTGAATTTCCCAAATGACTTACTTATTTCTTTGTCTTCGGTGAAATTAGTATTTGAAAAAAGGAATATTGTTCTGAATTATTTTTTTTAGTATTCAATAGATAGTTATTGCGTTGTGGCAAAAATATAATTTACCTAGGACTATTACAAAGGTAGAAATATATACATAAACCTCTATTTTTTTCAAATCGGTGCTGTCCCTCTACTTTTTTTACAAACAAAAAGCTTATACACTAATAAAAATAAGTAAGTTAAGGATATAACTTATTCTATTTCATAGAATATTAGTTATATTATTAATATATAACATATTTTATTACAATAATTAACGATTATTATTACTGAGAGGCACAAACGTACTTGTCCTGCGAAATGTTCTCATATCGCTGGACAAAAGTAATTTAAACCTAACTTTACATCGACGAGTCCGACAGCGTCCCCACCCCAATTTTATTTCTCTCGTTAGTGTGTGCTAGTGCGCAGTCAAGACGGACGTGTGTCAAATCGCTGCATATTCCCGCCAATAACGTAAGTACGCCATTTCAGTTGCTCCCGGACAATTATTTTATATTATCGGTGGTTGCATTTTTCTAGTGTAATGAGTAGTTTCATTATTGTTGTTTGGTTCTAACAGAGGTAGTAAGTGAATTAGCTTCATTGACTGTTATTGAATTTATCCTAGATATTATGCATTTTTTCTAATTTTCTAAAAATTGTGTTATTTCTCACGTCGCTGTTCTCATATCGCTGTAATCGGTGGTCTTTATTACCACCGATGTGGTAATTTACACCGAAATGATGAGAAAAAATCAATCGGTGTCTTATATCTAATATCGGTGTTTTGATTCATGATCAACGCACAGTTTTGTCACATCGGTGGATTGCTTTATCATATCGGTAGATATTTTATCATCTCGGTGAGTCGTTTTATCATATAGGTAGATCCCGTGTCATTTCGTTAAGTATACAAAGAAACAATGGAACATACAAACATACATCCAAACACATACATTATATACATACATATACACCGTTAAATTTCGGTCGTTTTAATCCCATGGCTGGTCGATCTGGTACATGGAACACTATCGATTTGTAGCGATAAAATCAAAAAATAAAGTACCTTTTTTTTAAACTCGTATTAATTTACGCATGTACGAAATCAATTTCTTTAAGAAAAAATCAGCTGAGCGAGTTCAATGACCTGTAGGTAGTAGTCGGTCGTTGCGTACTAATTACAAATCGATAGTGTTCCATGTACCGGATAGACCCTCCACGGGATTAAAACGACCAAAATTTAACGGTGTATTCCTACGTACAAACATTCATACATACATACATACATACTTACCTACATAGACTGCCAAAATCATTACTACGATACCACTGGGTAGTAGAAGATGTATAAATGTATCATTAGAGGATACAGACCGTATTCGATAATGTACATCTATAGGCTGAGATGATAATGGTGAGGTGGAGCAATTGAACGCATTAAAGGTTTCTCTAGAAAATATTTTCTAGTTAAAAAAATAGTAAGTACATAATAATAAATAGATAAAAAGAAAACATGATAATAGCTTAATTTTGTTTAAGAATGCCGAGGCCAAAATTAAAAGAGGAGGAGAAAAAAGAGAGAAAGAAGTTGCTGGAAAGAATAAGAAAAGCTAAAATAAAAAGCGATCCTGTGTTAAGAGAAGAGCATTTAAGAAAAGATAGAGAACGTTTAGCTAGACGAAAGGCAGCCGGACTTATCCCAACCCGAAGCGAAATGACTGCACATGCACGTCGCATTGCACAAAAAAAAAATCGAATCAGTGCCCGTGCATATTATCAGAGGAAAAAAGCTAAGGCAAATGTGGCCCGAAACAACCAAACAAGTGTTTCAGTAACTAATGATGTAACAGAATCGCTACCAAAAAATCGAGATAATAAGCCTGGTATTTCTCAAGAACCAATAAGACCTCATAGCCCACGGCTATTAGTACAGAATGTTCGATGTAATAGTCCTAATCTGCGTATTGATGCCATAGTAGCGAGTAGTTCTCACTATTTACGTACAAGCAGTCCTCTAGATTTGTCAATAGCATCTCCTTTACGAACGCCAAGTATTAGTTCAATAAATTCAGAAGAATCAACATTACGCCCAAACAGTCCTAACTTAGAGTCGTCTCTTGCAACTATTAAATTGAATCAAGACATTCAAATGAAGTTTCGTAAATATCAAAAATTTAAATCTCAGCAAATATGCGATTTAAAAAAACAATTGGCAAAGGCTAATAAAGAGAAACTGATGTACAAAAAGAGATACATGAGGCTACATCAAGAATTTAAGAAATTCAAACAGAGTAATTTAGAAGTGAGACAAATCCCGATGAAGCCAAATAATATAGACCTGCAAAAACGTATCCGTAAGATTGTCGTTCAGTTTTTTGAGGATGATGACAATTCAAATCTTTGTCCAGGTAAAAAGGATACTGTTACACAAAATGGAGTAAAAAAACAGAAAAGACTGATGAAAGACACAATTAAAAATTTACACAAAAAATACATGACTTCGGGCCATCCTCCAATCAGTTATGTCAATTTTACAAGAATGAGGCCGTTTTGGGTCACACAGCCAAAATTAAACATGAGAAATACATGTCTATGTGAGAAACATGAGAACATGGACCTTCTCATAACATCCTTAAAACGAAATCGGATCATAAAAGAAAACACCGCGACTGAAGTTCTTAGTAGTATTTGCTGTGATATTTTTAAGTTAGAATGCATGCAAAGAACGTGTCCTACCTGTAGAAACCGTCACTTAAATTATCAGGAATTTGATAACTCCAAAGATGTTGTTTATTGGACTTTGGACAAAATTATCTGAAAATTTGGTATTGAACTATGTAGATCTTAATCAAATTACTCCTTCCTGTTCATTTCTAGAAAAAATTGATACGAATATTTTAGTTGATTTAGAGGAGTCAAGTCAACTCGTAAATAAAGAGGATACCGTAAAAGCAACTAAGAGTGTTTCAAATCCTACCGTGGAAGACAGTGATACTGATGAAGACATATTTAGTATAAAATCTAAAATTAAGTTTAAAAATGAGCCTCGTGAGCAAACTTCTAATACCAAACGAATATTTAATTATAATATATTTGGTGGCAGTGACACCGATGATGACTTATTTTAATCTGGTCTGATTTGTTTTAATTAATTTATATTGTTAATTGTTGTACCTAATAATAATAATTAAAGTATAGATATAAGTGCTGTGATTAACTATGTATACATAGTCTCTTTTGACTTAAAACCAAAATAATTATACGGACAGATTTAATTGTTTCATTTTACTAAATATTTGACTAGGTGAAGAGTATTTGCTTAGTAGTATTAGCGTAAAGATTTTTACTAGATGTAAGATATAAACGATCTGTAATCTGAGATGTGTACTGAGAACAAAGATTTAAAAAGTATTAAAGTAAGAATTAATTAAAGCTGTGATTATTGTAGTGTGGTTGTGATTAATGTTAAACTTAAAAGGCTGATTAATTAGGTATATAAAGTTCCTATTCTTATTATTGTTAAACCTAGGTTTCAATGTTTTAAGTGTACACACGGCAAAACCATTGCTTGGATCGTCCACAGTAATAAATGTGTATTGTGCAATTTTAACCTATAAGAGATTTTTTATTTTTTTTATACTTCATTTTAATAAAGACAATGATAATAAAAATAAAAGCTCTTTTTTTAATTCTAAGTACCTATAGTAAATATAATAAAATAGATTTCAAAGAACTCAGTTCTCTTTGGATGTGATCTACTCACATAAGACCCTCAGTTCAGGTCTTTAGTTCTAAGTCACCCTAGTAAAAATATATAGGTACCTACTAACTATTTCCTGTTTGATGTTCAAAGGTGGATAGATTATCATATCGCTGGATATGTACATCATTTCGGTGGATAAACTTATCATATCGGTGTACAGAAAAATAATCGGTGCCGGTTTATCATATCGGTGGAAACCAGAATTCAAACTGAATTTTCTCTTTAGTCTTAAATGTTACGTTGATGATATTAAATTTGGGGATATTTGATATCCTAAAGATTACATAAAACCTGAAAAATATAAAAAAATAACATAAATGAAAAAGTTCACCGATATGATAAAAAAATGGCATTTGTTGAAATTCACCCAACTCTATGAGTTACAATATAAACTTAATTTTTAATAAACCATTTTAGAGACAACATTAAAAATACAAAACATGTTTTATTTAGTCTGAGTTCAATATAAGGTTATCTTACTATTAAAAGCCTTAGAACTAATATACATATTATTTTATTCATATTGAAATATAAATAATTCCGTAACACATTAAACCAAACTATAGTTTTAAAAAATCAACCACATTTCAATTAACAACGAGTGAATTAATGACACTAAAATCATAAAAGTATGAATAACTCAAAACATACTTTGTTCAACATATCTTACTGTTGAACTAGGGCAGCGACATGTTGATTGAAAAAATTTATTGGGCGTTTAATCAAATAAAAAAAGACTCTGCTGTGCTTTCGCGAGTGAATGAACAGTTACTTTTTAGGTGTGGACTTTGTGTTGGTTGTGAAGGTGATTATTTTGAACGCTATGTGCGCGATACTCACCGACATCCACGAGACTTGAACTTGAAAGGTAATAATTTGTAAATACTGATTTTAATAGTTATTCATCCAATGGTTGTAAATATGCTGATTCCACTTTAAAAATACGCCTGCATTAACCCTAGGTAGCTAACGTTCGTCAAAATGACGAACATCTAATGCTGGGGCCACACTAACGGGAAATGCCATTAATTATCGCGATAATGGACGTTAACCATAGGTGTAGTCACAACTTAACGGGATAATTTGACAATGACATTAAAGGTGGGCATTCACGGTCATGCCATTTTGTCAAATAGCATGATATACGTCCAAATATTGATTGTGAATGTGAAATCCTTTTGGCATGATGTAAAACTCTGGATTTCCATTCGCATCAAAATCCATCGCGCCGCGCCGTGGTGTCACGCCGCATCATCATGCCGTCGCATCGTGAGTGGGGATACACTACGTCATGCCATCGCGCCGCGCTGCCCGTGAATGCGCAAACCGACATCCATTTTGTGTTTATTCCGCATGGAGACGTGTTTCGTGCAAGACGTACCTACTTGTTTGTTTTGTGTTACCAAAATGGCGTCCGGGCGCGAGGCGATAATCGAATTTATTAATAAATACAAGGAACTAGAATGTTTGTGGAAGGTGAATGACAAAGATTATAGAAATAAACATAAGAGGTTAAACGCCACCGAACAGTTATTACAAATAATAAAAAAAACAGAGCCTAGCGCAAACATGGATAGTGTAAACAAAAAAATTAATTCACTGAGGAGTTCATTCAACAAGGAGCATAATAAGGTATGTCTTATACAAATTACATATTTAAGTATCTTTGAGTTATTATTATTATTATATTCTTTACTAGCGACCCGCCCCGGCTTCGCACGGGTGCAAAATTCGAAAAAAATCAATATGTTTATTTATCAAAATAGGACACACATCACTTTTTGATAGTCAATATTTACATAGTCTTTACCTGCCTCATATACCTATATGTATATGTATGCCTTCTTTTCATATACAGATATTTGGCATGTTAATGTAAAAAATTTGAATATCTATTTATTTAAACAATAATCTTAAATGCGTTATAAAATAATTAATATATTACAGAATATCTTTATATACAATGTTTAGCCTTCTTGTCGTTGCACAATACGAACATGTTTATATTTGATGTTACTCTTGAAAGAGCGACATAAAGTTGGCCATGGGAAAAACACTCAACGCTTAAATCTAAGCCTGCAACGTTGAAGGTTTGACCCTGCGATTTATTAATGGTCATTGCAAACGATGTCTTTACCGGAAACTGTAGGCGTTTAAATTGGAATGGTAAATCCGATGGTATCAGAGGAATTCGGGGAATCAATACATCTTCTCCGGTACCACATCCTGTGAGTATTGTGCATTCTATTATATAAGTTTTTAATGATTTTACCAGTAAACGCGTGCCGTTGCAAAGTTTAGGTGGATTCAGATTCCTTAATAGAATAACAGGACTACCTACTTTCAACACCATTTTGTGAGAAGGGAGTCCCGACGGGTTCAAAGAATTAAGAAATTCTGTAGGAAAATGAACAGCTTCTTCTAAATCGAGAACAGTATCGACCGAGTAGTATATTTGTGACGGCGCATCAATCTTTGAAAGAATCAAGTTATTCACTTTATCTACTTGTTCGTTAGTTGGAGATAGAATCGCTCTTTCTTTAAACCAAGATAATGTCTTGCAACCTATGTTAGCAATGTCAGGATAGACATTGTTGACCAACTCTTGGATGTTGTCTTTTAAAACACAAAGGTTTTCTAAATTAATCCTTCCCTCACTTTGTGTTAATTCTCCATTGCCAACTTTTAGCAGCATTTCTGAAAAAAGCCTGTCCTCACCTGAAGATAACGAAACCCTCATATTAGTTTTAAGCTCTAATTTATTGACGTGTGGCCAAAGGCAGGATCTTTTTAGGGACGCATTTATTTCGTCAGCACGTGTTCCTCGAGTCACAACTGGTAAGATTTGCCGAAAGTCTCCTGAGAACAGAATGGTACACCCACCCATAGGTGAATTTTTGTTGCGCAAATTATGCATTGTCCTATCCAGTGCTTCCACAGAAGTCTTGTTTGACATGGTAGCTTCGTCCCAGACTATTAATGAGCAGTCACGCATCAATTTTCCTGTACTGCTTTGTTTAGAAACACTACAGACGCTGTTATTATCATCGGTGGCGATTTTCAGTGGGAGCTTGAATGTAGAGTGTGCGGTTCAGCCTCCTTCAAAGCGTTGGGGCAATACCGGATGACGCGACAGCTAATGCAATTTTTCCGGTAGACCTCACTTTTTTCAAAAGCAGATTGATTAAAAATGTTTTTCCTGTACCTCCTGGAGCATCGAGGAAAAACATTTTACCTTCATTCTTTTCAATTGATGATAGCAATGCAGTGAATACTTTTTTCTGATCGACGTTTAATCGAGGCTCATCTTGAGCTATATTTTGTAAAAGTCTCGCCTGATCGTATGATGTTTCTCTTGTATATTCGGCACTATTATTTAAATCTGAGTTAGCTGACAACGGCAGCCCAAAATCCATTATCGATTTGCCCGAAAGTAATTGCACAACTTTGTTTAATTCAAATAACGCTTCGTCAAATATGTTTTGATTATATTGTAAATCGTCTGAGTTTAGCTGTCGCCTTCGCAGAGTCAAAATATCACTGGCCATACTTTCTTGAAATTTATTCCATAGATTATTAGGATCAGTTACTTGACAAAACGCTACTATGATGGCAAATAAATATCTTAATGATGTAGCTGAACTGTAAATAGCTACTTCTGATAATGTGTTTTCCCAGTGGGAATCGTCTTCCAAGAGTCCCATAGCTTTGCATGCTGCTTTATATGTATTGTACACAGTACCTTGTACAGTTCTTAGGTGTGCAAAAGATGTTGGGCCCTTTACAATGTGCAGTAACATTCTCAGATAAAAGCATTCGCTGTTGTTGGGATGAATCACGTAGACTCTGCCAAGAGCATCCGTTTTTTTTACTCCGGGAAAACCATTACCGCATTACCTTGTTTACATCGTTGAAAAGATTTCGAATTCTGGTTCCATGTATAGTAACTTGGAACTCTGTCATACGTCAGTGTTTTCGCGAAATCATCTTGATCACATAACTTGAAGAATGCTGTTAATGTTGTGTCTCGCGGGTTATTAACAACTTCTTGTATATTGTTCTCAGTGAAATATACTCTTTGTCCATTTTCTAAATGAACAGCAAGGTGGACAATTGTGGGAGCACTTCGAATGAAAAAATCCTCCATACAGCTTCAGAGCTGCAGATGTAACGTCCAGACTGATATTTTTCCACTTCATTTGGTGATTGTATGCTGAAAGTAGCTTGATCACTGCCTTTGTTAATATATTTAGTAACATATTGGATTGATTTTATTGAACTGCACAACTCTACGTTGATGTGGGCATCAAAAATTTTCAAAAGGAATGGATTATAGGGAACGATCCATCGGTTATCAATATCATGGTTTCGGACGGTAGCAATTTGCCCACCTTGTTCTGGCGATCGTCGACGATATTTGGGATATCCATCATCGCTAGTGGTTGTTTGCGTTTGGAACGACTTTGGAAATTTTTTGCTGCACTTGGAATCTCGCATACATGGAGAATTCGGGTTTAAAGTCCCGCAGGGGCCGTGTACCATGTGTTTTTTTACGATTTCATACAGGACAGGATCTTCGTCTTTATCCGGTAATTCAGCTGAAATCACGCTATCAATTTGGTTTGGTCTAATTTTGTTCACTAACCACACCAGCAGGTGTACATGTGGTAAGCCACGTTTCTGCCATTCTATTGTGTACATATGACAGCGCGGTGAACCGAATATATGATATTTGTTAATGAGGTGCAGGAGTTTCTGTATTTTTAAATGGAAGACTCTGTTAACTACATCGTATCTGTCTTGTGGAGTTAAATTGGTGTTAATATTTTCTTTGATTTCCAACCAATTTGGGTTACACGTTGCAGTTATAAATAAATCAGGTTTGCCGTAATGTCTCACGTAAGTCATAGCGTCTTGCGATTTTTCGTGTAAATATCGAGGTCCACCTGTGAATGATGAAGGTAGTATAACCAACTGCCCAATGTCGTTGCTATGTTCATTCGCCTGTAAAGCATCCTGAAGATGAACGTAATTTTCGGCTCTCAGTTTAGTTTGATTATTACGGATGTAGGCCAATCTCTCAGATTCAATTTTCGCATATTGGTCCACCAAGTATTGATTTGTTAACATTCCATACCTAAGCAAAGGATTGAAATTGTTAAGAGCATAACCATCTTCTCCACGACATAGCATCAAAGGAGACTGTAAGCTGTCATAGGATCTGTGTAACTCTGAAATTTTTTGCTAATTATTATCACGACTATGCAACACAATATCCCTTTTGTCAAATTGCTGTCCAGCTATTACCACTGCTACTTCACTCCTGGAAGGCGCATTGAATCTTTCTCTGTGTTCTCCAACAGGGACTTTATTTGCATGGATTACGACATTAAAGTCAGGAGTATCTGCTGGTACACTCTCAATCGCAGTTTTGAAAGACTGTATGTAGCAGTTGTGAGAATGTAACATATCTTGGAGAGATCGAACCAAATCTCTATCGGTTGGCTGTGCGACACTTGAGCACCGCGTGGATGCTTGTGTATCTGGATCTGCAATAAAATATATTTGCAGAAATTTGTGATCATCGGGTCGATGTGGTAGCAAACTTCCAGCTAATTGGTACACTTGCCCTTGAATTTTAAATGTAGGCATGAAACCACGCTCAACGACTTGCTTACTCTTGAAAGAGGTCATTTGAAATGCGTTATTATAACGACGTATACTGCGCATAAATTGTTTGGATTTTGGATGATCACCTGTAATAAGAGTGAACTGGTTCAGGCGGAGGGAGAATTTCTTCTAATTTGACTTTTCCTTGTAAGCAACACATGCCTTTCGATTCGTCCTTGAATTTCAATGCCAAGCAATGTTCACACACTACTGACATAGTACCTAGTGACACTATACGATCGTCTTTGTAAGAAATCGAAGGATCGTAATTCATAGCAGAATTTTCTTTATTTATCCATGAATTAGTTACTCGTGCTGATGATTCTCTGGCTCTCTGTATTAGATGATGCTCTGTATGTGATGATATCCCTATTTCGGCTGCGGTGAGCCTCGCGCTCTACAGACGATTCTCTAGCTCTCTGAACTCTATGCCTATCTCGATCTCGGCTGAGGCGAGTCTCTCGCTCTACAGACGATTCTCTAGCTCTCTGCGCTGTTTGCCTATCTCGAGCCTGGCTGAGGCGAGTCTCTCGCTCTACAGACGATTCTCTAGCTCTCTGCACTCTTATGTCTAGATCGATCTCGGCTGAGGCGAGCCTCACGTTCCGTTGACGATTCTTCATTTCTAACTGATCGTGCTCTTGTGGCGTTCACTGTACTACGACCTATGTTCGAACGACGACGTCTTCCAGGCATGACTTTATAATTTCTGTACAAAATATACTCAGTTCCTCCTATACGTGGATATGATTATGTATTATGCACAAATTGACATACTATTAGTATGTGCTGCAGAAAAATATAGGTATAACCACAAAAACAAAACAAAAGGTTTAATAAATACAAAAAAACAAAAGATACCTTTTCAGTTCAGTTTTTTTTAACAGAAATACCTCAACTAAAACTATGATTTTCGGCTGACTATTAACAAAAATTATCTTATTATTAAAACTATTAAAAAAATTATCAACCACATAAGAACTTACTTATACTTATAAGTAATTTTTTGTACTTAGTTACTTACTTCTCACCTTAAACTACGATGGCTTAAAAATATTTAAAAACAGTTTCTTAATACCTACTAAATTGACCTAACCCTACATTTTCGATAAGTTATTGTTTTATTTAACCTATCTAAAAATAACCTTAAAACTACGAACAGAAAGATGTCGCACTAAAAAGCACGTTTTTATGTTATAAAATAATTCACTACTAAAACTACTATGATACAATTATTAACATCATACAATTTACCGTAACGTAATTAAAATTACGGCGTAAGTAGTCGCGCTTAAAGGCACGTTTTTAATATAAAATGTTATTATCCATGCTAGAGAGCTCCGAAAACCACGTCCAATCGCTTCCAAATTCAAATTATTATAGCGAGAAGTGCGGTTTTTTTTTTTTTACTATGACCACTCGCAGTTCAGCACACTAAGGCTGGTTACTGCTTAACCGGACTATCCTGTGGTGGCCTTAAATGACTCTAAGGCCCCCAGCCAGGGCTTACAAACTAAACTAAAACTAAATGACCGCTCGCTAGGGCATCCCCTGTGGGATAAGGACCTCGGCTAGCGGCGTCATTTGGGAGGAACAGCAAGGGATAGGCTGGGTCGTAACATTATTTGGGGAGTTTAAAACTACTGGCTCAGCGACGCGGGCTGGCTCGGTAATCAAAGGTCGGGGAGGGTTATTACTGGGACGTCGCGACGGGCCCCGACGGCGGGGCCGGAAAACGGAACGCGGTCTGTGTCGTGTGTGTTTTCGAAGAGTGCTGGTTTCCCTACGGCTCTCTTGAATCTGGGTGATGGGAGAAGTGCGGCCTCCGACGCGCTATTTATAGGAACGCGTCGCGTCGCGCTGCGGTCGGCGGCTGCCGGCCGATAGGTACCGCCGCAAACGCTACGCAATGTATTTTTAAATCTGTAATATCTTCGAAAATATTCAAAGAAATTATGTGCTGTAAAAGGCCATATAAATCTATGTTAAATCAACAATCTATTTATGGTATTTAATTAAATAAGGAATAATGCTGTAGTGCTTAAAATCGCTTCGAAAATTAGCTATTATTTGCCGTAAAAAGTAAATGACAAAAAATGGTTTTGTGGGATATCGATAAGAGATAGACATATACCATCGCGTACTATTCTGTAGACCTTTTCAAGGTGTACAATACTTAGTACATTATTTTTATAAATCCTGTAAGGTTAAGCCTGCGTACGCAATGTAAGCGGCAAGAAATGTAAGAATTTACGACACCACATTAGAAACCCTGAAAATAACAGTATTTCTCCATTATTTAATAGATGTTATTCTACATAAAACCTTCCTCTTGAATCACTCTACCTATTACAAAAACCGCATCAAAATTTGTTGCGTAATTTTAAAGATTTAAGCATACAGACAAACAAACAGACAAAAATAGCGACTTTGTTTTATACTATGTAGTGATTGTACACAATACACAATACAAAAGAACCACCATTACTGAAACCTGTTTTTTTTTGTTAAGTAACTGCAATAGCTAATTATAAATCATGGCTTTATTTTATATTATGTAGGTACCTACTTAGTATTCAAAGTAACTTCTTTTTTTTAACACACTGTCAAACAACAATATGCACACAAATCAAATATTCAATCAAGGGTCGATCAACTCACGTCGAGTTCTGCTAAAAAGTCTTTAAACTTGTTAAGGTGACCATTTCGAGCTACTATCATCCATTCAATAAATTACAATGGAAAACATAGTTTTATTACGGGAAATTACTTATTTTTACCTGACTGTCAAAACTGCAATTTACCTATCATTATTATTTTTAAGTTGTTTGTAATTAATACTGTTACAATACGGCCGTAAACAATATAATAAAGTAAACATAGGCCCTGCGCAGGTAGGTTCCTAAAAACAGTTACCTACTGCGCACCATCTGCACACCATCTGCGCACCACAAATTCCTAAAAACAATTATTTTTATTACTGCGCAACCTTTTGAGCGAAGTTTAGACCCACAAAGATACGACAGCCGTATTGAAATAGTGATTATAAGTACCTAACTAATAAAATATTTGTTGCAGGTTAAAGCATCTTATCGATCAGGGGCCGGAACCGATGAAGTCCATGTAGGTACCTAAATTATGGTACTATGATTCATTGCTATTTTTGGCAGATAGAGACATTGAAGTGAGAAAATCTAGTGGTATTGCTGAAGTATTAAATGAAACGACACCTGAAAATGAGGTAAATATGTTATGAATAAAAAAAAACTTGCAAGGGTTATGGGATTTATTTACTTTTTTCATTTTAGGTTTAATTTACTTTTTCATTTTGCCAACTTACTGCGCCAACGCCATTAAAATAGCGTACAAATTCCTCTCTAACAAACTTTGCATCGTTACTGAAGTTTCCAGTAGTTATATCCAATTGTTCCAGATTTATTACTGGAACGGTTTCATCAACAGCATCATCGTCTATATCAAATTGATCGATTTGTGAATAGTGGGAGACCAACCCAAAAACATTTTCGATTACTCTTCTTGCTCGTGACAATCTATAGTTGTATATTTTTCTCTCTTGCGTAAGAGCATGTCTGCCGAATGGCTTTAAAAAGTCAGGTCTCAAAGCAAATGCTTCATCACCAACAAACACATATGGTAAAGCTGTAGAACTATTCAAAGGCCTCTTCTTATTAGGTATATTGCACTCGTGATTAATTAACTTCTCATAAAAGTTAGTTTCTTTTATAGCTCCACCATCTGATATTCTACCATTCATTCCAGTTTCGCACCAAATAATTTCGTAGTTGGCATTAGCGCAAGCCATGAAGAACAACACTAAAAAACTTTTTATAGTTAAAGAAACTGGATCCAGATCCAGCAGGTGGCATGATCCGGACGTGTTTTCCGTCAATAGATCCGAGACAGTTAGGAAACTGCCATCTTTCTTCGAATGCTCTTGCGATAACTCTCCACTCTTCTTCTGTTGCAGGTACCTGCAACAAAAATAATATTATAAATTCTAAATGCTTATTTTTTAGGATATCGAGGACTTCGCAGATGTGGAGCCACCTTCGCCTTGCTACTCCCAAAGTAGCACCAGTACAAACATGTCGAACTACTCAAAAAGAAGCATCCGCCAGAATGCGTCACAGCAAAAAAATGAGAGTGCAAAAAAAAATTAAAGACAACGGCTACTGAAGTTTTGTCAAAAATTTCCAACAGACTAGATGTTCCGAAATCGAAAAAAAAATACAGTGCTTTTGGAGAGCATGTGGCTGAAAAATTGAGAGAGATGGATGAAAGAATGGCTTTATATTGCCAAAAATTAATAAATGACGCTATATTTCAAGCCGACTGTGGTAACCTAAATTATTCATCACGTATTGTCACCGAGTATCAACACTCACAGGTCCCACAGTCCCAGCTGCCACAGACCCAACTGTCACAGTCCCAGCTGCCACATTCCCGCTGCCACAGACTCAACTGCCACAGACCCAACTGCCACAGTCCCAGCTGCCACAGACTCAACTGCCACAGTCCCAGCTGCTACAGACCCAACTGCCACAGATCCAACTGCTGCAGGGCCAACAGACGCAGACCCAACAGCCATCAGCCCAGCAGCCACTGACCCAACCATCACACATTCTACTACCACCAGTCCAAATGCCTCTCGAATCACATGCTACATACAGGGCCACATTATATAACGACAGTAATGAGAATACTATATCTCTGCCTGAAGTCGACGACGACGCAGTTTTGAACAAGTACATAGAAGCAACAAATAACGTATTATGTTGCATTAATTAATTGTAATGGGCTACCATAACATACATAAAAATGTGTAATTAATTCTATTTATTGAGTTTTATTCAACGCCACCTAAGCCTACGCCAGCTAAGCAAAAAACCAACTTAGCTTAGTTAAAAAGAAAAAGAATCCTATACCTTATTTGAATGTACAAGCAACATAATTTAAAAAAAATGGTTGGGTTTAGAAACGTGCTACCTTGTTAGCATGCAGGGTAGCATGTTTCTAAACCCAATCTTTTAATTCTATTTAATAATATAGCTAGCAACTTTAACTGGATTAAAATAATATGTTAAAAATACATACCTACCTCATATAATCCTTCAATACAGTGAGAATTGCTTTACAAGTTTCTGGTATAATTACTCCCAAACGTTGTGGAGATATTACAGTTGGAAACTTTAGCTCCTCATAGCTCATTCCTGATGTTAAAAAACGAAGAGTGGCACACAGCCTCTCATGAGGACTTATTGCTTGTCTCATTTTGGTGTCTTGTTTAGTTTTAAGTGGGGTGACGAGTTGCAGTAGTTTAAAATATGTAGGCTCGTCCATTCGCAGATAATTTCTCCAATCACTTGGCTCCAATGACAGTTCATTTAACAAATTGATGTGTGTGAAAGTGTCCCTTTTCTTCAGCCACTCTTTGCACCACTTTTTTTTGGTTTTCTCGTTATTATATGATGAGAAACAACCGCCACACAAAGTAAAAGTTCTTCTTCGGAATCAGAGCTCATGTCAACTTCTTTCGACCCGGTGAAACACGTAAATGAAAGAAAATTTGAGTGATCGTGAATGTGATACTTGTTTTGCGTCCATCCATTTGACTTAAGTCATTTGGAGCCCTCCGAACGGCGCGACCGTGAATGCCCAGCATGCCGTTTGGCGTTAGGCGATAGCTCAAGTGGCGGTACATCAAAGAGATTAACGCGAGAATAGGGAATATGCATAAAATTTGAAATGGTCTAAAATATTTTTTTCTCGAATACTTATTATCGTAATATTATAATGAAAAGGATTTTTTTTTATTTACTTATTATTTAAACCCCTAAAATAATATTCAAAAAGTGCAAAATAATGGAGCGAAATTCAAACTTCCAAAACGCGCCACCATTGGTCGAACGAAATGTGACGTCATCTGACACGACATTCACCGACATTGTATTCATCAGCGTCGAAACTCATACTGTTTTACAAGTTTTTGTGAAAAAAATAAATAATTTAAACCTGTATTCTTGTGCTGATTGTAGTGAGGTTTAGTTAAGATTTGTAGTGAATCTAGGACGATGACTGAAGCTGGTTTTGTCAAAGCACAATCGGAAAATCTACCGAAAATAATCATGTTTTCATGATGACAGCATATTTTGCATCAAATCCCGATTTTACGAGCGCAGAGATCAGAGGAGTGAAAGCTGCAAGGTAATTATTATGTTTCATAATACATTTTAGACCATAATATAGATTTTTATTCATAAATGCACACAGCAGTTTCACCAAAACATAACCTATACATATCCAGTTGTCATTAAAATTACTCTGAAACTCTTATTTTACGTCTATAAATATTTTTTTTATTATTGAAGTTCACCCTAGTATAATAACTTTGACTTTGTGTGTATCTGAGATAAATATATAATGATTTAATGTTTATAAATTGATACCCTGCTTTACGTGGACTGTTTTGTTTGAGTGTTTATAAGTACTTGTCTATTTCAGGTCTACACGAGAATCTTATGGTGATTCAGCAGTTGGATATGTCCAAGTAAAACGAGATGGCGACATATGTGTTGTTAAAGCTCGGATTACACCTGAACATAATGTGCGACAAAAATGTTATGCTGTTATTTGCACTTGCAATGAAACAGAAGAAACTATTCTCTCTGTTCAATGTGAAGATTGTGCTGCACATTTAGGTAATTATTTTTTACTTGTTTAGGTTCAGTGACCTGCACTTAGGAACTTGATTTTTTCTATAACTTTTTTGTTTTCTCATTTCTTTTGTTTTAGGTGGATGTAAGCATGCTATAGCTTTTTTAGCATGGCTACATTGGCGTAGTGAAGATCCATCAACAACAAGCATTGAGTGTTATTGGAAAAAATCTAAATTATCATCAATTGGTACTAGTAAGAAGTTTATAAAAGCCAAAGAAATGTATAAAACACCTAAACATATGAGCTTGTGCCAACATATTTGAATACTGAAAGCTTTCTCACAGTAGTAAAAAATAATTGCACTTTGGTTGGTGATACAAAGAATCATTTGATGAAGTTTTATAGAGCGCCAAGCACTGTGGAAAAATTGTCAATACACCATCTTCTGTCTACAAGCAAAGCTACAAACCCTCTTGATTTTATAGAATATTGCAAACTTATAATGACTGCAGATGCATGCAAAGGAGCTGCAATAGCTACTTTGGAACAAAATGACTGCCCATTGTGGCATGAGTTGAGGTATGGAAGGATCACAGCTTCAAAAGCTTATGATGCTGCACATTGCAATACTCTTGATGGAACGTTAACGGAGACCATTTTGGGAGCAATTAAATTGAGGGACACAGAGGCTATGAAAAGGGGTAGATTGTTGGAAAGTCAGGTTTTAACACGTTAACTGCCGCAGAGTAAATGAGAAAAATCAGTAAAAAACTTTTTGATAAAAATAGGTGGGCAATATCAATATTTTAAAATATATCATATTTAGGATTCGATCAGAAGCTGCGTTCCATAGTTATTTCGAAAAAACCCTTTATAGTAAAAATGTGAATTTCCGTTACGGGGCGCCGGGGCGGGCACTTCTCCGGTCACCCGCACCCCGCAGTCGTCTGTTAGCGCTTGGACGGTGCACCTGTGACGGACGCTCGTGCTTTTTAATTTGTATGATTTTGTGATTCAACATGGAGAATAGTAAAGATTTCGACGTGAATTTTATAGATATTTCGTTAGATGATTTGCGCGACATTGACTTACTAGAAGCTAGTATTTTTGATGAAATTGCTAGAAAAAAAAAAATTGAGTGAAAATGAAGAATCAAAGATTGAAGATTATAATATCTATCCTTCAAAAAAACGCAAACGTATGTTTATTCCTAGTGAATCTGAGAGTGAAATTGATGACGTGGAAAAATTTTCAGGTATGAGACAACCATTTGCTTCGCAACTTCGAAATGCTGCTCCAGGAGAATATTTTAGCTTGATGGTTCCGGATGAAATTTTCGAAGAAATTGCTATTCAAACCAATTTGTTTGCAGAGCAACAAGGACCTAGTGCAAAGCCTTCGTCTCGCTCAAATAACTGGAAAGCAACCACAAAAGTTGAGATAAAACGGTTCTTCGGATTAATCTTGTTTATGGGACTTGTTAAACTGCCTAAAATAAACCTTTATTGGAGTACCGACAGGGTTTTTGGGCAAACCTTTGCTGCATCTGTTATGAGCCGTAACAGATTTGAATTACTATTGCAGAAACTGCACTTTACGAATAATGATACGGCTGATGTGTCTGACAGAATTTACAAAATGCGACCTCTTTTAGATAGTTTGAACAAAACTTTTAAAAATATATATGCACCTAAGGAAGATATCTGTATTGATGAAAGCCAAGTACCTTTCAGAGGTCGCATCATTTTCAGACAATATAACAAAAGCAAGAGGCACAAATATGGTATGAAGTTATTCAAACTCTGTACATTACCAGGATATACATGCAAATTGGAACTGTACGCTGGCAAAAATAATGAACTAGTGAATACCACACCTACAAGAGTGGTAATGTCTCTTTGTGAGCACATACTGGGCTGTGGTCACACACTTGCAACAGACAATTGGTATACAAGCTTGGAGCTGGCCAATGAACTACTTGATAAGGACACTCATTTGGTGGGTACTTTGAGGAAAAATAGAAGAGGTTTGCCCAAAGCGGTAGTAGACTCCAAATTAAAACCTGGCGAAGTAATAGCTAGGGAGAATGAACGAGGAATATGCGTATTGAAGTGGAAGGACAAAAGAGATGTGCTGATGTTATCCACGAAACATTCTAAAGGATTTTCTAAAATAACTAAAAAGGGTAAAGTAATTCGCAAACCAAGAATGGTTTTAGCCTACAACAAAACAAAAAGCGCAGTTGATATGAGCGATCAAATGGCCTCATATTCCTCGCCATTACGTAAAACGGTTAAATGGTATAAAAAACTAGGAATAGAACTTATATTGAATACAGCTATTGTTAATGCATGGGTTATGTATAACGAAAATAAAAAAAAAAGTGAAAGTATAGTACAGTTTAGAAGAGAGTTAGTGGAGTATTTAGTTGATGCAAGAAAGGACGAGACCACAGAACCCGAAAGAATAGATAGACCAAAAAGACTGAAACATCAATTATTGAAAAAAGAGGGTAAAGTAAGAAACACGAGACGATTTTGTTCAGAATGTTACAAAAACTGTGTGGCAATGTACGGTTCAAAATCAGCCAAAAATAAAACAAAGAAAGTAGCAACGTTTTGTAAAGAATGTCCAAATGAACCATATTTTTGTTTAATTTGTTTCAATAAGTTCCATCGCTTCGTTTAATTTGTGTTTTAGAATACCTAGTTACTTGTTTTTTACTTATATTTCACACATTGATAAAAATAAATCCTTGATTTTTGTGACGGTTATGTTTTTTCTCTTACTTTCTTCATTTTTGTCCCACATTTCTCACAATTGCATAAACACGCCGAAACCACGCTGTAGTAACAGTCTACAGCGCCGCTCCGGTCACTTGCATACACTAAATGTACGATAAACGTGGCCACCGGCGTAATAATTCTGCCCAAAAACAGGTCTGTCTTGAGGTCACCGGTGACCAAAACGGCGCGTAGATACAAGACGGGGTCCGGTCACCGGTGACCGGGCTGGCAGTCAACGTGTTAAAGGAAGTAGAAAAAAATTGTAAAATAAAATAAGTAAATGTGGATTAACGTTAAATATTACACATCCTATTATGGGTGCTTCTCCAGATGGTGAAAATAGTGTGTATAGTATATAAATAAAATGCCCAACATCAGAAAAAGCAATGGGACAATATGTCAGTTCAGGAAATAAAGTGACTGCCAAATATATGGCACAAGTGCAACTGCAGATGCATTTTCTAATAAAGCAAATATGTGTTGCTGATAAAGATTTTGAAAAAACAAAAAAAAATATTGTAGCTGCAAATGCTGCAATACATCAAAACATCCGTTCGCCACTATGCTCGGAATCCTAGGGTTCCCACGCCGACTCGCAATATTTGTTTGCGTTGCAAATTCCCGCGCTCGCCCGCCGCGCCGCCCGCGCAGCCGTCGACGCGGCCACTGCATTATCGTCCAATAAGATGACGGCGACCTGCGCGCTCCACACGATTTCTTTAGGAACTTATTTATATTGTAACTAGAATCCTCTAAGTTAAATAGAGCACTCCTTGTACTGCGGAGGTCAGTCATAGCGTACGTGTTTTGTAGGAACATTCCATTTGCATATTCCTCGTGGACGGTTAAATATACCTTTGTCGTTAAATCTGAAGTATTATTACTACACACCACCTCAGCGCTACAATATCAATCTTAGAAGTCAACTACGACCAGCAACTGTGTGAAAATTTGTTAGAAAAATGCAAAATTTTTTGGAATAAAGCCATCTTTCCTAAACTAAATATGTATGACTAGATAGATTTTTTTTTGTTTATTGTAGGGGGTACTGCATTTTGATTTCTGTCTAATTCTGTTAATCTGTTTTTTTATGCTATGAAAATAAAACAAATGTAAATATATTCATTTTTTTATTAAAACATCCTGCATATTTACCAATCCACAAGCTACTATTATTACATCATCTATGATAGGAATTAAATTATAGTCTACACAAGCATGAGGCAGTAACATATGAAACTCTCTTAACCTATTTATTACCCGTTCAACATGTATTCTTAATGCTGCTATACGTTTTGATAGTTTCACTTCATTTTTAGTACTGGGGGTAGACTTTGATACAGAAGGTGGTTGTATAAGGGTACATCTTTTAGCTTCTAGCAAACATGATAAGTCTTTAAAACCTCTGTCAGCCATCACTGCTTTATTAGGAGGTAAAGCCTGTAAGTAACTACTATCTTATACTATTATAACATCAGTAGCCCTACCACCATATCCATCAGAGATAAAATTGATCAAGCCATCAGGTGTACATGAAATTAAATACTTTAAGGTGTTACATTTTTATACTGTGACCAAGTAAGTGATTGATGAACGGCATTTGATGGTTTTTCAATCTGAATTTCTAGGCAATCAATAATGGAAACAACATTCCCATACCTACGCCTAAAAGATATGGGTAAATTATTGTAAATATCTGATGATGCTGGCCACACAATCAAGTCCTTAAGTTTTGCTGCTATAAGAGAAATACTTCTAGAAAATATTCTACAAATAGTACTTTGTGAACATCCAAATTGTAGTGCCAAGATGTTAAAGGACTCATTTAATTTTATTTTCTTGAGGGTTATTAATATGTGTTTACTAGGAAGCGGAATATTATCACTTAAAAGTTTTATTAAATGATATGATTGTTTAGGTAATCCTAACAACATTTTTGGCTCTTTTTCAATAGCAGTTAGCATGATACTACACATTTCATATTTAAACTGTTTCTCCTTCTCTGAATCACTTAGAACTTCGCTCGACTCAGATTGATAACTTGGTTCATAATCAGTAGAGCTCGTAGAAAAATAAGATGATATAGAAATAGTATCCGCTGTGTTTTCAGTAAACAATTTTCTTTTTAAAACAGATAGTTTTACTGGTGAAGTTCCTATATTTTGTGTTACAAAAGGAAATGGTGGCAGTGCTACATTTTTTAGTAGGTATATTTACATTGACACCTTTACTTCTATAGTTCGGTTTAATATTAACTTGCACAGCTTTGTCACAATACTTCTGTCTTCTCAATCTGAGAAGTGGAAAGCTCTACCTGAAGATCATCACATCCAATACGGGAAGTACTGCATCCTGGTTGATCACAGACATTTGTGTGGGTAGTACTTGGACTCACTTCGTGATCACTTCTTTGTGAAGGTTCGCTAACACTACTTTTGATAGCTATCTCTGATGAAAGGGCTTCATTGACCAGTATCAATCTTTGCATTTTATTTTTGCAATTTTTAAATTTGCAATAATAATTGAAATCTTTGAGATATCAGTTAAAATATTTATATTGTGCCTTTTTAAAATGTGATTAAATTGGTAATCTTGGAAGTGTCGTCAGTTAACTGAATAACTTTATAGAGTTAGCAGTTACTGCAACTTTAAGACTTTATCTTGATTTTATAAAAGTATTTTTGATCTCATTACGATTGCCATTTTAATTAGGCTATAACTATAGTTTGTTTGTTTGTCGAATGTGTATGAGTATTGTTTGTCTCTGCTCGTATGCCATAATTTAATCATATTGATAATTATAATAAGTTACCTTGATTGGACCTCTAGAACAAATTTCTCGAAGTCCATTGATGGCAACCTGGTGGTTCAATGAAGGTGCCCTTGGTCCAAAGAAGGTAACAGTCCTTTGGTAATGGCATCCTCCGTTTTTGACACAAAAATATATGCGGCAAAACTCCTTTCTTCAACCGTAGAGAACATTTTTCTCCTCGCTCTTAAGGGCGCTCCACATTCTCAAGAGAATCTCGCGAGAACGCGAGAAACATGCGAGAAACGTGAATGTGGAAGCGATTTCTCAAGTTCTCGCGTTGTTCTCCAGCTTTTCTCCACTTTTTGTCGGTTAATTTGGCGCGAGACAAAGGAGCGCGAGAACTTGAGAACAGGCGAGAACGTGTATTGACTCCACACTCGCATGTTTCTCAGTAGCGCGCGCGCCGCCGACTTGAACGGAAGTAATTGTGTACCTTGTGGCGTCAATATGAGCGTAACTTGGACAAACGAACTTGAGTTGAAATTTTTGGAATATTTCCAAGCGGAACCCGTGCTATGGAATACAAATTTAAAAGACTACAAAAATAAACTAAAAAACCATGATGCGTGGTGTCGTCTAAGTGAACTGATGGGAATACCCATTGATGACTTAAAAAACAAAAAAACATCGTTATTTGCAAGCTACAGAGGGTACAAAAATAAAGTTAAGAAATCAGAAAACTCTGGAGCAGGTGTCGACGATGTTTCCAAGCCGATATGGTTCGCATACGAAATAATACTCTTTTTTTGGGGATACTACGAAATGTAAGAAAACAATAAATACGGTAAGCAGCAACTTTTATTACTTATAATTATTATTACATATAGGAAAGTACAAAACGCCTTATTCGACGATACAGCAAGTTTTCCTTTATTAGTTAGTACAATCAACTTATGTCTATTGACAACCAGTACATAACCTATCTACTGAAATATTTAGCGAATTCATCTCTTATTTCTGTTGCGTGATGAGCCGCTCGCCGTGGAATATGTCGCGGATTTCGAATAGCACAGGTGCTCTCCATTTCTCCTCTCCAAGAGCCGGGCTCTATTAATAAATTATTATTGTCATAAGTATCTATAGTTCCGGAAGGTGTATAGATGTGTGATGATGTAGTGCTTCGTCTCAAGAAATTGTGTAAGAGTATGCATGTCAACGTTATCAAGGTGGCTTTTTCGGGTTGTAAATTTATTGGTTTCTTGAAAATTCTAAATTTTGTTACCAAAATGCCGAAAGTATTTTCAACTACTACTCGTGCTCCAGACAAAATCTGATTAAACTTTCGTTTTGGGGATCCCAAGTTGTGATTTCCAGAATAGGGTTTCATTATGTTTTCCGAAAGGGCAAAAGCGCCGTCTCCCAAAAAAATGTATGGCACGTCGATGTTTGAACCAGGCAGCGGATGTGGTTGTGGTAAATTTAAGTCATTTGTCTGCATTTTTGACCATAAAACTGTGTTAGTAAAAACTCCGCCATCACTAATTCTGCCTTGACAGCCTATGTCTGCGAAAATAAAATTGTAGTGACTATCAACCAACGCCATCAAAACTATACTGAATGTTCTTTTATAGTTATAATATTCCGATCCGGAATTTATGGGACATTCTAAAACAATATGTTTGCCATCTATTGATCCCACAGCACGCGGGAATTTCAATGCAAAGTCTTTTTCGATTTGTAGCCATTCTTCGGGGCACGATGGTAACTGCAACAATAAAAATAATCATTTTAATTTATTTCTATTTTAGGAGGAGCCGTCTACTAGTAGAGATGAAGAACTTGAAGAAAATCAGACTAATCAAAATCCGCAAGCTGATGATCAAAGTCATACAGTCAATACAAATGCATCAACAATTCGTCGGCGAAAACACCCCACCGAAGTGTTTCACGCAGAAAAAGTTATGAAGGAAGCCTTGTCTACGTTTAATGCAACTGTTAAAAGAAATACACCTCAACCAATTCCAAAAGAAGACGATGATTGTGACTTGTATGCAAAGCTTTTGGCTACAAAATTGAGAAAATTACCGGAAGAAAAAAGATTAAGATTTATGCATGATATAGATGGCATGTATATGCAATATGCAGTACATTCTGAATTCTAATCACCAGTACCAACACCGTCACCACAGTCACAACATGCCAGTCAATTTATTCTATCACGCAACTCATCTCACGATCAATATCAACAGAGACCTGGAACCTCGTCATCCTCAAATTCCGAGCCGATTATTCATTACACACCAGTACCAACACCGTCACCACAGTCACAACATGCCAGTAAATTTATTCTATCACGCAACTCATCTCACGATCAATATCAACAGAGACCTGGAACCTCGTCATCCTCAAATTCCGAGCCGATTATTCATTACACACCAGTACCAACACCGTCACCACAGTCACAACATGCCAGTCAATTTATTCTATCACGCAACTCATCTCACGATCAATATCAACAGAGACCTGGAACCTCGTCATCCTCACATTCCGAACCGATCATTCATAACTCACCAAATTCAAATATTAATATTCAGTCGAATGACGTCATTTACCCACCAGTTATTCACATTCCTGATTCAAACACTAGTGCAGAAATAGGTACTGTATAACCTATGAAGGTTCAATTTCGCCAAATTCACTTGTTCAGGAAAATAACCGGGCTGCATCTAATATCATCATTGAAGCCTTTCAATTGTGTGATAAATAAAACAATTTGTTTGATACTAGATTTGACACTTAAAAAAATGTAATTTGGTCGTAAGTGGGCATCCGTTGGTAAAATTTAACTTGTATCATTTAAAAATTGTTTTAATACCTACTTTTAATTTTAATAAGTTTTTTAATAAAAAATCATAAAATGTCATATTGTATTTTTTTACAGGTGGCAACAGCCATTCACACATACCTTTATATGTTCCTTTAATGCTTCATTTAGGGCTTGACAAACTTCTGGTATTATCTGCGAAATAACTTGTGGGGATATTTTAAATAAAAAATGAAGACTTTGGTAGTCATCTCCTGTGGCCAAGTATCGTAATGTTACTGCAAGACGTGTCCGAGCTGGAATGGATTCCCTTAATTGAGTATTTTGCTTAGAAATCTGTGTTGACACTTTATTCAATAAATATTCAAAATCCACCGAAGACATTCGAGTAAACTTTTTAAATTCATTTGATGGTTCGGCCACTAATTCATGTAACTGCTGATCCATAGTTAGGCTGTAAAAAGAGAAAGTAATTTCATTAGCATGATTATTATAAAGTGTTGATCATTTTTGGTTGATGCATTAATAAATCTTAACGTGATCAAGGATTTTTTTTAAATAATCATGAGACATAAAAAATATAAAATACCTACATAGTCGTTCAAAAAGTACTTACCTCGTTCTATTACGATGAATACTTGTCATCCACCATCTTCTTTTTCGCCACTTCTTTTTAATAACCTTTTTCTCTTTAGCATACGCATAATTATAATATGCGAATGCGCATAACAATAAACTTGTCGCAGCGGTTACTTCTGCGTCCATCGTCATCGAACGCGAGAACTGTAGTGAGAACTATTTAAGAACTTTGTGAGAGTGTGTACCCAAAAAAGAAGTTCTCGCAGAGAATCTCCGGAGATTCTCGCGTGAATGTCTCGCGTGAATGTGGAGCGCCCTTTACAGAAAATTATATTGAATACAATTTAATGAATCTTCCTTAAGCTGGAATAGAACAATAACCATTAAAATTTCGTAAAAGCACAACAAGAATAGTTTTTATAACTGAGTACTGAACTTTTCTTATAGGTTAGGTTAATTTTAAACCGAATTTTCTAATGTTCAATAACTAATGCAAAACTTACTTTTTACTAATTCACAATAAGCTGTATATAAATAAAGTACACTTACGTTAAAATGATCTTCACAACAATATAAACACGATTTAGGAGATAGGTATATTAGGTATCCCTTCTCATCACCTTACACCACTGTTTTCGTATTTTCGCATCACTTGAAATACGAAAAAACACTTTGTCGGGTGTTTTTCGAGTATTATTTGTGTACTTCGGTACTATACAATACTTATAAGATAATTTTTTGACTTCTTCCATGGTTTTAAAGTTATTAAAACTGTAAATATTACGAAGCAGGGGTAGGACAATTCCATATAATGAATTAATGACAGATTTGGGGTTTTTATTTTCAAAATGCGACATCTGTTATCGCCATCCAAAACAACTAGTTGCTTTATCACAGATGGCAAAACCATCGATGAAAAAATAATTAATTCATAAAAAATAAATACATAGAATATTTATTTAATTACCTAATTATTTCATTTAACTCGTATTATAATTATTTTAAAATTTTGTGTAGATTACCAACTGCGTAATAATTACGATAGCAACACAGTGAATTGATTTCATATTGATTGTCAAATTGTCAGATCATCACAAATATGGCGACTGCTCCTTGTGTTTGCGCTTGTTTGTAGTTTCGTTCCATGTTTGTACTGTTCTTCGTGAAATTAATCCGCCGATCCACGTTGAGTTGAGTCCTCTCCTCCGTAGTAAAGTGTACGAATTTTCCGAAGTTATTGTGTGAGTTGAGCTTTTAGTTCCTCCACCATTCCAGTGCAATCCTTTTTTTGCGACCCGAACGCTACGTTTGTGCTGTTTCTTTGCGATATTGACGCTCGTGATTTGTTTTTATCATGCCTAAACGGTGTGCATTAGGATGTTCAAACAGTAACTTGTATAGTCATCATATAGGTATATCTGCCTTTCTGCCTTCTTCATAGATTTTCAATAAGAGTGGTGAACTTCAACTTACATGCTTGTCCTAAATAATAAACAGGATAAGATTTAAATTATGGATTGAGCATGTGTTTATTTATGTACTTATCCCAGGCTGGGCCCCCTATAAGGGACTTAATCTTAGTTGCCAAATGTGGGTGTACTTACCAAAACCCTTCCGTGTTTACTAAGGCTAAGACGACCCACTGACCAGGCTGTCTACTATAGTTATACATTAAATTTTTCACACCCCTGAGACGACCCACTGACCTGAATTTCTATGGTTAGGGTAACAACAAATAATAAATTAAATGAAGTTGAAGATTAACAGAGGTCCCCATTTCTTGTTAAGAAAGTATTTACACATGGTGATACAAAACCTTTTGAGTGCAAGTCTAACTTGGCTGCTTTATGCATTGTATGCATTTATATTATTGGTAGGATTATGCGCTAAGATGTCTGTATTGTTACACATAATTATTTAGTAAAAATGAGTTTAGATCTTTAAACTTTTCAAGATAAAAATAAAAAGTGATCTTTCTTTTTTTTTCAGAGAACTCCTACCATCAATTTCCACATCCAGAAAAGAATCCTGACCGTTTCAAGGCTTGGGTTCATATAGCTGGTGGGAAGTTAGATAGTCCTGCTGATTATGAACTGTATAGAAAGAAGGTCATCTGTGATATCCATTTTACAGACAGGGACAGGAAACGTAATAACCGGTTAAATTTTCTAGCTGTGCCATCGCTTCATCTTCCTGGTAAGATTTACATAATTTTTAAATTAGGTAATTATAACTTATTACTGGGCTATTTAAACATGAATTGAAGTTAGTATTTTGCTAATATTGGATATTTAACTGAAATCCTTCCCACATGCACACTCACACATTAGGCAAAACCATGATATAATAATATTATACCCAACAACAACATATTGGACAATACATGATTAATTAATATGATTGTAGTTGCTAGTATTGTTTGATTTTTTTTAAAAATTTGAAGTTGTTCATGTAGTTTTTAAGTTAAATTGTAACACATACAAACAAACAAAAAATTTAATCTGTCCTTTTAACATTATTTTAGTTGTTTTTTTATGTTCTTATATTAAATAAGAAAACATATTTATGGTGGGGTTTAAGGGTTACAAAAATAAAACATTTAATTATATGTATTAGTCCCACTTCAAATTAAAAATTCTCTGACATTATAACTTTTTATTTATTTTTAAAATAAATAATATTATTATTCTCTTATTTTTTAGGCAAGTCTGATGAAGTTGGTACTTCCGAAAAAGTTTTACTTGCACCTGAACCTGTGATTGCGGAAACCAGCCTTGCTACACTAAAACCGACACTGACAGGTATGTACAGGTTACATATTAATTATCAAAGAAGGCTATTAAAGAATCACTTCTCGGTCTTTTGGCTAAGATGACAGTGTAAACACTATTAAAGAAAGGCAAAATAAATTTTGTTTTATATTGTAAGGGGATTACTAATCCCCTGTCTAGGTGGCATTGGCGTCATTGTCACTCACAAGTTATTTAGTTATTTGTTGTAACAAATTAAATATAATAGTATTGTAATTAATTTTGGGCCTACTCTTATACAATGTATATATTATACAATGTATGATGTACTTATACAATGTATATGTTATTGGGTTACCATTTATATTCTAGTAAAACATAACTTCAATAAAAAATAAATTTTCCTATGTATATCTGTGCTTAGCATTACACTTAAAACATATTCTCTTATTTTTCAGGCAAGTCTGATGATGTTGGTACTTCAGAGAAAGTTTTACTTGCACCTGAACCTGTGATTGAGGAAACCAGCCTTGCTACACTAAAACCGACACTGGGTATGTACAGGTTACATATTAATTATCAAAGAATGGTATTAAAGAATCACTTCTCGGACTTTTGGCTAAGATCAAAGTGTAAAGGGCCGACCAGATGGTTGCAAACTAGCATTCCAACCAAGGTCACCCTGGTTTAGGTGTTTGATTTGTGTTGCGGCTAGATGGATGTAAACCACGCGCCAACACATTTGGTGGTTGGAAAAACGCGCCTCCCAACCAAGGGTGTGTGGGTCATGGTTTACAACTGCTGTATACACGGATTGAAACTAGCAAGGTCACCTTGGTTGGAACGTTGGTTTGCAACCATCTGGTCACCCCTTAAAGGCGATTAAAGAAAGGCAAAATAAATTTTGTTTTATATTTTAAGGGGATTACTAATCCCCTGTCTAGGTGGCATCGGCGTCTCCAAAAGGTCATTGTCACTCACAAGTTATTTAGTTATTTCGTCATAGTCGTAGAACAAAGACGGTTCTGCAAAACAGTAACTTTACAATACGCCACTAAACAGTTTATCAATTGGGTTTTAGGGTATATTTTAGAAACCACTAATGTGATCTGCTTGAAATTTGCATATGTTGTTCTGTTTCTGTATATTTATAAAATGTCCTACAAGTTAGATTCCTAATATTACTCAATTTAATAAAATATCACATGCGTCATTGTTCTATGAACACTCATGTGTCGTATGTTATCATCGTCGTTATTTTGCGGATTTTCTTCTTATTTCACATGACGCAAAGTAACTTCCGTCGATGTTTTAGGAAATCTCAAACAAAATTAAGTGACGGTTTTCAAATTGATAGGTTAGTAAATGAAAAATATATATTATTTGGCTTACATTTATTCAGTTATTTTAAACATGTATAATCAGATAAACTTTAAAAACACAAAAATCAACTTTTTGGCACTAAAAGTAAGAAATCAAACGTTTTAAAAATCAGTAAGAAACCAAAGAAAAATCCTAACCAAACAGTAGTTAATATTAAAAAAAATAGAATGAGGAACATTATTGCTTATTAATATCAGTATAGTATAATCAGTCTCAAACCTTAGTCTTAAAATATTGTAATATAATCAGCCTCAAACGTTACTCTTAAATTATTTGAGTATCTTTATACATTTTCTTTTAACTATGCAGTTTTAATCAGAATCATCATCAGTTTCAGATACGGTAGTATGGCCATGTGTCAGATCTTTGAAATATTCGTGATACTTGGTGGGTATAATCCCAGTCTCGCACAGATTCATTAGATCTTTATATTTGTCTTTAGAAATGGCGATCGGTTCAAAATATGCTTTTTTAAGAATTAATGCACGGTTTCTTGTCTCTTTACGTGTTATCAAAATCATGGCTTCATCGTCTAAACTATACTTGTATTGTATTTTATTGGGGTGGCTTTCTTGAACATATATCTCCTTAATTTTTGCCCATGCCACTTTTTCATTCACCGTATTTTTTGTCCAATTCTTATTTTTTAGTAGGTCTTTAAAATCATAAACCATATCCTGAGATACATCTCGCACTTCGTATGGGTTTTCAGATTTTGCCCATCTTATTAAAATCTTCCACTCTTCTGGAGTGTAGATAAGTTTGTGTTCCCCAGCTCTTTCTATGACTGAATGAACAGAATCACCCTCGTTTTGGGTATGGCCTTTTTCTAAAAACCGATGAGTTATGGAGACACCAAACTCCCTTGCTGCATGTGTATATAGTGAAAATATAATTCGGTTTTTGTTTTGACCGCCGCAGTTGTCCGACCAAAACCTGAAATCTTTAAATCCCTTTCCTGAAAAATCTTTGATAAATTCGTAAAGGCAACTAGCGACCTCATTTGCACCACGTTTTGCAACGTTCTCATCCCATACATAACAGTAGCCCTCTTTAGAAGCCATATTGTAAATTGTAAAATTATAACAAGAGAGTTTGCGTTTGTAATAAAGTATGCTCATTTGACCATGGGGACAGGTTAGGACCTTTTGAAAATCAAATGTCGCGCATAAAATGGTTCCATTGGACTGTAAAGCTTCTACCTTGTCATTATTTTTTAGCTCCCTTGCAATATTTTTGTTTGCTTGATGTTTTTTATATTCTGTTTTGATTTCTTCTGACGGGTTTTCAATTTGTTTAAATATATGGCATTGGTCACAAGTGTCTTTTTTTGGGATATGAAAAGTAAGATTAAACTTTCTGTTAACAATATCTCGGTACTGTCGAAGAGTTGTAGCATTGTTTGGATATTTCTCCAGGTCAGGCCACTCCTTATACATTTTAAACATTCGAGCAATACTCAGACTTCCATCTAAGTACAGTCTTTTTGACGACTTTCGACAGTAGTGCGACTGAACTGGCACAAACGAATTAACGTGAGCACACACAGATAGTAGCATTTCGTCATTCATCAGTTTTCTGTGATTACTATGACGCCCTCTCAAGTCTTGTTCTATAGCCGTGCTACCATCATACTTTATCCATGCGGTTCTTGTCAGTCGTTCACTGATGCCCAGGGTATTTAAAAACATAGTTTTGCAAACATTAATTTTTTCATAACCGACATTGTCATTGTTTTTCTTTGGTAAGAAATATTTATATGTAAACTCTCTTTGGTGTTTCAGTTCCCGCCGGAATGTCCTAGCTTTGTGTTGTTTCGTGGTGTAGTTAGCAACATACAGCCATTGCTGCTCTCTTACACCTAATTCCCAAAACTTTGTAAATACATCAAGTCGCTCTTCTTCTGAAAGTTTACTGGCACATTTAAATTTACATTGACAAGGCGGACCCATGGTTTTCGCATTAACAGTACGCCCTCTCTTTGAACAATAAGTCTTCCCTTGATTTTTCAGCCTTTTTCTCTTTATATCCCCCCAATTTTCACTGTTACGAACTCTTTTTTTCCCTCTATTCCTAAGCAAGGCACTGGGTTCTGGAGACGGCTGATTAGAGTTCGTACCCAGAGTATCTACTGATGATGGACAGGCATACTCATCAGGTTCGTGTAAGTAGCAAAAAGGGTCATCACATTTTGCATGTCTATTAACAGGGGATGGAACTGGCGTATCTTGTACTGCCGATTGCAGCTCAGGCTCTTCAATATTATTATGACTAACTGTAGAAGGTGTAGGTTGATCTAGTAAATTACTGAAAATGGGAGTCAATGGCATTGGAGACTCTTGATCATGTTGAGAATGCAGTGATTGTGGGCAATTACTGATATTTTCGGGAGTCATAGGGTCTGTTGGCATAAAGGCATCTTCAGAAATAACATCATGTACTTGCACGGGAATCTTTACAGGGGATTTGTCTTGGAGATCAGTAACCATGACCGAGTCTTCCTGATAATCATTTCTTGAAAATACGTCAGCCCACACGCCTTGCATTTCTTCAGACGATAGCATTGCATCAGCTCTACCACCAGGAGCTGTGGCGATAAACGGTGTTCTTCAACTGTAAAATAAAATTTCATATTTTGAAATAATTATGTTCCAAAAGTGTAAACAGAGTAGCTAAAATTAAATAATAAAAATTTCATTGAAATTGTAAAATAATAATAAAACAACGACGTATAAGAGAATCTGCACATAGAATAACGGCGGTTGTGCACATCCGACGTGCGCTTATCCGTAAAAAAATGACGGTTTGTATCATGCGTTCATTATAAGTACGTAGAACAATGTTGGATTCTAATTTTCGACACCGAAAAATAAACTGAGTGCGTTAATTATCAAAACGCTGCACAAGATAGAGTAGTAATAAAATTAGTATTCACTAATAAATCGCGATACACAAACTGGCTACTTCAGATTTCCACGAACAACGACGGATTTAACTCACCGTCGTTGTACAGCGGACATTTCATAAAAAAACAAATGTCACCTAAAATAGCGTATAAAATTCCAAATAAAATATTTAAAGAGGCAATAATGACTTACCTGTTGTATGAGAAAGCTGTTCTTCGATCTCATTTGTAGAAAATTCGTCAATTTGTTGGTTGTTTACATTTTTATTCACGGTGTTTAATAAGGCTAATATCTTTAGGGACCTTTTCGACGACATCATTAACTTTAATTTAATAAATAAACTCTATTCTGAATATTGGATATACAAATAAGATGAAATAAAATGAGAGATGAAACAAGATGTTGACACGCGTGACCTCACCTAGAACATCGGCGGTACGAATCATAGGCCGCGCGCGTGCGGGGAGCGGGGGGCAGGGTTCAACGCTGTAAACTGGCGAAATTTATAATACGTCGTTTTACTGTGTTTAACAATCTAATCCGTCAATGTTCCAACTCTGTATCTTGGTGGTTTTAAATAATATTTGAAAAAAAATGTTATTGGCTTATAAAGCACGACTTATAATGTCATTTTATGAAAAAATATAAAAAAATTAAATTATCAAAACCGTCGTTGTTCTATGACTATGACGATTTGTTGTAACAAATTAAATTTAATAGTATCGTAATTAATTTTTGGCCTGCTCTGATAAATGTATATAGTATTATAGTTATTGGGTTCAATACAGTTATTGACCATTTAGACTCTAGTAAAACATAACTTCAATGATAAATAAAATCTTCCTATGTGTGTCTGTGCTCAGCATTACACTTAAATCATATTCTCTTATTTTTCAGGCAAGTCTGATAATGTTGGTACTTCAGAGAAAGTTATACTTGTACCTGAATCCATACATGAAGAAAGCAGCCTTGCTGTATCAGAATCAACACTGCCAGGTACTTCATATTAATTCTAATTATTTATTGCTTTCATGTTGTTGGTAAATATATGTACTTATACATAAAAACAACAATATCAATATTTTTCATGTATATTTTTCTCACATTACAGATAAGTCCAGAATCATAACTTCAGAACACAATTATTGCCAACTGCAGAAGAAGGCAATAAATAAAAACAAAAGTAAGTTATTCCAACAGACAGATTCCGCTAAAACTGGCAAGAGGAAGTACGGGCCCGCGATTGATAGAAGGAGTGGAGGGAGGCCTTTGCCCAGGAGTGGGACAGAATAGGCTAACAAAAAAAAAATGATAGTTGTTTTTTAAAAGTTAATGACAAATCGATTATTACATACAGCATAGCATACAAGTGCTAGTTAGCTTAGTTTGACACTAACGGAATTGTGTTTCTTTATACAGGTAATCATCAGCAGCAGGAGGTGCCGTCATTTTGGTTGAATCAGCTAAAGACAACAAGACGAAAAATGAAAACTTTGCAATCAAACTTGATAAGATCACAAAAGAGAAACCAAACCCTGCAATCCAGAATAGCCAGTGCTGAAAAAATGTCTGCAGACCTTTCGTTTAAAAAAATAACATGCAAAATGACTACAGCAGCAAAAATTTTCACCAAAATGCAGTACACTCAGACAAAAAAGAAGCCTTCTGGTCGCAGATTCACTCTGGAGGAAAAAGTGCTCTCACTCTCTTTATATATTATTATATAAAGTTATTTTTTTTTTGTTTTTAATTATGACTCTGTTTAATTCATTTTGATTATGTTTCTGTTGGATTTTAATTTTGTTATGTTTTAATTATTTTGAATTTATTTAATTTTATTATGATTTTAATTCGATTTGAATTTTATTTATTTCTTAATTTTGTTTCTGCCTATGATTTTTAATGATTTATTTAATTTTTAGTTTTCAATTTGACTTGAGGAGCCTGATTGTTCTCTATGTATTTAAATACCCTCTAATTGTTAGTAGTCTTTATATAATTTCAATTTAACCAGTATGTAATGCATGATGTGCTTACCTGTAAGGGATTGATACACTAGACCCGAATTTGATTGTTTGTAACCCATAATTTATGAGTGTACTCAATTGTTGGTGAGCCAAATAAATAAAATAAAATAAAATATAAGAAGAGTCCAAGAAGTTACCCTCTTTTGGCAAAATATTTCACATTGCCATCTGCTAAATCATTGAAAAGACTTTTGACGAAAATAGAAGTGGAGCCAGGCCTGAATAAATGTATATTTATAAAAATCAAAAACACAGTCGAAGAGTTATGTCCAGAAGACCGATTATGTAGTCTAATTTTTGACGAAATGTCGATTTCCCCCCAAATCCACTATAATGCTGCAAAAGATCAGCTAAGGGGGTTCACATTTAATGGTAAAAATATCGCAGACCATGTATTGGTATTCATGGTGAAGGGACTTAAAAAAAAATTCAAACAACCCATCGCATATTATTTCACCAATGCCTTGAATAAGGCACAATTAAAAGAAATTTTACAAAAAGTCACTATATACGAGTATGTACGTAGTACAGGCTTGAAAGTTTTATGCACTGTTTGTGATCAAAGCACAGTCAAAGCCAGAATATTTGCGCAGCCAGTTATAACAGCCAATCAACGACTAGTCTAGATCCTTCCGTCGAGCAATATGGACGTGGAAGAACTTGTTATTATTGCTTACCTATCTCGTAAAAAACGCAAAACAAGAAAAGACACTGGATTCATCCTCTTTTTCTAGAAAGACACTCAAAAGGCTTATTCCAAACCTATTTCAAAGATATTCGCGCATTCCCAGACCGGTTTTTTAACTACACGAGGATGTCAGTTCAATCGTTTGATAACCTTTTGGAAAAAATACGAAATTCAATCAAGGGCATTGATACTCCTATGCGAGCTTGTATAAAACCTGAAGAAAAACTGGTGGTAACTTTGAGGTGAGTACGAAAATGAAAGATATTGTTAATTAGTCTTAACATTTATTATTTATTTCTTACATGTATGGTAATGAATTACCTAGTTCAAGTTGTCCTGTGTAGTAAATAATTCTAGTAATTCAGAACCCTGAGACACATCTGTTGCATTTGTGTCAGTTGGTGATAACGCATCAGTATAAACAGTATTGTCTTGCCTGTCTGGAACAGCCGTAGAATATCCACGGCGGTCTTCAGTGGTCGAGGCTTCTGGTCTATAATTCGAGTGTGTCGAGTATCCATAGCGATGCTGCCCACTGTTTGTGGTTTCCGGTCCATATTCAGTCGAGTATCCTTGACCTTGGCGATATTCTCCACTGAACGATGTTTGTCGTCTATATGATCTGGCGGCCGATGTCCCTGGTTCATAATCAACATAACGTTGGCGAAACGGACTAAATTCTGAATCGTGAGTTTCCATTTGAGCTCTTTTTATAACTTCAATTAACTCCATTTTTGTAGAAAGCTTACGATGTCTCGGGATGTATTTAAAATCATCTAGAAGTGAAAGTATAAACAGTCTATCTGAATCAGACTCTTGCTGTCTTTCACGCACTTCTCTCATTACAGTACTTTCCCTTAATACCTGCACCAAATTATCGTCGTCACTTGTCTTCTTATTTTTGGAAACAGATCGTTCACCTTGAGTACTACCGCTGTTAGTGTTGGTTTCGGCAGTGCGTGTTTCTTCCATGCTATTTTGAGTTTCATTAATTACCACGGTAGGCCGAAGAAAATGAAGTTGTTCGAAATATACGTATGGACTCTTACGCGAAGCTGCTGATCCACTTTTAATACCAGCTCTGCGTTTTACTTCCCTGCTGTAACTAGTCCTGATGTTCTTCCACTTGCTCTGTAGAGATTTACCTGAAAATTATATTTACAGATATCTTGCTACAGGATGTTCTTTAATGGAATTGAGTCATAATTATCGGATTGGACATACAACTGTCCGAGATATCATACATGAAGTTTGCATGGCGATTTGGGAGAATATGAGACAGTCATCGTTTCCAGAATTAAATGAAGAGAGGTGGCTTGAAATAGCAAAAGGTTTCAATGAAAATGCAAACTATCCCAATTGCGTTGGTGCCATCGATGGCAAGCATATAAGAGTGATAAAACCCAGCGATTCAGGGTCAGTGTACTATAATTATAAAAATATTTTTCCATCGTTTTACTTGCTGTATGCGATGCAGATTACAAGTTCACATATATAGATGTTGGGGCTTTTGGAAAATGTAGTGACTCATCGATATATAAAAAATCCATTTTGTATCAAAAACTTGTCAACAAAGATATACAAATTCCGGAGAAGCGCCCCATATCAAATAATGGAGTACCGATGCCATACGTCATAGTGGGGGATGAGGCATTTGGCTTATGTGAAAATTTAATGAGACCTTATGGAGGTAGGAGTTTAACAGCGGAGAAAAGAATCTTTAACTATAGACTATCTCGGGCCAGGCGGTACATAGAATGCACGTTTGGGATATTAGCCAACAAATGGAAAATCTTTCACCGCCCACTAAATGTCCGACAGGAACTTGCAATAGCCATAGTACAAACTTGCTGTGTCTTACATAACTACGTGCGCGAAAGAGACGGGTATAGGTTTCAAAACACACTGTACGTTCCACCAGAACTGGAAATAACCAGTGGACCCACAAATAGAGGAAGCCGATCATCAGCATCCTATAGGGATTTATTTGCGGATTATTTTATTAATGTAAATCCGTTAGAATGGCAAAACAGACATGCATTAGAGTAGTGCCTACCTATTTATCTAAATAAAACTTTGAAGTGAAAATACCTAGTTTAGTACCAAAAAAGAACAATCATAGTTATTCTGCGATACTTTACAAAAATATTGATTGGTGTTGCAGAATATACTGTATAATCCAGATAATAAAATACATGCTTACCAAATTCTTGTTTTTCATTTTCTGATAAACTTTCCTAGCACATTTCGTTCGTGATTTCTTCCCATCTTCTTTTCTTTAAATCCCGATCACTGTATTCTTCCGATGTTATATCCCAAATTGCTTTACGGCTTTCAATTTCCCGAATAAATTTCTCTGTATCGAAAGTCATCTTGTCAAAGTTCGGAACGCAAAATACGTCTGGCTGCTACAACTAGTGCGCGGAGACTGACTGCAGCCACATACATTCGCCTACACACGTTTTGGCTGCGCGCAGCCAGCTGGCTGCCGTGCAAACAGGCGCGTTTCATTGGCTGCTGCAGCCGAGATTTCGTGGCTGCCTAGTGCGCGGGCTCCTATACAACGTCATATGTTTTACTGGCTGCCGCAGCCTGGCTGCCTAGTGCGCGCCCGGCCTAAGAGCAATAGCGCACTAGCGGCCAGGTCGCGGCGGCCATCGAGATAGATACATTAGTATGAAATCGCCATAGAGCACGCGTACCTGGCCGCACGCGGCCAGCGGCCACACCAAGCCGCAGCGGCCAGCGAGATCGACGCGACACATTTGCGGCCAGTGTTCAGTCGCTGGCCGCTCAGAGATCAATTGTTTTGTAGTTAAATCACCAGTGTGCGCGCACTAGCCGCGGCGGCCGCACGTATTGTGGAACTACAGCGTGATTTGTGATCATCGCGATGTCTTTCGACACGGAAAGATTTATAACCGAGATTGAGACAAGGAGGGCGTTGTGGGACATGTCCTGTGAAGGCTACGCCAACCGAGACTTAAAAAGGATGATGTGGGATTATAGAAATATTTGGTAATGAAAAATTAACAATAACTGAAAAAAACGAACTCGGTAAGTAAAGTTTATTTTATTGTGTTCTCAGAGCTACTCGATTTTGCCACGGGAGTTGTCCTTCACCAACGAAGTAGTCAGCAAATAGATCTCTGTTTTGTGTAGATGTTCTATTTCCTCTTGAAGGCTGGCAGGGAGGTATTCCTTCAATAGTCGGGGGAATATACAACGTGTCTTCGAATTTGTACCCATCTCGCTCCCGTACATAGTTGTGAAGGACGCAACATGCTTTTATGATTGCAACAGCAAATTCTCTGTGTACATCAAGAGGACGATGAAAATTCGCCACTTGTTGGCTAGTATCCCGAAAGTACATTCTATGTACCGGCGCGCACGGGAAAGACGGTAATTAAAAATTCTTTTCTTGTCTGTCAAATTTCTTCCGGCATATGGTCTCATTATATTTTCTGACAATGAGAATGCTTCATCGCCAACTATGACAAAAGGCAGAGGCACACCTGTTTCACTTATCGGTTTCTTGTCTGGCATGTCTAAATCATTATCGCCGACGTCTATGCATATAAATTTGTAGTTGGCATCGCATATAGCCATCAGCACAATAGAGAAATAGTTTTTGTAGTTATAATATAGTGACCCTGTATGGGTCGGCTGAATAACTCTTATGTGTTTTCCGTCCACAGCTCCAGTACAGTTAGGAAATTGCGAACTGTTCCTAAATCCTTCACTTATTTCTAGCCATTTATCTCTATCGAGTTGTGGAAAGGCAATATCTTTTATATTTTGCCATATGGCGACGCAAACCTCAAGTACAATTTCTCGAACAGTTGTGTGTCCAATGCGAAATGAATGATTTAGTTCTCTGAAGGAGCATCCAGATGCTAGGTTATGATAACTTTTTTTTTTACTCCAAAAAAAATGGAAAGATATAAGGGACTCATTCCTCAGGGAGCTACGACGTGTCAAAGGCGCAAAAGGTGGCGCCGCAGCGAAACGTAAATCTCCCTATGTATATTTTCAACACCTGATGTTCCTTAAAGATACGGTGGAACCGAATACAACAGAATCGAACATAAATGATGCGGAAAATATAGTCCCTCCCACCCCCGAATCAGTATCTCAAGGACAACCAAGATCAAAGAAGAAAAAGGAAGACAATAATTTCGAAAAAGAAGATCTTGTTTCAGTTTTAAAAGAAAGCATAAATTCAAGAAGTCAACGTGAATCAGCTCTCGAAGACGACAATGACAGATTATTTATGCTTTCCTTAGTAAAGGATTTCAAAAAAATACCCGAATCCGCGAAGCTGAAAACCAAGATGGAAATGATTAATCTAATCCACCGAGCTCAAAGTGGAAGATATGATCAAAGCCACTATGAACCTATGACCAGGCACAGCCAACCTACTTACCCTCGAAGCAGTTTTACCAACCATCAGGAATATCAACAGGGATATTTTACTAAGCAATCGGATAATGGACCACTTACCACAATGAGCTGCCGCCCTTCTCTGTCACGTCCCAGTGAACTGCCGCCGCCATTGGATTCAGGAGGAGAAGAAAATTCTATCCAATCACCCAAATCAAATTACTCTCAGGCCTCGCAAGATTCAGAAATAATTGAAACTTTTTTTTAAATTATTGAACAACCTTTGATTATGATAATACAGTACTTAAATACTTTTATGTACCTACTTGTTTCACTTATCTTACCTGCATCCTTTTTCATAAAACAGACACAAGGACAGTTAAGAAATAATTTGAATAAAAGTAGATAGGCATAGGCTTACCTTAAAGTTACAACAAGTTTTTCCTTGGCAGAAATACAGTGCCGGTGATTGATGGACTTAATTTTCTTAACAGTTCTTCAAACGAAGACTTGCTCATCCGCAAATAATTAAAGAACTTGTCATCATATTGCTGAAGGTCGGTGAAATAAGTATAAAATAATCCCTTTGTTCGCCTTTCACGTATCAAGGGATGAACCCAATATTTTTTCCTTTTCTTTTTCCGCTTCTTACTTATGTATAAGATACAAAAGCACTGCTATTTCCTCAACGTCCATTTTGAAGCGCGCTGTATGTGCAACTGACGATCGTAGCCGCCGTTTTGGCCGCGTTGCAAATCGCAACCCTTGCGGCCGGGCCGCGCGGCCAGGTCACTAGTGCGCTATTGCTCTAATAGGTAAGTTCATGGTTTTCACTGTTTATTGTCGGTAACGCATAATTTTAGTTATTTGTGAGAATTCGTGTTGAATTTCTCTTTGTAACATTTCTGTCACAATGCAGAATAAGGGTCGTATTTTATAGTACATTGACCTAGTGTTGGTTTCTTCACAGAATGACTTCCCGAGGTATAGGAGAAGATGAAATTGAACAATTTCTTTTGGACTATGAGGCCAGTGAGGATGGGTTTGAAGACGATGACGACAGCGTGGCAGATCCCGAATATTTGCCGGATTTAGAACCCCCATTCGAGGATGAAACTGCAGAAGAAATGTATGGTATGAACATTGACAGTATTATTGAAGATCTGGAGCGCGGTGGCAGTAATTCGTCTCCATCACCCTCGCCAGTTGCTTCTACTCAGCCAGGACCATCAGCACGTCGTCAAACCAAAAACAAATTGAATGTACGCTGGAGGAAGAAAAATATTGAACTAAACGAGCAACAGCTACGTTTTACAGGTGATGAAACCTTGTCGCCCGAGGTTTTAGACCTCGAAACACCAATCCAATTCTTCTTGAAACTATTTCCCAAAGAATTGATTGAAGTAATTGCTAGCCAAACAAATCTTTACATAGTCCAAAAAGATCCCAACATGAGTTTTCGTGTCACAGAGACCGATATTCAACAGTTCATTGGACTAGTGTATATCATGTCGTTGGTACATCTTCCAAGGGTTACGAAGTATTGGCACGGTTGTATAGGAACACCTTTAGTAAAGGAAACAATGGCAGTCAACAAGTTTGAGAAGATCCGGAGATTTATTCATTTCAATGATAACACAAAAAATGTTCCACGAGAACACCCTGATCATGACCGAATATTCAAGATTAGACCAGTCATCAAAAAACTAAATGAGACCTGCCAAAGCATCCCTCTAGAAAAATATCTATGTGTAGACGAGCAGATTTGCTCCACAAAAGCAAGGCAGAATTTGAAAAGATATAACCCCAAAAAGCCAAATAAATGGGGATATAAAATATATGTTCTTTGCGGTGTGAGTGGGTTCGCATACAAATTCGAACCTGAAACAGGAGCTGAAAATGTGGTTGCTTCTGGTGAGCCAGACTTGGGCGCTGCATCGAATGTGGTTGTCAGGCTTTCGCGTGAAATACCAAGAAATCAAAACTACCGGATCTATTTTGACAATTATTTCACGTCTCTGCCGCTTCTGGAATATTTAGCTAAACAAGGCGTTCTTAGTCTCGGAACCATACGTCGAAATTGTATACCTGACTGTAAACTACCAACAGACAAGGAAATATCTAAAAAAGAACGCGGCTACTCGGTAGAATATGTCGGAACCGTGGAAGGAACAGAAATATCGACAGTAGCCTGGAAAGACAACAAAATTGTCACACTCGCCTCTAGTTTCGTGGGAGAGCTACCGAAGACACAGGTTTCAAGAAGCGACAAGCCAAACAAAAGATACGTGACTATCGACCGACCCCATATCGTAGGAGAATACAACCGCCATATGGGTGGTGTTGATTTGATCGACAGTATCATGGGCAGGTACAAAATATGCCTGCGATTTCTTAGATCTTGTTATCTCCAATGCCTGGCTCTTATATAAAAGAGTACATAAGGCCAAAAAAAGAGAAGACCCAATGCTGCAGTCAGCTGATTTTCGACAGGATATAGCCTTGGTTCTGTGCAAGCTCGGGACTAAAGCCAATCAAAAAAGGCGAACCATTGAGCAAGACATACAAGCCAAAAAACATAAAGGCCCAGCTCAGTATGTGCCCCCAGCAGCTGTGCGGCAGGACCAGGTAGGACACTGGCCTATATGGGCCGAGAAGAGGATAAGGTGCAAATATCCTAACTATGCTGGCGTATCACAGACGATTTGTGAGAAATGTGGAGTTGCTTTGTGCTACAACAAGCAAAACAACTGCTTCAAGGCATTCCATACGTCTTAGAGGAGTGTTATGACACAATGTGACATTTCTGTCACACTCCCTAAAATCGTTAATAAATAGCCCCCTGATTAAATTTTTTTTAAACTAAAAAATACGTGTTTCTTTGTTTATTTTTTGCTACCGTACCATTGAATATTTTTCTGTTTTTATGTTGTTGAGTTATGAAGGGTTAAGAAGTATAGAGAGGAGAATCGGCGTATTTTTTACATGGATGAAACATGGGTCAACGCAGGTCAGTAATTTAAAATTTTTGCGTTAGTATACTTGAGCGCAGAGAGTTTCTATCTTCAGAGAAATCCTTCGGCGCATAATCAAAACGTAAGTATTTCTGCCTGAAAGATTATGTAAGATTATTATTTGTAATATTGCCTATGTTTTTTTGTATCCTGTATTTTATTTTCAGGTCACACTGTTAATAAAACTTGGGTAGACACCGAAATAAAATCAAAACGGCAAGCGTTTTTAGAAGGTCTGAGTACAGGTGCGAAGAATCCCACTTCAAAGGGCCGGCGACTAATCGTAGTCCACATTGGAAACGAGGATGGTTTTGTGGAAGACGGTAGCTGGGTGTTTGAATCTAAAGGCACTGGTGACTATCACGAATCAATGGATGCTGCACATTTTGAAAGCTGGTTTGAGAAGATATTGCCCAAATTAGGCGAGAATGCAGTTGTCGTCATGGATAACGCGCCTTACCACTCAAGGCGACAGGAAAAAACACCCAGCTCAACATGGTTGAAGGCTAACATTCAGCAGCGGCTTCGTGACAAAAAAATTAGTTTCGATGAAAAGGAAATAAAAATACAATTATTAAATAAAGTAAAGATGGTGAAGAACCAGTTATACGTCTAAGACGAAATAAAAAAATATGGGGTCGAGGTACTAAGACTCCCCCCTTATCACAGTGAATTAAACCCCATTGAGTTGATTTGGGCTGATGTAGGGGAAAAAGGGGCAATGAGAGTCAGGGAGCAATGGTGGTCAGCGTTCTAGTTCCTAGACGAAAGTAGCTAAACAAACGAATATCGTCGTTAAGTGACAGCTAGCGGCCCCCCGCTCGCCCGTTCAGTACGCGTCCATCGTTTGCACGGGAGGGCCGCTGCACAGTTTCGCGCGCATTTGATGTAATTTTACGTGTGCACAAAATAAGCGGTAAGTACATCCATACATGAAATTTAAATACTTAGAGTAGGTTATTGTGTCTTTAAGCTTATATTATCGATTTAAAAAATATTTCCGGTATTTTAATAGCAAATTAAAGTTTTATTTAATTTTTTTTACACATTTGGTACGATCGGGTAATAAGGGTCACTGCAGTGCGGGCAATGAGAGTTGACTCCCATTGCCAATCATTGTAACATACCTAAAAAAATAATTCTCAGTAATTACTATTCCAGAAATGCCGAAAATACGTCACAGGTCCACGAATAAGGCTCAGTGGTCCTCTGAAACACTGTCAAAAGCTGAGGTTCTAATGAGTCAAGGCCACTCTATGAGAAGTGCTGCTAAAGCCATGAATATACCTTTTTCAAGCCTCCAAAAGCGGTTGTAGCACAACAGCAGATGTAGAAAAGGTTTTATCAGACCGGATAAAATACTTATCTTCTATTTTTTATGGAGTCACAGCGATTCAAATAAGGAAAGCAGCATACCAGTATGCAGAAGAGCTTAAAATTTCACACAATTTTGACAAGAGTGCTAAAATGGCTGGACGCGATTGGCTAGATGGCTTTTTAAAAAGAAATAGTATCTCTGTTCGGAAACCAGAAGCTACAAGTGTCAACAGAATAACAGCTTTCAATAAAGAAGAAGTCCAACTGTTCTACAGACTTAGGAGATCTAATGGACAAATATAAATTTATTCCTAATAATATTTATAACTGCGACGAGACAGGCATTTCCACAGTGCAAGATCCTGGAAAAATATTAGCTCCCAAAGGCATGAAAAGAGTTGGCTCCATAACAAGTTGGGAAAGAGGAAAAAATATTACACTCTTGTGTGCCATGAGCGCTGCTGGTGGTTTTGTCCCACCAATGTTCATCTTTCCGAGAAAAAGAATGACTCCTCAGCTTGTGAAAGACGGGCCTGCAGGAGCTATATACAAATGTTCGGATAATGGGTGGATTAATGAACATCTGTTCTTTGAGTGGCTGCAACACTTTGCCATGTACACCAAGCCATCGTCACAGGCGCCTGTTTTACTAATACTTGACAATCACGCCAGTCATACTTCTTTGATGACTTATGATTTTTGTAAACAAAATAATATACATATGCTGTCACTGCCTCCACATACATCCCACAGGATGCAGCCATTAGATCTCACATTTTTTGGTCCTCTTAAAGCGTAAGCGTCAGGACCCCTGGACCAATAGAGATATTTGATGTTTAGAAATTACCAAAATTTACTACCTTTTTGCTACTATTTGATACCTAACTTCAAATATTTAGTACCTCGACTGACAGCGAAAAAACACGTAAAGAAAGTGGTCAGCCATTCTGACATCAGGACGTCTGGACCATTTTTTTTTCATAGTTCGAGACAACATAACTAATTTATCTCTTTGTAAATATTTACTACCTTTTTAGTACCTCAACATATATTTTTTTCAAATATTTTTCGCATTCCAGAAAAATGCTACGCAAGAAACTTTGTTAGTTATGTATATTCTCCCTCACACACACACACACAACACACAACAACACAGACACACAAACAAACATTACAGAATAAGCAATAATATTATTAATTATTATTAAAAAAAAAATATGTAAAATCCTAAACCTGTCCTGTAAACCTACACTGTGAAGTGAGGCCCCCTCCTAAAATTTGTATGCTTGTTTTGTTTCTCTAAATCTTGTTACATTCTGTAATCTTCTTGTTATTTTTTAAAGTTTTTTATCACCTCCCTCCATATACCGTAAGTACAAAGAGACCTTCACAGTAGCCCGCCAAATTCAAATTTTCGTACCGTAAAATGGGGTATTTTGGATATAGTGAGGTTATTTGGAATTTCTAAAATAAAAGATTTGATCGGATGTATTTTTTATCTGTCAATGGTAGGATTTTTTTATGCCACCTGGTAACACTACAACTAATGTCGAAGTCAATTTGAAATTTTGGAGGTTAGTGTAGCATTCCACGTGGAGCAGTAGATGTTTTTAAAAATTTTGAATTTTTGGTTTTTATCGTGGGTTTATAACTTTCAATTGATACTCAAATTCTAGAAAGGTATGTACCACACCAATCAAACTATGTATACGTGTTTTCCGCAGATTGCAATGGTGTAAGTTGCTGTTTTCTATCTCTAACGAGCTAGATACTGTTCCTATGTTTTGTGATTGGGGCTTTTTGAAATTGATTTTGGGGTTATTTGGAAGAATATTTCAAATAGCCCCTTCTACGGTTTTCTATGCATTCCTATGGATTTGAGTAGTCGTTTCAAATAGCCCCAAGAGTGCAACAAAATTCACTTAAGAGTAAGTCAATGCTCAGTGATTCAATACGTAATTGTAATTAACATACTGTAGGTATAAAAATCTGTCATTTATTTTTGTAAACACAGAATGGAGTGAACTGGAATTAAACCTAAAAGGTTTGTAGTTAAATAAATGTTTCTAATTAGAAACATTTATTGAACTACAAACAAAAAATAAATAAACCTTTATATGGACATGAAGATATGTATGTATGTTTGTTCTCATTAGGTGTAACTGTACTGCTTATTAGCAGTAAGTACCTACTGAGAACAAACACAAACGTACATACATATCTTCATGTCCATATATTCATAAGGCGCGGGACAAATACGAAAGGTGCGTCGCGGGCGCGGCGCCGCTTCTCTGATATTTCACACAAAATGTATATAGAAAAGGTCAGGCGCGAGACGGGTAAGTAGGTATATATTTTGCATGAAATATCAAAGAATTTACCAATCCGCACTGGGCCCGCGTGGTGGATTACGGCCCATGCCCTTTCGTAGAGAGGAGGCCTAAGTCTCTGCTGTGGGAACATTATAAGGCTGATTATGCTATGCTATGCTATCAAAGAAGCGGCGCCGCACCCGCGCCACACCTCTTACATTTGTCTCGCGCCATAAGGGGTGGACAAAACTTATAATAACTATGCTAAAATTAAACAACTCAACAATAAAACAAGCTTCAATGAAATAAGTTAAAATTACTTAGTATTATTGTCCACAGATACGAAACTAGGGATGATATCATGGTGCTAACATATCAAAGGAAGTATACCAACTCACGCAATGGCAAAACTCATCCACCATATCTGCGGTATTCGGAAGAAGATTTACAAAAAGCAATAGAGGCCGTTCAAAATGGTAAATTGAAAGTGAAAGAGGCTGCCGAAAATTACAATATTCCGATGAGCACTATAAGCAGAAAATATAGAAACAAAAATTGCACACAAGAGAAAGCAGGGCACCCAACCCTATTTTCTAAGGAAGAAAAGGAGTCGTTTGTAGAATATATTCAATTACTGAGCCACTGGGGGTTTCCTTTAGATTCAACTGACCTACGAGTATTTGCACAAAAATACTTAAATAAAATTGGGAAAACCATATATGGACTCAAAGATAACATGCCTGGTGTAGACTGGGCGCGCAATTTCCTAAAGAGACACAAACGTGTAATTTCCAATCGCACAGCGTCAAATATATCCAGCGATCGCGCCAAAACAACGGAACAGGAGATTGATGACTTTTTTGCACGTTACAAAAAATCAATCGAAGGAGTCTCTCCAGACTGTCTCATCAATTATGATGAGACAAACCTAACCGATGACCCGGGTAACAAAAAATACATTTTTAAGAGAGGATGTAAATACCCTGAAAGGGTTATAAATAGTTCAAAGTCATCAATTTCTTTGATGTTTGCTGGCACTGCGGATGGACAATCCTTGCCGATATATGTCGTGTACAAAGCGGATCATCTGTGGGATCAATGGCTGGAGGGAGGACCTGAAGGAACCAGATACAATAGGTCAAAAAGTGGCTGGTTTGATTCGGTATGTTTCGAGGACTGGTTTCATACGGTAATAGTTCCGTACGCAAAAAAAAACCGGGACGAAAAGTTGTAATAGGAAATAACTTGTCTTCTCATTTCTCTCAAACTGTTCTACAGACTTGCACTCAACTGAATATAACGTTTATTTGCTTACCTCCAAAAACTACACATCTACTCCAGCCATTAGATGTGGCTTTTTACGCTCCTTTAAAAAGGTATTGGCGTAACGTGTTAACAAAGTGGAAGAAGACAGAAGGATTGAAACACAAGACTCTAGTAAAAAGTTCATTTCCAAAGTTATTTAATTGAAGAATAAGTTGGTAGAGAATGGCACGGAATCCATTAACCTGATTGCCGGATTTAACAAATGTGGCATATATCCCATAAATTCAAGGCGACCCAAGTCACGGTTGCCACAAAGACAGATTTCGGAAGAACAGATAGAGAGCATAGCATCTTCGGTTGTAATAGACATTTTGCAAGAAATGAGAAGTCCTACAAGTACTACCGGACAAACAATACGAAAAAAGAAATGCAATGTACCACCCGGAATGAGTATTACAGCAGACGACTTAGTGCGCAATCGGACAGAAAAATCCAAGCTCCTTCAGCAACAAAAACGGAAAAGTACACAAAAGCGAGTGTCGGGCAAAAAGAAGAATAAAAATCCTTTAGCTATATCCAATTCCGATTTATCTGACAGAGACATGAGTAACACCGATTCTGATAACACTGAAGGATTTAAAAATGAAGAATCGGATTTGCTTGATACGCAGCCAATTGCTGGTCCTTCCGGGCTATGTAATCCCTATGCCTTTGACTCTGGCTCCACAGATGTCAGCTCAGATGATCAAAGATCACAATATGAAAAGATTGTAGAAAATAATAAGAAACCAGCAACTAGAGAATGTGTATCTATTAAAGGCAAGGGCAAAGGAAAGAAAAGTAAACCAAAAATAGAAAAAAGGCATATGAAGATAAGTGATTTGAAAAAGAAACCAGCATCTGGTGAAAATCTGTGTATTAAAGCCAAGGGCAAGGGAAAGAAAAGTAAACCAAAAATAGAGAAAAAGCAGATGAAAATAAGTGATTTGAAAAACTTAGACTTAGACTCAGAAAGTATTAGACTATTGATAGCCAGTGTTAAAGCCGAGAAATTTAAAAATAAGAAAACCCAAAGAAAGTCAAAAGATTCTGACACTACAAGTGTGTCAGATGTCATGAGTGTCCATAGTGACTCGGGCCTTATCGATGTTGATTTTAGTGAAAACAGCCTTGATGTCAGCAACGATGAAGGCTACAAATGTAACAAAGTCAAAGACATGAGTGACTGTGCTTATATTAAACAGCCAACAGCTGCAGAAAACATTCAAATTCCTGACCATGATGATAAGTTGATTGCTAGATCATATGCACCTGTAGATTCTATTGAACAAAAGACTGATGGCACCTTAAATACTAAGTTAGAATACGAAACTGATAAGACTGGCAACAATCCAAGCAATTCAGAAACGATATGTGATAATATAGATTTGCGAGAACCTGGAATTCCTCAAAGTCATGTATTCAATGATTGCCACCAAGAACAATTACAAACGCAAAAAGATGAATCTGAAATACATCAACTTTGCTTTTACAACAAAGAACCAACAGACACTAAAGACCTCCAAAATTGGAACATAGAAGATTGCGACATGTCATCTGTTACATCATATGTAACTGCAGGTTCTATAAAACATAAGACTTATGATAGTTTAAAGACTGAGCTAGAACATGAAATCTATAAGACTGATAAGAATGTGAGTACCTCAGTAATATTATGTGAGAATATAGATTTGCCGGAACCTCAGATTTCACAAACTCATGAGTCCAATGATTCTCACCACGAGAATGTGGATCCTTTGCAATTACAGAAAGGCTTTGAACCAGATTTGGATATGTACAGTAATGAAAACGACCAAAATTATAATAATACCAGCCAAAAACATGTAGAAAGCAATCAAGAACTTGATAAACACGCAATGGAGTCTTTATATGCTGTGAATGACCATGTTTTGGTGCGCTACTGTGACGGTAAAAAATGTAAATATTATGTTGGATTTATCGAAAATATTAAAATTGATGGGCGTACACAGTAATTTTTTTCAAAACAATATAAAGCCTCAGCTTACTTTTCAGATTGGCAAGAAAATTGATCGAGATGTGGTTGATGATATATGGATTGTGAAAAAAATTGTTATGAATAAAAATCCTATAAAGGCCAAATAATTCTTACTCGCTGAAAAAAGCGATGAGATGTATTTTTGAGATACTTCCTTTACGTTTATTTTTCTAGAATTATTAAGCTCGATTATCGGCAATACCTACTCGTAAAATAGTTATTACTTCCTCTTGTTGAATAATTTCATGTTAATTTTATGTTGGATATTTATCATTTCTTTTGACATTTTATTTAGTTGATAGTGCTTACCTTTTTCTTTATTCACCTTTTTTGAATAATTGAATATAAAAAAAAAACAATCTTAGTTGTGTTTTATTTCCTAAGTGAAAAATTCATATTCAGCCCGCATTTACTCACGTAAAAAATAGCTTACCCTTAAGAATTCCAAATATCGCTTTACTTATAATACGCACAACTTTGTCATACTTACGTAAAATTCCAAATAACCCCAATTAGGCATCAGATGTTATTTCGATTATGTAACTACCTTCATATAATTCGATATTTTCTCGACCAAAAAACAGTCAAATTGCCATAAACTTAAAAAACCGTTACCCTAGAATATTTCCAAATATCGCGTCGACGGTTTTATTTAGTGTATGTTTGATAAACTAAGAAAAACAGGTCGAATAAACTGCGGATACCAAATAACCCCATAGTAGCGATATTTGGAACAGCATATTTCAAAATATATATTTTCAAAACTACTTACGATAGACGTATATTATTAGCAGTAATCAAGAAGGCATTTTAAGAACTATTCAAAAAGCCCCCTGCTGAATTACTTCACTCTTTGTTTTTTTATTGAACACATGGTTTAGCAAAAAAATGTTTCAAATAGCCCCGTTTTACGGTACGTTTTTTGCAATTTGCAAGATGTCATGAAATCCTGACATTTGATAACAATACTAACAGGGATTTGTATTACTGATTGTAATGATTATAATTATGTAAGTACATATTTTTACAGTCGCGAATCATACTTTAATCAACGCACACCCGGACACTGAGCTGCACATTGCAAAAAACGTACGAAAATTTTAATTTCACGGGCTAACGTGAAGGTTCCCCCTTAATACTTATGCCATGTAAATAGATAAATTGTCACTTTATTAATAGAAATATCATCATACATCAATTAATCATAAATAAGCTTGACTTCCGCAAATCTTGTTATCACTATAGTTAGTTGGTCTCTCATACTGCAACAAAGTTTTTGCCCGTAACATAAACATTCAGAACACTAATCTGACGACGGTATACTTTTTATTTCCAACAATATTCGTGGGTGCCGTATAAATTATGTCTTAAAAACTACTAAAAACTTCAGGGGCTAGGAGGTTAAATAAAGCGCAGTATACTTTCCAATGCTTCGTTATATTTTTCATAATAATCCTTAAAATCCTTAACCAAAACATGTTGACGTTTCATGGCGGGAACAATCACGAATGCCACAGATTAAAAATCCCCGCCACATTAAACTAATGCTCATTCACTTTAAGTACTTTAAATTCAACTATATTAAAAATGGAACATCCGAAATAACTACTTAATGCTTATTCATTTTAAGTAGTTTGATGCACAGATTTGAAAATAGAATTTCAGCAAAATAATAAAAGATAACAGTCGGCCATTCTGCATTTAACGAGTCCTCTCGTATGTTATTCGTTGTTGAATGGTATCACTCATTCAATCAATCAGAATCCTTTATTTCAAACAGAACTATTACTTACTGGCATTTTGAATGATCAAGGTCTGTCAGTCAAATAGACGAAGCTAGTTCTGCCGCGCTAGCTACAAGAGCAGCAAGTTGTTCCGCAGCAAAACACGCTCATTGACCCTATCTCCAGCGCAGCAGTTGCACGTTCCAAAAAGTAGATCCTATGGAGAAGAACGTGCAAGAACTCCATGGACACTCTTTTAAATCAGTCTTTACAAAATCATGGTTACATTAGTTTTGAAATAATCAATAATCTTAGTATATCGTACCTACATACACTAAAAATAAATCTTAACAAGTTAAATCCTACAATAATTCAGGTTTATATACCTATTCACTAAACATAACTGCTTCGGCCATCAAATAAATAAAAAATTGTTCCATCAATTTAAAATTACTTCCAACTCTTTACAGTATTAACTTATCACAGAAAATAATTAAGTACATTAACAAAATTCAGTTAGAAAACATATTATTCACTCAACGTATTTCCACACTCCTTCGTTGACTTATCGGCCTCATTTGTAGTCTATACTTTACAAAGGACATTATAATTACAAAAAAAAAAACATATTCACTCAACGTATTTCCACACTCCTTCGTTGGCTTATCGACTTCATTTGTGTGGAAATAACATTGTGAAAATATCGGGCATAATTCCTTTAGTTGGCTTATCGACCTCATGTGTATGTAGATACTTTACAAAGGTCAATATAATTACAAAAAAAAAACATATTCACACAACGTATTTCCACACTCCTTCGTTGGCTTATCGGCCTCATTTGTGTGAAAATAACGTTGTCAAAATATCTGGCATAACTCCTTTAGTTGGCTTATCGGCCTCATGTGTATGCAGATACTTCACAAAGGTCATTAATACTAAAACATATACACTCAACGTATTTCCACACTCCTTCGTTGGCTTATCGGCCTCATTTGTGTGAAAATAACGTTGTCAAAATATCTGGCATATCTCCTTTAGTTGGCTTATCGGCCTCATGTGTATGCAGATACTTCACAAAGGTCATTAATACTAAAACATATACACTCAACGTATTTCCACACTCCTTCGTTGGCTTATCGGCCTCATTTGTGTGAAAATAACGTTGTCAAAATATCTGGCGTAACTCCTTTAGTTGGCTTATCGGCCTCATGTGTATGCAGATACTTCACAAAGGTCATTAATACTAAAACATATACACTCAACGTATTTCCACACTCCTTCGTTGGCTTATCGGCCTCATTTGTGTGAAAATAACGTTGTCAAAATATCTGGCATAACTCCTTTAGTTGGCTTATCGGCCTCATGTGTATGCAGATACTTCACAAAGGTCATTAATACTAAAACATATACACTCAACGTATTTCCACACTCCTTCGTTGGCTTATCGGCCTCATTTGTGCGGAAAAAACGTTGTCAAAATATCTGGCATAACTCCTTTAGTTGGCTTATCGGCCTCATGTGTATGCAGATACTTCACAGAGATGCTCCAAAAATTGGCTAATAGGCCTCATGTGCATCTGGTACCTTCCAAACTAGTTTTTAAACAATTACATCATCTTTCATGAATGTACATCCTATTTATTTTATCACCAAAATAACTTTATATTACATAATTACACCATCATTTACAAGTTCACAATATTATTTTCTTATCGAATTCACTTTCATAAAAATCATTAGTAGCAGAAATTTAATCATCAGTAGTCAGGTAGTTATTGTCGTTGTCTACTTCAGCTTCTCTGGTGTCCAATTGATCTAATCTCTCACCTTTACTTTATGTTAACCTTGGATAAATTGTATGTATTGTGCCTATAATCGTCTATTTAGTTTTCGCGTCAACAGAGTATCTAGGTATATATTTAGTTTATTTTCTTGTTCTTGCACCTGCCATGTTCTGTCTCTGCACTACTTTAAAGTCGACTGGTGGAAAATACCTCAAGCTTTAAGTTCGCCTTTGTATAGTGCTTTTTACTACCTAGTGCACAAACTTAATTAAATACTAATTCAGTATAAAGAAAATCAACCAATCTTCCTTATTTTCCTCAGTTCACACTCGCATACCGAGTGATACTTCCACTTGACATTCGCGCTGTTGCAACCACTTATAAATTGGTTTTCTCCTCAACCCGATCTTGACAACGCGACATATGTATAGTTGGCCGTGTGAAAAGCAGTCTTGACGTAAATCGATTCCTACGTGTTTAAATGTTTGCCCCTGTGATTTATTAATTGTAACGGCGAAAGATAGCTTACCTAACGGGAAATTGAATTCTTTTAAAATTAAAAGGTAAATCATTTGGAATCATTGGGATGCGAGGTATAAGCACTGTTTGACCAACTGCTGGTACAGTCAAAACTATTGCAACGATCACGTTATTGCGAAGAAATTTGATTTGAAGTCGGGTCCCGTTACATAAATTTGGTGGTTTAAGATTTCTAAGTAAAATTATTGGGGCACCTATTTTTAACTTGAGGGAATATGGGGGAAGGCCACTTGGGTTCAAAGAATTAAGAAACTCCTGTGGGTAAAGGACCGCATCTTCTTGATCCATTACATTATCAATAGATGTGTAGGTTGATCCATTACATTATCAATAGATGTGTAGGTAACTATGTCTCCTAGAAGTTTACTTAAAATTAGGTCGTCAATTTCGTCCACGCTACTGTTTCTCGCCGCCAATATTGCCCTTTGACACATCCATTGATGATCTTTATTTTCTATTTCGCTGATTTCAGGGTAAACTTTCGATATCAAGTCCTCAATGTTACTCATTCTTTCCTCCTAAATCGCGATCAATTTCAATTTTATTTTCAAAATGAGGTACTTTCCCGTCTCCTATTAAAAGTAACTTTGAAGGAAAAGTTATACTACCTCTCCCCAAATGTGCTCTCATATTAATTTTAAGATGTTAACAAACTTCCATAATGGGGAACTTTTAAGGCAAGACTTTACAATGTCTGCTCTAGTTCCTCTTACTATTACTCGTAAAGTTTGTCGAAAGTCCCCAGCAAACATAACAGTAATCCCACCCATGATTTTATCACAGCTTCTAATATCTCTAAGAGTCCTATCTAGAGCCTCAACATGAGCTCTATGGATCATGGTACATTCGTCCCAGATAATTAAACTGACATCTTGTAAAACTTTTCCCAAAGGGCCATTTTTACGTATAGAGCACACGCTATCTTTTTGTAAAGAAACAGTGAGGGGCAGTTTAAAAGTGGAATGAGCTGTGCGTCCACCTGCTAATAAAGTTGCAGCGATACCTGACGACGCTACTGCCAAAGCTAGCTTTCCCTGAGACCTAGGCATGGGCGTTATGTCACGTCACTATTTACAATAACTGGCTACGGGGCATGTAACCGAATAACTAGTTTTGAGTCATTTTACAAACTAGTGATTTTCGTAAACACGTGATTTGGTACACAGTTAGCTACCTACACCGTTCAATGCAGTGATCAAAATCACCGAAACCGAAACGACACAAATGAATGAATGACCGAGCGAGGGCGAGCCTCGCGAGCCGCTCGCTAATTCCAGGAAACCCGACGCTGCCCGACGCCGACCCGACTAATCCCGAGTGACGACACATTTTAATCCGAACATGCACTCGCCATTTCTAATGCACACAAATTTCATACGTATTACTTTTACCTTAGAGATTACTTTTTTCATTTTTTTATAATGTTCGGACACTCAAATTGAGATCGTAATTCGCTATAATATTTTGTTTACCTATTTATTTTATTTAGTTCGTCTCACAGATATAGATATACATAGATAACGCAAATGCATGCACTTTGCGTGTCTGAACCTCGACCAAGCGTCGAGGTTGGTCGCCGCTAACTTCAGTCCCCGCGCGTCCGTTGTTGCAGCCGAACGTCCGCAAAAAACTAAAAAAATGCCTCGTTGCGTGATAATTAACTGCAATAGCCCAAAAATTTCGAGCACCCAAAGGCAGGAACATATTTCCTATCACAGGTAAGTTATTTTAAAATTATATTATGCGTAAATTCATATTAAAACTGTTTTTAAGTATTCCAAGCTGCGTGTCGTTCCAGAATATACCTAACTATAAATGACCGTTAAGTAAACTTTATTCACATTACGTTGCCGCGTTTGCTTTGGACGTTTGATCTGACGATGTGTGTTAGGAGACGATGAATATCGCAACAAGCGATACTGTCGCGCATCGCTTCGACTTCGTGATACAGGCAATTTATCATTCGTCTGTCAATTGTAGCAACTAGTGCTGTTCGTTCTACAACATAATATCAATAATCGATTTTAATCGATATCGGACTGACGAATGATATAAAAAAGCCAATTTAGTAGATATAACAACCTCATATGCATGACCTAATTTTACACGACGAAAAAGGAGGATATTTTTTTTAGGGTTAATGTATTTAATGTGTTTTTGTTTATCCTTTCAACATTATACGACTATTTTTATATATTTAATGTGTTTATTTTCTATTGCATTTAAAAATATTTTTTTTTAGTTTCCCACATGATCCAATCATAAAAAAAATGGATTGCGGCCACGGGACGGAAAGACTGGTTCCCGACTAAACACAGGAGTGTGCGTCAGGATTGCTCCGCCAAGTTATCAAATCAGAAAATGGTTTCAGCCAAAAATTTGTCGATATTTGTCAAAATCGAAAGAAACAAACCCCGTATTTGTCAAAGCAGAAATAAAGAAGTTATAAGCGTTTTAAGTTGGCCGCGCAATCCTGACGTCAAGGACTGCGCGGCCACGGAGATCTCAGCAACTACTTGGGATAGAGAAATAATTCCTTTTGTCAACTCAAGTCTGTATTTGTCAAGATTTGTCGAAAAATGAATCAAAGCTCTATATCAATATTATAATTAAATATTCGCCTTGAAAGTCATGGCCGCGCAGTCCTTGATTTACTATTTTGTTTTTAGTATTTTTTTTATTAAAATTGAAGACTTCATATAGTATAGGAGTTATAAGGAGAAAGGTCTTAATTTGTCGAAACTGACAAAAGCTTTAAAATACGACTAAAGTGTAATTAAACAGACGAAATCAATTTAAAACACAAAACTCGTGGCCGCGCAGTCCTGACGTTACTTTAAACCATGATATCTCAATAACTATAGTAGCAAGGATTTTGCTGTAGACGTCCATATAATTCTCATATTAACCCCATTAAAATGACATATCCTTTTACCCTCAACACTGTTTGGGACGCGAGTAATCTCAAGAATTATGTTACCCCATACAATGTTCTAGTAGAGTGACCATAATTTCAAGACCATAAGTTCAAGACAATACAGTCTAAGCGCATTTCTGTTCTGGTTTCTATTGTTAACTGATAAAAAACTTTTTTAATATTTAGATATTCTTATACATTATAAACAAAATGTACAGAATTATATTAATAGAATCTTGCAAGTTACTGCTCGTGGAAATGTTAATTATATCTAAAATAACGTTATAAATAGATATACACTATTTTAACAATTACTTACAGTAGAAGCACTAAAAAAAAATATCATTTAAGACGTGCTCAAGAATAAATGCAGCGTTACATTCACAATTATAATGATATATTTTAAAATATATCGAAGCAATTCTTATTCTTAATCTGTTTGATTCTTCACTGTTAATATAACGCTGTTATATCGTTACTTCTGTGATTATTGTCAAATAAATTGAGTATACATAAATACTCTTTATTCCCAGGGTCAGTAAAAAAAACACTGAATCAAATGCACGAGTAAATTTAATATTTTTTACAGATAAATCAGTAAAATTACTATTTTAACATTATTCTAAGTTGGTCTCTTCGGCCGCACTACAGGAGCATCGACGCGAGTTTGCCTATTGCGCTCTCTTTCTAATATTGCTTTTCATTCGCACAACTGCTGGTCAGCGGACCACCGCGCTCGCGTCGAATCGTCACGATACCAGTATTATATCTCAACGGACTGTTACTGCTGTACGTTGTGGATCCGACAGTGACATTCCGATAAAAAGGACATAAGTGTGTATTCAGTGAGAGACTTAGTGTATATTTAAACGTGATATAAATAATTACGTGATATTAATCAATATGGTGAGTTATTTATTTTTGAATTAAATTTGTTAACGATATTTATTTTGTGTTATCTACCACCATACCATGTTAAAACTTTTACCAGTTTTGCTGTAGTCAGTACTTTTACATAGGTACCTAGTTAAAAAGTAGATCGGAATAAAGTCCTAACAAATTAGGCCTTAATGAACAAGGATGGAATTTATTGTGTTTTATATAATTAATAATAATAAATAAAGCCTGGGTAAGGTAAACCTTTCCCAGGCTCTCTATTTAAAAACTAAATAGAGCGTTTAAGGTTTTGCCTAAACCAGACGCAACTTTTAACTCCTGGTAATCTCAAATTATTAAAAAGCAGTTATAAATAAATAGATATTTAAAAATATACTTTTTAATTTAATTTTCAGATAAAAGCGGGTCGCAAAGGAAAAGTCAATAGTGAAAAATTAAAAAAAATATTTCTTAAGTACGGAGATGTATGCAGAAATCGCAGTATTAAATATAATGATCCAGTATTTAAAACAATATCTAATGAGCTAGATAATACGATAGCTCCTTATGCAATCTACAAAGCATTGAAAAGGCACTACGACGAGTATTTTCAAAATGATGAAGATGATAACCTTTATTCACCCCGAGTTCAGAGTAGTTCATCTTCTTCACCGTCGCGTCATAGTGTGGCTTCATTATCGCTGACATATCAAGACAAGGTGAAAACATTTAGTTTTACAATGGACGAGCATGAATGGAAAAAAATTCAACCCGTGATGGTACATTATGCTAGAAGAGATATAAGGACCTCATCGACACACCAAAAATACAGGAGTCTGCCAAAGTTTAAGTGGGCGACTTTTTTGAGAGAAAAGCTCTGGGAGTTATCTAAGCTACCATGTACTTGGAACTTTAAAAATAAGAAAGTTGACGGTGAAAATAACATTTCGTTATTTGGAAAGTGCTCACAATGTCAAAGAGAAACAATAATAAAAACCGAAGCAATTTCTGAAAAAACTGTAAGATTTACATGCGATATACTTACTTGTAAGGAAGAGAATGTACCACACAATCCTAAAAAAAAATCAAAATTAACTCCATACAAAAGAGGTAAATTAGCAAAAATTCTACAGTATAAGCCTGCCGTAGTCGTACAAAAAGAACTTGCGGCCAAATTAATTAAAGACCCAAATCAAGTTTGCCCACCAGTGCTGCCAAGTTTAGCAGCTCTCCGCCAGATCAAGTATGAGAAACGACAAAGCAAGAGACTTCATGCTCACCCAATTTTAAGTATACTCATGATGACTCAAGAGGTACAGAACTTTATCCGTGAAGTGACATTGATACCGTGTTTTCATTTATATTATTGGTCTGATCAGCAAATAGAGTACTATACTAACTATTGTAATAGTTTTTCTAAAGTGACCATTACTGTAGATGCAACTGGATCTTTTTTTCAGGCTATAAAGCTTCCCGATGGAACTACACTAACAAAACGACTATTTGTATATATTGGCATGATTGCTTCGGATTCAATTAAATCTACTCCAATTTTTCAAATGGTTACCGATTCTCACAATAAAGATTCAATTGCAGCGTGGTTAAAAAAATGGTTAATTCAAGTAAGGAGCCCGCCACATGAAATTATTACCGATGACTCATCAGCATTAATTGCAGCTAATGTTTCAGCATTTACTACGTTTAGCAGTATAAAAGATTATGTTAAACGATCTGTTTTAGTCTTAAGTGGCCGCAATTATGCATTACCTGAAGTATTTATTAGGCTAGATACAAGTCATTTTATCAAAACAATTTATAATTTACGTTGCTTTGAAAATAGGGATATAAATGTTAAAATGTTATACGTTCGTTGCATTTTGTATATGAAAGAATGTGAATCGTTTCAGCAAATTAAAACTCTCATTACTGATGTTGTAAGACTATGTCTAACCGAATACGATAACCCAGAAAACCCTGTTTCTGTTTATATTCAGAAAATAAGTTGCACCTTAGGTAATACTACATATACGGAACCTAATGAAGACACCGATGAGAAGGAAAATATTCACGAAAACATAATCCTCGACGATGATGACGGTTTGCTCTCATGGTTTGATGAAATTGTTGAGAGGGAAAAAAGCCTAGATAAAACAAAAAGTTCGTCAGAATCACAAAACTCTTTCTACATGCCTCATTTAATAACAACGCTCAAACGGTTACTCCTAAAGTTACCCCTCTGGAGTAATATTATGTGCCCATTATATAAATCACAAAACAAAGTACCAACATCTTCAGCTATAGAGAGCTATTTTAAAACTATGAAAAATTTGTTATTCACAACAAGGTCGAAGAAATATAACATTGATGAATATGAAATCTTTCGACTATCATCAGGATGGTCAGCCATCTTCGGGTAGGCGTGGATTGTCGGGTAGGGAGACGATATTTCAATAAAATCACTGTTGCAATAATCACTTCACTTATAATTCTCGATAGTACAATCAATAGTTTCACAAATTAAATAAAGATTACTAAGATTAAAGTGGATTTAATAATTAACGTCCACCGAGCACGTGGCTGCGTGCGCACTCCACTATGGTTCAACCTTAAGTGACACTTTTACAAGATGGCCGCCTCTCCAGTGCTCGGTGTTCGTTATGGACATTGACATAAGGTGACAGCTGACGTATTGAGAAGCGGATGCGCCGACACGGCCAATCCTGATAGTCGCACGACCTCGTGCGCATAATGTCGTGCATCTACATGCTGGGATGTCTACCTGTTACAACGAAAAAGCGAATATACACATTAACATACGCTCGGTCCTTCCTGACCAGACGGATATTCAATGCCATTACAAAGTAACTTGGATCGGGCGTGCTAGGCCCTTTCATCCGGTTACTCAATTATGGTCCGGGCGTGCTAGGCCCCTTCAACCGTATCGCGTAGTGTGGTCCGGGCGTACGAGGCCCCTTCAACCAACTACTAAAGCGTGGTCCGGGCGTACGAGGCCCCTTCAACCAACTACTAAATCGTGGCCCGGGCGTACGAGGCCCCTACAACCAACTTCTAAAGCGTGGCCCGGGCGTACGAGGCCCTTTCAACCAGCTTAATGTTACAACACTCAAACAGACATGCCATATCGTACAAATCGACATCATTTACTTCGGTGTGCTTGAGCCTAGTCCGCAATTATGCGTTCGTCGTCTTCCGAAGCCGAAAGCGTGCCGGAACTGGCGGTGATAGTTTGATCGCTGGCACTAGACACTGTCTCAGTATCGGTGTCCGAAGACTGTATTAGGTCAATTCCGTTTTCATCGACCGCCGACACGTCATCCTCATCATTGATCAAAGTTGTAGATATCTCTACCATTCCCCCAAAACCCCTAGGCACCGCACGCAAGTTTTCATGTGAGTACTTATAGAGTCTGTTAGATCTATTGATACTCTTTAATTCGTATCGGTCGTTGTCTAAGACTTTAGTTATGACGAATGGTCCCTTAAACTTTTTAGCTAACTTTGTTTGATTACGCTCGCTACACTTGATGAAGACATAATCGCCAAGCTCAAATGGTTTTATCGTAGCCTTACCCCTATTAAAAAGTTGTTCCTGTGAGCTAGCCGCCTCAAGAATATTTGCTGATGCTTGACTTCTTATGACATCTAGATCAGCTCGTGAAGGGGTGCTAACATTAGAAGCTATTTGGGACATTCCCAAGAATTGTGCGCGTATGCCAAACATAAGTTCTGTTGGTGTGAAGCCTGTAATCCTAGATCTAGTGCTATTTAGAGCTAATTGTACTTTATCTAGCTCGTCTCTCCAAACCTTATTAGTGTCATTTTCGATAATAGTTAGTAGGCTTTTCAAGGTGCGCATTACCCTCTCTACCTGACCGTTAGCTCTGGCAGAGCCAGTTGCAATAAGATGTAGCTCTATGTTGTGATCGGTACAGAATTCTTTAAATTCTGCGCTAATAAAACATCTGCCCTGATCTGCTATTATTTTCTTAGGGGAACCGAAGAGGCACACGGCTTTCTTAAGAGATTTCACGGCACAAGCTGAATCTAGTGATTGGGTATAGTCTAGGAGGACATATTTTGTGAACGCATCTATGATGACCGAGGCATATTCCTTCCTATCGCTCTTGCCACTAAGTTTACCTGTGATATCGATGTGCACGGTATGCCATGGTACTGAGACTTTAGGTATGGGATGCAACCTTACCTGCTGTGCCCCTGAAGTGCCTTTAGAAGCCCTGCAGACTATGCATGAGTCGATAAACTTTTGTACATTCTTTGACATTTGTGGGAACCAGTACTGCTCATATAATTTGTTGAGAGTTTTATCATGGCCTAGATGTTTGACCTCAGTGTGTACATGATTTATAAGCGTCCATACCAAGGAGCGTGGAACTATGGGGAGCCAGGTACTTACCTTGTTCCTTTCTACTTTTCGATAAAGGATGCCCTCCCGAACATCGTAGGTGTGAGCAACTGTTCCTGGTAGTTCGCCTCTTTCGTGCTGACTTATGAGGTTCTGGATTTCCTGGTCCCGTTTCTGCTCTACCTGAATCCAACTATTATGTAATTCTACAAAATTTACAGATTTATGGGAGTCTGTGGAGTTTGAATTAACGGAAGTGATGCCGAGTTTTTCCGTACCTGATGGGAAAGGCAAAGGGTTTCTAGATAAAAAGTCAGCATGTGCCATGTGACGTCCTTCTTTGTAAATGATATCAAAATCATATGCTTGTAGAAAAGCCCACCATCTGTGAACGCGAGGTGATAAGTCGGTTTTAGCTTTGGAAGCCTTCAAGGAATTACAGTCGGTATAGACTGTGAAGTGTTGGCCGTAAAGATAGTGGCGGAAACTTTCGACCGCTCGTACTACCGCTAGGGTTTCTAATTCGTACGAGTGGTACCTAGACTCTACCTCGGTTGTACGGCGGCTGAAATACGCTACAACATGTGGTACATTCTGTTCTCTCTGAATCAATACGGCACCATATCCTTCGGAACTGGCGTCAGTATGTAGCTCTACCGGTTTGTCGGGATTAAAGATCGTTAGTACAGGTTCAGAAGACAGAATTTTAACAATTTTCCTGTGTGCTTCTGAATGCTCGTGTGTCCAAGTTATACGGCCTTTGAGTTTAGTCAAAGGATATAGGGGACTAGCGATGTTGGCAAAATTAGGTATGAAACGTCGGAAGTAGGAGGCCAGTCCTAGAAATTGCCTTACTTGTCGTGCTGTTTTAGGAAATGGGACTTCTAGAAGGGCTTGAATTTTTCCAGGATTAGGCCTTACCTCTCCTGCCCTTATGACGTACCCTAAATAATTAACCTCGGTTTTCATGAACTTACACTTGGCTAACTTCAAAGAGAACCCCGCTTCTGTCAGAGCTCCGAGTACGGCGTCGAGACGCTGTAACCCCTCGTCAATAGTGGGCGAATAAGAAAGGACGTCATCCATGTACGCTAACGCTATTGTGTCTTTCAGAGACTTAAGGGCTTTGTTGATACATCTCTGGTAGATAGATGCAGCATTTCGTAAGCCAAAGGGCATGGCGAGATATTCGAACTGCCCATCGGGGGTTACGAAAGCTGTACGCTCGATGGACTCAGCACTGACCTTGACTTGGTGGTAGCCTGCCGCCATGTCTAGAGAGCTGAAGAAATGCGCTCCGTTTAAGCGGTCTACCTGTTCTTCTATCCTAGGGAGTGGGTAATGTTCTGGTCGGGTGTTGGCGTTTAACTCTCTATAATCAACGCACAACCGGTCCGTACCATCTTTTTTCTTCACCAATACAATGGGGCTCGCAAACGGTGACGAACTCTCTCGGATGATATCTGCATCTAAAAGCGATTGTATCTTTTCTGTAACAATTACCTTTTCTGATGGTGACATCTGATGGGGACGTCTCTGCACCGTTTTGTGCGGATCGATCAGGTCAATTTTCATCTCACCAGTAGCGACTCTACGAACCGGCATACCTTCTATAAAATACTCACTATACTTGCGTAGAATGCTGAACAATTGCTCCTTTTTTTCGCCTTCTAGATCTGTGTCAATCGAACTAAAATCTAGGTGGCCAGAGGTTCGGCAGGCGTTGATGCGTTTGCGCGACGAAAATCGAATTGAATCACTGTTAATTTCAACATGAAACCCTTGATCTAAAATGTCTCTACCTATAATGACCGACTCTACCAAAGAGTTATCTGGGACCACGTGAAATAGTATACTAACTGGAATATCCTGAATATGAACGAGACTAGAAATTTGAGTCGAGCATTTTACATCCTCACCACCTATGCCTGTCAAGTAAACTATGTCCTTGCATACGGAGCCCGGAAGCTGGGCAGCTAGGCTATTTTTAATCAATGAGCATGCCGAACCACTGTCGAATAGAAACGGAATTGACTCACCAGTCGACGTTGACAGCGTACCTTTCACGGAGTTCCGTTCACAGATGTTCACGTCCTTCTTAGCTGGGTCTGCTTTGTTGTTTGGACAAGCCGTACTGACATGTCCCGGTTTTTGACATGTGAAACACGTGACTGTCTTTTCTCGTTCCAGCACTTTTGTGACAGCGACACCATCTCGACGTTTGCGGCAATCTTCGATCTTGTGTCCACGATGGCCGCAATAGTGGCAGGATCCTCCAAATTTTGAATCAGCAGTCATACGTGGTTTCTTTGAATTGGAAGTTTGCTCTTCGTTTTCATCGTGGCGTCTCTTTAGTGATATTCCACTAAGAGCGCGATACAATTGAGCTCTCGTTGTGATGGTGTATGAATTGAGCTCTCTGCGTATTAAAGAGCTCCTTTGGCTGAGGACTGATATGACGAAGCCAGTAATGACTTCTTCGTTCATTTCCACCTTTGGTATACGCTCAATGAGACTCCACAAACGCATAGCTGCTTCAGAAGCAGTCTCTTGGGGCGCAATTTCAAATCTCATCACGCTGTCAAAATAGTCTTGCATTAACATGGGTTTTCCAAATCGTGCGAGTAACAATTCCTTAATACGTGGCCATTCTATTTCTGTGCTTTTTAATTTAGTCAGACAAGATGCGGCGCGTCCCTTCAATGCGTTGATTAAGGCAAGTAACAACTCAGTCCCGGAGAGATTTTGGCTAGCAACTATGATGTCAGTAATTCTACACCAACCTTCGATATCCGCCTCAGCATCGTCAGGATCAAATTTCACCAACACAGTAGAAATATGTTGTTGCGGCGATGGTTGGATGCCATGTTGAGTTGCAGCTAGCAGTCTTGTCAAAATCGATTCCATACCGGTGAGCAAATCGTGGGTGCTTGCACCGGGATCTTTATTTCCTCGATTGGATGTTGTCTCCTGTTCGTTTGACCCTTCGGATCCCACTCCTGATGAAATCTTTCGACTATCATCAGGATGGTCAGCCATCTTCGGGTAGGCGTGGATTGTCGGGTAGGGAGACGATATTTCAATAAAATCACTGTTGCAATAATCACTTCACTTATAATTCTCGATAGTACAATCAATAGTTTCACAAATTAAATAAAGATTACAAAGATTAAAGTGGATTTAATAATTAACGTCCACCGAGCACGTGGCTGCGTGCGCACTCCACTATGGTTCAACCTTAAGTGACACTTTTACAAGATGGCCGCCTCTCCAGTGCTCGGTGTTCGTTATGGACATTGACATAAGGTGACAGCTGACGTATTGAGAAGCGGATGCGCCGACAAATATTTAAATATGCATTATGATTATTTATTAGGTGAAATAAAAATTGCTTTAAATTGTTTAAATAATTTCGCCGACATTGTAGACAAAAAGGAGAAAAACATTAAAAGAAAACGAGGTAAGACTAGGAAGCGAAAAATGTTACCATTTGAAAACAAATGCTGCAAAAAAGAAAAACCTAGTGTAACCAAAACGTTTTTAAATGATTCGGTATTCTCAGTAATTCCTACGTATGTTGAAAACTGGAGAGGCGAAGGTGTTCCTAAAGATGATTCTGCAAATAAACCTGTAAATATAATGTTTTTAAAAAATAGTAATTTTACTGTACAAGATATATCTGAAAAAAATATTAAATTAACAAACACTTGTGCATTTGATTCCGTATTTTTTTTATTGACCCACGGATTTAAAGAGTATTCATGCATACGCGATTTATTTGACAATAATTGCAGAAATAGGGATATAACAGCGTTTTTACAAATCCTCTGTAACTCTGATAACAACAGTGAAGAAGCAAACAAATTAAGAATAAGAATTGCTTCGATACATTTCAAAAACAATCATTATGATTGTGAATGTAACGCTGCATTTATTTATGAGCACGTCTTAAATGATATTATTTTTAGTGCTTCTTCTGTAAGTAACTGTTCAAATAGTGCATGCATAAATTCTACCCCATCAAGAAGAAAACATGTGTTTATACCGTTAAATTTAGATATAATTAATATTTTCACCATCAGTAACTTGGAAGATTCTAATATTATTCATGATTGGGAAAACAAGCAATGCAGAAAATGCAATGAAGTAGTTCTATTTCATTATACCTTGTCAAAAATTGTTACATTCGATTTAAATGGCACGCAAATGGTGTTTTTACATGAGGTACCTAAAAGTATAATAATTAAACAAAACATTTATAAATTATTAGGTGCCGTAGAATATGTTCCTCCAATACTTGGAACAATAGGGCATTATAAGTGTCATATTATAAGAAATAGCGGAATGCTTTGTTACGACGATAACAAGAGTAAATTAGAAGAGAGTACAAACGATTCTGTATATATCCATTTTTTAACTTATGTTTTAGTAGAGGTGTAAGAGCCGATGAAAAACATTTAAAGTTGAAGAATAATGATTTTGTTGATTTTTGAAATCTTTATATTTGTGCAATGAATAAAAATATTCAAATATTAAACAAGTTTTTTATTTCGTCTTATTTAGTATTTTATTTAAGTTTTTGACTAACAGAACAGAATGCCCTTGAACTGTGCTGTCATAGCCAGTTTGACAAAGATTAAAAACATATGGTCACTCTACTAGAACATTGTATGGGGTAACATAATTCTTGAGATTACTCGCGTCCCAAACAGTGTTGAGGGTAAAAGGATATGTCATTTTAATGGGGTTAATATGAGAATTATATGGACGTCTACAGCAAAATCCTTGCTACTATAGTTATTGAGATATCATGGTTTAAAGTAACGTCAGGACTGCGCGGCCACGAGTTTTGTGTTTTAAATTGATTTCGTCTGTTTAATTACACTTTAGTCGTATTTTAAAGCTTTTGTCAGTTTCGACAAATTAAGACCTTTCTCCTTATAACTCCTATACTATATGAAGTCTTCAATTTTAATAAAAAAAATACTAAAAACAAAATATCAAATCAAGGACTGCGCGGCCATGACTTTCAAGGCGAATATTTAATTATAATATTGATATAGAGCTTTGATTCATTTTTCGACAAATCTTGACAAATACAGACTTGAGTTGACAAAAGGAATTATTTCTCTATCCCAAGTAGTTGCTGAGATCTCCGTGGCCGCGCAGTCCTTGACGTCAGGATTGCGCGGCCAACTTAAAACGCTTATAACTTCTTTATTTCTGCTTTGACAAATACGGGGTTTGTTTCTTTCGATTTTGACAAATATCGACAAATTTTTGGCTGAAACCATTTTCTGATTTGATAACTTGGCGGAGCAATCCTGACGCACACAACACAGGACTATTTGTTCTATACATTTTGAAAATGTTAGTTTCATTGAAGGAAAAAAGTTGAGATTGTTGAAAAAAACGGCATGTCCCACTATAGATATACTAAAACTCATTGACAATGAAGACGAGGTTAGTGAATTAATGTTTTACATTGTTTTTACGTGTATAAAAATATCTGACATACACTCATTTGTGCTTTACAGAATAAAGATACACCACAAGAACCTTCACCATTGTCAAGGAAGAGAAAACTAGAACAGGTATAGTATAAATTTTTCATGTAAATATATACATAACTAGCTGACCCGGCCACAAGTTGCTGTGGCTAACGTTTTTGTCATATATATTTTTTTTTCTATTCTATCTTTCAAGTTGGATCAAACTGCACACGGTGTACAAATTTGATTTAAATCGGTTAAGTAGTTTAGGAGTCCATCGCGGACAAACATCGTGACACGTAATTTATATATATTATAATTAATTAATAAAGAAGAAGAAGAAGATGTGTGTACCTACATACATAAGATAAGAAAAAAGACTAACGGTATAATGTAAGCTAGTAGCAAAAGTGGAAAACATGATCGAAAGCGTGTAACGGAACTTAGATCGGGAGCGAGAGTGGAAGTGGAAGTGGAAGCGGGAGCAGGGATTGGGAGAGACTAGGAACCGGCAACTAAAATCAACTATAACTTACTTTACCTTCCAGGATGTCAATGAACTACCCACATCAGGAGGGCAAAGAGTAACAGAAAAGAAATTATTAATTAAACTTAACAATGCGCAAGAAAAAATAAATCAACAAAACAAGGTAATAAAAAGACTAAGGGAGCAGAACCGTCGCAAAGTCAATAAAATTCTCACTCTGACGACCTTACTGAACTGCTTAAAACAGAAATCACTTATTACTGATGAGGAAGCTAATTTACTTCAATCAACCAACGTTACAACTCGAGAATATATTCTAGACAGCAGCACAACAAAAAAAAAATCAGTACATCAAAGTATTCACAAGCACTCCGCACTTTTGCATTGACTTTGTACTATTATTCCACGAAAGCATACAGTTATGTTAGAAAGGTTTTTAATTTATGCTTACCACATCTTCACACCATTCATAAGTGGTATAAATGTATAAATGGTAATCCTGGTTTTACAACTGAATCTTTGAATGCTTTAAAATTGATTGCAAGTAAATAAAAAAAACCTTTATATTGCTGTCTAATGATAGATGAAATGGCAATTAGAAAAAAAATCGAATGGGATGGGAAAAGATTCCATGGATATGTAGATTTTGGTGGCTGTTTAGATACAGATGAGGTTCCCGAAGCAAAAGAAGCACTAGTAATGTTAGTTACTGGAATAAATGCTAGTTGGAAGGTAATACAAATATTTAACTGGATTATTTTGTTTCTTATTAAACGTTATTTGTTGTCTTAATTATTATTTTTATTTACTTTTGTTACAGGTCCCTGTTGGGTATTTTTTAATAGATGGAGCAAATGGTCGACAAAAGGCAGATTTAGTGCTACAGTGTCTACGACATTTGAACGAGTCAAATATAAGCGTAGTCGGCCTTACTTTTGATGGATGCCCATCCAATATGACAATGGCAAAACTATTGGGTTGTAAATTAGATCCAAATGACATAAAAAGTACGTTTGAATACCCTGTTACTAAACAACCCATAGCAATTTTTCTGGACGCTTGTCACATGATAAAATTAATTAGAAATTGTCTTAATGTATATGGAACGATAGTCGACAGTAATGGAAAATTTATTTCATGGAAATATTTTGATCTTCTGCACAAACTTCAAACAACTGAAATGTTCCATTTATCTAACAAATTACGAGCGCAACACATAAACTTTCAAAATCAAAAAATGAAAGTTAAATTGGCAACTCAACTTTTAAGTAAAAGCATTGCCGATTCTATCGATTTTTGTAAAGAAAAATTGAGAATTTCAAATTTCAAAGATTCGTTAGCTACAACTGAATTTATACATATTTTCAATAATTTGTTCGACGTTCTAAATTCTCGAAACTTAAAAAACTTCGGTTATAAGCACCCACTTAACTTAAGTAACAAAAAAACAATTATGGATTTTTTTGGAAAAGGCCGAAGAATACATTTAAGGCCTGCGCAGACGAGGTACTGTCCCCCGGGTACTTTTTTGTCCCTCATTATAGATCTCTTATAACTGTACGGAATAACGCACACAAAGGATTAAAAGTACCCCGTACAAAAAGTCCCCCGAACCACCGAGGACACCGAGGGACCGGACTAGACAAAAGTACGGGGGAGTCCCCGAAAAAAATAGAACCAACGTGACTAGGCCCAGCAACGCACACAGCGAACTTTAGTCTGCATTGACCGCTCGATGGTGACGCACGCGTGCACGACAAATAATGGCGCACGATATCGATTGTAAAATTTTAATAAGTGAGATTGAAAAAAGAACTCCATTATATGATACGTCAAGAAAAGAGTATCACGACCGAAATTTAAAGAAAAAGTTGTGGAACGAGGTATGTCAGGAAGTTTATTCCTCTTCAGTTTGGGATTTAATGTCGAGTGAGGACAAAACCAAATATGGTAAGTTTTTCGGATTTTCAATAAAATGCGTATTTAGTGATTTATTGTTTTTATTCAGGAAAGTTGCCACTTATTTATTAAATTTGGTTATACTGCCATGGTACAGATCCTTGAGGAGACGTAAAGTCATGCGTAATGCCATGTAATTTCGAGTTTCGATACCAGTATCTGTACCTCTTACACCAACTGGAGGTATATCCTCGAAAGTACAAGAATACAGTGTATCTTCAAAATGAATGCCATCCCTTTTACGGACAAAATTATGAAGAGTACATGCAGCTTTTATTATTGTTATTGCAAATTTCATATCAACATTCAAACTTCTTTGAAATATTGCCCATTTATTACTCAAAATACCGAATGCATTTTCAACTATTCTTCGTGCTCTTGATAGACGATAATTGAAAATGCGCTGCTTTGGACTTAAATTGCGATCAGGGTAGGGCCTCATCACATGATTTGAAACAGCAAACGCTTCGTCTCCAACAAAAACGAAAGGCATGGGATTTCCGTTCTCATCATTAGGAAGATTATGATTATTGGGAAGGGGTATTGAACCACTTGAAATACCCTTTTCTAAATTGGAATTTTTAAATATGTTTGAATCACTATGTTTCCCATACGCTCCGACATCAATGAATGTAAAACAATAGTCAGCATCAACAACCGCCATTAAGACTGTAGAAAAATATGATTTGTAATTGAAATAATTTGAACCTGAGTTTGGTGGCATCTTTAAGCGAATATGTTTACCGTCCACAGCTCCCAAACAATTTGGGAATTGAGTTTTTCTGTAGAATTCACTTGCAATCTCTAGCCATCTTTCCTCATTAAAGGCAGGAAAACATGCATTTTTACACAGCTGCCAAATTGCTGTACAAGTTTCTTTAACGATAGAACGTATAGTAGATGCTCCAATTAAGTAGTCTTCTTCAAGATCAACAAACGATGAACCTCGTGCTAAATACCTGTAAAATAAACCGGAGAAATTAAAAATCTTGCAGCCTTTTATATTGTCATTTTATTTTGCAGGAAAGGAGTTACAGAAGAGATGGACTTCTCTTAGACATTGTTTTAGAAGAGAACTCGCCGCCCAAAAAAATACGCCGTCTGGAAGTGCAGCCAAGAAGAGGAGGAAATACATGTACTTCGATTCTCTTCTATTTTTGTTGCCTTTTACAGAAATTGTAGATACAGAAGGATCTATTGAAAACGATGAACCTGAGCTGAGCAATGTGGAAAATAGGAGAGATATAACTTCTCAAGCTGAAGCAAGGTTTTCAAAACCAAGAACGGTGAGCAAAAACACCGATGAAGAAATAGTAACTCTACTTAAAGAAGGTAATCAAATGCTTTCTAAATCAAAAACATGCGATAGCGGGCAAGACGAAGATGAGTTTTTTTTACGTTCGCTTACTTCATATATGAAGGGATTTTCTGAAGAACAAAAATTATTATTGAGAATGGAAATTTTAAAGTTAATTTTAAATTTTAAGCAATCATCAAACGACAATTCAAGATTTTCTCAAATGACCGTAACACCTAATGTTAGAAATGAAACACCTAGGAGAGAGCCGCTGTCATCTATTCAAAATCGTTTTAATAATCCAATCCAGTCTGTATCGTACACCACCGCAAATGACTTGTCTGAAAATCTTGAATATATTCCTCAACCATCGACATCACAGCTCTCAAATGTAGTATCTTATACACCAACACCTGTGCATCGGGATTACGTTTTAATCACATCTCCAGAAAATGATACCTGCGACACTTTATTCAGTCTTGGCGATGGCGATGAAGAAAATTAAGTGTCTGGCTCAAGCCTCAGTAGGTACTTTAATTATGGTAGATTTATTATATAACATAAAGACTGATTAATAATTATGCATCCTTCCAAAAAAATTATGAAAAGTTGTACCTAATGTGAAAAAATATTTTATTGTGATTGATGATGATTACCAAATCTAAGATGATTAAATAATTATTACGAACTGGAAATGCATTTATTTACTTACTTTAAAGTTACTGACAGTCTCTCTTCTGGACCAATACATTTCCTCATCACTGTTTCAGAATGACTTATAGCAGGTTCCAAAATTGACAGCAACTCATCAAAAGTTCCTACCGACATTTTATAATATTTGAAAAATCTTTCTGGATATTGTTTTAACTGACCATGCTTCACATGAAAATATCCATTCAATAATCGATCTGAAATAAAGGGATGGACCCAGTATTTTCTTTTAAAACGTCTTTTTTTATTCTTAAAGTGTATGTAAATTATAACACAACGCAATTTCAGAATATTTGCTTCCATAGCGTGCGGTGCGCTTCACTTCTGGGCAACAAATGACCGCACACCGTCTGCGTTAAGTCCTTGGCAAGTCCTCGGAGGACATTTTTTCCACCGTACAGGGATTTTTGTCCTCCAGGGACAAAAGTACTTCGTCTGCGCAGGCCTTAAAGGACTGCGAACTTCAGAAGGAGATTTGTTGACTAACAGTGGTAGAAAGACAGGATTTCTTGGTCTATTAGTTTGCATAAAAAGTACAAAGGCTCTTTTTTAGCATTTGATTGAAGAACAGAGAATCAATTTTCTGTCAATGTACCGATTTAGCCAGGACCACCTCGAATTATTCTTTTGTAATGTACGGGCCCACGGTGGGAGTAACAACAACCCTACTTCACGGCAGTTCCAATCTTTTTATAAGAAATTATTGAGTCACGTTGAAATTAAAAATTGCAATACTGGTAATTGTGTGGAACTGGAGCAAATTTCAATTCTGAATTGTTCTTCGGCGATTCAAACAATTAATGTTACTACACAAGGGTCTCTCTCTTATGATGAGCATGCAGATTTTAAAGAACTCAATATAAGCAGTGTCCGTGATTTTGATGATTTTTGTAAAACATTGCCTCAAATGACAGAATTTTGTGATCAAATAATCACATATATTGGCGGATATGTTGTAACAGCAATACAAAAACAAATTAAATGCGATGAATGTAACAGTGCGTTGGTATTACAAAAACCAGATATCGATCGTACATATGAATTGGTGGTTTTTAAAGATAAAGGCGGTCTGGTTTATCCCACTAAGGATGTTATTCAGATTTGTAAAGTTACCGAGTTAGAAATCCGTGACATAATTAACAAATCGCAAACGTTCAACATTAATCCGTCAATACGTAAGCCTCTGTTTATCAATAAGATTTTACGTTATTTTGTAAATAGCAATATCTTTAATAGCATCGCCGTACACCAGTTTGATCAATCTCCACCGGAAAATCATTTAGTTAACTTAATTAAGGTAGTCGCCAGCACATACATGGATGTGCGTTTTCATTATTTGACTAAATATATAAAACCTACTTCGACAAAGAGACAACTGTATAATAAGCTTATTTTGTTTCAAGGGCAATAAAAACATACTTTTGTAATCATATTGTTTTTTTTTTATTAAATATTCTTAATATTCCTGAATACAAACTTGCTTTATAGATAAAATGACAACGACAGTTATTAAAAATCAACTTAAAAATAATTAACAATTCAAAATTAAACTTAAATTATCGTTTTAAAATGATTTGGCACTTTGCAATCAGGTACTCATATGTACTTTTAGATTTTAAAAGATTTAATCTTTGTCCATGACTAATGTTATGTCGAACAACTAAGTATAAATATTTAATTATATTTTAATTCTTTAAAACTTTTTCCGACATCCAAAGATGAACAATTATATTCCCAGTTAGACCTAGTATTGGACGATACGAGATTTTTTAGCGTTTTAAGATCATAGTTTACTTTGACGTCGGAAAGTACAGTAACAACATTTTTTTTCTTTGTGTTTTGCGTCGCTGAATATGACGGCTCACGAGTAAGGGATCTTTGTCATTGCCGCCGCTAGATCCAATCAATTCACTTTCCTCTCCTTCTTCCCTAATATTTACTTGGAGTAGAAGGCAAGCAAAAAAGCAGGATAAGGAAGTCCTTATCCTGCTATTTTTGCGGTAATACGCACTCGAATTTTCACGCCACTTCTGTCTTTGGTTTTGCTGTTCATGTGTACTTTTATCTTTAATAGATACGACACGCTTCTCTCTCTTTCTCTTTGCATAGTTTTCTTTTTGTTGTTCTTTTCTTAATGTACTTAGTTCCGGATCTTTTTTTATTTTTTCATGACGTTTTCGGCTAGCTCTTCTTTTGGCTTCTAAAATATCTTCTCTGGTTTTATTTCGCGATTTTGTTGTTTCCATAGCCTACAACAAGTAAAATATGATTACGCATTTAATCTTATAAAATTCAATGTATATATACCACAGCTTGGTCTCATTAAACCCCCCTAAACGTATGATATCCGGGATAAAATCTACCCCATGTGTTAATCCAAAGTGTCAGCTACCTCCATGCCAAATTTTAACAAAATTGTTCCAGTAGTTTTTTCGTGAAAGAGTAACACACAAATTTTCGCATTTATGATATTAGTAGGATTAGTAGGAAATAAAATACATACATACTCATCTACTCACGCCTAAACAACAAACTATATCTGTGCAACAAACATCCAGCTTGACCAATTTGCTTTATTCATAGGATCCTTTGTCTCAATATGTGAAAAAAGTTGGCTACCTCAGAGATGAAACGCCATGTAGGATGTGGACTGGTAATTCCCCGAAACTCTCCCATTCAAATATATCATTCGTCTGTCTATATATCATTCGTCTGTCTATACCATTCGTCTGTCAGAAAATCGATGTCATTCATATTAATCGATTTGTAATTTTTAGGTTATCTAAACTACTGTTTCTTATCTTTATCATGCATGTCTATACTAATGCTTTGTGTTTCAAAGAAATATCAACAAATATATTTTAGTAAACTTACTTGAGATTATGCGAAAGTGTCCAAAATGTAGAATGAAATTGCTCTAAAGCGCGACGCGACTGTTCACTTTTAAATAACTCGGCGTACTGACGATTGCTGGCGTGGTTGGCGGGTAGGAGCGCGAGGTGAGAGCGAGCGGGACAACAGATATAAAATATATGAGTATGAGCGAGACGATCACGGCGGCGGCCGGCGGCTTCAGTTGACTCGTAGCGGGGCGAAGGGGCATCGGCGGCATCGATGGCTTTGAATCGGTTTGGATGTCCCGTCACTAAATTGCGGCTGTGACGTCACAGTAGGTATTAAAAAGTCGGCACGCTTGGTTTCAATACAAATCGTGACAATTGCGTTATCTATGTATATCTATATCTGTGGTTCGTCCATAACTATTGCATAATACGTTACTGCCAACAGACTAAGAATTAAGAAAGTGACCTCCATGCAATTGTTTTATCTTAAATTCCAAATCTTGTGTAAATAATACTGTTGTAATAAATACGTGTAGGTTAATTAGTTAATTATTATAGTTGATTAAGTTAGTGTAGCAAAAAACTGTAAACAAACAATTACTGTTTCGTGATTTCGTCAAATCGTCAGTCGTCATGTCCCGCTCCAATTCGAGTGTCCTGTGGGAGTATTTTCAAAAAATACCGGATGAAAAAAAAGCTAAGTGTAACAGGTGTGGTGATATTTATAGCTACCGAACGTCTACCGCGAATTTAAAAACCCATTTGAGGAGGAGACATCTTGATGCTTTTTTTTTTTTTTTTTTTTAAGGATGGGAAATCATCAAATGACTTCTTCCGCTCTGAGTGGAGCGGAAGGCCGTGTCAGACTCTTACTGACTAAAACCCATCCGTGTTCCTTCTGAAGCCCTTTGCGTTCCAGGGCCGCGGTGACTCTTTCGAACAGATTCCGCAACCCTGGCAGGCTTTGGCCCTAGCGGGCCCCGTCTTTTATGCTGACATCTCTTTGAGGCGCGCGTGAAACACAACGCGCCATCGACCCGGGCCTGGTGGTGATCGGACGGCGAGCCACCCAATGCTCGCCGTCCGCAGGCCCGCGCCTACGGTGGCCGGGGATCGCCCTGCGACTCCCGACGCCCGGGGCGTCTTCTCCTGTTGCGGCGGTTGGGGCGAAGGCCTTGCCTTTCCCTCGCGCGGCCCGCCTCCTCCTTCGCTAGCATTACTGCTTCGCAGAAGGAGGTGACCGCTTCCCAAGCCTCCTCGCTCCGGACCATGGATTCAACCAGGGCAGGACGCGAGAGGTCGCCGCCACCGATCGCCACGATGAGGACACGGCGGTGCTCAGCCCAAGCAGGGCAGACCTCCAGCGTATGCTCCACCGTGTCCTCCGGGCGATCCTCACAGTGCTGACACCCGGGCGTGTCCTCCCGCTTAATCCGAAACAGGTACCTCCCGAAACAGCCGTGTCCGGTTAGTACCTGCGTCAGGCGGAAGGTGAGGACGCCGTAGCGCCTCTCCAGCCACTCCTCAAAGAGGGGTCTTATCGCCGCAATTGTGGCGTGCCCAGCGCTGGGTTGCGACAGTCGCCGTTTCCATATCGCCATGGTATCCTGCCGGAGCTCCGTCCGCCGCGTAGCAATTTGCCGTGGCAGCGGAGTTTCGCCCCGGCGAAGCGCCTCCAAGCGCCACGCGTAAACGTGCGCGAGGGCTCTCGCCTCCAGATCCCATGGCGTTAATCCGGCAAGGAGGCTCGCCGCCTCGCCGGAGACCGTGCGGTATCCCCGGGCCAGCCGGATGGCCATGACCCTTTGGGATGCGTTGAGCTGGCGGGCAGGTCGCCCCTTCAACGTCAGTGCCCACACTGGGGCCCCATAAAGGGCCATGGACCGCACGATCCCCGCATAGAGCCTCCGGCAGGAGGCGTTTGGACCCCCTAGATTGGGCAGGAGCCGCTTGAAGGCAGCCCCGGCCCGCTCCAGTCTTGGAGCCAAACGTCGGAAGTGCTCCTCGAAGTTCCATCGGCTGTCGAGAACGAGCCCCAGGTACCTGATCGTCGACCCGACGCCGATGTGAACCCCTCCTACCGTTATTTGGGATCCCATTGGTGGCCTGTTCCGAGAACCATAAAAACACATGGCTTCGGACTTGTGCAGGGCCACCTCGAGACCCAGTTGCCGGATCCTCTCAACGACTGTCGCAACCCCGCGTGTCATCACTTCGGCCGCCGCCTGGTGCGACCCCCCCTGTGCCAAGACTAGCGTGTCGTCAGCGTAGCAGACTACGTTGACGCCGCTAGGGAGGTCGGCGCGCAGCACCCAGTCGTAGCCGATGTCCCACAGGAGCGGCCCCAGAACCGAACCCTGTGGAACACCGCATGACATCTCTCGCCGGTTCCATTCTCCCCGGTGACCGGGGTAGATGACGGCCCTGTCCGTCAGATAGGCCTCAACCACGCGACGGAGGTAGGTTGGCATCCGGTGATACCGGAGTGCCTCCCTTATTTTTTTTTGATCTCGGGGGGAAATCCTCATGGAAATCCTCCACCCTGGGGCGGGTGGAGGGGTCTGTCAGACTCTTACTGACTAAAACCACCCCGGTGTTCCATCTCCCACCTACGCCGGGGATCACGGGAACGTATGCTACATCCGCAATCCCCGGCTGGTGCCGGCCCGCCTCTGCGGGCCACCTCGCGTCGGCGAGGGGAGTGAGGTGTTTGACTCCCCTCGCTACGTCAAAGAGGGGCGCACGGGAACACCACGCGCCGCCACCTCGGGTCCGAATGAATGGGGGGCGACGGACAGCCCCAAGTCCGCCGCCCCTGGACCCAGTTAGGGGGGCCGGAAGAGGGCAGCGTATGTCCTCCGACGCCCGATGCGCCTGCTGCGGGCAGGGAGAGCGGTTGTGATCTCCCTGTCCCTTTCCGCAGCCTCCTTCTGCGCGATAACTGTCTCGCAGAAGGAGACCACCGCGTCCCAGGACTCCTCACCGCCGACCATAGCATGAACTACGGCCGGCAGCGAGAGGTCACCGCCTACAACAGAGATGAGGGCACGGCGCGGCTCCTCCCAAGCGGCACACTCTGCCAGCGTATGCCGCGCCGTGTCCTCCCGACAGTCGACGCAGTGGTGGCATCGAGCGTCCGGCTCCCTGCCTATGCGACACAAGAACCTCCCGAAGCAGCCATGCCCCGAGAGGACCTGCGTCGCACGAAACGTCAGAGAGCCGTGCCTTCTCCCGAGCCACAGGTCGAGCACTGGCCGGATGGCCTCGATGGTGATGAGGCCGGCGGTAGGGCTCGAAAGCCTGTCCCGCCATTCCGCCACCAGGACCTCGCGCAGCTGCGACCGACGCAGCTCCAAGTGTTGCTGCGTCAGTCTTTCGCCGCGCGCCCGCGCGCCCTCGCGCCACTTATGTAGTGACGCGAGCACTTTCGCCTCCAGGTCCCACGGCGGAGATCCGGCCAGTGCGCAAGCCGCCTCGTAGGAGATCGTGCGATATCCCCTGATGACTCTGACGGCCATCACCCTCTGCGGCTTCCGCAGAACAGTGATGGTGCCGGCCGTCAGGTCAGCCGCCCAGATCGGGGCCCCATAAAGGGCCATCGATCGCACGATCCCCACGTACAACCGCCTACAGGCGGTGCTCGGGTCCCCCAGATTGGGAAGCAGCGTTGACAGCGCCCCCGCCGCGCCCAACAACTTGGGCGCCAGCCGCCGGAAGTGGGGGCCGAAATCCCACCGGCTGTCGAGCACCAATCCCAGGTACTTCATGGTGGACTCGACAGCGATATGGGCCCCCCAGACCACGATGTGCGATCCCGGCGGCGGCGCCCGCCGGGGGCCATGAAAAACAATGGCCTCCGACTTGTTGAGGGCCACCTCCAGGCCGAGGCGCCGTATGCGGCTCACCACCTGTGAGACCGCAGCCGTCGCCAGCAACGCTGCCTCCCTGTGCGAGCTCCCCCGGCCAGTGACCAGTGTGTCGTCAGCGTAACACACCAGCTGCACTCCCGGCCGGAGCTCGCCCCTCAGCACCCAGTCGTACCCGATGTTCCACAGGAGCGGGCCCAAGACCGAACCCTGCGGAACACCGCACGACATGGGGCGCTGGTATCTGCCATCACGTCTCAGATAGGTGACACACCTTTCCGCCAAATAAGCCCCGACGACGCGGCGGAGGTAGGGAGGCACTCGATGAAAACGCAGTGCCTCCCGAATACAACTCCAGGGCAGGGTGTTGAAGGCGTTGGAGATGTCCAAGGACACCGCCAACAACACACCGCCCCGAGACACTGCTTCCTCCGCCAGGACTCTCACTCGCGATATCGCCGTGACAGTGGAGCGCCCTTGCCGAAAGCCGTACTGGCATTCGGCCAGGTCCGGCCCCTCTCCGCACAAGTGGCTGACGAGGCGGGCTGCGACTATCCGCTCAAATAGCTTTCCCACCTCGTCGAGCAGCACTATGGGCCGGTACGCGGACGGCGAGTCCGCAGGGCGCCCCGCCTTCCTGAGCAGGACCAGACGACCAGATTTCCACTGAGCGGGAAACTGGCCCTGCTCAAGGCACGCCGAGTAGAGTCCTCTCAGTCGGGGCTCCAGCTCCTTCAGAGCTAGGGCCAACGCGCAGCCGTGAATTCCGTCGGGCCCCGGGGCAGTGTTCTTCGCCCGGAGCCGTGTCACGGCCGCCCTCAACTCTGGTTGTGTCACCTCTGGGACGCTGGCGTCCTCTTCGGGCTCTGCGGCTGTGGGCAGAGCCATCGGCGGCGGAGCGTGCTCCGCTCGTGCCGGGAAGAGGGCTGCTACCACGTCCTCCAGCAGCTCGGGTTGGAGACTCTCCGTAAGCGGGGGCGCCCATGGTCCGAGTTTGCCTCGGACCGAGCGATAAGGACGCCCCCACGGATCCCCGTTTAGAGTCTCCAACATCTCCTCCCTGGCTCGCGTCTTCGCCTCGCCGATGGCCAGCCACAGAGCCTTCTTAGCCTCGCGGTACACCTCATACCGCGCGGCTTCTTCGTCAGGGACCCGACGACGTCTTCTCCGGTATCGGGTGTACTGGCGCCTGACCTCCACGCACGAGTCGCGCAACTGCGCGATCTCGGCGGACCACCAGTACACCTGGCGCCTTCTGGGTTGTGTGCGAACCCGGGGCATTGACGCATCGCAAATTTGCGTCATCGCCCCGTGGAACCACTGCGCCTCCTCTTCGACGTCGACGGGTCCGGTCGTTGCCGACTCCCGGATCCAGGCCTGCACAATAGCGTCCTCCTCGAGTAGCTCCCTGTCGAGGCGCTTGCGCGCCCAACGCGGACCGTCCGTTCGCGGGGCCGTTGGATTGCGGTCGCCCGCGGTCTGGGGGGAGACGTCGAAACGGATATATCTGTGGTCCGACAACGTCTCCACCTCCACGGCGACACGCCAATCGCGGACACGGCTTGCGACAGCGGGGCTAGCGAACGAAACGTCCACTATAGAACCACCCCGCTGTCGTACGCACGTGTAGACCGAGCCCCGATTCAGGACGGTCAAGCCGGTCGTGACCGACCACTCCTCCAACGCCTCGCCCTTGACATCGGTGACCGGGGATCCCCACGCCGCAGACTTGGCGTTGAGATCCCCGAGCAGCAGCACCGGGCGAGGGTGGTACCGGTTCACGACGGCACCCAACTCGACAAGGAAGCTCTCGAAGTCGGCGAGGCTCTTGTTGGGCGAGAAATACGCCCCAACAATGCCAACGCCGTCCGCGAGGGCGGCCACCCAGCCGTGACCTCGGGACGGGTCGACAAGAGCCCCGCCGATGATGGCCACCGAGCCGTCCAGGTCACCCACCCAATCATCTCGGGGGGGGGACGTAATACGGCTCGGCGACCACAGCCACATGGATCGACCACTCTGCCATGCTCTGGAGTAAGAGATCCTGAGCCCTGGCAGAGTGGTTGATATTGCCCTGGAGGAAATGGAATTGTGCCATTACGCACAATCCATTCCCTCGGCACCATTCTTAGACCGGGAGTCGGCCGAAGAGCAACCAGGCTGTGGGGGGTGTAAAGAGCCCCCGACAGCCTTGGTTGTCCCCTTCTTACTGCCCCTCTTTGGGGCGGGCGGGCAGGCCTTTCTGCCGACAACGTGCCCCGCGGGCCTCCCTGCATCCGTACAGAGGCTGCAGTTTGGCGTCGCGGAGCACGCTGCCGCCTTGTGGCCGGGCTTACCGCAGCGATAGCACTGCTCGCTGCGGTCAGTTGCGGCGGCGCACCGTGCCCTGACGTGCCCAACGTCGAGGCAGCGGTAGCACCGCATAGCTCTGGGTTGCAGCAGCTTCACTCGTGCCGCAACCCATCCCACCAATAGCCGTCCGCTGACGGCTATCTTGTTTGCCGCCGCTACCGGGCACTTCACTGTAATGGCGCCGAGCCCGGCAGCGTCGGCGCGGATCTCGCCCACCCGCACGTCGCCCGGCGGACATCCACCGCTTCGAGCGACGGCCGCCACGACCTCCTCTGGGGTCGTCGAGTCGTCCAGGCCATCGACGCGCAAATCGGCGGTCTTTACGGGCCTGGACACTCGGACGTCCTCATCACCCTCACAAGGTGCCCGACGAGGCGGTTTGCTATGACTCTTTCAAAGAGCTTGCCCACCTCGTCGAGCAGCACGATGGGCCGGTAAGCGGACGGAGAGTCCGCAGGGCGCCCAGGCTTCTTAATGAGGACCAGTTTCCCCGTCTTCCAACGAAGTGGGAACTGGCCTCTCTCCAAGCATGCGCTTAAGAACCCCCTTAGTCGAGGCCCGAGAGCCTCCAAGGCCAGGACCCAGGCTTTCCCAGGTAAGCCGTCGGGTCCTGGGGCGGTATTTTTGGCCTTCAGCCTGTTTACCGCCACTCTCAGGTCTACCTCAGTCACCTCCAGAGCGTCGTCATCGTCGTCGCCGACGTCGGTGTGGTCTGCATCGGGCACCGCAGGTGGCGGAACCATATGCGGGGGAGCATGCTCCCCTCTCGAAGGGAACAGAGCGCTCACCACGTCCTCCACCAGCTGGGGCCGAAGACTCTGCGTCAACGGGGGGGCCCAGGTGCGGAGTTTATCCCGCACCATTTTATAAGGGCGTCCCCACGGGTCCCCGTTCAGAAACTCCAGCATCTCCTTATGAGCCAGATCCCTGGCTCGCAGAATCCCCGCTTGGAGGGCGGCCTTCGCAACTCTGTATTCCTCGTACAGCTCCGCCTCCCTGGCCTGCGCATCCGGAGGCCGGATGCGGAGCCTGCGATGCCTGGTGTACAGGCGCCGTGCAGCTACGCATGCCTCGCGCAGCGATGCCAGCTCCCGCGACCACCAGTACACCTGGCGGCGGGCGAGTCCTGGCCGGACCCGGGGCATTGCCACGTCACATATTTCGGACATGGTCTCCCGGAACCACTCCGCCTCGTCGTTGATGTCAGCAGGCCTGTCTGGTGGTGACACCTAGGCCTGCACGATCGAGGCTTCCAGGAGAAGCTCCCGGTCCAGTTGCTTCAGCGCCCACCGCGGACCACTCGGGGCCTCTCGGACTGGCGCGGTTGAGGTCTGGGCGGAGACGTCAAACCGGATGTACCGGTGGTCCGAATACGTCTCCACCTCCTCCATGACGCGCCAGTCGACGACACGCGGTGACAGAGCAGGGCTGGCGAACGAAATGTCCACCACCGACTCACCCTGCATCCGCACACACGTGGGGACAGAACCCGGTTTAGGACGATTAGGCCTGCCTCCAGAGCCCAGTCCTCCACCATCCTACCCCTCGTGTCCGTATAACGGGAACCCCAAGCCAAGTGCTTGGCATTGAAGTCCCCGAGTACGAGCACGGGGAGGGAACGATACCCGGCGACGACGACAACCAACTCCCTAAGGGAGTTGTGGAACTCGGCGAGAGATCGGTTCGGAGAGAAGTAGACCCCCACTACTACAATCTCCCCAAACCGTGCTGCTACGCACCCCTGTCCTCTCCTGACACTCTCGAGAGACGGGGTACCGGCGGCGGCCGAAGAAATTAGGGCCACTGAGCCGTTGAGGTCCTCCACCCAGTCATCCCTGGGCGGGACAAGGTACGGCTCAGCGACCACGGCGATGTTGATCGACCACTGCGCCATGCTCTGGAGCAACAGGTGCTGAGCGGCGGCGCAGTGATTGATATTCGCCTGGAGGAGGCGTAATGGGGCCGTTATTAGCATTCCATTTCGGCCTCCTCCTGAGCCCCTTGTGAGGGCTCCTCCGTGGCACTCGTAGTGGCAGCGGCAGGCAGCGGTGGATGCAACGGCGGCGGTGACAATGGCGGTGACTACGGCTGGAATAGTGGTGGCGAAGGGCATTCTCTTGCCCCTGGCCTTGGAGGGTGGAACGCAGGCCTTGCCCCCAGCCCAGTGCCCGGCCGGCTTGCCAGCTGCCGCACATACAACGCAGTGCGGCGTGGCGTTACACGAGCCGGCCTTGTGACCGGGCTGACCACAGCGGAAGCAAAGATCACTGCGGTCAACCTCCGAGGTGCAAAGGGCTCTCGCATGGTTGCCCACTAGACAGCGGAAGCACCTCAGAGGTCTGGGTTCTAGCAGTTTGACCTGCGCAGAAACCCAGCCCACCAGGAGTCTTCGGCCCTCCGAGATTTTCTTGGCCGCCGTCACGGGGCAGCTCACCAGAACAGTTCGCATGCCCGTGTGGTCAGGACGTATGATGCCTGCCTTCACGTGCTCGGCAGAGCAACCCCCCGTCCTGACGACGGCGGCCACCACCTCCTCCTCCGTGACGGAGTCATCCAGGCCCAAAATGCGCATGTCTATGCACTTGGTGGGCCCGGACACTCGGGCATCGTCCGCATTCAACGACGCCCTTAGCCTTTCGGCCAGAGCGTCGGCGGCCGGGCCGCTGGCTGCCCCGGGGATCTCCAGCATACGGGCCCCAGTCATGGTGACCCTTAGCCGGAGGCCCCCGACGATGCCTAGCTCCCCAAGGTTCACCGCCTCCTTCGCCTTGGAGAGCACGTCGCCGTATGTCACACCCCTTTTCACCGCGTCCGGCTGTAGTGTAACCACTACAGCTGCGGTTTTCGGAGCACGGAGCCTGGCCGCTACACCTTGGGCTTTACGCCGCCGCTTCCTCTCGCGATTTTTGGCCGCCCTGGCTGCCTTGCCCGCCTTCCTCCTCTCGCCGACCACTTGCCATCCGGCCTCGGCCGCAGGAGGGTTTGAAGGCGAGGACGGCTGTTGAACTGCTGGCGCTTGAGCTTTCGCTGCCTGTGCAGCCGCCCCACCTTTCCTCTTCTGAGACGGGGCCGGTTTTCCCGGTGCCGTATTCGCTAGAGCCGGCGCGGCCCCTCGGTTGGTCTGGCCTGACGACCACGGTTTGGCAGCCACGGCAGTCGCGTATGAGGCCACCTTCTGACTCGCCACTAGCGAAGGGCGCAGGACGATGCCCTCCAGTGTAGAGAACCGCTTCTGGAACCGATCCTGGAAGGCAGCCAGCTCTTGCCGCACCAGGTTCAGGAGCTGGTCCTCCGCAGGCACGTTCTGGCTTGGCCCGCGCTTGCGCCCCCCTTGAGGCGCCTCCTTCGAGCCGGCTTCTCGGAGCCCGGCCAGGTCTGCTTGGAGCTTTTCATTCTCTTTTTGGAGAAGCTCCGTGGCGGCCGCTAAGCGGGCGACCTCCGCTCGCAGGTTTGACATTTCGTCCGACGGAGGCCCGCTGAAGTTGGCCTCCGCTGCCGCCAGAATGGAGGCAGACGCCGCGCTTATGGCCTTGTTTTTAGAGGCCTGGGTCCTCTTTAAAGCCACATCACGGACCGCGGTTGCCACGGCCTCCGCAAACCTGACCTGGCGCTCCCTGTCGGAGCCGCCGGCAGTACATCTTGATGCTTACGAAAGTCTTTCTGCTGCTCAAGTCGTCACTCAAGAAATCCAACCTACAAGTGATGTCCAACCTTCGTCGTCCAGCTCAAATGCGTTAGGCACTGCGTCCACTTCGTCCACACAAATACCGAGATCGGCGTCAGTAAACATTAACATAGGTACTATGCCTGTACAACACCCAACACAACAGCGCATAGACAGGTATGGTACGAACAAAAAAATTTCCTCATCTTTAAAAAGGGTGATAGATAATGACCTTCTCGATCTATTTATCGATAGTTACCACCCATTCACGCTAGTAGAGGAACGTTCCTTTAAAAAATTTGCCCGTCACATACCTGGATACAAGTTACCATGTCGTAAAACTGTGTCGAGAACTTTAATCCCCACATTATACGACAAAACTGTCCTAAGAAAAAAAAGAAGTGAAGGATATTGAATATCTTTCCCTGACCACAGACTTGTGGACATCGCGGGTCAACGATGCATATATCGCAGTAACAGGACATTATATTACAAAGGACCTAGAATTAAAAACATTTTTACTCAAATGTGCTGAATTTCAAGACTCGCACAACAGTGCAAATATTCAAGCTGCATTGCTTGAAACGACCAACGAGTGGAACGTTACAGACAAAATAAATTTTATTGTTAGTGACAATGCAGCTAACGTTAAGAAAGCCATAGCCGACATAGGGTGGAAGCATTACGGATGCTTTGACCATACCCTAAACCTAATTGTTCAGGATGCCCTTCGTCCAATCCAAGCTACGTTGGATAAAGCGAAGACTATTGTCCGGCATTTTAAGACAAGCCCATTTGCCTTAGAAAAATTACTTAAAGCGCAAGTGCAGGAAAAGCCAGAAGAAATACCAAAGCGGTTGATTCAAGAGGTAACAACGAGGTGGAACTCAACCTTTTATATGTTAAGTCGGTTCGTTGAGTTAGAAAATTATATTTGTGCTACTGTGGCTATTCTAAAAAAAGATTTGCCAATCCTGTCTGTAGAAAAGTGGAAGTTGTTCAATGAACTGTGCAAAGTCCTAAAGCCTTTCGAAGAAGCCACCAAAGCCATGGGTGGAGAAAATTACATGACCGCCAGTACCATCATTGTAATGACACGCTGTCTTAAGGATAGTTGCGACCAACTACTTCTGGAAGGCTTTATGAACATCACAAATTATCTTATAATAGAACTTCGGACAGGTTTGGACAGAAGATTCGACGGTGTCGAGAGGAGTGGCACTTTTTCTATATGTACCATTTTAGACCCGAGGTACAAGATGAATGTTTTCTCAGATACAAATGAGGCGCAAAAAGCTAAGAAAACCGTGGAAGAGCTGGTTGCGGCTATTATTAGAAAGCAACGAGCTGAAAATGAGGTGCAGCCATCCACTTCGACTTCTATACCAGTGCGGGACAAATTCTCGCCCTGGTCTATTTTAAATAAAATTGTGGGTGCGCAACAAGATGTAGGAACACCTCTGTCACGTGCGATCAAAGAAGTGGATTCCTACATCAAAGATGATATATTGCCGATGTTCTGCGAAAACGGTCAATTTAATTGCCCCCTGAATTGGTGGCGACTAAAGCGCCACATTTACCCAAATCTTGCCATACTTCTGCGCAGATACGGCAATATAATGGCAACATCAGTCCCTTGCGAGAGGATTTTCAGTAAGACAGGACTTACCATAACTAATCGCCGCACACAACTTACGACAAATAAAGTTGCCCAGCTAACGTACCTGAACGTCAATCTTGACCCAAAAAGATTTGACATCTAGGATCAATAGTAGTGTATAAATATGTAAATATCAGTTTTGTACAAATATGTAAATATGTAAAAAACGATAAAGTTAGTGAAAGTGAAAAAGTTTTAAAAAAACGGACCAGTCACTGCAATAACAAAATGTATATAGAATCAAAATAATGAACTTCTAAATACGCCTGCATAATTTTCATAACAGTAAAAAAATATTCGATGCAGTCAGTCCTAAGCCTGAAAGAAGTATGAAGGGAAGTTCATTTGTGTTGTTTATGATACACTATAGCTTGTGTTATGAAACGTAATATGCAGATACTATGCATCCCAAGTAATCTTCGTATGTATCTTCGTTTCGTTTATAACCGTAACACTTCGATAAAATCACCATGTTGAATCACTGTACGAATCAACAGTGTTTGAAATATAACTAGTTACTAAAATCACTAGTTTTCAAAACAGGTGACACCTTCGAAGTCACCAGTTACGTTACGTTTCGTGAAAATCACGTTATGACCCATGCCTACTGAGACCTTACTTTTGCTAATATAAGATTAGTAATAAAGGTCTTGCCGGTTCCACCATGAGCCGCGCGGCATGGTACCTCGTAGAGCTACACCCCCCCTCTGCGTCGCCCGCAAGTAACGCCTCTCCTCGCCCGCCGGCCAGGCGCAGCTTCAGGTTTTGCATACTTACTATACTCTATGGGTTTTGCACATCACGCGGCGCGTGTGAATTTTATATCGGAGTTATATTTAAATTGTAATATCTTCTAAGATGTTCATTGAAATTAAGTAATGTCAAAGACAATTTTGTTTACAATTAAATACTCTTAATCAGCAACACATTTATTTGGATAAAGATTAATATTATTATGTTGATACAACTCTAACAAATATTTGGTAATAATGCATTAATTTCGACCAAATTTGATTACCATAAAAACGATTCTAGTGAGTTAATCTTAAAAGATAGACATATACTGTCGCGGACATTTTTTTAGATCATTTCAAGAGGAATAATTCTTTCATACATATTTTTTTGGTATCTTGAACCGTTTTCGCAGCGCACGCAACGGAAGCCCTCAAATATGAATAATTTTCCCCGTTTTTTCCACATTTTTCATTGTTTCTTCGCTCCTGTTAGTTGCAGCGTGATGTTATATAGCCTAAAGCCTTCTTCGATAAATGGTCTATTCAACACAAAAATAATTTTTCAATTCGAGCCAGTAGTTCCTGAGATTAGCGCTTTCAAACAAACAAACAAACAAACTCTTCAGCTTTATAATATTAGTATAGATTTATTTATATATGAACTCTTTGAAACTCTTGCTAATAAAATACGTACCTCTATCATTTCTAATTCTAGGTACTAGATACGCAAAACAAACCAACTTATTTATTTAATCTATTATAATTTCTCTTATAATTTAAGTGTTAAATGATATTTATTTTGCAAGGTCATATTAGCTTGATGAGGCCGGTGTTTCCAAGCTGACCAACCTAAGAAGAAACACCGAAACAAACTCAGAGGTCAAAATCTCTTCTAAGTCCATAGGTACAATTCGTACTGGTCAAATAATATGAGAACGGTTTATGTCTGAGGTGGTCTTTTGAGGAAAAAGCCACATAGATCTCAGTGGACCAAGCATTTGTCAGTTATCGTGTAGCTCTAACTTAGACAAATTTTAATAAGTACTTTTATCATTACCTTAACCTTTTCTTTGCCACCATTTTTTTTTTTGATCTCGTGGGGAAATCCTCATGGAAATCCTCCACCCTGGGGCGGGTGGGGAATTATTTTTATTTATTTTTACTTTATTTGTATCAATGTAAATCTCATCAATATCAGTATCAATCCCTTCTTCGTTGCTTTGTAAATTTAATCATACATGAAATAGTTTTCACTAACCTGTTAACCTCTAAGTGAAATGGAACGTCACTAGCGGCACATACGGCCATGTTGGTTTTTTACCGGCATTGGCATTTGGCAACTTGTCAATACTGCTGTTTTCCCAACCTTTGTTATGCGTTTCGAATCTTCTACTTTACGACCTGGATTTGTTTTATGGACTTTCGTGACTGTGTTTTATTCTGTTTACCTGTGCTCTACCCTGGACTTCGACGATCTGACCCTGTTTCTGTTTACCCCGGCATTTATTGGATTTCGATTTTCGACAATGCCTTCAGAAAAGAACTTTTAAAATACTAATATTTTTGGTTCCCGAGTAAAGTATTCATCCTCTACTCATCTCTGTATAAACCGTTAACAAATTATTAGGTTAAAATAAATGTAACAGGAGACACATAGGTACATGTATGTTTATCAGTTGTCTAGTGCCCATAACACAAACTCTGCTTAGCTTGGGACTAGTACGGCGTTGTGTGATAGTGGAATATATTATATTATTATATTACCTATATGGTTTAATCTGTCCCCAGCGGTTTATAGCCTATTCTCATAAATCTGGCTATCATTAAAGATTTTTTTTTTAAATGTCTAGGATTAAAACAATAAAATAACCACCTACTTAATCTTGTCTTTCAGGTTCGGAAAAGGTAATCCTACACAAATTCCCTAACCCTAATAAAGATCCTGAACGGTTTCGAACTTGGATTTACAACATTGGAGGTGATATTCTAAGCTTGGAGAATGACATAATTTTTCAACAGCGCCGAATATGTCATTTGCATTTTGAAGCACATAACCATACTAGGAGCAAGTTTCTTAGCGCTAATGCTGTACCTCGACTTGGTTTACCTGGTAAAAAGATTTTTAATTGTAAAATATTTGTAAATAAAAATTAATATCTTCAGTTCAACTTTTTTAACTAAGTTTATAAAATTACAGGACCCTTTGTTAGAAGTCTACCTCTCCTGGACTTGACAAACCAAGAACACAATATTATTCCTGCTGAAATCCTTCCACCTCAGGCATCTACCTGCAATCCTAGTATTCCAGCTCAAGAATCTGAACAAACTATCTCTATTAGGAAAAACAGTAAGTTTAAGTTGTTATTTCTTTGTTTTAAAAAGCCGAAACTGTGATACGAGTGCGCCTGCTTTTTATTTATCAGTGTGCACAAAGACATGTTGCTTTTTGCAACATGTCTTTGCAACTTTAGTTCATCATACCCCAAGGAAACACAGGCGTTCACTCTCTAATTGTCTTTCTATTGTCTCTCTAATAACAGTATTTGAAAGGTTAACTTATTATTTACTCTCCTACCGAAAGGATTGGCCAGATGTGGCAAAGGACAGAGAACAGTGGAAGAAAGAAAGGGAGGCCTTTGCCCTGCAGTGGGACACTACAGGCGCATAATAATAATAAACTTATTGTTACGTAGTAAAACGTTTGTGAGGCATAGCTCGCCGTGACGGCGATCTGTGAGAGAGCATGACAAGCTAGCTACAAATGACTATGAACTCTGTCAAATTGAGTCTGTTAAATATAAACCTGATTATGAACTGCGTCAAATTGATAGTTTTATTAACCGATTCCGTACGGATGGTGCCACAGAGGCGCCATCAGTATCTTTTCTGAAAGGCGTGTGGCGCCCAAGAGAAGCCAAAATGTTACCACAAGATATTTGTTCACCACCAGGTGCAAAAGTTTGCAAAAAATGACACCGCACTGAATCGGTTAAGGAAGGGCGATTTTTTTATAGAGCCAGTGAATGATAACATAGTATACTAATTCACTTGCCCTAACAGATATAAATGAATACAAACAGATAGGAATGGTATGGAATGGTAAATAATATCTGATTTTTTACTATTAAATACTAGTTATATACTATAATAATTTATTTATTTGTCGGTTTGTTAGTTCAGACAAATAAAGTTAGCCGTCTCAAACTTTTCTTGCTTTTGTTTTCAGATATTACCAAACAACTGGTTGGCAGCAAGAATGAACAAAACCTGGCAAAACAATTAAAAACAAAAAATGTCTCTTATAAAATGCGATTGCAAAAAGCATTAAAACTGTCCACAAATATAACATTTCAAACTGCTTTAAAGAAGTTCAAGACATTAGCTGCACTATTTACGGTGATGCAATTCAGGGAAATTTCAAAACCAAAAATGGGACATAGATTCACAAAAGAGGAAAAAATAATGGCTCTCAGTATATATAAAATGGGACCAAAAGCTTATAGATGGCTAAGCAAGATATTTGTTTTGCCTTCTCCAATAACATTAAGCCGAATGGTATCTCGGGCTTCACTCAAACCAGGGATGGGTAAACGCCCGGATTAAAATCCACCGCTGGATTAAAACCCATTTCTGACCAATAAACTCCGGGCGTTTTTAATAAACGCCGGGCAGAAATTAAATTAATTTGTTACCTACACTCAGTGTTTAATCGGTGACAAAATATGCTACAGCAAGGTGAAATAGCAACTTAATTTAAATGTTTGTATATAAAAAATCATGTAGGGATTATTAAACGATAAAAAAGGAAAAATGACTTCGGCACCGAAAACCGGTTGTGTGCGGCACGGCCGCTATTGTTTGTGCGAACGCGGGGTGAGGGGCGCGGGGGCGACATTCGTTATCACATCACAGTTCTCTACCTGTTCACTTGAGTACTCTGTTTCTCTGAGTGCACACGTAAGCTGCAATTTGTTTTTATTGTGAAGTGAGATAACAAACGACCTGGCATTGTTTTATTGTGATCTGATCCCGCATACTTGTGCTTGAACTGGTTTTTTCTTCGTAATACAAGTTGTTGTAAGTATAAAATGCTCTATATTTATAATACAGACGATTTTAAAATAAATTATGATTTAAATTCAGAATCGAACGGTTACTACTTCATAAAATCTGGCGTTTTTAACTATGAACGCTATGCTATGTATTGGCATGTTCTGAGAGGATTTTAATGCAAAAACATCCTTGTTTCTATTGCACGTGAATCACGAGCTGTGGACTAATGTCATCATGTACTTTTGTGATATTCGCAAACAACAGCAACACCGACACATTTTGTATAGAGACAGGTGTTAAGACATTTTCGGCTTGGTGTTTACGTGTACTATATGTGGAACATGGTCATTTTTTATTTAGAGACTCTTATCTTCTTAATTTTAAAAGTTGCACGCATATTTTGTACAAATTGTATCAGTTTTTCCGATATTTTCGAGCAGATATTGATATCATTTTAAAAATTTCAATCCAGGTTGATCGTGAAACATATAGATAAATAAACTGTTATTTGTACGAGTAGTAACAGAAAATGCCTATAATTAGCGTTACTTTTACCAGTAAAAGTATTGACGATAATTTTATACTCAGCACTATCTTATAAATTTGTTTTAGATAATCATGGTGGGGAGACCAAAAACTACTCAAGTCTGGTGTCATTTTCGAGAAACGGCTGATGGACCTACTTGCAAATATTGCGAGAAGCATTATCAAAGAGCGCATTTGGCAAAAATGAAGAGACATTTACTAAAATGCATCAACTGTCCTGAGGAATGCAAAAGACAGATGAGAGCCACTGGATCTGAAGGAAGGAATATCCAAAACAAAGAAAATGAGAATCCAACGGAGCCAAATTTACCAACTGAGAATGCTCAGAACTCTACAAATTTACCAAAAACACCGCTGTCAGATGGAATCAAGGAAAACCTCCATACATTACTAGCTAAAGCTGTATATGTTACCGGAACACCACTTTCAATGGTTGAGCATCCTCTTTGGATACATTTTTTCGAAAAACTTCAACCACTGTACAAGTTGCCGCCAAGAAAAACAATTTCTACGACCATTTTAGAAAAAACATTTAACAGCATGCACCGTGAACTGAAAGAAGACTTGATGACGCAAAAGTGTTTGCATCTGCTACTGGATGGTTGGTCAAATTGCAGAAATGAAGGTATTATTAACATATTAATATCAAAGCCTGAACCCATATTTGTAAAGAGTATAGCCTCAGAGGATCATAGGCACACAGGCGAATATATTTGCAATATAATTTTGGACGTCCTAAATGAATATGGTCCACACAAATTTGCCACTCTCATTGGTGACAACGCGAGTAATGTGCAGAGGGCATTCCGTCTTGTCAAAGAAAATCATCCTCACATAGTAGGACTCAACTGCAGTGCTCACACACTTCATTTGCTATGTAAAAATATAATGAAAATCAATGCGTTAAATGCTTTCAAAGATATGGCTACAAACATCATAAAAAATATTCGACAAAGTCAAGTTCTAACATCTTTACTGGCCAAAATCGTGAAAGAAAAAAATGTTGGCGAAAGTTTGAAATTACCCTGCGATACCCGCTGGGGAAGTCATTGTTTATGTTTTCAAAGTATGGAAAACACTAAAGTGGCCCTTCTAACCTTGGCTGTCCACGAAAAAGCTACAAACTTACCTCCGGAAGATAAATCAGCATTACTAGATGAAGATTTTTGGACAATGTTGATTCTGGAACCCATTACGGAGGCTATAATACGTGTAGAATCTAAGGACAACACCATGCACAAAGTTTTTTTAACTTTAAAAGACATGAAATCAAAATTACTTTTCTGTTTGCCAGAAGTAACAATAGTTGAAAACGACGTCAAAAAAAAGATTCTAGACAATGTCGATCAGAGAATTCAAATGTGCCTCAAGCCCATACATTATGCGGCATACTTATTAGACCCTGCTGAACAAGGAGCAGAGCTTAATGAGAATCAAGATGTAGAAGCTATGGAATTCATTTCTGAGGTAGGACAAAGCATTGGATTAACCGTGACGCCAAATTTAGCGTCCTACAGATCAAGATCGGACTTTTGGAGCCGAAGATTTTTATGGGAAAATGTAGAGGAAATAAAACCAACGACTTGGTGGAGCGGTTTATGCGGGTCCACTGCATTAAGCAAAGTGGCTGTGCGTATCCTCACAGCACCTTGCACTTCTGCTGCAGTTGAACGATCATTCTCTACACACAGCCACATTCACAATAAAAAAAGAAACCGGCTGACGACTGAGAGAGCAGCCAAAATTGCTTACATATCTTTCAATTGGAATTTGCTCAATAAGAGCGGAAACAATTTCGAAAAAGATGATGACTATGGGGAATGCGTGTGTGTTACACCTCCGACTATAGGCACACATGCACATCGAACGGATAGTTCAATGGACATTTCTGACTCACCTCAACCATCGACCTCAGGCACTGCCACCACCATCGAATTTTTAGATTGTAGTCAAATTTCAGACTCGAGTAACAACGATGACTGAGTCAATTTTTTTTCTATTTGAATTTTACTTAAAAAACTGTGTTCTTATCTAATTTTTTGTAACATTAATGAAGAGTAAAAATAATGAATATTACATCAATCAATACAACTTTTTATTTTTTATTTAATATTAACAAAATTCTACCCAACCATCTATTTTCTTCAAATACAAAATATAACAAAATCTTTCGTCTAAAGTACATCCTTTTAAGTATTGTATAGCTCTGCAGAGTAACTCCTGTCAAGCGATAGAAAGAGATATTCCAGTGAGTCGCGAGGCGAGGGTGTGAAAGGCGCGCGCCGCGGCTCGCCTCGCGTACCCAAAAAATCCCTGCTTTGGAGGCGACCGCGCGAGCCACAAGGCGAGCCGCGAACGTAACTGAACTACCAGGTATAGGTTAGGTATTCAATTTAAGTATTTGTACACTGATATTGCCTACAGACTGTAGATAAGTTGATTGTTGGTCACTCACTGAATAAAACAATCTCAGCATTTTCTTTTCTTCCTTATGGAGTTCATAACAAATCAAAGAAAGTTTAATGTATTAAAAGCGAGAATCGAAGTTGAACCCGACCTTCTTTTCGTCATTTAATATTTTCCGAATGAGGTTTTGCATACAAAAAAATAATTTGGAGAATTTTCATTTATGCCCGCCAAAATGGGCGGAAATCAATTTCTGCCCGATTTAAATCCTTTCTGCCCAATTAAAACCCATTGGGCAGAAAAGACAAAAACCCACCGCCCATCTCTGAGTCCAGGCATGAATGATAATGTATTTAACCAATTAAAAAAGAAAATTGCCAAAATGAATGAAGATGATAAGTTGTGCACATTGATTTTTGATGAGATGGCACTCTCACCGCACATGGAATTCAATCCAAAGAAAGATAGTATTGTAAACCACAATGGTGAATCATCACGCAAAATTGCAGATCATGTCTTAGTATTTATGATCAGGGGCATCATGAAAAATTACAAGCAGCCCATTTATTATTCTTTCTGTTCAGGCAGTACACCTAAAGAAATTTTGGCTGCAAAAATAAAGATTATTATAAAGCAGCTACATTTAATTGGCTTTACAGTATTAGCCACAGTGTGTGACCAGGGCACATCAAATACAAGAGCCATAAATTATTTAATTGAAGAGACTAGAGGCAATTATTTAAGAGAAAATGAAGAATTCAATAATTCAAGTTTTGAAATTGATAACAAACAAATAATCCCTCTGTATGACATACCACATTTATTAAAAGGGATGAGAAACAATTTGATGAGTAAAAACCTAAAATTTACTTTGGATGGAGAAGTGAAAATTGCAAAATGGGAGCATATAATGCTATTATATGAAAATAATCCGACATATAAAGGTTTAAAAATGATAAAAAACCTCACTGAAAACCATTGTAATAAAGAAAAAATACCAAAAATGAAAGTAAAATATGCTTCTCAGCTCTTCAGCCAGACTGTTGGAAAAACTATGGGATATTTAGCTGGTAAGTTTCTATTAAAATCTATGATATCCTTATGGCGCCTACACACGCCACCGCAGCCCACCTATGCAGGCAGCCACCACAGTGTGGGTGATAAGAATGTAATAAAAATCCAGCTCCAATTGCATCACTGCTTATTACAGCTACTTACCATCAGGTGGTCTCGCATATTCTTACATAAGGTTCCTAACTTATCTATCTATCTATCTATTGGGGTATGGTTTCCGCACTTAGTCCTGATGTTGGACCATTGTGCGTGGGCCATGGCGGCCGTCATTCCAACCAGCCGACCTCCCTCCAGAAGCAGATCAGTCCTCCTAAAGAGTTCAGGGTGTCTGTGAGTGAATTTGGTGTTCCTATCGTTTGTCTACGTATATCGGCGACGCCTGTGCACTCAAGGAGCACGTGCGACACCGTTTCCTCCTCCTCCATGCATGCTCTGCACAGAGGACTGTCTGTTATACCTAGTGTGTGGAAATGCTTATTCAGTGAGCAGTGTCCGGTGATGGTCCCTGCCACCATTCGCAGGCTGCCCCTATCCAGTCGCAGAAGGCGCTTGGTGAGTTTATTGTTTAGGAGTGGCATAGCCTCCTTGGACTGCCTGCAGCCTGGTGCCGAGGTCCACCAGCGTTCTGCTTGTGTGTGGGTATGTTCTTGTAGCCACGTGCGTAGCTGGGTGAAAGGGAGTGGCACTATGGGTTCGGGTCCAACAGCCATCGTACCAGACCCCCTCCTGGCCAGTTCATCGGCCGCGTCATTTCCTAGTGATCCGCTGTGACCTTTTATCCACTGCAGCGTCACGGTGTTGCGGTTTGTCACCGTGACGCGTTCTAGTGCATCGTGGCATTCTTGTATTTGTTTCGAGGTGGTATAGTTTCTATTTAGGGATTGGAGAACTGAGGCGCTGTCGGAGAGTATACGAATATGAGTGTCCGTGACTTCCCTGGCTTCTATGGCATGGATCGCTAGGATAATGCCCACGCATTCCGCCTGGTAAACGGTATTGAGCTTTCCTAGTGGTCTGGATATTCTAATGTTGAGGTCGCTGGAGTAAACTCCAACTCCGGTTCCGGTACTTGTTTTTGATCCATCAGTGTAGATTCTCAGCTCTTTGGGACCTGAGTGGTCATCCGATTCTTGTGTTAGCACTATGTTATAGTGCTTTTGGAAATGGTGCATCTTTTGAGCTTTGTCATTGGGTGATGACATCATGGGTTGTCGTTTTACGGCATCTTCCATGATGCGTGTATGCTTGATTCTAGAGTCTTTACCTAAAGTGCCAGCTGTGCTGAGCCTGAAGGCCGCTAGGGCCGCTTCCTCCTGCACTATAAGGTGCAGTGGTGGCAGTCCCAGCATAGCCTGAAGGGCCGCAGTGGGTGCCGTTCTCATGCTGCCAGTGATTGCCACACAGGCAAGCCGTTGCAGCTTCTCAAGGTCTTTCTGTGCTGTGCTCAAGTCGGTCCTGGGCCACCAGACTAAGGAGCCATACGTGATTATCGGTCTGATAACTGTGGTGTATAGCCAGTGGGTTGTATTGGGGCTAATACCCCAGTTCCTACCTAGCATGCGTTTGCATTGCCACATGCATATACTGGCTTTTGTGGTGGTGTATTGAGTGTGCTTCGCCCAATTCAACTGCTTATCCAGATATATGCCCAGGTATTTGGTTTCAGTTGAAAGGCTGAGGGTGGTTCCGAAGAACCGTGGTAATTCTAGTGTTGGTAACTTCCTCTTCTTGGTGAAGAGGACCAGTTCGGTTTTGGCAGGGTTCACTGCTAGCTGATATTCTTTGCACCAGTCCTCTACTATTTTCAAGGCTTGGCGCATGAGGTTGCATATCGTGTTTTCGTGTTTTCCGTTTATTATTATGGTTATGTCATCTGCGTAACCAACGGTAAAGTATCCTTTATCATTGAGTCTTTTAACGAGGTTATCTGCGACGAGGTTCCATAGTAATGGCGAAAGGACTCCCCCTTGGGGGCAACCCTTCGCCACAATGGCCCTTGTTGTGTTATTTATTGTGACTTGTACAGCTCTTTGCTTGAGCATGTTTGTGATCCAGCCGCTTAGGGTCGTGTCGACACCGTGCTTTCCGAGGGCTTTGCTTATACTCTGGAACATGGTTTTGTCAAAGGCGCCCTCGATATCAATGAAGACAGCCAGTGAGGAGCATTTATGGTTTATAGCGCTTTCGATCTTTGAGACCACGCTGTGCAGCGCAGAATCTATTGATATCCCCGCGGAGTAGGCGTGTTGTTGTCTGTGGAGTGGGTATTGGCGCAGGGGTCCATCCCGAATGTATCTGTCACAGAGCCTCTCCAGGGTTTTCAGTAAAAAGGATGTCAGGCTTATTGGTCTGTATGCTTTGGGTTGTGTGTAGTCTGTTTTTCCCGGTTTGGGGATGAAAATAACTTTCACTTCACGCCATGCTAGGGGTACGTATCTGTGTGCTATACAGGCTTGGTAGATTGCTAGCAGCCATGGTGTTATGGTGCTCTCCCCCCATTGTAGCAGGGCTGGGAAGATGCCATCTAGTCCTGCGGATTTATATGGTTGAAAGGTCTTTATAGCCCATGCTATTCGATCTTCTGTTACTATATTCCGGGCTGTAGACCAGTCTTGGTCAGCAGGGGTTCGTCCCGATTCGCCTGCCTACACTCTGTCCTCAAGAAGATTACAGTCTGGGAAGTGCGTTTCCAGAAGGACTCTGCTGGTTTCTTGGTCTGTTTGTGTGTATGAATTATCTAGTTTCTTTAGTGCGCCGAGAGTGCGGTCCTGTTCAGTTGATAGGATCTTCCTTACTCGGGCGGCTTCGTTGTTTGATTCTATGGATTCACAGAATTTCCGCCAAGCAGTTTTCCTGGCGGTTCTGATTTGTTTCTTAAAGGTGTGTTGGGTTTTTTTGTACGTTTCCCAGTCTACAGGAAGTCTAGTGTTCTTTGCTCTATTGAATTGTTTGCGGAGTGTACTTCTGAGTTTTTTAAGTTCTGTGTTCCACCAGGGGTTACCCTTACCCTTGGTATGTGATGCTGTTAGTTTACAGCACGTGTGATATGCTTCGGTTATGTAATCGGTTAGTTTTGTTACCGTGTTTTCTAGTTCTGTGGGATCTGTAATTGGTGCTTGATGCAGCTGGTGCCCATTTAGCAGAGAAGCTAGGAGGCGTTTAAATTGAGGTATATTTGTTCGGCGCGGATTTCGCTTGGGTGCGGGTTTTTTTGTGTTGGCTACTAGTGTGAAACGAATTCTCCTGTGGTCAGAGCAAGAGGGTTCGTCGGATACACGCCAATTAGAAATAATTCTTGTCGCATTATCTGTGGCCAGCGTTAGGTCTATGATCGTTTGTCCCCTAGCAGTGACCCAAGTGGGTTCAGAGCCGTGGTTTACGATGTTAAGGTTAGTAGAGAAAAGATATGTGGATAGTGCCTCACCTCTGGTGTTCGATACTTCACTGCCCCAGAGTGGGTGATGAGCGTTTGAGTCGGTGCAGATGATGAGGTCCAGGTTGGCGTTCTCGCAGTGTTGGACCAAATCAGTCATCTCTTTAGGTGGGCAGTTCTCGTCGTCGCCTGGCATGTACGCCGAGGCTAGTACAAGATCTGGGATATTATTGTCGGTTTGAAGCCTGATCACTGTCAGGTCTCTGGAACAGAATTGAGTTAGTGGCGTAATAGGTACGTCTTTAGGTGTGAATATGCAGGTTCGTGGTTTGTTGGTGTTACTTGTATTGAGTGTTAGTTTACCTCCGATGTTTCCAAGGCCGCATATCCTGTCACTTCTGATCCACGGCTCTTGTATCAGGGCAATTGTTCGTGGTTGCACCTCCAGCGCCCTGCGCAGGCTAGCGGTGGCAGTTTGGCTGTGCTGGAGATTTGCCTGTATGATCTGGATGGTGTTTGGTGTGGGCGACGTCGACGGTGGTGGTGGGTTAGGAGGAGACGGATCCATCGGACAGTCTGTCTCCCTCCTCCATTCCGGGCCAGTTGTCTCGAGTCGGCGAGGATGCGAGCAGCTGCGATGTCCACCCTGGTGATGTAGGTGGTGCAGAGTCTACCTCTGCATCAGCCATCGCTCGCCATTTCCTCCTCCAGTCTGGTCATAACTTGGTCGTTTGTCTGGGTCGGTTCTGTGGTCTCAGTCACAGTCTCGGTGTCAGTCCTGACGTCAGCGGGCTGGGCCTTGGGGTAGAAGCGGACGTATATAGACCCAAGAAGGTACGATATACGTCGCTCCCGCCCCAAGACCTTTTCGGCTTCATCGGTCGGGATTCCCAGGGTCAAATATGTCCCGTGGTTATCCCCACCGACAGAAGTTGCCCTGTACAGTGACCACCTCCCGATGTCGTACCAAGTATTCTGACGAATCAGAATGCTCTGGAGCCGCGCTATGTCCCCATTGTACCTGGGAACGAAGAGCGCAGCTCTGACACGGGTAGGCACGTCGGTCTGTCGCATGACGGTCAGAGTCAGGTCAGTGTCTGGGAGTCTTATTTTGGGCACATTCAGGGTAAGCCAGGTCAGGGAGTTGTCGTCCTCGCACCACATCTGCACGGTGCCGTCCGCTACCCGAGGGTATCCGCGGAAGGCCGGGAGTGGTTTCGTCGGGTCGGTTTCCATAACCAGTCTTTCTAATTCTGTCCGAATGTGTGTCGCCTCAGTGTGTGTCAGGTCTCTGGAGGGGGGGGAGAAGCAGATCGCTACGGAGAGTCGCGCCGGAATGTCCTTTGTGGCTCGCGCGTAGGTTCTCTGCTCCCCTTGAGCAGCTTGGGTCCTCACACGTTTCGGGTTTCCCTGAAGCGTGCTCGGCGAAGCCGTATCGTCAGGACGTTCCCTCTTCGCCGCACCCGAGCCGCTAGGTTCAGGTTGTGGTTTGGAGGTGCCCGGAAGGTTCCTAACTTATTGTTGAAATGTTTTTTTTTCCTACAAACATTATTTGTTGACTTGTTGTATAAAAAAAGCCAAATGGGTTTACAAATGATTAAAGTCATTTGTACTAAGAAACAGCATTTGTTTTGACTACATCTATGTTCTACTTTGTGCTTAACTAATATTTTTTTGTCTGGTTTGCTTTTCAGAGAATGGCATACTACCAGAAGAAACAAAGGATACTGCAGATTATATTATATTTATGGACAATCTGTTCGATTCGTTAAATGGGAGCATGAAAAACTCAAATAATAGGTCTGGAAAAGATTTGTTGAGAAATGTGACTCCGAAATCACAACACCATACTATTTGGATGCAAGCAAAAATTGTTTTAAATTCAATGACATTTGTCACATCCAAAGGTAGTGCTTCTGTTCCAAGTATAAGAAATTGGGTAAAAACTGTTGATAATATAATAATATTGCGAGACAAGCTATTTAATGATTATAAAATTAAATCATTTTGGTGCAGACATCTAAACCAGGATCCAATAGAAATTTTTTTTGGTAGCATTAGAAGTCACGGGGTCAGAAAAACATCACCCACTTGTGCTGGGTTTGAAGCTGCTTTCGCTTCCCTGTTGATTAATAACATGAGCAGCAATTATTCACCGGGGTCTAATTGTGAGGAAGATTTTTGTTCCGTATTGGCTTCATTTAATGAGTTGATTTTTTCCTCCAAAAATAATGAAGCAAAACAAATTAGCCAAATTGAATTCGACGATTTAGATAACATAATAATAAATTTTGAAATAAAAAAACAGGACCCTAGGAAATTTGCTCAACTCCAGTATGTAACTGGCTATATTTTGCGCAAAACGAAAAAAAAATGTCAAAAATTGTAATTTAAATTTATATACAAATGGACATAGTTTAGCTGAAAGGACTCAACCCACACTATGGTCAAAAATGAGTTATATATGCCAAAGAGGTCCTAAAGGTTGGTTCTTTCACACAGCAAAAAAGATCCGTGATACTACTAACATAAGGATGGTTTTTTAATGACGCGAACCAACCCACATCGGGACGGGTATTTTTCTACAAACCACTGTAATACCCAAACTGCTTGGGTCGTTTTTAATAAATCCAACTTGAAAGAAGCAGGTCTATATTTAATATAACAGAATTGTCTCAAAACACTTGAATCGTTTCAGTTAAAATACCTTCATAGAAACCAGTCCATTTTTTTATTCAACTAAAACGACTCAAACTGTGTGGATCATTTCTGATAAATTGTTTTACAAAGAAATAAGCCGATTTTGCATTCAGCTAAAATGACCCAAACTATGTGAGTCATTTCAGTTAAATTACTTTCATAGAAACTAGTACATTTTTAATTCAACTAAAACGACTTATACCGTGTGGATCATTTCTGATAAATTGATTTACCAAGAAACAAGTCGATTTTGTATTCAGCTAAAATGGCCTAAACTATTGAGCCGTGTCAGTTAAATTAAATTTATATGAATTAAGTTTATTTTTTGATTGATTACTTTCTGTTTGACAGTGAATACACAGCTCAAAACAGTATTATGTTTTTATAAATTTTCATTTGGCAACACAAAAGTATATTTTTTATACTTAAAATACTGAGTTGCTGTCATTCTTTTCTTTCACGTATCGCGCGTTAAAACTTTCTCCGAGTACTTAAACTTTTTCAGTGATTGTGATAAGTGTTGTGAAACGGCCGGAACAATGAAACGGATTGATCGAATTATAGTTAGTGCTTTGAAGAAGAATAATAATAATAATTCTAATAGAATGGAAGAGTTCTTGCAGCGTAAGTTATTTTCATAACCTAAAATATTTATCTAACATTAAGTTCAATTCAATGATTATGCTAATGTACCTACTTTCAGATAAAAAGGGCTTTCCTGCTGCTTCTTTGGCTCCTCCAATGAATGAACCTGTAATGGATCAGCTTCAAAGTAATAATTTAATTTAATAATATTTTGTATTTACCTACAAACAAACAATATCTTGCCTTAAGCATAAGGTGATTGTGATTATGGTTATGTACCTACTTTCAGATGATAAGGGCTTTCCTGCTGCTTCTTTGGCTCCTCCAATGAATGAACCTGTAATGGATCAGCTTGAAAGTAATAATTTAATTTAATAATATTTTGTATTTACCTACTAACTAACAATATCTTGCCTTAAGCATAAGGTGATTGTAATTATAGTTATGTACCTACTTTCAGATGATAAGGACTTTCCTGCTGCTTTGGCTCCTCCAATGAATGAACCTGTAATGGATCGGCTTGAAAGTAATAATTTCATTTAATAATATTTTGTATTTACCTACTAACTAACAATATCTTGCCATTAGCTTAAGGTGGTTGTGCTTATGCTTATGTACCTACTTTCAGATGATAACGATTTTCCTGCTGCTTCTTTTGCTCCTCCAATGAATGCACCGGTGATGGATCAGCTTGAAAGTAATAATAAAATTTATTGAAATTTTATACCTACCACTGACAATTTAATATCTTTCCATGTGCTTAGGGTGGCGGTGCTTATGCAAATTACTGTTGTTTTCAGATGATGTCAGCTCACCAGTGGCTCCGCTATACTCACCTCTAACCCCTCTAGTAGCAGCATTTGCGACGACTAAACGTCAAAGTAATTTATTAATTTTCTTGTACCTCTCCTTGTATTTTACTTACAGAATCTTTTTTTTAAACTCATGTTTGTGTATTTCAGGAAGTGAAAAAAATTCTTCGCCCTTACCTCCAATGTCTCCAAAAACTTTTGAACTCTTCGAAACCCTAAGTAGAACATTCCCTTCAGAAAATGCAAAAGAATTCGTTGATCTTGAAATGACAAAAGAAGAAACATTAACTGTAATGGAATTAAAAGTGCTTGACGACGGTAAAAAAAACATTGAGACTGATCAAGGGTACGATTATAGTTGTGATACGGATTCCGATTATGTTCCGGATAGCGAGGAAGATTCAGACAATGCAAATCGACGTTTAGTTCAAAATAAAAGTAAGTTTACTGCTAACGTATTAGGACTGAAAAACATATACAGGGTGTCCCAAAACTCAACGTCAAGCCGAAACGGGGTGACAGGATTGATCATAACCATCACGAGAAAAATCTGAAAAAAAATCTATCCCATGCAGTTTAAAAATTATGGGCATTTTAAGAAAAACCTAGAAATTTGATCAAACTGTACCATTTTTCGGTTATTGTGGTTATTCTTTTTTATTTTTGTTCATTTGAACTTTGGAAACGTAATCCTAAATAACATTTCTAGAATCCCAATAAAAAATAATGACACAATTGCCTCAAGTTTCCGAGAATTGAGACTATTTGTTAAACTACGAATTTAAAATTTTCAAGATTCGTCGACTTTGACAGGCCCTCCTATAAAAAAAATGTACTAGAGTGCCTTGGCAAGTGGCATTAAAAGTTGGCGCATTTAATCAGAATTCTAAAATGGTACAATACTTGTTAGTTCCATACAATAGAAAAGAGTAAAAAAATTAAAACCTCAAGTAACCCGATTTTTGCTATCTCATTTTACTCAGTTAAAATGTTTTTAATTCACACAAGCTCTAGGTAGGTTCTTAATTTTAAGACAAAATGATGAGAGAGATGGATAATGGGTATGTTCGCCATGAGTGAGCGAGACAGATAGTGACGCCACTTTTACCAAAGTGAAAAAAAGTTAGTAAAATTAGTAAAATAATTAATACGAATACGAACGTGCGCAGTAGACGAATGAGCGAAACGTACTAACTGGTTGGTGTCGGACTGGTAGCGTAGCCATTTGCTTGGCTGAAACTAGTGCGAATGAAACAGATAGATGCCATAGCATCTATCTGTTTCATTCGCACTCGTTTAAACGACGCATCTCCGTCTCAATGCGTGGCGTCACTATCTGTCTCGCTCACTCATGGCGAACATACCCATTATCCATCTCTCTCATCATTTTGTCTTAAAATTAAGAACCTACCTAGAGCTTGTGTGAATTAAAAACATTTTAACTGAGTAAAATCTGATAGCAAAAATCGGGTTACTTGAGGTTTTAATTTTTTTACTCTTTTCTATTGTATGGAACTAACAAGTATTGTACCATTTTAGAATTCTGATTAAATGCGCCAACTTTTAATGCCACTTGCCAAGGCACTCTAGTACATTTTTTTTTATAGGAGGGCCTGTCAAAGTCGACGAATCTTGAAAATTTTAAATTCGTAGTTTAACAAATAGTCTCAATTCTCGGAAACTTGAGGCAATTGTGTCATTATTTTTTATTGGGATTCTAGAAATGTTATTTAGGATTACGTTTCCAAAGTTCAAATGAACAAAAATAAAAAAGAATAACCACAATAACCGAAAAATGGTACAGTTTGATCAAATTTCTAGGTTTTTCTTAAAATGCCCATAACTTTTAAACTGCATGGGATAGATTTTTTTTCAGATTTTTCTCGTGATGTTTATGATCAATCCTGTCACCCCGTTTCGGCTTGACGTTGAGTTTTGGGACACCCTGTATATACCAAACAGTGAAGATGATTCTGAAAATGAAACCTCAAGATCATTGTTAGAAAATCTGAACGTACAAAGCGTAGAAAACCATGAAGCAGTTTTAAGAACAAGTACCTATACTGCAAGAAATTCATACTTTGATGAAGAAACTGTTCACGATCTCTCTAATTTAGAAGTTTATAATATAGATTCGGTTAGGCAAGACTTGGAAACACCAAAAACAAGTCAGAAAGGACGGGCGAAAAGAGGTCGTAAAAGAAAATATCCTGATCATACATTAGCTCAGAAAAAAGAACGAAAGTACAAAAATTTACCATACAATGCAAAAACCAAACGAGTTGCATCGAAAGTATTTCAAAACTACGCCTGTACCTGCACTAGACAATGTTTTGCCAAGGTTTCACAAGAACAAAGAAGAAATGAATTCGAAAAATACATAGAATTGGGGACATATGAAGCGCAGCTATTATTTATAGTAAACAACGTTAAAGAAGAACCAAAATCAAGGTCATACACTGTCACAAATAATAAAACAGGAAAAAAGAAACCCAGAGATTACAGAAGAAGATATTATTTAAGCGGTGTAGAAGTTTGTAAAGACATGTTCTTACATAATTTTCAAGTATCTTCCAAAAAAATTGATGTAAGTTTGCGAAAAAAGCGATCTAATCAAAGTTTAAAAGACCAAAGAGGTATACAGCAGGGTGGCTGGAATAAAACCCCAGAAGAAGATGTGGAATTTATTAAAAACTTAATAAACTCCCTACCTAAGTACAAGTCCCATTATAGAAGAGAAAACAATAGTGACTGTCAGTATCTAAAAGTGGGGATGACTGTACAAAAAATTTACGAATTTTATATGGAAGAAAACAAAAAACTGTACGGCGAATCTAAGAAGCCCGTTTCGTTTGAAACCTTGAAAAGAATATTTTATAAATGTTTTAATTTGCGCTGCAAAACGTTAAAAAAAGACACGTGCAATAAATGTGATACTTTCACACAAAAAATTAAAAACTGCACATCGGCCGATGAAAAGTTAAAATTGGAGAAAGAAAAGGAAGATCATCTAAAACGAGCACAAGACCTACGACAAAACATGAATGAGGATTTAGCACGAGCCAAAATAGACAAAACCTTTGAATGTCTAACGTTCGACCTTGAGAAAACTCTCCCGTTGCCGCGCATCCCTACCAATATTGTTTTTTATAAACGCCAACTATGGCTTTACAATAGTGGCATACATGCTGGTTCCAATGACACCGGCCACTGTAACGTATGGTTGGAAGGTGAAGCCGGTCGAGGAGCACAAGAGGTCGGATCGTGTCTGGTACGATACATAAAACATAATATGGACCCAAGAGTTGAAGAGCTGGCACTATGGAGTGACTGTTGCGGGGGACAAAATCGCAACATTAAAATAGTTTTAATGCTTAAGGCTTTACTAAACTCACATCCTAGTCTCCAAACCATCACATTCAAATACTTAGAGTCCGGCCACACATTCTTACCGAATGATACAGATTTCTCCAAAATAGAATACCAGCTAAAATTTCATGAAAGAATATATACTGCCGAAGATTACATTAACGTAATGAAAAGCTGCAGAAAGAAGAATCCTCTTAAAGTTTACAGAATGCAGATGAAAGATTTTGTGTCAACGTCTAAAATTGAAAAGAAAATAGTAAACAGAAAAACATTTATTTTTAAAGAAAAAGTGAATTGGCTAAAGACAAAAGAAATTTGTATTAAAAAGAATTTTAAACATTCCATTTTTATGAAAATAGATGGAGTAGTTAAAGAACTCAACATTGAAAAAAAAGTTAGAGCAAAAGTTTTAGATATTTCTGAGGATGATTTCTGTTTTCTTTGGCCTGATGGCAAAGAAATTGCACAGGCAAAATTGGACGATTTAACATCAATGTTTCATCTTATCCCAAAAGACTGTCTGGACTTTTACAAGTCGTTAAAAGGAAAAGAATCTGAGGAAGATGTGGATGGGTTCGGAGTGGAACCAGATTTCGAGGTGGAGCCGGAGCTGAGTGATGATGAGGAAGGGTAGAAATTAGTTTTTATTTTTTTAATTAATACGTAATTTGCTAAATAATAAATCTTTTTTTTTAAATATCTGTTTGTTCACAATTTTTTGCTACTTGGATCTTTTTTGAGAAATTAAAAGAAACACTTCCTAATGTTAAAACCAATTTAGCAGAAACGACTCAAACCAACATTTTTCCCAATAACTCAATAAGTTGGTCTATGTTGCTACAACTTGACTCATAAAACTTTTGTATATTTTGGCCTTAGTTGATTATATTTCAAAATATTTCAAATACAACATCATTACAGCAATACACTCCTAAAGTTAAAACCTCGATAAGTCAAAAATGACATATTGTGGAATGAGTCCTTACTGCTAAACTACGTCCAAATGATCCTGACAAAAATAAATACTTAGAGTGTCGGGAATATAAAAAAGGAAAAAAGTATTTGTGCTACCCCAGTAAAAATTTAATTAAATGTTTCTCTGAAATCCAGGATGTTCTGCACCACATATTGCGAAAGAGAAATCATATTGAAAATTTAAAAAATTATATGAAAACAATATATTATATTAATGTCAGTACCCAATTTCTGGTATGTAGTTATCACTCAAACGATATAATAGAATATATGTTTGATTTTTCCAGTAGATTTTTTGCTTATAACTGGTGTAAATGGACCAATAAATTACTTCATGGAATTAGCACTACTAAGGATGTAGATCCAAATGATGATATACAAAATCAGGCGTCAGCATATTATTTAAAAAGACGAAGGTCGGTACGGCCTAAATAAAATAGTAAGGTGTGTAAATTTGTGTTTTATTTAACAAAACCTTATAAAACTACAAAAAAATATAATTTGAAATGAAACCCTACAGCATGTAGGTGCACTACTACATACAATACAATACACATACACGAGCACACAGACTATTTGCTTGACCTTCAAGGTTAGTGAGTTGTAACTTTGTCGGTAGTCACCAGATGGCGCGACAAGGCAGGCTAAGCTGATGACTCTATACCCTATAGATTAATGTACTCTGTGTTTAGTCCTGCGTCGGCCATCGGACGGGGAGCTTGTGTCGTTTGCGCTTACGCACGGATTTAATAACGTAACGAAGAAAGTTGTGTGAAAATTCATTGTAGCGTATTTGAAATGGGGAATAAAGTAAAGAAATCAAGACAGAGAAGGGGTTGGCGAAAAACCAATGCTAAACGCTTGCATGAAGAAATGAAGTAAGTAAAACTCGTATACTTACCTACTTATTTACTAATTGCCTTCCTAGGTGGTGATTTTTTTTATGTGGTATTTTTTTGACCGTTGGAAGGAATGGAGGGAGGCCTTTGCCCAGCAGTGGGACAATATGGGCTAGTTATAATAATATTTTAAAAACATTTAATTATCTTTTAGAGCAAGAAAACTACAGACTGAGAATGTTGAAGACAAAGAGAATACTCCTGTTGCTTCGTAAGTATGTATACTCAATACAGTACCTACCTACTTTCTAGTATCTGGTGAAACTAATTCATGCAGCCAAATTCATACTGAAGACTCGGTCAGTATCAAGGTTCGATGACCGTCTTTGTGAATTTCGATTTTTTTTTTCTATTAATTTCGAAATTTGGAAAATATGTTGAAAGTACGAGTACATATACACAGTTTAAAATTCACTAAACTAAATCTACTATGATTTGAATTATTCTGTATATTTTTTTCTATTTATAGGGTAAATGTACCAGTTGTTGACATTTCACTGAAAAATAAATTTGAATCATCTGATGACGAGAGAGAAGGACAACTACTGATAGAAAATTTTGAGGATGAAGAGAATACTGTGGCTTCGTAAGTATAATGTTCCTACCTACTTATTATACCTAGTTATTAAATTACCTAGTTGTCACTTATCTACCTATTTACGATATTTTAGCAAATAGGTACACTGGAAAATTCTTTATCTTTTTCTGTCTATAGGGTAAATGTACCAGTTGTTGGCACCTCACTCAGAAACAAAGAGTCATCTGATGAACTGGTTAGGTAAGCGTAAAAATAATAGGATGTGTCTAAGAAAACATTATAATAAATTAAGTATTTATAAATTAAGTACCACATTATCTTTATAACTTTCAATTTCCAGGGTAAATTTCATTGATGACACCGATTCCAAAATTTATCAAACTCTGGGATAGTAAGTTCAGAAACTAATATTTTTTATGAAATAAGTCTTACTTTCATCCAAAAACAGTTTTGTTGATAATTACTAAATTATAATTAAATCAAATGTTCTGTTTTTTATTACAGGATGCCAATTACACCGGAACAAAATTCTTGTCTTCCAGTGGATGGAGAAATAGACAGTGACATGACTTATTCACACAGAGAAAATATTGCCATGAAGTAAGTCCGATATTGATTATTATTATTGCTTGTGTCCTCATATTTTTTGTTCTATAAGAAATGTGTAGGTACATACTGCTACATACCGAGCTATACTTTTACAGTATAGCATTGTATAGGATTTCCGTACAACGAGAGATCAGCTAATACTGGAAATTTAAAGCTTCATATGTAGCCGTGTGCAAATTATGCAGAATATTTAGGTAAACTGGGTATTTTATAAATTCTTACAAAAATATCGATTGCTCACATAAATCTTCTTTTTTCATTTTAGTTCTCCGTTTCATGAAATACAAAAATTACAGCCGCTTGTTGCTGTAACTAGGACGCAAGACAATTCAAATGTAAGTAGTAAAATTAGGTATGAATTTACCAACGTATCGTGAACCTACTGAAAAAAATAGGATATTTGTTTATTTGATTTAATTTCATATTTTTTTACCTTTTAGCATTATAAACATCATTCGCCAGCTGATTCAGATTCAGAAGATGATTATTATACAATAGAACCAGAAGAGGAATTGGAAGAGATCAGAATAAGTGGAACTAGAGTTGTAGATTTTATGTATTTATTAGAACAGTTGCAAGAAATTTCACACCATAACTCTCCATTAGGTTGTAACTTCAATTATTTGAAATTAGTCAGAGAAAAAAGAAAAGGATTTGTGTCCAAATTCCAGTTTGTTTGCAAAATGTGCAACACTAAATTGAGCTTATAGAATTTTAAAACATCCAAAGATAAAAAAGAACTTGATCTTATGCCTGTAGCACACCTCCGCTGCGAAACCCAAAGGGCGAAACCGCCATAGTTTCGCTGTGAGTTGTTGGGCGGCGAAACAATAGCGAAATTCCCTGCTCTAACGTACAAAACTGACTATGATGTCTCTTGTCTCTTTCTAACATGATTTCGCTCATTTGCTTAGGCACCGTCTACATCTCCGCCCATTGTCCGCCATTTTGGAGCGGTTCCGCGTGTATCTCGGACGCGTCTGTAGCAATCGACAATTTTTATTAGCGAAATAGGAACAATGGATTTGGAATTTACTGAAAAACTTATACAAGCAGTGAGAAATAGACCTGTTTTGTACTTACTAAATCACCCTGACTACAAAAATAACACAAAAAAACTACAAGCATGGAGGGATATCCAGAGAGAATTAAACGAAGAAGGTAAGTATAATTATTTATTATTTACAAGGTACCTATACGTATCAATTATCTGTTCTGCGTTGTGCTAAGTATCGAACAAATTTGTCTCTGATCTCACATGCCGCAAATGATGATCGTGCGCGGTTTCCATTGAGTCTGTTTTGTGGAAGAAAGTTTCCAAGCTGTTCTGTTTCCAAACCAGAGCTTACACGTTCGGTTGACTCTTTTGTCTGTATAAAGTTGTGTAAACAAGCTGCTTTCACAATTTTATAGTATTTCTCAAATCTGTTTCAAAAGGTCTTAAGAATATCCTAAATTTTTGTGCCATTATTCCAAATGCATTTTCCACAACTACCCGTGCTGTACTAAGCGACTGATTAAATATCTTTTTATCTCTATCTTGCAAAGCTGCATCTCTTACAAAAGGTCTCATCAAAAAAGTTTCAAGTTTAAATCCAACATCGCCTAAAAAAATATAAGGCAAAGAATCTGTTTCTCCTTGTAATGGTTGTGGATTTGGTATATTAAGTTGGCCGCTCCTTAATAATCGAGCAAAAGATGTTGCTTCAAATATAGTACTATCGCTATCTTTCCCATATGATCCAACATCTACAAAAATAAATTTATAATTGGCATCTACCACAGCCATTAAAACAATTGAATATTTACTTTTATAACAATAAAACATTGACCCGCTACCCGGAGGGCGCTTTATGGTTATGTGTTTTCCATCTATGCTACCAAGGCAATGAGGAAATCCCCATTTTTGGAAAAAAACTTCTGCCATATTCAGCTAATTTTCCTCTGTGGGTATTGGAAGGACAAGTGGTCTTAACACATTCCACAATTCTTCACAAACTTCAGTCACTATTTTCGAAACTGTTGAATTACCCATACGATAAGAAAAAGATAGTGTCTTGTATGTGTCTCCAGTTGCCAGAAACCTGTAACAAAAAAAAAATAGTTGGAAGAAAACTGTTGCTGGATATAATATACCTATTTTATATGCCACATAGGTGGCAAACAAGCACCAGTGGTTTGTATGCTTCCTCCACCAGTTGTGGCGGAAGTATACAAAGTAATCTACATCAAAGTGCATATGACTTTGATTTCCGCAAAGTAACGCCTAAATCAATTAAAAAATTTGTGGGCGGGAAACGAATTAATTATTCAAGTCGCCAGTCTTATACAGCTCGCTGTGCTGGCTCAGTTGTGTCATTCAACGCTAAAGAATCACAATCATATATTTGCAGAAAGATTTTGATGCGAAGTCCTAACCCTATTGTAAAAAATTTAGAGATGAAACGCAATAAAAAAAGAATCGCAGATTTAAGACGAAGATTATCAAAATCTTTTGTAACAAAAAAGTGTACAAACAATATTAATGATAAATATTATGGTGACTCTTGTCAAAAGCCAGATCTAGAACAAGATGACTTTGATTTTGCTAAATCAGAACATATAAAGAAAATTCACCTTTCTGATGAGGATCGTCAGTCTCTTGAAAAGAGAACTGTTTTGCAAGCAGATTCGATAGAATGGCACCAAGAGAGAAAATTACGTCTCACTGCGTCTGCCTTCGGAAAGGTATGCAAAAGAGACCTTATAAAATGTGCACCACTAGTAAAAACTCTTCTCAATGTGACTGGTGATTTAACCCACGTAAAATCAGTTCGTTATGGCAAGGAACACGAACATATTGCATTAGAACAATTGGCTGAAGTACTAAAACTTGACGAAGAAGCAAACTTCAACGGTATTCAGAAATGTGGCCTATTCGTCGACCCTGAACTGCCATTTTTAGCGGCTAGTCCAGACTGATTAATAGGTGATAAAATTATTGAAGTTAAGTGTCCGTATTCGGCTAAGGACATGATGATCAGGGAAGGCATAGCACAAAAAAAAAATAGTTTCTGGAAACTGGAGAAGAATGGAAACTTGACAATAAATAAACAACACGATTGGTTCTGGGTCATATTCAAAAATATTGTACTTTTTAACGTCCAATATAGTTATTTTTATATAAAGAAATAACTACTTATCAATAATCTTATAAATAGATTATATACTTGTTTGATTAAAACACAAAACAGTAAGATCCTCCATAAATCTTAAGAAATTGACAATTTCAAAGAAAATCTGCCAAGAGGTAGATTTTGTTTCATAGAAGAAACCTGTGTCCACATTCTTGGCGGTACTTTTAAAAATATTTTATAATTCAATGTTAATGTTACGATTCTTATGCATTTTATTACTTAACAGGGCATGGTTCAAGCCCAATTAATTTAATGCACAAATAATGAACGGCAAAATCTGTAATTTATAATTAATTAAAGAATGCGTGTCCTGATTTCACAGTTTTCTGTTATACCTTTCTGTTATGGTGTATTTTCTTATCTTTATGGTAGTTATCAAAATTATTTTATTGGCAACATTGACCACCGAGCTGTCATACTAAATGACGAATCAAAAACGTTCGGCCATTTTGTTCATCATACGGTGTCCGAGATTTTTGTGGTGCAGTGATTATTCGACATTTGAGAGTTACATTTTACTGTGAGACTTTTAAAGCAAAGGTAAGTACTATTATAGTTTTATTACTCAGTTTGGATTAGACGTGTATTGGTACAATTGCTACAAAATAAAATATTCGTAGTAAAGTAAGAATTGGTATTGTGAAAGTGATTTTTTTAGGTTAGACACAGGAAATTCATTCATATCTGTTATAATATCGGTTACTTTTTTCTGTTACGTAACAGATATGAACGGTTAAGGTTTGTGCACATTGTACAAAAATAATTATACATTTTATTTATACCTGGGGTAGGTATGATAAAAATGTATTTAATTTTATTTACTTACTTTTTTCTTATTTTTATATTGATAATAGGGAATACGCATGTTTTTTTTATTTGCAAAATAAATTTACTTTAGCTCTAGTGAACAATTAAGTATGATTTTTTTTTAAATATTCTTCAGCGACGAAGTTATTAAACAGCTTCAAAGTTGCCAAGTAGAAAGAGAAATCCGATATATTGGCACCGTGCACGTCAGATATATGACAGATGACAGAGCCCACATTATTTCTACTTTTTGTCACTATGAGCGCTGCGATCGATTATATTATGATACCTGTGCAGCAAAATTATCTGGCCCTGTCATGGCGGCGCTGTCGGTGAACAAAAGTTGACAGATCCTGTTAGTTGTCATAGTGAATTCGGTAGTTCTAACTATGGCCACCGGATCACCTAAGTTTGCTGCCCTATACGTGCATGACAGATGACTTGACAAATAATGTGGGCTATTATTTACAATTTTTGCCACCATGGGCGCTGCGGCTGCGTGGGCCCAATGTGTACTGGAGCCTAAATACTTCGCACCCAGCGAATACTATTAAGTATTCTATGGTATAACATCAAAGTCTATGCCGACCACACATCTGACATACAAAACAGCGTTTTTGCAAGAGGGCAAATATAATATTTAAATCGACACGTATTTCGCCCCTCCACGGGGCATCCTCAGGAGATGCACACCACCACCACCACTAAGTACAACTGCAGGTAGATAGACGCGTCACCGGTCCGGTCGAGTCGGGGGGTATATAAAGGGGCGCGAGCCGACCGATGGCTCAATCGACTCTCCGCCCGACGCCCGCCCGTGACGGTCGTGCTGCTCTCCGCCGCTCGCCCGCTACCTGCGTTGTCGCGCCCTTTCGCTCCGTTCCGCTCTCGCCGTGACGTCATCCGTAGTCGCCGACTACAATTATAAATCCGAAGCAGCCTTTTTCAAGGTAGCAGACGATTTTACTGTTTCCTTAACAAGAATCAGTCAAAAACGTGTGCCCCTTCAGGGAAAAACCACAGTTTCGTGGTCCTTGCTGGGAAACCTTACGGTGCCAACGAAGCCAAGGGGGTGTTGCCCCAACACACCCGCTGATCCCCTTCAGGGTGAAGCAGTCAATTGGAGTCGGGAGCTAGGTTTTGGCCTTGGGGGATCTCCTAGTCAAACCTAAGTCTCCGAGTTCTCTCCACAGCAACACACCTAGTGTCGGTTGGGTGTGTCTACCCCTTCGCACTAGACCCCATAGGAACCGGTTCGCACATTAAGACTGGCGACCGGATTACAAGCTTAGGGCACACCGTAGGTACACACCTCCCTGTCTTTTCCCGACAGGGAGGGAACACATTCCCGGAACCTCCCACCGGGAAATTAGGATAGTGGCCCTTCAGGCAAGACAGCTGTGTTGTCGGTGAGTTTGTTTGGGCTTTCTTCTCACCGGCGATAACACTAGGAAACGCTCAAGGGGCGGGTTCTTTTTTTGGGAAGCTGTCACTCGAGGAGAGCACACATGTCGTGTCTCCTCGAGGTGTAGGTAGGCAATTCTTGCCCCCGCCCCCAGTTGCTACTCAGCAACATGGCCGCCCCTCAGGCGGTCAATCCCACCGCCCCAATGGCCGCAATGGCCGATGCCTTTACGGCAATTTGCGAGCTATTGCTCACCCACGTTAGGGACCCCCGCATTGTGAACGATGTTCGTTCAAAAATAAAGGTCATCTCCTCGATGGCCGTCCCCGAGACCCCTCAGGTCTCCGCCCCCTTACCCTCTCAGACCTCCGCCCCCGTGCCCCCTCAGGGCTTATCCCAATCCCAGGGTTCACTCCCTGAGGAACCCGAGAGCCAAATCCCTCTAGCCCAGAGGTCAGGCTCGCCCTCCCCCATGTCGGAGTACGACTCCGACTCCTCTTCCCAGTCTCGCTCGACAGATTCTGACTCCTCGTACGGTGGCAACGCCACCGGGGGGAAGAGGAAGAAGAAGGGCAATCCCAAACTGGAGGCTGCACCCGCAGCAAAGAAGACTGCCGTCAAGGCATCTTCTTCCCCCGCCCTCCCTACTACCCCCTCAGCCCCCGTCTCACGCCCCGCCTCGCCTGTTGACAACACCCAACAGGCTAGCCGCCCACACAGCCCCATGACCATTGCCGCCCCGGCTGCTCCCCTTCCCCGAAAACTGTCCGCTCCTCCCCCCTTGTTCATTCATGACAAGGGGAAGTGGACTGACGTTTCCACGGCGTGTAACGAACGCCGAATCAAATACTCGAATGCCCGTGCCGTCCAAGCGGGCATTAAGGTCACAGTCCCTACCGCGACCGACTACCGGGAGCTCCACAGGCTACTAGTAGCCAGGAACATCCCGTTCCACTCCTTCGCTTTCGCGGAGGAGAAACAGACCCGCGCCGTCGTGCGCAACGTCCCCCGAGAGATTCCCGTCGAGGATATCCGTCGCGACCTTGAGTCGCAAAACATACCCGTGGCCCAGGTCCACCGCATGCATCGCCGTGGCGGCGCCGCATACGACATGGTGTTGGTCGTTTGCGACCCCACCGTGGGCCACCACCCCATCTTCGCCCTCTCCAAGATTTGTGGCCTTTCCGGCCTCAAAGTGGAGACGCCCTCACGCAGTGGCATTGTAGGACAATGTCACCGGTGCCAACTGTACGGGCACTCACAGCGGAATTGCCACGGCAAACCCCGCTGTGTCAAGTGCCTGGGTGACCATGGCACCTAAGACTGCCCACGACCCAAAGACCGGACCCAGTGCGACGAACCGCCCAGCTGCGTGCTGTGCGGTGAGTCAGGGCACCCGGCCAACTACCGGGGCTGCCCCAAGGCACCTAAATCCTCAGCCCCTAAACTGGCAAAGCGTGCAAACGCTCGCCAGCTCAGGGAATGCCCGTCACTTTCAAGAGCGCTGCCGGCGACCTTGAGTCCCCAGCGCCCTAATCCCTGGACCAGCAACCACAAGGCCCACTTCCCGGCCTTGAGGGCTGCCGCCCCACAGGCCCCTCAGGCCACCACCGCGGCTCTGCCCGCTCAACCCGCCGCGCCACCAAAGGCCATCCCGGCCCTCATGGACGTGGCTGTCCCGCCCTTCTCCCCGCCCATGACAACCCGAGCTACCTTGGGTAGTCGCCCGGTGCTGCAAGCACCTCCAACTACTCCCAAGGTAGTCTCAGGGGCGACGTGACCAGGAACATCATCCTGGTCACGTACAACGCCTTTTATTCCCCCAGAGCCCTGGCAATGGCCCGGGCCCTTGAGGGGTGCAGAGGCGATCACGCCTCTGTATTCGCTCAGTTTAGTGACGTAGTGCGCCACGTAGAAACCTACACGTCACTACATGGATAGGTCCTCCCCCGCGCGTAGGTTCAAACCGAAGGCCCTCCGGATAGGGTTCTTCAATGCCAATGGCTTTCTACGCCAACGCGATGAGGTCGCCGCGTTCCTCCGCGACCACAAGTTAGACATTCTTCTGGTCCAGGAGACCTTTCTCAAACCCTACCATCGAGACCCGAGAATTGCGAACTATCGTATAGTTCGCAACGACAGGACTCGTTGTCATAGGGGAGGGACTCTTATTTACTATAGGTCGTCCCTGTACTGCATCCCTATGGATCCTCCCACCCTCTCTAGACTTGAGGTCTCCGTCTGTCGGCTGGGCATGACAGGCCATCAACCCATCACGGTCATCTCAACTTATATCCCACCTGCCATCCCGGCGGAGAACAACTCCGCCATAAAAGATGACCTCACCAAGCTTCTCGGTTTGAGTACCTCCGTCCTTCTGGCGGGGGACCTCAATGCCAAACACCCCTCCTGGAATAGTCACACGAGCAATGCCAGAGGCAGAGCCGTGCTTGATCTATGCGGGCCCTTATGTTTCGATGTCATCGCTCCGATGCATCCCACTCACTACCCTCACGATCCCACCCACCGCCCCGACGTGCTCGACGTAGCTCTCCTCAAGAATGTCAACTTACGGTTGCACTCTGTGGAAGCGATCGACGAGCTCAGCTCGGACCATCGGCCCGTGGTCATGGAGTTCGCTCCTAGATCGGGACCCATGGACCCCGCACAACCCCCCCCGACCCGAGTGATCACTGACTGGAGTCGAGTAAGCGAAATGCTGAAAGACACAAAGTCACCTCACTTGGACAAGATCCCCGACTTGATTGAGACCGCCGCCGACACGACGGCCGCGATCGACTCTCTCACGGATCACGTGCAATACGTCTTGAACGAATGTTCGAGGGAGACTCCGGCGATGAGCGATCATCGCTGGAAACTCCCGGACGATGTGCGTGACCTGTTGACGGAGAAGAACGCGGCTGTCCGTGCCTACAGCGCCTTCCCCTGTCAGAGTAACAAAGTTCACATGCGCTACTTACAGCGTAAAGTAAGTAATCGCATTAAAGAACTGCGTGACGCTGACTGGGATAAGATGCTGGGCGACCTCGAACCCAACCACTTGGCATTCTGGAAACTTCAGAAGAAATTACGATCTGCTGAGGTCACCTCTATGCCACCCCTCACGCGCCCTGATAACACCGTCGCCTTCGATGACGACGAGAAAGCCGAATGCCTAGCCGACAGCCTGGAGGCACAATGCACTCCCAGCTCTCTACCAGTAGACCAAGCTCACCTTCGCATGGTGGATGCTGAAGTCGAACGTAGAGCTTCCATCCCCCCCGCCGAGGACCCCGATGACCCCCTGCCCCCCGTCACTCCAGACGAGGTAAAGGAGATCATAGGCAAACTCAAACCCAGGAAAGCCCCTGGTTCCGATGGCATCACCAACAGGGTGATCCGTCTCTTTCCCGCCTCCCTGATAATGTTGATGACCGCCATCTTCAATGGCGCTCTGTCCAACAACATGTTTCCACAATCGTGGAAAGGGGCTACCGTTATCGGTATCCCCAAACCAGGGAAGCCTAGGTCCTCCCCGACCAGCTATCGCCCCATCAGCTTGCTCAGCGGCCTGGGCAAGGTCTACGAGAGACTTATTTATAAGCGACTCAAAGACTTTGTAGAGGCCAAGAGCCTGATGCCCCCCGAGCAGTTCGGCTTCAGAGCCAACCATTCTTGCGTCCAACAGGTCTTCCGCATCGTTGAGCATATCAGCGACCGCTTCCAACGCGGCCAAGTGACGGGAGCCCTGTTCTTCGACGTAGCGAAAGCTTTCGACAAGGTCTGGCACAACGGTCTGATATACAAGCTATATCAACTCGGTGTGCCAGATCGTCTCGTGCTCATCTTACGAGACTTTTTGTCGAACCGCACCTTTCGATACCGTATCGAGGGTGCGCTTTCAGCCCCCCATCCCATTCGCGCCGGAGTGCCCCAAGGCAGTGTGCTCTCGCCTCTAGCTTTTACGCTATACACCAGCGACATCCCGACCTTCCCCGGGACGCACTTAGCCTTGTTCGCCGACGACACGGCCATATATCGCTCCGGCAGAAGCGAACAGTGCATAGCTCGAGTCCTCCAACAATCGGCCAACGCCCTAGGCGTCTGGTTCCGGAAGTGGAGGATCGAAGTTAACCCCGAGAAAAGCCAAGCGGTTTTGTTTGACAAAACGCGAGGCCGTTACTCCAGACCCACTCCCAGCCCGATCACCATGTTTGGTAAGCCGATCCCTTGGGAAAAGCAAGCCAAATACCTAGGCGTGATCCTTGACCGACAACTTACGTTCGGTGAGCACATAAAGAAGGCACTGCGCATCTTCACGACGTGCATACGCCCCATAATGACGTATGCGTGCGCCACCTTCGCGCACGCAAAGTCGCATCATATCCATAGGATGCAAGTAGTCCAAAATCGATTTCTCCGAAAGGCCACGGGCGCCCCGTGGTTCATTAGGAACGAACGACTTCATGTCGACCTCAAAATCCCGACAATGAAGCAGTTCATGAAACGACTAACGCAGCGTTTCATCGAAACTGCTTCAAAACACCAAAATCCCCTTATCGCATCGGCTACCCGATACACCCCCTCACAGATCAGTAGGACTCGCCGCCCGCGGCATACCCTCGTCGAACCCGACGACGCCATCACTCAGATCCAAGAGAGCCGTAGGGAAACCAGCACTCTCAGAAAACACAAGAACAGACCGCGTTCCGTATTTAGGCCCCGCCGTCGGGGCCCGTCGCGACGCCCCCGTAAAGATCCCTCCCGACCTTTGATTACCGAGCCAGCCCGTGTCGCTGAGCCAGTAGTTTTAAACTCCCCAAATAATGTTACGACCCAGCCTGTCCCTTGCTGTTCCTCTCGAAATGACGCCGCTAGCCGAGGTCCGTATCCCACAGGGGATGCCCTAGCGAGCGGTCATGTAGGTTTAATTTAGTTTGTAAGCCCTGGCTGGGGGCCTTAGAGTCATTTAAGGCCACCACAGGATAGTCCGGTTAAGCAGTAACCAGCCTTAGTGTGCTGAACTGCGAGTGGTCATCGTCAAAAAAAAAAAACCGATGGCTCACCGCCTGGCGGTCGACGAGTCAACAGGTGGCGGTCGAACGTCGACCACCTGGGCACAAATGATTTAACTGGTGGTGGTGTGCATCTCCTGAGGATGCCCCGTGGAGGGGCGAAACACGTGTCGAGTATAGGTTCGGTTGCAAGGCATGCTATCCGCATTTTTCCTGTATGTGTGCGCATGTGCATGATACCTTTCTTGCATCTGCATATGCATGAGCGTGGGAAGGTCGGGTTGCTTCCTGCATCCAAGCCTAGGTTTTTTGTCACACGGAATAAAAACTAGATATTTTATATAACATATTAAATATTTATTTTAATTAGCCTTTTTAAAAATCGGGTATCCTTCTAGCTTTCTAAAATAGTTTTTTTTTTATCCTATCAATGTAATTATTTTTTTATTAATATGGTTCAGTGACGATTAAACAGATGCTTTATTTTTGTTTTTAGGCAACATGCCACTAACGCCGGCTGAACGACAGCGAAATTATAGAGAGCGAATGAAAGCTAATAACCCTGATATATGGGAAGAAAGAAAAAAGAAAGAAGCTGAAGATAAACGGAAAAAATACCTGAAGATAGCACAATTGTCTGAGCGAGACAAAGAAAAAAGGCGTAAGCAATGGCGTAAATTAAAAAAACAGACTAATCAGAAACCTGATGAAACTATGAAAGATAATCGTCGAAGCTATAAAAAGAAACATTACAGATTATCTAAAGAAAATAAGAATTTTAAGATGAAATTACAGTCTCTGAAGAAACAAGTGAATGCTCTGAAAAAAAAGGTTTATAGATATAAATTATTATTGGATTGTCAACAGAATGAGCCCGATAAGGAAAATGTGAACGAATGTCCCTTATCAAAAACAGAATCTTTTATTCAGTCTTAATTTAAGAAACTCCGATAAAAATAAATTGAAACGAGCTTTATTAGAAAAAAATATTCTTGTTGGATCACTTCAAAGTGCATACAAGACGTCTACTTGTAATCAAGAACGACACATCTTAAAAAGAGTCGTTAATAACACTTTGGCTCGGCAATACAAAGTGCAAACTCGATTAACTTCCTTCGTGGGTTTAAAAGGAGCTGTAAGGATTTCAAAAACAAAGCATGAAAAACAAAATAAATTAGCTACTATAATTGCAAATTTTTATTTACAAGATGATGTGTCCAGAGCTACAGCTGGAAAAAAGGAGACTAAAACACTGAATAAAGAAAAAGTACAGAAGAGATATCTACTTGCTAATTTAACAGACATTCACAAAAAATTTAAAGAAGAGGTAAGAATAAATGTATCCTATACAACATTTGTAAGATATAAACCCTTTTATGTTCTTTGGCCAAAGGTCTCGGACCGTGATACATGTATTTGCAAAAAACATGCAAATATAGAATTTAAATTTATAGCACTCAAAAAGCTCCAAGTTTTAAAGGAATATATTAATCTGAATGATCTCATTGACGCATTAGTTTGTGACGCAAAATCTCAGGAGTGCATGTATTCAAAATGTGTGAATTGTAAAAGCAATTCTATTAATTATGATTTTTCTACAACAAAAAATAATGACAATGTATCCTGGTTGGAGTGGGCTGCCATTAATGTAGAGTACATGAAAAATGAGACCACCAAAGTATCTAAAAGAATGACAAAGTTAAATAAGACAGCAAATTTGCAAAATTTAATAATGGCGTTTGAAGCAGAACTACAAGTTTATAAACTTCATTTATTTAACATTACTCATCAGTACAATATGTATAAATATATAAAAGATAATCTTCAGACTAACGAAGTTATTATACATTGTGATTTTTCTGAAAATTACACCTGTAAAATGTATCAGGAAATTCAAGCTGTCCATTTTGGCGCATCTCAATACCAAATTTCTCTACATACCAGTGTCATGTATAAGAAAGACAAAAAAACCACAGTGTTTCTGCACTTTATCTGATTCTATAGACCATTCGCCCGAAGCAATTTGGGCACATATATACCCAATTTTAACGTACATAGCCGGTGAATATGAAGATATTGATACTGTGCATGTATTTTCGGATGGACCTGTAACGCAATACAGACAAAAAAAGAATTTCTTTTTGTTTAATGAAATTATTAAACAGTTTGGCTTTATGGGTACATGGAATTTTTTCGAGGCCTCCCATGGCAAAGGCGCGGCAGACGGGGTAGGAGGCACCGTAAAAAGACTTTTAGACACAAAAGTTGCTCATGGAGCAGATGTTCTGAATGCGGAGACAGCATATTGGCTTTTAAGAGATGAAATAACTGTCAAAATGTATATTGTGAAAGAAGAAGATATTCAAACGATTAAAGAAAGGTTTGAGGAGCATCTTAGCTCTCTTAAACCAGTTCCCAATACCATGAGTATTCACCAAATTCATACTTCTCATGAAAATTTTGCAATTTTTTCAAGAATTTTGAGTTGCTTCTGCACCAATGTGTCCAATCGAGGATTTTGTAACTGTTATTTTCTTAAAAAACATAATTTTCTAGAAGCAGAAATATTAACTAAAAGACGTGCTAAAAGAATTTTGTCATATTCATCATCTGATGATGAATTTATTTTACCTAATGTTTCAGAAGATAAGGTAACGGTTCTCTCAGATGTCAGAGTTAATTATAATGAAAAAAAACTAAGAGCTTTATTGAGTGGTTCAAAACGGTATAACATTTCTTCATGTATAATTTCGGACGACTTCAAAGATTTAAGTAATAATAAAGTCTGTAATAATGATAAAAAAGATAACATACAAGAGCCATCTACTTCGGGCAATATGCAATATTTGAAGAAAGAAAGTAAAAAAATTTTCCTACATCTAAGTGACTCTGATGACGATAGTCTTTGATTTTCACCAGGTTCAGGTGAAACATTACTTTATTAGTTATTTTACATTACCAGCTCTAGCTGTGTTAAAGTGTTCCTAATTTAATGTCAGTCTTGTAAACGCTACAACACTGAAATGGCTCTTGTGGATTTATAACTTTTTGAAATATTTTCAGAACTTATTGATTGTACACGTAGGTTTAAAAAATAGTACTGCGCGTTCCAGAAGTGCGTGGTCAAATTTAAGGGCGATTTAGGCTACCCTACATCACCCTTAAATTTGACCACGCACTTCTGGAACACACTGTTGTAACGAGTTTTAAATCTCGTCACATGCGATTTGGTTTTTTAGGCGATTTCTTTACAACACACGGTTATAGTTAATCTACGTTTGTGGTTGTAGTCGATTTCCGAACGACACTTTGTTCCGGTTTGTGATCTGTGGTAGCTGCTGCGCCTGACACTTTACGATCCTTATTCAAAGATGACAGAAACCTAATTTTCACTGTCGTCGATATTTTTAAAAATCCGTAGTAATCTCGGATAATTACAGCCTAATAATGGCAAATCGATAAATATTACAACAAAGGACGATGAAGTGAGAAGGATTGCCCTCAATTTTCGGTAAGATAAAATTCCTCTGGACATAATGTCAGTCTCGATTTCGAATAGGATTCTTATCAAGTTTGAATTTTGTTTTCAGATATTCTGTCTCTGTACGGTGATTATCGCACGCTATATTGTTATTGCGTTAGCGCACATGCATTGATTTTTATTTGAAAGGGAAAGTTTTTGTCGAAATGTCACACGCGTCCACGTGTTTGAATATTAACGTCTCCGGTGTATTTAACCTTTTCATTTTTGTTCCAGCCTAATGATTCGGCGTTTTTTTTTTCTTTCCTTTATTCCTTTATTTCTAAATTTGGATCATGTTGCTGAAAATACTTTTTCTTTGGACCATTTTGGCAACGGGGACTCCTTCATAACTCATCGCTTCCAGTTGGTTTAAGTTAAACTTATTTTAAAAGCCAGCAATCTGGTAGGAATTTTCCATTATTTTTATTAATACCTACATAATTAGACAAAGATGCAATGATATCACACTTAACATCACCATTAACCTAGAAATGTTACAATCTAAATAAGGTTTATTTAGTAAATGGTGTATTACTGTGGAGCTACGGGCCATTAAATAGAGAAAGGACAAAATAATAGTTGTTTTTTTATTCTCATTTAGCCTCCCACCGGCAGATTAAAGGTCTGACTCTTCCGCTCAACTTTTCCGGTAATCTTTATTTTTTTTTGTACTGTATGCTACCTCCACGGCGCCCGAATATTTTCTATTAATTTACTTTTTTTTTATTAGGAGGACACACAACCTGCATATTTTACTTTTTGGTGTGACCTACACACATCACATCACTTACACTCTCACCAATCCCATTTTTATTATATTACATTTGTCGCTCTGCGAACAGGGACATTGAAGTAGCTTCATGAATTTTTATGGGATATTATTGCATCTAATAATTTCATAGTATTGTTTACAGAACACATTTTTGTTTCTGAAATTTTCTGTTGTTAATTGTTGTAAACAACTTAAATTCTTTTTATATTTTTTTGTAAACAATATTTTCCTACTAACAATATTGTACTATCTGTGTTGTTAACTTTTGTTGTTACAGCATTATCTTTTTGTTCTTACAAAACCAACATAATTTATGGTAAGACAGTTTTGTTATTGTTTAAGTGATCCAATGGTGTTAACTTAGTGCGGTGAAACTTTGTTTCATATTTAATTTTAAGTGAACTTTAGTTTAACTTAGTAATCATACTTTAAGAGATTTAAACTCATCATTGTATATTATTATTGCATCTTTTCAATGCTAAACACTTTGATATTTTCTTAAAAAGCAGCTTGTAACTTTTAAAATATTTTAACCTACCTTCAAAAATTTTACAACTTTTGAAGTTTTCATTTTGGTTTGCTTTGCTAGTCGATATTGCTTATTCATATCATGGATAAGGAAGTTCAGTTTTCTCCGCCTCTAGCTGATAAAAATAACTTGGAATCTGATGATGCACGCACAGTTCCTAATATTAATGCACATGTTCCTGACATGATTAATTTGACAGAAGTACAACATTCTTTTGATCATAATGACAGGGTTGCACACTCTTCTTCAGCTTTTGCGACGCATGCTTTGCCTTCTTTTAATTCCATGAACGCTTTGGTTAATGAACATATTAAAAATAATTTGCCTTCTGCAACTAAGTTGCCAGATTTAAAAAAGAGTAGAATTAAATTTGATGGGGGATCTTGTGTTAGAGAATTTATTACTGAAGTTGAAGAATATTTTTTATATAAAAATTTTGATGAGATTTTATTGGTTGGTTCATTTACAGACTTGCTTAGTGGTATTGCTCTTAAATGGTTTCGCACTGTTCGTATTCGTATTTCATCATGGCACGAGCTTAAGCTTGCTTTATTGAAACGTTTTGACAGGCCAGATTTTGATTATTTCTTGGAACATGACCTTCGGACTAAGAAACAAAAAAGTTCTGAATCGCTTCCAGACTTTATTACGGATATTATGGACATGGCTAGTCGTCTTTCATTTCCATTGTTTGATACAGTTTTGGTTAATGTAATTAAACATAACATGTTGCCTATTTACACACCTTTTATATTTGGTAAACATATTGATTCTGTGGAACAATTTCTTGATCTTGCGAAAGAACTAGAGGTTTTTGTCAACAGAAAACCTTTAAAGGAGAATAAAATTGATAAACCTACAGTCAAGTCTAATGCAGTTTCAACTAATTTAACTTGTTTAAAATGTAAAAAATCTGGACATCATTTTAAAAATTGTACATCCATACCTGGCGTTATTTGTTTTAAATGTCAAAAGGTTGGAGTCACGTCTAAGAATTGTGATGTTTGTAATGTAGATAATAGAAACTCTAGTGAGTCAAAAAACTGATTAGGTTGCATCGAGCCCCTGTTATTAATATAAGAGCGAGCGTCTCGATGAAGAAAAATTTTGCTAAATGTCACAAACCTGATGATGTTACTCGTAACAAAGATTTTGCAGATTGGTTAGATTATTTAAAAACATTCTTTAAAATTTATAGATCAGCTCCTGTTTTATTTGTTAAACATAATGATACAAGACCATATTTACAATTTTCCGTAGGTAACCATACTTTTTCTGGTTTGTTGGACAGTGGTTCCAATAGTTGTGTTTTGGGCTCAAATAGTCATAAACAATTTTCACATTTAGGTTATAAAATAAATTCTGTTTCTAGTGCTGCTTATACAGCTGATGGTTCTTCACAGAGAATTATTGGTACTATTGAATTGCCAGTTACTTGTGATAATTTAACTAAAAATATTAACTTTCTAATTATACCTTCTTTTCAGCCTGATTTCATCTTAGGTTTTGATTTTTGGTTAAAGTTTGATTTAGCTAAAGATTTATGGAAAAATGTAACTTATGTTCAAAGTAATAAAGTTCAAGTTTGTACAGTCACTTCTGCTAGTGATCTTTCTCCTTCTGAGAAACAAAAATTAAATGATACAGTTTCACTTTTTGAAAATATTTCCTATGAAAAGAAAGGCTTAGGTCTTACTCATCTCGTTCAACATAAAATTAATGTTACTAGTGAACCTTTTAAGCAGATATTGGCCTTTAAGTCCTGCAAAGCAGAAGGAACTTTTTGATGAAGTGGAAGTTTTATTAAAAGAAGGTATCATTCAACCTTCTAAATCACCTTGGTGTTCACCTGTCTTAGCTGTAGAAAAGAGGGATGGTAGTACTAGATTATGTTTAGATTCAAGACGTTTAAATTCAGTAACTATAAAGGATTCTTACCCTCTTCCTTATACCTCTAGAATATTAGATAACCTTGGGGGAGCTAAATATATTAGCACAATTGACCTTTCTAAAGCATTTTTGCAAATTGCTCTCGAAGAATCTTCTCGAGAAAAGACTGCTTTTGTAGTTCCGGGAAAAGGACTTTTCGAATTTGTTCGTATGCCATTCGGTCTCACTAATGCACCGGCTGAGTTGCAGAGACTTGTTGATAAACTTTTTGGTCCTGAGTTCGATAATACGGTGTTTTGTTATTTAGACGATTTAATTTGTGTAAACTCAGATTTTAATTTACATATAGAGTATTTACACAAAATTTATAAGATACTGAAAGATGCTGGATTGACAGTTAATTTGAAAAAGTGTAATTTTTGTAAAGATAGACTTCGTTATCTTGGTTATATAGTTGATAGTAATGGTTTGCATACTGATCCTTCTAAATTAGATACAATTAAAAGTTTTCCGCGTCCTGAATCCGTTAAACAACTTCGTAGTTTTCTTGGTTTATGTTCATATTATCGTAGGTTCATTTGTAAATTTGCTGATATTGCTTCTCCTCTAACTAAATTAGACATAACATAACAGCTGGCAGTAAAAATTCTAAAAAATCACTTTGTTGGAACAATGAGGCTGAGAATGCATTTGACGAGTTGAAACAAAGTTTAATTACTGCTCCTGTTTTGCAATGCCCTAATTTTGAAAAACCTTTCTTTTTACATTGTGATGCCAGTTCTGTTGGTATTGGTAGTGTTTTGAGTCAAGAGGATGATAATGGAGATCAACATCCTATTGCGTTCTATTCTAGATCACTCAATAAATGTGAACGCAATTATAGTACCACGGAACGTGAATTACTAGCTATTTTAGCTTCAATAGAACATTTCAGACCTTATATTGAAGGAATGAAGTTTACCGTAATAACTGATCATGCTAGTTTAAAGTGGCTATTAGGTCTTAGTAATCCTAGTGGACGTTTAGCACGTTGGGCTGCTAGAATTTCTCAATTTACTTTTGATATAGTTCATAAAAAAGGATCTTTACATTTAGTCCCAGATGCTTTATCGCGTATAGAAGTTGCCGCTATAGGAATTTCTCAGAATAATTTAGTCTTACCAGATGAAGATATTTATGATCCTTGGTATAAAAAAGTATTTATTAACTGTCAGAAATCTCCTTGCAGATATAAAAACTTTAGAGTAGAAAATAAAACTTTATATAAATTTTGTAAAAGTAAGTTCGACCCTAATAGTCGGCTTAATTGGAAAATAGTTATTCCTAAAGAACATATTTTAGATACAATTCGTTCTAATCATGATGATATTAATTCTGGTCATCTTGGCATTCACAAAACTTTAAACAAATTAAAACAACACTATTTTTGGAAAGGAATGTTTAATGATATTCAAAAATATATTCTATCTTGTGATACTTGTAAAGCTTATAAACATACCACTCATCCTCCTTTTGGTATTATGGTTAACCCTAAAAAAGTCGATCGACCTTTGTTGATGCTTTCAGTGGATATTATAGGTACATTACCTAAAACTTATTCTGGACATAAATATATTCTCTCGGTTGTTGATGTTTTCACTAAATACTGCTGGATTTTTCCTATGATAAATGCTACTACTAGGGTAATAAATAAACTTTTTGAAAAAGAAATATTTCTTAAATTTGGTTGTCCCAAGATAATTGTTTGTGATAATGGTACACAATTTACTTCTAAACATTTCGTAGAATTTATGAAAGGTTTTAATATTACTAAAATATTTTATAATACTTTGTACACCCCTCAAAACAATCCTGTTGAGAGATATAACAAAACTGTTGAAACTTTTTTTTTTTTTTTTTTTTTTTAGGATGGGAAATCATCAAATGACTTCTTCCGCTCTGGGTGGAGCGGAAGGGCGTGTCAGACTCTTACTGACTAAAACCCATCCGTGTTTCTTCTAAAGCCCTTTGCGTTCCAGGGCCGCGGTGACTCTTTCGAACAGATTCCGTAACCCTGGCAGGCTTTGGCCCTAGCGGGCCCCGTCTTTTATGCTGACATCTCTTTGAGGCGCGCGTGAAACACAACGCGCCATCGACCCGGGGAAACTGTTGAAACTTGCATAGCTTGTTTTGTTAAGGATGATCATAGAACTTGGTCTAAATATTTACCTCATGTTCAATTAGCTTTGAATAATAGTGTTAATCTTGCTACAGATTTCACACCTAATTTTTTGATGTTTGGTAGGGAACTTATTTTTGATGCTTCTTTACATCGTTTAAGTAACTCTATTGATAACTTAAGTGAATTGGAAGTTTCCAATAGAAATCACTATGCTGATTCTCTTAATTCACTTAGTGATATTTTTGTTAAAGTTCAAACTCATTTATTAAAAGCTTATCAGCGTAATGCTCGCTATTATAATAAGGGTCGTAAAGTCATTTCTTTTGATGTGGGTGATGTTGTGTGGAGAAGGAGTTTCGTTCAATCTCATGCACCTTCTTATTTTTCGGCAAAACTTGCTCCTAAGTTTATTAAATGTAAAATTATAGAAAAGATTTCTGATAACGTTTATGTTCTGAAAGACCTTAATAAGGGTACTGCTGGACGTTATCATGTTAAAGATATAATTAAATTTTAATTTGGTTTCCAACTAAGTCTTGATTTTGATATTTTTGTTTGGAGGGCCCATATGATAGTGTGATGTATGTTGGGATGGATGTAGGTTTACAGGGCTTTGAATGAGATTGTATGTTAGGTAACTTCGTATAAATTTATTGAATTCAATTTCTTAACTTTCTAAAATATAACTTAGGACATTTTAATAACTTTTTCTACACACACACATACGTTTCTCATATCGAAAGATCTTATATTTTAAAACTTTTTTATATACAGTCTTGTATACAATTTTTATACATTTTTGTATACAATTCTTGTATAGGTACCTACCTACTTTTATACACGTTAGGTATTGTATTATTTTTATGCATAGGATTTGCCCCTAACTTCGATTATTGTGTTAGGATGCAAAATCTTTATTTATTTTTAAGTTACGCGGATCGTACTGTTTCCCTTTGTTGAAATAGTATAGATTTATTGTGTTTCTGTTTTTTTTGCAGAACTGCTAGCTCTTGCTTTTGGGTTGGTTTTCTGTATTTTTATACCTTTTAGGGATTTCGATACTTGTGGTTTTGTTCTCACTTGTAGACATTTTCCTATATTTTTTTACGGATCTCGGTGCATATTTTTTCCTTGATTTCGTGTTTTTTTGCTACTGTGCTCGAAAAGTTGGTGGAGTTGAGCCGATCACAGTATGCATCCTTTTTTGCTATTGTGCTCGGGAGGTTGGTGGAGTTGTGCCGATCACAATATGCATTTATTTTCGAAGGTGTTTGTGCTCGGGAAATTGGTGGAGTTATGCCGATCACAACATTCTTCTTTATATTTTTACATCCTTAGAGATGTGATGGTTTAAAACTGTGTCACACGGTTATAATTTGTTCTCGCTAGTCAGTGGCGATGGTGCCTAACTGTACTCATATAGACAATTTTTTTACTTTATTCATGTTAGACAGCGGCAATTGCGCCTAACTGTACTCAACTTAATATTTTTTGTTGCTTTATACTTGTTAGTCGGTGGCGATGGTGCCTAACCGTACTCAAATTGGTATATATTTTTTGTAGTTTTATATTTTTTGGTCAGCGACGATTATTTCTAGCTGCACCTATAATATTTCTTGGATTTAACTTGCTAGTCAGTGGCGAAGGAGCCTAACTGCACTCATGTTGGTTCTTTTTGTATTATAGGTCGGTTATGCTTGTGTCTTAACTTTACTTTTGTTTTTTTTTGTATGCATCTTATTTTAAGAAATTATACTCTTGCGACATTCCATGATTGCATTTTAATCTGGTTTGTTGATAATAGACTTGGCGGATAATTTTCCTTGCAGTCTTATTATATTAATCTTTTTTTTTGTTAATTGGTTTTGGAATTTTATTTTCTTTCATTTTTTTTGAAAAAGCTTTTGCCTTTTTCTTTTGTTTTTTAGCATAAAAGAAATTGCTTTCTTTTATTTTTTCGGGGAGGGATGTAATGTAACGAGTTTTAAATCTCGTCACATGCGATTTGGTTTTTTAGGCGATTTCTTTACAACACACGGTTATAGTTAATCTACGTTTGTGGTTGTAGTCGATTTCCGAACGACACTTTGTTCCGGTTTGTGATCTGTGGTAGCTGCTGCGCCTGACACTTTACGATCCTTATTCAAAGATGACAGAAACCTAATTTTCACTGTCGTCGATATTTTCAAAAATCCGTAGTAATCTCGGATAATTACAGCCTAATAATGGCAAATCGATAAATATTACAACAAAGGACGATGAAGTGAGGATTGCCCTCAATTTTCGGTAAGATAAAATTCCTCTGGACATAATGTCAGTCTCGATTTCGAATAGGATTCTTATCAAGTTTGAATTTTGTTTTCAGATATTCTGTCTCTGTACGGTGATTATCGCACGCTATATTGTTATTGCGTTAGCGCACATGCATTGATTTTTATTTGAAAGGGAAAAAAAACGGTAAGTTTTTGTCGAAATGTCACACGCGTCCACGTGTTTGAATATTAACGTCTCCGGTGTATTTAACCTTTTCATTTTTGTTCCAGCCTAATGATTCGGCGTTTTTTTTTTCTTTCCTTTATTCCTTTATTTCTAAATTTGGATCTTGTTGCTGAAAATACTTTTTCTTTGGACCATTTTGGCAACGGGGACTCCTTCATAACTCATCGCTTCCAGTTGGTTTAAGTTAAACTTATTTTAAAAGCCAGCAATCTGGTAGGAATTTTCCATTATTTTTATTAATACCTACATAATTAGACAAAGATGCAATGATATCACACTTAACATCACCATTAACCTAGAAATGTTACAATCTAAATAAGGTTTATTTAGTAAATGGTGTATTACTGTGGAGCTACGGGCCATTAAATAGAGAAAGGACAAAATAATAGTTGTTTTTTTATTCTCATTTAGCCTCCCACCGGCAGATTAAAGGTCTGACTCTTCCGCTCAACTTTTCCGGTAATCTTTATTTTTTTTTGTACTGTATGCTACCTCCACGGCGCCCGAATATTTTCTATTAATTTACTTTTTTTTTATTAGGAGGACACACAACCTGCATATTTTACTTTTTGGTGTGACCTACACACATCACATCACTTACACTCTCACAGTAGTTGGAATATAGGGTATTCAGATCACAAATCGTGATCTGAAAAACCCTATATTCCACAGTTTAACCATTCGAGTATTCCTATATTTCACTATTCGAAATGAGACTTTGACTAAATACATTGAAAGTAGTTTCAGTGAATGAAAAGAGCAGTCACTTCATATCAATCAATGGATCATTCAGTAGGAATGGTCTATTCAGAATGAAAAGAGCAGTCACTTCATACCTATCAATGGATCATTCAGTAGGAATAGTCTATTCAGACATCAACGAGTTTGGAGTGGAATGTGCACAGATGTGTTCCTCCGACACCTTATATAGGGTAGCATCTAGTTACCTGTGTAAAATGCAGGCTTCATGTATAGTTATTGTGTAGATAAAATTATATTGTGTTCGAATTAACACACACTTCGTTGTGAAATGGCTCTTGTTCTCAAATCTTATTTGTTTATATAACATACTAGATTGCGTCCTAGTTTTGGTATAAGAAGTATATTAAGATCATGCAGACCAAATCGAGGTAGGTATTTTGTGTAAATGAAACAATAAATATCGTAGAACATAATTTATTAGAGGATATTTACATTGTTTTGGTCAATTTGCAGAACGCACTACACAACATTTAGCCTATCTTTGACAGCTGGCATCAGGTTTTTTGTCTTTCTGTTACACTGTTACAGTGAAGATAAAACGGTTTAAAAGAAAAAAAGTTCATTTCCTGGTTGAATCTGGTAGCATAAAACATCTTCTAAATCAGGTAGAGCTGTGTCTGCTGTTTCTGTTTTACTACTTTCACTAGGTTTTGGTGAGCTTGCATTACATTTTCCACGATCAGTCTGTATGTCGCTAACTCGAACAAATGTACGAACATCTTCATGATGGCCCTCAGTCTTGACTATAAGATACTGAATCATCTCTAGGTCAAATAACTCTTTTGTCTGGCTTGTATCACTATCCTTGTGATTAGATGAGCTTACATTCGGTATTTTCAGGTCAGTCTGCATATCTTGAGTAAATATAATTTCACCGTTAGCATTCTTGCAAATAATTTTACGAATGCCTTCTAAATCAGATTTTAATGGATTAAACATTGTAATGTTAATAATTTTTCGCGAGAACCTTCACACTACGAATTGTAAGAATGTAATGTCGTCTTAACTGATTGTAAGCTATTTATAAGTAACTCGGGCTTTAATGCTCATCCCATATGTAAACGCATCCATTGTAAATTGTCATTGAAGTTTATTCACTGTCCTTGTCCCACAAATTTTATTGAGAAGATATGGCAGGCAAAGTCATCGTATGTTAGTAGTTTACCATTAATCATGAGTTTTGCAATGTAAGTAATTCTTTATAAGGAGACCGATCAAAACAAAATAGCAACATAGACGCAAAGTAAATAGGTACAGGACGTTACAACTCCTACAGCGTGCGCAAACGGGCGCACGCACACATTGATGTGTACATAAAGGGATCTCAGCAATGCATGCCAGCCGCAACGAACAATCTCCACTCGCGCAAGTGCATGCGTCCCACATCTATGTGTGCGTGAGGTGAGGTATCGCTCGTTATAGGAAGCTGGCGTTCTGTGTCTAATTATCATACTATTGCTACGCTCGGTTTTACTTACTATTTTATATCTAAGTAGTATTATAATGTCAATTAAAATACATAAATTCGTTATAACTGTTTATTATCTAGGTTTATATTAATACCTAATTAATTACATTTGATTTAGAATGATACATAGTTTATACATTACAACCATTATGTCTAATGTAAATTGTACATACGCAACTACATTTTCTTTTGAATTTTATTTATCATATCTTTAGCACAGTCGTATATATCATCAGTAAATATATTATCAACAATATGTTGAGCACATATTTTAGCTTTACAAGTGCATAATTTAGAACCATTGAGTTCTTCACCCTCAAAGATTTGAATACGTATTATTTTACGGTGTGGGCCCTTTACATACTTTCTAACATACGAATACATCATTTTGCTCCCTCGTCATTTATCATTGACGGTTTTCCTGGTGGTATTGGCGCTGTTCAACCTTTCTTCTAACTGGGGTGATGTTTCTCTCTCCCGATTTTGATTCAATGGTGGGGAAATTGGAGAGTACGATATAAACGGTCTCTCTCTTTCCAAATAGTTCATCACATTTTGACGTAATTGTTGTGGTGCTGGATTCGGTGAGTATGACGGGGTTGAAATAAAAAGTTGCTCGGATTCCTGAAACATAAGAATGAATAAGATAAGTTAATATACAATTATGATTACTTATTAATATCGGCAGCCCAACTTCATTATTCATAAAAACTAAAATTATATTTCTATGTAAGTTATCATAGAAATTGCGAAAAAATAATTAATTTAATAAAAGTGTCGCTAATTTACTTACCGACATTATTGGTGAAGAAACGCTAGCGATGATGTGATTATTTTTTTCGAGATTGTACTGATTTTATACTTGTTCAGATTTATTTGATTTTTGTAATAAGGTTCAAAATTATAAGATAAAAAACAAGATTATTCTTGTATACCGAAATATGAGATTCTGACTCGTCATATCTCCACTTCTCCACATGTCTAGGAGTTGCATGCGAGCGTGCAAACCGCAGCGTTTGTACCGTCGCCGTCATCGACGTCGAAAACATTCAGCAAAAAAACAACAACCTACAAACATTTTTTATAATTGTAAGTAGGTATGAGCTTCCCCTATTGTTGATTTAAGTGAGTACCTACACAAGATTCAAAATCGCTTTTTTATTTGTCTTATATAAAACGCTGTAAACTTAAAACCTTAACCGCTACGATAAATACGCTCGTGTACGCAATTGACAATTTTTGCAAGTATGCAGTTTTACAAATTTGGACTGAATGACGTGATTTTAGGCCTATAAAAACGCTTCGCAAATTAGTCTCCGGCACAATTCCTCTCTGGAACGAAACCTGTCTGCAAGGAATCAACGCTCCGAGCTCCTCATCAAACTACCTGTCTAAGCATCAATCAAGAATGTAAGTATTTATTCAATAATTCATTACCGTATCTAACTATTGAATGGTCAGAATAATGTATTAATTGTATTTTGAATGGTTAGATATATTGAATGGTCAGAGTAATGTATGAATAGAACCAAGTACCTATTACAATGCTTGGCTCAGAGACTGAGTGATGCTTTTCTGTGCTGCAGGTTCGATTCCTGCACAGATGCTATGTATAATATTCATCGGTCGGTGGTTGACTGATCGACTTTTCAGATTCGATTTCAGCACAAATCAAACGATATTTATATCTGTTAACTATTTATCTTCCTCACGATATTTTGATTGCAATGCACTAATATGTACATTTATATTTTTGTTGACAGGTCGACACTACTTAGCAACGACCTTTTCCTCTCTAGCGATGACTCTGAGCAAGAGGCGAAGCCGAAGAGGAAGACAGAGGAAAGAAAAAAGAAGCGGGAAAGGTCCATCAAATCGAGTGAAGAGTCAACAAGCGCAAAAAAATCGAAGCAGGTCGTTTCGCCAGTAACACCATCAGCTCGAGTTACGGCCAGTGAATTATTCGGTGAAGACAGTGATAACGAAGAAAGCGTCACCCCAACACAGAGACCCCACAAAACTGGTAATATACCCCCACTGTACTCATATTTTACTAGAAGGATGGCTAAGGGATATTCACGACAAATAAGCGAGACTAAAGAAGGAAAATATTATGTAGAAGTGAAAATTTACAACACAGAAGAAATTAAAAAAATAATGCCCATAAATAGATGGCGCTCGGCCATAACTACCATCAAGACGAAATTAGATGAAAATAAAGAATCTTGGCCCCACTTAAAGGAGTTTGTTAAAGCAACTCAAAATGATTTTAAAAATTGTCCTATCACCTGCATAGGTGCTTATGATACTTAAAGACTTTATTTGTTTAACTAGGTGTTCCCCAATATTTGTTTAACTAGGTGTTCATCAATATTTTCTTCTATAGGTACTTACTTTAAATTGTATCTTGTTTTAATTGTGTTTACCTACATGAAATGTCTTATTATTATTATTTTGTACTGTATTTTATAAGTATGATATTGTAGTATTAATTAATATAATATAAGTAAGTAATCTAGTAATTGGTTTTCTTATTTACAGTTACACACCTCAACAGCAAATCGAGACCTAGAAAGTCAATAACCTGTCATAAATGTAAAATTGAAATACCAGAAAATCAGTATTCCTATCATATGAGAACGAATATACACAAAGCAAACTGTTTATTGAATACCAAGTTCACAGATATTCATATTATTGCAACAGCATTCAAAAACAGATTAATGACATACAGATTGAATGTCACTCAGGAAGACGAGTACCTCGGTTTAGAGGCGTTCCTGGGTGATCATCTAATAAATATAACAGAATTGATAAAAATGTCACTTAATGAACACAATTGCATAAAATTGAATTTCGAATTGTTTGCCTATTTTATGTTATCAAAATCAGACGAACAACAATTAAAGTCGTTTAATACCAAATATGAAATTATTTATAAGAACACTGATTTGAATGAATTATTAATCAAAGTAATAAATAAACTAAATAATAAATTAACCGAGTTCCAGCACTGTCAATCTGGTTGGACATTTGTTTCTATGAGTCATCTCGAAATTAATGTAAACAAGTATTCCCCTATGAGAGGTGGGTCTTATATACAACTGCCGTCAGCTATTAAGCAGTCTAAAAGTTGTATAAATATTAAAAATAAAGATAATTGTTGTTTATTATGGAGTATAGTTGCTGGATTATACCCAGCTAAAATTAATGTATGCAGAACAAGTTCATACCCCCATTATACCTCTGTTTTAAATATTGAGGGAATGTCATTTCCTCCTACGATTAATGATATTAAAACGTTAGAAAAAAATAATCCCAACATCAGTTTAAATATATATGGCCTACAAAATAATACTGTGACCGGACCTCTTTATGCAACGCAAAATAGAAGAAAAAATCATTTTAATTTACTTTATATCGAAAAAAATTCTATCGGACACTACTGTCTAATTAAAGATTTAGTACGTCTGGTGCGACGTCAAGTGACTCGTTCTAAAGGAAAACATTATTTATGTGATGCATGTCTACAACTATTTAGTAACGAAAATAGACACAAGACTCATAACTGCTCTAAGATTTTGACTATATTACCTGAAAATAATTCTGTACTAAAGTTCAAACATTACGAGAGGCAGCAAAAAATCAATTTCATAATTTATGCTGATTTTGAATGTATGTTAATAGACTGTAATGAAAGTAGCTCTTTGAATACACAGAAACTAAAAACACATCAACCTTCATGTTTCGCTTATTATATTTGTTGTGCACATAACGATCAATTAAACAGGTATATTACATATCGAGGTAAAGATTGTGTGAAAATATTTGTTAAATATTTAATAAAAGACGTTAAAAATATACATAAGATTTTAAGTAGTAAAAAGCCAATGACCCCATTATCGGCGGAGCAAGAGATGGACTATCGAAATTCGACTACATGTCACATATGCAAACTATTATTATTGAATGATAAAGTCCGAGATCATGATCATATTACATCTGAGTATCGTGGGGCAGCGCACTCCCATTGTAATTTGATGTATAGAGTTTGTTCATTCATTCCTGTTGTCTTTCATAATCTGTCTGGATATGACTCACATTTATTCATTGAAGAGTTAGCAAAGTATGAAGGTTCTATTAATATAATACCGAAAACTAAAGAAAAATATCTTTCAATAATAAAAGTAATTAATACGGAAAAACACAATCACCCTATACAAATAAAATTTATTGATTCCTTTCACTTTCTTAGTTCTAGTCTAGATGCACTAAGTCAAAGTTTGTCAGAAAACGATTTTTTGAACTTATCGAGAGAGTTTACTGATAAAAGACAATTTGATTTAATGAGAAAAAAAGGTGTTTATCCATATGATTACGTTGATTCTTGGTCTAAATATGATGAGACGAAACTTCCCTCGAAGGATCATTTTTATAATAGTCTGTGTGAAAAACATATAACTAAAGAAGAATATTTACACGCTCAAACAGTTTGGAATATTTTCGAAATAAAATCTCTTGGTGAATATACAGATTTATACATAAAATGTGATGTGCTTTTACTATGCGACATATTTGAAAAATTTAGAAAAACAAGCTTACATTTCTATAAGTTGGATCCGGCTTATTATGTAACGTCACCGAGCTTAAGTTGGGATGCAATGCTTCTATATACCGGCACTGAACTTGAGTTGATAAGTGATTTACGAATGTACGAGTTATTAGAAAAAGGAATTCGTGGTGGGCTTGCACAGTGTTCTCTACGTCATGCTGTAGCAAACAATAAATATTTACCACATTTTAATGAGTCTGAATCAAGTAGTTATTTAATATATCTTGATTGTAATAATCTATATGGCTATGCTATGATGAAGAAACTTCCTATTAAAGAATTTAAGTTCTTGAGTCTGAAAGAAATTAGCAAGTTTGATGTAAATGATGTGTCAGATGATAATGATTACGGTTATATTTTGGAAGTAGACTTAAATTATCCAGATTATTTACATAATAAGCATAAAGACTTGCCTTTTGCAGTTGAAAAAATAGTACCTCCTTATGGAAAATCAGTGAAATTGGTTGCAAATCTTTATGATAAGCAAAATTATGTAATTCATTATGTTCACTTGAAAGAATGTTTGAAAAACGGTTTGATTTTAAAAAAGATTCATCGTATACTTAGCTTCAGACAAGAATTCTTTCTCAAAAAATACATTGATCTGAATACTAGTCTTCGTCAAAATTCCAAAACTGCGTTTGAGAAGGACTTTTTTAAATTATTGAATAATGCCATATTCGGAAAAACTATCGAAAATAAACGGAAGCAAGCAGATGTAAAATTAGTAACAAAATGGACTGATACCAGAAATAAAACAAATAAACATCTTGGCGCTGAAAAATTGATATGTAAACCAAATTTAAAAAGTATATCAATTTTTTCAGAAAATTTCGTAGCTGTGGAATTATACCGTGAAAAGGTCGTTTTAGATAGACCTATTTATATTGGATTTACCGTTTTGGAATATTCGAAGCAACATTTGTACCAATTTCATTATGACGTTATGAAAAATAAATACGGAAACAATGCTGAGTTGTGCTATACAGACACTGATAGCCTATTATATTTAATTTACACAGATGATTTTTATCATGATATGCATGATGATCTTTCAAAGTTTGATACTAGTAATTTTGAAATGAATAATCCATATCACATACCACAACTTAATGCTAAAATTCCTGGATTATGGAAACATGAGGTTGGTGGCGATTTAATTATAGAATTTACCGGTTTAAGAGCTAAATTATATTTTATTAACAGTGCGAAGACTGAAATTAAAAAAGCCAAAGGTGTTTCTAAGTCTGTAACTTGTAACCTAAAATTGAATGATTACAACAATGTACTGCTGACAAATAAAGCGCATAGATGTAAAATGAATATGATAAAATCAATTAAACATGTTTTATACACTCAGCAAGTAGACAAACAAGTTTTAGAAAGAAACGATGACAAAGTTCAAGTATTACAGGATCAAATTCATACATTACCCTGGGGGCATTGTGATTCTACGTTTGTAGATTATTCCAGTGATGTGTAATCTGTAAATGTGTTATTATTATTATTATTATTATTACTACTTACTATTATTATTATTATTATTTATTTGTTGTAAGTACCTACTAAAATAAAAAATACTGTTAAATAAATGCTTAATGTGTAGTAACTATGAGCTTTTTATTTTAATTTCCATTTACACAATATTCTTCATACTTTACTTACAAGTTAAGAATTAGTTAAAAATAAAACATAGCACCTTTTAGTAAAATAAGAAGTATATATACTCGGGGCATGTCTTATTACCTCACATTTCACAATGAATTTCGTTAAGCAATCACATACTTTTAAAATAAATAATATAAAATTAGAAAATCATTCACAAAAAGTGAGACATAGCACACTCTTACCTAACACTATAAGATGTATTATATGCGGTCCATCTAACTGTGGAAAAACTAATATAATGCTTAATTTACTATTACATGAAAATGGAGTAAAATTCAAGCATATTTATTTATACTCGAAGACAGCTTTCCAGCCAAAATATTGTTTTTTAAAACAGGTCATCCGGTGCATACCCAATGCAAAGTTATTTATCTTCCATGATAATAAAGAAGTTATACATCCTAATGACGCCTTAACCAATTCAATAATGATTTTCGACGATGTCGCATGTGAAAATCAAATAAATATTCGTAACTACTTCGCAATGGGGAGACACAAACAGATAGATTGTTTTTACTTATCACAAACCTATTCCAAAATACCTAAACAACTAATACGAGATAATGTTAATCTTTTGTTAATCTTTAAACAAGACGACATAAACTTAAAACATATTTATAATGAACATGTAAATACGGATATGGAGTGGCTTCAATTTAAAAAACTTTGCTCTACTATATGGCAAGATCGGTTTGACTTTGTATTGATAAATAAAGATTGTTCTCTAAATGAAGGTAGATATAGACAGGGGTTTGACATATTCGTAACTTTTGAGCAAACATAATAAAAACCATAATACTGTAAAAAAAATATCAATCGTAGTCTACAATCTGTAAATAACGGTTGGATATTGTCGGGAATCATTATGGAGGTCAATATAAAAGAACAATTGATAAAATCCGTAGATAGTATAAAAAATAAAATTAAAACAATACAAAATGCAGAAGATGTCGATAATTTGAAATTTAAGAAGCTTTTTAAGCCAATAACAGATCCTCTAGAGACTTTAATTAAAGTTAATGATAAGAATAGAACTATATTGGATACGAGTGAAGGTGATAATAATATAATGAGAAGATGTAGCTCACCCGTAGATTTTGAAAATTTCAAAGGATTTATAGAGAAACATTCAAATGATGGTTCTGCATCCTTTAGCTGCACAGGTGATGATAGCGAGAACGATACATTTATGTCACTTAATAAAGAAGATATGATTGAAATCTATGATAATAACATGAATGTACCTTTCGGGATTCGAAGTGAAAACAAAAATTTGATGATGGGTAACTCTAAAGTATCATTTTCTTTTACAAACAACGTTAACAATTCCCTAAAATCAATTATAGCCACAGTTAATGACAAACATTATGAAATAACTCCTGGACTTAAAGAACTTTTACTACGTAATAGACCTGACCTCAGTCTGGTAACTGAAACTGATAAAATTGTTTACAAAGATATGCTCCATAATACAAATGCTCACAAACGTGACTTTAATCCAAACGGCCAATTAAAAGGTGATAAAGGTTTGAAATACCGTCAAATCATAAAACCTTTGTTTTCTGAACAAAATTACATTCAACATGCAGAACAAGTCATTAAGTCAAAAAGTGGTGGCTACTTACCTAAATTGAAAAAAAAGTATAAGAGTAATACAGATTATGTTTATTGGGATGACCCTAATGAATTAATCGATAGATTAAGACTATTAATGGCTTCAAAAAACGCTGGTAATACTAATCATGACAATGAAATTATATCAATTGTTGAAGAGTTAAAAGAAGCCGGTATAATAAAATAATAAAAAGCATTGTATCTAATTTTATATTTAGTTATTTAGAGAGTCTGAACCATGAAGGTTCATACAAAACAAACGTCGCTGTCTTTTAATGAAATAAGCTCTGAGCATATTGAGATCTTAGACAAATCAACCGAAACTGAATGCTGCAAAGATATTAATAAATACAAAGTTGAAATATTAATTAAAATAGAACAATTGAACAAATTAATTAGTGGTTTAAATAGCAGATTAAATAACATTGAAAAGACCATTGATTTAAAAGAAATAGCAGGGAAGTTAAGCAAGCATTATGAGCAAAATAGACGTCATAAATGAAATCCATAAAAACGCTAGAGTTAATTTCCCAAGAAGAAGTGTAATACTTAAAGATATAGATGACCTTTGGCAAGCAGATTTGATGGATATGCAAGCAATATCAAAAGTGAATGCAGGTTATAAATACATACTGGTGATTATAGACACTTTTTCAAAATATGCTTGGGCGATTCCACTTAAACAAAAAAATAAGCAACAGGTATCAGAGGCGTTTAAAACGGTAATAGAAACAGGACGAGTTCCAAAAAATTTGCAAACCGATCTTGGGAAAGAGTTTTACAATGATCAATTTAAAAGTGTTGTTAATAAGTATAAAATTAATCATTATTCTACTTATTCTACTAAAAAGGCCTCAATTGTTGAAAGATTAATAAGAACGTTAAAGAATAAACTATACAAGGAATTTAGTTTGAATGGAAATTATAAATGGTTTAACGGTATGTTAGAAAAAAAGTTACATGAGTACAACAATGATGTTCATAGAACTGTCGGTCAGTCACCTGCTTCAATAAATCAAAGGAATAAAACAAATATACTTCAAAGATACTTAGACGCAGCTCAGTCTCGAAAAAAAGTGAAATGTAAGAAATTTAGTGTAGGAGATTTTGTGAGAGTAAGTAAATATAAAGGATGTTTTGATAAAGGTTATTATCCCAACTGGTCCACTGAAATATTTAAAATAACAAAAATTCAAGGAACAAATCCAACAACTTATTTAATAGAAGATGGTAGATGTCGACCAATACTAGGCGCATTTTATGCACAAGAACTTCAGAAAACCAATCATCCCGACATATACCTCGTTGAAAAAGTTTTGAAACGAGAAGGAAAGCGAGTATATGTTAAATGGTTGGGGCTGCCGACCAGTGAAAATAGCTGGATTGATAAATCAAATGTATTATAACTCCTGAACAATATTTAAGCATTTTACAAACAATTATCTATTCACTTCCACTTTATTCTTAATGCAATAAAGACATACTTTATAATTCAGGTTTATGTAAAATAATTAAAAAATATAATAACAATGAAAAAAGCACGAGGACTATGTACAAGCAATAAAGAAATGGCTGGTTTATCATCTTTCAAAATGGATAAAGTAAGATCTGGAGCGGGGTTTAGAAAAACCCTTAAAAATATTGTATCACATACCAAAAAACACATCAAGAAACTAAAACCCACCTGTAAGAAAGCGTTAATGGAATTAGCCTGCGCTGCAGCTCATGAATTTGCATCTGATTTACCCATAAAATTACCCAGAATTATACCAGTACCTAAAACTGGAGGATTTCTTCCTTTAGTACCAATATTTGCTGGTTTATCTGCCGCTGGAAGTTTGGCTGGGGGTGCTGCTGGGATTGCGAAAGCTATTAATTCATATAAAACAGCTAAGAAACAGTTGCTTGAATCGGAACGTCACAACAAGCAAATAGAAGCTTTAATTATTGGAAAAGGATTACATCTTAAGCCTTACAAAGAAGGTTTAGGAATTTTTGTTACAAAGAAAAAAAACTAAATGGTCGGCTACCCAATAGAGCTTTAACTAATATTGATATATTGAAGCATTCAAATAGTATCCCATTCTTTCGAGGTGTATTTATGAGAGATGAATTACCAGGTAACCCATTACCATTAGAATGTGGAGTGATTAATCTTGATATTTCTCAAAACTCTGGCACTCATTGGGTAGCCTATACCAAAATATACGATCACATTGAATACTTTGACAGTTATGGTAACTTAAAACCACCTAAAGAATTAATAAAATATTTAGGAAAAAATATTCAGTACAATTATGAAAATGTACAACATGATCACTTGTATAATTGTGGACACTTATGTTTAAAATTTCTTAAATTATTTTGGAAAAGTAATAAAGGAATTTATTAATTAAGTGAGTGATTTTTATTTCTTACGTCTCCAAATTTCGTTAAACTATAAAAATATAAATGACATTGCTAGTTCATACGCATACATTCTTTCGTTGTTGGTGATAAAAGTCACTAGTGTTGAAAAAGGATTTTTTATTACCTATTTAAAGTAACCTCCTTCGTTTTATTCATACCAACATCATGCTTGTTCTTAATAAAACTCCTAATGAGAGAGGGAAATATAACATAAGACTGCCAATATCCAAAGAAGTGAGACGTGTCAGTGCAGTGAGAATTAATAAAGTTTCAAAGGAAAACAAAAGATTTCTTCAAGATATCGGTTTTAAAATATAATATGCTTCAAATTACAGATTTACCACAATATGATACCTCTATTGAGGGTTATGAGATCCACAGTTACAATCCATACAATAATAGCTTTAAAGAAAATGATGAAATTAGAATACCCATACAACAGCAAGATTTATATGTATTGCCGTCAGGTAGTTCCATTTACATAGAAGGATATGTAAATGTGTCAACTAAAGATGCAGCGGGAAAATTAGTAAAAAAAGATGTTGATTTTATAAATAATCCCATTTCATATTTGTTTCAAGATATTAGATACGAAATAAATGGTGTTGAAATCGATCGGATTAAAAATGTTGGTATTACAACCACCTTAAAATCGTATATCTCAATGAATGAAGGTGAAAGTAAAGCTGCAGCAGTCTGGGGATGGAACTTAGGTGGTACGAAATTAAGAAACGAATATTTTAGTGTTATCGTGCCATTGAACAGAATACTGGGATTTGCAGAAGATTACAACAAAATAATAATCAATTGTAAACATGAACTTATTTTACAACGAAGCAGCTCAGCATTGAACTGTGTGCTTATAGACAAAAATGATAACGTAGAAATAGATATACAAAAAATACAATGGCGTGTGCCGCATATTAAAGTTTCTGATCGTAATAAATTGTTATTGCTCAAAAGCTTGGAGAGAGATCGTTCTATACAGATAGCATTTAGAAATTGGGATTTGTATGAATATCCATTACTTCCAAGAACAACAAAACATTCCTGGTCAGTAAAGACAACTTCCCAGCTAGAAAAACCGAGGTTTGTAATATTTGGTTTGCAAACAGCTCGAAAAAATAATAAAACTAGAAGTTCTTCTATATTTGATCACTGCAATGTAAGCAATATTAAATTATATTTGAATTCTCAATACTATCCGTATGACTCACTTAATCTGAAATTTGATGAAGGTAAATACAGTATATTATATGAAATGTATGCTAATTTTCGTCAGTCGTATTACAACTTAGGCATTGATCCATTGCTTAGCTTAGACCAATTTAAAGAAATTGCTCCACTTTTTGTGATTGACTGTTCAAGACAAAACGATTCACTTAAAACTGGACCAGTTGACGTGCGATTAGAAATTGAATGCTCTGAAGATATTCAAAATAATACATCTGCCTATTGTTTAATAATAAACGATCGACTGTTCGAATACAAGCCGTTGAGTAATATTGTGAGAAAACTATCATGAATGTCATCGTAGATGTTCAAGGGTTTAAGAGTGAAGAAAATGAGTTTATTCCAAAAGAAATAGCAATAATGTACAAAGGACACGTACAAGTACTGTTGATAAAACCACCACGACCATTTTATGACTTGACGAGGAAAGAACGGTTACAAGTGGCTTGGATTGAAAAAAACAGAGGAATAAACTGGAACGAAGGCTTTGTACCATATTTTAATTATCAAGCAATCTTTGGGGATTTTTTAAAAAATAAATCTATATTTACGAAAGGAAACGAAAAAGTGTTATGGATAAAAGATATATTCCGAATTAATAATGTATACAATTTAGAAAGTAAGAACTGCCCGAGTTTGTTGACATTATATAACAATTATTCAGATTCATCTGACATTATAAGTTGTATGTATCATACCAATATATGTGCCTTAAAAAATGTGTTTTGCTTAAATAAATGGTGTAAAGAAAATCAAGTGTTTTGTCAGTAAGATAAAATAAGAACGATCTTAGTTTTACGAATAAATGATTATAGAATGTTAAACCTACAAACTTACTTACACATATTCTATTATTTAGGTTAGTGAAAATGTAAGTAATAGTAATGTAAGAAATGTATCATTGCTTATAAAACAATATTTGAATAATATAGAAATAAATATTTAAACTTGACCTACTTGCGAGTTTTATTTCTTTAACACTAAAAATATTAATATAGTTAACCACCTGCCAACCACATATTATAGTTCGACATCGAAAGCAAAAACAGCTTGTTATAATGAGCAGTTCATACTGAACAGCTTGTTAAAGGTAATGAGCAGTTCATACTGAACAGCTTGTTAAAGGTAATGAGCAGTTCATACTGAACAGCTTGTTATAATGAGCTGATCATACTGAACCGCTTCTTATAATCAGCAGTTCATATTGAACTGCTCTGTTTATTTACACACTCGAACAGATGCTACTGATGAGTATGCGACTACTATACAGGACTTTAATTTAAAAAAAAAAAAATATGTTTGAATAGAAAACTATAAATGTTATTAGTAGACCATTTTATGACTTGACGAAGAAAGAATGGTTACAAGTGGCTTGGATTGAAAAACAGAGGTATAAACTGAACGAAAATTTTGAATAATTAAGTATATTATGGGGTTACAGAGGAATAATCTGATACTCGAATGGTTTAACTGTGGAATATAGGGTTATTCAGATCACGATTTGTGATCTGAATACCCTATATTCCAACTACTTCTCACCAATCCCATTTTTATTATATTACACTGTACTGTATGCGAAAAACATTAAAACTCTGAAAACTGCGAAAACTTACTAGATATTATATTATTATTATTAGTGTAAGTATTTTTATTCCAGATAATTATATAAAAAAAAGAACTAAGAAGTACCTAATTTTAATTTGATTACATGGGTTAGTCCCGCTATGGTATGGTCCCGGTATGGCACCCTCTTAAAATACCTATCAAAAAGTCCCGCTATGGTACCCTTCAGTTTTTGGTACTGTTGTAAAGAGAAAAGTTATACAATGCGTTAAGAAAAAAATAGTATTAATAAAAAATATCTTTTCTTAACTATTATAGTTAAGCAAGATAATATTTATTAATACTATTTTTTAAACAAATCACGCTCGGTAATTGTCGTTTCACTTCAGGTAGTTACCTGACCAACCGGTTTTTTCGTAAAACAATAGAGACGAGCCCTTCCTCGAATTCGTATCTAGCTCTTCCCTTTTGTTTTTATGAAAATAGAGAGAGACAGTATTATTCCGGGTTTAGTTTGCTATTTGCAGGATAGCTTGTTAGTTTATCTATTGCAATGTCTGGGTCAAGTAGTTCACGTGGTGTAAATTTAATAATTATTGACAGTCGACGCGGTGGAAAAACTTTATTACGTGCCGGACATAAATATATTAAACGCAGAGAAAATAAAAATTCAAGTACTTGGCATTGTGTAAATAGGAGAAATAGTATTAAATGTAGTGGATATATAACTATTGAGAATACCAATAATACAATAATTAAAGATTATAAACACAGTGATCAGTGCGTGCCACATTTTGAAGACAATGAAGTTCAAATGGCTATAAGTGAGTGCAAAAAAGAAGTAAATTCAAATTACGGATCAGTACAGAAAATTTTCGAAAAACACATGGGTAACTTAAAAGACAAAGGGTTACACCTTACAGGAAATGTTCCTGACTATAAAAAATTAAAAACAGTATTATACAGACACCGAAATAAGTCGTTGAACGTACCAAAAACACAATTTAAGAATGTGGAAGAAATTATAATACCAGAAGAATTTAATAAGTATGTATTGGCTGATTATTGTAATGAAGACTGTAATCGAATAATTATATTTTCCTCGACAGAAGTAAAGGAATATATAAAATGTGTAACGCATTACTTTGGTGATGGCACTTTCGACGGCTGCCCAAACCCATTCGAACAAGTTTATGTCATTCATGGAGACATGGGAAGCACTGAGTTATCCACGAATGTAGCACCATTATTTTATATTCTGTTAAAAAACAAAGAAGGGAAAACTTATGAAAAAGTTTTCGAATTGATTAAACAAACTTTGCCTGAATGGCGTCCATCGAAATTTACCTTCGATTATGAAATAGGAGTAATAAATGCAGCAGCGAAGATTTTTCCTGATATCAAAATAAATGGATGTAACGTACATTTTCAAAAGAACGTTATCAAAAAAGCGAAATCTTTAAATCTCATGGAACACGAAGAGTCCTCGAACCATGTTAAGCAATGCATAGGCTTGGCGTTTTTGCCAAAACAAGATATTGAAGACGGCTGGCTGCATATAATGGAAAATAGGTATAATATCTTGGTTACTTTCCAAAATGATGTTTGAGTACTTAACTCTAATTATATGGCAAAAAAGTAAAGAACAACAATATCAGTAAGGACCTGTTAATTTCATTGCTTTACAAGTACGAACGTTTAATAAGTATTTTTTTCAGTTTCGACGATGAAGCTATGACCAAATTCAATGACTATTTTGTCACTCAGTGGCTTGAATATCCAGACCTCATTTGGTGTTGCCACAATGAACGCCATAGAACAACTAACTTGGCGGAATCATGGAATGGCAGATTCAACAAAGTTATTGGAAAAAATCCCAGTTTATTATTGTTTCTGCAAACAATTGGCAACGACACATGTCACTTTGATATAAAACAAGCCAAGTAAGTTGTATTTTTTAGACAATATTTTTAAGCAGATATAATATTTTTAAAAGCAGATATATATTTTTTTACATAATACGAGTACATAGAAGAATTTGAAAATGGATTTGATTTTATTTATTTTGGTAGATATTATTGGTTGTCGCCTTCTATTACAGACGGTTACTGAAAAAAATATAGCTTAACTTAAATAACTGATGATTTTTGTTATAGCTTTCGACTAAAAAGATCATCTATAAATTCAAGAAAAAGAACAAGTATAGAAATCGACCGCCAGATTCAAAAGCTAACAAAAAGTTACGAAAATAAAGCTATCTCCATTGGTGATTTTCTGATTAACATATCAAAGTCAACATTTCGATCAGAACATTTAAAAAAATAGTTTATTTTAATTTTGTTTTTAGCCTATTAAAATGTTTAATACTTTTTCTCGATGTTAATTATTTTTTGTAGTTTATGTTTACAATTTGCGCCTTTTTCTCCATGTTGATTATTTGTAATTAATATATTTGTCTAGTTGGTTGTTGATTATTTTTGTAGTTTATATAAATTTACAATTACTGCCTTTTCTCAATGTTGATTATTTGTAACTAATATTTATGTCTGGATGTTGTTTTTATTTGTAGTTTATAATATTTACAGTAATACTTTTCTGAGATGTGGATTTTTTATATTTTTTTTATTGTTGATTATTGGTAATTAATATTGTTGATTATTTTAAAAATTACATTGCAATTAATATTTCGTTTTACTGTTTGATATTTTTTTATAAATATTTTGAATTAATAAAAGACTGATTTAATATCGCAAACAGACGTTTTATTGATACACTCCTAAAAGTATTTATTTATAGATACACTTTTCTTTTCAGTTGTACCTTCTATTGTCTAACGTAGATCTAAAAGATGGGTACCATAGCGGGACTTTTTGATAGGTATTTTAAGAGGGTGCCATACCGGGACCATACCATAGCGGGACTAACCCGATTACATCAAGGCTGATTATTTTATAGTTTTTTTCATGTTTGTGATAGATAATGTACATTGTTATGTTTGAAGTGTATTTTTAAATATAATATACAAGTAGTTCAGTAGATGTTTGTATCTGGATATTTACATGTTTTTTCTTTTCTCATATACAAGTGAATTTTTCAAGTGTGCGTAAGTAGATGGGCAAATCCGAAACTATGAGGAATATTGAAAAACACTTAAAAGAATCTCGAGGCCGAAAGAATTTGATTGTTATTTGCGACACTTTGAATGGTGTAATAAAACAAGAGTGTTTTTTTTGAGTTGTATAAGGTAAATGATTTTTCAAAAATCTACGAATGTTTTGTCAGTTTTAGTTTTCATCAAAATCGGCCTCAAGACTCCTTTCAGTGCTTTTCGATATTTCTCATATTTTCGGATTTGCACATCCACTCACACTTGAAAACTTCACCCTGTATAACACTACAGCATATCTAATGCCAATTTGACCAAATCGATGCGGTTAATACTTAATTATTAGGTTTAAAAAGTATATCTTCTATGTTGTTGAGATGGTTTCATACGAAACACAGTTTAAAAAAGTTGATTTTGGACGGATACGGATTGTCATTCAGTAAAGTTGCTTTTTAACAGATTAATTATAGGTACTTGATAGGCGAGATGACGGAGCTGCTTGGATAAGCCTTATGAAACGAGGGGTTAGAATTCATTCCAACCCCCCGTTTTAAATTAGGTACGAGTACATGTAATAATTATTTTACACTTTCATTTACAAACAAAACTCACTGTGTTAAATTTGTAGACTGATTACGCTAATTAAACAGATTTATAACTAAATTTCGTGTTTTATTGAAATCTTACTACCCCGATAGGTACTTTGATGCATCTAGACCAAAGGGATATAACTTTTATAAATCCTATTCATATTTGTTTGAGACAAGAGGTAAACAAAAACTTTAAAAAATCTTTTTTTAAAGATTTTTTAAAGTTTTTGCCCGCGGCTTTGCTCCCGTCAACTGACTAGCTACCTCTCTACCTACCCACGTATGTACCTACCTACCCTACCTACCCTACCCTATATAATGTAATTAATAATAAGGATTAATAAAAAAAAACAAGTTATCTTTTAGGATTTGATAACATTTTATCTCGAGCCATTTAATATAGGATAGGTAGAGAAGGATAATATTTTAGTTTTTATTATTAGTAGGTAGTTCTAATTTTCTTTAAAAAGAATGTGATTATAAACTGGCCCTAATCATTCCTCTCTGTAACTTTTCTGTTACAACGAAATCATTTTCCTATCTGTTTCATATCCGTAACTTACATATTTTTTTAATATGACCCTTCTACCAGGTGCAGGGTCAGCTCCACATTACTAGGAAAGAATTATGTTTATTTGTTTTGTGGACAGAAAAAGATATGAAAATAGAAGCAATAAAAATAGATAACGAATTCTGGAAAAAAAATATGGAAACAAAATTAAAAACATTTTACTTTGATTGTCTTTTACCAGAAATAATTGATTCAAGGCTGGACAGAAAAATGGAAATTCGTGAGCCACAGTATATTTTAGACGCAATAGACAAGAAAAAGTCAGTAAAACGAAAAAAAGCTATGCCTTCCGCGACTGTTATGCTAGAAGCGAAGCGGAAAAAATTATAAAATCAATTATTTTATAATTTTTTCAGCGTTATACACGTGTTGAAATAAACTTAAAAAAATAAATTGTTACTCACTTCAATAGTAACAGCCTGCAGAGATACACTAAAATGTTTAAAATAACTATATGTATACTAATACTAACCGATGGTATCGTAAATAACAATTTTGCTGGCTTCTTTCTTCGTGAAACATGTAATCCAGAAGTCGGCGCGTCTCACATTAGTTTTCATAGGGAATACATCTTATGTGTGGCTATGTGACGTCTTGCCATAACGAACAAAGTACTTACCATGTAACTTCATTATCAGAAATTCAATAGAGTCTGCCTGCAAAAACTTACTACGTACTGAATCTACTTTGAAGAATAAATAATTTGAAATTGAAAATAAAGGGTCGACTACTGGGATTTTTACCCTACTTATTTAGCCGTTATGTTAGTTTACGTTTTTGAAATCACTTTTAAGTTTCTATTGTACTGAGATTATTATCATAAAACGTAACTGATTGAGTATTATTCGACTAAGTAAATTATACCTAATAATCATTTTTCATTGATCAATTGACCATACATGCCTTACCTAACGACGGTAAATTATAAATTTAAAAAATTCTGTAAAATCTGAAAAAGCTGTTGTGAATATTTTCAATAAAAGTTTTATTTTGTAAACATTGTTAGCACCGCGCTAGTCGATCAGCGCACGGCTCGGCGCGCGCGTCGTGCGATCGGCGCAGTGCTCTTATCTGTCTAGCTAGCCGTTCACTCTCTTGCCGGTGTGCCTCACGCACACATACACGGAGCGCATAGAATACCTAGAATCGATTAGCGCTAGAAACTCGGTGTGCTCTTAATTCTTCTGTTGCAGAAAAAACGCCGTAACAGTTAATTTAATAATTGATTTACAAGGGCTATCCATGTATCATCAATTCCTTAAGAGATGTCAAATTGGTGTGATGTATCTATATGATACTCCATAGAGGAAAGTAATATATCGGGTATAGAGAGCCCCCTCGCAGAATTTATTGAAGACCGCTAATGTCATTTGATCGGATAAATAACGCCATCTATTATCTCCATCCACAAACTTGTGACATGTATAGCTATAGCTAGCTATAGGTACTAACGCAATAGGTGCCTATACTTAGGCTTCCTTTATCCAGTATACTATACAATAGTGGATAAATCTTTGGCTTCCTTACATTTTACTTGTATTCAAGTTGATAAATTTTACTTATTTTTTATCTTAAGTAACAAAAAGTAAAACTTTATCAAATTAAAAACAAGCAAATTAGTAAGAAAGCATCAATTTCAAGTGAGGGATACATACAAAAAAACAACTTTTCTTCTACGATATTGATTATTTAATTGTTTTATGTTTATTTCTATAAGCTTGCGCTGCTGCCTTGGTTTCATCCTCACCATGATAAGTGATTTTGCCAGACAAAATCCGGTTTATTGAACGGCACCAACTATATATAAGCACATGAAGAATTGTGTTTTCAAAATAATTATTTAATATATTTTTATGTGTTTCACAACTGAAAGGATAGTCAACAAATATAATATATAAGATGAAGTGATGGCACAGCTAGAAAATTCAACCGGTTATTCCGATTCCTATCCCTGTCTGTAAAATGGATATCACAGATGACCTTCTTCCTATAAAGTTCATAATCAGCAGGAATTTCTAACTTCCCTCCAGCTCAGAACGAAAACTACAAAGAGCAGTCGCCATATTTGTGAATTTGACATTTAACAATCAATATGAAATCAATAATTCATTGTGTTGCTATCGTAATTATTACGCAGCTTTTATTTTAGACAAATATTTACAAATAATCATAATGCGTGTTAATTAAATGATAAGGTAATGAAATTAATATTTAAATGTTTTTTTTTGTCACAAATCATTTTTGTGTCGATGGTGTCGCCATCTGCGGTGCTTAAAGTAACTAATTGTTTCGGATGGCGATAGCAGATGTCGCTTTTCGAAAAAAAATATCCCAAATCTGACAATATATGGAATTGTCCTACCCCTGTGATACTCTTAGGCCCACTTGCGCTACTCCGCTTAGCAGTACACGGTCTAGTCCAACGCTAACTTTACAAATTTGCTAACTACCATGGCAACTGGCATTTTTATTTATTTCAGTAGCCGTTCAAAAACAGTTATGTCAAACTGACATAACTTCTTATGGCCTAAGATCCCAGAGCCCGCAGTCCTTACTTATTTTCTCAGTAACAGAATGTGTGTTTAAGAGTAGTATTATTAGGATACATACGAAGACGAAATGCTATATATTACCTACCTACTTTATTGTTACGGACAAGAAGTAGTATCACCTATTATAAATCAAATATTTTGAACTTTGAGATTCTATGCAATGGGCGGTTAACTGCTTGTGGAGATGTAATTGGTGTTCAAGAGTAATCAGCCATATTATAAACCGATAGCTGTGCAAAACTAACTAGGTTTTCTATCGATTTTATAAAATGCGGATACATGAATAAACTGCATTTTGAATATTCATATAGATGATAAATAAAATAGCACAATGTTATAAAAATCATACACTTGTATGTTTTTGGCACGTTTTTGGGACTAACCAAATAGTTAACCCGGGCCCACTACCCTGTTCAAATCTCGGCTAACTAGAGAGTTGGCATGTTTCAAAATCGCTTCATCTAATGAAGTGCGTTGACTTCCGAGATCAGTCATCAGAGTCATCGATTTACCGTTGACGATTAGCTTATACTTATTTACCGTCCAACTTCACCGTTTTTATTACCTACTAGCTGCACATGCGTTGCAATCCAACGATTTTTTGTTAATTTATATATAGTTTTTTTCGTAAAAGTAACATCACAATCTGATCAACGGTTTCGGAATGCATAGAGGACAAACATTGATTTTTATCTATTTAGATTTAAATAACATTTATTATTGCATTAGTGTTCATTAAGTTGCCTGTCAATTTATCTCTTCAGTCCGACTAAGCAACCATTTCAAATTTACAGAAAATAGTCTCTAATCTCTTTGCTTACCTACCCCATTAATTTCAGGAAAGAATAGTGCAAATGTAATTCACTCTATCCACACATATTTGAAAATTTTCACCTTTAAATTTTAGCATCCTACAATTTAGATTTTTAACTGTTAGCAATGCCTAGCCGTGTATCCAACAAAACCATTTTACACACAATACCCTAACAGGGTCTACAACAACGGTTCTTAGCTCTAAGCCTTTTTAACCAACTAACAAAAAAAAAGAAGATTCTCCATTCGGTGTTTTTTTCCTTCATCCTGTTTACCTTGTAGACCAAAAACATATGAATATGAAAATTCTTCTAATTTATATTTAACTAGAAGCCTGGTTATAAATAAGATAACGGAAAAGATTGTTTAGTCATAGAAAATTTATGTCTGTACTTAAATGACTGTCCTCTTTATAGCCAAACTACCGTGGTAAAGAGATTGCCTGAAACACAGGTTTAAAAAAACTATATCAGGCTAATACACTATGTATGTATGTAACTCGGGCTGATTTCCGCAACTCCACGACTAAGCGCGTATTTTACGTGCAGGTGGGACAAATGTGTCATTCGTTCCACCCCAGCGCCCCAAGGAAGGCCAGCAACGCCTTGGTGTTACTAACTATCTCACAAAGGGTACCTGGGTTACCGAAGTACTTAGCCCTGTAATCAGCGACTACCGGGCAGCTTAGTAGCAGGTGTGCTGCTGTCTCGTCCTCATCCATGCAGGCTCTGCAAAGTGGGCTGTTGGTGACTCCTATGACATAGAGGTGTTTATTAAAAGACCCATGGCCAGTTGTGACGGCTGTGACTGTACGCAACTGCTGCTTACATTAGTTATACGCTAGCTTTATCCAGTTAATTATTATTACATTACATTATCCATTACAGAATCATAAATAATATTTAATACTGAATTATTTTTACACTTTTTGTAAACTGATTATTTCAAGAAAATGTATTTTATTCATTGTTTTATTTCAATAATCTTCTAATTTATTCTACCTCAAATCCAATTCTCGACTGAATGTACTTTTTTTTTTAACGGATCAAATTCATGAACGGGATGGATAACCATTAGGAAATTGTAAATTCTGTGAAGTAGACAACGACTTTCATATTCAACAACACTAGTTACAGATTCAGTATCTTCTCCTTTGAAATGCTTAGCAGAATTGCTTCTTAAAAGTCACTATCAGGTGTTGAAGTAGACGTACCTACTCACATTGATCACCCTCTGCATTGCCTGTGTTGGCGCTCATACCTCCGCGGTCGCTCATCAGCATCATGCCCGGTTTACAATTACATTATTCCTGTCCAGCGATCCAGTCCAGTACTGGATTGCTTACTGGAAAAATGTAAACCGGCACTGGAATGAACTGAATCCAGTAAGCATTCCAGTCCAGTAACCGGATTCGCGGTCTACTTTTGAATCCAGTGCGATCAATCCAGTGCAACTGGAATAATGTAGACGGCCAATCCAGTGCCATTCCAGTGGTGACGAAGTACACACATGTTGGTTGTTTTTGCGGACTTTTTTTTTGCGAAGAAAAAGGATTTAACAATGCTGAAGAAGTTATCTGAGGACGAAACTGTAAAGTTTGTCACTATATACAGAGAAAATCCGTGTTTATGGGATATAACATCAGAGCATTATAAAAACAAAGCTATGCGCCAAACTGCTTTGCAAAATCTGTGCATTGGTATGGAAATTGAAGGATTCACATTGGAAGATGTGAAAAACAAAATAAAAAGTATTCGTTCGACATACTACCTTGAACTAGACAAGATTAAGAAGTCATTCACATCTGGTGCTAGTGGCAATGTTTACCAACCCAAAGTGAAATGGTTCGCCGAATTCAATTCATTTATTAAAAATGTGATGGTGAAGCGTAAAACACACGTATGTATTTTAAGATTTTTATTTATTTTTATTTTAGTAGCATATTATTTGTTAAAACACACAAATTTATCAATGTATCATATGATTTTGCCATGGTACTTTTCCTTCGTTCACAAAATAATTAGTAAATTGAGTTCTTTTTTCCCTGGCATGTGTTGCTGAGTTGTTACTGCCCTGCTGTATGATACTATCTAAAGAGGTTATTTCGGATCTCCACGTTCCATTAATCAAATGATGGTCGTTGTGATCTTCATGGTCTACACAAGTAGTAGTCATATAATTGCTTGACTTTTTTCTCAACCAATTGTGTAGAGAGCAAGCTGCATACACAATGTGATCCACAGTATTTAACTTAGTTGAAATAGCTTTTTCGAAAACTCTGAATCGACTTACTAATATTCCAAAAGCGTTTTCTACAATGCGTCTAGCACGGGACAGCCTGTAATTATATATTTTTTGTTCAAAAGTTAAATTAGCCCCAGGATATGGTTTCATTAAGTATGTTTTTAGTGGAAATGCTGCATCAGCCACAATCACTCCATCTTCTGGAATAAAACTGCCATTTTCTAATTCAGTAAAAATGGAACAGTGTTTGAAAATACCACCATCCGAAGCGCTTCCATTTGCGCCCACATTGATATACGTAAAACAGTAATCATGGTCAACAAGAGCCATCAATACTATGCTGTTTTCTTTTTTATAATTAAAGTTCGTACTTCCATATTCATAGGAGCCAGTAATTTTTATATGTTTTCCGTCTAACGCTCCGTAGCACAAAGGAAAGTTCCACTTATTCCGAAAGCCTTCCTCGACTTGTTTCCATTTTTCCGCAGTGGGTATCTGCAAAAATAAAGTAAAAATATTTTATTTTCAGGAAAATGCTGATGATGCTCAAAATAAAGAAAATACTGACAACACTCAACCTAGTGACCAATGTGGGAACCCTACCCATACAAACCCAGAACCAAGTCTTTCAGAACCGAGAAAGAAAAGAAGTAAAATTTCACAGCTGTCTACAATAGTCAGTAGCATGAAAGATATGCAATACGATTTATCCAAATCAGAAACAGTGGAAGATGAATTCGACATCTTCGGGAAACACATTGCGAAGCAATTAAGAACTCTTTCTACAGAACAGGCTATCCTAGGCCAAGAAGAAATTCAGAGTGTGATAACAAAATGTCGACTACACGATTTGAAATACGGAAATATGACAGTGAATAGTCCTAAATATTCTGCAAACACACATGCCAGTGACAATTCGTCAAGACCAAGTAACAATTATGCGTCAACACCAAGTACGAGTAGTAGTACTTATATGCCATTGAATAGTCCAGCGTCTGTAGATACACAAACCACTGAGGACTGGTTAAATGTAGTAAGCGATGACCCAGAATACATTAATATAATCATGAATGCTTTCAATAATGCTTAATTGTCATAGATATGTTACTTAATAAAAAATATTACCATGATGTGGTCTTTTAATGCCCTTTTAATTTCTTGACAGACTTCTGGTATAATTTTTGAAATAGTTGGTTTTGGCAATCGAAACATACGACTGAGGCTTCTGTAACTATCTCCAGTAGTTAAAAAAGAAAGAGTGACTTCTAATTTTATTTTTGCGGGTATAGCATCTCTGAACAACGTATTCTTACGCTGGATATTAATCGAAACTAATGATAACAGTTCTTCAAAGTTTTCTGCTGTCATTCTCAGTGCCAGTCTATATTCATTGGGATCTTCTACCTTCAGTTGTTGCAGAAGCATTACTGACCCTCCTTTTTGATCTCTTTCGCTGATCCAATTTCTCACCCAAATCCGTTCCTTTTTTTTTAGTTCCTTATCAACCTCATTAATAACTTCTTGTAGCACGTTGAGTGATTGAGCATGTTTGAAACATTTTCGAAACTGATCTCTTCTTGAAATCATTGTCACTGTAGTGTTCACACTTCAAAGGCTTCTAAATAACTGGAATAATGTAGACGTTACAGATCCAGTCCAGCACTGGACTGGAATCTCGCTAGATTACTGGACTGGAATAATGTAAACCGGCCATCACACTGCTCCAACGATCCCCCGAAGCACCATCCAGACTCACTGCCACGATTGCGACGCGTCAGTGATGAACTCCGCTCCTCCAATCACCAATGACGATGTACCGGGTTTAGACGGGTCCCAGACTGCCCCAGGCATACCCGCTCAACTTCCTCAACTCCGGGCATCATAATATACAAAAGTCTGAAACTTGTTATCGACTGTATTAGTTTATGGCTAAATAAATGAAACGTGTAGCCAAGAAAATGACATAGGTAGGTATGTTTTATTGTTAAACATACCTAAATTTAGAGTGTAATATAAAAAAATGGGAATGGTGAGAGTGTAAGTGAAGTAATGTGTGTATGTCACACCAAAGAGTACAATATGCAGGTTGTGTGTCCTCCTAATAGAAAAAGTAAATAAAAAGAATATATTCGGGCGCCGTGGAGGTGGCACACAGTATAAAAAAATAAAGATTACCGGAAAAGTTGAGCGGAAGAGTCAGACCTTTAATCTGCCGGTGGGAGGCTAAACGAGAATTAAAAAAAAAACAACTATTAATTTGTCCTTTCTCTATTTAATGGCCCGTAGCTCCACAGTAATACACCATTTACTAAATAAACCTTATTCAGAGGGAAACATTTCTAGGTTAATGGTGATATTAAGGAAAGTGTGATATTATTGCATCTTTGTCTAATTAAGTATGTAGGTATTAATAAAAAATAATGGAAAATTCCTACCAGATTGTTGGCTTTTAAAATAGTTTAACTTAACCAACTGGAAGCGATGAGTTATGAAGGAGTCCCCGTTGCCAAAATGGTCCAAAGAAAAAGTATAGGTATTCAGCACAAAATCCAAATTTAGAAATAAAGGAATTAAGGAAAAAAAAAAAACGCCGAATAATTAGGCGTTTTTTTTTCCTTTCAAATAAAAATCAATGCATGTGCGCTAACGCAATAACAATATAGCGTGCGATAATCACAGTACAGAGACAGAATATCGAAAATGGAGGGCAATCCTTCTCACTTCATCGTCCTTTGTTGTAATATTTATCGCTTTGCCATTATTAGGCTGTAATTATCCGAGATTACTACGGATTTTTGAAAATATCGACGACAGTGAAAATTAGGTTTCTATCATCTTTGAATAAGGATCGTAAAGTGTCAGGCGCAGCAGCTACCACAGATCACAAACCGGAACAAAGTGTCGTTCGGAAATCGACTACAACCACAAACGTAGATTAACTATAACCGTGTGTTGTATAGAAATCGCCTAAAAAACCAAATCGCATGTGACGAGATTTAAAACTCGTTACAAGAGTTCTCTATTGCTAATAAAAGGTCCATAGTTTCAGCAGACTTTCATTGTTCAAGTTCAAATTCTCAACAGTATTATAAAGGGAAAAGAATTAATTATTATGTTTTTTTATTTTTTTAACATGAAAAATATGTCAATAGAATGAAATAACAAACTCAATTATTTTGTACAAATATGAAATCGAAATTAACATTAAAACAATTATTAGATGCTTTCTATTATTTCTGTTCTGGATTACACTACATATATATAGTTTACGAATCTACGCAAATTAGTTATAAACAATCATTTATACTCGCCTTAATTTTCAGCCCAAAGATTTGAAATTCAAATTTCCACTAGTAGGCGCAGGTAAACTGGAATTTTATCCATTTGTAATCCCAGTTCTGAACTAAAAACTTCAGGGGCTAGGAGGTTAAATAAAGCGCAGTATACTTTCCAATGCTTCGTTATATTTTTCATAATAATCCTTAAAATCCTTAACCAAAACATGTTGACGTTTCATACGTTATGAATGAATGCCGAAAATATTTGATGAAGCTAAGACAAAGCTAAAAAAAATCTTATCTGAAGTTGATAACTTGTCACTGACCACAGATATTTGGACGAGTCAATCCATGGAGTCCTACATCACGATCACTGTGCACTTTTTCTTTTCAAATGGCCTTAAAAGTTGTGTACTTACCACTAAACCTTTGACAGAGTCGCACACTGCAGATTATTTAAAAGATGTGGTCCTTAAAATATTGACGGAATGGGAAATCCGTGATAAAACTATGTGCATCACAACAGATAATGGAGCCAACGTAGTAAAAATGGCTATACTGTTAGGAGTACGTAGCCTGCCTTGTTTTGTTTTGTCACCTCAAATAATTAGCCCAGAAGAAGAAAAAATGTTACAAGATATGGTGCTTTTGCTGGATATATTTGAGCAAGCAACCCAAATGATAAGCGGAGACCAGTATTCAACCTCTACTTTGATTATACCTATTATTTACGGGCTATTCGATAACATTCAAAGTTTGGGTCCCAGAATTTCTACAGCAGTAGGTGAAATATTTTTACAAACATTGAAAAACTGTATGAATGATCGTTTATTGGAATACGAATCTCGAACTGTTTGTCGAATTTCTACTATACTGCATCCCGTTTTTAGAAACAGTTTTAGACAATTGCAAAATAAATTGGCTGCTAAGATGCTGTAAAGGCAAAAAACAATAATCTTTTCCGGATCCGAAACATATCTCAAAGCGCAGAAGAAATAGCCACGTCAAGTGAAAATAGTACAAGAGAAACTGGTCGCCCAGATTTGTTTGGATTTCTAAAAAGAAACACCAGTAGTGCAGATATGACATCCGCCACGGCAATGAATTTATTTAAAATGTATACGGAAACACAGTATCCTGAAAAAAGCCACAATTGGGATGAAGTTGTGCAATTCTGGAAATTCAATAAACATTTAAAGCCTTTAGACGAAATAGCCTTTGAATACCTAACTGTGCCTGCTACTTCTGTAAGGTCAGAGAGAGTATTTTCAACGACAGGACAAATACTAAATGATAGAAGAAGCATGTTACGCTATGACGCTGTTGACATGTTGTGTTTCAAAATCAGCATTTGCTAACTTTATAAAATGTTTTTTTTTTTAATAAATGATTATATAAATTATATTAATTGATTATTTTTATTTCTTCATTTTTAATGTAAGTATAAATTAATAAAAGGAAACAAAATTTCTTTATTCTCCGGTTTTTCACCAGAGATAGCCCAATCACCGGTGAATTCAATCGGTTGTTGAAATCTCGCTCCGGTGCAAACCTCTATAGTAGGCGCCAGATAATCGTGGAATAACGGTCATTGACCCACCTACAATTATTGACATTTTTAATTTGAAAAACGGAATTAATGACACAAAGCTGTCCCGAATTATCATCTCTCGTGATCCTTAACATTGTCTAATAATGAAAAACGATTCATATTTAATTGTTCAGGTACCTATGAACAGTTATTAGGGAAAGGTCATTGTACTTTATTCCACATTTATCTGGCGCCTACTATAGCTCTAGTCGCCGCCGTGCTGCTCTGCGCTCCGCCGCACTACCCCGCGCCCGGCTGGCTGGCGGTCACATGCCTGGCGAGTTTTAACTAGCGTGGTTGTGTGTTGAGCAAGATCATGGACGAGGAAAAGTTAATTAACTTAGTGCAAACATATGTATGTTTATACGATGTATCGTCACGTCATTACAGTGATAAAGTAATGAAAACGAATGCGTGGGAGGCGATAAGTAAAGAGATGGGTAAAACAGGTAAGATTTATTAATTTATTTTCATAAAAATTACGACTCAAATAGCTCGTTCAACTATATCGTTCTGCCAATGAAGTGATCCCGACGGCGAATTAAAGTATTGTTTGAAATTGTCACGAATAGCCTTAATATTTTGTAGTTGTAAATTGTCATCATCATGTGAGTGTACATTATGTAATAAAGTATGATTTCGACGACGATGTGATTTGTCTTGAAGAATCATTACTGGATCACTATCAATTATGTAGTTATGCAAACATGTGCAAGACAGAATAATAGAATGTAAGTGTCTTGGTTGAACTTTTAGGCTTCTCTCAAATATTTCAAATTTCATTGTTAGGATCCCAAAGGCGCTTTCTACCGTTTGTCGTGACCTGCTCAAGCAACGATTAAAAACTTTTTTATCTCGATCTCCTATAAGTTGATTGCCAGGATAAGGTCGCATAATGTTTTTCGATAACGGAAATGCTTCGTCTGCTACGAAAACGTGAGGCAACGAGACATTCGTACCTGGTAGACATTTGGCGGTATGCGAAGTGTTTGGTTCTGCAGTTTTTGACCCAACTTAGAATTTGATAAAATACCACCGTCGCTGTTACGACCGAATGCGCCGCAATCCACAATAATAAATTTATATTTTGCATCCACAACAGCCAAGAGGACCGTGCTGAAGAATTTTTTATAATTGAAATATTGGCTTCCACTTTTATGAGGTGATCTTATAGCGACATGTTTGCCGTCAATGGCTCCTATACAGTTTGGAAAATTCCAAATACGTCTGAAGTCTTCTTCTATTGCTGCCCAAGACTCTTCAGTAGGTTTCGGCATCACAATAGGACGTAGTACTTTCCAGATAATGGCGCTTGTGTTGTGAACAATTGCGCGGACAGTAGAGAATCCAACGCGAAAATTGTGAGCAAGCGCCTTAAAACTGACGCCTGTAGTTACAAATCTGAAAGAAAAATAATAAATTTATTAATGTTATATTGTTTAAAATTTAATAATAATAATAACAAGCATTTATTTCGGACTATTACCGTCCATACCGTCCATAGTACAAACTAAAACTTAAATTTAACTAAAACTTAACTTAAATTTAAACTCGCATAAAAGCTATTTCGTCGGCTTGAAGGTAAAACTCATTAAGTACATCTAAATTAATGAAAGTTGTTGTTGTTGTGTTGTGTGGTAAATTTTATAATGATTTAAGAAGCATTCCAATGCATTTATTGAGTTTTTACCTTTGTTATACCATATTTTTAACTAAGTACAGAAATACTAATATTGGTAACACAAATACACTAACACCATTTTTTTAGTTGCAGTATGTTATCAAAATTGGAAGAAATTGCGAAACAACTACCGAAAAGCATTAAAGTTGAGAAATGACAGAAGTGGTGCCGCCGGTGGGAAACGTCGTCCAATTAGGTACGAAAAGGAATTGGAATTTGTAAAACAGTTTCTACAGTCACCAGAGGACCAGCAACAGTCTAATCTCGATTCCTCTAGTGAGGACGCACAGAGTTCTGGTATATTGTTTCCGGAATCACCTCAACCAGGATCACGGACTTCAAACCATTCACAGTTAAAAACTTCAGAAATACTGGAACGCTACCTTTCTATTAAAGAATAAAGCTACAGATACACATGCTCGAAAGTAGCACGAAAGCATGCTATTTTTGAGCAAATGCTATCAAGTAGCGCGTGTGTATTGGGCCTTGCTTGAAAATAGCATGCTAGCTAGTAGTTTGCTAGTAAATCGACCAACTGTTGATTTTTGAGCACGCTGCCTGAGGAGCGGGGTAGTGGGGGCTGCGTTTAAAGCATGTCTGAACGTGTTTGCTTTGTAGCATGCTTGTTAGTAGCAAGCAGTGAGCTTAGTCAGTTGGTTGTGTGTAAAATGGCGCGTTGGGGATACGATAAGACGCTAAATTTTGTTATTAATTACCGTAACCATGAGTGTTTGTGGAATCCACGTTCACCTCTGTATAAAAACAACATTGCTCGAAATAATGCTTACGCAGATTTATTAAGTACTATTGACGAGCCAAATTTTACATTAAAAATGTTGAAAAGTAAAATTAAAAATTTAAGATCGTTATATCATACAGAGTTTAAAAAAATAGAAAGTTCAAAGCGATCTGGTTCTGGTGCGTCCAATGTATATAAGCCCACTATTTGTTGGTTTGAAGAAATGCACTCATTTTTGAAAGACTCGAATGAGTTTCTTCCAACTACAAGTACTGAAGTTTCTCATGTAAGTATTATTTGCTTCTTCTTTTAAATAAGTTATATGTATAGTTATATCCAACACCGTTAACGATGGCACGTGACCTCTCTTTTTAATTTAATGGCATTTAAAATACAAACTTGTGATAGGAAGAGAAGCGCCGCGCTTCAACATGAAGCTTGCTTAACCCTAGAAAGATAGTCTGCGTAAAAAATTAATGAAATATCATTTCATTACATGTATATCACACAACGGTGTGTCGATTTTGAAGATTTACAACAACGCCGTGTAGTACCAGGAACATGGCGGCAGCAAATGCGCTCAGCTTTGGAAAATATACCACCGACACGTACTAACCACGCTTCTCGACAAGCAGTTGCCATTAGAGATACATACGCACAACTTTTTGAAACAACAGAAACGGTACCCTGGCAAAATTATATGATCAACATTTAGATATTTAGATATCTACCTTCTTTAAGTATGCTTAACCTTAGAAAGATAATCATATTGTGTAGTACGGAAAAGATACTCATGCGTAAAATTGACGCATGTGTTTTATTTAGCTGTAGGTTGGTGTTTTTTAATTTATTTCAATAGAATTTTATGTTATATATATTAACACAATATATAAGAATAATTAAAACTGCAGTTAATATATTTATATATATTTTTTATTTAAAAAAAACAAAACCTATAAACTTCTGTCATAAATCAACATTTTTTTTTAACACTTACTTTTTTCTATTTCAAATTGTTTTTAACTATAATAATCAGCCTTTTTTTTCACATAATCAACAATAACAATATCTTAAACATATTAGGAACATACAATTCTATAAAAATCAGTTACAAACATTTTTGGCACATATCAATGTTATGCTCACGACATATTATTTTTTTACACTTTTTACAAGACGCATTTGCTCTTCGCCTTATTTTAGAAGGGCAAAAAGTACAGTAAATACCTTTTTTTACTACAGGCTCTTCAGTGTTGTCTTCTGGTGTGCCAGTTACTTCATTTGGCAACATATTAGAGATGTTATCTCGCAAATATCTTTTCAAAGTAGGAATTTCTAACCGCTTTCGTCGTATACGTTACGGCACATGCGGCTTGGACCTCTTTGAGCTCGAACAATGTTTACTGCTGAGACTCTGCCACGCCTCGTTGCCTTTGACGTCGACCAACAGTGTCTGTTCTTACCTCTGATAGTCCTCTGTCGCAAGGTTACGATCCTTCGAGAGACTGATGTGGAGATTGGTTGTTCAGTGGTGCTTGGTCCATCTCGGATTATACTTTCACTTGACGTCGGCTGTTCCTCTTCTAACTCATCTATAAAAGCTTCTTCTGTGTCGCTCTGCACGTCATCTTCACTCTCATGGTCACCTACTTCACTGTCGGTATCCTCACAGGGAAGCTCGTCGTCACTTTGCATGAGACTGGCCAGGATACGGTCTTCGTCCAAGTTTCTACTACCCATTGTTGCTTCAATATCTATAAAAGAAACTGTTAACTGGTAAGTTATGATATACAGTTATAATAACATAAAAAAATAAAAACAAATAATACAAGTCAAAATCATAAAAGTCACGTAAAAGATAATCATGCGTAATTTTAACGCACGCGGTCGTTATATTTCAAAATCGGTTACACTTACCTTGCGGACACGTGCGCCATATGGAAGCTCCCAGCGACGAATGAGATGTCCGAAACGCGTACCTATGGATTCGCGCTATTAAGAAAGAGAGAGCTATATTTCGCAAACGCATGCGTGATTTTTACGCAGACTATCTTTCTAGGGTTAAGCAAGCTTCATGTTGAAGCGCGGCGCTTCTCTTCCTTTCACAAGTTTGTATTTTAAATGCCATTAAATTAAAAAGAGAGGTCACGTGCCATCGTTAACGGTGTTGGATATAACTATACATATAACTTATTTAAAAGAAGAAGCAAATAATACTTACATGAGAAACTTCAGTACTTGTAGTTGGACGAAACTCATTCGAGTCTTTCAAAAATGAGTGCATTTCTTCAAACCAACAAATAGTGGGCTTATATACATTGGACGCACCAGAACCAGATCGCTTTGAACTTTCTATTTTTTTAAACTCTGTATGATATAACGATCTTAAATTTTTAATTTTACTTTTCAACATTTTTAATGTAAAATTTGGCTCGTCAATAGTACTTGATAAATCTGCGTAAGCATTATTTCGAGCAATGTTGTTTTTATACAGAGGTGAACGTGGATTCCACAAACACTCATGGTTACGGTAATTAATAACAAAATTTAGCGTCTTATCGTCTCCCCAACGCGCCATTTTACACACAACCAACTGACTAAGCTCACTGCTTGCTACTAACAAGCATGCTACAAAGCAAAAACGTTCAGACATGCTTTAAACGCAGCCCCCACTACCCCGCTCCTCAGGCAGCGTGCTCAAAAATCAACAGTTGGTCGATTTACTAGCAAACTACTAGCTAGCATGCTATTTTCAAGCAAGGCCCAATACACACGCGCTACTTGATAGCATTTGCTCAAAAATAGCATGCTTTCGTGCTACTTTCGAGCATGTGTATCTGTAGCTTTATTCTTTAATAGAAAGGTAGCGTTCCAGTATTTCTGAAGTTTTTAACTGTGAATGGTTTGAAGTCCGTGATCCTGGTTGAGGTGATTCCGGAAACAATATACCAGAACTCTGTGCGTCCTCACTAGAGGAATCGAGATTAGACTGTTGCTGGTCCTCTGGTGACTGTAGAAACTGTTTTACAAATTCCAATTCCTTTTCGTACCTAATTGGACGACGTTTCCCACCGGCGGCACCACTTCTGTCATTTCTCAACTTTAATGCTTTTCGGTAGTTGTTTCGCAATTTCTTCCAATTTTGATAACATACTGCAACTAAAAAAATGGTGTTAGTGTATTTGTGTTACCAATATTAGTATTTCTGTACTTAGTTAAAAATATGGCATAACAAAGGTAAAAACTCAATAAATGCATTGGAATGCTTCATAAATCATTATAAAATTTACCACACAACACAACAACAACAACTTTCATTAATTTAGATGTACTTAATGAGTTTTACCTTCAAGCCGACGAAATAACAAATAAAACATTTTGATCAACATTTATTTTATTTTATTTAATCAACATAAGTAATTGGGAATATAGAAATCATAGTACTATTTAAATAAAGTTTTTACTAATAAATTAAAGGAATTACTTTGTTCAATTGTTACTTAATTATCTTTGTTCTAAAATTATTTACACATTAAAACTAAAACTATCGAAATAAAGTATGTCTCACAAGAGTTTGTACACTTTTACTTCATTCAAGACACTATTTTGGCTTCTTTTTAATTTTCACAATATTGTGTCACAAAAATACTTGTAAAGTTGCATTGTAATATTTCTTACACCAAACTGAAAATAATGAAAAGAAATCTTTAAGTAAGTACACATGACTTATTATATCTCTGCCACCCAGTACCTAATTTAATTTACTATACATAATACAAACTTACACAATCATGCTTGCACATTTCCACTAGTAGGTAGATGTGAGGCTACCACCTAGTGTGTCCTGATTGGCACCATTCCTGGACTACTATTTAGGGATTAAATCAAGGGCTCCTTTAAACTTACAACCCCCCTGAACTGAATAAATACCTCAAATATTAAACAATCACATGGACTATAAGTATATAAACATGCATAACTCACTTATTAAAATATTCTGCTATCAAAGTTTCTCTTGCTGTTTGGTTATTTGGCTCATTGTTATTCTGTATAGGCACTGCATCCACATCTGGAATCTCAACCTCTGGTGGAATATCATCTAGGCTTTTTATTCTACAAATGTTGTGTAGTATTGCTGTTGCAATAATGACTGCATTTGCTCTTAAAAAAGTCAGACGTAAAGTTAATGCCACTACTGGAAATCTTCTTTTCCAAACTCCAAAACACCTATAACAAAATAATTAAAACATTACTGTAATACTTAAGTGGATGCTAGACAATCAAATTACAAATATATTAGGATACATATCCCTTAACTTAACCTCATTATACCTTTCAATGGTGTTTCTTGTTCGGATGTGGGCTTCATTATAAAGTTGTTCACCTCGTGTTACATACTGGATTCAACAAAGGAGTCAAAAGGTATGGCTTCAATGGATATGCACTATCCCCAAGCAGCCACTTATCCCCAAAAAGTCCATTTTCACCTTGTGCTGAAAAATATAAGTAATTTAGTATAACAGTATTCAATTATGAAAATACATTTTTCAAATTAATGAAAGATAACAAAAATAAATATTTGCCTCGCAGTTCGGAACTGTTAAATATAGTGGCATCATGGGCAGATCCTGGCCAGCGAGCCACTACATTCATAAACTGCAAATTGGCGTTGCATACTGCTTGCACATTTAAAGAAAAGTACCCTTTACGGTTTCTAAATTCTTCTCCAATTTGAGAGCCTGAAATAAAATGTATGTAAGTAATAAAAGGAAGTATGTAAAGATTGATTAAATACTTAGGTACTTATTCATAATCAAAGATAGTAGTACAGTTGGTTGGTACAAGTCTAATGTAATGCAACATGCATGCATGTGTGTGTGTAATGCACTTACATGGTGATTGTATCCTGATGTGTGTTCCATCAAGTGCACCCAGTACTCGTGGAAATCGAGACACAGAATAAAAATCTTGCTCAGTATTGTTATGCACATATATATATCTGCTATACAGCTGTGCTATAGCATTACTGACATCACGTACAATACGACATGCAGATGTTTTGGACACTCCTATAAAATCAGCCACTGATATTAACAGTGTCCCTAATGCGTAGAACCTTAAAGTTAATAATAGTTGTTGTATCGGGGATATTCCATGGTTCCTTAAAAAGGTTTTGTTATAATTCGTTAACACGTTGAACGCCATGGCAGACACCATTTATCTGCCAGTGTGTATTCTCAGTGGGCTTCATGAAATATTAAAAAACAGTCAAAATTTGTTAACATATTTTTCCGGTTTAATTGTATGAAAAATGGGTATAATCTAATATGAAATAAATACAATAGCGAAAAATAGTAAATATAGAGAAAAAATAGCTGGCAGTCACCATTATCTGCCATGGCCCAGCCAAAGCACTATTCGTTATTTCAGTGGAGGGGGCCACGCGGGTCACCTTGTCAACCACCCCCCGCACCCGCGCGTAAGCGCTGCGCTTGCTCTCGCTACTACTCAGTGGCAAAAGTCGTACGCTAAAGTGCGGACCGTTTCGCGCGCTCTGTAATTTGTAATTATACCTACATACGTATTCAGTATTCGTTACTAATACTCCTACTATTACTAATAAACATGGAAGACTTGGATTTTGATATAACCGCTGAACATCTGATGCAACTGGACAATATTGAAATATCATTACTAAATAATAGTTTTATAATGCCGAGTTCAGATGACGAGTGTAGTGATATAATTCAACCCCTAAGACGAAAGTGCCGCCGAATTATATTATCAACTAGCGAAGACAGCGATGCCGAAATCGTTCCGCCCTGCCCCAGTAATAATACAAGCCCTTCGAACATCTGGACAGAGGTTCAAGGTAATCAACGCCGTATTATTCCGTTTACAGACATTTCTGGTCCCGCACCCCATATAAAGTGTATGCATGGAATGACTCCTGCGCAATGTTTTTCGCTTTTTTTGACTGATAACATATTGCAACTAATAGTCGATGCCACTAATGAATATGCAATTAAAGAAATAACACAATTACCTGAAGCTTCTAAATTTGCACGGGTTCGTAGATGGACACCCACTAACCCTGCTGAGTTGAAATGTTTTTTTGGCTTGATTTTATTTATGGGCTTGGTGAGGCTACCTAAATTAGCTGATTATTGGTGTAAGGACGACATGATTAGCCATCCATTTCCAAAGACCATTATGTCTCGTAATCGTTTCGAGCTGTTGCTGCAAATGTTACACTTTTCAGAAAATGACAATGAACATAAATCAGACCGACTGCATCGTGTCCGCAAGCTGTATGATGAAGTAAATAAAGTATTTCAGGAAAACTTTTCGCCAACAGAAAACCTGTGTATAGACGAAAGCATGGTCCCTTTCCGTGGGAGAATTATTTTCAGACAATACAATAAACAAAAGAGGCATAAATACGGGATTAAAGAATTTAAACTATGTACCATACCGGGCTATACTTATAAAGTAAAAGTATACGCGGGGAAAAATGATGATGTTCATAACACACCCACAAATGTTGTGATGTCTTTATGTGAAGATCGTTTTGAAAGAGGGCATACATTATTTACGGACAACTGGTACACAAGCATTACATTAGCCAGACAATTATTACAAAGAGAAATGCATCTCGTCGGCACCGTAAGAAAAAATCGTAAAGGTTTACCAAAAGAGGTCATTGATGCCAAACTTAAGCGTGGAGAGTATAAAGCTGCAGAGAGTAACGACGGAATAACGTGTTTAAAATGGAAGGACAAGAGGGATGTGTATGTTCTATCCACTAAACATACTGATCGATTTGTTAATATTCAACAGCGTGGGAAAACTATACGGAAGCCAAAAATAATTGTTGATTACAATATGGCAAAGGGTGCGGTAGACCTCTCTGATCAATTAGCGTCTTATTTGACTCCACTACGAAAATCTGTCAAATGGTATAAGAAGCTTGCCATTAATTTACTACTAAACACTACAGTGATAAATGCTCTAATTTTGTATCAGTCAGTCACAAAGAAAACTATTCAAATAGTAGATTTTAGAAAGGAAATTGTACAACAATTCTGCCAAACAGAGAGCGAGGAGTATCGACTTCGTGAGGTGCCTAAACGGTTGAAGCATCAATTGTCTAAAAAAGATGGCAAATCTAAAAGTACCCGACGTTTGTGCTCTGGATGCTATAAGCAAAATGTCATTTTGATGGGCCGACAATATGCTAGAAATAAAACCAAGAAAGTCAACACATTTTGTGAAACCTGCCCTTGTAAGCCGTTCATGTGTTTTGATTGTTTTAATAGATTACATAAAGTTTAGAACTTATGTCTATTTCATGGGCCGACAATATGCTAGAAATAAAACCAAGAAAGTCAGTATATTTTGTGAAACCTGCCCTTATAAGCCGTCCATGTGTTTTGATTGTTTTTTTTTTCATTTTTATTATGTATAATTAAGAAAGAAGTCATTTAATTTGTTTGATCTCCAATTTTAAGTCATAGCGTAGAGTACTGTATTTTTTATTTTATAATAAAGGTATTTTTCTAATATTTGGCATGCTTAATTTTATACCCCAATGATGTAAATAATTAAAATCATAACTGTATGACACAATTTATTTAACTAAAAGTCATCCGTATAAATGTTAAACCAGAAATGTCAGAGAAAAAATGTGTCGGGTCCGTCAGGTCCCAAATATCTCAAAGACTTGTAAGATTTTTGCCGCGCTAAGGCGCGAGGTTTGTTCTACAGCGCCCCGCGGGTCACTGCGAATAGCGTTCACAAACTTATTTATGTCTGCCAGCCCAGTAAAGACATTTTAACGCAGATCGTACTGGCAGTCAAACCGTGTCTGCCGCGGCCCGATGGACCCGGCTCATTGTCAGCCATACGGTGTCTGCCATGGCCCATAGGGCGAAGGCGTATTTTTTTTTGGGCGTTCAACGTGTTAAACGTGTCTAGAGTTCAATGTAACACTGGTGGAATACAATGTATGCCAAACAATAAAATTCTTCGTAATATATGTACCTAGACACTAGAAGATTTACTAACCTGGCTCCCGTTATTCTTAAATATGGATATATTTCAAGCAGTAACTCTTGAACAGACGGTTTATCAAGTCGAAATCTCAGCTGGAACTCAAAATCATCCAACGTAGATAAATAGTTGACTCTTTGTTTGTAAACTCTAACACGGCGATTGTTTTCTTCCGAATCAGAGTCACTGGAATCCGAGACTATTTGTAACATTTCTAAATCACTTTCTGAACTCGACATTTTGAATAATTTTAATAGAGATGAAGCGTATATACTAGAACAGATCCAGGCACTAGGTATTTAACGAGACTAGGTCGCACCTATTCCAACTTTTAAAATACTCGATCCACCGTCTCACTGCGTAAGCAGTAAACGGCTCACGCGGCCCGCTCGAATCGAACTTAATCGAAGTCCTCCGAACTAGCCCGAAGTACTGTACCGGGCGGCGCGGGCGTGACGAAGCGAGATAGCATTTTGTTGCCATAGTTACTAGTCTGCTTTGCTGCTCACTCGTGTTTGCCTAAAGCATTCGTAAGCCAGTCATTTGAATTTGAACCATAGTTCAATACATATAATGTTCTTTTTTACCTACATTATTCCGCAGTTTTCTAGGTACATAATACTCGATGGGAATGAAAACTTTATGATGCATTTGCGATAGTCGAGTATCAAATACGGAGTCGTGCGCATGTGATCTCGATCTCGGTTTCTGCCGGTTCACCATACGTAGTACCTGACGACGTAATTTTCGTAACTAAGTTTTGTTATTGTGTTAGTTTGGATTTTATTTTTGTTAAGACATTAATAAAATTAAAGTGTTTAGTATCTAAAAAATGCCTCCCAGAGGAAGTAGTGTCGCTTGGGATCATTTTACGGACAAAGGCCAACAAAAGGCTGAGTGTAATATATGTAAATTACAATTAAGTTTCAAAAGTTCCGTATCAAACCTAACAAAGCACTTAAAACGAAAACATCCCTTCGTAAGTTTAGTTCGAAGAAACGACGTTCCAGCTTCAGTAATAGCAGCCCAGACTAACCAGCAACCGCCACCATCAGATCAGGCGGAATCACCATCTCGGACCCAATCTGCTGGAATAGTTCAACAACCTGAAGGTCAACAACAGCCCTCCACTAACTTGATGCGTTTAGTACAACCAGGTTCGAGGACTATAGCTTCCTATGTATATAAAAAAAATGCTGATAAATGTAAGTCTGATATAGATAAACTAATAATGGACTTATTTATTATGGACTTTCAACCATTCCGTATTGTCGAAGACAGAGGTTTTAGACAATTGATTCAGTTTGCTTTTCCTTTTTATGTTATACCAACTCGTAAATACTTTGCAAACAATTTATTGCCAAGTCGATACGAAAGTTTGCGAATTTCAAAAATGGCGGAAGTAGCAAATGATGTTGAATCGATTTCCATCACAGCAGATATATGGACATCAAGTACAAATGACTCGTACATGGGTATTACTGGTCATTATATAAATAAAAATGACTTCACCCTAAAATCGACATTGTTAGATTGTGTATTTTTAGAGGGATCACATACTAGTGCCAACTTAGCTAGGGAACTTTTACGAATAACAGAGGAATGGAAAGTGTCCGGAAAAATTTTGTTAGCAGTGTCAGATAACGGCGCCAATATTAAAAAAGCCATGATAGATTTAGGCTGGAAGCATTTTGGTTGTTACGCACACACACTAAATTTAGCCGTTCAAGAAGGATTGACTGCGACAGAAGAATTGGTTAATTTAATTAATAAAGTTAAAACTGCTGTTGCTTACTTTAAAAGATCCGCACAAGCCTGGGAAAAATTAAAAAAATACCAGGAGCAGGCTGGAAAAAATCCTAAAAGACCTCTGCAATGTGTAAGCACAAGGTGGAATTCAACATTCTACATGATACAGAGGTTTTTAGAATTGAAAGAAGAAATAAACAGTGCGCTCTCAAATTTAAACGCTAATACTTTATCTTTAACTGCAGTAGATTGGGAGCTCTGTGAACACATTTGCAACATTTTAAAACCTTGTGAAGAAGTAACACGGGAAGTAAGTGCTCAAAAATATGTCACAGGAAGTATTGTTATACCAATAACGACAGGGTTAGTAAAATCTTTAGAAAACATTAACACTAGTGCATACCTCGATGCCGCCCAAAAATTACAACAAGACTTGCTGGCCGCTATAAAAAATAGATTCATACATTTAGATAAAAGCGGCACATTTACGACCTGTATGTTCCTGGATCCTAGATTTAAACTTTATTTTGAAGACCAATATGTAGCTGACACCACAAAACAAAGAATCATAGAACTTATTACGACTATTATTAATAAAGAGGACCGCAATAATCCCCAAATTCAAAATGAAGAGCAGCAGATAGCAGATCAAGAAGCAAATCCTCCACCTCAGCCTGAAATTAATCTAGTGTGGCAGCACTATGCCGAAAAAATGAAAAATATCCAACCCAAGGGCACGGCAACTTCTCGAGCGATTTTAGAAGTACAAAGATATTTGGACGATAAAGTTTTGTTGCCAAGTGAGAATATATCACCACTAGAGTGGTGGAAAAAGAGGAAAGATGTGTACCCGCATTTGTGTGCCCTGGCACTCACCAAGTTGAATGCAATGGCGACGAGTGTTCCATGCGAAAGATTATTTTCCTCCTGTGGATTATTATTAAATGAAAGGAGAACGAGGCTGGGGACCCGAAAAGTCCAACAATTAATGTTTTTAAATCAAAATTCGTAAGCTGATTTTGCACGTATATTGAAATAAAAAGAACAATAATTTGTAGAAAGGTTATTAAAAAAAAAAACAAAAAAAACAAAAATTTGATAATTCTAAAAAAAAAAAGTGATTAAAGTAAATTATATTCAAATAAAAAAAAAACAAAAAAAAAAAACAAAAAATTAATAATTCTAAAAAAAAAGTGATTAAAGAAAGTAAATTAAAAAAAAATAGGTGTATATTATGATTGCTTTGAAAAATGAATTGAATCTTTTAAATACGCCAACCAAGCCAGATTTATCTAAAATGTAGATAAATCTTTACGTTCGGTTGACAGTCCTAAGCCTGTGTAAAGTATGAAGGGAAGATTACAATTCACGGTGGTACGCAAAGACTAAACAGGAGCATACTTTAAACTTTAATATTGCGTACTTAATGGACTAGGTGGAATAGGTATTTGGATCAAGTATTTGTACGGAATCGGACTAGATGCACCTAGTACCAAATTTACCTAGTACGACTCATCTCTAAATTTTAACCTTACACTTGAAAAATACCACAAAACTTTCTCAAAACCGTCCCAAAGCGACCGGTACGCAAACAAACTACGAACAGTAACTTTGACAGTTCAACTGACGTTTGATATTTTTATAGGAACACCAAAGACCATCATTTCCATACTTTACGCTTACGGTTCGTTATTGGTAACCCTCCCATCCGTACGTAGCAAGCCATCGGTAAGGCCGCTTACGAATGGTTTTTTATAGGAACGCTTTTATGTTACGCCTCGTAGACAATTCTACCATCCGTACGCAAAACGAATCGTTTTATAAATAAAGGAACCGGGCATAAGTAAATAAAGTGTAAGTTCAGTCAATTTATGTTGCGTCCTTCCTTTGACATAGCCGTCCGGGCGCTCGCACTTAAAGAGAAATGAACTCTAAATCACTACAATTAGGTGTAAGTTCATTTGAATTTACACCGCGGAGCGCGGCGCCTATGTAAGTGTCAGTCAGTGATTGATCTGATTTCTTCTTTTAAGTAATTGAATTCGTTAGCTCATTTCATTTGCGACAACCGGTGAATTAGCACGGAAGGTTTTAGAGAAAAAATATAACGACTCGAGTACGGGAGTACCTAATTAGCAGGCAATAGATTTGTTGATTGTGTCTGGCTTGAATTTGTGCCGCTGGGGCTCAAGTGAATAAAGGTAAGTCAATTTTATTTTTTAAGTGTTATTGTTAGGTACATTACAATCATTTTCATCACATCATCATTTGTTTATCAGAGAGAGTCATGACTGTTTTGTTTATTTGTTCATAATTGCAAAAATACAAATTCGTAATGTTAGTGATTGATAAAAAACTACTTACTTTATTTAGAACGAGCTTATGCCCGCGATCTCGTCCACGCATATCACGTTTCTTCCCGTTCCAGTTAGAATTTTGGGAAATGCTCTCTTAGTGCTCTCCTAAACCTCCTAAACTCTTGAAAGAATCACCATATTTCAGCTTTCAACGACTGGTGGTTTATAAAAAGATCCATTTCATTTCATCATTTTACAGGTTGAATTTATGAAATATTCTTTCATAGCACAGACACGTCAGAAGATAGACATTTACATTATGATTTTTACCCAGCTTATTAACCCAACGAATACCAATCTTCCATAAAAACTGGAACCCCCCAAATTGTCTATTAAGGGTAATGGTGAAAGACTGGCATTTATAATAATTTACTTTGTCCAGTATTCGTACCAAGTTATGTGGAATATATGGCTCTCACATGAAAACTTTAACAGCCCGGTTCAAGGAATTAGGTTTTTCATACAAACTTCTCCCCCCCTTTTCACCCCCTTAAGGGATGAATTAAAAAAAATCCTTTCTTATCCGACGCCTACACCATAAAATTAATATTCCTCAAAATTTCAAGTTTCTGCGATCACCGGTTTAGGCTGTGCATTGATCAGACAATCGGAGATAAGGCTTTTATATATATAGATAAAGAAAGAAAAATTAAATACTAAATTGAAATTTGATTTTATTGTAGATGACCGAATTAGGGGATAAAAAGAAACCATCGGGTGCTCAAAATAGAAAAAGGAAACTGGAGAAAGAAGAAAAAATTAAAAAGCTAACTTCTCCGATTGACTCTTTCTTTCGACCTGGTAAGTTCAGTCAGTTGGTACCATAAATAAAACATCTGAAGTGGCATAAATTAGTGACAGAAGTCGCTGGTGTATCCTGCCTGGGTTCGATCCCTAAGTTCCTACCTACTTATTATTATTACACTTCTTATTTTTTGTATAAGTTACCTGTAACTATATACGTAATGAGTCTTAAATAAAGTAGGTTTTTATGATTATGACAATATCTAATTAATTGTTTTTTGCGGATTGCGCACCGGATGCGCAATGGTTAGTAACAAACACTCGCTCTTGTGCCAAAGGTCTCGGGTTCGAATCCCGGCCGGTGCAATATTTATTTAAATACATACCTTCTCAGACCTTGTGTTAATTTTTTGTATTGTGTGATATATCCAACACGCGTTCTAATCGTGGAGATTATAGCAATAAATAACCCCATAGTTTTGGAGGCTCATGTCTAACAGTGGACTGGTGGCTTGTGTGTTTGTGATTTCTTTTTGGGGATTATGAATTATGTTTTTTCATGAAATAGCCGCAGGCGAGATCTGCCAATCGCAACTAAAGTATTTTAATTTCTTACTGTTTGCGCATAGAGCGTGCGTAAGCGCCTCGGCAATTCCACACTGAGCGCGCTCGCCTGGACTAACGGATTAGACTATGCCCGATTGCCCGCCTTAACTTTAAGGCGCTGTTTTAATGTCCTAAAATATTATTGCGTGGCCCTGTTACCACACTTGGTTACAGAAATTGTTGACTGTCTTATGTTTTTTTAGGTACATCTTCGTCAACATCCACCCGACAGTTAGAAGAGACAGTCAACTTGGAAGAGAAAACTTCTACGAGTATTTCACAAGTTCCAGCTCATACCAGTACCAGTACCTCGCCTGGCTCGCTTACTCCAAGTGAACCAATTCCAATTGTTAACCAACCAGCAACAGAACCAGATGTACGATTTCGTGAAAATGTCGCGAATGATCCTGCTCTCTGGCCGCAAGTAATATCCGATAATTTAAGATTATTTTTAACAGAACGTGGACCGATTCAGATAAAAAAAAACAACTATCCTTCAGATAGTAACATGAGGTCGTTTTCAGATACATATTACAGTAAAAAGTTACAAAACAACGAAATTATTCATCGAGTTTGGCTTGTATATTCCACATCTACTGATTCTGTATTTTGTTTTCACTGTAAGCTTTTCAATAATAATGTCACTGCATTTAATGCCCCCACTGGTTACAAAAACTGGGGGCATTTGTCGAGAAATATAGAACGACATGAAAAAAGTTCAGGGCACATATGTTCTTTAAAAAAATATTTGGATCTAAAAAATGACTTATTGAAAGGGCAAACAGTAGACTCGGTAAATCAAACTGAAATAGACCGCGAAAAAAAGAGGTGGACGGCATTTTTGGAAAGGATAATCGAAATTATAAAATTTTTGGCAGGTCAAAATTTAGCCTTTAGGGGCACAACCGAGAAGTTGTATGACCCAAATAATGGTAATTTTTTAAAGTTGGTGGAGAGTATATCTAATTTTGATAGTACACTATCAGAACACATTGCTCGAATTCAAAGAGCTCAGCATCGCATGCCACATTATCTTGGTCATAACATTCAAAATGAACTGATTAGTATAATTGCTGAAAAAATAAAAACGACTATAATTAGTCTTCTGAAGCAATGTAAATACTACTCTGTAATTCTAGATTGCACACCTGATATTTCACACCAAGAACAACTAACTGTTATTGTGAGGTTTATTTATTTAAATCCATCGACAAAACGCGCTGAGGTACGAGAACATTTTTTAGGTTTTTTTACCTGTAACTGACACTACCGGACAAGGGTTGGCGACATATTTGTTAGATTTCTTAAAATCATGCGATATTGAATTAGATGATTTGCGAGGCCAAGGATATGATAATGGGGCCAATATGAGGGGGAAAAATATAGGCCTCCAAAAAAAAATATTGGACATGAATCCTCGTGCTTTTTACGTACCGTGTGCTGCTCACTCCCTAAATTTAGTAGTAAATGACGCCGCTAAAAGCTCATTGGAAATTACAAACTTTTTCTGTATTGTCCAAGAAATCTATGTATTTTTTTCAGCATCCACATCACGCTGGGATGTAATTATGAAACAGATACCTACTTTGACATTAAAACCTCTTTCAAATACGCGTTGGGAAAGTAGATTTGATGCTCTTAGAGCACTCCGTTTTAACATGGATAAAATTTACGATGCATTATACTATATTTTTACAAATAACAAGTATGACAGCGACACAAAAAACATAGCGAGTTCATTAATAGCCAAGTTAAAGTCTTATAGATTTATATGTTCAGTAGTTATATGGTACAATATTTTACTAAAGATTAATATTGTAAGCAAAAATTTGCAAAAATCGGACGTAATTATTTCAGAAGCTACCAAAATGATTAATTTGGTTAAAAAAGATTTGGAGAAATACCGCACCGATAGTGCGTTTGAGCAGTTGTTATCTGATGCGAAATTAATTGCTGAAGAGAATTTAATGAAACTGCTCGTCCACGTCCCCGAAAAAGACATTTTGATTATGAAGCTGCAGATGAGCCCATTTTAGACCCAACCAACAAAGGAGAATGAGTAATGATGGGCCCACCTCTCAATAGGAATAAGACACTCATAAATGAATAGGTATGTTTATGTAGAATAAAACTTATTATTACGACTAAGGTCAAAAGTCAGTACTTTCGGAGTTATACTACTTATTATACTGCCATAAAAGTGATCGTAGTTTACTTCGTTATAAGATAAACTTTACTATGCCCAGACTCAAAACGGACGGCACCTTTCTGCTTGCTCTTGCTCCTTACCTGCGCCCCCCACCCTACCCGCTCCGCCCGCCGTTTGCCCAGGCGCATTTGCAAATGGCGACCAACGGCCAGTGACGCGCTAGCGCTAGTCGTCCCTAGAGTGTTTTGTGTTTTGCGTTGAACGATCGTTATCTGTTTTATGTACTTTTTGACCCGGCTATTCCTTGGACACTGATTGTTGTGGTTTTTATTGTTGACCCCAGCTTTGTTTAACGGACTACTCAACTGCATATCGATTGGAATTGTGGAAAATGGAACAACATCGTAACTGTGTTGTGTGCAGACGTGGATTATATCACAATAGATATCAGCGTCATATTTTGACTGAAGATCTTCCGCAAATACGACCTGAGGTTGCAAGACTTGTACAACAAAATGCATTATTAGAGGTTAGTAATAAGAATAATTCAGTTGATGTTATGTACTATCGTCAAAAGTGCATTCTGACCACCGTTAGGACTGTTTTCATTTGCACCGCTTGGCCACTATAGTAGCGTCTACCTACACTCATCAACCAATAGCATTACACTACCCAATTTTTATTGTTTTTGTGAATGAAAAACACCGCAAAAATGTAACAAGTTACATTTTCGTCCTTAGCTGAGCGATGGCATTGCACCATCTGTCTTTTCTTCTATTAAGCCCTTTGTTTTTATGAATGAAAAAAAGGACCAAAAAAAATTAAACATATTGTGATTTCGGTTTGTTACAATGAATACACAAACGGCGGGAAAGGATCTGGTCATCTTGTTCACGGGATTTTGTTTTGAAATTGAGCAGATTACACTTTTGACGATAGTACCTACAGCACAGAATAGTAGTGTCCTGTAGTTAGTTTAAATCAAACAAAATAACAAATACAAGTCTATTTTGCGTGTCACAAACCGTTTTTTCTACCTATACATTTATATGTTTGGCCAAATATTGTTCTATAGTTGAGACATTATAAACGTGCGAACTGATTCATAAATCCTTACGTCTAAGGAATGTGACAATGCCGCATAACTCGTTATCGATAAAGGGATGCCGCTCGGACGCAGGTAGCTGATGACTAATGCAATAAGGTCAAATGTAGGTGTTTGTGAAAATTGTGTTAAGTATAAATATCGACAAATCCCTTCTTAGTTGTTACACACAACACTAGCAGTGCGAGCGAGAGTTCCGATATACCTATAAGTGTGAGCGAGAGATCTGATAAAAATGATTTATGCCTCAGTTCGCACGTTTATATTGGCTCAACTATAGACAATAATAGAGAGAATATTTGACGAGACGCAAAGTAGAATTTAAGGCCCAGGCCCGTAACCACAAGTCCATCATGATTAACAAAACGTGTACTCTCATTAAGACCATAATATATCGATACAGAACGTACAGGTAGCTTTTATACTTTCAGGTTGAATTCAACAATACGCGAGCTGTATGTCATCGATGTTGGCAGAGAATCCATGTTGAGCTTGCCGCTCAGCCAGCTCCTGCCGTTCAGCCAGAACCTGTCATTCAGCCGGAACCTGCCATTCAGCCGGAACCTGCCATTCAGCCGGAACCTGCCGTTCAGATAGAACCCGCCGCTGAGCCAGACTCTGTCATACATATGAATCAATATTTTAGAGCACCAAATACTGCTAGACATTGTATATTCAATAATTGTTTTAATGGAGACCGTCATCGTATTCCAGAGACGATAAAAACATTTTTACTTTGCGAATATAAACTGTACGTACCTGAACATGCCCGTATTTGCCAACATCATCTTCGAGGAAATGATTGGGACACTTTATTGGATTTTTGTAATGTTTCCCATGATTTTGATGCAGATCAAATGACAGCACTTTGTGATACTCTAATAAGAGCTGCCCGGCGGCCACATAGATTAGACTTTGAAAATGCAAATGGTCTAAATAATGATGAAATTCATTTTTGGACTGGCCGTGATAGAAATCAATTTCAATTGATTTTAGAACAGACTCCATCATTGGTTGAAAGATGCAATCGGCCAAAAACAGCCTTAGGTATATATTTATGTAAGCTGAGAACGGGAGAACCAAACGAAAGGTTGGCAACTCTTTTCGCTATGACACGACGCACACTCGAAAAATTGTTGAAGATTGCACGGGAATGTCTTTCAAACGAGTATGTTTCCCAACACCTAGGCATGGACCATATTTCAAGAAATGATGTGATACAGAGAAACTTATTGCTTCCAAGGGGAATATTCGGTAATGAACAAAATACAAAGGCTATCCTAATATGTGACGGAACATATATCTACATACAGAAGAGTTCTAACTTCCTCTTCCAAAGGCAATCATATAGTTTACATAAATTCAGAAATCTTTTAAAGCCCTTCATCATTGTCAGCACAGATGGATACATTTTGGATGTTTGGGGACCGTATGCAGCAACCGAATCGGACGCTACAATTATGAGCAATGCCGTGAAAAAAGTGGATCATCCGTTACATTGGTTTTTAGAAGAGAATGATGTCTTCATATTGGACAGAGGCTTTCGGGACTGTATAGGAGACCTACAATCATGTGGTTATGAAACGCATATGCCACCATCCAAAGATCTACGGGCAACTCAACTAACCACCATCCAAGCTAATAAATCGCGGTTGGTGACTATATGCCGTTGGGTGGTAGAAGTTGTCAATGGTCGCTTCAAGCGTGATTTTAAGCTTCTGCGCCAAAGTTATTTTAATAAAATCGTACACAATATGATTACTGATTTTAAAATTGCATCTTCAATTATAAATCATTTTCATATGCCTATAGAAGACCACAGAGAAGCCAATGTTTTTCTGAATTTGATAAACCAAAGGCTCGAAGTCGACAACCTTTTATATAACTACGTGGAAGGGAATAATTTGAACAGACGCAGAGTCAATTTTGAACGAATGGATGCAAATCTAGAAGTTCGGGATTTTCCCCAATTAACAGAAGACGACATCATGTTTCTTGCTTTGGGTTCCTACCACATGAAGTTAGCAAAGTCATATTGCAGTGAACATCTTCGAGACGGTTTATACGTTATAGAAATATACAGACAAAACGATTTACATGATTTAATAGAATATAATATACCAGCAGAGAATGTGTGGTTGCTGCGTGGTAGGATACAGTCACGCCACGTAAGAGCACGAATATACTATTGCTATATATTAATTGATCGAAACCAAGTTGGAAGAAACGCGATATCACAATATTATTGCTCTTGCTTGACCGGACGGCGAACTGTAGGAAGTTGCGCTCACACTATTTCTTTGATTTGGTACCTAGGAGTTGGGAGACATCAACCATTCGTGGCCCCCGCGGGTTTTTTAAATGATGTAATTGTCGTTGATGTCCAAGACGAATAATAAATCTCTTTTGTTTTAAAGTGTACTTATTATTACTATTTTACCTTATAAGTATCCATAAAGAATATGTTAGACTGAGACGACTTTAAGATGTCGTATCTCCGAAAGTACTAACATTTGACCATAGTTATATTAGTAGGTAACTAATGTTCCACTTAAAAAGCCCTATCCAACGGTATATCAGATGTTACTATTGAAGGGTGGGCCCAGACTCCATACATTCATTTCCCATTGTCCTTTAAAGTATGTTTTTATTTTTTTCTACTGGACACTGCTATCTCGAAATTAAATGAGAGATTCGATTTGCTGACGGAACACAATTCAGTTTTTTCACTCTTCCAAAACATTGAATGCTGGAATAAATTAGAGATGCACGAAAAAAAATCTCAGTGTTGTCGGCTCCAAGAAAAACTAACATTTAAAAATAGATTTGATATTGATGGGGAAGATTTATATAATGAATTAGAATTGTTGCCAATAGTTTTTCCCAATGCATCAACAAGTACTCCCACTGATATTTTAAACTATATATATTCTAATAATTTAATTTCCTCATTTCCCAATACCTCAACAGCTTTGCGTATATATTTAACACTGCCTGTCACAGTAGCAGAAGGTGAAAGATCCTTTTCAAAATTAAAATTAATAAAAAATTATCTTCGTTCAACCATGACCCAAGACAGACTGACAAACTTAGCCATTATAAGTATAGAATCCAAAATTGATTTAAAAATAAATGATTTAATTAAAATCTTTGCCAACTCAAAAGCAAGAAAAATTGAGTTTGTTTAATGTTCTTGTTTGTTGTTTGTTTGTTGTACATGCAATAAATAAATAAATTATCAAAATTACGTGTATTGTGTTTTCTTGGTTGACTAGCCTCCCCATACCCCCCTTTGGCCCTTTCATACTACAGTGTGTCGTCGGTCGCGTGCCACGCTGCAGTGTAAAAAAAAAAACGGGGGCGCAAGCTGAGTCCTGCACCCCGGCGCACACTGGTCCCAAATTAAAAAAAAGTGGACATTGATAGTAGACCGCTGATATTTTTTTTTATTGTTGATACAATGATAACAGATAAGGCAAAAAAATATTATTGTCCTACTTCAAATACTTTTCTATAAAAAAAATATTTATTTTTTTTTTGTATGGGAGCGATTACATTTTACTCAATTTCTCAAAAACTTTAAGCGATGTCGAGATGGCAATCACATATGTTAGAAAACTAGTAATTCTGAGTATTTGGCTCGAAGAAACTTATTGCTTATCTCTGCGTACTTTCGAGATAATAGTGACAGAAAATAACAATTTTTTTTAATGTTAGTTGTTTGCTTTTTTTTAATCATAGCCTTACTCATATCACAATAGGTCCGCTGGCCAGCAAAATGGAGCTTCGACGCGAGTTTGCCGGGATAACAAGATGGCCGCCTCTCATGACGTAACGTAATACGGTCACGAATCGCGCGCGTACACCTCAGTGTACAACTAAATGTGGTTGCGATAAGACGTGTCCTTATTTTTTCTGTGCGCTTGAAGAAATGCTTGTTGTTTGTTCGTTTTGTTATTGTTGTATTTTGAATCTTTGGATTTTAAAATCAAATAATTTTTGTTTGTCTTTCTTTCGTCGAATTTGTTTTCGTAATTTTTTTTGTTAAAATCAAAGTCACTTTGTCTTTGATATCTTTGATTCTAATTTGTTTTCAATTTTCCTTAAAATTATAATATGTCCGCATTTGTCACCAACTTAGACTTATACGTTGTTCTTAAATCAGGAGGTGGTTTTAAAAATGTCGAATTTTTATTTAATGCCCTTATTGAACGTATTGGTGTTGAATTGTCTTCCGAAGATTTGAGTAATATTAAATTATTTTGTCGTAATTTTTCAAGTAATATCTCAAAAAGATGGTCTGCTTCCAGTAGAGCTCAAAAGACCTTTCTTAACAAAAATTCAGACTGGTTACAATCCCAAATAGTTTGGCCAAAATGTCAAAATATCGATTTAAGCAGCATTTTTAAAGTTGCCGAGGAAGTAATTCCAAATTTCGAAACGCAAGTGGATACTCATCAATTAAGTTGTGGTACAAGTAAAAAACCATTTGTTGATATATCTGATAAACAGAAGAAAAGGCGTTCTCTAACACTTCTAGATCACACAGAGGAGGAATTAGTTTATGCTTTATGTGCCAAATTAAAAGAGTCTAAAAAAACAAAATTAGCAGCTATATTAAACGAACTCAGCCAAAACAAGGAAAAATGTGAGATGGTACATGATGTACTATTCGCTAAAAAGACTGACAAACCGTGTTTACCAGATGATAAAACGTTAGCGCTTTACACCTCAACAAATTTGTCAAAATGGCAATATCGAAATTTAAGAACTATTCTTGCTTCAGAGAAAATGTATGGTCTTCCATCCTATCAAAAGCTCCTGGAAGCTAAAAAAACTTGTTATCCTCCAGAGTCAGACATAACTGTAACTGAATCTGATGCTAAGATAAGACTTCAATCGCTTCTAGATTTGACAACCAATAGGATATTAAAAACAATTCAGCACAACTCTGCCGACAAAAAATCGCTAAAACTAATAAGCAAATGGGGTTTTGACGGGGCATCTTCTCAAAGTAATTATAAACAAAAGTCACACTCCGACGACACTAAAATTGACGATTCTTCAGTTTTCATGATTAGTTTGGTTCCGCTTCGTTTGGAAGAAGAGAGTGGTACTATCTTGTGGCAAAATCCTGCTCCCTCTTCAACAAACTATTGTCGTCCAATTGGCTTTATGTTTGCAAAAGAAACAAATGAATTGATAAAGAAGGAAAGTGCATCCTTAGAGGAAGAAATTCGTAATCTTGATCCCACAATTGTAGATAATTTTGATATTAAACATGCTTTGTACATGACTATGATTGATGGGAAAATTTCTACTGTGATTTCCAATACTTCTTCTGCAGCTGTTTGTAATATTTGCAATACCCTACCTAGCAAAATGAATGACTTGGACTTTGTATCCAAAAGACTCATCAGAGAAGATATGTATAAATATGGTCTGTCTTCGCTTCATATGTGGATAAGATGTATGGAATGTATTTTACACATTTCGTACAACTTAGACTTCAAAAAGTGGGCTGCACGAAAAGAAGATAAATTGTTAAAAGAAATTAAAAAGAATTTGACACAAGAAGAATTCCGGGAAAGAACTGGTTTGTTAACCCTTTGAACGCCAACGACGCTTACAAGCGACAAACGTAATCGGCCGCTAGGACGCCAACGACGAGTTTAAGCGACAAATAGATGTGCTACTTTTTAATCTAATATTATAGAAAATAGGTAAAAGAATTATGTTTTTTAAATTTTGTAGTCTTCTCCGTAAGTCACTTAAATAAAATTGTACTAAAGTAAAGCTTGATCTTTTAGTATTCATTCAAAATTTGAACTTGTTTTAGGCGAAGAAAAGACCTCAAAATATACGTTCACCAGACGCCATTGTCGCTTTGAAGCGACACTAGTGATGGGGCAATTTAACTTTCTTCAATTTCCAAGAAGATTGTGCTAATTGAACTAAAACATTGATTAAAACTACAAAAAATGCGTTTTTCATGGAATTAGTGTTACTTTATTATTAATAAAATTAATATATATATCGTACAAGATATAACAATCAAATTAATTATGTTTAAACCTTCTTACATTTAAATCATCTATATATCTATGGTCATCAAGTAGTCACGTCACTAATTTGGAACTATCCATCATTTGTGCCCTCGCCATCGTCGCTTTTAGGCGTCAATAGTGACGTGGTGAATTTATTTTTCGGAAAACTATCTAATAATGAGTGAATATTATTCAAGAGATGAACTGCTACGCATATTAGACAGTGATAATGACGAATTCGAATACGAACATGACTCGGATTTCAATTTAGAGGTAAGTAGGTACTGTTCATACTACCCTAAAATGAACCCCTTTTTATGTAAATGACCCTTGGATGCACAGAATGATCCACCACCCGTATCATTGTCTAACTAAGCAATCATAATTATTTTGCGCATTTTTGTCAGTAGTGTATCCATGCCGGAGCCTAAACGTAAGTACTTAATTAGTGTTGTGCATCGTTCATAATGTACAATCGATCGATTTAGGTATATTGATGTATTTATTGTATTTTGGTTATAGGATGAAAGCCAACCATCGCAGCGTTACGGGGCCGAACAAGTTTCGACAGGACCGCAAGATCCCGTGGCAGAATCGGCATCATCTCACACATCGCAAGGGGATGGTAGTCAGCATTTTATATGGTCTAACACATCTTCAAGACCAGTTATTCAAACTTTTGATGACTTCGGTTCTGGAATTTCTTCTGCCACATTAATGACGCTTAATGAAGACTCCTCTGAGTTAGATATATTTTTACATTTTTTTGACGAAGGCCTTATTAATCAAATAGTAATTAATACTAATCGATACCACCAACATTTTTTGCGAACACGCACTTTAAAGGTATATTCTAGATTGCACAAATGGTACGACGTTACTGTTCCGGAAATGTACGTATTCTTTGCCGTCACAATGTTATTTACGCGAAATAAACATTTATCTATGGAGGAGCACTGGTCAACAGACCCTTTATTGAATGCTCCGATTTTTTCAAAATTAATGTCACGTAATAGATATTTCATGATATTAGGCATGTTACATTTTGGCCCACACGATACCCAATTTTCAGATACTCCGAAAGTGTCAAAAATACGATCTCTCGTTGAGTATGTTCGCAAAAAATTCAAAAATTCATTCATTCCGCATAGCAACCTATGTATAGACGAAAGTGTGGTGCCTTTTAAGGGAAGATTGAACATAAGGCAATTTTTGCCAAAAAAACGTAATCGCTTTGGGGTTAAAATGTTTGTTCTATGTGACGTAAAATCCAAAGTCATACTAGACTTTATTGTTTATGCTGGCAAGGAAACGCCTATTATAGATCAACAAAATTTAGGTGTAAGTGGCGCAGTTGTGGTTACTCTACTACAAGACTACTTGGACACCAATCGAAAATTATATGTCGACAATTGGTACAGTAGCCCTCAGTTGTTCCGATACTTATATCAGCGGGGAATAGTCGCATGTGGGACAGTACGCAAAAATAGGTCAGGCATGCCTAAATTTGAAAAAATTAAAAAAGGCGAAATTTGTGCCAAATATTGTCCACCCTTGATGGCATTGCAATGGTATGATAAAAAGCTTATAACAATGCTTTCAACGATGCACGATCATACATTCATACCGTGTTTAAGGGAAGATAGAGAATCAGGTTTACCAGTTTTAAAACCAGAATGTATTGTAGATTACAATATAAATATGGGAACGGTAGATATAGCCGACATGATGCTGTCATCTTTGCATTGTATGAGAAAAAGTATTAAGTGGAATAAAAAGTTTAGTTTTCATGTAGTTGATATGCTCATACTAAACTCATTTTATTTTGCAAAAATATTAAAAAATAACGCGGATCTTCGTTTTAGTACTTTTCAGTTAAATCTTATAAGACAAATCATTGAGAAATTCAAACCACATATATCCTCAAAACCTACAGTTCGGCAAGCAAATGTAAATAATCCATTGCGATTGCTATCTAATAATTCTGCAGATCATATGCCAACACAAAATGATCGAAAACAGCGATGCAAATATTGCGCGCATAATAATCGCAGAAGGGAAACAATGTACACAGATAATGTCTGTAAAGTTAATTTGTGTGTTTTATGCTTCAAAAAATATCACCAAGATCAAAGTTTCAAATAATATAACTTACTTCTTATACTATAAGTAGGTACCTTAAGTTTTTACTTTATAATTTCAATTAATAATAATAAATAACAATTGTACACATGATAGAGTTATAATTTCATTTGCGCTTTTTTTCTGATATCTCTAAATTGTTTTAATTTTAGTTTTCTTACTTTACTTTGTAGGCCAATCAGTCCTATTGCTTGTGTAGTTCATGGTAGGTTACTTGGCTTACTTGTTTGTGTAATACAAATTCAAAATTGTTATGGAAAATAAACAGGATTATCCAATTTTTTTAATTATTTGTTTGTTATCATTCCTATGCCTAACTCACTGCTTCGGGATAAAAGTCGGAAAAATAAAATCGATCGATTTTGTTTCAGGACGAAACAAATCGATCGATTGTAATTTCTAATATTCTACAACACTAGAATATTTTTATGTATCTATGGTTTATAGAGGATCGGATCACTCCGTGATACGTGTTAATATTTCGTTTTGTTGAATTAATAGAATTTAAATAGTGCCAAATGTCTTCGTCTGACGATTTTCAAACATTTTGTACTCAGAGGTTCGATGAGAATATGAAAAGTCCAAGTTTCGAAGAGGAGGACATTATAGAAGATTCTCAACCATTGTCACCAAGTTTACTATCCAACTTGCCGAAAAAAAGAAAGAAAACTGCTGAAAAGGCAATTCAGTGTGAAGAATGTTTCGTCAATTACAGAAGAACATCCGAATTCGAAATAGAAGTGAATGTCGCTGCACTCCAACCTCCGAGATTTATCTGTGAAAGGCCTTCGGATATTAGAAACGAATATTTTGCTAGTTTGGTTGCATTTGAATTAGAAAAAATAAGGCCTGAAGAAAGATCATATGTCTATTTGCAGATCATAAATACGATCAGGAGTTGCCGTGGCGAAAATGAATTTCCGTAACTTTCCGTATAACCTATTATAACAGATCCGTAATACAACAGTTTGCTATAAACGTGTTTATTTTATTTTATATACATATTATTATTATGAGTTTACCACATCCCTGAAATATCCGTATTTTCTTTGAAGCCATACGCCATTGACGCTTTCAAGCGACAAGTATTGACGTCAATCTCATTTTAGGGATGCGCTTTGTTCAATAAAAACTTTTTTCTGTGAAGTTTTAATTGTGTAAATAGTTTGTTAGTTTGATTATATCATGTATGTAAGTTAATTAATGCTACTATTGTAACATTTATTTGATAAATTTAACACTTTTAAATGGAAAATCGATTGTAGTAGCAGTGATAAAGGTTTATCGATAGTTGTGAATACCCCATCACTAGCATTTGTAGGTATTTTAATAGACAATAATTGGCTTGGCGTAGAGAGTATACTTCCTATGAGCTGCGCTTGGCGTTCAAAGGGTTAATTGACATAGTAAAACAGGGATATGGTACAACCAATGACGGTAACACGGCAAGGTTTTTTGAAAATTATGAAGTATCTGCTGAAATAACGGGAATCCACCCTGATTTAATCAAGAGATTTGCAGTCATTTTACAAACAATTTCATCTGGTCAACTTATTAATACCAACTTGTTTAGGGAATATTGTAAAGAATCAGCAATGCTGTATGTAAACTTATATCCATGGTATTACATGCCTTCAAGTGTCCATAAATTGTTGATACACGGTGCTGATATTTGTGAAAATTTCTCCTTTATTCCGATAGGCATGCTTTCCGAAGAAGCTTCCGAAGCGAGGAATAAAGATTTCCGGAATGTTAGAATGGCACATACAAGAAAAATCGGTAGAGTTCAGACTAATTTAGACATTATCCACAGCTTTCTAATTAGCTCAGATCCTTACATCAGCCATATCAAACCAAAGTTTGCTCGTTTACATAAACAGTTGTTTCCAGAGGCTAGTGCTTTGATCTTGAACAATGAATTGCTTTCGTTGGAAAACGAGGAAATAGAGATTTCTCAAGAGAATATAGACCCAAATATTAATCTTTCACCATAATATTTTTTCAGAATCGTTTGTGAACATATTCAACTTTATGTTTGCAGCTTTATTTGTCTTCATTTTGATTGTTTTTTAGAACTGATGAAAGTACTCCATCAGAAAGGTCATAGCTTTTCAGTCATTAGTGAGCCCCCATAACCTCTTTTACAGAGAAGTCTCTTTTTATTTATTTGACATTACGCATACATTATAATTATGTGCTAAAGTAAGGCTATGATTAAAAAAAAGCAAACAATTAACATTAAAAAAAATTGTTATTTTCTGTCACTATTATCTCGAAAGTACGCAGAGATAAGCAATAAGTTTCTTCGAGTCAAATACTCAGAATTATTAGTTTTCTAACATATGTGATTGCCATCTCGACATCGCTTAAAGTTTTTGAGAAATTGAGTAAAATGTAATCGCTCCCATACAAAAAAAAAAGAAATATTTTTTTTACAGAAAAGTATTTGAAGTAGGACAATAATATTTTTTTGCCTTATCTGTTATCATTGTATCAACAATAAAAAAAAATATCAGCGGTCTACTATCAATGTCCACTTTTTTTTAATTTGGGACCAGTGTGCGGCGTAGAATAAGACGGCCCTGACGGCACACTGCAATCACTAACTAAAAAAGTTGTACTGATTTCTTGCCGCCGACTAACTCACCGACACAGCCCCATGACACATGTTGGCGGGTTGGCGGGTTTGGGTCGCCGACACCAAGCCGCCGGGCTGTGTCGGCGGGTCGGCGGGTTTGGTGTGTAGACTCCTTAATGGTCGCTTTAAAAAGGACTTCAAGATATTCCGCCATGTTTATTTTAATGTAGCGTTGACAAATATGATGACCGATTTTAAAATAACTGCAGCACTCATCAATGCCACTTATCGACCATATAGAGATAACGCTCATGCCGCACAGTTTATAAATATAATAAATGAGAACATAAGTAGAGAAAACGAATTGGTTGATTACGTGATTCGAAACAATTTAAACAGACAAAGAGTCGCATTCATGCCGCTAGATGCAAACAATCCCGAATTAAGAGATTTCCCACAATTGACTTACGACGAGCTACTTTTATTTACCTTGGGAATATACCATTTGAAACTGGCCAAATCTTATTGCCACGAACACATGCGGCCAAACGGAGTGTATATAATGGAATTATACCATCGCAGAGAGTTGGTCGAAAATAAAATATAATACGAGGCAGAATACAGTCCCGTCACATAAGAGCAAAACGCTATTATACATATCTACTAATAAATCCGGCATTGCAGGGAAGACAAAGCCTCGAGGGCTATTACTGTTCCTGTATACACGGCCGCCGCACTGTTGGGAGTTGCGCGCACAGCGCCAGTGTGGTATACTTTTTATCTTGGGCTGTATATCAAGACGAATTTCACACACCTGCGGCGTTTTTAGACGAAACTATTTTAGATTTAGATGCAGCAGAATAAAAGTTAAGAGAAAAATATGTTGTTTTAATTATTTTTGATTCCCTTTTTCCTCTTCAATTATTGCCCAAAAACATTTATAAATATTTTTTAAATGTCCATTTTCTCCTTATTGCCACGATACAGATATGGGAACTATACCATTGTAAACTAGATTTAATTGCCTATCCACCGTACCTAATTTTATTTTTGTTCGCCGTAGGTAAGTGTCCCATACAAAAATGCCCGATGTTTTTTGCCGCGCGTCGCGCGTCTATGGGTTGTCAATGAAGGTTGAACGAGGTGACGTAGGATTCAATGGCGGATGATGTTTTGATTATTTTGTGCATTTTATTGTTGTAAAAACTTGTCGAGAGATGGATAAGGGATATAATTGAGGAGGCGATATTAGTGAACTTTAAATGTCGTTTCTTTGTATTTTCAGGTAAGATAAAAGTGTAATTGTCATAAGTTAAACGATAATTGTAATATTAAAAGCGTGTTAAATAAAACAAAACTTTGTATTTTCAGAGAAACAATTTGTGGTTTGCTTTGGGATTCCTCAATAATATATCTTATATACATATCAGAAGTTTTAATAAACCAATTATGTAAGGATATAGCTGCCCATGTAATATCATCAACTTTACTTGGTGTCATTTGTATTGTTTTTAGAAACACTCGAAATCTAGTTACTAAAATCCCAAAAGCGTTTTCGGCGATCCTTCTGGATAAGCGATAATTAAATATCTTTTCTCTCTGGGTAGGTGTTCTTGCATATGGCTTCATGAGATACGGCGTCTCCAACGATAACAGATTGCTCTGGTATACTTAAAGATTGGCTTTCTAATGCTTGTCCCAAAGATGATCTTGCGAAAATGCCTCCATCAGAAGCTCTTCCATTTGTTCCAATGTTCACATATGAGAAACAGTACTTATCATCAACTAAAGCCAGCATCACAATGCTGTGGTGGCCCCCTTTGTAATTAAAATAATCTGAATTATCGCCCGGAGCAAAAATATTTATATGTTTCCCATCCAGAGCTCCAATACAGTTAGGAAAATTCCATTTAGTTCGAAATCCATTTTCGATTAACTTCCATTCATCATAGGATGGCATCTGCAAAACACAAAATACTCAAATTAATAACATTTGTGTCTTATGAGTATTTTTTTTATTTTTCAGGATGACCCGGGATCACCAAATAATGACGACACCCAGCGGCCTAGAAGTGCTTCGCAGTCATTAATGAGCGAAGATAGACCTGACTCTCGAAGCACTACACAATCGGAAATGGAAACTAGCCCTCTGTCACAAGTAGGAATTGGACCTATGTCACCCACTGAGGAAGAATCTAACACGAGTCATTCTGGCCGAAATTTAACATATCAGAGATTCGCTCGCAGAGAAAGAAACGCAGTGTCTACGACAACAAATGATTCAGTAACTGCTGCTTTACAGCGCCTAGAACAAATATCCTCTAATATAAATAATCCACCACATTTTGATGAATTTCATTATTTTGGTCTTAATGTAGGTTCGCAACTACGCGCACTGCCATTAAATTTAGCATTGGATGTGCAAGCTGAAATTCAAGCAAGTTTACTATCAGCTAGACGTCGACAGTTGTATCCAAACATTGGAAGCGTATCCATTCCTACTATGTACACCCCAAATCAACCAATTGTAATTCAAGATAATCCAGCTAACTCGCAAAATGTACAACCGTTGCCATCATTTGGACAGGCATCTATTCAAGGTACTTCAGAATACACACAGTATTCATCTAACATACAAAATCAAGACTCTTTTTCGTTACTTAGACGGACATCTATGCAAGGCACTTCAGAAGGAACAGCTGATGTCCTAAGCAAAGCTTGGGATATGTCTTGAGTGAAATATTTCTCAATTAGATTTTGATTGTTGCTATAAATGTTGATTTTTTAATTAATAAACATATTAAAAAATAATGTTTGTTTTTCTTACCTTATTATATTCCTATAAAGCCATGGTTATCGCAGCACAAACTTCGGGTATAAATTGAGATATAGTAGATCTTGCCACTCGGTGAAGTGCCTCTAATGTGTGCAGAGAATCTCCAACAGCTAGAAATCTCAACGTGATTTCTAATTTAACTCTAGCAGGAATATCATCTCGCAAATGTGTGTCACGCTTTTGTATAGAGGCTTCAACTTTTGAAAGTAACGTATCAAATTGATGAGGCAACATGCGTAAATGGTTTTTATAGCCCTCGGTATCTTCGTCTCGCATTTCTGCCAACAAACGAGTGTTCGCTCCAAGATTGGCTCTTCTTGCTATCCAATCACGAACCCAAATCGTTCTATTTCTTGTTTTTTTGGTGTTTTTCAGCAACAGTTTTTTAGTAAATTTCACCGCGAGCAAAAACACAATTTTATTGAGTTCAGTACGAATAGCTAATTGATTATTCATTTCAAGGCAGCGCTTGTACTACCAGCAAGAGTTCTGTAGCAAGTGTGACTGGGATGTTTGCTTTGAGCATGCTAATACAGCGGCATACTCAAAACTAGCATGCCAATACCTAGCATGTGTACCCAGTACGACAGCATACTCAATATTAGCATGCTGTCAAGCATGCTTAGTAGTGTGCTACTTTCGAGCATGTGTATCTGTAGCTTTAGAATCAGAAAAACATCCCATAGATATTTTCTTTTCTTCCATGGCGGCATCAGCAAAAAAATTATCGCCGAGAACACAAGCCCAAATAAAGCAGGACGTGTTAAAAATTATAACCTATGCAGAAATTCGTGAATATGACAAGCAAATGAAAAAGTCTACTAGCCAAGGTAACCAAGAAGAGAAATACGTACCAACAAGAATTGATAAAAATAAAAAAGCTGTTGAAGATGACACATTCATGTACATATCTTCTCCAAATCAAACCAACGAACAGTATTATACAAAAGAATATACAACAGAACCTACAACTAATGTAAAAATATATGACCCACCTACAACACCAGCACTACAAACCCAAACAATACGCAATGTGACCGACACAGAAATTTACGAATATAAGACACAAATAGAGAGGGCCAACAACATCCAAGTTAATCGAAAACAAGATTACATGCCAACTACAGTTACTGAAAACAAGACAACTATTCAAGATGATAGATTCATGTACATACATCCTAGAAAACCAACAGATCCACACTACCTAACAAAATATTATACCACCGGAAACTCCACAACCGAAACTGATGCATTAATATACGACCCACCTATAACACCGGCAGGACAAACCCAATTAATGCATAACGTAATAGTGACCGATGCCGAAATTCACGAATTTAACAATGCAGCAAAGCAATAAGCAAAACAATTTTCTTGAACTTGAATGCGTGTCCAGCTCGTGAGTGTGCATTCGGTCTGTCTCGGCCGTACCACGTACCAAATAATTACTAATAAATAAATAAGTAAATAAATGAGTGATTAATAAAGAATAATTTTAAATAAATAAATATAAGTGTTTTCACTGTGTCCCTCACCATGGTGAGGTAACCCATTCTTAGCGCTCGTTCAGACACGGCGGGAACCGCGCGATTATAGAATCGCATGGAAATCGCGCGGGTCTTATTTATATGAGTTAGTTAGTAATCGTTCAGACATAACCGCGCGGTTAATCAAGCCGCGCGGTTACCGCAACCCAACCGCCAGAAAATAGAATCGCGCTGCTCCCGCGCGTTTCTATTACAATGGAGTCTTTACTTCGCGTTCAGTTGCGTTGCGGATACCGCGCGGTGAGCACGTCACTGTTCGTGAGTTCGCCATGGATCGTTTCGACACTGAACTATTTATTGATGAGGTGGAGAAGAGACCTGCAATATGGGACATTCAGTGTGATGATTACTCAAATAAAATTATCAAGAACCGAGCTTGGCAAGAGTTGGTGGAGATATTTGGAAATTGCGAAGACACGGTGGAAAAAAAGAATATTTTAAGTAAGTAGGTTTATTCACCAAAAAATAATTGACAGAATTATGTTATAATTATTGTTATGAAGCGTATATTATACTCTCCGTATACTTTAGGTACTTAAATAAATATAAACAAACTTCGGCTGCTTTATGCAGACATTTCGAGCATTTTTCAAATGAAGGTCACAACGGTATTACCATATTTCGTTTGTTTACATTTAGTTATGTACCTAAACATTACAAGTACGGTATGTTAGTTGCAGCTATATCTTTGTGTCTTGCCATGGAACACGCCCATCGTTCACAAAGTAATGAGCGAATTTATCTCTGATATTCAAAGATGACGGTGTCCCTCTTCCCGCATGCAAGGTATTGAGATTAGTCATGGGTGCATTATATAAAGTATCTTTAAATTTTAGACCATCTCTAGTCCGCACATAGTTATGTAGAACACAAGAAGCTTTTATTATATCTTCGGCAAAATCTATGTTTACATTTATAGGCCTATGAAAGATGCGCCATTTGTTCGCCAAAATACCAAAAGTGCACTCAATATTACGTCGGGCTCTCGATAACCTATAGTTAAAAATCCTTTTTTCATATGGTAAACATTTGCCTGAATATGGGCGCATTAAATTTTCTGCTAAGCCGAAGGCTTCATCTCCAACTATAACATAAGGCATTGGTGTTAGGTCTACATTAGATATTGGTTTAGGTGTTGGTATGTTTAATGATTTTTCTGTCAGGCGTTTATAAAAAACCGAATTTTTAAATATAGCAGAATCACTGCTTTTGCCATAAGCCCCAATATCAACATAAGTAAAGCAATAGTTGGCGTCGCAAAGTGCTAAGAGCACTATGGAAAAGTAATGTTTATAGTTATGATACAAAGAACCCGAATCAACAGGCTTTATAACTCGGATATGCTTGCCGTCTATAGCACCAATGCAATTTGGAAAATTTGCATATCTCTCAAAGTCTCGTGCTATTGTCTTCCAGATATCTTCAGTCGCTTCGGGCATGACTATGTTTACCAACTTATTCCACAATGATTTACATACTTCGCGGACAATTCCAGTAATCGTCGATTTTCCTAGGCGATAATTGTAGCTTAGTTCTCCAAATGAACAACCCGTACCAAGATATCTGAAACAAGAATATTATTAATAATGTTATTATTTTTAGGTACACAACTCCAAAAAAAATGGAAAAACGTACGAGATTGCTACAATAAAGAATACAAAAAAGAAAAAACAACTCCTTCTGGTTCAGGTGCTCGTAAAGGAGCCCGATATATGTATTTTTCAAGATTATCTTTCCTGCAGAATAGTATAAGTAATAAAGACACTACAACTAATATTGAAGAACAGAATGAAAGGCAAAGTGAGGAGACAAGTGAACTAAACGCCAATGCAACCGAAGCCACTGAAATACGTCCCCCTAAACGTAAGAAAACACAAGTGCCAGAAGAAAAAATAGCTGTTTTAATAGAAAAAAGTATCGAGTCACGAAAACATTTTCAGAATGAACTTCAAGAAAATAGTATTACCAAGCAAGATGACGACAAACTCTTTTGTTTGTCGTTATATAAAGAACTCAGAAAAGTACCAGAAAATAGGCGTTTAGCAACCAAAATTGAATTACTTCAAGTGATACAAAAAGGACAAAGCTTACCACCCCCTGTTCGCTACAATACTCAGCAGATCACACCTACGTATTGGCAAGGACAACAGTATACAAGCCCGCAAGGATATTTTACTACATCTGGATCATCTCCTCCTGTTCCGGCACCGTCACCGTCACCATCGCAATTTAGTTCTGGCTCTCAGTCCTCTACAGTTGTAGAAAATATTTATGCTGATTTTGAAGAACAATAAATAAATCTTACCTTAAAGTTATTACGAGTTTCTCTTCCGGTGACACGCTTGGCCTCAAATGCGTTTCAGAGCATGAAATATCTTGCCTGATCAGTTCAATTAGTTCATCAAAAGATTTTATTGACATTCTCAAATAGTCAAAAAATTTGTTATCATACATTCTTAATTTGGGATATAATGTTACGAACTGACCATGTACTAGTCGGTCACGTAATATTGGATGCACCCAATACCGCCTTTTTCTTTTCTTTTTTTTAAGGAGCAACCACAGTAAACACACTTCTTCGTCGACCTCCATTTTGAAACTGACGCTAACCCGCACGAAATCGCATACTAACCGCGCGTGTCTGAATAGCTTCACAATTTTGCGGTTTGAAACCGCGCGATTCGTAAACGCACGATTCCCGCATGTCTGAACGCAGGCTTAGTTCTAGTTCTCACCTAAAAGTACCGAAAAAGGGAAAAATAGTACAGACGCCAGCAGGTCAACCTATCCAAAACTGTCAAATTTCTTTAATAGATTTTCAACTTTATTACAAAAGGAGAAGGTTCATTTTTGACTGGGAAATTTTGACAGATTGGGGTAAGTTGATGTGCTGGCGTCTGTACAATGATTTTTTATGTATCTATCTATAATCTCTATAAATCAGACATGCGGAAATCTATGACGGCTCACGTTTTCACTTACCTTAGAAATATCAGTAATCGTTCTTCAGAAGAAATGGCTGGACGATAGTTCGTGTTTTGTTTTCTAATATGAGGCCCAAGGAGATTTAACAAGGCGTCAAATTTTTCACGAGACATTTTAACATAATTGTAAAAATCTTGTCCCATTAAATTCTTTGCCATAGTTTCATATTCACCAGTTAAATTTCTTGAAAGCCAGATTTCGTTAACCCACATTTTTCTTTTTCATTTTTCTTCTTCTTCTTCTTCTGCAAGCGCAGCAATAATAATCATGTCCCAGTCCACATCCATTACGAACCAGAGCGAGTTGTCTGTACAAAGTTTCGATCAGCTCTAAATGACATGTGCGCGCTCGGAGTAGCTGCGCGCCGCCGCGCGTCTCTCTGCTCGAGGGCTCTCAAGGGCTCTTGGCGCCACTCGGGGCCTGCGGAATCCGCTCGCGCTTTTCAAGGAAATGCGCTCCGCCGCGCCTCCAGCGGTGTGCGCTGGGCCTAACACTATAAAAACTATTAGTGGACAGCCAATCATGCAATTTACGTTTAAACATTCTGGTATTTAGAATTTTTAGCTCGCTCGGTAGCTTATTAAATATTTCTACACACAAACAGCTTTATTTATATTTGGTTAGTCTTGGATTTACATCCAGCACGAGCCTGTGAGGGTCGCGCCGGTTCCGAGGACGTACATCGTCTGCTTTTGTAAATAACTCCTTATGTTTCCACACAAACATACATATCTCATATATATAAAGAGACGGTAGTGGTAACAAACCAAGTTTCTGAAAAACCGGCCGGCAAGAATCATCGGATTGAAGCCCGTATATTGCTGGAATACATTTTTTTTTGTGCAACAAATGCTCTATTTTGATCGGTGCTATTGCCCCACATAATCAACCCATAGCGTAACACCGATTCAACATATGCATGGTATGTTGTTATTGCCGTTTGGATGTTTGTGATATTCCTAATTTTTTTTAGCGCACAAACTTATTTATTCGTTTTGAGACAGAGTCGACATGGGTTTTCCAGTTTATGTCTTGATCCAAAGTAATGCCTAGAAATTTAGTTTGCGTTACTTCACCAATTTTATTTATATTAATTTTGTTATTATATTTAGGATTATTCGATCGGTTAAATTGTATATATATACAGACTTTTCGAGATTTAATGATAAATTATTTTTATTTAGCCATTCAATGAGTATGTCAATTGTATTATTAATGTCAGTATCATGATCGTCAATAATTGTATTATTCTTTTTATCAGATGTCACAATAATGGAAATGTCATCAGCAAATAATATACATTTATGATTCGTTATGTCAGTAATAGAATTAATATACAATAGGAATAAAATTGGGCCTAACACACTTCCTTGTGGGACGCCATATTTGAGTTCAGAAGAGTGTGGTGTCATGTCTAACGACATGACACCTTTCTATTCACTTTTGTAATTATAACACGCTGTTGTCTGTTACTTAAATATGTCGAAATCCATTGAAGTGCAATGCCTCTAATGCCAATTGCCTCCAATTTTTGTAGTAACAGGTCGTGAGATACTAGGTCAAAGGCTTTAGATAAGTCAAAAAACAATCCTGTAGTAAAGTGGTTTTGGTTAATATTAGTCAATATGGTTTTTATAAGAGAGAATATAGCTAGAGTTGTGGATTTGTTTTTTTGGAAGCCAAATTGCTCTTTATTAATAATTTTAAATTTATCGCAGTAGTCAATCAATCTCTTGCACATACAGCTTGGCCATAAAGAGTAGAAATTAAATAAATATGAACTAAATTTTTCTCCACATGGCAACTCTTAAGAAATGTCAAACATCATTCAAAATATCAAAACAAAAAGAATAAACATTGTGAATTCTTGTGATTTTCGGTAGAAAAAACGTTTTAGCCCGTGAATTGTTATTAGAAATGGGCAAGACGATAAAAAGTGGCGCCAGAGAAGTTATTTACAATGTTTTTAAGAGATGTTTGGCGGAATATCATGCTGGAAAACTTCTAACAGAATTGGATGACCTCTACAAACGAGTTGCTCATATGACAGGTATTTATTCACTTTAATTTTATACAATATACATAGTTTAAGATATAAGTTACAGTTATAGTCAGTTAGGTCTTTATAAAATGCCACATGAGCGACATTTTCTACGGATTAATATAACTTTAGAGGTTATGTTGTTAAGCGACTTTGTATAGAGCGACTGCATACATTTTGATCGTCGTGCACGTCATTATACATTAATGTTTGATTTTGATTACAGGAAAATCTGAAAGTACCGTCCGACGCATAGTCAACGAAGGCAAATTTACAACACCAGCCAAGCATAGAAAAGGCCGTCTCTGTGCGATTCGTCAAAAAATTCAATTTTCTTACACCGTACAGAAAGTAGCACCAACTTTGCGAAAGTTATTGGCTGTGGCAAAAGAAGAATTAGAATATGAAGGAGGCCGTGAGAAATTAAGGCAAATATTACATGCCATAGGTTTTTCATACAAAAAATGTTCAACAAATAGAGAATCGCTGATAGAAAAACCTAATATAGCGGCAAAGAGAGAAAAATATTTGGAAATTATGAAACGAAATAGGGATTTGCCTGCGGAGCTACAAAAACAAATTGTTTACTTGGATGAAAGTTATATCCACAGTTCAAATAAATTGAGAAAGTGCTGGCAATCTATTAAAATCAAAGGCATAAAGCATGATATTTCGAAAGGAAAACGTTGGATTATTGTCCATGCTGGAACTGCCAATGGATTTGTACCCAATGCTTTATTAATATTTAGTGGCACCAACAAAATGGAAGATTATCATTCAGAAATGAATTCTCACAATTTTACCAAGTGGGTGACAGAAAAACTGATCCCAAACCTTAATGAGGCCTCTATAATTGTCATGGACAATGCGCCTTACCACAGTGTGGTGCAGAACAAGGCTCCGACATCAGCTTCCCGAGTAGATGAAATAAAACTGTGGCTGTTACAAAATAACATCCCGTTCGAGCCATCTACAAGAAAGCCAGCATTATTAATGCTTGTTAAAAAGCATAAGCCAGAACCAGTGTACGAAATTGATGAGTTGTTGGGGGAACACCGTCACGAAGTGGTAAGGCTGCCGCCTTACCACTGTGACCTAAACCCTATAGAGCTCATCTGGGGCATAGCAAAGCAAAAAGTTGCTGCATGTAACATAACAGCAATTGACATAAAAAAAGCAACTGAGGAAGCTTTTACTAGCATTGGTCCTGAAACATGGCATAATTGTGTTGAACACATAAAGAAAATAGAACAAGATTATTATGAAAGGGGAAGAACACTCTATGAAGATATAGACAGACTGGTAATTCGTGTTGGAGAGGACAGCAGTGACAGCAGCTCAGATTCTGAAGATGATCAAGATCTTGGATCGGACATGTCAGGTGTAGAATATTTAGATAGTGATTAGGAAATATATTATAATTACAAAATAAAAATGTTTTACCTCTCCTAGACTTGTTTATTTTCCAAATGGGGCTGATTTTTCAATAGTCAGATAACTTTTACCCGAAGAATAGATAAATAATAAGAATAAATATGACGGTTTGACATATTTTTTTTGTACAAAAGCTGTCAAACTGTCATATTTATTCCATAAATAAAAGTTACCTGACGATTGAAAAATTAGCTTTGAAATTTTGATTTATCAAATTCATTTATGTCGTAGTATAAGTAATACCATATAAACGATAGTAGCGCCCTCAATTTTTTTCTACTCTTTATGGCCAAGCTGTACACTTCTCAAAATTTTTTGATATAATAGGTATTAAAGTTATTGGGCGATAATTATTAATATCCGACTTTTCACCTTTTAAATCCGAGGTACTGGAATCGACCTTGCATCCTTATAGAAATTCGAAGCAAATCGTCTGTCTCAATCGTAACATGTGTATCCGCGAATGAGATCGTGACTGATAGAGGAGCTCGTGGCTAAATAATCACAGTAGTGGATTGTCAAAAGCCAGAAAATCTGACGTCTTGATAAAAAGTACCGTGTTACCCAGTAACTGGGTTGTGAAGGTCAGATAGGCAGTCGCTCTATGTTAAATACCTACTTGTTTTCAGCTGAATTTAGTTTGACTGGAAGCAGACACCAATTTAGTTGTGGAAATGCTCGGCAAATAATGGTAATGAACATGTTTACAAGTATTTACTAAGTCTAAGAAGAAGCCGCTTTTACAGGAGAGGTCACATTAAAAAGTTTATTTTTGAATCACGATGGAGGACGCAGAAGCCATTCACGACACATGAAACCAAACTCAACTAAGTATCCTATTTGAATCCTTCGATTTGTAACATCACAATCAGATTTGGAAATATTTAAAAAAAGTTGAATGAACTAACCAGATCCTAATAGCAAGAATAAGAACATTTCGAAACACTTTTGAATGATGATTAGTGTTTTTTCAACAACCTAGTAACTAGATTTGGAAATCTTTTTGAAGGTAACAACCAGATTTTGTAGCTACAAGAAGAAAAATGCAACACAAATACCAATATCCTTTTTTTTTGTACCCAAGTATTTTTTCGACAACGATAAACATATAAGTAGAACTCAAGAGCAGACTTTCTACACAATATTTTTTTCAGCTATTCTTTAATAGAAAGCTAGCTACAATAAGAACATTGCAGCACCGGTTACCAATTATTGTTTCTCTTTGATATTATTTTTTTTTCCATCGACAATTTATGCTACTGATGAACAAGTAAGAACTCCAGTGCATGTTTATTTTTTCAGCAATTCTGTACTAGAATGCCTTTTATGTTTTGAACCACCAATCTAAGTGACAATATCAACCAATCCCCCCCTCCCAACAACGACAATTCATAAACCGACTTTTTTGTTATAAACTCGACAGAACACCCAATTGTTCATTGATTTTAAAGACAAGCTTTCTCACGTAAACAATACAATTTTCAACCAAACACAATAAACTTCATGTTACTTTTTTTTTATGGACAACCAAATGCACTTCATATCAACCATGTCCCTACAGTGGCCCACTTCGAATAAACAAGCTATCAACCAATTGACTGCTCTGATTGCCTTCAAACAGGATCACATTGCTGCCATTGATTTAACAGCCTCATATAACCATGACAGGCGCTATCCGAGTCTATTCTTCTCATAGAGTTCAGTATTTCCGTCACATGCTTCCCAAAGAACCAATAGTTTTGGTCAGGTAACGGTTCCGCAGCCAAAGAGATCATCTATGACCTGTTTGCACTTGGATTTTTTGTTGGATTTCTGCAGTACTTTTTCTTTACGACGAGGCCTGTCTGTTCTTCAGCTTCGCTGACGAATGTTTAATTCAAAATCGTTTTCAAGCTCCGATTGTTGTTCTTCTTTGACGTTCAAACTGTTTGACAGGTCTTTGTAGTCATCAGGAACTGGTTCAAAGTTCTGAAATAAAAAAAAATGTATTTTAGAAATTTTACTATCCAAAAAACAGTATTAGTTGGCACAGGAGTATGGGGATTGAACAAGTAAAGTGATGTCTGTGGCCAGCAGTGAGTGAGCTCAGATGAGGAAGATGATGACTTGACAATTTAAATATTGTTTTCGAAGTAAGGCAAGGCAACACAGCTTTTCATTATTCCATTGGAAGCTCTAGACAAAGGTTGTTAATAATCCAGCAAAAGTTTTACGAAATAAAAACTATTGAAATCAACTAATCCATATAATAATAATGTCAGTGGTTCACCATATTCCTGAAGTTAAAAATAGGTTATAAGAGAGGAAAACACGGACAACTTCCTTAAAACGCTTAGTAAGGATTGTTTGCCTACAGAAATAACAGTTTTCCTCAATAATAACACATATCGAGGACATACACAGAAATAACCTAATCACTGTACTGAAATAGAGTATGCCCCAATCATGCTCTCAAAACAACACAATAGTTCTAGAAAAAGTATAACTTTTGTTTTTGTCTCTTAGAATTTGTGTTTCCTGAGTGTGTCTCCTTCAAAAACAACATGTTAAATATTAATAACCGCATAGGTACTGCAATGTTTTAAATGGTGTATTTTAGGCAGAGACTATTAAGACTTTTCCAGCTCCATGATAAAAGTAGCTTATGTTATGCATAGTATGAAAGCTTGGGAAAAAGTTATTGAAAGGCGGCTCAGAGAAGAGTCAAGAGAGTGAAATCTCACAGAACCAGTTTGGGTACAATGGATGCCATTTTCGCTACCCGTCAGCTGTGTGACAGAGCTGTGCATAAAACCTAGCACATGGTATTCTTTGACCTCGAAAAGGCATATGACCGGGTGACGTGCTCTTACTCCTCAAGTTAAAGGGCAAAATTTATAAGTTCGTGATAAGACCTGTCGTACCATATGGATCAGAATGTTGGGCTGTGAGAAAGACGTTTGAGAAAAGATTGCATGTTGCAGAGATGAGAATGTTGAGATGGATGTATGGAGGATCAAGAATGGATAAAGTGAGGAATGAGAACCACTTAGCTTGGTATGGTCATGTGGAGGGATGAAATGCATGTAACTAAAAGAGTTATGAATATAGATGTGGATGGATGGACAGAGAGTGGGAGGCCAAAGAAAAGATGGATGGATTGAGTTAGGAGTGATATAAAAGAAAAGGGAGCTAGTAATAGCGTGACGGCTGACAGGACAGAATGGAAGAAATAAATGTGTTATGCCGACCCCACACACATGGGATAGGGCAGGAAGATGATAGAGAGATGAAGAGATAATGTCAGCAATTTAGTAGCTTTCTTCCATTTTTATATTAGAATCCACACATTGAGAGATTACTGTTTTCAAACATTACAAAGCCAATTTGACTTCTTCATGATCTTAGTTCTGATTGATAAGATCCACTGAATAAGGTATCTGATATTATATGGGGACTGTAAAGTAAATTTAAACTAACAGAACCCTCTGCTGTCACATGAATTAGCTTCAGCAAATTGCTGAGTGATCCAAGCTGTCATAACAGCAGGGATCAAATTACTATTTTGGGGTGTATTGTGGCACAGGAAACACCCACCAAAGGAATTTATTCAAGCCAATGTCATACCTATCCCAATAAGTTTTGCAGACAATCATTTCCAACAGGTGACACAACACACACATCCCAATAATGTGAATCCGGCATTAGTTTGAATCTACCTATTACAAAAATCATGAAATAAATGATTTGATTTACCTCAAAATCTTTTTTGCAAACATCTTTCAAAAACTGCAGAGGCTTCCATAGTGGCCAACAGGGCACATAAATGTCTGCCGGAGAGTTTGCTTTGAGCTTCGACCGCTCAACTCTTCTATGGTTGTGGTTGAAAGTACTCCTGATGTTTACCCACCGATCTCTAACAGAGCGAGCTGAAAAAAGAAACAAAATTGCATCATTACCATATTATTATTAAGTTTTTTTTTAAGTGTTATGTCTCACTGCTTGGCAAAGGCCCTCCCTCTCCTTTTTCCACAACACTCTCACTTCCAGTGGGACAAAATAACAACAAAATAACTTTATGTACAGTGGTGGACTTATTACAACAAGGCATTCTCAACCAGTCAACCTTCATGGTAAAAAGCATGAAGTGTACAACAAATAAATAAACAAAAAATTGTTAATTCGAAATTAATTTCATATATGACCTATAGTATGCTATCCTACTAATTATAAATGTGAAAGTTTGTAAGAATGGATGTATGTTTGTTACTCAATCATGTCAGAATGGCTGAATGGATCTTGATGAAATTTGGTACAGAGGTAGATTATAGTCTAGAATAATACATAGGATTTTATAACGGGAGTATGTTTCCTTGGGATAATTTTTGCCATTCACACGGGCAGAGCTGTGGTCGGCAACTAGTTACTCATAAAATACTGTATAATGTTAAATTAATAATAATTATGAGGAAGACCAACATGTTTATGTTTGAGCAGCCTTTAAAGAGTAACTAGCTTGAAGGAAACTTTGATCTTAGCTTTTTTCATGTCAAGGGGAAACACATAGGTACCTGAGTTTTAAGATTGAGACAGTGCGAGTTAGACATTAATGAAGTTTCAATTTAGCAAGGCAATAGTAGCCACTATTCTTTCTCAAATATCTGTTTGATCCTCAAACAATCAACTATTTATCTTTAGTTTTCAATGTTGAGGATCATTATCACACTATTTGTTAGTCAGAGACTTTAGCTAGCAGTTAGTTAGAGACATTCTGTCAATACATTATAGCAAGAGAATTTCTTAGTCCAAATAATGTCTAAGTTACAAAGATAATAAAAATAAACCATGATAAAGTTCTACAGCTAAAAAATGGTGTGTTGTGTAGTGCACTCCAGGAAGGAAAACCAGAACCTTTTAACTGGGCGATGGCACATGTTAATTTTAGTTAAAAAACACTTTTTTGCTACCCCTGATGTCAATCAAATATTTAATTATAGACAGGATAGCCCATGGAATACAAAAAACACGCGACTGAGATCAGTTTGAGGAAAAACTAAAAACTTTAAAGGTAAATACAGGGATAAAAAATGATAAATAGAAATGGTCAGATTATTAATTACAACTTACCAGTGAAACCTCTGCCCAATCTCGCTGCAAACTCGGCGTAAGCCTTGTACTTTTGCTGAATTTGATCATTTGTGTTCCCAGCTGGCCGCCATATGTAATCTCGCTGGCGAACGAACGCAACTAAGTCGAATAATTCTAGCTTTCGCGTCCAGTAACACGGTTTACGAGGCATTTGAAAATATTTGTGATAGAGTGTTAAAATTGTTATCGCTGCGCAGACTTCAAGCTTGATTGATTTTATCAAGCCGATGATAAAAAACTCTCTTGAGAGTTTTTTATCATCGGCTTTGGCCTAGAGACAATATTATAGTGTACTCTGTGCCTAGAGATGAGACGTATTTACCATACCAGGTTTGTAAACCAGGGCTTTGCTTCGATCGAAGTACGGCGCCCAGGTACGGGCAGTAAAAACTTGCAAGTGTGAAAGTATTTGCTATGCTATCAGGCGCAGGCAGAGCTGCAAAATACTTCCATAGGAAATTGATTCTTGGTACTTTATAAATAAGGAGCACAATCGTATTTGTAAAATAAAATACTTTGAACTTCCAAGTATTTTTTCGCGGATGGGATTATGCTCCTTATTTATTTATAAGGCGATACGAATCAATTTCCTATGCAAGTATTTTGGCGGCGCCGCCAAAACCGCGAGCCCCTCGCTGCCCACGGCCGCGTCTTTAGCGTACGACGTACGAGTTTACAATACTTCCATAGGAAATTGATTCTTGTTCCCTTATGAATAAGAAGCATAATCGTATCAGCGAAAAAATACTTGGAAGTTAAATTTGTCTGATTCTTATTTATATAACGATATTGAACGATTTCCTATGCAGGTATTTTCCACTTTTGTTTTACTAGTTTTCACGTTTCTGTAGCAGAGAAGACTTACGGAGGGGGGGGGGGGACAATAACACTGGGAAATATAGGAATTAGACCGAATACCACCAAATACTTTTAAGTATTCTGATACCAGGTTTTCAACCCAGGTATTTTTACATACTCGTACTTGAAAGCCCTGGTATTGAATTTTGCAAGTATATCTCATCCCTACTTTGGCCAAACAACTTTGGCCAGTGTTACCAACTCTCAAAAAATATTCCCGCTGATTCCAAATTGAAGACCCCTCCCAAAATCGGCAAATTACTTGAAAATCTGCCTAAAATAAAAACTATAACACTTACCTTGATTGACGATGAAAAATTGGTTGTCGTCGCAGCAGTTCAATTACTAATGCGACTGCTAACAATAAAAATAATTAAACTTAACCAAGACATGTAGTCAATAACTTGTGTATTTCAATTCAACGAAAGAAAAAAAAAAGATAAACACTAGTGATAGTTGACCCTAATACATCTAAAATAAATAAAGAAACATTTCCTCTCGCTCCGCCCCAAGCGGGAGAAGTCATTTGATGATTTCACATCCAGAAAAAACTAGCCTAAATGCAACGAGCATTTTATTTTTGTCCAGACGCCAGCATATCAAGCTACAACAATCTGTCAAATTTCTTTAATAGATTTTCTACTTTATTGCTGAACTTTTAGGTTCAAGGTAAATTGGAAAAATTTGTCAATTTCGGGTAGCTTGATGTGCTGGCGTCTGTACGTTTAATTATTAAAAAATCGATCATAAAGATGGGCACATCTCTCCTCTAACCCCGTCAGGATGCAAACGAGTGAGGTTTTGCATTGCCATAAAAGTCAGCATGACAACGCATGTTGCCAGCATTAAAATTTGCATAGTTGTAAAGTGGCACGGCATTAAGGCTTATCGAACGCGGCCGGATAATTTATAACTTCCTGTTCCGAGCAAAATGGCGGCTTCTCGTCTCTGTAGTATGGATACCGGATTTTATATAACTTTTTAGGGTTCCGAACCTCTGTATGAGCAAAAGGGAACCCTTGTAGGATCACTTGGTTGTCTGTTTGTCGGTCTGTCTTGTCTATCCGTCTGTCACAGTAAATTTTCTCAGTATATATTTTGAAAATATGGTCACTTTTTGTGGGGAAATAAGAAAAAGTTTTCTAACTATACTGTGTGACATATCAAATCTCACACACAAACATCATTCCACCACCACTTACCTCCTAAACTATTGAGCCTAAAATTATGAAAAAATATACAGATAATAGGAAAACCAATAAAGAAAAATATAAGAAGTCTTTGATTTAAAAGTAACAAGTAACGAGTTTGTAAAAACCAATTCCCGTACGTGTGTCATACAACGTTTTTCAACACATTTGCTAGAAAACAGTACAATATCTATGTTATGAAACAAACTATTTGTTTTTAGATGTCAGTCGGAAAGTCTCAACAAGCTTTGACGTTCGCGAATTTGCAAATGGCGCAACGTACGCGTGGTGAAAATTAGAACTAAATCTTTTGTCTCATTTTCTTTTTAATATTAAAGTGAGACAAACGTATTGAGCAAAAGTGCTTCCAAGGAGGTTCGATCATTCAAACTGGAATGAATGCAAAAAGTGAAACTCCTTGGTGGAATTCTAACATTTTTTTTTATGGAAACGTAAGAAAAAACCGGTAAGGATACGCACGGCTTGGTAAATAGATACTTAGATGAGAGTACCTATTTTACCGCACGTTCAATTTTTAACTTTCAAACAATGTAAGCAATGTAATGTAACAATGTAATGTAATGTAATGTAGCTTGGCAAAAAAGAGTGTGGAATAAATGAGGTCGCTAGTCTCGTAACTGTGGCAACCCGGAGTACTACGACTGAACAGTTATTGATACTTGTTATTTTTAGGGATATGATTTCAATAACAAGAGGGTGGTTGAGTCCCTCGAACGCTACGCAAACACTATGAAAAGCTTCAATGTCCAGTATTAACAAAATTAATAGTGGGCGCTGAAGCCTTGCACGAAAGCGGTGCAGTAGGTACCCACAGGCATGGCAGACAATCATGCCCCCGAGAGCAGTCTAACTGTGGGAATGTTAGGAATTGACAATAATAGTTTGGCTACAGGGATAATGAAATAACGCGTTTTGTTTGAAGTTTTATTTTATACTAAACAATCAATCAGACGAATCGAAAACACTTTCATCTAAATACTCGACCCCAGAAAAGCTCACATTTTGGCTAGAGCTTCCTGCAACTTCAGAATCACTAGAGTTTTCTGATTCTGATGAATCACTGCTACTGTCATCTCTGAGATTAATTATCAATCGTTCTATCTGTTCATACATAGTCACACCTCTGTCATAGTATTCTCTTTTTATTTTCATTACATGCTTGAATGAGTTTTTCCAGTCTTCGGCAGTAATCTTTGAAAATGCTTGTTCAGCAGCCACCTATAAAAAAATAAATAACAATAAACAATGGTTTTTACATAGCAACATTAAAATTATGCATAATAAACAAGTCTACATACTTCCCTATTACTTACTATACTCTTTGCTACATACCTTTATATCAATCGATCCAACATTGACTGAAGCAATTTTATGTTTTGCAATTCCCCATATTAATTCAATAGGATTCAGGTCACAGTGATAAGGTGGAAGGCGTACCACAATGTGACCATGATCCCCTAAAATATTGTCAATTTCGTAAATGGGCTCTGGTTTATGCCGCTTCACTAGCATTAATAATTGAGGCTTGCGGAGAGACTCATCAAAAGCTATATTATTTTGCAATAACCATAATTATCTTTATCTCAGCAACTTTTGAAGCGCTAGTTGGTGCCTTGTTCAAGACCACCGAATGGTAAGGAGCATTATCCATAACAATAATGGACGGTTCTCTTAAGTTCGGGATTAATTTTTCTTTGACCCATTTTGTGAAGTTTGTTTTATTCATTTCCGAGTGATAGTCTTCATTTTTGTTTGTGCCACTGAAAATCAAAAGGGCATTCGGAATAAATCCTTTTTCGCTTCCAGCATGTACAATTGAAGGGGTCAGGGGAAAAATCATTCACGTCACATATTTTATTTTTTTCAACTAGCAATGCAGTCTGAATGGTTATATCTGTCGCTATGTTCTTTCAAAAACAACAGGGCAATAACATTCATAGTCACTGCGTTATCAAGCTTTTAAAATATCGGTACAGGGAAAAAACATCCAACGTCAGAACCGTTCAGGAAAAAAACAACCATTGTCCATGGTCGACTATGACAGTGACATAAGGCTTTTAGGTTATATTTTCTTTCGTTTCCAAGAGCGCTAAAAATTACTGGAATTGTGAGTTTCTTACGCAAAATGTCTGACGAAGAGTGTAATGTTTTGAGGTGTGAAAAGTCTAGCAAAAAGAGAAAAACTTTCGGTCGAATATCAGAAGTTAACAAGAAGATAAAAGTACAAAGTCATGAGATGGGTGAAAATTGTTATTGTAAGCGGTACAAGTGTTTTGATGTGGTAAATCTAGAACAAAGAAACAAAATTGTAAGAGAATTTAATCTCATGCAGACCCGTGATGAACAAAATTTATATTTGTGTGGTCTCATCACAGTTTATGAGGTACAACGAAGGCGTCCAAGGAAAGCCGAAGACGATGCAAATTTACATTCAGCAACTTATGTATACCGGGTTAGAATCACTGACAACTATCAAACGAAAGATGTTCCAGTTTGTTTTAAAGCATTCATGGCTATACATGGCATTTCTCAACAAAGGTTAAAAACTCTGAAGAAGTCTTTGCAAGAGACTGGAAACGCGCCATTAGACATGCGAGGCAAGCACAACAACAGGCCAAGGAAGCTCACAGAAGACGTGAAAAATAAAGTAATGGAGCACATTAGGTCCTTTCGTGGCCGTAAAAGCCACTACAGCCTACACGAATCCTCAAAAATATATCTTCCTGAAGAATTGAATGTAAAAAAAATGTACGATTTGTTTCAATACAAAGATTTATTGTCGTATGAGTCGTACAGAGCCATTTTTGTTAATAACTTCAACATTGGTTTCGGATATCCGAGGTCAGATACATGCAGAAGTTGCGATGAATTTAAGGCTAAACTGAAGGGCTTAGAAGTAGACTTGAAGAGTGTATCTAACAGTGAAGAAAAGGCAGTTATTGAGAAGAAGATAAAAGATTTAGAAACTGAAAACAAAGTACACAAGATTAAAGCAGAGACATTTTATAGTAAAAAAAGGGGAAGCAGAATTCACTGCCAATCTTCTTTGAAAAGAGAGGCTATCGCCATGGATTATCAAAAGAATTTAAGCATGCCTAACATAACCAGTAACGAGACTTACTATAAGAGACAGCTCACCTTCAATACATTTAACATTCACGCACTGGCTTCTTCAGATTCCTATTTTTACTGCTACGATGAGACCATAGCTAAAAAAGGAGCAGATGAAGTTTGTTCTTTCCTAAATCATTATATCTTTACAAAACTCAATGCGAATGTTCGAGAGTTAGTAATATTCTGCGATTCATGTGGTGGGCAAAATAAAAACTATTGCATGTTCAGATTTATACACTATGTGGTTCACACAGCCAAACGTTTGGATGTGATAAAAATGGTATTTCCGATTCGAGGTCATTCATACCTAGAATGTGACAAAAACATGGCACTTATAAATCAGAAGGCTCCATGTGAAACGCCAGATGATTGGAGAAAAGTAGTATCTGAGTCAAGGCTAAAACCTACACCATTTCGAGTTATTGATGTTGATCAGCCTTTAGTCCGATCTTGGACCAAGTTTTTGGCACCAAATTATAAAAAGACATGCCCATTTCTTTCTAGACCTATCTGTGAGATCAGAGTTGAGATTACACATCCCCGTCTCATTTTCTACAGAGATTCCTATAATTGACACTGGACTTCCTCAGTTATGCTGGATGCAAAGAGAAGAAGGGTAAACTCATCTTCTTGTGAAGACATGCCTAATTCAGGAGAATTTACTCTCCCTGACCAAGCTTACAAGGACATTTTACCAATCAGTAAAGCAAAATTCCTGGATATACAGTCTTTATCTAAATATTGTGGACCAACAGCAAAAAAGTTATTTTCCAACCTAAAATACAATAATTAACTATAAATTAAATAAATAATAAATACTGAATAATTGAATGAAAGATAATTAGATTGCCTTGTGACATCAATTGTTTTTCCCCTGATATTGGTGGACATAGGATGATTTTCACCTGATTATTCTGACTTAGTCGCAACTTTTTAATATAACTCTTAACTGATGTGAAGTCAAAATAAAATAAATAAATAATTACATTAACAATAAACATCTTTTCAATAAAAAAAGCTTTTCTTATTTATTTGGGTATAAATGGCACTATTTTATTAAGATCTTATCTTTTAATTAGTAATATCTCAGTTTGTTCATTAGGTGCCAAAAGCTTTTTTTCCCCTGACCCCTTCAATTATATATCTCTTGCCCTTCGATATGTTGTGTTTCACTCCGCTAACATCAACTGATTGCCAACATTTTTTCAACTTGTATGATGAGTGAATATAACTTTCATCCAAATATATTATTTCTTTTTGTAGTTCTGGAGGCAGGTTTCTGTTCTCCATAATAATTTTCAAATATTGCTCCCGCTTTGCTGCTATGTTAGGTTTCTCTATTAGAGCTGCTCTGTCTGTTTTACATTTCTTATATGAAAAACCCAGAGAGTGCAATATCTTTCTGAGATGTTCACAGCTTCCATCATAACCCAAGTCCTCTCTAACTACCGGCAGTAAATTTCTCAGTGTAGGCACCTGAAACATGGTATTTATTTTATATCTGCTTTTTTTTTAAATTCAAGAAATAGTAATGTAGGAATAGTGAAACAATAAAATATAGGTACCTGCTTTTTCACAGTGTAAAAGAAATGAACCTTTTGTCTAATTGCACATAGATCGAAATCATCTAAATCTTTCTTCGGGCGACCTTTGCGATGTTTTCCCGGTGTTGAAAAAATACCATTATTTGTTTCACCTTCCTTAACAATTTTTCTTATTGTGTTGACTGATTTACCTAAAACAAAAAAAAATAACAGTACTTTATTATAAATTACCGATTCATTATCTTTTAAGTATCAATAATGGAGGTAAGCGTATACGAGACTTTTCAAACTTCAAAACATAACCTCAATTTTCAATTTCTATAAACAAGACTAAAAGTTACTTAAATTCTTGATATCAACAAAACTAAGCATTGAAGACATTTATAAAAACTCATTTAAGGTATAATTACTTATTTAGGGCACATAAATACCTGTCATATCGGCAGTTCTTTGATAAACATTCTCGATATCGGACAAAACTTTTCCCGCTTGAGATTCGGCCAAACACCGCGTAAAGACGTAGTAAATCACTGCTCTGCCACTACTACGAATAGTTTTATTCATTTTATATAATTTTAATTATGCAACGAAAGTTGATAATTTTAAGAAATTAAAGGAAAACGACTAGGATAAACGCACTGTTGACTAGGGGTGGGCGTTGAATAAACGAACTGTTTTTTTAGACTGTTTTCTTGACGTCAACTGTTCGACTGGTTTACGGTTCACGGATAAACTAGTTTACTCATGAACGACATGCACACTTGATTTCGCATAGTCGACGCACAACGGAATGGAACGAGTGATTACGAAGACTGCCGAAGCGTTTGCTCATGAAATCATGAACGATGCACCCGACTAGATTTCGCGTAGTCCACGCACGACGGAACGGAACGAGTGATTACGAAGACTGCCGAGTGCCGATGCGACGTTGCGTGCGGTCGGCTTGTTATTGTTTCTCTCTCTTTCTCATGCAGAAACGAACACGACGTGAATGCTGTCAAATCTAAAATAGACTCTATTCCAATGCAATAGATACGAACCTGTATTTGATTAATTAATTAATGTTTTTGAATTTTGTTTACGTTATTTTTTTAGCCCTGATTGAAATGCGTAATGTGTCGGTCAAGTGAAATAATAAACTTTCGCATTACTTTTTCCGTCCGTACGTCCGCTAAGTGTTATAGCCTATTATTATAAATTAGTTTATAACAAAGTACTGAATAAATTAATAAACACAAGTGATTGTAAATAGTGTATTGTGTAATAGTGTATAAAAATAGTTTGACGGGTTATAGTAGGTACTGTAAATATTAATTATGTCGGTCCGTAAAAACAGCAGTGTTATTTGGCACCACTTTGAAAAAGACAATAGCACCTTTAAAGCAACATGCAACGAATGCAAAGATATTTTAAGTTTTAAATCTTCAACCGCAAATTTAAAAAGTCATTTACGGAGAAAGCATCCTTCAGTTTACTTGTCGGTGTTTGGAGGTGATGACCAGTCCGGTCCGGAAACTCGATCTGATGCATTGCAAGCGGAACCCACTCCAGGTACTTCTTTGAGTTCTGCGGTTCAGGTTGAATTACAACCGCGGTTCGCGCTGCCGCCGGCTAAGCGACAAAAAGTTATAGATGCTTTTATTAGTAAAAAAATTAGCATCGAACAAAAAAAAACAAATCGACAGAGATTTGCTGGATTTATGCATAGATTCTTTCCATCCCTTTTCCATCGTAGAGGAACGAGCGTTTAAAAAGTTCTGTAGATGGATTCCCGGATTTAAATTACCGACCAGAAAAACATTGTCCGGGTCACTGTTACAAGAAGTTTATAACAAAGTTGAAAATGAAATCAAGATTCGCGTAGCTGAAGAAGTAGAGACAATATGCATTTCTACTGACCTTTGGACATCAAGAGTAACAGAGAGTTACATTGCCGTCACGGGTCATTACATAACCCGAGAATTCGAATTAAAAACAGTGCTATTGGGTTGCTGTAGTTTTTCTGGGAGCCACACAGCTTCAAATATCGCTTCAGAATTAGGAGAGATTCTTAATAGATGGCATTTAAAAGACAAAGTAAACTTTGCGGTAACCGATAATGCGGCCAATATGATAAAAGCCATAAAAGAATGTCTTGGATTTAAGCATTTTGGGTGTTTTGCACATACGCTTAATTTGTTAGTGGATGATGCACTTAAGATATTTCAAACTCTGATAGAGAAAATAAAGAAAATTGTAGCGCATTACAAAAAAAGCTTGTTATCTTCGGAAAGACTTGCAAAATATCAAATAGTACAACAAAATAAGGAACCGAAGCGTCTAATTCAACAAGTCGAAACACGTTGGAATTCCGTCTACTATATGATAGAAAGAATGGTCGAGTTGCAAGAAGCAGTGCGGTCAACATTGGCACTTGTGGACAAGGATTTACCACAACTTTCAAACGAAGACTGGACAAATTGTGCTCAGCTTTGTCAAGTATTACGCCCGTTTGAGGAGATGACGAGGGCAATGAGTGGACAAAAATATTTAACTGGCAGCTCAGTTATCATTATGGTACGTTGCCTTAAAGAAGCATGTAAAAAAATCATAGAGAATGCTGAATTTTCCGAACAAGTCCATGACGTTACATTGTTATTAAAATCGGGCTTAAATGATCGATTCCGGGGAGTAGAGCAAAGCGGTTCACTAGCTCTGAACTGCTTTTTGGATCCCCGTTTTAAAATGCAGGCGTTTGCTGACACAAATGAAGCAACGAAAACAAAAGAAAAAGTGAGGAGACTTGTCGCTGCTTTGATAGCGGAAAATGAGAGGACAACCGATACACCAACCGTGGCTGCAGATTCACAGAATCAGAACGATGGTTACAGCCCTTGGGATATATTCGACAATTTAATAAAACAAAATACATCCGTCGGTACTCCTACTTCAAAAGCCATAAAAGAAGTAGACATGTATTTAGCGGACGACATATTACCTCGAAAAAATGAAAAGGGAGAGTGGAACAGCCCACTCCAATGGTGGAAAAACCACCAACATGTCTACCCTAATCTAGCTAAACTTTTCATTAAACACTGCAACATAGTCGCAACATCCGTTCCTTGCGAGCGGATGTTCTCAAAATCGGGGTTAATACTTAACCAAAGAAGAACCAGGTTAACGGCAAGTAAAGTAGAGAAGATAATGTTTTTAAATGTTAACATGGAAGAAAACAGATTCCAAAATTATATGTGAATAGTCTAGTGTAATTAATATGTAAATATGTACCTACATAAAGTGTAAAACTGTAAATAGCTGATTATGTACATAAAATCAAAAGAACTTCTAAATACGCCAGGCTTGTATGTACGTGAACATACAAGTTTATTGTCAGCCTGCCAGTCCTAAGCCTGGAAAGAGTATGAAGGGAAGTTCATTCATTTCGTAAGTACAATTCGTTAATTGATAGTCGATTAGTAAACAAGTTTTTAAGTAAACGACCGTAAACTAATCCGATCGTTCACTAAACTGCGGATAAAATGCTGTTCAGTCTATGAAGTAAACTAGTCGAAAATTAAACTGTTTTATGAACTAGTTTATCGTAGACGGTAAACCAGTCTCGTTTCGTCGACAGTAAATACGTCAACGACCCACCACTACTGTTGACACAGAATGTACTAGCAGTTGACAAGTAAAGCAATGTTGCCACAATCATCGATTTTTAGTTTCAACTGTCACCGCGTCAGACTCTTTTTTGCCAAGCTGTATGTTACAGGCTTCGTAAATGCATTTATGAGCAAATGGTTTCAGAACAATATTATTTTGTTCGGAATCCGTGCAAAGGGTTCCGAACGAGGTCGACTCGTACTTGACCGGTTTTTGGGAAATCATTTTAACGGAACGTGAACCTACGTACCGTACGTACCTACATTTACCTGAAAATTGTGAGTTATTATTCGGCAGGACTAAAAACGCTAGCGTGATGATTTAGTTTCATTCCTCCGGAAAGAAATCAAAATTGGATTCGCTAGGAAAGTGTGGGAGGATGTGACACTGCCGCTGACTGCCTTCAGCTGGTTTTTATTTTTTAGTAATGGCCACTTTAAGTAATAATGGCCTTGGCAGCGAAGCCGCGAGTAGGTAAAACTGGTATCGAATATTATACCTAAACAACCATCAGAATATCAATTTTATTAATGCTTGATGCGTGAGTCCATCCACCGGCAACACCTCATCGGAAAGATATGAACTTTGGCGAGAGAAGCTGCAACCTGATTATTTCATTGGGCCGTCGGAGAACCTCCCACCTGGGAAAGCGCTGCCGTGGCCGACCTGGAAAACTCTAAATAGACTCCGTACTCAGGTCGGCCGCACTAAAGATAAACTCCTCAAATGGAGGTTTTCGGATAACTCCAATCTATAGTAATAATAATAATAATATCTGTGGTCCGGCTGTCAAACTCACTGACACAATAAAATTATATTCATATTTTTTACATTAATTTAAATACAAAAACAGCTCAAAATGTTCATATTACTGGACACAACAAGGAAAAAAAAATACAAACATTAGCACATACATTTTATTGATACCTACTTGAAAAACAATGAATCTGTCATACTTATGAAATGCTGACAAGAAGCCGGGCACGAGCACAAACCGCACAACCAACATCTTCGGGTTCGTCGCTCAGCTCCGCCTCGCAGCCGCCGGGACCTGCGCCAGCCGTGAGTCCAGAGATTCCGGTCGCTGCAGTTGCGTCGAGCTCGAGCGACGAATACTTCTCGCCGCCGACGACACCACCACCTGCGCGTCGGCGCGGACGAGGCCGACCTCCGACCAGCTTAGGACCTCGAGGCCCACCGGCCTCTGACAGGGTCCCCGCTATCGGTGGAAGTGTGCAGCGCATGCGATGGACGCAAACGATCAATGAAAACGTCATGCGCTCATACTATGGGGCTACAGAGGGGGGAACTAACTTGACTGCGTACCGTGGTCGGATGCTCTCTCTGTTTCAGGTGCTTGAGCCAGCTGTTAACGTATCAGCCCAACGACTATCGGATCAGGTGCGGGTCATTCTGCGTAACCGTATGTTAGATGACGCCGTACTTGATAGACTGCGTCTGGAGTCACGGAGTGGCCGCGTCTCACCTGCTTCGCCACCGGCCGCGGTGCAAATACAATCTAGTATTTCACCGCGATCCAACAACGTCGGTGAAGATGATGATGATGGGGCTATATCCGTGAGTACCCAATGCAATGAGCGATTGAGGAGCGCTTTGGAGGATGCTTTCCGAGAGTATCGCTCCACACCGCCTGAGCTTAGACCCCGTCTACCTCGTTTGCCCATGCATAATAAAAATAGGGCGCTGGTGTGTGCTCTAGATTCGCAGCTAACAAATTGTTTTGATAGCAGCGAAGACCTCGCCGATACCCACTCGATCTTGTACTGTGCGGCTGCAGCGGCATGTCGTGTAGCTCATGTCAAATTTCTCAACAGTGACAGAGCTACACGACCAGCTGTACCAGCTTGGCAGTGCAGGATCGAGCGTCGTATCGGTGAAGCTAGAGCACTCATCGGCAAACTTATCTGCTTCAGGGAGGGCAACACTCGCCGTAGAGTGATGCGCTTTGTGAGGCGGGCGTTCTCGGGGACTGATACTACTGATACTAGTCCTCGGGATTATCTGACCCGCGTCACAGAGCGTATCGACTTCCTGAAGCAGAAAATCTATGCATGGGCAAACCGTATACGTCGGTACAAGCGGCGAGTGGAGCGATACACTCAGAATCGCACATTCCAAAGCAATGAGAGGTGGGTTTATAGGGCTTGGGAGCGACCGGACCAAGGTGTGACTGATACGCGCCTACCGGATGATGATGTCATGTGTTCATTCTGGCGCAACATCTGGTCGGTGCCTGTCAGTCACACCGAGGGTGACTGGATTCGGGAGGTTGAGCGCGCGTGCGATCCAATACTAGAAATGGGGGCAACTACCATCAGCCCCCAAGATGTAGCTCGTGCAGTCCGTCCGTTGCCTAACTGGAAATCTCCAGGGCCGGACGGACTGCACAATTTTTGGATCAAATGGTTTACAGGATCGCACGCTCGCTTGGCGTCTCAATTCCAGTCTGCCTTAGAGTCAGGGTCGCTGCCCCAGTTCCTAACTACAGGAATAACCCACCTGCTCCATAAATCAGGTAGTACTGCGGAGCCCAAAAATTATAGACCAATCACGTGTTTACCGACGGTCTATAAAGTTCTTACATCCATTTTGAGAGCAAAGATTAACCATCATATTGAAAGTAATTCAATCATGTCTGCCTCTCAGAATGGATGTAGGAACGGGTCCCGCGGTACTAAGGAGCTGCTCCTCATGGATATTGCCATTAGCCAACAAGTGCGTCGTTCCCGAAAGGATCTGTCGACATGTTGGATAGATTATAAGAAGGCCTACGACTCAGTGCCACATACATGGCTCATGAGGGTGCTGGAGCTGTATAAAGTTGATGCAGTTCTACGCACCTTCCTGATGTCTTGTATGGGGCAGTGGAGGACGGTCCTCCGCTATCCAGGATGTCGACAGATCCAGGTGAACGGCGACCCGATAAGGATCGAGCGTGGTATATTTCAGGGTGACAGCCTGAGTCCACTGTGGTTTTGTCTGGCCCTCAACCCTCTGAGCACATTGCTGGAAGGTTCGGGCCAAGGCTATCGGTTGAGAAGAGGTGGTCAGGTCATATCACACCTCCTTTACATGGATGACTTGAAACTCTTTGCCCCCAACAACTTGCAACTGATGGAGCTACTGAAGGTAACAGAAACCTTCAGTAGCGCCATCAGTATGGAATTTGGTGTGGACAAATGTGCGGTCATGCATGTGAAGCGAGGGGAGATTATGGAATCCGTGGGAACCCAACTCTCGGATTCCATACACCTTAGATCCCTCAGCTCAACCGAAACTTACAAGTATTTGGGTATGTCGGAAGCGTTGGGCATCAATGCTAATGACATGAAACAATCGTTGAAGGAGCGCTTCTTTGGCCGCATGAACAAAGTACTAAATAGTCTTTTATCAGGCGGAAACAAGGTGCGCGCCTTTAACGGTTGGGTCATGCCGGTATTGATGTACTCCTTCGGCATACTCAAATGGACTCAGACGGAACTTGACGCCCTGGATAGGAGGGTACGCTCGCTGCTTACCGCAAATCGGATGCATCACCCACGGTCATCGGTGATGAGGCTGTATATCCCGCGGAAGTGCGGAGGTCGTGGCTTCTTAAATGCTAAGACCCTGCACAACCGCGAGATATGCAGCCTTAGGGAGTTCTTCCTAGAGGCCGACGTGGGTATGCATCGGGATGTGGTAGCAGTGGACAAAGGCCTCACTGCGCTCTCCTTGGCTAACGAGAACTGGCGCAAACCTGTGGTATTAGATACTAATGACCGCAGGGAGGTATGGCAGAGCAAGGAGCTTCACGGACGCTTTTACCGGGTCCTACATGGGCCCGATGTAGACTTTTTAGCGTCCGTAGCCTGGCTGCGTTTTGGTGACCTCTTCGGGGAAACCGAAGGTTTTGTCTGTGCGATTATGGACGAAGTTATGATGACGAACAACTACCGGAAATACATTGTGAAGGATGGTACCGTTGACATATGTCGGGCATGTCACCGGCCCGGGGAATCCATCCGCCACATTATTTCCGGTTGTTCTAGTCTAGCTAACGGAGACTATTTGCACAGACACAACCTTGTAGCCAGGATTATCCACCAGCAACTTGCTCTTAAATACAATCTTGTGGAATCGGAAGTACCGTACTATAGGTATGTGCCCGACCCAGTTCTCGAAAATGGCAACTGCACGTTGTATTGGGATCGGTCTATCATCACTGACAGGACTATTGTTGCCAATAAGCCTGACATAGTGGTGATAGATCGACTAGAGCGTCGCGCAATGATTGTTGATATAGCAGTCCCTCATGACGAGAACCTCGTGAAGACTGAGAAAGATAAACAAACGAAGTATCTTGACTTGGCTCGCGAGGTTGTCGACATGTGGGATGTGAACACAGCAGTCATTGTACCGATAGTCGTGACGGCCAATGGCATAATTGCCAAGAGCCTCGACCAACATCTAAAGAGGCTCTCGTTGGGCAGCTGGATCAAGGGCTTGATCCAGAAAGCAGTACTCCTGGACACGGCGCGCATAGTGAGGAGGTTCCTCTCTCAGGGGCCCTAACCACCGGTAGCTTGGACTCTGTTCCCGATACTGGTGGGCTACTATTTTTTATATTTTTAAATATTTTTATATCTTTGTATTTTAATATTTAAAAATGTAATTTATATGTATTTAGAACGAATAAAGAGAATTATAATAATAATAACTATTACTATAGATTGGAGTTATCCGAAAACCTCCATAGTATTTGTGTGGCGTTGCTCCGCAGTCTATGGTCCACCTCTTGTCTTGCGCTGCATGCCCTGTCAGTATTGTTACCTGTTCATGTGAGGACTTTACCTATGGCTACGTCCGCGAACGGAGTTGCCGTTGCTGAGTACTGGGCCAAACATAAAATTTGATAAGTGTACATATTTGCCACCGCCACGCTAAGAAGAAGAATGTATGTTCATTGTTTGCATTACCTACATAGTTGATTTATTTATTTTATGCACACAATGTACACACAGTTACAGATTTTTACTAAACTTTGTGAATACCCTGTTAGGGCGCAGCAATCAACTTATAGCTAATGATAAAATAATTATCTATAACAAAATAATAATCTTTATAAATAACAATAAAAGGAATACACAACACTAACATTATTATTAAGAACTATAGGTACTTATACGTTTCGAAGTTTTACTTAAAATACTTAAGTAGTTATTATATAAATATTTGACAAAACTGTTGCTCCGTAGGTCTATACAAACTATTATAAATAATATGATTTACAAAACACTAAAAATATATACCTAGGTAATATGCTCTATTTTAAGGTAGCTATGATCAAAAAAATCTTTAATGCAATAATAACTTTATTCTAAGAGTACTGATTTAAGTCTGGCTTTAAATATACATAATGTTTTTATGGACCGTATTGTTTCGGGTAATCTATTGTATATTTGGATGCTTCGGTATTCTGTGCTATTTCTGTACATCTCTAGTCTCGGTACTGGTAGAATTAATTTGGTTTTACTTTCGCTTTGGCTAGAGAGATTTAAGTACCTATTCCCCTATAGAGCAAACACGAAATTGATATTCAATATTATTCAAACTTCATTTAAAGGAAGAGAACATTTAATTATATTGTAAAGGAAATTGAATGGTCGTTTGTGTGCGGCGCCTTGTTGTTTTAACTGAGCATAAAGAGTAGTGATACAATATTCTTGCTATTACACTTTTGTCAGGCACTTAGAAAGAAGAGAAAGAAAGTTTGTTCCGAGTTAAGTCTTGACAATCAATCCTTTTAATTGATTGTCAAGACTTAACTCGGAACAAACTTAAACTAAAATTTCCGTAAGTGTAAACTAAAAAAGTTAAATAATGTTAGTAAACACAAATAATAAGTAGATAAAAATCACTACCCTTCTAGTAGAGCTACTTGGCTAGTTATCTTTCTTTAATTGATAGTTTCGTCAGATTATTTAGTAAGATTCTTTCTAAAATTATATTATTTTTTGTTTGAAAACTATTTTCAAAGCGCCACCATTTCACGTAGATGACTACTTAATTTAAAAACAGAAACTTTAATACGAGATTATGTACCTATATCTCCTTCATTTCAATCCGTCGCCACCAATTTAAGTATCGATTTTAGTATGGCGTAAGTAAGTAAGGTATTTTAATTGACTATTTTGTTTTGAAAAAATCCTAAATACTTATTCTAGTGCTGCAATGGAATTTGAAATTAGTAAGGAATGCCATGTAGGTATTTTGTTGTTCTAGAAATGAGACGCTGTAAAATTATTACCAGAAATCAAAATTAATTCTAAAACCAACCTTTGTTTCGGATAAAACCATTTAGTTCTATGTACTGTACAATACATTGAAAATAAATGGCTGGTTGGTAATTGTCTTTATAGTGTTAAAGAATTTAATGACATAAAAGTAACAGACAAATATGGTTAGGTAGGGGAGCGTGGGTCACAGTGTATCCTGGGTCACAGTGGATAAATCATTGTAGGTGTGTATTTAAAGCAAACAGACGCGTACGCGTTCGCGACGTCTTAGTATCGGAGTGGACGCACGCGGTACGGAGCATCCGTCGACAAGTAAGCCACAAACTTTTATTTTACGTGTTTTTGTAAAACGTTTTGCCTTTCCGTATATTAGAATTTTACAAGTGTTGATAATGTGATATGATCTAAAGTTACTGTAGAGAAATTTTGTTACTCTAATATGTTTATTTGACAAATAAATAATTTGGTAGGATTTTTTAATTAAGACTTCTCCAACTGGGGCACAGTGGATCGTTTTGAATTGGGGTACAATGGATCTTGTATCCACTGTACCCCAAGTCAAAATATTTATCGTAAAATTATTTTGTTTTCAGGGATAATGCCACGAAACAGGAACTCCACTTCAGCACGCTGAAGAGGAGATGCGGGCAGCTTTGCATAAAATATCGGAGGGCCAAAAAATAAAAACTGTAGCTAAACTAATGAACATTCCATATACAACTCTATACAGGTATAATGAAAAAATTAAAAAATCATTGAATGCCAATCCTATTGATACCAACAGAGTTACACCAAATTACACAGTGCGTAAAATTTTCACGGATGCTCAAGAGAAGGATTTAGTCGATTATTTAACAAGATTTAGCAATATGTTTTATGGTCTTACCTTAATAGATACGCGCAAACTTGCCTATGAAATGGCAGTTATAAATAATATCACAGTGCCACAAAAATGGCATGATACGAAACTGGCAGGCGTTGAGTGGCTGTACAGTTTTAGAAAAAGAAATCCAGCTCTCAGCTTGAAGGGTGTAGCCTAAGCCGTGCAACGTCCTTTAATCGCCACAATGTTACGATGTTCTATGACAATTTAGAGAGGGTTATGGCTAGACATGAGTCGTTTGGGAACGGAACTAGAGTGTGGAATCTAGATGAGACGAACACCATGACCGTTCAGAAATCTGCTAAAGTTTTGGCAGTCAGAGGTCAAAAGCAGGTGTCTAAAGTTACCAGTGCGGAAAGAGGGACACTCGTTACTACGTGTTATTTTGTGAATGCTTTGGGAAACACGTTACCGCCTGTTGTGATTTTTCCTAGGGTTCACTTCAAAAGTCATATGATTAATGAGGCTCCAACTGGAACTTTGGGCCTAGCAACACCAAGCGGATGGATGAATGGTGAGTTATTCATTGGACGATGAAACATTTTATAAAACACACAAATGGTAGCAAAGAAAATCCTAGTTTGTTGATCTTAGATAATCACGAGTCTCATATGTGTATTCAAGCATTAATTTTGGCTAAGGACAATGGTGTAACTGTTTTGACAGTTCCACCTCATTCGACGGGGAAAATGCAGCCGTTAGATGTTGGAGTTTTCGGCCCATTTAAAGTGGCATACAATAGGGCAGTTGATAATTGGATGATGCGCAACCCTGGTAAAACATTTTCCATTTACGATGTGGCTAGCTGTGTCAATGTAGCACATCTGAAAAGTATGACCCCAAACAATATATGCAATGCCTTCAAGGCGACGGGCATTTTCCCCTATGACAGAGATGTTTTCACCGAGGTGGACTTCGCTCCTAGCGATGTCACCGACCGGCTCCCAAACAATGAAAATGAGATCCCGGAAAACAGAACTGAAGAAGATCGTCAAACCCACAACAATGAAGACAGAGATAGGACGCGCACTCCATCACCTTCACTTTTTCCTGTAAAAGTGAAGGTGATGGAGTGCGCGTATAACATCGATTCATCAACACCGCCCCGTCGTTCTAATGAAGATCTTATGTTGTTATCGGTGGAAGATACCCAAAACGAACCGCTACCTTCGACTTTGACTGAATTACCCCGGATATGCCAGCTTGCTTCTCAGGCCATCGAAACTACTTCTCAAACAACAACCACATCATTGATTAAGCCTATAGAAAGTGCACCATCAACATCAAGAGCTGAACCGTCAAAACCTTTTACAAGTCCGTTTGAGTTCCGTGGAATACCAAAAGCTGGAGCAAGAAAGCACGGGAGAGCAGAAAGAAGGAAAGGTAAAAGCATGATAGCAACTGATACTCCAAATAAAAATGAAATCGAGCAAAGGACCAAAGAAAAAAATAAAGGAAAAAAAAGGAAAGAGTCGGCAAAGGCTGCCAAAAAGAAAAATTTTGAAAGTGACAGTGAAGAAACTGATACAATAAGTTTATACTCGGAAGAGGAGCCGACCTTTGATGAGGAAGAAGACAAGGTTATCCACATAGACCCTACGAAGTTCTCTCCGCTAAAACTAGTCCAAAAGAAGGAAACTTTATATTAGTAGAATTTAAGGTAAAAGAAAAGAAATTTTATTATATTGCGAAAGTTATTGGGAATAAAGTTGGAGATATAGAGGTTAGTTTTCTCCGAAAATCTGTCAAAAGTAACAACAAGTTTCATATGCCTAATATTTCTGACATTGCAACAATCACACTGCAAGACATTAAAATGATTCTACCTCAATCAGGATTTACTGGGAGCACTAAAAGAGCCCAAGGATTATATTGTTTTGACATAGAATCCACCAAAATAGATCTGCGTTAAATATTAATACTTACTTTTAAGTAATAATTTGATCTCTTATGTGAAGTGGCCATACGCTATTTATTTAAATTTACTTAACTGATTAAAATTGAGACTGAAAACTACAAATATTAAGAGGTTTAAACACTGTTTCGTTTTGCTTGTTGACTTTATTTCAATTAGTCTATATCTATAGGATCGGAGGATTAAGAATATTATGATTGTAATTGTTTTTTATTGTTTGTAAGAGGTTTAGTTATGTCAACCTTATAAGTTGAAGGACAGCAGATGTGTTCTATTTATTGATCGTTTGATTTTTTCATATTGTGAAACTAGTACCTAAGTTTAAAGTATTATAGGTACTTTCCAAATACAAAGTCCACGTCTAAATTACCTCAAATAAAGATTTATGTTATGTTTACAATTAAACGCATGTTTAATGATTAAAAATAAACCACTTAATTTAAATACACGTTTTTTAATGAATATAAATTAATCATTATCCAGTGTGACTCACGGGATCCAGTGTAACCCAAATCAGTATCCACTGTGCCCCTGTTATGGGGCATAGTGGATAATTTATCACTTAAAATAAAAATAATAAAAAAAAAATACTGAGTGCTTTTAGGTCTGTTTTTATAATACAGGTTCAAATTTAAATATATTTTCTAGGACTCAGTCAACATGATAGAAAATTTGAGGTATAAAAAGTAAAGTTACAAGTCATTGAAAGAAAATGGATCCACTGTGACCCACGCTCCCCTACTGATTACTTTAATTATTCCTACCTACTTAAATTGCTTTATCACATATTGTTACAATTTCAAATTAGTACCTACTTTACCATATTTAGTCTAAGCATACTGATGTACCTGAAAGACTTGCTACTGTAATTGAATTTATATAATAATAACTTAATTATTGATTGTTTCACAAAACATTAGTTTTATAAATACATCAAATTCGTTATTTTTGTGAACAATTTCTCAAATATTTGTATGCCAGGAAATGGCAAAACATGTTAGATCGTTTTTTTTTTTTTTTATCTTTATTTTAAGGGACTTTTGAACTCAGTTCATGTCAGCCCCATCATAAACTTATCTTGAATTACTAACAAAAACTAAACTAAACAAAAATTTTAAATATTGACTAATGAATAAATCATTTTCACGGGACAAAGGTCGAGACAAAAAATTATAAAACATGCCTAAGTCTAACCTATTTATACTTAACTCCCTAATAATTTGGTTTCTCTCAGATTCGTTCCTGACGCACTCCATCAAAAGATGTTGTACATCTTCTCTTTTACCGCAAACCTCGCAATTGGGTGAACTTATTTTTTGCATAAGATACGCAAAAGCTCTTAATGGCATGTGTCCAGAACGAACCCGATGAGCAGTTACAACAGTACCTCGGCTAATGGTATTGCTATCAAACCATGGAATACGAGGAGGCCCGTTTTGTATGATCTTGTACCATACACCTTTTAGTTTAGATTGTTCATTAAAATGATCTTTCCATTTATCATAACAATAGTTTTTATATTTACGCAATATTTCCGAATAAAATGGGAGAATATAAATTTCAACACCCGAAATTGACCCTATTTTTGCTAACCTATCTGCCTCCTCGTTTCCCTTCAGTCCAATATGTGACGGGATCCACTGCAGTACTATGTTAAAGTTATCTAAAAGAAGTGAGTGTATTTTTCTCAGCACATCATAGGCAATCGGTACACCTCTGTGGCCAGAGGCGCATCGTGCCAGATGCTGGAGAGCACTTTTGCTGTCGGTAAAAATTACAAAATTTGCAGTATGTGTCAGTGTTTTAACGTAAGACAACGCTTCTGAAATCGCTAACATTTCTGCTGTCATCCTACTACTATTATAAAGGCGAAAGTTTGTAAGTATGGATGTATGTATGGATGTTTGTTACTCTTTCACGTAAAAACTACTGAATGGATTTTGATGAAATTTGGCACAGAGGTAGATTATAGTCTGGAATAACACATAGGATACTTTTTATCCCGGGAATATGTTCCCTTAGGATAGTTTTCGACAATCACGCGGGCGGAGCCGCGGGCGGCAACTAGTAATAGATATTGGGGAGTCTGTTTTAAAACACTCACTTCCTTTAGCAACTGGATCATAGTAGGCTGCTCCTATCCTATCGGTGCTTTTTGATCCATCTGTATACAGTTTATACCATTGACCATATCTTTCATTAAGTTCTAAGATTACATCATTTCTTAACAAATTAATTTCATAAGACATTTTAGGTTTTATGACACTTTTTAAATTAATTTTAACAACACTATTAATATCAATGTAACTACACCAAATATTTAACTTATACATGTCCAAAGGACAAGTCGAATATATTTTTTCCTCTTTAATATAATTGAATGTAGTCATTAGCAAAGGTTTCTTTTTATTTAGCCAGTATCTATTTGTTGAAAGTGTACAAAGTTTATCCAGTAGCCTACTAGTGACATCATTTGCCCAAGATTTAACTTTAGAACAGAACTTAAATGCCAAATACATACGCCTGATACACAGTGGAGGCAAACATAATTCACTTTCCATTACATGTATAGGGGTCGTTTTAATAAAACCACCTAGAATTGTTTTGAACCTTATCTATTTTATAAACTCTTGATTTAATACTATTATCATATAGAAAACAACCATACTCCATACGACTCCTTATCAAAGCTATGTATAAACGTCTTAAATGTATGGGATGTACTCCCCACCCGGGTCCAGACAGAACTTTGATGATATTTAACATTTTCTGGCATCTTTGATTAAGCTCATTTATGTGTCGGCCCCACCGGAGTGAGGAGTCCAGCCACATACCCAAATATTTGACATTGTCTACTCGCTCTAATGGTACATTATTGACTAGAATGTGAATTTGTTGCCTTCTGTGTCCTCTACTAAACAAACATAGTTGGGATTTTGCTGCTGATAGTTCTAAGCCAATGTTGAGTAGTATTTTAGTTATAATATTTATGGATGTTTGTATATGAATAACGCTATCATTTAGTTTTTTACAGCTCGCCAATATTGCAAAGTCATCAGCGTATTGACATATTTGTACTATGTTCTCACCATTATTTCTTGCAATCTCCATAGTGACGATATTAAATAATAATGGTGAGATTGGATCTCCCTGTGCAAGACCTCGATTCGTCCATCTAACGATATCTTTCTCCAAACCTAATTCGTCCCTTATAATTAAATGTCTTTCGCATAAGAAGTCCCAAAGGTAGTTACATATTCTACTTCCAGCTTTCAGTTGATCTAATATTCGGACAACACTTTCAATTAAAACATTATTATAAGCATTCTCAATGTCGAGAAAACATGCTAAAGTTGGGATATTCTTAGTAAATGAAATCTGAATACCAGTGACCACTTGAGTGAGGGAATCTAGACATGAACGTCCTCTTCGAAAACCCGTTGTGCCAGAAGACAATATCTTATTATGTTCGACGAACCACTCCAACCTTTTGTTTACCATCAAATGAAAAATTTTACACAAGCAAGATATCAATGATATTGGTCTTAACTTAATGTCCGTACTAGATGAACTATTTTGTTTTGGTATTGCAATGATTTTAATGTTACGCCATTCAATAGGGATACAACTGGTGTTAAATATTTCATTAAATAAACTAAGCAAATATTCTTTCGCTATAATAGGGAGATTAAATATCATGGAATATGTAATGGCATCATCGCCAGGTGCTGTATCTTTTTTCTTAATACACGCTTCTAGCTCTTGGTATGTAAATTCAGATTCTAATATTGCATTTGTTGATGTAATCACTGGTTTGGAAGACTGAACTGAATCAGGGGCTAAAGTGCGCAAAAGTTCCTTTTTCCTATCAATTGAAAAATAATACTTATCTCTTCTGTAGCCCTTAATCCATTTCATTCTTCTCCACATTTCTGAAGATGACACACTACCGTCCACATCTGTACAAAACGCTTGAAAACTATTTGTCCTAGCTCGTTGTATTTTTTCTTTTGCCTTTAAAGTTTTATCTTCTAGCACAGTTAAGTTTCTAGGCGTAGGATTTCGTCTAAACTGGGCCAGTGCGAGTCTTCTCTCCGCCACCATTGTGGATAAACACTGATTCCAGTAGGGTTTTGGCTTGAAATCCCTTGCTGGGTCATTGCAAGTTTTAATTAAAGGTATATTTTTATCCGCTGATTTATTAATAATAGAAATAAAGTTCGTATACTTTTGTTGCGTATTATCGCTACACCTAAACAATTCGGTGAGAGTGTTTTCAATATCCTTAGAGTATACTGACCAATCAGCCATCTTAAAATTCCTTCTTTTAGTACAATGTGGAACATCTTGATAGTTTAGTTTAATTTTTATCATCAGGTGGTCACTTCCTAAGTTTTCATTAAATACACGCCACTCACAAAGAATCGCAATATCAGACGAGGTGAATGTGACATCAGGGGACGTTTGCTGAAGTACATTGCTTACAAGTCTTACTCTGGTTGCGTTGCCATCATTTATGGGTATATAGCCATTTTCCAATGCAGAGTCCATAATTTAATTTCCTCTGGTATCGTTTTTAGATGACCAATTCGAGTGATGTCCATTAAAATCTCCAGCTATTATGGTTTTACTTGTGTGTAATGAAAAAAGTTCATCCCAATCAGATTCTCTAGTTGTTGCAGTGGGTGAACAGTAAATAGAAAATATATTTTCTAGAAACTTACAATTATGAATCTTTACATGTAGCATTTCTATGTCAGTATTATTAATTCTAGTAGACTTAATTTCGGATTTTATTGAATTGTGTACCATCACTGCAACACCGTCATAACCATCGAGTCTATCTCTTCTATAAATACTATAATGTGACAAGTTTAAGCGACTTCCCTCCTTCAACCATGTTTCAGAGATAATTGCAATATGTATTTGGTCTTTAATCAAAAGTGTCTCAAATTCGGTAAATTTTGGTCTTAAACTCTGTGAGTTCCACTGCAAAACATTAACTCGAAAATTCCTTACTTTATTATCCATTAAGTCCACTGAAAATCGTATTTATTAGTTCTCCATTTTTAATTATTTCTACAACATATGCACAGAGTTCTTTAAATATAATTTTAAAAAAGCATTTCACCTTATTTTCAAAGTCCGAATTCGACAAAATAATTTCTTTCAATTTTTGTATTAATTTATAGAATATTATTTTAAATCCGCTTCTTTTTCTTTCTTCCTCCTTACCTTGAACTTGGTTTTCAAGAACGGTGTTTTCATGAACGGTATTTTCAATCCCTTCCATATTCAAAAACTCTATATCTTGATCTATGTTTGGATTAGCTTTTTTATTTTTCTTACTTCTTTGTACTGTGTGTCCATTCTGTTCGTTTTCGTTTTTCCGTTCATTTACTAATATGTCACTCACTTCATTATTTATTTCCTGATCCATAAATGTGACCGGAAGATTAGTTCGTAATACATCTCTATAACTTTTAGATCCAGACGATGGGGTCTGTCCAGATTTATTTAAATTATTGTCTTCTGTACTGTTACTATTTGAGATCTTTTTATTTTTTGATAACAGATCCAAAGCTTTTCTATATGAACAAGTTTCTTTACACATAACGTTCCGAATCTCTTTCTCTTTCTGGAACATAGGACAACTTTTATCAAAGGACATGTGGGGACCACCGCAGTTTAAACATTTAAAAATGTTAGTTTCACAATTAGTATGATTTTGACCACATTTGGGACATAGCACTTTTTTCCCCGGGCAATACTTTCTTATATGTCCGTACTTCCAACAGCCAGAACATTGTGAGACTGGGAAAGTATATGGTTCGACTTTAAACCTACACCCGTATCCATAAACATACGGGGGTAAAGTAGGGCCCTTAAAACATATCCTTAAGGTCTCACTATCAACCCAAATGCCCTCATTATTTAATCGTTTGAGTCGTAATAAAGAAATAATCTCTTTGTCACATTTTAACATATTTTCAAGTTCTTCCATTTCAGTTTCCAAATCTATTTGTTTAATCATTCCATAGGAAACGCTCAAATCAAATGTCATTTGGCATCTTATCCCCAACTCAGTTATTTCTTTACAATTTAATAAAGAATTCGCTTTTTCTTGTGACTCAAATAAAATGAGGGCTTTAAAGCTGCTTTTATATTTGATTCTTTGTATCTCTTCTATACTATATCTTCTCAACATCTTAGCTAGGGCGATTTGTTTTGGTAATGGTTCTTTAGCGGTAATACAAACTTCGAAAGTTTTTTCAAATGTGTGGGTAGTCATCTCAATTTGCGCATCACTATTCTTAGACAAACACCGATTTAATCGTTTTGATCTCCTGTTCTCAGTTATAAAATCTTCTTCATCTTCATCTCCTTCATATTCATTGCTTTCACTTCTCATTCTCTTGCTTCTCTGTATTTCATTAATTTCTAATGTTTTTCTCAATGTACCTTCACCAGGTTGATTAATTAAAACCTCAGCTTCATCTTCATTACTATCACTCAATAATCTAGGCAAACTAGATAAACTTTGATTACTTTTATCACTCATTATTATAAGCAACGTAAGTACGACGAGAAATACTAAAAACCATTGCCGATACGGAACGGTTGGGCTAACGCGTGCACTTGGACCGTGATACTAAAAATAAGACCTTAAATGTACCATGTTTTAAATGCAAATAAAATATTCTTATTCTTATACATTGAACTAGATGGCGTTATCCAGCATGGAGTTGAAGTATGGAGGTGAATGGAGTGTCGAACTACAACTACAAGTTATTAGACCACTAAAAACTTGTTGTAGTTAAACACTCGGAGCAGAGATGGCGATAGTAGTGTCATGTAAAAACTCTGCTTGCACACCGTCCATGAACTCAGGACTGTGCCTCGATTTTAAATAAAATATAGGATAGTTCAGGTGTGTCCATTGACGTGGGATTGACGTACTTACTTACTTACCTTCAAGGTCAGAATGCGCTCGAAATGTTTAGACTGGAATGAGTTGAACCTTGAAAAATGAAAAAGAAAGAAAATTTTATGTACCTAAGCAAATATGCTTGAATAAAATGCTTAATACTCGGAAGAGCCGAGTTGAATTTGAATTGTACACTGGCTGCAAAATTACACAGCTGCTTAGTTGCCTACCCCTTTCGGCCGTGATGCGTTGTAACAGAACATTGCCCTGAAGCTGATACCTATTTATGGTACAGGGCGGGGTTGAAAGTGCCGGGGGTAAGTTGTGCCGATGCAAATAGTTAAAAAACAGAAAGAGATAGCTGTATGGTCGTATTGCGTCCGAGGCTCTGGCAATCTACCGCATGCGCGGCGCGGCCATTTTAGTTGCCCCCGAGACGCGGACCTAGTGACTGTGTGTGTTATGATCCTCCAGCACCACGTGAGTAAATATTTTTTCGTTCATACTTTTTGTTCTCAAGTCAGTATTTTTGGTGCTATGGTTATGGGATTTTTGCTCATGTTTTTGTAATTTATCGAAAAACATTAATTAATGCAATTTAAACACTTTGTACAAATCGTTTTTTTTGCATATGATAAAATGTCAATGTCATTGGAACGGGGTAAAAAGTGCCTTACGATTGGGGTCACTTGTGCCGCGGCACAACCAGCCTCCAATTAACTTTTATTAAGTTTTATTGTTTTGTTTCATAGGATGAGAACATACAAGAGAAAAACACAAAGGGGAACTACTTCCCAGGATCTTCTACAAAGGGCCGCAGACGCGGTAATTAAGGAAGGGCGCAAATTAAAAACCGTTGCGCGTGAATTAGAAATTTGTCATACAACGGTATGTCAAGAAAATAAAAAGCGGAATCACACCTACGGTTGGATATAAACCAAGACTGATTTTCAATGAGGAACAAGAGACGTTAATGACGTCGTATATCCGAAAAAGCGCATCTATCTACTTCGGGCTTTTGCCTGAAGAAGTTAGACAACTTGCATACCAGTGTGCGACGAAATTTGGTGTCCAAAACATTCCACCTTCTTGGGCTGAAAATGGTCAGGCCGGTAAGGATTGGTTGACAAATTTTTTGAAAAGAAACGCAACACTTTCGATAAGAACACCGGAAGCAACGAGTGCAGGACGCGCGACCTCGTTCAACAGACATAATGTTAATCATTTTTTTGAGAAACTTTGTGATCAAATTACAATCTCACTCCTTCACGTATATGTAATTTGGACGAGACTGGAGTTCAAACTGTGCTGAAACCAAAGAAAATAGTGGCTGAAAAAGGAGTAAAGCAGGTAGGAGCTATTGTATCAGCAGAACGTGGCACTTTAGTCACAGTTGAGCTGGCAGTAAATGCCTTGGGGAAACACAGTTCCACCAATGTTTATATTCCCTCGTCTAAAATATAAAGATTTATTTATTCGCGATGGCCCACCTGAATGTATTGGTGCTGGTAATCGCTCAGGTTGGATGAATGGCACAGAATTTATGATTTTTATGGATCACTTCATAAAACATACTAAGCCTAGTCCTGAAGAGCCAGTTCTTTTACTCCTAGTTAATCATTCATCCCATGTGGATATCGATGTGATTGAAAAAGCCAAAGAAAATTTAGTAATATTACTATCATTCCGCACCCACCGCCTCCAACCACTTGATGTTGGAATTAATGGTCCCTTCAAATCATACTGCTCTAAAGATCAAAGCAACTGGCTTCGAACTAATCCTGGGAAGACTATGTCAATCTACGAAATACCAGGCATAGTAAAATACGCTTTCCCGTTGGCAGCAACACCCACCAATATTTCTAACGCGTTTAAAAAGGCTGGTATTTGGCCCTATGACTCTACTGTTTTTACTGAGGAAGACTTTGCACCCTCTTACGTCACCGATCGCCCTATGCCAGATAATCAACCCTCACCAGCTATGCATAATTTGCCTGGCAACTCAAGCATTCCAGAAAGGACCCCTAAAGATCTCCATGAATCAACTAATCCGGTTCGCAGTGTTGAGTCTAGTCCATCAATAATTCATCCTGATTATCAGCAACACCAGTGCAGAAGTATTGACTGTATAAATGAGCCCGGTCCATCAGGTATTCAGCAATCAATCAATATTGACTGTACAAATGAGCCCGGTCCATCAGGTTATCAGCAACTAGCGCCACGCTCGTACAATCCAGACCTTATCCTTCGCTCTCATTCTCAAGCAGCTAATCGCATCACTTCTGAAATGGGAGGTAATGATCCAACAATATTTTCTCCGGAGCTAGTTAGACCGTTACCTAAAGCTCCTCCCCGGTTTTTTGGAGTTAATACACGACGTAAAAGAAAGTCAGCTGTTCTAACTGATACTCCGGAAAAAAATCTTCTAGCAGAAGAACAGGCTAATAAAAAGAAAAAGAAGGAAAGTAAAACTACAGAGAAGAACAAAGGAAAAGGAAAAGGTACTAAAGGAAGAAAACAAAAACAGACGAAGGCCAAAAACCCTGCTAGAAGGAAAGTTCTACAAGAGAGTGATGAAAGTACTGATGAAGAGAATATTACAGAATGGTTCTGCATCCTATGCTGTGACTCTTACTCCAACTCTGCGCCTGGAGAAAAAGGAATGAATGCAGCGTATGCAAGAATTGGGCTCATTTGCAATGTGTAGATGATGAAGAAAGAATAACGTTTGTATGTCCAAATTGTTATTCTGATCAGTCGTCTGAAGACTAAGGCCACTAATAAGTAATAATCACTAGTAGCCCATTTAAAAATATGTTAGAAGAGAAAGAAAAAAAAATAGACAAAAAATCTCAGAAAACTAGAAAATCAAAGATGAATATGGAAACCAAAAGAAAAGATAAAACTAACAATAAGAACAAATCTTCAACGCAAGAGTACTATTGTCCGTTATGTCGAGAAAAGTATGGAGAAACAGCGGAAGTGTGGATTGAGTGTAAAATTTGTAAGTCTTGGTGGCATGAAGCTTGCACCAGTTACGAGATTGGCATATTTACTTGTGATTTATGTATTGTGTAGATTAAGTTTGTGACGTGCGTACACTTTGTCGTCGATGCGTACACTTAACCTAAGGCCTATTGTCCACGTAAACCGCACGTCATGCGCACGCTTTTGTCAATTGACGATTGCAAGACGAATGCTTGCATCTTGCGTAGAAACAATCAAGACTGTGTCCACGGAGCGGCAACGTCGCGTCAACCTCTCGTCATGCGGTCGCCATGCGGTGCGCGCGGCAGCATGTCACTACTCGACCGACTCGCAAGACGCACACTTGTTGTTTTGTATTACAAAATGGCGGGCTCGGCGGTGAATTTTGTTAACATTATAGAACAATATCCATGTTTATATAACAATAAACTGCCGGAATACTCCAGAAAAGATGTAACGGATAGAGCTTGGAGTGAAGTGGCACAAAAAACAAACACTTCCGGTAAGTAATAATAAGTTTTTTATTTATTAATTGAAACACTTTTGATAGATAAGTAACAATATGTTTTCATTTATTCAATCACACAGTAAATCCACTGCCAAGGCAGTGCACAGTCAGGTTTCAAAAAATAATTTGATAAATAGTTACGTAAACCATTTGGTGTGTTAACAAAAGTCATATTAGGTATTAAAATCGGTTTTTGTCTTTGTGTTGCCGATTCACTGAATGTACTGATTGTGTACTGCAATCCTTCTTGTTTACGTATGTAGTTATGTAAAATACATATGCATTTTATTATAGAAATTGAGAGTGGCATATTTGCGACATACAATGGATTTCAAAGGAACTTGAAATTTTTGTGACATCATTCCGAAAACACATTCAATCGTCTTTCGTCCACGACTCAATCTGTAATTAAATATTCTTTTAACGTTGTCCAAGTTTCTCACAGAGTATGGTCTCATTAAATACTTCTTCAAAGGAAATGCGTTGTCCCCAACAAAGTAATATGGAAAAATATTTCCAGTAATGTCATCGTTTGGTAAAGGTGATCCTGAATTTGGAATATTTAAGCCATCTCTTTCTAACCACCTTCCCAAAGCCGATGCCTGAAAAACACCACCGTCACTATTTCTTCCGGCAAATCCACATTCTATAGCCGTAAAATAACCGTCTGCATCGCAACATCCCAACAAAATAATAGAATGGTATCCTTTATAGTTATAATTTGTCTATCTTCTTAATAAGAACGAAAGAGACATCAGTAAGATGTTGTCTCTTTCGCTCTCATTAAGAAGATAGGCATTTGGCAAGTTATGGCCGCACCAATCAAACGCGTGACAACAGGTGACTCTATCTTAAGGAACTGTCTTGTGAACAGGTTCCGGAACGAGCGCACCCTATGGCTATAAAAAAAAAACGCACGCCGCTGACGCCGACGATTTGATTCAACGGATTTATTGTTTGCTGGTGCTGGTGAAGTGGTTACTGATTGATTTTGTTTACCTACTTTTATAATATTGACGATATTGAAGTGTTGTTGTTATCTCTGGTGTGTGGTGCTGGATTCTAGCAAAAAAATGTAAGTACTTACTGAGATACAAATAAAATAATTAAATAGTATAAACAAATAACATACATACGAACAAATAAAAGAAAAGACGTCAACTAACTTAAATTGATTTTAAGCTTTATAAATTATAATAGTTCAGTTAGTACTTATACTTCATAAAAGATAGCTTGATCTCTGCGACATATGTCAAACTGACATTCCTAGGGTTGTTAGAATATAAAAAAATGTTGATAGAAATTATCGACGTTTCTTACTATTATCGATGCTTATGTAACATATAATTGGGTTTAATTTAATTACAAAGTTACTAAATGAAACGAATATTTTAATATAAAATACATTTATTCTCTTAAAGGAGTACACCCTAAATCCACATCTGAGTCAGTTTCTGAATCGCTAGAGCAATCTCGTAAATTTTTTATGAACTCTTGTTCGCAAATATTGTCAAATCGGACGTCCCGCTCCCAATCTTCTTCCATTAGTTTTCTGCATTTGGTTACCACCGTCTTCCAGTCTTTTGCAGATACATTGTCGACTGCATTTTTTAATAACTCCAACATTTTATTTGCCGTGAAAGGCGGTGTTGTGTTGTGTCTGGCAGCGTAACCTAAAAAAGAAAACATATATTTACTAAGATTAATTAAGTATACAGTAGTTAATACTTAAAGTACCTATCTAACTGAAATTCAAGCAAACAAACCTTTGACTTGGGCCCAGATAAGCTCGATCGGATTATACTGGCAGTGGTACGGGGGTAGTCTTACGACGGTATGACCCTTTTCGTGGGATATATCATCTAAGATATACGTTGGAGTACAAGGTTTGTGCACACCAACGAGTCTTAATAATTCATTTTTGAGCATAGTTTCATTGGCCTCTATTCCTTTTTCTTGAAGCCATGCAATGATATCTATTTTTCTGTTTGCCGAAGTTGGTGGTTTGTTCTTTTGGACCGAGTGATATGGGGCGTTATCCATAATAATGAAATGTGGCTCCTTTAAATTATCTAATAATTTTAAAAACCACTCCTTAAATTTTTCAAAATTCATTTCCTCGTGGTATTCAGTAGTTTAAGTTGATTTGAATGCCAATAGGCAATTAGGCACAAAACCAGATGACGTCCCAGCATGAGTGATGATTAATCTTTGACCTTTGCCTTCGGGTACTTTGGTGGTTGATTGTGCAGTATCATCGGTCCAAGCTTTGGATACGGTATGATTGGCGTTTAGCCATGTCTCGTCTAGAAACACTACTTTGTCCCAATTTGTGATTTTTTTGACATTTCGGAGAAAATTGACTCGAGCAAGAGCGATGTCGGTTCTTTCCATAATAATTTTTCTTTTGTCACTTTTTTTATAGGAAAAACCAATATTTTTCAATATCTTAGAGATGGCAAGCTTCCTTTGAACAAGTCTGCGTTTTTGAGGGACGCGGCAAGTTTTTTCAATGTAGGCAATTCGCCCCGTGCATAGTAACTATATACATGGTTGCGAATCGCAGCGGCGTCAAAGTCGTCAATGTTTGTGACAGGAGAAGCCTTTTTACTTTTTTTATTTGGCGTTGCAAGTTTTTTGTCCTCGTCTTCAGTCAATGCTGCGGTTGAAGATTCACCATACTTTTCTTTGCTGATGCGAATTACTGTCGCAGGTCCAATGCCAAGAGCATCTGCAACTCTATCGCATACTTTCTCCATGGGTAATAGCGGCCCGCCATTTTGGTTCTCTCGCTCAAAATATTCACGTAAACGAATCACAAACTCACGACTTTGACTGTTTAAAACAGTTTTCTTCGTTCTCTTTGGCATTATGCCAACAAGAAACTAACAATAATAACAAAAGATAACAAAACTCAACAAATTAACAGCAACAGTAACAAAAACAAAGTAATGAGAACGGAAAACACGTAGCGTATACAAGGCGTCGGCACTCGTACTGAGGAGAATTGAGTTTCATATCAAACAAGATGGCGGCGTGTCTTTTTTTTTGAGTTTATGGCCTGGTAACACGGCCTTTGAGCCAAATGCGGCGTGTTTTCTCCCGAAACCCAAGGATGGGACGTTGACGGATGGAATGTTACATGTGTAGGTAGAAATTGGATTTTATTTACTCACTATTATTTTAGATCAAGTATGTACACATGTAAATAATGTTATGATATTAAAATATACAATAAACAAAAAAGATAAATTAATTTTTAGTTAAGTTTTATTTAAAATATCGATAGTTTAGTCTGTGGTCACGATGATTCATTGCCCATCACTAATTAGGTCGGCATGCCCATAAAGTATGACATTGACAGGTACTGTCTGTACTATTATAAAATTCTGGACTTCATAGGCGTGATTTTACTGACAGCTGTCGCAGAGATCAAGCTATCCTTTACGAACTATAGTGTAAATATTAGTATCCGGCCGAAACTAATACTGTAATAATAATTACTAATTTTAGTAATTATAATTTTTATATAAGAGGTACCGAAAAAAGATGATTCTTTTCAGTACAAAATATGCAAACCAAAGTATTAATTAGTAAGGTTTCAAAGTGCTAATACTTAGTATTTAATGAAACAGTAACAATTTGTGATTTGATTATTGATATTTTTTATAAATAAATAAATGATTACATCAAACTTAATATACTGTGTTTTAATTTCATGTCGTAATTAATGCAGCATAATGTGTAAAATGCATCAAATTTCAGTATTTTAAGGAATTTTATACTTGACCACATGAGTTTCGGTTTCGGTTTCGGTTTCGGCCGAAACTGAAGCCAGGGCCGAATATTCGGTTTCGGTTTCGGTTTCGGCCGGAAAACCAGTTTCGGTCGGACTCTAGTAAATATCTACTGTACAAGTAGCAACATACAAAGCCTTCTTTCATTTTTAGTTAGAAGGTAAAGTATTGTAGTTTCAGTGTTTGTTGTCAATGTGTTACCATTCACCAACAAAATAATGAATGTCCAACCAGTAAAGCTAATAAATAGTGCTATGTAGTATTAGATTCAATAAATAATTTGTGTTTGATTGTATTTCAGGGATAACCCTAATCTACCATTTATATTAAGACACTGTTTTAAAGACGTGAAGAAGGAGGCTAGTCATGAAAGTAATATAAGTGCTGTTTGCAAGATATGTTCAAGGACATTGAAGGGAAGTCTGCACGCAACAACAAACTTCTTAAACCATATTAAAAAGTAAGTGTAACCTATTAAAATGAAATTCTATATCATGTATTTAATTTAATTTATGACAAGGTGAGTGCCTTGGTGAAAACTGTACACTCACTCTGTATCTTATAAATAAATAAATAAATAACAAACAAATTAACTATTAATTAAAAATAGGTTACTATGTATTTTTTAATGGGTTAAAAAATAATTTACCTGGTTGTTGTTTTTTCTTTAGAGAAAAGGCCATGAAGATCTTCTGAAAGAGTATGAAGAATTGAAACCCCAGCATACAAAGAAAAGGAAGTGTAGTGTTGCAGAATCTGATAACAACAGTACCGCAAGTACAACAAAAAAAATGAAACAAAGTATTCCTACAAATCCTTTACAGAAGTCAATAAATCTGGATAAATTAATAGTAAACTTTGTTGTTGACACAATGTCACCTATGTCTATAGGTAGTAGAAAATAAGTCATTCAGAGCTTTAATAGAGGGAGCTCAACAACTTACACATCCACCAAAATTGATGTGCCGCCGTACCTGCAACAATAAAATTGCTGATGCATACACAGAATATAAAGGTAATCTAAAAAATAAATTGAAGGCTGCTCAATTTGTCTGTACCACAGCAGATATTTGGTCATCTTCGAGACGATGTATGACTCACACTGATCAGGTATGACTGTCCATTGGATAGATACGGACACATTTGCAAGGAACAGTTCTTCTCTTGCCTGCAGAAGATTTAAGGGAACTGACACATTTGATAAGATAGCAGAACTCATAATAGAAATACATGAAGAATATGACTTAAGATTATCCAAAATAACTAAAACAGTAACAGATAATGGCACCAACATGGTAAAAGCTTTTAAAATATTTGGGAAACCTGATCTAGAAACTGATACAAGTGGTGGACCCTTGTTGAATGTGGATTTAGAAAATTTTGAAGTGAACATAAATGAAAACCTTGAAAATGACAATCAGCAAGATGATGATGATAATGATGATATATTAGCCCTGCATGAGTTTCCAGAACCTCGAGAAAATGATTTATACCAGCTACCCAACCATGAGAAATGTGCAACCCATACCTTACATCTGATTTCGGCAAGGGACATTGATAAAGCCAGACATAAAAATAATTCATATCGAAAACTACACGATGCAGCTATGGCTAAATGTCAGGCTGTTTGGAATATATGCTCTAGGTCACCGAAAGCATCTGAAATTTACTTGGAAGTTACTGGTAAGTCTCCAACTAGCCCCTGCCCAACTCGTTGGAATTCATATTACAATTGTATAACAGATATATTACAAGTACAAAAAACCATAAATGAAGCTCTAAGATTATCAGGGATTATCAGTCCTGAAAGAAATTGAAATACAGTTCTTGATTGAATATGTTAAAACTTCCAAACCCATAGCTGAGGCCATCAGGAGCTTGGAAGGTGACAAAGAGACATATTATGGATGTCTACAACCTGAATTGATGAGAATGCAAAAAATATTAGCTTCATTAGAAATGGACAACCCAGTATATTGTGGACCGTTGATTGAAATAATAAAGGAAAGTATTAAAAAGCGTTTCGAAAAATTTGATTTAGAAGACCCAAGATCCAAGGACAGCATTCTGGCAGCAGTATCATATCCATTTTTCAAATTAAAGTGGGTGCCTAAAAATAAGAAGGAGCATGTTAAGGAGATTATCACAGAAGTCAGGAAATTTAAAAATGAAAATTTAAAAAGTGGCCTCCAATCACAGACATCAGAAAGAAAAAAAGAAAAAAATGAGTCTTACTACATGTTTCAGGATTCAGACTCCTCTGCAACCAGTGAGGGTGGTAGTGCCAATACTACAATATACCTAGAAACCCTACAATATTTGAAGGATGAGTGCACAAGTCTGGAGATGCTAAACGTATATCCCACAATAAAAAAAGTATTTTTAAAATACAACACATCCCTACCTAGTTCATCACCAGTAGAAAGACTTTTTTCGTATGGTGGGATGATTATGAGACCTCACAGAAGAAAAATGAGTGATGATCTATTCGAACAACTGGTATTGTTAAAAAGCGTATTAAATAAAGAAAATTGATGTTTAGACTGTTTAGTCTTTCCTTTTCTTTTCGTTAGTCTAGTTTTTTACATTATTTTAAGTGAGTATTATTATTATTAATAACAAATTGATACGCATACTGATAAATATGATAAATATCATTCAATTTGGTCGAAAGGTATTTTATTTTGAAAAAGTATTTTGAAAATACCTATTTTGCATTAGCATTTTAAATACAAGACGTAAAACTATTTGGTATTTTGCATTTGAAATAGGAAATTTGAAAAGTATTTTGCATTTTGTATTTAAATGCTTTTTTAAAACTATTTTGTACATCTCTGCTGGTTGCAAAATAGCCTTCCATTCATCTGTAGTTGGCACAGGCATGTAGGTGTCTCTGAGTGCGCTCCATATAACTTCTGTTGTCTCTGCTACAACTCGAGATATAGTGCATTCTCCTCGAGCAAAGTAAAACTTTAGTGCTCTAAAACTACACCCAGTTGATAGACCTATCAACTGGGTGTAGTCTTAGAGCACTAAAGTTTTACTTTGCTACAACTCGAGATATAGTGCATTCTCCTCGAGCAAAGTAAAACTTTAGTGCTCTAAAACTACACCCAGTTGATAGACCTATCAACTGGGTGTAGTTTTTATTTTTAGGTACCTGTACCTAAAAATAAAAACTTATTATATTATGCTTGTTTGTTTTCAGTGGCTGATTGTCAAACTAAGTGGAGGAATATAAGGAATGGATTTGTCCGCAGCTTGAAACCATCTACAACTGACGAAGTCTCATGTACTCAAAGACCTACCGATACATTGGAAACGCCATCTTCTAGATCCGATGAATCAAACTCATTTAAGAAGCCTAAAATAAGAAAAGTTACCAACGAGGCCGATAAAGCATTTGTCGATTGGATAAAAAAAAGAAACAAAGACGGACAGTGCTAGAAAAATGTTTTTACTAAGTTTGTTACCAGATGTAGAAAATTTATCTGAAGAGCAAATGAGAAAATTTAGAATTAAGGTGTTATTGTTACTCGAAGAAATTCAGTCAAACCAATCACATCCGCCACAAGTGACACAACAATATGAGAACACCTATTATCCAATACACCAGTCACAAGAATACAGGGACAATAATCATTCACCAATATCTTCTGTAGATTCTAATACAAATTCATCGTTTCCTCCAATATCTCCAATTAATTTCTGAAGATTTATCACAACTGGAGAACTTTGAAAACTTATAATCGAAACTTTAAAATACCTACGTCTCTTTGAAGTTTTTTCGATATTAAAATACATTTTTAACTATATTTTTATTTTATTTTGTGCTAAAGGTATCCTAAGTCCCTGGGCTCCCATTACAAAAAAAAACATTAGTTTAATATTATTAGACCATTATGGCTTTTCATTTTTTTTAATATGAGAGAAACTGATAATTTCAACTCAATAATTAATAGTTAATACTGATAATATTACACAATTTTTTTATGAAACAGGCCTCTGGCTACAATATGTAGTAAGTAGTACCTACTATTATATATTTAAATTATAACTTACCTCAAAGTTATTAGTATCCTTTCTTCTGGACTGACACATTCACGCATTGCAGTATTTTGTCTTTGTATCAGTGGTCCAACAATAGAAACTAAATTTTGGTACCTACCGTAAAACCGGCCATCATTGCCCTTAGCGGATATGAACACGAACACGAAAAATAACTAAAATAATGATTTGTAAATAAAATATTGTATTTAGCTGAAAACATTATCTAATTTTAAGGGTAAATTTAAACATTTTTCTGGCAACAATAAATATTAGCAACGGTGCTAACTTCACTCAGTTTAGACTTGTTCAAAGACTACTATAGTATACTGGCTATAGACAGGCAACTCTACCGTATTTGAAGTTGTCGAACTCAGCGCCATCTAGTTTTTCGTTAAGGGAACTAATTTATGTAAGTAAATGTATAGCTAGGTGTATATAGCTGCTGCACTGTCCGATCCTTTAGGATATTAGGTATATTGTATGAGAGATTAGTGTCCGCTATATACAACATGCATACGTACTCATAAACGACAGAAAAAAACTTCAGAATTGTATAATAAACCATTTTATTTGAACATCACACACTTAAAATAAAGTTTTGTGTTCGCCTTTTTCGTCCTTTATGATTGAGGTAGTGCTGATTAGCCTTTTCTTTCATTGTAACGTTACTAGCCCAAAAGGTTATTTTGCCAGTGAGAACATTATTGACATCCTTGCACCAAATATTAATAAAAAACTTTGAGCTTTTATTTATTAAATAATTTCGCAAATTATCTGCGTGTAACGCGGTTCAACAACATGGAGGAACGAAAGTTCAACTCAACATGCAGATGCACTAGCGAAACAACAAGAACTTAATTTGCAAAAAGACAATAAATGCGCAGGAGTAATTACACTCTCACGCAGCCATTTGCAATTCAAGTGTGGCCATACAAAAACCAACTTTTGCTCGTTTGAATACCAAAATTTAACTTCTTAAATATTAAGCTGATAATAAAAACCCAATTATGTACTAATTTATTTATTCTATTCGTTTTATATAAGAATATCAAGTTTTTGTTTTTTTTTTTTTGAATTATGTTTTAAAATAACTCCCACCATAAAATAATATATTTAGGATTCAGGAGCAGAAATCATTAAAAAAAACAATTATCTTACACCTTACTAATTATTTAATCACAAAAACAAATTATTAATTAACAATCTCTCTTTAAATAGATTTTAACGTAACCTTAAGGCTAAAATAGAACACCAATCACTTATAAAAACAAAATTATCACGTACTTACAGTTTTACCTGCATAAATTATGATTACAACAAGTACTCACAAATCGCGTCGACAACTACCGTTCCCTACGAAAGCCAGTGAGCAAATGACCGATTCTCTGGCGCGCACAGCCTTTTATAGTAGTTGTCTCACAATGGAAATTTGTTCCCTAAATCGGCCTATCCCGACGAAGCGTCGTCCCCGACGCTGTCTTCATGGTGCTCGGCTGGTACTGAAGCCAACCCTGCAGCTGGAGACTCGCCACTGGGTCCAGCACTCTCAGTACCGGGTTGAAGGGACGCTGATGATGACCCTGTGTTTTCGTCACATACTTCGTTATCTGAAATATGAACACATTTTAGACATTGCCACTACAGTTGTGTGGGTCGCACACAACATCCAACTAATTGAACGTTAAAATACGTGAGAGCTCTCATGATCGTATCCCTGTCTTCGTAGCGGGTTTTCACCGATCCGAAGCTGCATCTGTGAACAAATCAGACAGAAGGCGTCCCCTCTGTCTGAGGTTGACGGAGGCATCTCTGAATCGCACGTCAACACTTCAGCTACTTAGTGCATACACCAATACCTCTCACTACAGGTATGAGTATGTCTGTATGGACGTAGGCATCTCTGAATCGCGCGTCCAATGTACAGCTCTACAAATAATCACTTATTTGTCAAAAATACATAAATAGGTTTATATACTTAGTACGGACGGAGGCATCTCTGAATCGCACGTCCTTTATATAACGCCACCAATAATCACATATACATAAGTACAACTGTGTGAACGGAGGCATCTCTGATTCGCTCATTCAACACAATAGTTCATTATTTAGTTAAATGCATCGATCGACCAGCGAGCTGGTCCGCCACGACTTACTCATTTAAATGAAAGTTATACTTAAAGACAATTAATTTGAAATTGATTTATATGTGGCAGTTTTACGTAAGGAAAGCAATGTATAAAAATAAAAAGTAAGTGCATGTTGAAAGTTTATGACGAAGCAACCCGCCAGTTCTCCGCATTACACTAATTCAATACTCACCCTCGAAAAAGGCTGCACATGAGTCTGGACACCATTCTCCGTTCCAGGGTATCATGTGTTCAGCAGCTGCTTGCGTGGTTTTGCCATACGAGCCACTGATGAGTTTCAACTGGTAGCGACCATTGGGTAGCACTTTAATCACCCGATAAGGTCCGCGCATACCGGGGTCTAGTTTCCCTGTAGACTGAGAATATTTGATAACAAAAACCAGGTCGTTAACGACATATGCGCGTGGTGCTCGCCGCTGCTGGTTGACACGAGAATCTTGTTTGGCTTGATTTCGCGTTAACAGTTGATGAGCTCTTGTTCTGCACAACTCTCGCCAGCCCTCGTGGTTTTCAGACCTCTCAATTGCGATGTCACGAATTAATGTTCGAACAATAGGCGTCGTGGCGTCAGTGCCCACCAAGAGCTTCAGTGCCGAAGCTTGTGTTGTCTTCTGCTTGGTTATGTTCAGGGTGAGTTGAAGTTTCCATAGCTTATCCGACCATTCCGCGCGCCTATGGTTAGTTTCGATACGGATCATGTTCAGAACGGTTCTGACGTACCTCTCTACCTGTCCGTTAGCATTGTGCATCTCGGGTGTTATAAAATGGATTTCACAACCAAACTCAGTTAACAGAGTAGAGAACTCGGAGGATTCGAACATTCGGCCGCGGTCAGCTACTAAAAGCTTCGGAACACCAAAGAGTGATATCGCGTTGGTAAACGTGCGTTTAAGCTCGCTTACATCCTGCTTACGAATTGGATACAGCAAACTGAACTTTGTAAATGCGTCTATTATTAACAGGACAAATTTATAGCCGTTAGATTCAGGTAACGGTCCGAGTGCGTCTATATGCAGCGTTTGGAAAGGGAGACTGGGTTTTTCCCAGGATGTTATCGGTTGATGAGGGGCTCTAGGTACACGTTTATAGGAGACACAAACGAGGCAGTGTTTTATATATTTTGCTACGAATTGGCGAAGTCCGGGAAACCAAAAATGTTTAAGGATTAAGTCCACGGTTTTTTCCGCACAAATGTGGTCGTGTTCGTCATGAAAAATCCTCAACAAACTTAATCGGTGTCCTTTGGGGATAAAACAAAGAAGTCTAGGTTCCTCACCCACTGGTGTATACCGATAATAAAGTAGTTCATTCTGACGTACGTATTGCTGAGAATCTAGTTCCCCGTCCTGTAATTTCTGTAAAATGTCTTGCGTCTCATTATCTGCCGATTGAGCAACTTGAGCCCAGTTACGTGGCCTAGATATCTGATGTACTTTGGTAGTGACTGGGTTTCGACTTAGGTAGTCTGCGTGTGTCATCATGGTGCCTTTTCTATAATCAATGCTGAAGTTAAAATCTTGTAAATAGATCCACCACCTGGCAACGCGTGGGAGCAGATCCTTTTTCTTTTCGGTGGCCTTAAGTGCATTGCAATCTGTGATCACTTTAAAGTTTATCCCTACTAGATAGTGACGAAAATTTTGCAACGCCTTCACGACCGCCAAGGTTTCTAACTCGTAAGAGTGATACCTGCTTTCGGCACCCTGTGTGGCTTTACTAAAGTAGGCGACTACATGCTTCGTACCGTCAGTCTTCTTCTGCATGAGTACTGCACCATAGCCAATGCTGCTGGCATCGGTGTGGACCTCTGTGAGTAAGGACTGGTCGAAAATAGCTAATATAGGCGAACTAGTTAAGCAACTTATTATCTCCTGCCTAGCTTTCTCTTGTTCCGTACTCCAACAAAAAGTCACGTCTTTCTTCATCAAACGTGCTATGCATGCGGTCTTAGTTGCGTAGTCGCGAATATACCTTCTAAAATATCCCGCCAAGCCCAAAAATTGTCGTATTTGTTTGACATTACGAGGTACCGGTGCCTCGACTAGGGCTTGGATTTTTTGTGGACTCGGCCTGACCTGACCTTGACTAACTACGCGCCCCAAGTATTCGACTTCCATTGACAAAAATGAGCATTTTCGTAAATTTATCGAAAAACCAGACCCAGTTAACGTTTCTAGTACCTTTTTTAGCAAACAAATACCCTCACCTACACTATCACTCATACAAAGCACGTCATCAACGTATACTAAGACGTTGCCAGCCTCAATGTGACCGCGAAGGGTGTCGTTAATGATTCGCTGATAAACTATAGGCGAGTTCGTCAAACCATAGGGCATTCGGAGATACTCAAAATGTCCTTCCGGTGTGACGAATGCCGTCTTATGAATTGAACCTTCTTCAATGGCGATTTGGTGGAAGCCTGTAGCCATATCAAGGCTGGTGAAATATTTAAAGTTGCCTAACCTATCTATATGATCGTCTATTAATGGTAGGGGATACCGGTCCCTAACAGTCAGTCAGTCGATTGAGAGCCCTATAGTCTACACACATCCTATCGGTACCGTCTTTTTTCTTTACTAATATTATGGGACTCGCATACTCAGAATTAGACTCGCGGATGATACCTTTATCTTTTAGGTCACGCACGATTTCTCGGACTTTAAGTTTTTCTGAATGTGACAGCTTGTAAGGTCGGTAAGCGACGGGTGTACTGTCCGTTACTTTGATAGACATCTTGCCGGTGGTAACGGTAGTCGATGCAGTACCCGAAATTAAATAATTTGAGAACTTTTTTATTAAAGTTATAAGACGTTCAAGTTCGGCACCCTTAAGGGGTGTATTGATCTGCAAATCCTCGCTAACGGACACTGCATGAACGTCTTTCCCGTCGGCTCTAGTCAGATACTGTCTATCTTTGGTCCGCACGTATGTGATACCATCACGGTTAAGGATATCAGTTCCTATAATTACGGGAGTAGTCATACAAGACCCTGGTACTACAACAAAGTCGGCTTCGATAGAGATATCGTCAAACTCAATTGTTAATGTTACAAAAGAATCGGCATGTATGGCAGCGTCGCTAATTCCCTTCAAAATATAATGTTTGGGTTTCCGTTCACATGTAAAATGTTTCAGTGCTTCGGAGGAGACCAATGAGATGTTTAAAGCACCACTGTCAATTAGGACATCTACAGGGATGCCCTGTATAATTGCGGTTTTAAGGTCATTATTTTGCGGGGAACCAGCCACGTGTGTGCTACATAAATTAATGTTTTTCTTATTACGAGAGCCTGACCTTTCTTTAGCAAAACATTTATCTTCACTATGTCCCGGTTTTTTACAAAAATTACAGACTAATTTATTAGCATCGTTAGTAGAGGGATTAACGTTAGAAGTCTGATCGGTTTTTGGCTTTTTGGGGCAATGGTGAGATTTATGCCCATTTTGTCGGCAAATAAAACATCTCAGAGGTGACGAACGATTTGAAGGCATTGGTTTAGAGGCAGAATTTCGATTCTCGGGTTTAGTGCGGGTAGGTTTCACATAAATAGATAAAAATGAAACTAAGTCATAGATTTGCAAGTTAGCATTTGCAGCCGCGGCCCTAACTTGAGGATCCGTAATTCCGCGAATAACTATCAAGGTTCTCAGTTCGTCACTTAGTCCTTTAACAATTTTAAGACGCAATAATGTCCTCCTTGCATATTCAGCGTACGTGCTGTATTTATCGGAGGTAACATGCATCGCATCATACAGGATATTCGCGTAATCGAGCTTTCGTGGACACAAAGGTTTAAATTCCTTAACAAAGCTACTCCATGTTCGGTCGCTAGTTACCCACTCGTTCAGCCAAGTACGCGCGTCACCTTTAAGGCATACTGATACGCGTGAGAGGCACTCTGAATCGCCCCAGTTATTGGAAGACCTAGCCCGTTCAACTTCCTCACACCACACATCTATATCATGAATAGTTGGGTCAAAGTTAGATACGAAGTACTTTTGCGTTCTGTCCGAGTTTACAGATCTAATTGCTTCGGCTAATATTCGTGCTGACTCCGATACTACCCGTACGTCGTGGTTGTTTGTATCACTACTCGATCCCTCAGGTGCCGCGATCCCGGACGCGGGTATATTTAACGTGGTGATGGAACTGGGTAACGGTGTTTCAGACAGCGGCACCGTGGCCTGAAGGGCCTGATTATCCTGATGCTGGCCGGGTGGGGGAGTATATGATCTTATGGTCGTACTGTTTTGAAGTAACTGGTTATTAGTTGCGTCACGTAAAGGAGAACGTTCAGTTTCTAGAGTATTTAGGCGAGCCAGGATTGATTGTAATGTTTGCTGCATGGCCCCATTTTGATCACGAGAATAATGGTTTGACCGCGAACGCGTTCTACTTCTTGATCGTGATCCGTATCGAGAATTTGTTCGACTCCCAGGACAAGTTCTATCCCGAGAACGAGATCTATACAGAGAACTACGATCCCTATCGTGTCGACGCGACTTGTTACGAGAGTTATGCTGTCTGTCAGCCATATTCACACACAAACAACAATTAGGAACCAGAAAAATAAACCGTTAATTGGTGTTTTATTTTTTTTTTGCAAATCAAGAGGGTAGGTGTATTATGAGAATAAAATCGTGGGCGTTTTTTTTTTTTTTTTAAAGTAATCCCACTTCTGAATTTAGGATTCAGGAGCAGAAATCATTAAAAAAAACAATTATCTTACACCTTACTAATTATTTAATCACAAAAACAAATTATTAATTAACAATCTCTCTTTAAATAGATTTTAACGTAACCTTAAGGCTAAAATAGAACACCAATCACTTATAAAAACAAAATTATCACGTACTTACAGTTTTACCTGCATAAATTATGATTACAACAAGTACTCACAAATCGCGTCGACAACTACCGTTCCCTACGAAAGCCAGTGAGCAAATGACCGATTCTCGGGCGCGCACAGCCTTTTATAGTAGTTGTCTCACAATGGAAATTTGTTCCCTAAATATATATTTAACTTGTAGCAACACCACAATTTGTTTCCATTAACGTTTTGATAGATGGCGCTGTTTTCAATAAAAAAAAGTAATATTTGTTTTGTTCTAAGTTGCCATAGCATGGACTTGTTCTTGCTCGGACATTGAACCATCATTGAACGGAGCGCTCCGATCTAGTACAATCTGTGAAATGTACTAGTTCGGTCTTTTAGTACTAATAGTACTATTAGTTCACTGACTGAATGAAGAGGAAGAGCCAAGTGCTTAGATGCCGATTGTAGTTTTATATTTTTGTTTTACAACTTCCACGGAAGTAGCTGACAAAGGCTAATAATAGAATACAAATATTAACATTTTTATTATTAAAGTAAGCTAATGGCAGCATAGTATATATTATAATGTAATAAATAGGTAGGTATCTATTTTGATTTTCCTTCATACTTTGCAGGTTTAGGACTGTCATTCTTACACTCGTTAATTATTGAAAGAAGTCAAAGATTAATGTATACTATGTACCTACTCGCGGAGATTTGTGTAAAGACTGACGTTCTTACAATACATGCGCAATTTTTTAGTTCACAGGTATAAGGTTAAAAAATAGAAACTGTAATGTTTAACGTAGGTACTATGTATGCACGGCTACACATCAAGCTACAAATTTCCAGGAGGTACCTATAAGTACCTAAGCTGACTTCTCATTGTACGAAAAGCCTATACAATGCGATGTTAAATAAAACTGGAAATATATAGCTTGATGCGTAGCCGTGTGTACCTACCTACATGAATCAGGTTAGTTTAGAATGGCGTATTTAAAAATCAAAATATTTACAATGATACCAATATATACATATTATGTACATTATACCTATTACATCGGATATATAAATATTAGTAAAGATTATTTTTACTTATTTACAATTACACAAATAATTATTTACATAAGTAGGTACTTAGGTACATACAATAATTATAATTACTAAGTACATTATGTACATTTAATGATGTATTTACAAGTTTCCATGCAAGAATAGCAGCTGTGAGACTTTATCGGACTTTAAAAGCGTTCTTCGTTGGTTTAATATTTGACCCGCATTCGAGAACACCCTTTCACAGGAAACTGAAGTAGCCTGAATGCACAACCTTTTTAACACATATTGATATAGGTGTGGATAAATATGTTTTCTGCTGTTCCACCACTGCAGCGGGTCTGCTTTTCTACTAAGATATTCTTCGTTTAAATATTTGTCGAATTGTCTGATTCCCGCAGCAACAGGATTTTCCGGTCTTGTGATGTTCGCTGTTTCACTGTCGAAGTCATCCCAAATACTTTTTGCTTTATTTGCTGTGGTTGCAGATGTCGCTGAGGTTCCTGCTTCGGCATTGTCGACTACTTGCAAAGGGTTCTGTGTTGAAGCTTCATTTGGTAAACGTGTGTCGCATAACCTACGCTTCAAGCTATCACAGGCGATACGATACGATTCTGGAGTTCGGAATCCTCTCCTTTTGAATCGAGGGTCTAAAATGGTGCACTCTGAGTACAGGGGTTGCTTTTCCAAGTCATGAAATCTTAAACGAACCTGCGTGTTTAATGTTTCGATAAAGCTTCGTACTTCCTGATCATGGGGCTCTGACATAACGGTTGTGACTTGTCTTGACACGAGCTGTACAAATATGAGGACTTTTGATAATGAAACATATTTTTCGCAGCTCAGTTCTTTCGTTATTTCGTAAAATGGTGCAAGAATCGGTATAACCCTTTCGATGACCACCCACTCCTGTGGTAGCGAAGTTAGGTCATTTCGCAATAGTGCCAAAGTACTTATTACGGCATCTTTGACACGCACGATTCGGTCCAGCATGTCGTAGCAGGAATTCCACTGTGTTGGGCATTCTTGTTTTAACTTAAGCTGCGGCAAACCCATTTGTTTCTGGATTTCTGTTAGTTTTGTTAAACCAACGGTGCTTTTCTTGAAATATTCCACGATCGTTTTTACTTTGTTGACAATATGGCTGATGTTATTAATTGCCTGTTGAACAACAAGGTTTAAGGAATGAGCAAAGCAACCAATCGACCTCCACTCCCCTAATCTGATGGCTGCTAAAATATTTGCAGCGTTGTCGCTGACAATACAAACAACCTTTGCATTTATTTGCCAGTCATTTATCATTTGTTTTAAGAAAGCCACTAGGTTGTGACTAGTGTGCCGCTCAGTATAATTGATGCATCCCAGCAGGGCTGAAGTTAATTCACCCTTGTCATCTATGAAATGTGCCGTAACAGCTATAAAGCTTTGATTTGTTACAGATGTCCATCCGTCAGTACTAAGACATACGTATTTTACTTGAAGTAACTTAATGCGAATAGCATCAAATGTGTTGACATATGTTTTCGGTATTAAAGTGGTCGACAAAGTTTTTCTGGTAGGAAGTTTGTAACCAAGGCAGTGTGAGACCATTTCGATTAATTTTCGAAATTCTGGTTCTTCAACCAAGCGGAGTGCATAGTGACCTTTAGCCACCGTCTTAACGACTTGGTTATCAATAGCGTCAACTTTGCGTGATGAAGGTGGTCTATGCATGTAGTTTGTAATAGGCACAGTTGTTGGGTTTGTAGGTTCAGGTTACCCCTGGCACTGGGTGTAATTCCCTGAATATTGCCTGATGATGTACCGATCTGTGATGATGAGGCAATCGTTGACGGTAAACATTGATCAGATATTGTGTCGTTGTCAGTAGACGCAATTTGTCTAGTAACGCACAAAGACACTGTGGGATGTTTGTTTTTCATGTGTCTATTTAAATTACTTAGCGATCCACTTTTAATGCTCAGGTACAGTGAGCAATAATTACATTTTGCTCGACATTCATTTTTCTCCTCCGTAAAATGGAACCAGATATTGCTCCTCTTACATCTATTTGGCGCCATATTTGATAAGTAGGTACCTATTCAACGATGTCGCACGGGTTGCACGTAATCACACTATATTTAATAATAAGTAAGAACAAATCAGCCAGCGTACTACATCTCTCAGGTAAGTTATTTTAATATCAGAGTAATTATAAATATCGCGCTTCATTTTAATGCTACTTTGAGACCTTTACAACATAAAATCTTGAAGATAATGGAGTGGGCAATGATTCCCGAATTTGCGCGAACATAAGTGTGTCAACATTGCCCACTACAAAAATAATGTTAGGGTTGGCACCCATCAGCACTCAGTTGACAAATATAAACTAGGTACCTACATTTAGTTTGTTTGGTTGCAGTATGGGAAAGCCTACGAAAAGAAATCGCAGAGTCCTCGGGTCTCGGCCCTATAAAAATTATTCAGAAGAGATGTTACAGCTCGCGGTTGAAAATGTAAAAAAAAATAGGATGTCCTCGAGATCAGCAGAAAAAACTTTTGGTATACCTAGGCGAACGATCCTAAATAAGGTGTGGTGAAAGAGTACCATTACAAAAATGTTGGAACTCCTACCCGGCTCTCTTCAGAAGAGGAAAAAAGCATTGTTCAAGCATTGATAGAACTTAGAAGAAACTGTAAGAGATGTTCCTCCATCTAACATTTTAAACCTAGATGAAACTAATCTAAGTGATGACCCAGGTAATTCCAAGTGTATATTTCGCAGGGGTGTGAAATATCCTGAACGGGTCCTTAATTCTTCAAAGGGCGCCATTTCGTTGATGTTTTCTGCGGCAGCAAACGGTACTAGTCTATCTCCTTATGTGGTATTTATATACCAAAATGCCGAAAATTTATATTCAGAATGGATTCAAGGTGGCCCTCGTGGTGCAAGATACAATCGAACGCCACCCGGATGGTTTGATTCGACAATATTCGAAGATTATTTTAAAACGATTGTGTTGACATGGGCGGAGAGTTTGACTGGAAGAAAAGTGGTCATATGTGACAACTTGTCCAGTCACTTAAGTTTAGGCGTCATTAAGCTATGTCAGGATCACAACATTTCATTTGTGTTTATCCCTCCTAATTCCACACATCTTACCCAACCACTTGACGTGGCGTTTTTTGCACCTCTTAAAAAAGCCTGGCGTTAGATCTTATTACAGTACAAAATGGAAAACCCAAATCAAATAACACTCAACAAAAACCACTTCCCAAAGTTGCTTATGCAATTGATTAAAGCAATAGAGATAAACGAGGCGAAAAACATAAAAAGTGGCTTTAGAGCCACTGGGATATACCCTTATAATCCACGCGAAGTTTTAAAAAAAAATCCAGAATGTGCTGAAGAAATGGGTGATACTTATAGCATTGACAACACTTTATTAGAATATCTAAAAACCAATAGAAAACCTAAACCATTGACATCGAATAGAAATAAAAAAGTCGTGGTGGAACCCGGGAAGTCAGTGACGATTGATGATTTTCAAAACCAGACTAAAAGCACCAAAAAACGTCCTGCAAAGAAAAAATCTGCTTTAACAACAAGTAGCACTATGAGTAGAACTGAAAATCAGATGTTGCAAATTACACCTTTAACGGCAAGAGTCGGTAAAGAGGACAAGAATTTAGATAATTTTGAAAACGAACTTGACTTTTCTGATAATTTCTCCTTATTATTGGCAGACAGAAATAGCGTCGACGAAAATTATGGAATTGAGGATATGACCGAAATTAATGAAGAATACGATATGAACACATATGAAACAGAAGATGAAGTTATACCAGCTTTGATTAAAATGGACCAAATCGACATATTAGATGAAAAAACTGGAACTTTTCTCTCAGCGATTAAACCTACACCACGTGAAATAAATGGTTCGAGTGGTATGATTCACTTGTTGCCAAAATAATATTGCCTACTCAGAAAGTAGATATTTTTACGCAAAATATTCAAGATTTTGTAGATAAGAAATGTTATTTGGGGTACAGATTTGAATCTCATGTGTTAACGATGAAAGAAAAAGGACTTCCACCGAATGAAGAAGAAATAATACGTAACAGGTGCATCCAGTTCATTGTACATTTGGTTCATGAACTGAAAAATAGATTGCCCGAAAACTTAAGACTAATGAAAAATATTAAAAGAATCAGTGTAGATTGCGCACTGTTTCACAACAAAGAGTCGATCGCTGACCTGGGGCTCTAGACAAGTGTCAATCGCTACGAAGCGTTTCGATTTCGATAGCGTTGGCGTGACGAAGGATCGCTTCGGCTTCCATTCGATGCCGCTTGTCAATATTTTGGCGATTGCGCCTGTTCAATAAAAACTATTGTTCTAGTTTATGGTTTTCGATGACGGACATGTCAAACATGGTTCAAAACATTATTTTATATTGCGAAATTGATAATTTTATTGGCAAAATTTAACCGACTGTCTACAAAATCCTATACTAAATATAATAATCTAGGTAAGTGAATCGTTTGTGCATAATTTAAAAGCGGTAAATGTGCTTAAACTTTTTAAGTTTCTGCCTGTTTATTTATAGAAAGAAAAGGAATGTAAAGTACGCGCCAGCTATTTGTAAAATTAATCTACTGGAGCCTGGTTTCGTCTTTTCACTGAAGCCTGGAAGGTAAAACGTTTAAGTTGCTGGTTGTAACCCAATATATGTAAGTGAATTTTATAAACGCAATAGTCCATCGTATATTCAGTGTTGATTCGCATAGTACGTGTAAAGCGTGCTATTGGTACACTGCTGATGATGATGATGATCCCTTCGGGGAATAGGTAAGTTGATAACGGTTGCGTTCCGTTACCTTCGTAACTACTATTTAAACAAGTTGTAAAATGGTGCTAGTTTTAAAGATTAGATTAATTGCAAAGTCAGGAATCCCATTCTTCCGAATTGTAACCATTTCTGTCTTTCCTTCCGTGTTGCAGCTATGCATCTCTGAACCATTTTTCTGAAAAACCTTGAACATGAAAAACCTTTGTAAAATTGTATTGTTTTTCAGGTGTACCACCATCACCTGAACCAATCGTGCCAACCATCTCTACCATAAGTACACCAGCCAGTCAGTAATGATACTAGTGCTATTACAAATATCGTGAAAAAACATTTATTAATGACAGCAAGAATAACCTCTAATAGAAACTACAGGTTTCTCATTCCTGGAAACCTAATTATTTTCATACATTGCATTTAAAGTGGATACTTTAAGAAAACATCGATATTAAGGGTTTAGTTTACTTAATATACCTTTTAATTATTATTTTTTGTAAATAAATATAAAAAAATAAATGTTTAATTTTATTCATGCTGCATAGTTATTTGTAATTTCCATAAAAAAATCATTCCATTCAACATTCAATCTAGTTCAGTCATTGCTTAATAGTCTACCTGGACCTCTAGGGGTCTACACAGATTTGCATCGAAGTGCGTGACAGATAAATGGGGGCCACGATACTGGATCCCATTTATGCAGTTCGACACTCACTTAATAATATTGTTGTATACATATACGTATTTGTTTAGAAGTATAGAACCGAATGAAACAATATGTATGTGAAATTAACATTAAAACAGCGGGGAGGGGTCCACTCAAAATAGAAAATTCTCCAAGCGTACAATGCGACAACAAAGTTTGTGGACCGCTGTGTTAGAACACAGCGGTCCACAAACTTGGCCAAATTCTACGATATGGCGACGACAAATATAGATATTAATTGTCGTCGCCATATCGTACAATTTGACAATTTCATGATGTGACCGCTTCAATCCTAACTTGGACAACAGGGTTTAAAGGAACCTAACATGAATTGTATGATGCCATCCAATTTGAAGTTATTTAACCTATCCGTGTCGGGGTGCCCTAAGTTCCCTCAAATGTAACCTAAACTAACTTCGGCCATACAATGAAGTGGCCAATTCTTCGATATGGCCACGACGTACACAAACCCACATCCCATAAACGTCAGTGAATGTCCATGTCACCGGAAAATGGCAAACTCCGTAAGATTTTAAAATAACTTGAGAGATGTAAACTCTCGATAAATTGTCCACAGAACATTTGAAGTAATTTTTTACTCATCAAAATTTTATAGTCTCGTAATTTATCTGTTTTGGTGTGATAGTAAACCTGAAAACAAGGCTTTCATTGGTCTGTTCAGATATAAGCTCACACCAATGTGGCGCCAAGTTTCCAGTTTTACTACTAACCAAAACAAATAAATTGTAGACCAGAGTGCTGATTGGTCGCCAGTTTATGTCAGTCCAAAATTTCTCGGACCGGCACGGAAATAATATAGACTATCAAATTTTGATGCGTAAAAAAGTATTCCAAATTTTCTATTTCATCTATTTTTATACATTTCAATCTGATCTGTATTACGCTCACCCCATTTAGTTTTATTTACACGCATGGAGCTACACATAGTAATTTTTGATTTTAAAAGTTTAAAGTTGCATTTCAACAAAACGGGCAGATGGTCAGACCAGTATGTGTCATACAATACAGAGCTACTTATAACTGAGCGGCACGTAGCTTCGGTCACCACACAATGATCCAACCACCGCTGGCTACCGTGCGCTTCACTGATAAAAGTAAAGGTCTCGGCAGGTAGCAACTGCATATCGATACAGGACCAAGACTGGACGGCACAAAAACTTAATAATTCAGATGCAAATAACTCACCGGGGTGGGCGTTAAAATCACCTAGCAAGTACACTGATTCCACACTTTGACTTTCAATTATTGCGTGAATCTCACCTAAACACTCAGTAAACTCAATTAAATTGTCCCTTGAGTCTGTGGGCATGTAAACCGAAAATATGATTGCTGAGCAATTATTACACAACTCAATTTTAATCGCGGCTAAACGCACACTTTCACACTTCACAACGGTAACCACTGGAAACTTAGTCTTTTTCCACAACAAGGCCACGCCACCGAAAGGTCTGCCTCGAAGTAAGCCCGCTGAGGTGTCGACCGCTGAGGTACCCGTGCATCCGAACTCGTCGTGAATACTGCTGAGGTACGTAAGGTCATGTGGCAGCAGCCACGTCTCCTGGAGTGCTATGATGTCGGCAGTACCGCACAGTCTTCTCACACAGTCCACAGACCTCATAATATTTTTACAGTTGAAACTAATCAAGTTTACTGCGTCAATTTCTATAGAATTTTTACTGTTTACGCAGCTATACATTAGATTGATTAGTTAGTGCATTCCGGTCACTGTTATCTGTATTTTCAAGATTATTGTCATACTTATTTCTATTGAAATAAACAAACCGGCGAAACTGTATTCCTTCCGGCCAGAGCGCGTCGTCAAGAAACACTGATAACTTATTTTGTGGTACAAAAATTTTATAGGCATCGTACGATTTTTGTGTCTTCATTTTAATTTTCTTCATAGTAACGGTTATGCTCGTCTTTTGTACAATATATTCCATAATATCGCTTTCACTCGTCTCCCTATCGACATAATTAATAAAAAGGGGAATTCGATTATCAGCGGCTCTAAACTTAGTATTTGGTTCCGCTTTTCCTTTTACTCCAATGAACCGATTAGCTAATCTCTTATTTTGCACTTTAATCCATCCTTGGTCGGATTTTTCGTGTTTCCATTCCCCGCTGCCGCTTAAGGTTTCCGCGAACGTTTTTGTATTGGGGCAAGCGACTATTAACGGTTCATCATTCATCGTATTTATTTTGCTCTCGCTGACCTTGAGCGGTTGACGTTCTATTGAAAGTGCGACGGAGACATCGTCACTTGTACTTAAACGTTTCGATTCACTATGCGTAACAGCTGATGTATTGCCGTTATCTTTTAAGTGCGTTCTTTCCATAATGTGGGGTAGCCCAATCGGTCCACTGTGGAGACAAAAACTGTCTATTTTGCAACTACCTCCTCTTTTTTGATTGACATTTAAATCAAAGTTATTTACAATGGATGATTGTTTTAGATTTTTCACCTAATTTTTTACTTCAATTAACTGCGTTGAAGTTACGTATGTATCCTTTATCTCAGCAAGATCCTTCTGCAATATTAATATGTCTTTTAACAATCTCGTGACGTCAACGTGATCAAAAGTCACTGGCGGCAGTTTGTGTAATTCCTTTGCAACAAATATTGGAATTTCTTCTGGATCCGCTTGCTTAAGAACAGATATTATATCGTACAAGTCACGGTTAGATTTTCCGCTTCCTTTTCTTGATACGTTGCGCAGTTTTGTTGACAATGCTTCGAACAAAAGATTTTTTGCACTTTCTATTTCTTCCACCAAAAACGCAGTGGAGCATATTCTCACTAAACTTTCCTCGTCCATTACTTTTATTTTGTTTTGAACAAAAGCTAGAACTTCATTTATCACTATATTACAACTTTTACATTTCACTAATTTAGTGGCCATGACTAATTTTTTGCAGTATTGCTTATTTTTTCTATGCACGTTACCTACATAGTTAAAACTATAATTGTGTGAAATGTTCGAGAATATTTATTTATTTATATGATATAATAAACTATAGTTCGGCCGTTCAGAGAATGCGTTCCTGACATGTCGCGATTGAACTGACGACGTAACTTTGTAATGGCGTTGCAGTTACGACCAGCAAAATATTTTTGCTGGTTGTTTACCGTTTTAACAATTGATGAGCATTAAAACAACATTATTATATCAATAATCAATGAATGTTATAATTTTGTGCAAAACTGAGTGTCAAATAACTTGGTAAACAATATTTTTCTAAATCTATACTGCGCTATTACAAGGTTATGTCAGCGCTTTATATTTGTAGTGCTGTGTTAAAAATAACAGGCAAGTATCGTAATCTGTTCTTATACAGTTATACTTATAATATAAAATAATACGCTTTGTTTTTCTTTTTAAGAATTTGAAAATAATGGACTATAAGATAACTTTTATGAAATATAAAAATAAAACTATGACCAAACCGAACGCGCGAAAGAAAGTAGCATTTTTATATTTAGGTTGAAAATGGTAACCCCAAATGGCGTTGGGCCGCCATTTTGTGACGCTAAAACAGTCGTCTGTTGTCGTTTCGTGCGCATAGACCACGTTCTTCAAGTGTTTTCGATCTGTTTTTATTTGATTACCCGGCTTTCGTTTAATGGACTGTTTCTGCTTTTCAAACTGACATCGGCGCTAAATCGGACTTCGATTGTGTTTTGTATTGCGTTCTTTTTACTTTTGGTGCATAATAATGCCTAAACGTGGACAAACATTGAAAAGTGGAGCCCGTGAGTTAATCATCAAGCTGCAAGATTACTTTGAGCGGGAGCGGCAAAATTGCGGACCCCTGGTACCTGTCGAACAAGTACAAGAACGCGTCTCTCAGGCGCTTGGAGTTAGCAAACGAACGATAACAATTAATATTAATAAAGAAAAGTTCGGCTCGACTGGCATGGAAGATAATATTTTACGTACTCCGAAGAAGAAACGTAGAACTAAACCCGTGACAGATATTGACACCTTTGACGCCGATGCAATCAGAAATCATATATATGGTTACTATTCCAGAAATGAATATATCAACAGGAAGAAGCTTTTGGCATCGTTAAGAGAAGCTGGACTGTTTAGCGGGGGTAAAACTGCTTTAACCAAAATCTTAAAAGATATTGGTTTTTCGTATAAAAAAACAGACAAAAGAAAAATTTTATTAGAACGATACGACATAATTTTAAAACGGATAAGTTTTTTAAGCAAAAAGAATTGATAACTGGGATAATGTAGTGTTCATTGACGAGACATGGCTAAACGCCAATCACACGGTTTCCCGTTCTTGGACGGATGATACACAAGCGTCGACGTCAAAAGTACCAATGGGTAAGGGGGCCCGTCTGATAATATGCCACGCAGGTTCTGCAAAATACGGCTTTGTGGAGAACGCGTTACTGGCATTTCAATCAAAAACCACAAATGACTACCACGAGGAAATGAATGCCACTACATTTAAAGAGTGGTTCCAGAACGTGCTTTTGCCCAGCCTACCAGAGCCTTCTGTAATATTCATGGATAATGCCTCCTATCACTCGGTTCAAATACAGAAACCACCTACCCAAGCTAATAAAAAAGAAGAAATGGTGGCTTGGTTACAAGCAAAAGGCATTGACGCAAATATGCAGATGCTAAAAGCAGAGCTAATTAAATTAGTTAAAGAAAATAAAGCGGCAAATGTGCGATACGAAATCGATGAACTGGTTCTGGAGTACGGTCATCGCGTTCGAAGAATTCCACCGTATCATTGCCAATATAACGCGATCGAGCTAATCTGGGCTCAAATAAAAGGTTACGCCGCCCGCCACAATACTTCCCCGCCATTCAGCACGAAAAAGATGATGACCCTATTAAAAGAAGCCTGCGGGGAAGTCACAAGAGATGACTGGGCAAAGGTTGTTGAGAAGACTAAAAACCTGATTTTGGAACATTTTGACCGAGATATGAGGATTGATTCTGTTATTGATAATAATATAATTATATATGTAGGCGAAGATGATGAAGACACCACCTCCTCAAGCGAATCGGAGTCTGATTAATATTCTGTACGCACATTCAATTCAATGTACTTACTTTATTGCATAGAAATACAGATTGTAACTTTGTAACAAAGAATAAATAAAACAATTTTATTATATGAATATTTATTACCTTTTTTTGGTTTCCACTTAAATAACAAAAATATAAATTTTAAATGATTCCGCCAATTTAAAACGAAAATAATCTTAAAATAATGCGGCGGTTCATTTTGGAGGAACGGTAACGAACTCAGTGTTATGTTGTGCCCATCACTAGTCGTGACTAACTGATAGGTGTCTGGAACGCATTCTCTGAACGGCCGAACTATAACACTAATATTTTTTTCAAATTTTAACTTAGGGGCAAATATTCTCACTGAGTTCTCGCACCACTTTCAACTTCGTTTTGAATTAAGGCTATCTCTTATAAATAAGGTTCTTTAACTTTTGTTTTGCACTATTTTTTGGTTGGTCTTGTCTGGTCGCATTCTGCATGAATATTTTTTTTATAATGGGCTGGCTGCTTAGGATCGTTACGTGACAAAATTTAAAATGAGAGCTTTGGATTTATTTTCAGATATTCAACCAATCAACCACCAATAAAACCGACATGCGGACATGCAACCAAGGCTTATCAATGTAGCACACTTAATTCAAACGATATCCTGTACTTTAATAGAGCATTTTAGCATACAGCAATAAAAAGAAGACGCCCAAAGACTGGAAACAAACCAGGAAGGCTAATGGCCCTTAAATACTTTATTCGCAAGAAAAAAGACAAAGCGTTGATTCCTGTTTGCAAAAAAAGCCTTTTTAGGTACTCTGAATTTAAAAAAGGGCAGAGTAGATGGTGTGGCTAAGCGTCATTATGTTACTGGCTCAATGGCTGTCGAAAATCGTGGTGGTGATAAAAAAACGCACACATATCGTTCACGCAAAGAAGGGTTCCACGTGCCTCCAATTGAGGGAAAAAATAAAAGTAGAAAAAGATGATAGCGAGAAATTGAGACTTATGACGGAATTGAGGATTCATAAACTTCGTGCAAAGGCATTTTTTAAACTCCTCCAAAAAGAAGAAGATAACGAGATACTGTTATCTTTTGACTGTCAAAAAAATCTACCATTGCCCAAAATACCGGATCAATCCGTTTACTACTCACGACAGTTGTACTTATACAATTTTACCATCGTTAGAGGATCATCTCATAACAGTCTCTGCAAAGACAACGTATATTCGTACACGTGGACAGAAGAAACTGCATATAAAGGGTCAAACGAAATTTGTTCTGCCGTTATTGATTGTTTGAACAAGCTCAATACAAATGGAATTGAGAAGATACGTCTCATGGCCGATGGTTGCGGAGGCCAAAACAAGAATTCCATTTTGTTGAGTACTCTGATGAACTGGCTTTATTTGAACTCGCAGAACGTTAAAGTAAGTGTCGAAATATTTTTTCCAGTTACTGGACATTCTTTTCTGCCATCAGACCGTGTGTTCGCGTTAACTGAAAAAAAAAAACAGGAAAATGGAAACTATATTAACACCCGAAGATTACATAAATGTCCTAAAAGAACACGCAACGGTTTTGCGTTTAGGAACAGACATTCCGATATTTGATTAAAAGGCACAAAGCAGAGATGTATTGAAGTTGACCCAAAGCTTTCATTTTCAAATAACAAAATGCAAAAGATTTATCATAACTTTACATAGAGAACAAGTCCGAATACGTGGTGAAATGTCTTACCATTCTGATACAGGCATTCATTAACGAAGTTGACATTCTTATTTATTTATTATCTGTAAATTTCTACCTACTTGACAAGAAATTGATCGCATACTAGGTAATACTTTTGTCAATATGCTGTTATGTTTTAATCAAGAATTTAATTTAATTAATTTCATTTCAGGTGTTGATAAAACAATCAACAAACGCGGCCAATCGTTTGAAAATTTTAGTCCAGAGATACTGCCAATTGGAGTTCCAGTTAACGAAGCAAAACTAATAGATGTTCGCAAATTGCTGGAAACGTACTTTGGCCAAGACTGGGCATCGTTGGTGGAATTAAAATATTATAAAAATGTGCGAATGTCATAGGGCGATCAATGCACGAAGAAGAAATTGAAGAAGATGACTCGGAAGAAATATTAAATTTTGTTTAAAATAATTAAATTAGCTACCTCCTATTTCTGTAAAATAAAACTAGGGGAGGTGGGCCTAAAACAGGTACCCCGCCTAAAGTGGGTAGGCTTTTAAATTTGCGCGCCGCACATGCGGCAAAATGACCAGTTTAGGCGGTCAAAAATCATAGATGTGAAATAATATGTTCATTTATGCTTAGAAATGTTTCAGACCTATCAGGTTGCTTTGTGTTGAGGCTTAATAATAATAATAATAATAATAATCAATTTATTTCAAGTATCAAGACTCAATTACAGAAAAATAATACACACATTAGTCACAATTAAAATGTCAGCAGCATTATTAGGTCATCATTATAAATTACATAATATTACAAAATTACAATTATTATATTAACAAGTCATATGTGTCGCCCACAACAGTGCGCAATGATGGAGCAATCCAAACGGTCCGCGAGCGTGGCCAGCATGCTGTTCGCACTCCCCCGCACCCGCCGCACCAGCGACGCGCATCTCTTACGCATTGTTGTGTGGAAACAATCCACGCGCGCCTCCGCAAACATTGCTGACGCGCTGCATTAGCGGGGGAGCCCCAACATCATCCTGAACGCGTTATTGAACTGGACACGAAGGGCGCTGTACGATTTCTGCGTGTAGTCAGTCCACAGGCTGCACGTGTACAACGTGGTGCAATAGGCTCTAAAAAGCGTTGCTTTCACCTCAGCTGAGCATCGCGCAAACCTGCGGATAACCATGTTCGCTCTGACCGACAGCGCCCTCCGCTCCCGTTCGATATCAGCCTCGTCGTTCAGGGTAGACGTCACCAAATGGCTTAAGTATTTAAATGTTCCCACTCTTTCTAAAATAACCCCATTTAGTTGTATGGAAGGCATTGCTGTTACTTTTCTATGCCCACCCTGAAAAACCATACACTGACTTTTTTTCACATTATAGACCAGCCCATGATCAGCTGCATAGCTCTCACAAATATTCACCAGCCTTCTGAGACCACAGACCGAGGCGCTCAGCAGCACCATATCGTCCGCGTAGCTGATGTTATTAAAACAGACGCCATCAATGTAACAACCGACATGTTGCTTGCTGAGCGCCTCGATCAGTCCGTTAACGTACAGGTTAAAAATGGAGGGAGAGCTCAACCCACCCTGCCTCACTCCACATTCCAACCTATACGGGTCCGACAGCGTGCCTGCCCACTTCACGTTGTTCACCTGGTTCCCGTACCAATACTTAAAGGTGTTAATAAGCTCCAACGGTATCCGGGATGATCTTAAGATGAGCTTAAGAAAATTTCTAAGTAAATACCTACCTAAAAGATTTTATAGCTAGAAATAAAATAGTACATATTGAAAATGAATTTTTGTATATTTTACTTAAAATAAAAAAATACATCAATTCAATTATAAATCGTACTTTAATTAGGTATGTTGTAAACAATTACATATTTAAATACTATCACTGTCGTCATGATTATCAGTCTATTGTTTCTTCCTCATTATCATCATTGTCTTCGATCATTTCTACAAGTGGCACGTTCAACATTTCCAGCACCTCTTTAGGAAACGGTTTTCTTTTTTTATTATGGCTCCTCCTCTTGGATGCAATGATTGGATCAGAAGCGTATTTCCATCGTTTGAGTTGCCCCCACCCTGCTTCGGTTGGTCTACCACTAGCCCCATTTCCTGGTAAAACTTAGTGGTTATTTCTTCTTTTCTCTTTTTATATTTTCTTTGGCTTCTCTGCCCCTCGCTTGCCATTGCCGTAATTCTAGTTTATAGGAGATATGTAACAAGTACTCGTAACATCTAAGGTATGAGTGTAGTACAGATATTCCAAACTTAAATGAACTTGTCGTAGGATATTGTTTCTGCAAAAGTAAGTCAAGATTGTTGAGATCCTTGGGTGTTGCCTTGCATACATTACACGCTTGTGATGACGAAGTGTCTGTAAGTACGTTGCATGTCTTTCCGTCCATCATTGTACATACAGGATGATTTACAAATTTGTAAAATTTATCCCCAAGAGCGACCTCAGTAGGCTGCAAACTTGATATTTGTTCCTCTATTGCTTCATAATGGAGTTTTACTGATTCCTTTGTCTCCTTCTCAATCTGCAGGCGAATGATGCGGTTATATCTTGATGAAGACGGACTTGGGTTTTGCCAGAAAATCTGTTTTCCATTCGTTGTGACCTCTGACATTTACAATGGAACTATAGTACATAGAATTATGTTAGTGTCTCCATACAATGAATTGTTGGCAAAACATTGTTTATAAATAGAATGTCCACCACTCCCATCAAGACCCCACTTGTAAATGACTTCGATCGCTGAGTTTTTCTCGTGATCGTGGTGTAACAGAAGTACATCCTGCTGCACATGAGCAATATTGATTGTATGATCTAAAATATCTTGAACTGGAATTTGCACTTCAGTCTCCGTGATTTTTATGTTATTCGGGTAACACTGCCTTTTTGTTTCTGCTATTACATTGTAAGCTGGATAGATGTTAGCGCCTCGCGATTTCGCTCCTTTTCGCCAATGAATGTAATCATCTTTTCCCATGTCTGAGTCAATGATTAGTGCTAAAGCTTCTTCAGCAGAGTAAGGCTTTAAAGCCGAATATGATGGCGTATCGTGAATTTGTTTCATGCTTTTGTATCTTCGAGGGCTTGTAGTTAAGGCTAAGCTCACTAGTTTGGCAGCTGTCCTTTTTCCGCTCTTAGTAAGGCTGGCTTGAGCAGCAGAACACAATAGTTCACGGCTAGACTCAGAAATAATTGGTTTTATCTGCCTTCGTTTTGTTCGTAGAGAGGTCTCTTCAAAAGATTTTGCAGGTCTGCCTCTGGATTTTTTTACTTGTAAATCATTGTTTGCACATGCAGTGCCTACTGCTGGCAAAACCAAATCGCTCGTTAACCATTTTGAATTGTTTTTCGTAAATCTTTCCATATTCCAATTTGATTTTTTCCACTTTTGTAACAATTTTGAAACAAACACTTTCAGAACTGATTTGATTTTATTTACACTGTCTTTTGACCGTTTGTATTCACTAAACTTGTTCAATATGTAACTAGTTAATCGTTCTACATACTGAGACGACGCACATACGAGTATTTCCATCCAAAATCCGTTCAAAAGTCGAATTTATGAAGTTAAATAAAAACCTATTAAAACCACACATTTTTACAGCTTAATAACCAGTCCATTGAAAAAGGGACACATTAGTGGCTCAGGTAGTCGACCCTTCCCGCACAAGCATTCGGAACCTAGTCGTTGTCTAAACCGCATGTCTTTGTTCTCGGCGCTTGTTTATTTTAACTGCATTGGAGTTTGAACTGTACGCTTGGTGTGATAAATTGTGGAAAAAACATTATGAATATGGAAGTACAAGGTACGTGGATTATTTTTACATAACAATATAATACTTTTTGTTTCATTTATGTGTTTAAAAAAATTTAGAAAGGTGAACCGAAACTTTGAAATAAATTTTATTATTTTAATATAATATTTTATTTATTCGTGTTTTTGTTTATGTGTCAAGGCTTGTCAAACCTTTATTTCACGATTAATATATTGCTTAGAATATGTTTTAGTAAAAACAATAAAAATTTGCCGCGCCTGCGCGCGCCATTGTTTTTTTTTACTATTTGAATATGATAGTGTAAAATGTGGATATATTTGACTTTAAGTTGTTTTATTTTTTATTTTCAGATAATGTAGAATCAACTGTTAGTTTTACCAGAAGAGCTTTGTACGACATCATGTGTGACTGTAAAGGAAAGAAAATTGAAGAAAAGTTGGAGTTTTTGGGCACAAAATTAGTTGAAATAACCCAATGCCCTGATTATAAAAAAAATTTTTGGATCGTACTCTGAGATTTTTTAAGACTGAATTCAAACGAAAATGGGTAGCAGCCAGTCGTAAAGAAGAGCGCTTTTTGCGTTATAACGACAAATGGCTCAAATCGTCTATACAGTTGCAGAAATTTAGTGCAGAGCTGTCATATAAGCCGGGTCGGCCAACCAAATCTTTTGAAAACTTAAGTGAGCGTAGTAAGCGACGAAAAACTAGTGAGATACGGAAGCAAATACCTGCTGAAGAACTAACATATGCAGCTGGAGTCAGTCAACGCATTATTGGAAACACTGATGCTTCAGCTATGATAAAAGAAATAGTGGCAACGCCAACAAGAGCGTCGAAAGTTCGGAAATCTTACAATTTATCCCAAAAGCAAATAAGTCTGAAAAAGCATATGCCACAAGAGGCACTGTCAATTTTCGTTGAAGGTGACTTCACAAGAAGACAATGGGAAATCCTTTATAATGCTAATAGAAGTGTCTATCCATGTTACTCATTAATACAAAAGGCAAAAAAGGATTGTTATCCCAAGGAAGAAACAATACGCGTCACTGAAACGTGCATGGAAATCCAACTGCAAGGATTACTAGATCAAACAGCATCTCGCCTGTACAAATACCTTGTAGAGGTGATAGAAACGTGTACAAAGGAAGAAAGAGAAAATATGGAACTAATATCTAAATGGGGATGCGATGGATCGCAGCAATCGCAGTTTAAACAAAAGTTCCAAAATAGCTCAGATAGTGACGCTAATTTATTTCAAAGTTCCCTAGTTCCTTTGCGACTGATTGTCAATATAAATGGTGAAATTAAAATAATTTGGCAAAACCCTATGCCATCTTCAGTTAGATTCTGTAGACCAATACGGATCAGATTTATCAGTGAATCAAAAGATATTACTAAAGAGGAGATAAGTTATGTTAATGGTCAATCGAAGAATCTATCAAAAACTGAAATTACAGCACCTGGGGGAATAGTGAAAATAAAACATACAATGCTGTTCACAATGATTGATGGCAAAGTTTGCAATGCTGCTACTGACACAGCATCAACTATGCGATGTTATATTTGTGGACAGACTTCAAAAGATTTTAACAAGTTAAAAGAAGTACCTATACAGGATGTAAATGTCGAAGCTTTGCAGTTTGGACTGCAAGAGACTGCAGAAGTGCGTTCAGAATTATGCGAAAACTTTTATCGATTAACCATAGACAAACGTCACTGCTATCTGTCAAATTTGATGGTTTGTTATTTTCAAAACAGAAAGTGACATTTCTCGACGGTCTTTTTTCAACTGGTAAAAGTGCTGTGATTTTCATCGTAAATTGTATGTTTATTCGTGTTAAAACAGTGATTAATTATATTAAATTGAAAGGTAAGTGCTTATTATCATTTATTATTTCTGTAGATTATACATTTATAATCAGATTCCGGTAAGATCGATAATATTTAAATTTCAACGCAAATGGTGCGTTGAATGGCACACACGAACAATAATTGGTGGGATGGTAGTATGCTAACATTTTCGAGTTATTCCGGTCGGATCCCCTGATCTGATCCCCTGTTGTTTATTATAGTATTTTAATTCCTGTCTGATCCACTATTAACTTTGTCATTCCGGTCTGATCCCGTTACTCTTTTTTGACAGGTAAGTACAGTCAAGAGAAAAGCAGTTGTTCATGTAAAAATATTTGTTTTATTTGTTTAAAATCATCACAGGCAATCAGAAAATTAGTCTTTTTATTTAGACAACTACACCTTAACTATAAAAAATATTTGACCATATTAATTAAATAACAAAAACAGAACTTAAAATTACTATATAAAATAGTATTTTTACTTGGACAATCCTTAATATTAATAAAAGATTTTGACCATCTTAATTAAACAACAAAAATAAAACTTAAAATTAGTATTTAAAATCATCACAGATAATCAGACATTTGGTCTTTCTATTTGGACAAACCTTAATAATTTAAAAGGATTTTGACCATCTTAATTAAATAACAAAACAGAACTTAAAATTACGATATAAAATCATCACAGACAATCAGAATTTTGGTCTTTCTATTTGGATAGATAACAAAAACATAAACACAAGTTCTAGAGCTTAATCAAATTTGAGAGTTAAATGAATGACATGACAAATTAAATAAAAGTAATCGTTTTTAAATAATAAAAGATTTCGACTAGATAAATCGAATACCAAAAAAACATAATTGTGTCTTTTAATTTGGACCAATCACTTACAGTCTTAACTTTTCTAAACAGTGACCAACTGTAATTTTTCCAGTGAGAAGTTGGTCAGTTACATGTTGGTACCACTTATCGACTACGATTTCTTTTGCTAGCCGTCGTTTTAGGTTTGGCATTTCAACACTATTAGTATTCACTATTTGCAACTTTGCATCCTCTTTTAAAGTTTTCAAAAGCTGATATAAATTTGGGTTTCTTGGCAGACTGCTGTTGAGCTTTTTATGCCAGGATTCCACAGCATTGGTTGTGCGATGGCGTTGATTATAGGCACACCAAGTATCGACAAAACTTTCATCTTCCAGCCATTGTGTTACCATGTAATCGTTGAATGCTTGTATTTCTTTAGACTCCGGACTGTCTTCCATTACGTAGCACCAGCCATCTGAGATATATTTTCTAGGTAGCAGTGGCAATAAGGCTGATAGCGCTACGTGTTTGCGAAATCGCTTGTTTTTTGTCAAATTCAACGCTTTAGCTCTCTTCCATACATTATGAGAAAAATGAAAGTAGCATCCTTTTACTTCAACTGAGGGGAAAATAGTTGAAATGGCATTCATAGCTGCTTGTTCGAAATCAGTCATATATTTCAGTGGCTTCCATTCTGGGATATATTCCTTTAATAACTGGAATAGTGTTATGTAGATTTCTTCATTTTTTCTATTCAATAAAGCATATAATAAAGGTACTATTCGTGTGTGCTCTTCATCACTCCCAAGGTCCCCATGGATAGTGTAAAGTTGAACGAATGGTGTTGGGCAACAATCAAAAGTTCCATCACTTAAATAAAATTGTATGAGTCGTATATCTTTCAGAACATTTTTATCTGCAAAAATTATTATTCGGAAATCAGAGGTCTCGTCATAATGATTGACCAACACAAAATCTTCAAAAATAGAAGGAATTTCTACTTCCTGGGCATTTTTACACTGTATCTTCGATATACCGGCTTGTTTATTTCTAGCATCATACAACGCAGTTTTTATGTTTGTAAACGACGGAAGCTTCTTTATTAGGTCTAAGCCGGCATCACTGAATTCCGCTTTAAAGTTGTTGTAAATATTCGGGATTGGTGAAAAAGAGGATGATAATACTTTTTCTCGGCAATTGTGTAACTTCTGTGCCATTATATTATCCACTTCATTGGGCTCGCATTGATGATGTTTCTCATTACTAATGTTGTTACCCTAAAACAACATAACAGGTATTTAGATCTTTACACTCATTGCTTGATAACTAAAAGACTGCATAAATAACATAAAACGTAATAAATACTTGAATGTTAAGAGACCCGGTGCAATTTTTTCTTCGCCAGTTGACACATCGCCATAGGCTCCATCCATTTTTATACTGTTTCTTCTTTGTGTACTGGTAACCAGCCCTTAGTAAAACTATGCCTCCATTTCTATTTATATATATTAAATTATCAGAATTTTGAGAGGATGATGCCGGCTTACTACCATCCTCATACATTCTGGAACGGATAGAAATAGAATGTGAATATTTATTATAAGAAAAATTTTGTAAACCTTCTGGTCTCTACATTAGAGGTTTACAGTATTCTTATACCCTACTCTTAGGGTTAAGTCCGGATAATTCAAATAACTACAAAATTTAGCAATGCAGGGTCGGTGTGAGAGAATGTAATGATAACAAGGAACGTACGTTGGAAAAATATGTATCTCGGGATTTTCTTTTACACTGTCATCTCTTGACAAGTTTGTCAAACAATAAAAAACATCAAGATTAAAAAGTTCTTCGACGTATTAAGTCGCGACTGGTACAGCCTTCATGGTGAAAATATATAATTATTATTTAACTTGAATTTGTGTGCCTACACTTCATGATATTTTTCTTCACTGGCAACATTACACGGGACGCCATTTTGTTTTCCTGTTCGCTTTAGTCCGTTATTTACTCACTTCAAATTTGTTTTGTAGATTTTTTTTTCATTTATATGTCCCACTTTTAACTAGCTAATTAACATGAATATTATGATAAGTTACCATAAGAGAACTTGAGTACCTACTTTTAGTTTTATGAAGGGTGAATTCGGATTTACAATTTGTTTTTTTTTAAATCAGATTGGGGTTTTTTCCGCCATGGTTAGAGGAATAGAAAATAAATTTGCTGCTCTTTAAAACGTTTATGATCGAATCAAAACCTAATATGAGGCCTATATCTACGTAGCATTAAATAGAATTTAGAAAGTAATCAAAAATAGAATTTAGCAAGATGTGTCACAGTCAAGTCCGGTCTCTTAACTATCTTACCAAATACATCTACTTATTTAATGTGACACAAAACAACAACCATTGTGTTAAGAAAAATATAAAATTATCAACATTTAAACCAAGTCTTCTTTTCATAGTTTCACAGATTGTTTAGTTTGGCTAACGTAAGAAAAGCAGAAAAAAAAATAATTATAACATCATTCAAAGTCATCCAAAAATAAAATACCTATCTATTATTAATAAATACTTACTTTTCCGGAATAACACTTTTACTTGACTTGCACAGAGCACAATTTAGATATCGACTAACACTGTTACACATTGATAACCCTTTCCTCGTAGTCAACAAAACTTCACTCGTCACTGATTGGCTACTTTGGAATCATTAGACAATAGCCGAGACGATAACAATGTAGAACAATACACACCCATATTTTTGCAGGTAAAAAAATATTAAAAAGGGTACATACCGGGCGCGGTGACTTAGCCAAGACGAAAATGTAGAGTCGTTGTTTCTCAATGTAACACGTTTCTATTACAATATTAAGTATTACGAGCATATGTATTTCAATAAACCCTGTATGCATATTTTGTTGCTGACTGTCCCAAAAATCTGTTAATAGATAACTAGTGTATTCGAACGGAATAAAATGATTAAATTTATTTGTGATACCCTGCACGGTGAATCAGACCGGAATAGAAAATATTATAAAATAATACTGATCCCCCAGGGTATCAAATACGGGGTATCCGACCGGAATAACTCACATTTTCATTAGTTTGTTAGTATAGTACATCTGATTATTATTTGTCTACTTATGAGATGTAGTGTAATTAGTAATCAGTTGAGTACTTAACAAACTTCTGTAGCTTAGGTTTTATTGTAATGTTGACTACCTACTACAAAAGTAAAATAAAGTCACGAAAATACACATTCCATGTGTAATGTTTTATTACTTACTTTTTAGATAAATATCGAGAAAAATGGCAGATGGCAAAAAACGGCGCAGTGCTAGGCTGGTCAATTTAGCTCTTAATCAAATAGAGATAGATAACAGCTCCCTGAATACTTCGAATAGGTGAGTCAAAACTGTAAAGTTTAACTTAGAGGTAGGTAAAACCTCTAAGTTAAACTATATAATTTTGAAATTGGTTTGAAGTTAATTGTACATATAAATTTATGGTTATTACAGACAGGTTTCAAACACTGCAGCTTGTGGTTCTAGTCAAAGATTGGGGACGAGCAAGGTCTTTATCAGCACAATTTCAAAGTACATTTGATTCATATAATTCCTCCACATCTCAGGTTCAAACATTTTATCATTCTCATAAGTAAGTACCTACTTCCGCCTATTCCAAATAAGCAACAAAATGTTTGTTTCATTTTATTTAGTAAATGTCTTTTACAGAAAACGAGCCAGATCTGTTTCAACACATGTCAAACCGGCATCTAATATAGAATCTCTAAATTCATCACAAGAAGATATACTTTTGCCATCAATGTACGTAATTTTAAATAAACAGTCACCAAGTAACCTAACATGTTTGTTTTGATTGTTCTTGATGTTGTTTTAATATTTTCAGATCCACTGACCAAAATTGGACCAGGAGACGAGCAAAAGTATTATCAACACATTTTGAATGTGAGACTCATACAGAATCTTGCAATGCATTCGACCATGCAGAATCTATAATTCACAATATTCAGCGTTCAAAAAGGTAGGTATTTAACATACAACATTATTTATACACGCTGCTATTCAGATTACGGTTAAAAAAAATTACAAATGTCTTCACTAATTCCAGGGATGTCACTTCGCCTCATTTAAAAAACATGGAAATAACCATTCCTATTTTCCATACAAAAAGATGTATATCAGAATTTACGGTAAGAGAATGCGCGCAATCTGCAATGCAATTTACATCAACATCTGGCCCATTACGAAGTTGGATTAGTCAAAATAAAATAATGAATCCTAAATTAGTGGTCATGGATATTGTAGAAAATGATAACCCTATATCAGATAATTCACAGGGATATCTTTTCAATGTAAGTGGTACGTTACCACAACCAATAAATTCTGGAATCAATATAGGAGAAAACGCTGGAAAATCTGTGATGGTTAAAATAGGCGAAAAAGAAATAATGCCCTGTTCTTTTAAGCTAGATACAAGAGATTCTGATATTTCTAGACAGTCTAGTTATGAACAAGTTTTGTCAGAGTTAGAAGGCAACCAAGAGAAAACACGCCGACATGTAAGAGTACGTGGTGGTAAATTTGGTTCACCCTGTATTTCGAAAGAGAATATTTCAAATGTTAAAACAACATTGATATCGGATATCGAGACCAGTTCAGAGGATGAGAAGCCACCAATTACACAAAAGAGATCATGCAAATGTGTAAGGACACGTGGTGGTAAATCTTGTTCAACTTCCAATAGAAAGACTGTATGAAAGACATCATCGGAACTACTTCAAATGAAAATCTCTCAAATAGATCTGAAAACTTACCCATATCAGATGAACAGTTACTACAAATTCTTGAAGACCCTAATGAGAATTATGATGACGATATTTTTGATGCTGATTTGTTTGAGAATATGAATCATTCTGACAATGATAGCGACACATCAATTGTAAGTGAAGACGAATTAGTCACTGGAAATACTGAGGAAGATCAAGAATGGTCAAATCACTATAGACAGACTAGAAGAATTAATTTTGAAGGAAATCCTGTAGGATTAAAAATTCAACCTGAGGGTTCAGAACCAATTGATTATTTTAATGTGACAAATGAATGTCTTCAAATGATTGTTGAAAAAAGCAATGAGAATGCGTCTCGGATATTAGCGCAAAATTTTCCTGGAAGTAGGATAAAATATTGGAAAGATATAACTATGCCTGAATTTAAAGTTTTCTTAGGACTCTTATTCCATATGGGCACCATAAAATTGAACCGAATTCAAGATTATTGGAAAAAAAATCGATTATTTAATCTTACATTTTTCCGCCAACATATGAGCCGGAAAAGATTCTTGCTTATTTTAAGAGCCCTTCACTTCGAAAACATTAATGTTGATGACAACGGGTTGGCAAAAATTTCGCCTCTCGTTACATATTTTAACAATCGGATGAAGGAAATTTATTTTCCATCTAATAATTTATGCATTGACGAGTCACTAGTGTTATGGAGAGGACGTCTTATATTTCGGCAATATATTAAAAATAAACACAATAAATATGGTATAAAACTATATGTCCTGACAGATGTTCACGGAATTATTATAAAAACAATAGTTTATGCTGGTGCAGGCGATACGATTGTCGGTGGTACTAACCATTCTTCAAAAGTCGTTTTGAATTTATTACAAGATTATGTGAATAAAGGTTATTCTGTGTATATGGATAATTTTTATAACTCTGTTGAGTTGGCAGAAAACCTTTTGTCACAAAAAACTTATTGCACGGGCACCCCTAGAGGAAATCGAAAAAAAAAACCCTAAAGAAGTAGTTACCAAAAAGCTAAAAAAGGGTGAGTATATTGCTCAATATAATAAAAAAGGTGTCTGCGTAATGAAATGGCGAGACAATCGTGATGTTCTTGTAATTTCATCAGAATAAGATGCACAAATGACGCCAATTACAACACGTCGCAACACGGAAAAAATAAAACCAAATATAGTGATAAATTATAATAAAAATATGGGCGGAGTTGATCATCAGGATCAAATGTTATCATATTACAGCTGTGAGCATAAGACTGTCAGGTGGTATAAAAAGTTGGGAATTCATATTCTGCAACAAATGCTGTATAATTCTTTCACCATATACAACCTACTATCAGGTACTAAGAAACCTTTATATGATTTCCGATTGTCAGTGATCGAGAGTTTAGTTCCAGATGTCAATATTACTAATTTTCGCACTTTCACTTCTAAAGTCCATGTACAACCTTGTCCTCGGAAGGGAAAGTCAATGCGCCGGAGATGTAAAGTATGTTGGGAAACAGAAAAACAACGTAAAGACCCGCCTTATTACTGTTCCGATTGTGATGAGCAGCCTGGTCTTTGCATTACGAATTGCTTTAAATTGTATCACAATTATTAATTAATAAAAACTTTTTCTAAGCAGAACTTTCATTTAAGTACTTTCTTTTTCATAAACACATTTTCATTGCAGGTTTTCAGTCATTATTATTTTACTAGTTACGCATATGATTGCATAACATCATCCATTGTACCAACGCAAGGCTTGCGTTACCGGCTCTGCCCAAAAAAAATTATATCTGTGTGCCACCAACGCAACATATGAGTTTACGGTTTTTTTGTATTTTGATTTTTTTTTTAAATATTTGACTATGTACATAGATAGTTATATTTATTTCAAACCCAATAAATAAAAAAATAAGTGGATCATAATGGAAAGAAAAAAAAATCTGGTGGCATTGAGTGGGTTAAGGAAACGAAAGAGCAAATACAAAAAGATTTTAAAGAACAAATGGGACTGCTTGTAGACGTGCCTGAAGCAGGGTTTGGTAACACCAATGATGGAAATACATCACGAAGGTTTTTTGCAGACCCAGAAACTTCATCTCACATTACTGGAATTAATTTAGACCTCATCAAGCGATTGAGTGTAATCCTAGAGGTAATTGCAAGCGGAATCAGTGTTAATATTGAAAAGTTTGCTTTTTACGCCCAGGCAACAGCAAAGTTGTATACTGATTTGTATGAGTGGTATCCTATGTCACCTACAATTCACAAAGTTTTGATGCATGGAGCTCAAGTCATAAGCCAAGCTATCGTGCCTATAGGTCAATTGTCGGAGGAGGCGGCAGAGGCCCGAAATAAAAACTTTAGGCAGTACAGGCTTGACATTTCTAGAAAATTTTCTAGAGAAGACTGCAACAGGGACATTATTAATAGATTGTTATTAAGTTCCGATCCTTATTTAAGCTTAATTCGGCCAAAACCGCAATTGAAGAGAAAAAGTTTTTCGAAAGAGGCGCTTGATCTAATGGTCGCAATTGCGTCGCCATCTTTACCATCAACGTCAACAGAAGACAACGTCAGCTGCGAAAATATAGATGAAGACGATGAAGAGGAAGTGGACCATTAAGATAATTTTAAGAACTTAAGTTAAAAAAAACGTGTTTTTTGGTATGAATATACTGTTTATTATCATTAAAGATTATATTAAATCGTATTATAATGTTTTATTATTAAATAAGTCATTCAATAATTTTGACTGGATTTTACATGGCAATACTCCTATGTGCGACGATTGTTTATAAAAGTTTTCGCTTTTTAACACTAAAACTAGATCCATTTTTTTGATATTCAATTCCGAGTGACTTGGTCCACTCCGACTACCTGTGAAAAAAAGGGTCTAGTGTCAAAATGCGTTGGTTTGAGTTCCCAGAATTCACAATATTAGTAGTCAACAAACGCACAAATGTAAATATTAAGGACAGAAAGCGGTACTAAGCGGAACTTTTTTTGGAAGTCTAAGGTATATTATATATTTTTTATTAAAAGTAGAAGTGGAATGAAATCGTCATTTATTATTGCATAGAGTGTTTATATAGAGTTAAAATATAATATATATTAAGAAACATACCTGTGGCTTCTTTGTCCATAATGAATGTTTAGATTTTTGCACGTGATGACTGAAAATAACACGTTATAATGCTTCCGAGTTTCGAATGCAACTAGCCGACAATGCACAACGCTTATCTTTCAGAGTTTCTGGCGCCTTTGTTGTAAACATAACAAAGGACATTTATGGTCATTACGGTGGACCAAGTACTCGACTTGAAGAATACAAGCAATTTAAGACCTTATATTAAAGCGGAAAAATCTATTTTTGACCGCCTAAAGTGGTCATTTTGCCGTATGTGCGCCGTAAGTAAAATTGCAAATATGTGAGTGCAGTGCGGTGTCTCGGACATCAACCAATCACATGCAGTCGGCTCGCTACAGTGATACAAGCGCTTTCAAGGTAATATTAAAAAATGTTTTTTTGCTATTTCCACTAAAAAATATTGGTCTGGAATAGTTGTGTTTACTTAAAAATGGTTTATGATATGTTCTCAAAAGTTTTACGTTATGATTTTGCTAGTATTGTGCTATTTTATCTTCGAAAACTTGTTGCTACCTTTGTTTAAATTTTAAGGTTATGATGTGTAAAAACTAAAACGTGCTTTTGGGCAGAACGGGTAGGGATAAATCGGGTACCTGCTTTGCCCTTACCCGTTTTACCCTAGATATGGCTTCATGGGTTGGCAGGAGTTACTTTATTTAGTGTTTAATTGATAAATGAATAAAAAATTAGGATGTTGCTTGTTAATGTACCTAGGTATTGCTTCTTTTTTTTTAGATGGTAAATAAATATAAAAGAAAAACTACAAATGCTTCCTGGGACGAGGATATTATGAAATGGGCAATAGAAGAAGCTGGCAAGACTTCAGTCAAAGGCGCAGCCAAGAAATACGGCATCAACCTATCAACATTACAGCGGCACATCAAAAAAGGATGCCCGAAAAAAAAACTTGGTAGGTTCATCACTGTTTTTAACGAAAATCAGGAGAAAGAACTACTGGAATATGTCTTTCATATGGACTCACTCTTTTTTGGATTAACTAGAATTGATTTTTTGAAGCTTGTTTACCAATATGCTGAGATTAATCACATTCCTCACCCATTCAAGAATAATACCGCGGGTGAGGATTGGTTCGCCGGGTTTAAAATGCGACATCCTAATATGAGTCTTCGTCGGCCAGAACCAACATCCATAGCACAAGCCAGAGGTTTTAACAAACCTCAAGTTCAAAGGTTTTTCGATATACTAGAGCAAGAAATTGAAAAACACAATATTGACGCGACGCGGATCTACAACGTCGATGAGACTGGGGTTCAAACCACCAACAATAGGCCTCCCAGAATCCTTTGCAGATCGGGAAAAAAGCAAGTCGGTGTAATTTCAAGCGTCGAACGAGGTAAATTAACGACCATTGTATGCTGCTGCAATGCGGCAGGTTCGTTTGTACCACCTTTTCTAATTTTTGGCCGAAAGCGGATGGTGCCTAGACTTCTAGATGGAGCTCCACCTGGATCGGTAGCCAGTTGTACCGACAATGGCTGGATTAATGGACCAACATTTTTGGAATGGCTACGTCATTTCGTGGATATGACTAGACCCACAGAACAAAGGAAAATTCTCTTGGTGATGGATAACCACGAGTCGCACAAAAATCTTCAAGCCTTAGAGTTTGCCTCGAAAAACCACGTGATTTTTGTGTCTTTTCCACAACACACTACACACCGATTGCAACCGCTCGATACGTGCGTATACGGACCATTGAAAAATTATTTTGAGCAAGCCATTTCCTTGTTCCAAAGAACTCATGTTGGGCGTATCGTATCACCATATGAAGTAGCAAGGTTGTTTAACGAGGCCTACATGAAAGCGGCTAGTGCCCATAATGCTATCAAAGGATTTTCCTCCACTGGCGTATGGCCAACCAATCGTCATATTTTTGATGAATCTGATTATCTACTATCAACGTTGACTGACAGACCAGAACCAATTGAAAATGAGGATGTGCCAGCGCCTAATGAGCCAGAGTTGCCGGCTATCGAAACAGAAAACAGCACCGTAAAACGGGGTGAATAAGGACTCAGGGGTAAATAGGGTCAAATCGAGGAATCTAGTTTCGAAGCCACAAAATAAAAAAAACAAGAACTTCCAATTGCTACCTTTTTTTTCTTCTAAAAGTAGAATATATTATCTTCTAACTGGCAACACCGAAGCGTTGTGAAGTGGTGGAAAGGTGTCAAAAATCTTCTTTCAAATAAGACTGTAGATGTGAGGTTGCGGTATTGTCCCTTAAGTTGACCGTTTTTGGAAATTCTAGTGTTTTTTTGACAACGTGTTGAGTTAGCCAACGATATAATATCTTTAAGAAGCTACACAAAAAGAGGTAAGTCTAGATTTTACATAGTTTTTGTTTGAAATCGTTTTCTTTAAAACCTCTGGGATTGTTTATTTTTTCGAGGTGAATAAATACGGTAACGGGGTGACAAGGGACGGCTAAAGTACAAATAGAGTCGCCTATACTTGGTAAATAGGGACATATGAAAGTTGATTAGGAATGGTAAAGTTTGAATAGGGTCAGGGCTGCTACAACATGAATTGAACATTTTATCGCATTGTTTTGCACTTTTTATTAAAATAAGGCATTTTCATTTTATTTATTTTAAACTTATATACAAGCATGCGTACAAGGCGAACTAATGAGAAGTAATAAGAGATACATAGGTACGAACTTGTATGATTTAAAAAATAAGCCTACAAACAAATAATAAAAATACGTAGTGTGTTGAACTAACAATATATGGGTCTTCGTTGTTTTATGCATTTTAATATTTTACATTTATAGGTTTGTATATTCTTTAAATTTCTTTACGCTTTTATTTTCAACTTAAAAAAAACCTGGAGGTTCTAAATTCGACTGTATGTTTTTTGTTTGGTTTGTATGTGGCGCTATTACTCCGTCATTATCGTGAATTGATGAATTTTTTGATGATTTTTTTTTTGTATGATAGGATATAACATCAGAGCAGGCCTCAATATAAATTTTATCAAAATTGGGTCATCATTTTTTTTAGAAAATTGACAAAAAAGATAAACATGTATGTACATTTTTACAGAGATTTTATAATATTATAACGCTAAGTAGCTTTCTGCAAGATATCGAAGTCGATCGGTTTTAACGTTTTTAGCGTACAAAATTTTGTCTTATGTGATTGTTAAAAATGGGTATGTGGATACCTGATTTCTACAAAATAGATGGGTACTCACCTACTATAGTAAATAAATAGCGACGTAGGTACCTACCTAACCTTGATTGTTGTTATTTTCAGAAATGCCTCGTGTATATAAACCGGGTGGTACAAAACACTACAAAAAATATGATGAGTTGACTATGCAAGTTGCGCTTAATGAATATAATAATTCAAATTTATCACTGGGAAATATTAGTGCAAAATATGATATTCCTAAATCGGTCTTACAAAGACATAACACCAGGTTTATGAAAAAGCCAGGAGGTCAACCAGTTTTAAGTGCAGAAGCCGAGGAATACATAGTCGAAAATCTTAATCATTGTGCTGAGTAGGGATACCCTTTAGATACTTACGACCTGAGGGTATTGGTTAAAGGTTATTTAGATAGATCTGGCATAACTGAGAAAAGATTTCGAGATAATTTACCTGGTCCAGATTTTGTGTAAAGTTTTTTACAAAGAAACAAAAACAAAATTTCTTTACGAATTAGCCGAAACATAAAAAGATGCCGAGCGTCCGTTTCACCGCAAATTATAGAAGAATATTTTAATGAATTGGAGAAATCCTTAGAAGGAGTGCCAATGTGTAACGTTGTTAACTATGACGAAACAAATTTATCGGACGATCCCGGAAGAAGAAAAGTTATAACAAAAAGAGGCGCAAAATACCCGGAGAGAGTCTTAAACCATAGTAAAGCGTCTACATCAATTATGATGGCAGCTGCTGGTGATGGAACTTTACTACCTTGTTATGTCGTCTACAAAGCTAAAAATTTATACGAATCTTGGGTTCAAAATGGGCCGAAAGGTTGCAGGTATAACTGTACTACTTCTGGGTGGTTCGACAGTATCACGTTTGAGGACTGGGTCCGTACTGTCGCGTTGCCATATTTCAATAACAAAGATGGAAAAAAAATACTCATCGGAGATAATCTTTCATCCCATTTGTCTCTAGACTTGATTAATGAATGCAAAGAACAAAACGTGCATTTTATTTTTCTTCCTCCAAATTCGACACATCTAACGCAACCGCTGGATGTAGCTTTCGTTAGAGCAATAAAAGGTGCCTGGAGGGACATTTTATTTCAGTGGAAAAAAACCGATGGCCGTACTTTACCTACTATTCCTAAAAGTGTCTTCCCTAGTCTTTTGAAAAAATTATTAAATCGCATGGCAAACCAAACAAAATCAAATATACTCTCAGCATTCATGAAATCTGGCATAAGCCCTTTAAATAAAATTAAAGTTTTGGAAAGATTACCAGGAAACGCCTGTGGTGAACAATCCTTTGATAAAGATGCTCTTGATGAGACAGTAGTAACCATGTTAAAAGAAATGCGATATGGCACTGGAAATAACAAACCATGCAACTAGAGAAAGAAAATTGAAATAAAACCAGGTCAAAGCGTGTGCACTGATACAGAAGTAAGTGATACAGAAGTAATCCTAAGTACTGCTAACAATAGCGACCAGGAAGAAAGTAGCTTTTTGAGCAATGAATCTGATTTGGACGAAAACCTACAATTATCAGAGAGAATATCTGCATCCAGTACTAATAATGAATCTGAATGTCACGAAGACAGTGGAATTCAACCAAAGTCTACACTTAAGCAAAATTATAAACCTCAACACAAAATTGCAAAACTGATTCCAGAAGATAGAAAGAGGAAATTCGAAGAAAAAGCTTCAATGGCAATGACTAACATGATTAAACCTAAATTGGAACCTACCATCGTTTCAAACACTTCAAATCAACCTAACCAAAAACTAGAAAAACAGAAGAACTATGTCAAAAGGGAACAAAACAAAAGAACTTTATCAAAACCAGGGTATACGGATAAATTTGAAACGGAACCTATAAATAAAAAAGCGAAATCAAATTTAAAAAAGATTGTGACACAAGAAACACATAAAGAAGTTAAACAAGGACATCTTTGTAACGAAGCGATTAAACTAAAACAAGAGTCATGTCATATGGTTGAAGATCAGGAAAATCGCAATTACATTTTTAAAAAGCCAACGACTCTAACAGAGTATAAAAAAAATAAAAACGAAGGAATAAATAAGCCAAATCAGGAAACAAAGGGAAGAGTAGTAAGAATGGACACCGAAAAATTTTAAATTTAATGAAGAAAATTAATCTTTTAGCAGAAGGTAATTAGTTCTTTTTTTAAATAGGAAAGAGACAACCCTACTAGTTTTTCCCAAGTTACCCATGTCTCGTTCCAGGTCACCCCACTTCAAGCATGAATAGGGACAGCCTATATTTTTGTTAAAATATCTAAATTTTAACTAATTCTGGGGATATTTTTAACATTTACGAAAAGTATTAACTGCCGGAAACCCTTGGAAAGAGTTATCAATATTGCATTCGTCCTACAACATCGATTAATTTCAGTGACAAGTTCGATTTTGTCCCTATTCACCCCATTTTACGGCATTGAAATACCTTTCACAGTAAATGACGATATTCGACTATCCATTGATTCTTCACCATATCACCGTCTGTTTAAGACGAGCTTTTGAATCGTAATTCTGTTTGCAAAACTCCAACATTGATAGCAGGCCTTGTGCTTATGACGCCACATTCTGATAGCCCCTTGACTCCAGAAACTATTGAAGTTTGTAGTAACAATACTAATGAGCAGGACTCGCAACCAGAAATTGCAGCACCCCATGTAACTCCAATAGAAATCAGGCCATCACCCAAAATGATGCTGAATACCACCAACACTCGCAAACGAAAAACACAAAGAGCCGAAATACTTACAAGTACGCCAATAAAAGATCAGCAACGAGAAAAAGAAGAGAAAAAGAAAGTTCCTATTGGTAAAATCCAAGCAGTGAAGAAAAATTTGACGGTTGTTTAATTTTATAGTTAATAACTGAGACGTTAAAGTTGATTTATGATGAATGATGATCCCAGAAAGTACAAAAAGTTTAATAATGAAGACTGCAATGAAAATGAAGACAATAGTATTAATATAGAATTAGTTAATTACAAAAATTTCTTTGTAATGTTCATTGATCTCGATAATGACCCTATACCCGTTATGCCCAAACGGCGTACCCGTTTTGGGCACCCCATGGGGGAAAACGGGTAGTTTGAAGGTTTTGTTTTGTTTTTTGTTTTTGTTCGAATTATGAAGAAAATGTTTATGTTTGTTCTTATTTTAGATTCTTTATTAATTATATATTTGAAAAGTAAAAATAGAAGTTTAATTTTCTTTTCTAGGACTTTTTTATTGTACATATCCCTTAGCGTACCCGTTTTGGGCCCACCTCCCCTATATTTCTTTATTAAGTTTATTTTTAGATTTATTCAGTTAGCTACCACATTAATTTGAATGTCGACGGTATAACCGTTATTTCTCCACTACAACAACCCTAGTTCTAATTGTATTTTTTCAAACCTAGATAAATCCAGATCTATTATATCAAAATGATATAAATCCACACGGAGTTTTTTCAAAGATAGATAAATTGCATTCCATTATATCAAATGTTTTTTTTTTTTTTTGTGTGGCTTATCGTAGTTCAACCTATAAGGTTGTCGACTGCTTAAATCAAGACTATTATCACTTTTTTTTAAATATCTCCTAAAAGGGTAGAGTGGATTTATCCGAGTATCCGAGTTTGAAGATAAGCGACACAAATGATGTAGGTATGCATTTAGTGAGGGACTGACTTATCACTAGGCGAGGAAAGAGTTGACACATGAAGACGGTCCTGTAGTTTCTACCAGAACTGTAGCCGATTGGTTTAGTAATTTAGTTATTGCCGGGATACAATTGCCATTCAGCGACGATCTGCGGCTGGACGTGTGTCCCGATAATGAAAGGTCTGCAAACATATTGGTGCCGTTAATTAAAAAACATGTTGAGGAAGGCTCCATCATTCACACTGATTATTGGAAAGCATGTCAGAGCCTTTCACAGCATGGATATACCCATAGAAGGGTCAATCATAAATAAATAAAAAATAAAAAGCCTTTTAATTCCTGCACAAAAAATGGTAACAGTAGTTTTTTTTTTTTTTGTTTTCTTTTGGGTCAATCAACAAATAAATTTGTGGCACCAGACGAGATACACACCCAGCGCATAGAGAGTCAGTGGAGAGGATTAAAAAAGCAATTTAGACTCGCATCAAAATAAACACAATTTCACTAATTGGTTGTGCGAGTACTCGTGGAGGCGTAGAATAATGGTGAACCACTTGGATGCTATGAAGAATTGATAAACGCAATAAATTATGTTTATAAATTAGAATAAATATAAAAGTAATAACATTCCTCGTGTTTTATTCTCACTATATGAATATCCGAAAATTACCCAAAACCGAATCGGGGCACCCCACTTTCCACGTGGTCTTGTCTGCCTAGAGTGTATATAAAAAACCGGAGGCGCGGAGGGAGAGCATGAGTGACCGTACTCGGCACGCAAGGGCAAAAGGGCTGCTCTTCCTGCAGCGCCGGAGATAAGGCGGAGTCAAACTGGGGGGGGAGAGGAAAGCTATCCATAAATCGATGGATATTTATATACAAACAAACTTGAAGAGGAATCTTGGACTTCTTTGACCAACACGTTTAATTCTAAAAGTGGTCAAATAACACGTCAGCTCGGTCAGCTAAAATTAAAATGGGACAAATTAGAAAAAGCAACTCTGTAAAGAGCTGCCAACATAAGGATGAATAATTTAAAGGTAATGTTCCTGTAACCGATCGGCTCGATCTCCTAGGCATGGAGTTGACAACCAGTCTCAACTTTGGTGCCACCATTGAGCACAAAGCCCAAACTGCGGCCAAAAAGCTGGGCATCCTAAATAGAGTGAAGCGATACTTCACGCCTGGACAGCTTTTAACCCTCTACAAAGCACAAGTCCGATCCTGCATGGAGTATTGCAGCCACCTTTGGGATGGCTCAGCTAAATACCAACTTGCCGCGCTTGACTCGGTGGAACACAGAGCTAAAAGGCTCATTGGCGACGTAAGACTGGTGGATGCCAAGCTTCACAGCTTGGCTCATCGCCGCAAGGTTGCCTGCTTGTCGATCTTCTACACTACTACACTACTAACTATGAGCTTGTCGCTGCTAATGGCACACCAATACCAACTTGGCATACCAACTTAGCCTCAATCTTGGATTACGCCGTGAATTTACCTGGAAATTCATTATTGCAGACGTGTCAAGACCCATCATTGGCGTCGATTTTTTGAGTTATTATAACCTACTAGTCGACTGCCGACAACAAAAATTGATAGACTCCATTACAAACCTGACCGTCGGCGCGCCTTCAACCCACGAAATAACGCACGAACTGTTGTCGTTGAAAACCTTTACAGGTCATTCAACTTATCTCAACCTACTTCGACGTTATCCCGAAATTACGAGACCAGCTGGATCACAAAACATACCAGTTCACAACACTAAGCACCATATTAGAACTACATCTGGCCCGCCTGTAACATCACGACCGCGTCGTTTGGCGTCTGAAAATCGCAAAAAAGGAATTTGAGGAAATGTTACAAAACGGAACAGCTCGTCGCTCTGAAAGTCCATGGTCGTCTCCACTACATCTCGTGCCCAAAAAAGAAGATGGCTGGAGGCCATGTGGCGATTACAGGCAATTAAATGCACGAACAATACCAGATCGATACCCAGTGCGTCAATCAAAAATTGACCTCGTCAAAGCATTCAATCAAATACCAGTTTATGAAGATGACATAAAAAAAACTTCCATAACAACACCATTCGGGCTATTTGAATTTACCGCCATGACCGTTGGTTTAAGAAATGCTGCCCAGACCTTCCAGAGATTTTTAGACGAAATTCTTCAAGGACTAGACTTGACGTTTGGATTTCTTGACGATATACTCGTATTTTCGAAAGGGGAAACAGAACACATTGGACACCTAACAAAAATATTCGACCAATTAAAAAAATATGGTGTAGTGATCAATACCAGCAAATGCGTCTTAGGTGTTAGTGAAGTAACTTTCTTGGGTTATCACGTATCTACAGCTGGCATACGACCTCTCCCAGAAAAAAGTTAAAGCTATCCAGGAATACCCCCTCCCTAAAAATGCTAAGGAGTTGAGAAGATTTCTAGGGATGATAAATTTTTACCGGAAATTTTTCCCAGGCGCCGCACAAATCCAGGGTCCTCTCAACCAAGCTTTGAGTGGCCCAAAAATCAAAGGGACAACACCCATCATCATAACACCTGAGATACAAAAAGCATTCGACGCATGCAAAACGAACTTGTTGGAAGCTACGCTCATCGCACATCCTGATCCTGAAGCTGAGTTAGCACTTTTCACCGATGCTTCAGACGTGGCCATTGGAGCTGTCCTGCAACAACGAAGACATGACAGCTGGCAACCACTGGGATTCTTTTCACGCAAGTTGTCTCCTGCTCAAACCAAGTACAGCACTTACGACCGTGAATTGCTCGCAATACATGAAGGTATTAAATACTTTAGGTATATGCTCGAAGCGAGAACATTTAAAGTGTTCACCGACCATAAACCCATCACATTCGCCTTCACAACAAGCCGAGATAACTGCTCACCTCGTCAACACCGCTATCTCAACTACATCTTAATAAAACTCGTGTAGCGGTTTTGCAGAGACTGAACGTTTATTATTTCAAACTTAGGTTGACACATACAATGGCAGGTGGCGCTAGTGTAACAAATTATTTTTATACTACCATAGACTGTAGTCCGAATTGGAACAATGTTTAATTCAAAATAACACATCTCCCAATTTACAACTGATCTCAACCATATCACCGGAAATGACAACGTAGTTGCCGACGCATTTTCACGATTGGAAAGCGTCGACTCTACCATCAATTACAAACAACTGCAAAACGAACAGGAAAACGATGTATTGTTTTGTAGCAAGTTCTGTAATTCTTACAGAACTTGCTACAAAACAATACAGCGTTAAAACTAGAAAGGGTAAAAACTATGGATGCCTACGTATACTGTGACCAGTCTACTTCTCGTCCTAGACCATTCATCACACCAACTTTCCGCAAGCAAATTTTCAAAAACTTACATAATCTCAGTCATCCAGGCCCCAACGAAACCGCAAAACTGATTTCAGAGAGATTTGTGTGGCCTAAGATTCGTCGTGATTGCAGAACATGGGCTCAACAATGCACTGATTGCCAACGCAACAAAGTTACCCGCCATACTCACTCTCCTCTTTCCTCATTTCCTGTTCCTTCTAACCGTTTCTCCCACGTCCACCTTGACATAATAGGCCCCATGGCACCCTCTTCTGGTTTCAGGTACTGCCTTACTGCTGTAGATAGGTTTACTCGATGGCCAGAAGCCTACCCTCTAGCAGACGTCACAGCGGAGACCTGCGCTAGTACCTTCATTTCTGGCTGGGTCGCTCGGTTTGGATGTCCAGAAAAAATCACCACGGATCGAGGAAATCGAGGGAAACAGTTTGACTCGCAATTATTCCAGAGCATCTCGTCCATCATAGGCGCCTTCCATTGTCCCACAACAGCTTACCACCCGCAGTGCAACGGTTTGGTGGAAAGGATGCACAGACAGCTGAAGGCCGCTATAATGTGCCACAACAACGCACAATGGTCCGAGACACTTCCTCTTGTTCTCCTCGGTATGAAGAGTGCTTGGAAGGACGATCTAAAAGCATCTTCAGCCGAATTGGTATACGGCGAGCCACTCAGATTACCTGGTGAGTTCTTGAAACCAGAAACACGTCACATGATAGATGAAGCAGATTTTGCATCACGACTAAGACACAATATTTCGAAGCTTTTACCTGCTTCAACTTCAAGCCACGGAGAGAAAACGTTTTATATCCATAAAGACCTCAATACAGCCACTCACGTTTTTTTGCGAAAAGGACCTCTTAAAAAGTCTTTAGATCACCTTATTCTGGTCCATACAAAGTCATTGAAAGAAAACCAAAAACCTTCATAATAGACGTACAAGGGAAACATCTAACAGTAACCATTGATAGGCGAAAACCAGCGTATATGGCTAACAACAATGATACTTTGTCACATAATAGATCACCTTTACCACAACCAGCATCTGTTTCAGCGCCAGTTCCAGCACAACCGCAAGAAACCACCACAAGAAGCGGAAGAACGGTGAGATTTCCACGGCATCTTTCTCACTATCGACCGTGAAACGGTCTCAGCGGGGAGTGATGTAGGCTATAGCTAAGGTACATGCCTAATATACTCATACATAAATACATACACAAATAAAATAACTCATACATAATATCTATACCACATACATACTACATACATAAATACACGCATAATAATATTAGCTAAAACATAAATACTTTACACCCGTGCGTACACACCCTTATGCTTCCGCACGTTTGTACACACCCTTAGCTATACCTACAGTCCAGCCGCTAGCGGAGCCCCGGCGCCCGTTTTGCCAAAGTACCTACGTACGAATAAGTTCGCGGAACCGCGCGACGCACGGCGCTGTAGCCGCCTCCACCGCGCGCTCTCGAGCCGCGCCCCCTCGTTCCCCTCGCCAGTCCGCGTCCAAGAACGATCGCGCACGCATCGTAGATTTTATACTCGCGAAACTCATTGCTAATTATTGTATAAGAGTTAATTCTTGTTATCTGTTATATAAATAAACATTATTTATATCGTTAGTGCGTAGTGTTTTACTCCAAGCAGAACCTAAAGTCCTAACACTATGGACACTACAGTATAATTACAATTAACTGATATAAATTCAATGTTTTCTTTTGTAGATGTCATCATCTGATATAATATGCCATTCATGCTGGATGAGTTGTAAGCGTGCTGCCATACGTATTGAGCATGTTGATTAAGCTCGTGGAGTTTTTACTACTGAAGAAGTTGAAATTGAAGCAGATGACTCTGAGCCAAACACTGCTGAACCAGTTAATGAAAGTCTAGAAGTACCTTCTGAAATTGTATCTAGCGACATAACAGTGAAAAATTATAGACGGGCAGCAAATACTGCTTCTCACTGCCTTTTCCCTCAATGGTACAATATTAATCTGTACAATATGGCAGATTCATTTAGAGCAATGATACTCAGTACGTATAAATATTATATCCCTGTGCACAGCCGTGTCTGTACAGAACATAGACTGAGTAATGAGTGGGGTAATCTGTATGATTCGAGTAATAGCATGAGTACATTTTGCTTTCAAGCCCTACCTTAATTTCACAAATGTAGAAGCCGTTCAAAAAATTGAAGACAACATTATTATTTTTTTGGACTGGAAGGTCCAAACAAGACTTTTTCACCCTTCTTAATGAACTTTCTCGGTTACAAGGAATGCAAAAAGGCATTTTGGGATTAGCTGCATTGTTAATGAAAATGAGGACTGGCGAATCAGATGTTCGGTTGTCTGCATTATTAGATGTACCGCGTAGCACATTAGAGCGACTAATGAACAAATGCAGGGAAATCCTGGTTCAAGATTTTGTACCTATCCACCATGGTATTACTCACATCTCGAGAGAAAGTCTAATGGACCATAATCTTACAATACCAAATGGTATATATATACACTACTAATAATGGTATAGAAATGCTATAGTCGTTTGTGATGGGACATACATAAATATAAATAAAAGTTCCAATTACTCTTTCCAAAAAGAGACATATTCATTGCACAAATATAAAAATCTATTAAAGCCATTTTTATTTGTTGCATGTGATGGTTACATCTTGGATTGTTTCGGTCCATACAAGGGTTACCACATCCGATGCTGACATAATGATCTCCCTTTTTGATTATGAAAACTCTCCTCTTAGATTATTTTTTCAAGAAAATGATGTGTTTATATTGGATAGGGGTTTCCGAGATTCTATAAGAATGCTAGAAGACTAATTATCGGCCATATATGCCTGATTGTTTATCAGAAGGCAAACACCAATTAACAACACAACAGGCCAACCGAAGCCGCTGTGTAACAATATGCCGCTGGGTAGTTGAAGCAGTAAATGGACATTTTAAAAGAGACTTCAAGCTCCTGAGGCAAGACTATTTCAATAAATCAGTACCAAATATGATGCAGAACTTTCAGATAGCTGCCAGTTTGCTTAACCGATTTGGTGTTCGTCTTCGTGATAGAGATGATTCTAATGAAATAGTGGCTATAATTAGAGAGAGAATTAATTTTGAAAATAATTTAGCCCTGTTAGTTGAGGAACTAAATATGAATAGAAGGTCTACTGTTTTTCACAGTATAACAGCTGACCGAGATGATTTATTTATGTTTCCTAGATTAAGTTATAGTGAATTAATACTATTTGCTCTAGGTACATATTAGATAAGGGAAGCCAGATCTTATTACGGGGAACATATTCTATTTCATGGATCATATAGAATTGAAATATGTAGGGATACACAAGATTTTTCTCAATATAATCTGAGGGGAAGTGGTGACACATCATTAATAAGAGGAAAAATTAAGTCCAGGCACATTTCAAGAAAACACTAAGTATTATATCTACATTTTAATAGGAAATAATGTGCCTGGCAGAGCTGGTATATTCGAATATTATTGTAATTGTTTGGTCGGTCGACGAACCATTGAATGTTGCGCTCACGTCATTACATTAGTGTGGTACCTTGGATGGGCTAGGTATCAAGAAAATATCTCTGCTCCAGCAGAATTTCTGGATGACGTATATGTAAGAGATTTAGATGAAAATGATGAGAATTAATAAAACAATCCACTATATCATAGTGTTTTATTTGTTTTTCCCGTTTTGTTCATCTGGTACAGTTATTTTATCTCACGACTCCGCGCAAGCCATACCTGTGTATGTAAATGTATATGCACATTTTCTGTGTCTTCAGGGTAGTGTAGTTGGGCCCACACTTTTCCTCACCTTCATCAATGACCTGTGTGATTTGCTACTACAAAATGGCAAAATTATCACATTTGCGGATGACACTGCGTTGATCTTCCATGGCGACAGTTGGGATGAGGTTTACAGCCTCGCTCAATCTGGGTTCAATACTGTAACTTCTTGGCTCAATAACAGTGGCCTTACTCTCAATGTCAGCAAAACTAAATTTGTACCATTCTCTATTAAACACATCTCATCCGCAGTTCACGAAAATTATTACATCAAAGCCCATTACTGTTCATCTGCCCACTCCTGTTCCTGCAGTCGATTAGAAATAGCTTTTAATATAAAGTACCTGGGAGTCATGATTGATAGTACTCTTAGCTTTAAACCCCACCAGGACCTATTATCTTCCAGAACTCGAAAACTAATTTTCATTTTTAAAAATTTAAGCCGTATTGCAGAAAAAAATGTCATTAAAATGGTTTACATGGCCCTGTGCCAATCCATTCTAACCTATCGTATTACTGTATGGGGTGGCACTTGTAAAACTAACTTAATGAAACTTGAAAGAGCTCAAATAGCGGTACTAAAAGTAAGCCTGTCGTTACCTTTCTTCTTTCCTACTAAAGATCTGTACTTGCTCTCTGATGTGCTGACAGTAAGACAAATTACTGTGCTCAGCTCTAAAACAACATTCACAAATAGGGTATGATCCTTTACTTAATGCAAACAAGAGAATCAAAAACAGGGTTTGCCCAACACTTACTAATCGTAGCACTGCCTTCTCACGCAAATTCTTTGAATTTCTTGGTGGACATCTATATAATAAGATAAATAAGAAGCTAACAGTTTATCCTCTTACAAGAGCTAATTGTAAGAGGGTTATAACTGCCTGGCTTAAGTCCCTCAACTACGATGATACTGAAAATCTGCTTATTGTACCATCCTAATCAACTGCGTATACTGTCACCTCCTTCACCCCGCACACACGCACTCACACACACACACACTCACTCTCTCCCACACACACTCACACAGACACATACACGCTCCCACACACTCGCACTCACACTCGCGCACACATACTCACGCACACATACACAATTACTCAATTACTCACTCATTCAATTTAGTTCCCCACTTTGTACCCCCATAACAGCAACAATCTCACTGCACCTAGCTTAATCCCTCTTAATTATTTCTTCTCACTGATGTTGTATACAGCTGTCACCTTTTGTCCGGAGTCTGGAGAGGCTGGTAATCTGTCATACAGGTCTCCTAGTACAGAAACTAATAAAAAGCGTTGGTTGACGGTTGGAAAAAGACTAATTTTATTCATACGCAGAAATAGACACAAGTTTCACCTCATCAGCGCATAGATGGCGCTACGTGTATTAAATTAACATATTTTGATAACATTCTAACACCCCCACTTTATCTAAATAACAACATTTTCAAAGTATTAAATAGTTCTGCCTTTGCTATTCTAAATTAACAATTCCAAGATCTTTCATGAACTTATAATGTTTAACACCTGGCAGACCTTTAGTTAGCAAGTCAGCGGGCATGTTAGCTGTTGACAAATATCTAGTTTCAATTATTTCATTTACAATAACTTCTCTAATGAAATGGTATCTGACACCAATGTGCTTGGACCTTTTATGTGATTGACAGTTGTTTGATAACTTTAATGCACTCTGACTGTCACTGTATATAACAATTCTATTACAAGAACCAATTATTTCAAATTCTAATTTCTGTAAATATATCGCTTCTCGACACGCTTGCGACAAAGCCATATATTCTGCCTCACAGCTACTTAGAGCAACGGTTCTTTGTTTCTTGCTCTCCCAAGAAATTGCAGCGCCCGATTTGGTGAAACAAAAACCAGTATTAGAGCGTCTGTCAGTGGTATCACTAGCCCAATCAGCATCCACAAAACCTACAAGCTCTGCACTTTCTTTAGAATATTTTAAACAATATGTTTTAGTTTGTGACAAATATTTCAGAATTCTTTTTGCATAATTCCAGTGTACATAAGAATAACAGTTGTTAAACTGGCTTAAGTAACTAACTGAATAGGCAATGTCAGGACGAGTTAGGACAGCCAAATACATCAAACTTCCTATTAATTTTTGATAAGGCAGCTTTTGTTCACATACATTAGACTTATCAACATTTAGTTTACATTCTATGGGAGTTCCTACTGTTTTACATTCAGTCATTTCAAACTTTTCAAGTAACTGATTGATGTACTGTTCTTGATCTATAGTAATTACACTGTTATTTTTGTTAATGTTAACTCTCATGCCCAAGTAATTTCTCACTTGACCTAAATTCTTAATTTTAAATTTTTGACTCAAAATTTCTATTAAATCATCAGATTCAGACTTACAATTTGAGAGTACTAGAAAATCATCGACATACAGTCCAACTATGGTTTTCTTATTATCACTGTGGTTTTTAACAAATACACAGGGTTCTAATTTACATTTTGCAAATCCTGATTTACATAATATCTCCTCAACCTTTTTATACCATGCTAGTAATGATTGTTTTAGTCCATAAACAGCTTTTTTAACTTTAACACTTTATTTGAATTATTTATGGGTAAACCTTCAGGTAAATGCATAAATATGCTTTCTTTTAACTGACCATTAAGGAAAGCTGTTTTCACATCTAAATGAGTGATATCCATGTTTAACTGTACACTTATAGCAAACAACAAACGCAGTGTTGAATGTCTGATCACTGGACTGAAGGTCTCTTGGTAATCAATGTCAGCCTTCTGGGTAAAACCTTTGGCCACAAGCCGTGCATGGTATCTCACTTTATTGTCTGAGTCAAATTTCTTTTTGAACACCCACTTGCACTGCACTACACTCGCGTTGCTGGGAGTATCGACCACTTCCCACGCTTGATTGTCTTGGAATGATTGCAGCTCCTCTGCCATGGCCTGCAACCACATCAGTCGTTCTGGCCCACTGATGGCCTCTGCATATGTCAATCCATCTTCTCCTGCTGTGGCACACGCGTTAGCGAAACCATATCTATCTGGCTTTCTCCGCTGTCGTTTGTTTGGTACTTCTTGAGCTGGTGTAGTAGATATTTCTGAAGCTTTTTCTGTATCCTGTGGAGCTGAAGTGGTTCCTATTGTGTTTAGGTCTTCTCCACTAGCTTCTGGTTCTATGTCTTCAACGTCCAAGTAATCTGACTCAGAAGAACTTGATTTATTCAGGGGTTCATGTTTCACCACAGATTCTTCTGCTAAATCCCCCACTGAATCTGTGCTTTCTAAAGAAACAGTCACTGTCTCTGAACGCTTGGGTTTCTCTTGGACAATAACATCCCTACTTGTAGAAACTTGGTTCTTTACTGGGTTATATATTCGGTAACCCTTGACATTGTCACAATAACCAACAAGTATGTGTTTCATGGATTTCCAATCCCATTTGGTTCTCTTTTCTTTTGGTACATGTACCATCACTGGACTCCCAAATACACGCAAATGTTGCAAATCTGGTTTCCTATTAAACCACATCTCATATGGAGTCTTTTCAATACCTGAAGCTATGGACCTGTTCTTGAGGTATACCGCAGTGTTTGCAGCTTCTGCCCAAAACTTCTTGTCCAATCAGGCTTCGAAAAGTAAGCATCTAGCTCTTTCCACAATGGTCCGGTTGCTTCTTTCGCTGAGTCCATTCTGCTCCGGTGTGTAAGGATTCGTTCTCTGGTGAATAATCCCTTCATGCTTCAGAAAATCTTGAAAACCATTGTTACAATACTCACACCCATTGTCTGTGCGCAATATTTTTATTCTTGTGTTTTTATAATTCTCCACCATTGACTTAAATTCTTTAAAAGAAGTCAGTGTTTCACTTTTGCACTTTAAGAAGTATATAAAGGTCATTCTAGTGAAGTCGTCTACAAAAATCAAAAAATATCTTGCACCACCTATTGATTTGCACTCCATCGGTCCACAGATGTCTGAATGCACAATCTGTAAGATGTCTGTAGCTCGTGTACCCGTGGGAAATGGTAATCTAGACTGTTTTCCTTCACAGCAAACTTGACAACTAGACTTACTTGTCACAAATTTGTCTGAGTAATTCATTCCATTGACTAAACCTTGCTTCATCTTGTTCATGTCTGTGCTGTTTAAGTGCCCAAGCCGTCTATGCCATGTTTGTCCGTCTACTGTTGATGATGATAACAAACAGGTCTCATTTTGCAAGATTAACTTGTATACATTATTGACAAGTTCCGCCTCTGCAACTAAATTGCCTAATCTGTTTTTTACAAGGCATCGGCCGGGTTCAAACACAACACTATTTCCATTTTTTATCAATTCACTTACTGATAACAGGTTAGTCGCAAGTGTCGGTACGCACAATACATTCTTCACTGTGATCTCGTAACCGTAACTCGTCGTGACTTCTACGTCGCCGGCACATAATACAGGCACTGTTGTATTGTTTGCTACTGTGATTTCAGGTAAACTTGACGAATCTATTCTATTTGTCAACCAACTTTCGTTTGCGGTCAGGTGCATACTGGCACCGGAATCAACATACCAGTCGCACTTATTAAAGTTACCGCTTAGAAAAACGATACTAAATGCATTAGTTTGCTTTTTCTTCTCTGCTTTATCGTTTCTAAATGGACATTGAGACATGTAATGTCCAGATTGCTTGCATTTGTAGCATGTTATTGTTTTGTTAGTCCTGTCATTTGAGTTTGACATTGACGTATTCGGAGCATAGATATTCGGAGTCGGTCCGCCATATTTGCTATTGCTGTCAACTTTACCAAGTTTTTTCTTCTGCCACCCTCGAGCAATAAATGCTGAGTTGTCATTTCTGTCAACTGAGTCACCATTTTCCATATCTAACAATTTTGTTTTTATGGAATCTGCCGTGATCTGGATCCCGGAATGCTCGATTGCCATGATCATTGGCATAAACTTATCTGGTAAACCGGCTAGTAGTAATGACCCGAACCAATCATCGCTTATTATGAATCCAGTACCATTTAATCGTTGCGAAGTTTCCACAATTTGCGTAACATAACTGGTCATGTTTTCACAATTCTCCAGTCTGATGTTGATTAAATGACGTAACAAAGTAATTTTTCTTGAAAAGCCCGAATCATCAAATAGAGATTTGAGTTTTGTCCATAACTGCTTTGTTGTCTTCGTCTCCTTTATGTGCACGAACAATGATGCGTCAATAGTCAGGATCAATTTTGCGCGTGCTCTGGCATCTGCTAATGTTTGAGCTGCATCTGTCGTCGCTGCTTCTTGCTTGAGGTACTTGTCCGTGTCCTCAAGTACTAGCAAATTTTGAACGGCGAACGCCCAGTCATCATAATTCTCTCGACCTTTGAGCTTTGGCACACTCGAAAGAAAACTTGAGGTCATTATGATTATTTGATGTCGCACGCGCAAAACAAACTAGCAAACTAACAATAACTCTTCGAATAACGCAATAACTTAAGTTTATTTTGCAGAAAGTAAGACGCCCATAACCTAATAAAAAGCGTTGGTTGACGGTTGGAAAAAGACTAATTTTATTCATACGCAGACAAAGACAATAGACACAAGTTTCACCTCATCAGCGCATAGATGGCGCTACGTGTATTAAATTAACATATTTTGATAACATTCTAACAGAAACCAGTCTCTCACATAGATCACAACAATAATCGCTAATGTTTTGTTTGCTTTTTTTATATTGTTTGTAAAATTCTATGTGAGAGAAGAACAATAAACTTTATTATTATTATTATTTATTGGTATACATTTTTGTATCTCAGCAGTCTGTAGCCTGCCGGTGTTTAAGAATAACACGGGCCGAAGCCAAGTGCTACACCTGAGAGTTAACCTAAGTTATAGAAAATGTGTCTGCGTTGGTATCATTTTGTAGGAATTTTCGGACAATTCTGCAGGTGTTTAAGATAGCTGCTTTCTGTAGGGTTTGATAGGTGGAGGAAGCTATGTCTAGCATTTTTAAAGATTGGTGCAGTTGTTTAGGAACGACACCCGTAGTTCACTACAGGGATGATGAAAACGTTGCCTAGTCGCCACATTCTACTTAATTCTATTTTCAGGTCTGTATATTTAGACAGCTTTCCTGCTACAGTACTTTGTAAGTTGTGCGTGTTTGGTACTGCTATGTCAATAATTTGCGCTGTTTTATTAACACGTTCGTTGCATTACGAGATCTATCAGATCTCTTGCAGGACTTTTGTATTGTGCGTTGAACATAATCGTGTTGTTTCACTCCTTGCGGGAGGATCTAACGTGTAAAGTTCTTTAGGTATGAGTAGGACAAATATACATATTTGCTTCCTACTTAAAGCTGAATTCAAGGACATTAAAAAAGAAATTAGAGATGGATTAGGTCCCTAACGCACAGTACTGTAATTATTTTCATTCCTTGCGTTAGGAGATATGTCGGTACTCGTGGAATCGTACGCCTCGTAGACGCAAGAGAGGGAAGGTGGGCGGCGCGGGCGCTGCGTGACTCGTTTTAGTGTTGTCCTAGCATCGACGTGGGAGGTCGCGCGCACGTTTGCGAAATAACACTCGCGTATATACCTACGTGTTGATTATCAGTTTTGTTATACAATGAGTGCTTTTAAAAGAAAAAAGTGTAAAAAATCTATTTATTTTGGTGAGATTTCTAACAAAAAATCAACGCCGGATTATACTGCTGCATGATTACACTTTGCATAATTAATAAAACTTTTTCAATCGACAACTGAGATATTATTTTATTCCCATCACTACTTACTACACATATTGAACTATCTTCGGTTGCGGTACGAGATACAATCGATATCATTTTTTTTTTTTGATATTTGTAGTTTATTGCGTGCGAACCTAGCAAAATATAAAGCAATAGGCTATCTTTCACCCACAAAAACTTCAAAATATATTTGATTGTTTTTTTGTACTTACATTTATAAATCCTCTTTAACTTTATTGTTAAAAAGGATGTAGAAGTGTTCGATTAATAGTTACATTTGTGAATTGTTGCATCTTTAAGGTTAGGTCGTGAATAATTTTCTTTCCGTTGTGCGATTTGTGACACGAAATTGTGCGACGTGTCACAGGGGAAATTTATAAAGCTGTGTTTACAATTATTCTAATATTTTTAGCTACCTATGTATGTAAATGTGTGATGTACTTACGTGTGTATAAACTCTTAAAGAGCATGCTGTTTTAAAAGCTTTTGCTCAACTCTTCCGTTTGCTTCCTATGTTTTTTTTTTCGTGATTTTAGGGAGTTTATCCTGAATGTCAATTTTTGATTTTCTCTAAGGCTCAAAACTCACTGAAATTACACGGCATGGCAAGACGACTGAGGGTAGTTTCAATTAAGATGGCTGAATAGGGTCAAGTTGCCGCCTGCTTCGCCGCGATCTTGTGAGATTTGCGACCCGTCAAAACTTCGGTTTGCGACTGCTTGCAGTGCCGTGGGGGGATAGACTCGCTTCCACTGTCCTGCGATTTCCTTTATCTTTTCAGTACGGTCCTATGTCTGGTCTGTGTGTTTAGTATCATACTGCCACTCGTGTTCACACTCACACTCTTACGGTTCTTGAATTCCATGATCTTGCGCTTTTGCTGGCCCTTATTTTAACTAGAAGCTGCCTTTCTGAGTTTTTAGCCTTAGGAATAAGTTCATTTTAAATTGTGAAAATCCTAGATTTGAAGAGACCTTGATAGGTTTAATAACGCTTTTTCTCGACACCTGTTGTGATGTTAGCAGTTTGTCTAAGTTAGCAGTTAGTGTTGGCGTTTTTTTTTGTAGACCGTGTATCCTTTATCATCTGCTGAAAGATGTCGCAGGTCCCGCGAAAAATTAAAAAAAGAAAATCCCCAAAAAATTGAAGAAATGAAAAAAAAAACTTAGAGAGAACGAAAGCCAAGAAAAGAAAAATAGGCGACATGAGCGAAAATGAAAAACACGATGTGAGAAAACAATGGAGGGATGCTAAGCGTGAAAAAGTTAATGAAAATAAACCAGTAGTAACCGAAGCTGAAAGAGCACGTCGTCGCTATCGTAGCCAAGTAAGACGAGAAAATAAAAAACTAAAAGAAAGAATTGAAACTCTGCGGCGAAAAAATGAGAATTTAAGAAAAATGTTAAAACGCTCAAGAATCCGAGTACACAGACTGACTGTAGAGTTGGAAAGTCTTAAATCACAAAAGGAATCGAGAAAAAATATTATAAATCAGCCACAATCAGTTGAAATCGAGGAACCTCACTATCCAAGTGAACTTACTCCTAAGACTAAAACTAATATTTTCATTGAGAAAGAACTTCCAGATATTTCAGAGGAAGCTAAAGAGAAACTTTTACAGCAGACTGTTCTTGAAAAATCCTTAAAAGAAACTTATAAAGTTAGTAAATCATTCCAGGAAAGAAAAATGTTGAAGAAGCTCACAGAAACTGAAATAGGCAAAAAATATAACATGAAAACAAACCTGGCAAAATGTTTGGGTATTAAGAGTGGTATTAAAAGGTACTACAGGATTAAACAAAAGAGACTGAAAACAGCATGTGATTTGAAAAAATTCTTCGAAAGAGATGATGTCAGTCGTATGACTGCAGGAAAGAAACAGTATGTCACTAAAAATAAAATACAAAAACAAAAACGGTTGTTGCTTGATACGCTACTGAAATTGTTTAAAAATACAAAAGTGAAGGTGGAACTGTATCCTTCACGACATTTAAGCGCTACCGTCCATTTTATATGGTTCCGCCTAATTTAAGCACCCGAAATACATGTGCTTGTATTAAGCATTCCAACTTGACTTTTAAAGCTGAAGCTTTAAAGAAATTAGGCTTAATAAAAACAACAGATTTGAGTGATTTACTTTCTGAAATGGTGTGCGACGTAAAGTCAAAAACTTGTATGTATTCGGAATGTGATGTGTGCCGTGATAAAGTACTTCAAATAACTATATCTGCTGACCAAAATCAAGATGAAGTATCTTGGTATGAATTCATTAGTAAAAATCACGAATTTGAAAAGAACGGTGAAAAAAAATTACCAAAAGAATGGTTAAATTACAACAAACTGGTGTACTACATAATCTAGTCGAATTGATACAACGAGACCTCACAAGCTTTAAAGTTCATCATTATAATATTTACCATCAATATATGCAATATAAACAATCAGTAGAAAAACTGGAAGATTACGAAGTTATTCTTCACTGTGACTTTTCGGAGAATTACGTGTGCAAAATGGCAGAAAAAGTACAGGCCATGCACTTTGGAGCTTCAAAAACACAAGTCACCTGGCATACTGGCCTATTATAAATATATAAAAAATGAGAAACCTTTATGTTTTTGCACCGTTTCACCTTCACTCAAGCATGGTCCCGAAGCTATATGGGGATATATATCATTTAAAACCAGTCTTAGACTTTATTAAAGAAAAACTTCCCACGGTTCGCCGCATCCACTTTTGGTCTGATGGACCCACGACGCAATATCGTCAAAAATACAACTTTTTTCTATTTTGTGAAGTAATGCAGAATGAAGGATTGCATCATGCGACCTGGTCCTTCTTCGAGGCGTCTCATGGTAAAGGTGCAGCCGATGGTGTTGGTGGAGTGGTGAAACGAACATTAGATACAAGTGTTGCCTATGGGAAAGATATTGTTGATGCGAAGTCAGTATTTGAGACATTATTAAAATCAGAAATAGCAGTCAAAATATTTTACGTTTCTGAACAAGACAGAAAAAATTCAAATACCTAATCCCAAAACAATTTTACCAATACCGTCCACAATGACAATTCACCAAGTCATCGTCACTGAAAATAAAAATACAGTTAAATACAGACCTCTAAGCTGCTTCTGTATGCGAGGCATTTGCGACTGCTTTTTTCCTAAAATTCACATTCTTATAAAGGTTCGTGGATTCAAGAGAAAAAATATACAATTAGATTCATCTTCCGAAGATACTGATACAGAGATCGAATATGCCGAAAGTGATCAATCTGATTGGATAGAAGAATATTTGGATGATGATGATCCTGAAGAACAGGAAACCTGTAGAGAAAATAAGACTGAACTAGAGATTGAAAAACATTTAACAAAAGAAGATGTTACATTAAAAACCAACATAGAAGAAGAAAGAGTGTTACAGATAGAATTAGACAGCGTCATACCACAAGAATCAGGAACTAAAGGGAAAAAGAAAGGAAACTCGGGAGTGAAAATCCTCGCCGATGTAAGGAATACGCGATATATATGAAAACAGTAGGTATTTTGATTTTAAAACATCTGGAAAGCTCACAGAAATAGGTTTAGACTTTGATATAAGTTCGGGAAAATTACCATCATCTAATAATAGTCTATCGGAGAAAGAAAATCATGAGAATATATGTATATTTAAATCCTATTCCGTCCTGTTCTGGAGTAAATACCGCAATGAATCAAGAAACTAATGTGGATAATGATGATTTTTTGTTAAATGACGTTGTTTTAATTAGATATTACGTAAGAAAAATATGGAGGTACAGTCTTCAGGAAGGAGATCATAAATAATGTTTTACCATCTTCTTTGTGAATTTTCTGAACAAATCCTATATTACTATATAGGATTTGTTCAGAAAATTCACAAAGAAGATCGATACTAGTTCATGTACCGAATCGATCCTCCAAGGGATTAAAACGACCAAAATTTAACGGTATATTATTAATTTAAGCAATATTATGTAAACCAATGACTGATTAGCTTAGTAGTAAAGATTTTTAATATGTTTTAAATTTCTATTTTGTGACATTACGAACGTTCACGTGGAGATTTGAATGTTTGTGTGTGTGTGTTTGTTGTTTGTGTGTGGTGTTTTGAATTTCTGGAAATATGTTGTTTTTTTATTTTAATTTATTCCACGTACCTACCTAAAATCTTACGACTATTTTACACACACCCTAACAATTCTATTGTGCTACATTTATTTTCCATTGTGACACATTCCGTTGTGATTTCCGTTGTGCGATTACGTCAAAAATTTGGTCTTTTAATATAATTACAATTAACTGATATAAATTCAATGTTTTCTTTTGTAGATGTTATCATCTGATATAATATGCCATTAATGCTGGATGAGTTGTAAGCGTGCTGCCATATGTATTGAGCATGTTGATTAAGCTCGTGGAGTTTCTACTACTGAAGAAGTTGAAATTGAAGCAGATGACTCTGAGCCAAACACTGCTGAACCAGTTAATGAAAGTCTAGAAGTACCTTCTGAAGTTGTATCTAGCGACATAACAGTGAAAAATTATAGACGGGCAGCAAATACTGCTTCTCACTGCCTTTTCCCTCAATGGTACAATATTAATCTGTACAATATGGCAGATTCATTTAGAGCAATGATACTCAGTACGTATAAATATTATATCCCTGTGCACAGCCGTGTCTGTACAGAACATAGACTGAGTAATGAGTGGGGTAATCTGTATGATTCGAGTAATAGCATGAGTACATTTTGCTTTCAAGCCCTACCTTAATTTCACAAATGTAGAAGCCGTTCAAAAAATTGAAGACAACATTATTATTTTTTTGGACTGGAAGGTCCAAACAAGACTTTTTCACCCTTCTTAATGAACTTTCTCGGTTACAAGGAATGCAAAAAGGCATTTTGGGATTAGCTGCATTGTTAATGAAAATGAGGACTGGCGAATCAGATGTTCGGTTGTCTGCATTATTAGATGTACCGCGTAGCACATTAGAGCGACTAATGAACAAATGCAGGGAAATCCTGGTTCAAGATTTTGTACCTATCCACCATGGTATTACTCACATCTCGAGAGAAAGTCTAATGGACCATAATCTTACAATACCAAATGGTATATATGTCGTAGGATAATTTGATACTTCGAATCTTCGCGAAAATCCTAGGGGTTTTGCGAAAACGCGGATAATTAGACATAGGCGAAAAATTATCAAATCTTACTGGACAAAGTCAGGATTTTTGCGAAAATACTCGTTCCTATAGTAAGATTTGATGTGCTCAACACTGATTGGCTACAATTTTGCTGGCTGACTTCTAATTGGTTCCTAGTTAATAACGTGCGGCAACAAATGATTGACATTTAAGACGTCAACCAATCAGAGACGATCTCTTATTGAACGCGCTGACCGACCAATCAGCGTTCTTATTTCATAACAGCCAGCGTTTCGTTTCGCAATATTGCTATAATAACGAGTATTTTCGCAAAAATCCTGACTTTGTCCAGTAAGATTTGATAATTTTTCGCCTATGTCTAATTATCCGCGTTTTCGCAAAACCCCTAGGATTTTCGCGAAGATTCGAAGTATCAAATTATCCTACGACATATACACTACTAATAATGGTATAGAAATGCTATAGTCGTTTGTGATGGGACATACATAAATATAAATAAAAGTTCCAATTACTCTTTCCAAAAAGAGACATATTCATTGCACAAATATAAAAATCTATTAAAGCCATTTTTATTTGTTGCATGTGATGGTTACATCTTGGATTGTTTCGGTCCATACAAGGGTTACCACATCCGATGCTGACATAATGATCTCCCTTTTTGATTATGAAAACTCTCCTCTTAGATTATTTTTTCAAGAAAATGATGTGTTTATATTGGATAGGGGTTTCCGAGATTCTATAAGAATGCTAGAAGACTAATTATCGGCCATATATGCCTGATTGTTTATCAGAAGGCAAACATCAATTAACAACACAACAGGCCAACCGGAGCCGCTGTGTAACAATATGCTGCTGGGTAGTTGAAGCAGTAAATGGACATTTTAAAAGAGACTTCAAGCTCCTGAGGCAAGACTATTTCAATAAATCAGTACCAAATATGATGCAGAACTTTCAGATAGCTGCCAGTTTGCTTAACCGATTTGGTGTTCGTCTTCGTGATAGAGATGATTCTAATGAAATAGTGGCTATAATTAGAGAGAGAATTAATTTTGAAAATAATTTAGCCCTGTTAGTTGAGGAACTAAATATGAAAAGAAGGTCTACTGTTTTTCACAGTATAACAGCTGACCGAGATGATTTATTTATGTTTCCTAGATTAAGTTATAGTGAATTAATACTATTTGCTCTAGGTACATATCAGATAAGGCAAGCCAGATCTTATTACGGGGAACATATTCTATTTCATGGATCATATAGAATTGAAATATGTAGGGATACACAAGATTTTTCTCAATATATTCTGAGGGGAAGTGGTGACACATCATTAATAAGAGGAAAAATTAAGTCCAGGCACATTTCCAGAAAACAGTATTATGTCTACATTTTAATAGAAAATAATGTGCCTGGCAGAGCTGGTATACTCGAATATTATTGTAATTGTTTGGTCGGTCGACGAACCATTGAATGTTGCGCTCACGTCATTACATTAGTGTGGTACCTTGGATGGGCTAGGTATTAAGAAAATATCTCTGCTCCAGCAGAATTTCTGGATGACGTATATGTAAGAGATTTATATGAAAATCATGAGAATTAATAAAACAATCCACTATATCATAGTGTTTTATTTGTTTTTCCCGTTTTGTTCATCTGGTACAGTTATTTTATCTCACGACTGCGCGCGAGCCATACCTGTGTGTGTAAATGTATATGCACATTTTCTGTGTGTGCGTAAGCTTGGAAGCGCTCAGTTTCGGCCGAGACGCCATGGAGTCGCCGGCACGCACACACAGACAATGTGCATGTACATTTACACACGCAGGTATGGCTCGCGCGCAGTCGTGAGATAAAACAACTGTATAACTGTAAATATGTTTGTACCATAGGCCAATGAAATGTGTTGGGTGAATAAGTAATCAGATCACTTTTGAAAATGCAAGAACTAAGATAGACTTTTAGCGGTATAGAAACTATCTATCCTTTACCTACACTCAATTTATATTGACAATCATTGAGAGTCTAAGCAGTGACGTAAGGGCAGTTGGTTTCAGAACAAAGTAAAAAGACGTTTTGGACCATAGCTAGGTAACTATTCCTGTTTTAAACTGAACTTTGAGAGTTAATAATTAGTTCTAGCACATTTCTTTCTTAATTACAATTGGTAACGGCAAATCCTAACCTAAAAAGTAACATCAATATTTTTTGGGCTTCGTAACGTTTAAATCATAAAAATGACTAAATTATATTATTTTCTAAACTTACAGGTTGGTGAATGTCAAGCTCCAGGTGTGCTGCTGGTGGTCTTGGCTATAAAGTAAAACTACTTCGATGCTTGAAAAGACTGTATTGATAGGTAGATATATGCTGGTTATAAGATAACCGATATGTGCGCACGTCAAAGGCGTCGGCGAGTGAGTGGCAGCCGCGGCGGTCCGACGACGTTGACCGCGGTGGGGCGCACACGGCCATGTCGCCGTGTGTGGTCCGATGTGACGTCAGGAACATATTCCCCCGGGTTGAAGAGAAGGCTTCAAGATGATGCTGAAGAGACCGGAAGAGGGCATATGTTGTTGTATACACGTGTAATGGTGCAGAATATCGGCGACTCGACAATGTCCGTCAGACCCAGTCTTCACTGCAACCACTCTGCCCAGCAGCCATAGAAGAGGTGGAAGATTAGCGTCTCTCACTAAGACCATAGCGCCAGTTTTCAGGTCTTGCCCAGCTGTCTGCCATTTGGTTTTTTGCTGCAGGAGAGACACATACTCATTAGAGAATCGTTGCCAAAAATGTTGCCGTAGTTTTTCAATACGATCGAAGCGCTGTAGCCGCTGGATGTTGACGTCGGTGATCTGAGGACGAGGGAATGACGTGAGTGATCGTCCGATGAGGAAGTGTGAAGGAGAAAGATAAGAGAGGTCAGATGGATCAGTGGATAGAGGCGTTAAAGGTCTGGAATTTAAAATAGCCTCTATCTGAATCAAACATGTTGAGAGCTCTTCATAAGTTAAATGAGTGAGGCTCATGACTCTACGCAATAAATGTTTGGTAGATTTTACTGCACTTTCCCAAATCCCACCGAAATGTGGGCTGTAAGCGGGTATGAATTTAAATTCTATGCCTTTGTTTGCAAGATCTGACTCTATATCGCTGGAGGAAACCTGTAAGAAGCGTGAAAGCTCATTGAAAGCTCCCACAAATGTATTGCCGCTGTCGGAGTACACGCGTTGAGGCTTGCCCCGACGACATAAATCGGCTGAAAGCCGCTAGGAAAGCTTCCTTGGTGAGATCGGAAACCAGCTCCAGATGCACGGCTTTGACTGCAAAGCACACAAAAACACAAATGTAAGATTTAAGCAACTTACATCCTCTACCCCTACGGTCGGCTATCAGCACTGGCCCAGCATAATCAACCCCTGTGTTCAGAAAAGGGTACTCGAGATGAGTCCTGTCGGTTGGTAGGTTGCCCATGATGACACGAATAGGCTGAGCTTTGAATCGATTGCAGCGAACGCAGTTGCGCACTATGTACTTAGCTAAGTTCCTGCCTGCTAATGGCCAATAGGTGAGTCTAATGTGTGCTAAAAGTAATTGAGGCCCTGCATGAAAGAGTGCTTTGTGCTCTTTTTCGAAGATAATTTTCGACAAGTCATGTTTGCTACATAATAGAATGGGATGCATAACATCGTAACTGTAGTTGGAGTTATTAAGACGTCCACCTACGCGTATTAAGTTATCTGAATCAATGAAAGGAGAAAGACTTATTAATCGATTCTTCTTATATAAGGTCTGATTAGTTTTGAGACATATATATTCCTCAGGAAACATTTCCTGCTGAGAAGTCTGTAGTATAAGATTCTTTGATGATTGTAATTCTGATAATGTTAAGTAGGATGATTTTTTGTTATTCTGTTTTTTGCAATTAAAGATGAATCTTTGTATATATGCTACAATTCTGATTAGTGATGTGAACGACGATTTTTTATGAATTAAATTTGAAATTATAATACAATTATTTTGTTTAAGTGTGTCAGCAGTTGTGTGTAAAGATATTTCCGGTAAAGAGTGAATTTGTGTATTTGGTGAAACGGGAAATTGTATTTTATTTTGATTAAGAAAATCCGGACCCGACCACCAAAGAGTGGACGAGCTGATGCAATCAGCCTTCACCCCCCGAGAAGTGAGATCAGCGGGGTTGCTCTTGGAAGGCACATAGCTCCACGTTTGTCCGGTCGTTGCTTCTTGGATTTCACTCACTCTATTGCGAACGAATTGATCAAGTCGACTTGGAAATAATAATAATAATAATAATATAATAATCTGTGGCTCGACTGTCAACCAAGTGAAAGAAATTTTTTCACGTCCAATTTTAATAAATTTAATACCAATAAATCCGTTAATAAATCATAACAAAATGACAATAAGATGGAAAAAAAAAGCAATAAGACTGCAATAGTGTAATAAAACTGATATAAAATGAAGAAAACTGATTTCATATGAAAAAATTATGTTGACAAGAGCCGCAGCTCAACGAGCACGCCTACCACCTCCGGCCTCATCGCTCAGCTCCGCCTCGCCGCCGCCGGAACCCAGCCCCACCGTGAGTGCTGTGATACCGGCCGTAGCAGTTGCGTCGAGCTCAAGTGATGAGTACTTCTCGCCGCCCACGTCGCCACCACCTGCACGTCGACGAAGAGGACGCCGGCCGCCGGACGGCTTAGGACCTCGAGGCCCACCGGCCTCTGATAGGGTCCCAGCTCCCGGTGGAAGTGTGCAGCGCATGCGATGGACGCAAACCATTAATGAAAACGTCATGCGCTCATACTATGGGGCTACAGAGGGGGGAACTAACTTGACTGCGTACCGTGGTCGGATGCTCTCTCTGTTTCAGGTGCTTGAGCCAGCTGTCAACGTATCAGCCCAACGACTATCGGATCAGGTGCGGGTCATCCAGCGTAACCGTATGTTGGATGACGCCGTACTTGATAGACTGCGTCTGGAATCACGGAATGGCCGCGTCTCAGCTGCTTCACCACCGGCCGCGGTACAAATACAATTTAGTGTTTCACCGCGACCCAACATCGTCGGGGAAGATGATGATGATGGGGCTATATCCGTGAGTACCCAATGCAATGAGCGATTGAGGAGCGCTTTGGAGGATGCTTTCCGAGAGTATCGCTCCACACCGCCTGAGCTTAGGCCCCGTCTACCTCGTTTGCCCATGCATAACAAAAATAGGGCGCTGGTGTGTGCTCTAGATTCGCAGCTAGCAAATTGTTTTGATAGCAGCGAAGACCTCGCCGATACCCACTCGATCTTATACTGTGCGGCTGCAGCGGCATGTCGTGTAGCTCATGTCAAATTTCCTAACAGTGATAGAGCTACACGACCAGCTGTACCAGCTTGGCAGTGCAGGATCGAGCGTCGTATCGGTGAGGCTAGAGCACTCATCGGCAAACTTATCTGCTTCAGGGAGGGCAACACCCGCCGTAGAGTGATGCGCTTTGTGAGGCGGGCATTCTCGGGGACTGATACTAGTCCTCGGGATTATCTGACCCGCGTCACAGAGCGTATCGACTTCCTGAAGCAGAAAATCTATGCATGGGCAAACCGTATACGTCGGTACAAGCGGCGAGTGGAGCGATACACTCAGAATCGCACATTCCAAAGCAATGAGAGGTGGGTTTATAGGGCTTGGGAGCGACCGGACCAAGGTGTGACTGATACGCGCCTACCGGATGATGACGTCATGTGTTCATTCTGGCGCAACATCTGGTCGGTGCCTGTCAGTCACACTGAGGGTGACTGGACTCGGGAGGTCGAGCGCGCGTGCGATCCAATACCAGAAATGGGGGCAATTACCATCAGCCCCCAAGATGTAGCTCGTGCAGTCCGTCCGTTGCCTAACTGGAAATCTCCAGGGCCGGACGGGCTGCACAATTTTTGGATCAAATGGTTCAAAAGATCGCACGCTCGCTTGGCGTCTCAATTCCAGTCTGCCTTAGAGTCAGGGTCGCTGCCCCAGTTCCTAACTACAGGAATAACCCACCTGCTCCATAAATCAGGAAGTACCGCGGAGCCTAAAAATTATAGACCGATCACGTGTTTACCGACGGTCTATAAAGTTCTTACATCCATTTTGAGAGCAAAGATTAACCAACACATTGAAACTAATTCGATAATGTCTGCCTCTCAGAATGGATGTAGGAACCGGTCCCGCGGTACTAAGGAGCTGCTCCTCATCGATGTTGCCATTAGCCAACAGGTTCGTCGTTCCCGAAGGGATCTGTCGACATGCTGGATAGACTACAAGAAGGCCTATGACTCGGTGCCACATACATGGCTCATGAGGGTGCTGGAGCTGTATAAAGTTGACGCAGTTCTACGCACCTTCCTGATGTCGTGTATGGGGCAGTGGAGGACGGTCCTTCGCTATCCAGGATGTCGACAGATCCAGGCGAACAGCGACCTGATAAGGATCGAGCGTGGTATATTTCAGGGCGACAGCCTGAGTCCACTGTGGTTTTGTCTGGCCCTCAACCCTCTCAGTACACTGCTGGAAGGTTCGGGCCAAGGCTATCGGTTGAGAAGAGGTGGTCAGGTCATATCTCACCTCCTTAACATGGATGACCTGAAACTCTTTGCCCCCAACAACTTGCAACTGATGAAGCTACTGAAGGTAACAGAAACCTTCAGTAGCGCCATCAGTATGGAATTTGGTGTGGACAAATGTGCGGTCATGCATGTGAAGAGAGGGGAGATTATGGAATCCGTGGGAACCCAACTCTCGGATTCCATACACCTTAGATCCCTCAGCTCAACCGAAACTTACAAGTATTTGGGTATGTCGGAAGCGTTGGGCATCAATGCTAATGACGTGAAACAATCGTTGAAGGAGCGCTTCTTTGGCCGCCTGAACAAAGTACTAAATAGTCTTTTATCAGGCGGAAACAAGGTGCGCGCCTTTAACGGTTGGGTCATGCCGGTATTGATGTACTCTTTCGGCATACTCAAATGGACTCAGACGGAACTTGACGCCCTGGATAGGAGGGTCCGCTCACTGCTTACCGCAAATCGGATGCATCACCCACGGTCATCGGTGATGAGGCTGTATATCCCGCGGAAGTGCGGGGGTCGTGGCTTCTTAAATGCTAAGACCCTGCACAACCGTGAGATATGCAGCCTTAGGGAGTTTTTCCTAGAGGCCGACGTGGGTATGCATCGGGATGTGGTAGCAGTGGACAAAAGCCTTACTGCGCTCTCCTTGGCTAACGAGAACTGGCGCAAACCTGTGGTATTAGATACTAATGACCGCAGGGAGGTATGGCAGAGCAAGGAGCTTCACGGACGCTTTTACCGGGTCCTACATGGACCCGATGTAGACTTTCTAGCGTCCGTAGCCTGGCTGCGTTTTGGTGACCTCTTCGGGGAAACCGAAGGTTTTGTCTGTGCGATTATGGACGAAGTTATGATGACGAACAACTACCGGAAATACATTGTGAAGGACGGTACGGTTGACATATGTCGGGCATGTCACCGGCCCGGGGAATCCATCCGCCACATTATTTCCGGTTGTTCTAGTCTGGCTAACGGAGACTATTTGCACAGGCACAACCTTGTAGCCAGGATTATACACCAGCAACTTGCTCTTAAATACAATCTTGTGGAATCGGAGGTACCGTACTATAGGTATGTGCCCGACCCAGTTCTCTAAAATGGCAATTGCACGTTGTATTGGGATCGGTCTATCATCACTGACAGGACTATTATTGCCAATAAGCCTGATATAGTGGTGATAGATCGACTAGAGCGTCGCGCAATGATTGTTGATATAGCAGTCCCTCATGACGTGAACCTCGTGAAGACTGAGAAAGATAAACAAACGAAGTATCTTGACTTGGCTCGCGAGGTTGTCGACATGTGGGATGTGAACACAGCAGTCATTGTGCCGATAGTCGTGACGGCCAATGGCATAATTGCCAAGAGCCTCGACCAACATCTAAAGAGGCTCTCGTTGGGCAGCTGGATCAAGGGCTTGATCCAGAAAGCAGTACTCCTGGACACGGCACGCATAGTTAGGAGGTTCCTCTCTCAGGGGCCCTGACCACCGGTAGCTTGGACCCAGTTCCCGATACCGGTGGGCTACTATTTTTTATATTTTTAAATATTTTTATATCTCTGTATTTTAATATTTAAAAATGTAATTTATATGTATATACAAATGAATAAAGGAAATAATAATAATACTTTATTGATACAAATCCTTACAAATGCTTTATATCTAGCAAAGTTCACAATAGTTAAGGCGTACAAAAGCTGAAACCCTGACCCCTAAACTAGGAATACTTGGACACTATATACCTTGTGGAAATTGAGAGCTGGTAAGCTGATATTATTCAAAAGAGTATATTATTATGTAGTGTTTTTGAAAGAAACTACATATATTTGAAAACTAAAACAACAGTTTAAAAAAAAAATTAAATTCGAAACTTAAATTTAGTGTTACATTTAAAATTCAAAAGTGAAAATGACTGTGTGGTAGATTCTGTAGGTGTGCCTGAAAGTCTAAGTAGTAGTGTGCGTGTGTGTGTAGGTGTCTGTGTGGGTGTGTGTGTGTGTGGGGGAGGATGTGTGTGTGTTTGACTAGGGGCCTAAGTATGTGAATAAGGTGGAGTCGGGTGTAAGACTGTGTTTGCTTGTTTACTTGGTGTACAGACTGTGTTATGCGTTTTGTATGGAATATTGTGAATTATGTTTGAGGAATTAATAGTTCCTCAGTTTGAGCGTAGTCTAAAAGGAACAGCATGTCTTTCAACTTAGTCTTTGCTTCGTGTTTGCTTAACCTTGCTATTTGGATGGTCTTACTAATATTTCTGAAGACAAGAGAGCTCAACACATACTGCTGTCTTCTGGCGAAGGTAGTTCTATGACTAGGAATTGGGCAAACTATTCTTTGACCACGTTTGTTTGAGTCTGGGGGAGGAACTTGGCTATGTTTCCAAAGAGTGGTTCTGAGTACAAATAACTGTCTCACGGTTAAAAGTTTGAGCTCAGTGTACAGCTTATGAGTCGGATAACGAAAAGGCTTTTGCAACATTACCTTAAGTACCGCCCTTTGCGCACGCTCCAGCTCAAGGAACTTTGTTTTGGCCGATCCACCCCAAGCTAGAATACAATAGCTGACAATGGACTGGCAAAGTGCAGTGTAAACCATTTTTAGGGTCTCTAAGTCACCAGAATTCCTTAATAACTTGAATAGATGGATCGTTTTCCTGACTTTGGTGGCAGTAGACTCAATATGCTTATTCCACTTCAGACCGTCATCGATTATTACGCCCAAATATTTTACCGATGTTACTGAAGGGAGCGCTATACAAGAGCAAGTTGCAGTGTCCAGACAGGTGTGAGCTTTAATTGAGTATGTGGTTGGGGGTTTCGTGGTAGCATGAATAGAAAACGGGATAAAGTTTGTTTTTTGTAGGTTCAGTGTAAGAAGATTTTTATGAAGCCATTCCATGACTATTTGCAGGGACTCTTCAGCATTCCTTTTCACCTCAGCCCAGTTCCTCCCGTGTACTACAATGGCTGTATCATCGGCATACGTAACTATGTTAGCAGATGGAAGACTTAGAGTGCACAAGTCATTGATGTAGATAAGGAAGAGCGTTGGGCCGAGAACGCTACCCTGTGGAACTCCATATGACATTGTCATATCAGCACTAAGATGTGATCCTATTTTCACACAAATTTTTCGGTCTATTAGATAACTCTTGAACAGATCATGAACAATGCCTCGTACGCCGATGCTATGCAATTTGGATAGAAGGGTGGGAACAGAGACAGTGTCAAAGGCTTTTGTTAAGTCGAGGAATAGAGCCAAGCTCTTATGTTGATCATCTAGTTTCCGTGCTACAAGTTCAGTTAGGTCTAGCACTGCATCTTCAGTAGATACTCCTTTTTTGAAACCGTACTGATTATTTGCCAAAATGTTGTAGTTGTGTAAGTATTTTACTAGTTGTTTGTTTATAATTTTCTCCATTACCTTCGACATAACTGGTAGCACAGCAATAGGTCTATAGTTATTTACAGAGTCCCTGTTCCCACCCTTATGTATTGGGTGGATTACGGCTTTCTTGCAAGTGTTAGGGAATGTACCATCCATCCATGTAGCCATCCTAGGACGATCGTCGAATCACACCAAAAGTAACAGTGATTGAATTCTAGAGTGAGTGATTTACGTATGTACCTTCAGAAAAAGTCTTGTACCCAGTAAAGCACCACACAACTCCAATCTTGGTATGGTTGTGGGCTTTATGGGGGCAACCCTGTTCTTCGAAGCTAAAAGGCGAACGCAAACTGTTCCGTCGACTGCTACCGTTCTCACATAGATACACGCGCCGTAGGCGCGTTCAGAAGCGTCTGTGAAAGTGTGCAGCTCTATTGAAGAAGCATTGTTACAGGATACCCAACGAGGAATATGAACTGAGTTAAGCGCTGAAAGTGACTGTATGAACTCAAGGAATTGTGATTTTATTTCTGTTGGTACTTCATCGTCCCAGTTACATTTAAGTATCCACAGCTGCTGTAACATAAGTTTGGTCTGAACTACGCATGGCCCGATGAGGCCAAGAGGATCAAACACCTGACTTATTAAAGACAAAATATTTCGCTTTGTAATTTTTGAAATTTGTTTATTATCTATTGAAAAAGATAGTCTGTCTGTTTTACAGTCCCAGTATAGACAAAGTGTTTTGCTAGGAGTGTCATTTAGGTTTAGTTTTTTATCTTTATTTTCTGTGTTAATATTAGTGACTGATTCTAATATCTTATGACTATTTGATTGCCACTTTCTAAGGTGAAATTTGGCAGACTCGAGATTATTAACTACTCCTTGACATAATTTTATGACTGATTGAAGTAATTAAATTCGGATTGATTTGTTTTTGAATAGTCCGTCATGTGATGAAGGTCAATATATTCTTGCATAAATTATTGTAAATATCGGTTTATAAATGTGGAGTCCCGTTCAAATCTACGCTCTAGGGAAAGGAAACGGCGCTTCGCCATTGCATAAGAGTCACCTAAGCACTCAGGCGAGTCCTTCAATGGTAAGGTGACAATGAATTGACCATGCGTGCCCCGACGTGTGGTCTCTTGAAAGAGCTTTTCACATGCCTGTTCTTCTGAAGAGAAACAGCTAGCAGACGACACAGTATCAAGTTCCCAGAAACGAGTCAGCTGATCAGACTCCTCTTGTGAAAGAAAATGACAAACAGAAGGTTGTGTACGAGGCTGACTGACGCGGCCTGAAATTAGCCAACCTAGTTTTGATGATTGCAATCTAGGTTGATTGTTACCTAAATTAATGGTATCGAAACCTAAGACGTCCCAAAATACCCTGCACCTACAAGAATATCAATAGCAGTAGGTATGTTAAATGAAGGATCTGCTAATTGAATACCTGGCGGGATGGTAATGCACCTTTTGTCCACGTAAGAACCAGGTAGCGATTGTGTGATCTTTGGTATAACAAAACAGCTTACTTTCGCCTGATAACGACCATTACAAGACTGCAAATGAAGACTGCAGGTTTCTGAGGTACTAGAAACTTGACCGTTTATACCTGAGACGGTGGAGCTACTGCTGTATTTTACCAGACCAAGCTTCCCACTGAGCTCTTGGGTGATGAAGTTGGAAGTGCTGCCGTTGTCCAGCAGGATCCTGGCTGTATGAAGCTCTCCATTGACATCAGTCACCTTTGCCAAACCTGATTATTTTCTGAACAGGGTAATACGACGTTCGTTGACAATGCAATGTTGTCCCCTGTTGGTTTTTCAGTAGTTGATTCCCATGTAAGAGGGTATTATGTTTGACTTTGCAATATTTGCAATGCGATTGACTGCAACGTTTAACTGTATGACCAGGTCGAAGGCAGTTTAAACAAATATTGCTTTCTGAAGCTTTTTTAATGCGTGCTTCGACCTCAAGATTTCTGAAAGGCTGACAACTGTATAAAAAGTGATTCTGAGAACACATAGGACATTTCACACTGTCTGAATTGATTGGTTTAGTTTTAATAGTTGTAAGATAATTTTTAGTTTTGTTGTTTTCGTTAGTATTTTTAGTTGTTGTAGTGTTTGTATTATAGTTTAAGGATTCTAGGAAATCTGCTCTGTTAGATAAAAATTTAATATAATGTTTTAAATGTGGAAAAGCATCTAAATTATTTTTAAACTGTTCCCACTCTCTACGTGTGACCCTGTCAAGTTTTTCTGACATTATATGTATTATAAGAGTTTCTCCAAGACCCCCATTGTCTGTAGGCTGTCCTAACGTTGACAAGGCACGAAGATTTTTGTTTGTGACGTCGATCATGTTCCTGAATGAGTCACAAGATTCATGTTGAATATTTTCTAGTTTAAATAATGCCTGCACGTGATTATTAATAAGCAATCTGTCATTGTTGTACCTTTCAGATATTAACTGCCAAGCTGTACCATAGTTATCGGCTGTGAAATCTATGCTTATTATTACTAAAGACGCGCTGCCGGTTAAGGCCGCACGTAGATAGTGAAATTTGTTGATTTCTTGTATGCTGTTATTGTGATGAATAAGAGAAAGATACGTATCTCGGAATTCAAGTCAGTGCTGATAGTCCCCGTCGAAGTGAGGCAAATCTATCTTGGGCAGCCGAGCGAAGTCGTGTCTGCAGCCAGAGCCGTGATGTGGGAGATCGTCAGTGGAAGTGGCAGACACGAGCGCAGGCGAGAGGACGCGCGCGGGGGCGAGGTGTGTTCTCGCGCGGGCCATCAACGCATGGTACTGCGTCTCGAACTGCTCCCTTTCGGCATACATGTCGTCCGCATCCTCCGACAACAGCTCCAAATCCGTCTATAACACGTCGAATTCCTGATACAATGTTTCCAGTAAACTAAATCGGCTTTTTAATTCTGCTTCTTGGAAACCATCTAAATCGGTGCCAGGCAATAATCTTAAAAAGTTGGTAAAATGCGTAAGCTTAGCTTTAAAGCCACCACGCCTCTTTATAAGTTCCTTTATTTTTGCATCAGACATAATGTGTAGGTGGGTAGTGAGGTCGTTAAGCCAAAGCTAAATGGCCGAAGTGCAAGCAATGACAAAGAACCAAATAAAACGTAAGCAAGTTATACAATAATGCGTCAATGACTCGCCAAGCTAACGGTAAATCAGCTGATATTGCAGATAAGCCCGGCCGTGCAAACCGGTTCAATAAGTAAAAAATCTAAGAAAAAGTAATGAGGTTGTTTACGCGTTTAAAGGCATCCATGCGTGCGATAAGCAAACAAAAGAAATGTAGTAAGGTAACGAAGAGAAGTTATTGTGCGAAATGACGATGAATTGATGATGTAATCTAATATTACTTGTAAATATGCTATTATGAAGAGATCAATTTATGCCGATCCGTATAGCACTATTTTAAATTCCTGGAAGAAGATAGAAAAAGACAGGAAATTAAGGATAATGGAACGGACTCACTCAGAATAATGTCCCATTTGGTGGACTGTCCTTGATGTGTCCTCTACGGCGTAGCAAGCTCGCGGTACGGTCGGCCAGTCCAAAGTCCACAGATGACGCGACACGCGTGCACAGCAAAAAGACGGCAATCTTCTTTCTTCGAAGGACCATATGGTGAATGTCAAGCTCCAGGTGTGCTGCTGGTGGCCTTGGCTATAAAGTAAAACTACTTCGATGCTTGAAAAGACTGTATTGATAGGTAGATATATGCTGGTTATAAGATAACCGATATGTGCGCACGTCAAAGGCGTCGGCGAGTGAGTGGCTGCCGCGGCGGTCCGACGACGTTGACCGCGGTGGGGCGCACACGGCCATGTCGCCGTATGTGGTCCGATGTGACGTCAGGAACACAGGTAGTGTTTCCATTAATATACTAATTTTTTAGTACTGGCAGGCCAAATCGGAAAACCTCAATAAAACCGTGACGAAGACAAATTTTTGCAAAGTATTTAAGGAAACCCTGGATGTAGATATGACACAATCTATTAAGAACGGATTCAGAAAGTGTGGCCTATTCCCCTTCGATGTAGATGCAGTAGATTTCACAAAATGTGTAAAGGATTTTCAAGAAAGAAGGAAGAAGAGATCACTATCTTCCGGCGGGTTAACGGACCGAGATTTCAAGTGCAGTAAAAGTGATTGTTGCGATAAAAGAAAATTTATTGAAGAAAGGGATTGATCCAGATACGGTCTGCAGTGAAATAGAGTTATTAAAATCGTCCTTCAGTAAAAATCGACGGTCAACTTCCAAAACACCACGTAAGTCTACTGAAGTTGTTAATTCTTCTGCGTTTAAAACACCTGAACAAATTAATTTTGACGATAATATGATAAGAAAGGCAAATGTCAATACTGCTGGAGGAGATGGTGTTAATGAAGACTATTCTTTGCTTGATGATATCTCATTTCCTGATGTTGGAGCGTACGTATCGCTAAGTGACATTTCTATTTTAAAAATAGCCGACATAAACTTAGAGGATTCAAATGCAACCCAAATTACTTTAGAAGAGATTCCTCAAGACGATAAACAGTATGATTCAGCACAGGCATTGTTACCTCTACAAAGTGACTGTGTACCATCTACGTCAAAGATAATTACAGTAGCTGAAGTACACACTCACCAGTCGCCATCGTCTCCAAAAAATGCGATCCATCATAATAGTAATAACGTGAATCCTGTTAATGATATATTATTAGGAAATACTTCGTGTATGCTGCAAAATAATAAGCAAAATGATCCATTTAAAAATCGTTTAAGATTTCCCATTAGTCCAACTGGAATCCTAACTAAAAAGAAAAATATTAATAAATTTCCTAGCGCCATATCTTCAGAAGCTTTTAGAAATTTTCACGATTTAAAGGAAAAAGAAAAACAAAATAAGATAGACGAAAAAAATAAGAGAAAGGTTGAAAGAGAACAAAAAAAATGTGAACCGAAACCAAAAAAACAGAAAATAGTTAATAAGAACAAAAAAAACACTTAATTTTCCTAAGAGTAAACAGACCGAAGACGAAAATGAGATTAACAAGGAACAAAAAACGGACAATAATATTAAAAATATTGATCAAGATAAAGAAATCAATAATAAGAAGACTAATAAAGTTACAAATGAGACTGACAAATCTATTATAGAGACTGATTTCGAAAATATTAAAGAAATAAATAAGGAAAACGAGATGAGAATCATTATTGAAGACGAGGATGTTGATCACGAGTTAGACATTTTTCCGTAATCTCAATTATTTTTGTTATGCCTATTACACTTTTTTACTAATGTTCCTACTATTATATAATTATATAAAAAATGTTTCTAAATGTTTGATATTCCAAAGATTTCAATTAAAACCGTTGATTCATACGTATTTTTTGCTTTTTAATCCATTATAGAACCTACTGTATAGCAAATACAGATAATTTTTCAAATAGTAGATTAGTGGCCGAAAACTAGCAAAATAATGGCCGGAAACTGAAACAGGTGGCCGAAAACAGGCGAAATCGCTATTTTCAGAGATTTTAATTTTTAGTAAATTTAATGTGACGTTAACGAGTAAAAGGTCTACAAATATCAAAACTACATTATATTTTGAGTTCAAAAATATTTAAGAAACTAGTCTGCGACATTATTAACAAGGAGAAAAATCGTCACAAAGTCATATGTTCGCTTAAGTGGCCGAAAACCGGCTAAGTTACCCTACCTATGAACAGTTATTAGGGAAAGGTCAATATACTTTATTCCACATTTATCTGGCGCCTACTATAGTAGATGTCTTAATGCTATTTAGAGTTGATGAATATTTTTTCATAACAGACATCAAAAACATGTTTAGAAATATACAAATAAATCCGAAACATAGGTCATTACAGAATATTCTATGGAGAGACTCTCCTAACGAAAGTGTTAAATGTATTCAATTAAACAGTTACTTATGGCTTAGAGAGTTCATCCTATTTGGCAACTAGATGTTTAAAAATGTTGGCAGAACAGCACCTAGGGTTGCCAACTTTTTTTACAAGAAATAAAGTATGTATATTCAGGTCTATGAAGAATATTAAACAGTATTTTAGAAAAATGAACAGTATTTTATTTATTTATTGTTTTAAATACATATTTTTTAGAACTTTTCGCACAACTTACTAATTTACAATCTTTTTTAAAAACTTCATACGCCTCATCACAATCATAACTGAAATTAAAATAAATGAGGAGCTCATTTTTTATTAAATTAATAGATGCTCTATTTTTATCCTCCCGCCACTTAGCATTCATTACTCAAAAAAAACTCTTTCAGTAAATGCTGAGGTGGCGGGAACAGAAAGTAGATATGAGACAATTTTAAATGTGGCCCTGGACGACAAAGCCTGGGCGCAAGCAACCCTTCCCATCCGTATGGGAGGCCTCGGCGTCCGCAAAATTACCAGTATTAGTTTACCGGCTTTTATATCCTCGGTGTACGGCACTGATAAATTAATCAGGAATATTCTAGTTTCTACACTGATTGATTTTGATGTGCCGTACTTCACTGAGGCTGTGGAGGCCTGGAGACTCGCTTGCCCGAATTCAAATCCGCCCGACTACCCTTCATCCCAGAGACGGTGGGACGAGCCGCTCTGCAGGCAAGTTCAGGAAAAACTTATTGCCACATCAACTACTACTGCAGAGCGTGCGCGCCTGCTGGCTGTGGGTGAGTGGGAGTCGGGTCTCTGGCTTCACGCACTACCGTCGTCGAACATTGGCACCATGTTCGACGATACTACTTTCCGCCTCGCTGCCTGCCTGCGTCTTGGCGCTCCTTGTTGTTCTCCTCATCGCTGCCACTGTGGCGAAGTTGTCAACAGCCTCGGACACCACGGCCTGTCATGCAGCCGTAGCGCGGGTCGCATTGCGCGGCACGCGAATCTTAACGACATCATCCGACGAGCTCTTGTCACCGTCGGCGTTCCGGCTGTGTTAGAACCCAATGGCCTGGCACGCGACGATGGCAAGAGACCGGACGGCATGTCGTTATTTCCATGGAAGATGGGTAGGCCATTAGTGTGGGACGCTACTTGTGTCGATACTCTTGCGCCATCCCATCTTCCTAGCTCTTCGTGCTGTGCTGGCGCTGCCGCTGCGGCTGCAGAGAACCTCAAGCGGCGGAAATATAATAAACTTGTTGGTAGTTATATTTTCGAGCCGTTTGGGGTTGAAACTCTCGGGTCTTGGGGTCCGAGTGCACATAACTTATTTAAAGATCTCTCAAGGCGCTTAGTTGACACTTCACGTGACCCAAGGGCTGGCTTTTACCTTGGTCAAAGATTAAGCATCGCCATACAACGTGGCAATGCCGCCAGTCTTTTGGGTACACTTCCAGTCGACAGCGATGCGGATGAATTTTTTGACGCCATATTTTAGGGTTTATTTAGTTAGGAGATTTTATTTTTATTTCTAGTGTATATAGTTAGTTAAGCATTTATGGAATAAAACTCTCAGATGTAATCAATTTGTATAGTCTATTAAAAACTTACATTTTAGTTCTGTTTTAAATTCTTCTGAAGTGTTTACTAATAAATGGCTCCACTTTTGGTCAGTACTCATTTCAAGAAAATCTTTGTCTTCTGATATTTTTTCATAAATTACTTTGAAACTTGTTAATTCTAAATATAAATCATCCATACCAATATTGAGTAATACAAATTTAGATTATCTATAATTTTCTCAAAATGATCAAATGTGACAGAAGCAGTGTTGCCAACCGTACGATTTAAATCGTATTTATACTACCTTTTTGGCCCTGATACGATGTACGATCAAGTACTCGAAATCATACGCGAAATATACGATCTTTTAATTTTTCTATAAATCTTCATAACGAAATAAAAAAATAACAAGATCATTTTACCTTTAGAAAAAAACCAAACCACAAACATGAACAAAATTATTACTCTCTGTCACAGTCACAGCGCTATGTATAATGCGTTTTGTTCATCAAATTTTAATACTCAAATAGTTCATCTGCCCCTATGTGTTGGCAGCATTGTGCTATGACCGCACGGGAATTCCCCGCGCGATCTAACCATCTCACTTATTTCATTCACTTCACTCGCGAATCGCGATTATACAGAATACTACGTATATAAACAGAGACTACGTTATGAGAAACGAACTTGAAGTGATACATTTCGAAAATCAAGAAAATTGGTTACGAAACGAGCAACTGTACTTAGGCATCAGAGTCATGAATGAGGGCTTCTAGCTGACTGGTCGGCGGCCGATGCCGTCTGCGGCTTGAACGGGCTGCGGAGGCGGCGCGGCGCGCGGCGTCCGAGGTGAGGCAGGCCGACCGGTTTCCGTGGCAGGCGGCACTCGCGCTGATGCGGGTGCGCGCGCCTTCACGCCAACATGAAGAAAAGGGGTAGATAGGCTAGCAAGCTTACTGTGAACAAAGTTACGTTTATTAATTGTGGGTCTGTTACATTGACGCCACAGGACCCCCTTACGAATAAAAGGGCCACTTTATGTGTACCGTTCGGGAAACTTTACTTTGCGCCCTGAACGTGTAGTATGCATTGGACGCGCATCTTGTACTTCATGGCTATGTATCTCAATGTCCTCTCGCCATGCATGTGCCGGTTTTAATCTGTCAATTGACACGTTGACCATCTTGTTATTGAGCACGATATTGAATGTCTTTGGACTTCTTGAAATTACCTTATGGGGGCCACTGTATGGTTGTTCTAGCGATCCACGTAGCAGATCCTGGCGCAAGAACACATGCGTTGTGGTTTGTAAATCCTTGTGCTCAAATACTCTATGCTGTGAGTGGTCTGATGCTGGACTCGGGCGTAGGTCGGACATTCTTTGTCGTAAAATACTGACAAAATCTGGGTAATCTACCTTGTCTTTTGTTGGGGTGAGAAATTCACCGGGGACTCTTAACTGTTCTCCAAACACCATTTCTGCTGGTGAACATTGCAAATCCTCTTTGCACGCTGTCCGTAGTCCTAAAAGTACTATGGGAAGAGAAGTAACCCAATCCTTCGTTCCGTGTGTCATCAATGCTGCTTTGAGCGTGCGATGTAAACGCTCAATCATGCCGTTGCAGGCTGGATGGTATGCTGTTGTCCTTGCCAACTTGATTCCATACGTCTTTGCTAAATGATTGAATAAGTGAGATTGGAATTGTCTACCTTGGTCCGTTATTACCTTCTTCGGGCAACCATACCGAGCAATCCACTCCAACGCAAATGCCTTCGTTACAGTCTCCGCTGTCATGTCGGGTAGTGGAATCACCTCTGGCCATCTGGTGTACCTGTCAATAATAGTAAGGCAGTATTTGAAATTTGAAGATATTGGTAGTGGGCCTATTAGGTCCATATTGAGCTCTGCGAAACGGACATCTGGTAAATCAAATTTACCTAGGGCAGATTTGGTATGCCGTATTACCTTAGACTTCTGACACGGAATGCACTCTCTAACCCATTCGCGAACGTCTTTTCTAAGGGAAGGCCAAACAAAACGTCCACTGACCATTTTAATGGATGCCTTTGCACCAGGATGGCTTAGGCTGTGTAAGGTCTCGAACACTCGGCGTCTGTGGGTAGCTGCCACGAAAGGTCTGTGTTTTTTCAAAGACACATCACAATACATGGTAAGTTTTGACTAGATCTACAACTGAGAAAATAGTGCTACCATGTAAATGCTGAGAAAAATCTTCAATATGACGTACTGGGTACCTGTCTGGCACAGTCCTAGCATTCAGTGCACGGTAATCGCCGCAGGGTCTCCAAGTGTCGTCGTGCTTGGGCACCAGGTGTAGGGCAGACGCCCAGGGCCCACTGGAGCAACGAGCTGTCCCCTCCTTAACCATAGCTTGGAACTCTGATTTAGCTATCTTCAAACGGTCTGGTGCTAAACGGCGTGGCCTGCAGAAAACGGGTGGCCCTGGCGATGTATTAATAAAATGTACGGTAGAATGACGTACTTCCCTTGGTGCTCCTGACGGACGCGATATGGCTGGAAATTCTCGCAGCAACTCGTGGTACCGTGTAGTACCAGTAACAGCCTTGACGCTGGGAATCTCCCTCTTCGCAATAGCTCCGCTAACAAAAAGGTTAGTTAGTCCATCGATCAACCTATTGTTGTGGCAATCTACTAATAGATTATAGTGGGAAAGAAAATCATACCCAATAATTGGTTTGGTCACATCTGCGACGACAAACTTCCAGCTGTACTCCCTGCGTAGTCCCAGATTCAGCTGTAAATTAATATACCCGTACGTGGATATAACAGAATTATTAGCTGCGCTCAGATCGTAATTAACACGTGCCCGTTTCTCATTTAAATAATTGCGAGGGTAGACGCACAGATCGGAACCCGTATCGACCAGAAATGGTTTTCTAGATTGTAGATCTATGATAAATAAACGGCTGGAAATACTGCAGCAATCGCTCGCCGTCACTAGCGACTGGCTTTGGCGTTTTCCGAAGCATAATCACATGGCTGTATGCAATGGTGAGCTTTGTGACCGAATTTATGATGGTACCAACATAAGCGACGGTTGTCCGCCATTTTGAATGGACGGCCTCTTGAACGACTTCTCGAACGGGAGAAACGCCGGTTACGACTCTTATTTGACCTACCGCCGGTACGAGTTTGCCGATCCACTGTAGTGGTTAACTCATCTAGCTTCCGCGTGAGACTGGCTATTTCTGTACGCATTACCTCAAATAAGCTCCCTGCAGAGGATGAAGTACTCGCAACCTGGGCCACCGGGTTCACCGGTGCGATCTCTAATACCCGGTCCGCCAGCTCAGCAACAGCATCCACGGGCATACCAGCCTGGGACGCCACAATCGCCTGCAGTCCGGTTGGCAATCGGCTGGTCCAGATGGTGAGCAGGAACTCATCAGGTACACCTCGGCCAGCTAGGCTCTGAAGGTGACGAAGAAATGCCGACGGCTTGCGGTCTCCAAGTTCCTCATGAATAAGGAGTTGACGCATTTTCTTTTCCTGAGAAACTGATAAACGCTTAATTAGCTCGGTTTTAAGCTTCTCATATTTATTAGTTGCGAGTGGATTCTCTACTATATCCTCTAGTTGTACCATAATGGAAGGTTCAAGATTACCAACCACAGTAAAATATTTCGTCGTATCGGAAGTAATACTCGACAAAGCAAACTGGGCTTCAACTTGTGCAAACCATACCGCGGGTTTATCCGGCCAAAAGGGAGGAACTCGTACTCTAACCTTAGCAATCTCTGCTGATCCCAACGCTGCAACCAACGCCTCCGTAATCTTGTCGTCCGCCATCTCTGCAATAACTTGCAAGAAAATAAGTGTTGCTCGACCTTAACGTGTCTTTCGCGAACGTTCCGTTAATTTCGGTATCTTCTCGCCGTGCTTTAACGTTCGGGGTCACCACTCTTGGAAGCGTTTAGGAGCGTGAGAAATGATAAGCACGACGGAGATTTAGAGACAGTATAATGCAATACGAATTAAAATTAAAACAAGCGAATAGAAAGTTACGCGAGTGGAAATGTTAACATGCGGTAGCGAGCCAAAGCAGCGTAGGTTCGCGTTGAGGGCTTCTAGCTGACTGGTCGGCGGTCGATGCCGTCTGCGGCTTGAACGGGCTGCGGACGCGGCGCGGCGCGCGGCGTCCGGGGTGAGGCAGGCCGACCGGTTTCCGTGGCAGGCGGCGCTCGCGCTGATGCGGGTGCGCGCGCCTTCACGCCAACATGAAGAAAAGGGGTAGATAGGCTAGCAAGCTTACTGTGAACAAAGTTACGTTTATTAATTGTGGGTCTGTTACATTGACGCCACAACTTCTAATTGTACAGTTAACATGTCTGATTTGTTTAACAGTCCAGCAATGTTTTGGTGCATTACATTAATACGACTAAAGAAAAAACTGTCCCGTATCTTCAGATTCAGTTACCGTCTTGATTTGGTTACCAGGTTGTTGAAAGCCACAGTTTGATGATTGTATGTCCATAGTCATTTTGAAAATGTCCTTGAAAATTGCTTGCATTCCAGGGTAATTGATTGCACCCGTGCTTTTGTTGAACATTGTGTCATCATAGTTAAGGTTCATGTTGCTGTCCAGAAAATATGCGTGTCCATGAGTGATAGTATCTAGATATAATAAATTATTAAAGGTTTCCACTCTTGAATTATATAGGTAATTGTTTGTGAAGAATTTGTATGTCGGAGCGCAGATAATTATATTGGTGTTCGAGACTTCTTTCAACATTTGCCTAATTACTAAAATGCTATCAAAATATTTATTTGTTATTTTGAAGTCTTCCTCACCTATCAATATAATACAGAAGTCTTGTATAGTGAATTCTGTCAACTTTTCTCTGATACCCTTTAACAGAAGTTCTATAGTTCCATGAGGGGTGATGTAATGGCAGAGTTCGCACTTCTCAAAGGTATTTTCTGCAATATGAAGCAATTCATTTTTGTTGCCTGTGCTTATTATGCAAATTTTTTTGCGCTTCGACTGGTCTCCGTCTGGATTATTTCTGCATTGGTTTATTGGTGGCGGAGTAAGTGCATTGCTTTCTTTCACCATTTTTGGGTTTTTGCATTTTATTTTTACTGGAGTTTTTTTATTTTCTCCAAGCTTCCTTGTCTCTGTTTGCGTGTGTTTATGATTTTTGTTAGGATTTTTGGCCTTTTTTGTGCTAGGTGACTTTATTTTTGTTGGACTGTAAGTGACATTCTTGTACAGCTCATTTTGTTTGCTCAGATTTATATTCTTTGTTTTAAGATTATTATTTTCTATAGTCAATTCTTCAATTTCTACGTGAGCGCTCTGAAGGTCAAGTGTGAGGTTAGTAATTTGATCTCGTAGTTTCTTGATTTCTTCGTCATCATCGTCGGACATCTCCGGTACACTAGTTACTGTGTCATTCAATGTTGCACGCGTAGCAGCTAGTACGGCGGAAAGTAATGTTTTCTAAGAAATTCATATTTGATGTACTCGACTTAACTTAGTTTGATATGTAAAACATGGAAAAAGAAATTTATATCTGGGATTCGAACTCGCACCTTGTCGAGCTGTGATGTAGCAGTTGCGGCTCCTAGACCAAACGAGTCATTAATTCCCTTTGTGAAATAGCGATCAGCGTTCGTTGGTCTGTACACAGCGACACCTATGTATGTGTCACTGTGTTATTTGTAAGTAAAGGGTCACATACCAGCTTGCGGGATGTACGATAGCAATCAAAGTCACAATCTTAGTAGACAGTACATAATAGATTCTTTAGATGGCGCTGTTACCAATTATGTAGCGCGATCACAGTGATTTTGCATAAATCGAAATTGTTTTGAATGACACAGCCGTTATTAATTATTCACTGTTTTGCTTTCCGAATCGTAATACGTTTTGAAAATTGCTTATTTGGGTTTAAGTAGTTCGGGAATCAGTATTTAAGGGCGAAGTTAACTCAGAAAGTCATCATATTGTTGATTGGTATTGTCACAAACTTTTTCACTGTGTTATTTCACTGCAATGTCAATTTTGTACATTCTTTTTATTCTAGTCCGTACTTCTCACTTTTATTGTTCAGTTAAACCACTTTTCATATAGAAATAAACACTCTTACTATTTATTAACATAAAAATATCACAGAGCCGATGTTAACACTTCACGCCGTTCCGTTTCGCGCAAAGAAGGAAACTTAAGTGAAGAAGCGTACCAAATACACTTGACAAAAAAGAATGAGGCTCGAGAAGCGAAGAAAAAAGCCATAGCTTCCTTATCCGATGAGCATTTTGTATGTACAATGGATTTACAAAGTGTCCAATTGTGCCCCAAGTTGTTAGTATCCTCCAAGTATTATAAACAAAAACTCCAGCTTCATGTTTTCACAATTTATATTAAGAACACAAAAGATGTATTTGTGTTTGTTTGGCACGAAGGTGACGGCAGTGTTACATCTAATGAATTTGTTTCATGCATTATAACATTTGTGGAGCTTTATGCCATCAAAGGCTATAAAAAATTTGTCTAATATCAGATGGTTGTGGTTACCAAAACCAAAATAAGGTTCCGTCTAGTGCTTTGGTAGACGTTTCGAAGCTGAAGTCAGTGGAAATTCAACAAATCATCTTGGAAAAAGGACACACCATGATGGAGGTTGACAGTGTCCATTCGACTCTAGAGAAATGCTGTACTCCGCCGTTGTACACGCCTGCAGATTATGTAACATGCATGCGCAAAGCGAGGCCAAGTCAACCCTACATTTAGGGTTACCAACTTTTTTCTATCAAATATAGTATTTTTGAAATGATTACCTTAAAAAATATAGTAGATGGCAAAAAAAAAATATAGTATGTACTTTATTTTTAAACCGCAAAACAAGCAGGCAAAAGATGACTTTGACAGTTGACAACATGACATGACAGATGAATGTTTTGTTTTCAAAGAGGCCCTACCACGAAACGTTTCGTAAAGCCTTGGAATAAGATTCATTTTAGCTTGGAATATTTCGCCGTAGACCCACAGAGAGGGCTTTAGTTAAGGTTGCGTTCCGCTTTACGCAAAATATAGTAGTTTCGCCTACTATATTTATTTTTTAGAAATATAGTATTTGATCCCTTAATATAGTAGGATACTATATTATATAGTAGGGTTGCCAACCCTACCTTCATTATTAGACATGTAGACTATACCTTTTTTTAAAACTATGAAACTGTGCCTAGCAATTTTTCATCGATTCGTCCCGGTAAAAAAGCAGGTGATCCCACGGTTGCCGATATAAGATCACTGTTATATAAGAACGGTGATACTTTTTATAAATTAAGGCATGATGAAACCGAATGGACCTTGTTGCCACAAAGAAGAAACGTTGATCTGTACGAGGAAGCTCTGCGTTTGTATACTAAACGGAGGAAAATTGAAAAATCTAAATTTGATTCCTTTGAAATGTTGACAGTCTTTGAAATGTTTCATGCATCGAGATAATCACTTTTTTATGACAACTTATATTATTAATTTATTTAAAACTTGTTTTGTTTACTATGCTTATTCAGTACCTACTTTTTGCTTGGTTACAAAGTGATCTCAAAGTTTGCCAAATATTTAAGTGTAACAACGACTGTGATTAGATTTGATCTCATAGATCGAGACTGCTGTTGTAAGAATTTAAGTAAGTAAGAAATTAAGAATTTAAGAAGATTGTTTTATTACGTTACTTATTATTTTTAGTTTATATAATTTTATGTGTAAACCTTGTTCCGTCCATAATTCGTAGTTAATTCGTCCATTAATTAATAGTGTTGCAATTTTAACTTTCAAATATTATGTTTTATGTTTAAATACCTGTTTTATTTTAGTGTCTTTAGGTTTAATTTTGTTTAATATTTTTCTAATTAAGTAGGTAGGTATAATAAATACTTTCAAGTGAACTTAAACCTTTTTTATTATTTTAAAATAATTAGGTAAATCCGCTAAGTATTCTAGGAAGCACAAAAATGCAAACTATTTAGTAAAAGCATAAATCCGTCATGTGGTGAAAAGTCAGGTAGCGGTAATTATCACTTGTACCAGTTTACCGGTTCTATCATAGTAAAAAAATAAGCTACATCAGTGCAAGTGACGCTATTTTCTAAAGTTTAAAAAGTTTAAACAAAATTTCAAATATTTCTATTGATTTATGTCAAAATTACAAGCTATAGAAACTTTGAACCGCTCTCCTGTACAGTTGTGTTTTTGCACTTGTACTAGTATACGTAGGACCCGTTGATTCTACCTTTGATGTTGCTTGAATCAAATATGGCTATCGTGACTTCCTCCGGGCCATCTTGCATCAATATTTTTGATATAGCAATTAGCATCAGCAACAACTTGGACATTCAATGAAAATTAGTCCTTACTATTGCGGTAATACTCTGCATTATTGCCACCAGGTGATTGTATAAACATGTGTGCAATCTATAGCACCTATAACTTTTGGAAAGCGGCTAATATTGTAAAAGTTGATTACAGTGGCTTTCCTCTCATCTCCGTTTCTTGGCATATAAATAAAATTGGATCTAAGATTAGCTAACTCCTTGCTCAGTGTTAATAGCTCTACATACTGCCGATTTGTGCACTCCTTTTGAATCCCCAACACATCTGAGAAATGATCCAGATGCGTAAAACTGTAGAGTTAACAAGACTTGATCTGCAGATTTAATTGCATTCTTTCTGAAAAAAGTGAATGAACATACATCATTAGTTGTTAGGTACTTTAGAGGTTTTATTATGAAACTAAAAAAAATGTTTTCTAAAAACCATACCTATTAATTTACATGGATAAAAATTTGAGTCAATTTTTATCCATATGAATTAATAGGTATGGTTATAATAAAAATTGACTCACCTCCTGGTCAAACGTTTGAGATGCGAATCTAATAAATTTACAAGCACTTTAGCCAAATTCCTCGACACTCAGTAGCGTGCTCTAAAATCTATTTCCTCCCATAAAAAAAAATCAGTTCGTGGCCGAAAATTTCTCTGTCTTCGTCGGACTACTTGTCAAAATATGAATTCATCATCAGAACTGTCTTCATTAATTAAATCCAAAAGAAAACGATCCGATCCCATTTTAAACGGTATTCGCAAAGAAATATTTTGTAAACAACCTAAAAACTGTTACCGTTAACTTCAAATTCTACTAACGTCAAAATTTAAACCACCCCCACCCTGTCGGTAATTTGACCGCTCGTTAAAGTAACCGCTCCTTCAACAACGCTTTTTAAATTTGTTCCCCGGTTAATTTTACTTGAACCAAGACTTAACCCTAAAGTTGACGTAATCGAGCTTCGAGCAACTGGACCGAAACTGAGTATCGTTAAAATTTTATTTGTTAATACCGATAAAAATGAGTGCTGTGGACCATCATATCATAATTTCAATAAATCGAGGAAAAGTTTTGCTGTTATCGTCGGTGCATCAGTAAATCCATATATATGGAGGTGTAAAAGGTACAAGGATAGCAAATGTGCTGGATCCGTAACATTGACCACGGTGAGTACTTTACAACATAACATCACGCCTGTATTTGCCCCTAGGGGTTAGGTAGAGGTATTTTATACCAACATTTCGCCAGTTATGAGTCCCATGTAACAGGGGGCGAGCCAGTTGCCATATACCGGGCACAGTTCCAGACTCAGTACTGAGAATTTCCAGATTGAAAAATCCAATAACACTTTTCTGACCTGGGAATCGAACCCGGGACCTTGTGCTCAGTAAACGCGCTTGGGTACGCTAGACCGACGAGGCAGTTCTTTTTAATTTCAAGTTTATCCTTTTTTGACACTCACTCCTAGAAAAAATATTTAATACATTTTATTTTTAGGACCTTCATGAAATATTGCAGTCTAAACCTCATATAGTACCAAATGTCAACCCAATGAAAATCAAAATACAATTGATGTCATGGTAAATTACGTGTGTGTATTATTAATTAAGTGGAAAGGAGCCAGCGCTACGAGCATTTAATAGAGGTTAGGCGAGCATAAGGAATAAAGGACTGGATCTAGCTGTTAAAAAACCAGTCCCTAATTTCAAAAATAAAAAGTCATCAATTTATAGAAATAAAATTGCTGGTGTTAAAAAAGTTTGTAAGTACAAATAGTGTTAGAGATGTAGTAGTGCCTAGACAGGTTCAAAATTTTTTACTCGCTGATTATTATGACAAACGACATAAAATAATATTTTGTTCAGAAGATGCCAGAGAAAACATGAAAAAAGTAAAACATTTTTTTATGGATCCCTTTTATGGAGTCCTGTCCTTCACCATTTAAGCAGATTTTCAGTATTCATGGCGATAGTAGCAGTAATTGCAACCAAACGAATGTAATTCCATTACTGTATGCATTTATGTCGCATCAAACAAAAGAAGCATACTTAATTTTATTTGACCTAATAAAGTCACAAATCTCAGATTGGCAACCTAGTAAAAAGTCACTAGATTTTGAAGAAGCTACAATGAGAGCATTATTTAAAATGAACGTAACAGTAAAGGGATGCCAGTATCATTTTTCAAATAGTTTGTGGCGCAAGACAAAACAGTTATGGCTACACAAAAATAAATTCGATCGTAGGTTTATATCCTTATGCAGTAAGCTCCCTTTCTTCCCAGTAGGTGAAATAAAGGTAGGAAAGGAATATATTAAAAGTGAAATAGCCGAATATAATAATGAACAACTAAAATAATTCTTTACCTATTTTGAACTTTACTGGATGAGCGATGATTTCTATATATGTGGTGTATATATGTAGAATGTCACCGGACAAACGATGCTGTTAAATAAAAATAAAATTAATAATGAAATTAATAACAATTAATGAAATATTTTACAAATATTACACATTCTTCATAATGATTCACTGATGTCTTCATTACGTAACCATAAAACTCTGAATTTTCCTTCTTATTCACAAACAAAACGTCGAAAACTTGTAATCGACACTGATGATTTTATAAGAAATGCACAATTCAAATTAATAACTAGCGAAATTAGCGTGGGGTACTTTTTAGAAATGATTCGGTAATTAAGTAAGAATGTAGAAATACAGCAATCAAAAACCGTATTCTAGCTAGATATACTAGAGGTCCTGCAATAATAATGCAAGTTATTCTTGGGGATAAATAGCCTGCAAGACTGTGAGGCGCTTACAATTTAACGTCTCTAAGTGCAAGACCATCAGTTTTACTCGTTATCGAACGCCCATTCAGTACAATTACCACATATCGGGTGTCCCCCTGGAGATCTGCAATGAAATTAAAGATCTATGACTGACATTGGACGTTAACATGACTTTTAATAAGCATATTCATAATATTTGTGCCAAGGCTTTCTAATCACTTGGTTTTGTCATGAGGCAGGGAAGTAGGTTTACGGACAGGAATGCTATTATGGTCTTGTATTACTCCTTTGTGCGCAGTAAACTGGAATACAATTCGCTGGTGTGGGATCCGCACGAGCAAAAATATAAGCTGATGATAGAACGGGTTCAACGCAAATTTGTTCGCTACCTGTATAAAAAGTTATATGGGTACTATCCTTATTAGTATCCGTCTTTATTTGTCGTGGGAATGGTGGGCATAAACACGCTAGAATTGCGACGTAGATGTGCGCTACTACTTTTATGTGCACTTGATGTTGGGTAATTACTTGATCTACTTTAAAAGTAGGGATCTGTGAAGATCTGGTATCATTATCGAAAAGTAGCTTGGTAGTGGGCTTAGTAATGGTGAAGTTACCGGATCCGTCTGAGCAGCCTGCCAGGGCGATGGGGAAGTGCGGCAGCATCCGAGAACCTTGTAGTCATCACAACTGGGGCGCCAGGGTTGGTCGACGAGGAGAGGCTCACCATTCGGAACCAAAGGGACTTCAAGAGTTAGAAACTTTGGTCAAACGAACTGTCGAACTCATGGAAAGGCACCTTCCGAAATCAGAGAACAATTACGATCGAGCCATAGATCTGTTGCGACTTTTAAATAATCTATAAGTATTTTGTTATAAATTAATGAATACTTTTGCAGATTGGTTCTGAAATAATTCGTTTTAAGTTTGACCAATATTTGCATTCTCTTCAGAATTAAAATATTCTGTGTTCGAATCGGGCCCGAACAAATATGTTTTATTTGAGCTGTCGACAGGAACGTTTTAAAGTTTTTTGTGCGCTCGACTTACCACAAATTACTCATTGCAAAATTGGAGCATTATGGTGTGAAAGGCAAAACTTTACAACTTTTCTCTTCATTTTTAAGTAGAATAACAATGAGTAAAAACAAAATGTATGCACCACTGTTATTTATTTGTTACTGTGAAAGCCCGAACTACGGTAAATCCTAAGATTTTCCAGAAAAACCTAAGATTTGCTAACTCTTAATCATAAAAGTCCGAACCATTCAATGATCTTCGTTTATTTAGAACTTTTACCACCATTCACATGGTAAATCTTAGGATTTGCCTCAAAGACACGGTAAATGTTGAAATAAACATGTTAGAAAGTACGGGGTGGTTTGGGATCTACCACCTAGTGGTCCACCCCGGGCAACGGCACCACAGGCTTGCCTGTGATACGGCTGAACGATCCCACTTTAGCGGTGGTAGGCTCCGCAAGGACCCGCCTGGCTCGCGACCACCATCCCACCGGAGTCCGGCGCCAAGCAGCTTGCTGTGTTCCGTCGGTGTGTGGGAGTGCCAGTGCATTTGGGGGAGAAGGAAGTTGTCGGTTGCGCTGTTCAGAAACGGTCTTGGTCTCTGGGCTGGGTAATTAATTTTGGAGGGTAGCGGGATCCGAATCACACTTAACAGTAGGTGTCTATCATGGTAATTTTATTCTAGAAATTATTTATCTTTTCTCATTCTGATCATTCCTGATCAATTAGTTAATTAATTCGTTCTCTTATTAGGTAATTATGTGCACTTGATGTTGGGTAATTACTTGATCTACTTTATAAGTAGGGGTCTGTGAAGATCTGGTATCATTATCGAAAAGTAGCTTGGTAGTGTGCTTAGTAACGGTGAAGTTACCGGATCCGTCTGAGCAGCCTGCCAGGGCGATGGGGGAGTGCGGCAGCATCCGAGAACCTTGTAATCATCACAACTGGGGCGCCAGGATTGGTCGACGAGGAGAGGCTCACCATTCGGAACCAAAGGGACTTCAAGAGTTAGAAACTTTGGTCAAACGAACTGTCGAACTCATGGAAAGGCACCTTCCGAAATCAGAGAACAATTACGATCGAGCCATAGATCTGTTGCGACTTTAATATAAGTATTTTGTTATAAATTAATGAATACTAACTATTTGCAGATTGGTTCTGAAATAATTCGTTTTAAGTTTGACCAATATTTGCATTCTCTTCAGAATTAAAATATTCTGTGTTCGAATCGGGCCCGAACAAATATGTTTTATTTGAGCTGTCGACAGGAACGTTCAGGGGGGGGGACAATAACGTAGTGGCTTAATATTTGAAAGATACTAGCGCCATCTATTACACCGTTCCTGGAAACAAGTCACATTAGTGCATTCAAGTCCGTGAGATGGCATTAAAATCGCAAATATACTAATTATATGTTTTTAAAATTATTTATTTCTTTGAACTGGATTTTCAAATTATTTTAATTGGTGCACCTAAAACAGTTTTTACATTTTAAACAATTAAATTATTGCATTCGATGCTCAAAACACCGAATTCAACAAAAAACGTCAAATCATACACGTCATGCCTACCTACATGGTAATAATCACAAAATGGTGGCTAGCAGTGAACGGAAATAAACATGGAAGCATTCCTAGCTCTAAAAAATGACCCAACGCAGATTGCGCCCAGGTAGGCGGGGCTTACCGATTGCGCCGCGCACGCTATTAGTTCGTCTGCAACTGGCAACAGCGGCGGTCGACTTATTTGACGTTTGAAATATTTTAAAATGCCTTCTTGTGTAGTGAAGTGGTGTATAAATAATAATAATAATAATAATATAATAATATCTTGGGACAACTCACACACGGTCATCCGATCCCAAACTAGGCAGAGCCTGTGCTATGGCAACCAGACAACTGATAAACATACTTATATATTTCTAAATACATACATATTATAGACAAATTACACCCAGACTCAGAACAAATGATCATGCTCATCACACAAAGATTTGTCCTGTGTGGGAATCGAACCCACAACCTCCGGTTTAGCAGTCAGGGTCACTAACCACTCGACCAACAGGCCAGTCAAATAAAAAATCAATAAATCACACGTGCATAAAAAGAATGCTGGGATTAGTTTTCACGTGTAAGTACATCGCTATATATATATTACATTTCTATTAAAAATGAATTATACCACAAAATCTGTGGGGATGACGTTATGCTAACCAAACAATTCACTTTTTTACACACATTAAAAAAATTGACGGCTGCCAAAATTTTTAATGTCATGGGTATCGTTTTCGTAGTTATTGAGGTCGTTAAAACCGCTAATGAGGTCAAAATGTAAATCCAAGATGGCGGCAGCAAAAATTTGTTTTTGTTTTAAATCACACGTGAGAAGGAACTTCGTTCCAGACGTTGTTCCCCTGACAACACACGTTTTTTATGCTACTTTAATTAATTATGCTTTCTTTTAGATTTCCGCAAGATCCATATCAAAGAGATTTATGGACGAAAGCTGTTCGTTTAGAAAGACAGCAGAGTGAATGGAGCCCAAGTCAAAAGACAAGGATATGCTCGGTTCATTTTAGAAATGACGATTTTTATGAGACAAAAAAAGGATACACGAAGCTTAAAACAAACGCTATTCCAATTTGTACGGTAAAATGGATTCTTTGATAATGATAATGATATTTACATTAAATATAAGGCTATAAGATTCGTAAAAATATTACGACTCGTGTTTTAAAAGGTTTCATACTAAAAACCTACATCTGATTTCAGATGGTGTTTTCGATTGAAAAACCAGTTCCATCGACTCCGTCAGAAACATTGCAGTCGATTCTAACACCCGAAAATGTTAATGACGAGCAACTGATAACTGGGAACGAAAATGTTATTGAAACACCCAATCCTCAAATATCTTCCAAATCACGAAAACGTCACTTGGTAGGTATAACTAATAGACATCTAGGGATCTTAACTCTTTTGTAACTTAAATTTATAATAAAAAAATTGTGAAAATCTGATCGATCAATTGGTATTATTATATTTTAGGTGGCCTGTCCAAGCTGTGGGTGTGAGTTCGGTGTACCAGTTGATTCTGCTTCAGAAGATCTCGGGGGACAAAAACAGTTATCGCCATCAACGGATTCAAAATTTCGTGATACAAGATGCGGTACCCCTTTAAACATTATGTCTTCTGACATTGAATCAGCTCTGAATACGCCAAAAACGCATAGGCTGAAAATTTTGATTCACAGAAAGACATTACTTTCTGAAAAAAGGTTGTCTAAAATAAGAAACCTAAAGCGACAAAATAAAAGACTATTAAAAAAATGCATATCACTAAAAGACGTAACCACAGCTCTAAAGAAGAATAAGTTTGTAGACACCAATGCTGAAACCGCACTTGCTGAAATTTCGGGTGATATTTTTTCAATGCTGAAAAAAAAGCAGAATGCAAAATAAAGTACGAAACACTGATTTTTTACTGGAGACTGCACATGGTGCCATAAGCTCTAATTTAGAAGTAGCTCAAGAATTTGTAAATTTTTTCACCGAAATACCATCAAGAACTACTGAAGCTTTAAATTCTTCACCCGAGGTATCATTTAATTTATTAAGAGCAAACGTTCCAGGTTGTACGGTTGAATTCCAATTCAAACATATCAACCCTATGACAGTTATAAAAGCTTTCCGGCAAATCAAAATCAAATTGACCGAAGACTTATGGGGAATGTCTGTCAAAGTGTGCACGTCCATAATTGAGACCATAGCACCATACTTGGCTTTAATATTCAATTTATGTGTAGACCAAGGAGTCTTTCCGGATATAATGAAATATAGTAAGGTTATACCACTTTTTAAATCCGGTGACAGTAAAGATGCTAATAATTATAGACCTGTATCCGTATTGCCGGTTTTCAGCAAGGTATTTGAAAAAGTGATGCTCAATCAAATGCTCATTCATTTTAACATCAATAAAATCTTACACGATCAACAGTATGGGTTTACCAAAGGTCGTTGTACGACTGACGCTGGTGTCACGTTGTTAAAACACATATATACAGCGTGGGAAGAGGCGCAAGATGCCATAGGAATCTTTTGTGACCTCTCCAAGGCATTTGATTGCGTAAATCACGAAACCTTGCTACTAAAACTAAAACATTACGGACTAGGTAATCTTGCTCTCAGTTTAGTGAAGTCGTACTTAAATGACAGACAGCAGCAAGTTCAAATAAACGGTGTTAATTCAAGGGGTTTAAAAGTCAAAATGGGGGTACCACAAGGCTCAATATTGGGTCCTTTCCTCTTTTTAGTGTATATTAATGATTTACTCCATCTTTTAAAAAATCAACCAAAGATGGTGATATTTGCTTGTAGAATGTCTAAGATAGATAGACATTCTACAAGTCTTGACGACGTAAATAATGCGCTACAGCAGGTCCAAAATTGGTTCACTGCGAATAATTTAGTATTAAATGGGAAAAAAAACTAAGTGCATCAGATTTGCTTTACCGAATGTCAAAAGTAATACTTGCGACATAGTATTGGACAAAGAGAAACTTGAATTCGTCGAAGACACGGTTTTCCTAGGGATCACGCTTGACTCAAAGCTACAATGGGGTTCTCATTTAACATCTCTTGCAGGACGGCTAAGTTCAGCAGCATATACTGTCAGAAAAATCCGTCAATTTACTGATATAGATACCGCGAGGCTGGTTTATTTTAGTTACTTTCATAGTATAATGTCTTACGGTATCTTATTATGGGGACGAGCTGCAGACATCGAGTCTATATTTATTCTGCAGAAAAGAGCCATCAGAGCCATATACCATCTTGGTCGGCGCGATTCCCTAAGGGAACTGTTTAAGGATATTAACATCATGACGGTACCTTGTCAATACATATACGAAAACATTATGTATGTTCGGAAAAATATTCATCTTTTTAATAAGATTAGTGATAGGCATAATTTTAATACTAGAAATAGGAATAAATTAGATCAACCCCGATTTAGATTGGCTAAAGTACACACTTCTTTTATGGGATATTGTATTAAGTTTTACAATAAAATACCACGTGAGATTCTCGAACTGAATGAGAAAAAATTTAAAACATGCATAAAACGCACTCTATGTAGACAGGCATATTATAAACTGGAAGATTATATCCTTGATAAAAATGCTTGGCTAAATGCCGGTCCTGCTCCACAGCCTCAGCCGCTTGGTTCCACTAGTTAGGTTTTATATTTGGAAGAGATGCTCACCCTCTTTTATGTCTAATAATAATACTATTCCGCATAATCTTATATTATGTTTGGAATAAACTTTTCTTTTTCTGTATTTTCAGATTGATATTCATAGTTTTATATAATTTAGAAGCAATTTTTATTTCAAGTTCTGTAAATGTGAGAACCCTGGACCATTATGTTAATAGATAGTTTCCTTGTTTGACATGAAATAGCAGGGGCAGTTGAGGGTGTGTCATGCTCACTCTAATGTCTCGCTGATGGTGGCGCGTGTATCGGATCATTCAGTTCCCTTCAAAATGGTTGAGCTGAATGGTGCTGATGCACGCGTCATGTTCGTGAACGGGCGCCGTCAGTGGAGACTGGTCATCCCTTGGTTGCCACTGCTTCATTTTAATATTTCATACTATAAATTGTTTTTTTTTCTTTCTTTACATTGTTCTCATATTTAGAAGCAACAAAGTTTATGTAACCAGGATTTTTGTAAACATAAAATTATTTAAAAGAGTGTCCGTGGAGTTTCTTGCACGTTCTTCTCCATAGAGATCTACGCTTGCGTGCAAATAGCTTCATGTTTTTGACGGACTGACTTTGACAATTCAAAAGTACCTGATAATGGTTTATTTGAAATAAATGCTTTGACTTTGACTTTGAAAGGGAAAGAGAACTGTACTTAAATTTACACAAGCGGTCAAAAAATTTGCCCTGACCCTTAACTATTACTCACCGTCTGGTTACAACTACGTCCGTAGACAATTTAAATTATGCTTGCCTCATCCCTCAACATTATCCAAATGGTATCAGTCGATTGACGCAAACCCTGGCTTTACTGAGGAAGCTTTTAGAGCTCTGCGCTCCAAATTTGCCCAAAGTGATAAAAGGCTCGCTTGCCTTATGGTCGATGAAATGGCCATAAGACAACAAAAAATTTTCAATGGGAAAGACGTCGATGGTCTTGTGACCTTTGGACCTACAAATGAAATAGCTACGCAAGTATACGTTTTAATGTTAGTCGCACTAAATGACGCATTCAAGCTGCCGTTGGGTTATTTTTTCATTAGTGGAATGAATGCAGAGCAGAGGGCTAACATTATTAAAATGTGTCTCAGAAAATGTTATGAAGTTGGTGCAGACGTTATAAGCCTAACTTTTGACGGGTGTGCCGCTAACCTGGCTACCGCGAATTTGCTTGGGTATAATTTTGAGAATACAACTGATTTGAAAACATATTTTACCCACCCAGCAAACGGTAGACAAGTTGTGGTATTCCTCGACCCCTGTCATATGGTAAAACTAGTGAGAAATACGTTCGAATCAAAAAAAGAGTTTGTTGATGAAAATGGACACTCTGTACAGTGGCGCTTTTTGCAAGAGTTAAAAAAAGTGCAAGACAATTTAGGGCTTCATTTTGCAAACAAACTGACGGAGAGGCATCTAAAATTTCGAAATAGTATCATGAACGTGAAATTAGCTACACAACTACTGAGCAATAGTGTCGCTACTGCATTAGAATTATGTTCAGAGAAACTAAAGTTGCCGGAATTCGAAAATGTCGCTCCAACTGTTAAGTTTTTGCAAATTATGAACAACCTGTTCGACATCTTAAACGCAAGTTCTTTGAACAATAAAGGATTTAAGCATCCTATAGAAATGAAGGACAAAGACTTTTTCTTTAATTTTCTTGCTGAAACAGAGTCTTATATACTGGGACTGAAAGTAAGGGTGCCAAATGTAACAAGGCGGACAGTAAACGGGCGTAAGATTATAATGCGTTCATTAATGGAAAAGTTTGTTACACAAACGAAGTCAAAAACAGGATTTTTGGGGTTGGTGGTTTGTATCAAAAGTTTTAGAATTTTGTTTCAAGAGCTCGTCGAAACAAAAGTTTTGCGATTTATTCTGTGTTATAAGTTCAGTCAAGACCACCTGGAACTTTTTTTTGGCATAATCCGAAACCATGGGCGATGTAACAATAATCCAAATGCACGGCAATTCATGGGAATTTACCGCAAAACATTACAAAATTTAGAGTTAAGCTCCAAATTTACAGGCAATTGCATTCCATTAAAAGACTTTCCCGTTCTCAATTGTACCAGTTCATCAATAAAACTGATTAATGAAACCACACTTGGATTTAGATTTGATGCCAACGATGAACCTACTCACATCGTGCCACCGTCTACTGAAGAGAACAACTGTGATGTATTTGCTACAATGCTAGATACAAATACACAATTGCCAGATACGATTGAGCAAATAATTGGCTATATTTCCGGGTTCGTAGCAAACAAGCTAAATTCTAAAATCAATTGCGAAGAATGCACGGAATGTTTATTTGCAAGCGAAAAACTGTATTTTCATAAATTAATATGTCTTAAAGACTTTGGTGGATTGGCTTATCCCTCAGTAACTTTGTTTAAAGTATGCTACCGTTCTGAGTGTGTCCTACGAAATATTATGAAAGTTCAATCAGGAAAATGTTTAACCAGCAAGCATAACCTGATTGTAATAACAAACAAATGCTTTGATTATGTGACCAGCTATAATGACATATTTAAATTTATTAAAAAGCACCCTACTGATATCCCGCCCCACGACATACCGTTTATCAAAAGTATTATTCAAGAATTCCTTAAAATTCGTTTACATTATATTGCCAAAAATGATTCGCTACTGCACTCATCACGGCAGAAATTAAATAAACTTAAAATTTTCCGAGGCACATAACAATTCAAAAACAGAAGGTAATATCATTGGGATTCACGTTATTAAGTCATGATAACACTGAGTAATAATAAGCAGTGTTATAATTTTATTTGGCAATATCATCATCTGCCTAGCCTTTTCCAAACTGGCGAGACTGGTGTCAGATTTTCTGGCTTCTGACTATCCGTAACGACTGCCAAAGATCTACAAATGACACTCGGGACCAACGGCTTAACGTGCTTTCCGAGGCACGGAGGAAACTAGATATGTTAAGATGGTCACCCATCCACAGACCAACCTCAGCAAGCGTAACCTTGAAGATCGATCGGTGCGGCTGTTATTACTTAGCCACGAGCTCCTCCTCGAGTTATTTGGCAATATAAAACGTAAAAACTGTTATTATTGTATAGTTATATATCTACCTAAATTGTGATTTCTAATAAATTTAAAATAGACCACACATTTTTTAATTACCTACCTCATTTTTAGCATACTTACCTATTACTCCCTAAACACTGCTCCATTTACAGTCCTTAGAACAATTGTTGCCATATAGTTCATAAAACATATTTTTTAGGGAGTGCCTCCGCTGCCGGCGCCGGCTACCAAAAATATCATTATTGGGAACCGGCAAAAATCAAAATCAAAAGTCATTTATTCAAATTAGGCTGAGTGCCAGCACTTTTTGAACGTCAAAGTTCTACATAAGACAGTCCCCCAAAAAGCGGAGGCACTCCCCCGTATTTAATATTTTGGATTTTGGAAGTAACTTTTCATGGGCGGCATGGGCACCGGGCCGTAGGCCAACGAAGGAGGCCGGCGGAGGCCCGGCGACTTGGGGACAGAAGATAGGGCGGCAGCTTTTTTTTTATCGCGAGCGTAAATAGCGCGCGTCCCTGACCGTCATGTGTGACATAGCAATTATATATTTTGGTGCAATATATTAGGTAGTGCCTCGGCGCAGCATCCTTGTCGGCAACCGGCGCCGGCAATCTATTCAGCAACTGGCGCCGGCAGCGGAGGCACTCCCTATTTTTTAACATAATTATTTATTATAATACGTACAATACCATCAATAACACGATTTAATTATTTGCGTTGCACAATATTACATAAAACATCCCGGCGGGCGCAGTGGCGTCGTAGAAATGTTGTTAGCGGCCTATACGTTACATGCGAATTTGAACCCAAAACCTCAAGAAATAAGGTCCATTTTTGTCTGTGCATTCTGAGTGGTAATAAATATTCTTTGTGTGGTTTGACGAATCAGCGACGGGGTTTCGTTGTGTGGGTTTATTCGGCTTTTGTGTCAAGATTCGCGCTTAGTTCCCTTGAAGAAATGCTTCCATGTTTATTTCCGTTCACTGGTGGCTAGTTTTTGTAGATTTTATTCCATTTTGTGATATATTCTGTTTTGTTCGTGTTTGTAATGTAGTGTAAATGTGTAGTTGAGACTCGTTCTTCTCCCCATTTCTGTTGAGATTACACCTCACATCACGGACTTTGTGTTCCGGCTGCCCACGGGAAACATTCGCGCTATTTACTGTTTATTGGAGAAACCTTGTGCCTGTTAGCAACGTTATCTCACCGTCATGCCCAGACGGTGCATAATGAAGTGTACACCTGTGCCAGGTAATTTTACGTCACTTTATTACTAACGCAACTATGTTCAATATACTACTATCAACAACAACACAACTTATCTTCCAAAATCAGCTTACTCAAACTCTATCTGACCTACAGTTGATAAACATTAGCCCAACGTTTCAGAAAGGGAAGTGACCAGTGACCAAAACTACTTTGCTATTGCTACATGTTGTTCGGGTTCTTAAGGCCCCTTCCTGAACGGGCGGTGCGGTATCGACGCAGTAAATGACACGTAGTAAAAATTTTACGGCTTCGTTACCGGGCGCCTATATTTGCTTACACGCATCCTGATTGGCGCGGGCTGTACGAGAGCGGGACGGTATATATCGTGGACCCGTACAGGCGTCCAACTGCAACTTGCCTATAAATAATCACGGAAGAAAATTTACAGACAATTATTATTATAGAAATCCACAGCTCCCACAGCGTTTTGTGTCTCCCACAATGTGAAATCTTGGGTAAAATTAATTAACATCTCTTGAACAAAATTAGTGATAGACATCATTTTAATACTAGAAATAAAAATAATTTAGGTCAAACATTTTATAGATTAGCCAAAGTACGAACATCTTTCATGGGGTACTGTGTTTTAAATGTTACAACAAAATACCTTGTGACATATTGGAACTAAATGAAAGAAAATTTAAAACTTACATTAACTACGGTAGAGAGAGAGTTATACGGTATAACCTCGAAAAAGTATTTGATGCTTTGCTGGAAATATCTGGTGATTCGTCGGCATAGGATTGTACCTACTACATCTCACAAAGCGCTTGCTTTAAACATTCAAAATTATAGATTTATTTGCACAGGGAATAATTTGGTTCGATATTTTAAACGAAATTAATGCTCTGAGCTAAATGATGTAGAGCCCCACAATGAATACTCAAATCTGCATAAATTTGTTAAATAAGTTGATTAAGAAGTTCACAGAATATCGCACGGCTGAACACTTTGAACGGTGTAAGCAAAAGCTTCTTGCAGAAGCTTTAATGAAATCATTGCATTAAAGTCGCATTTTACAGAAAACCAGTATAATGATCCTCAAACTCTATTACAATATCTAGTATAATAATGACTTAATTTCAACATTTCCAAATACAGCAATAGGGCTAATAATAATACTTACACTGCCGGTTTCAGTTGCATCTGGTGAAATATCTTTTACAAAATTAAAAATTATAAAAACCTATTTAAGATCAATAATGCTCCAGAAGACTAAGTTTTTTAGCAATAGTTTCAATTGAACATGAAATTTTAGACAGTTTGGACACAAGAAAGAAGATTTCGCAAATTTAAAGGCAAGACGAGTACATTTTTTTGTAGATAAATAGAAATAGAAAACGTAAGTTTAAAATTTTTCACATCAGTAAACAAAAATAACAAGTTAATTAAATTAATTATCTCAAATAAATATTTTATCTTCGTTTAGTTGTTTTTCTTTTTCCACACCATAATAAAAAAAAATATAAGAAAGAATTATCCTCTTTTTGACAAAACTCTTATAGTAGGGCGACTAGGGCTTGCGGCGCGGCGGCGGTAAGGCCCCTCTTTGAGGAGTGGCTGGAGAGGCGCCACGGCGTCCTCACCTTCCGCCTGAAGCAGGTACTCACCGGACACGACTGTTTTGGGAGGTACCTGTTTCGGATTAAGCGGGAGGACACGCCCGGGTGTCAGCACTGTGAGGATCGCCCGGAGGACACGGTAGAGCATACGGTGGAGGCCTGCCCTGCTTTGGCCGAGCACCGCCGTGTCCTCGTCGAGGCGATCGGCGGCGGCGACCTCTCGCGTCCGGCCCTGGTTGAATCCATGGTCCGGAGCGAGGAGGCTTGGGAAGTGTTCACCTCCTTCTGCGAAGCAGTAATGCTAGCGAAGGAGGAGGCGGGCCGCGCGAGGGAAAGGCAAGGCCTTCACCCCAACCGCCGCAACAGGAGAAGACGCCCCGGGCGTCGGGATTCGCAGGGCGATCCCCGGCCTCCGTAGGCGCGGGCCTGCGGACGGCGAGCGTTGGGTGGCTCGCTGTCCGATTACCACCAGGCCTGGGTCGATGGCGCGTTGTGTTTTACGCTAAGAAGTCATTTGATGATTTCCCATCCTTAAAAAAAAAAAAGGGCGACTAGGGCGGCATAATCGGTATTGCACGCGGGCGACGAAACAGTTAGCGACAGGCCTGGCTATTTACTATTCCGAGGAGAATGTGATCACGAGATCGCAGAATCAGAACAGAACACGCATACGAAGAAATTAAAGAGATTAATTAGAACATCTTTAGGTACCCACTTAATGTAACCTTTTCAATCGAAAAATTTAACGTGATTGACGATGTAGAAGAAAATTTAATCAGGATATTAAACCATACATGCTCACCGCCCCATTTTTAAAACGGCAGGTTATTTATTATCTGAGTCGAACTTAAACTGAGATTTGATATTTGAACGGTACTGTTCACTTTGTTTATAGTTTGGCATCATTAAAAAAAAATAAACGTCAAAGTGTTGGCGCAATTTTTCCTGACTTTTAACAAAATAAAAAGTGCATGTGTGGTGTTCAAGATGGTGGGAAGTAAAAAGTAAGTTTATTACTTTTGTTTGTAGGTAAAACCGTGTTCAGAAGTTTTATACGTAGTAGTTTCAACTCGGTTAGGTTTGTGATAAAAATAGATTCTTTTTGTTGAGATTTTTTTTTTAGAGGCATTATTTATAGCGCCCCATTATTGGGGCATTGGGCGCTTTCTTGCATGTTGATTTCAAACTTCATAGTATGTGTTATATTTTATTTACATTGTTTAGGTTGAGTTTGGCAGAAATTATCGACATATTGGAGACGGAAGATGACATTGTTGAGGGCACTATCTGTCCAGCAACCATATGTCGAGTGACTGTGATAGTGACGAGGATGATGCGCTTGTAGGAGACCTCAATCACCTTACAGGCAATCAACTACGAGCCGAGGCGCAGTTTGAATGTGTACGCAAAGGTCACCTACTGATTTTTTAAAATAATTTTATGATGACGACGTTGTGAATTTGTTTGTAGAAAATTCAAGACAATTTGATGTTACCAAAGAAGAAATTCGCCTCGTATTACTAATGTTTTTGCTAAGTGGATATAACGCTCATGCTAGGAACCGCATGTATTGGGATACGGGAATCGATACCCATCACCCTGGCGTAGCCAATGCAATGTCTCGATCTCGATTTGAAAAGAAATCCTTCGATTTATGCACGATTTATGAATGTAGCCTTGATTTTTCCTTTACATCAAGATCTTTAGTGAGTTCCTGTGCGGCATAAAGGTTACTCTCGTGCACCATAACTTCGATGATGTCACGAGTAAGGAGCATTTCATAAAAGTCGAGGGGTTCACCTTCTGCCCATATGCCCTGGTAAATATATTTCATTCCTGCATCACCCTCAAACTTGTCCGAATCAATAGGTCTACCCCCAGGCATTATCCATTCGATGTTTTGCACACATCTTTTGACAATCTGGTCCTCAGTATAGGTTGCGGTGGAACTCGAAGTACTTAGCAAAACAAGCGAATCTGCTCGAGGTGGTAAACTGGTCCTCAACTCAGCTAAAAGGGTATTGTCGGAACTATCTTCACTTGTACTGTCAAAATTGATTATTGAATAATAAGTAGAATAAATAAAAATAAGAAGAATAACGTCGTCTAAAAGATGAGGCTGAAACTGGCAGCCAAACACATATTCGCAGGGACGAGAAATATCGTAGTTAGGAGATAGGAAAAATGGTCGAATTTCTTCGTTTTTTTCAGAAATAACATAGTTATATCTGTTACTTCCTACTAAATCATGCTCAGTTCCTTACTAGGCATCTACTAAAATTCAAGAAATTCGTCGATTTTTCCTATCGCCTAAAATCGCACATCGATGAAAAATTCTGTAAATTGTCTGAGATCTTCTAGTAGATGCGTACTATACATTTAGTCATGATTTAGTACGGAGCACAAAATACAACTATGATAGGTATTTTTGAAAAACGAAGAAATTCAAGAAGTAGTAGATGCCTACTAATTATTTTGTCATTATTTAGGAGGGAGCATAAGATAGAACTATGATATTTTTGAGAAAACTCCAAGAAATTCAAGAAATTTGTCGATTTTTCCAATTTCTTAACATCGTGCAACGATAGAAAAATCTGTAAATGGTCTGAGAACTTCTTATTGATGTGTACTAAACATTTAGTCATGATTGAGTACGGAGCACAAAATGAAACTATAATATTTTTGAAAAAAGAAGAAATTCAAGAAATTCGTTGATTAGATAAGATACAACTATGATATTTCTAGTCCCTGCGAATATGTGTTTGGCTGCTACAATTTGGCTGCCAGTTTCAGCCTCATGTCTAATACGGGTTGCAGACCAAGAGCTAAGCTAAGTTAGTTTAGCTTAGCTCGCATAGCTGACGCAGTTTTCCATACTTGTGTGCAGATCGCAAACTATGCGAACTAAGCTATGTGAGCTAACTAAAATATGCGAAGCTAAGCCCCTCCCGCTACCCCGCACACCCTTTGCACATCCTTCGCCAGTGCTGTCCAGTGTTCTTTGTTGTACGCACGGTCGTTTAGTAGCGATTATGGAGCAATTTATTGAAACTGTTAAACAATTTCCTATACTATGGAACACACAATCAAAGGACTATCACAACTTAATTAAAAAGGATGTTGTATGGAAAAGAATAGTGGAGGAAATAAGTAATCCAGACATACCCGACGGTAAATTTAATTAATATTTATTTAAAGTTTAATCTGATTTATATTATTAAAGTAATTACAAAAGGATTCTCTGACACGAAATGCTTCTCTAGTTGCTCGTAAGTTGTCGTATTGTACCGTTGCTGTTCTTCAATATTGACGGTATTTGCGTTACTAGTTGTCGTTCTTGAAGACATTAAATAATTGTGCAAGATACAGGTAGTCTTTGTAATGACGTCCACTAGTTCTAATTGACATTCGAATGGTCGACGAAACACACGAAATCGCGCTGACAATATACCAAACGCATTTTCTACTACATTTCGTGCTCTACTGAGACGATAGTTAAAGGTGTTTCTTGCTCTGTTATCTAAACATGTACTCCGTGGGTACGGTCTCATAAAGTGTTTTTGTAATGGGAATGCTTGATCACCTATAAACATAAAAGGTGTTGGATCGCCATCAGGCGTTAAAGGTTTATGATTAGGTAAGTTTAGTTGCCCGTTTTGTAATTTGTAGCCAAATGTGCTTGAACCAACGTCTATTATAATAAATCTTTTGTTAGCATCAACGACTGCGAGAAGGAAGACAGAATACATCTTTTTATAATTAAAATAATTAGAACCCGACTGTGGAGGGCATTTTATTGAGATATGCTTCCCATCCACGGCACCAAGGCAGTTAGGAAATTGCCATTTATCATTAAAGTCTTCTGCAATTGCTTCCCATTCACTTTCTCTCGGTAACTTCATATATATTGGTTGCAAATGAATCCAAAGAGCATTGCACACATCTTTCACAATCAAAGAAACTGTGTTATTACCCACTCTGTAATTATATTCAATTGTTCTAAAGGAGTCACCAGTACCTAAAAACCTGAAACATATGAATATTTATTACTAAGTTTGACTTGATGTTTGTTACAGTGAAAACTGCGAAGAATGAGTGGAAAAAGTTACGTGATAGTCATCGAGAGTCACTCAAAAGGATGAAAGCCAGTACAAGTGGTCAGGCTGCTTCTCCGACAAATAACTGGAAATATGCCGAGTTACTCGAATTTCTTTTACCCCACAGAAAACCGGTAACGTGTCAATTAATAATAAAAATACATTGGCCAGTACATCAACCCAAAGTCAAAGTATTTTGCTCGGTGCATCAACTGATAATCAAAATACATTGCCCGGTACGTCGATCGAAAGTCAAAATACTTTGCCCAGTACATCAACTGAAAGTCAAAGTATTTTGCTCGGTGCATCAACCCATAATCAAAGTACTGAGATTTTCGAAGAAATCCCGAATGATGATGATGAAAACACTTCCGAAGCACCAAGAATAAAAAAAAGAAAAGTTGGCGATGACTCATGACTTACTTCAGGATGTTGATAACGATTTTATGAAACGATGTGAGCAAAGAGAGAAACGGAAGGCTGAGGAGGCGAAAGAGGTGGAGAAACACAAACATCCTGCGAGTCCCATGTGCGAGTCAACTAAAAAGCTTCCCGATTGGAAACAAAGAGATGTTAAAAAAAAGCTTTTTCAAATTGTAAACAAAGCAGAGGAAAATTATGAAAGTTATTTGTCTAGGCAGACTTATCAATATGGGTACTCATCATCATCTAGCTTCTCGACACCAGCTCAAAACGATTGCTTAGAGAATTTGTAATGTAACCTTTTGTAATTTTTTTTTTCCTTAGCCTATTGTGTCCCACTGCTGGGCAAAGGCCTCCCCATATCCTTCCAGACATTCTTTTCTTGTGCCACCTCGAACCCTTCGCGGTGTGTAAAATGAGCCGTAAACAAGCGTATACCGACGAGCAGCTAAGAAGAATATTGGAAGAAAGTGATTATGAAGAAGAAATTCAGTCAAATTCATCGGAGAGTGTAGAAGATTTGTATGATGACGACAGTGTGGCGGACCCCGATTTTTTTCCAAGTGAGTTTGACAATTCATCTTTAGAAGTCACCGGATCACGGGATAACCAGGTAAACATGAATGACGACGATAGTATACATGATGAAACTCCACTACAACCAATTTCTAGTACACTTGCTACTGAAGTAGCATCACAAACTTCTAGCACACTGGCTAGTGATGTACCCGCACTATCGAATTCAGATTCTAGCGATAGTGTTAGTAGCAATGCAATAAACACATCTGTTCAAGCTCTGAGAAATTCTGCTCCAAGAATTTTTGTTCCAAGACCAACCAACCACGGACCAACTACAGATTATGACATGAAACTACATGACGAGAATGAAGGTTGGAACTATGACATCCAGCCATTGCATCGTGAAGATTTTACTAGTGAAAGCTTTTTACATATTGATCAAATTCCTGGAAATGCCGATGTCTTTACGATATTTCGCTTATTGGTTGATGATGAAATCCTAGACTTGATGGTACAACAGACAAACTTGTACGCTGAGCAATCTATTGCTGCTAATCCTGGTGGTCGTTTGACTCGCTGGAAACCTGTTACCAGGGAAGATAATTATAGAGAAATTTATGGGCATTTACTTAGTGACTGGCATAATTACATTTCCATCATTAGAAAGTTACTGGAAACGAGACCCTATTTATTATCATCCACTGATGCACATGATAAAAATGTCATACAATCGTTTTGTTTCAATGTTGCGTTGCTGGCATTTTGTAGACAATACGGCGGAAAGAAATGATCGCTTGTATAAGGTCAAACCAATTGTAGACATTGTAATGAGAAACTGCAGAAAACTACTTACGCCAAAAGACGTCGTTGTCGTGGATGAGTCGATGGTCCCTTTTCAAGGGCGAATACTGTTTCGGCAGTATAACCCAAACAAAACCCACAAGTACGGCCTAAAGATTTACAAGGCCACAACTGATGATGGGTATGTTTGGAAATACAAAGTGTATACTGGCCAACATATTTGCGAAACTCTTTTCGCCTTATTAGTGGCAGCTTGTGCTGTCTCTCCTGTCAATCTATGTCGCTCGTAGCAACCTGCACACCTTCGTCCTTGTAGACCATCTTATCCAGCATTTGAAGAAAATGTTGTGCTAGCGATGGTGGGACATTTTGGACGTGATGACCCTGCAGTTGCATTTTGCTGTGGAGTAGCTATAGCCGGAGCCGGTATCTGTGTTATGTTTACACCCACAAGTTTTTTCACAATATCTGTTTGTGCTTGTAGAAGAGAACATTTATTTTGGGGGTTCAGTTTTTTGTAGACATACAGCGCATTTATTACGGCTACCCCAAAAATCACATCAACAGCAATCTTCTTGTACCACGCAAGACTTTTACGAATTGGAGAATAATAACTGGCTAACTCATCAGAAAGATCATTGCCTTTTTTGCGGCCGTTATATTCCAAAATCATATTAGGCTTTAGGCGTGCATTTCTCCCAGTAGTCATTGTCTGTTCATCAGCGTGGCAAGTTGAGATCATAAGTACATCCCTTTTGTCCTTCCATTTTAAAACTGTTATATTATTCCGCTGAGCGGCGATATGCTGTCCATTCTGAGCTTCTTTTTTTTTCTAATAACGGCAAATGTTTGAGGTTTTTTCGCAAAGTGCCACAAAGATTAGTTTTGCGACTGAGCAAGTATTCAGCTAATGGTATACTTTTATACCAATTATCTGCTATAATCATTCTCCCTTGGTGTGCAGGTTGCTACGAGCGACATAGATTGACAGGAGAGACAGCACAAGCTGCCACTAATAAGGCAAAAAGAGTTTCGCAAATATGCAATATTTGCACAAAACCTTATTGTTTGAAATGTTTTCAAAAAGCCCATGTATAATTTATGTCCTATATAATAAATTTTCTATTCATTTCCCGTATTTTGTTACCTACTTACCCATTGATTAGCTTATTTCTAAGTAATGAAACAATAAAACCTCGAAAAAAAAAAAATATGCTGACACTTTTTATTTCATGCCCTTTAGAAAATAATATCGACTTTTTCCCTATGTCCCAGCACTTTTTATAATCCTTATGATGTGTCCTGCCAAGTCCGCATTAAATATGAGACTTTCTCCTTACGTCCACAGTATCAGATGGCTTAGAAATTGTACGGGCGAACATACCACATACGGTCTGTGGACTGATATGGAAGTCTCTCTACAGACCGTATGTGGTCTGTGGACAGTGAACCTGTTAATTAAAATTGTTTTGCTTACCTCAAACAAATAGCTAATCTTTCTTCTGGCGTTATAGCCTTCCGATAGTTAGTATCTTGTTTAGTAATATCTCCGATAATCAATGATAACAAATCATAAAACTGAACTCTTGTAACACGATAATATATCTGAAAATGTTCATCATCTAACTCATAAAATAAAAGTTCTAAACTCTCCACTTGTGTGCCGAGATTGAATGTGTTGACATATCCAAGATCTGGAACGTCTTTTTCTTAAATAATAATAGTCAGTATTAATCTTCTTTTTCTATGTGTAACGTATTCATCATCGGAACTTTCTTCATCGATTATATTCATGGCGAGCGACGTCCGTCTAATTGAACTAATTGAAGAGATAATAAGATCGCGAGAACGTAAAATCTCATATGGTGTACCACAAGGAACCGTAATGGGCCCGTTTATGTTTATATTATATGTTAATGACATGCCCAGGTCCCTTGAACAACCTTTAACAATGTTTGCAGACGATAGCACAATAACGATCCCTTGTAAAAACGCAACCACATATGAAAACGACATTAATACTTCTCTTGACTCACTAATTAAATGGCTAGATAACAATAATTTGATAATTAATTTAAGTAAGACAAAGATAATGCACTTTAGACAACGTACTCCCGGCTTAAGTAATCTTCACATACACTACAAGAATGACAATATTAGGGAAGCAGAAGATACCTTAGGTTTACAAATAGATTACAGCTTAAATTGGAAGGCACATATAGATAGTTTGTGTAAAAAACTGAGCTCATCTGCATTTGTTCTATATAGATTATCCTCCATAGTTGATACCAAAGCACTTGTCACGGCTTACTACGGCATAGTTGAATCTTATCTACGTTACGGCATCATTTTCTGGAGAAACTCAACTGATAGAGACATATCATTTAAGGCTCAAAAGCGATGTCTCCAATCAATGTTTAAACTTAAAACTACAGACAGTTGCAATCCCTATTTTAAGCAATACAAAATCTTGACAATTCCTTGTATTTATATCTTCGAAATAGCTATGTTTGTCAAGCAAAATCCAAGTCGTTTTGAACGCCTAGCAGATGTATTCCCAAGGAATAGGCGTGACAATAGCAAATTATGTCAGGTGTAATGTCGAACCGCGTTAATGCGCAACAGTGTGTATTACATGGCCCCAATCATCTACAATAAATTACCAAGTGGTTGGAAAGATTTAAATACATTGCAGTTTAAGAATAGACTACGTAAATTTTTGATAAATAAAACGTACTACAGTATAGCTGAATTTCTAACTGAGAAAAATATTTGTTTTGAATGATATTAATGGTAATTTTTTAATTGACATTGCATAATTTAATGACATTTGTAATATATATATTTTTTGTTTATATTGATTAGTAATTTAATTTTAATTGACATCAAATGTATGTTTAATATATAATGTAAGTGTGTACCTAAATGTTTGCATGCCGAATGGTAAAATATGGCTGACCTTTAATTTAATTATTATTTGTAACAACTATGTTTACTACCCATATTTGCAAAATAAAATTCTATTCTATTCTAACACTGACTGAGGTTTGGCTTAGCTGTTGGTGTGCACGCTATTTATTTCTAGCTTAGCTTAGCCTAGCTTGCTTGGCATAGCTTAGTTTAGCCTTGGCATAGCTTAGTTTTCGGTCTGCAACCTGCTAACTCCATTTTTATTCATTTAGAGATTTTAGTATCATTGGAAAGAGAAAAAAAAAACCTATAATACTGTAAAACATGCTGTTCAAAAAGGTAAAATTCATGCTCAATCATAACTGATAACTCCATCATGTCAAAATGACCCGCGTAAAAATTGACAACTCCGCCATTTTGTTTGAACGCGTTGGCTGGAACAAAGCATAACAAAGTGTGTGTGATATTTTATTAAAACAGAAATAGAATACTATAGTAAAACGTTTGTTTGCATAGTTTTTTCCTAAAGGTAAGTACCACTGCATGTGTTTGTTATAAATTGATCACCTTAACACACATAAATAGAATTTATGCTAAATAACTTTTAAAAAATGTGTCCATGTGTTAACTGGGTAGCAGCAGTTTTGACTATGTTTTTTTTTTGGTTGCGCTTTAGGATTACTTATAGAGAGAAAGTTTTATGGTTTTAAGGTGCACTTTTATTACAATAAGTCCCACTTGCGCCAGAATTCTTAATCCGGTGTTAGCTTTTTACAGGATTAAAATATCGTTCTAATTGCTGTCATTTTGTATGGAGATGACAGAGACGGAATGATGTTTTACTCCTTTATGAAACTAACACTAGATTAAGAAGGCTGCGCAAGTGGAGCTAAGACTGCAAAACGTAAATAAAAGCGTTTACGCTTTGTTTTCGCTAGAAGTCTATTCTGTGGGGCTGTCCCTAAAAGATAAACTGATTTACTTATCACTTTTATAAGGTAGAGGCACTATATGTGCCACCAACAAAATATTTTTTTTATTCATGTCTGAATTGTTGACGGTGCTGTTTATTTTCAATGATGGTAACACAGATATTTTTTACATCAAAGACAACTTTGACATTGACAGATAAATTAAAGTTGTCAATCTTATGTCAGCCATTATTGCGCAAAAGTGGTGTTTTTCAAATGAAATTTTTCATCTAGTTGGATCTTCCTAAATTGTAGCTAAAATGGTAAGAGTTTTTGTTTATTATTGTTTTCTAGGTTTATTGATTTCGTTTTGCGTGTGATTTTGGATATCAACTTATTCTAAGTTGAATTTTTTAAATTTTTACTGGTGGCATTATGGGTGCCATTGCCCGCTCCCTGATTTGCTTTGGTGGCAGTTTAAATGCCATTGCCTATTTGCATTCCAGGAACACCTGAGGGATGAAGATATTGAGAATGAGCTGGAGAGAATGTTTGGGCTTCCTGAAGATCCAGACGACTCGGTAGATGAGTACAAGGGTGAAGATGGCGTTGAAACCTGTTTAGATGTACGTGCGGCATTGGAAGATTGCAATATTTTTCAAAATCGAGAAAGTCCAACGCCTGGACCATCAAGTCGAAGCCCTGTGAGTTTCCTTTCTCTTCATGACAGTGAAATAACAGAAAATATAGATCCTAATATAGGCATACCCAATATGGAACACAGCGACGAAGAAATATTGCGACCAGTCCGATCTTCTCGAGTATTATCTCGAACTATTTTGGAATCGTCTTCAGAATCTTCTGCTGACTCTTCCTCAGATGACGAGAATGACAATGATTGGAAAAAAGGTAATATGTGGCGGGACAGGCCAAATGCATATAAATATGATGAAGTTACCTTGCAACCTAAAGTTTTCTTCCCAAGCAGGACTTCTCCAATCGCTTATTTTTCGCGGTATTTTTCGGCAGATGTAATTGATCATATAGTTGAGCAAACTAATTTGTATGCCTCCCAGAAAGCTAGTTTACATTGGGAACCAGTTAGAAAGCCTGATATTGAAGCATTTCTGGGGATTATAATTTTGATGGGTATTCACGTTTTACCATCCATAGATCTGTATTGGTCTAGTGATCCATTTTTTAGAGTCGACGAAATTGCTCAAGTAATGACATGTAAAAGATTCAAAAAAAGTTTGGCCTATCTTAGAAGTGATGAACACTGCTTGTCAAAGAGAGGCAAAACAAACAACTTCCCAGAGTATAGACGAAGCTATGATACGGTATAGGTATATCATCTTTGAAACAGTATATGCCTGCTTAACCTATCAAGAGGGGTTTCAAGGTTTGGGTTCGTGCAGATAGTTCTACTGGTTATGTATATGAATTCCAGATTTACAGTGAAACAATGAGAACAATACACCGGAATTAGGTCTGGGTGCTAATGTGGTCAAATCTTTGACAAAGACTCTGATTGACGAGAAAGTGCCAGCAATTGTAACTTTCGACATTTTTTTTCCACCTATCCATTGATGCAATACCTTTATGACAATGGCATTCTTTCTACTGCTACTGTAAATATAAATATAAGTGATTTACCGAAGTTCGTAAAGGAACAAAAGAAGAAAAGCAAAGTAAAGCTTGATAGAGGAAATTACAAATGGAGAGTAAAGAATGATGTAAAATTTATCATTTGGAGAGATACGAAAAATGTAACATTGTTGAGTACAGCTTTCCACCCCATGGAAAAGACCGTTTGTCAGCGAACGATGAAGGATGACACAAAAAAGAATTTCCCATGCCCATTTGGCAGTCATTGAGTATACAAAAAGAATGGGAGGCGTGGACAGATTCGATCAGAAAAGAGGCACATATGAGGTTGGGCGACGGAATAGGCGCTGGTGGTGCAGGATTTTTTATTTCCTGATCGATTTCGATCGATTGAACAGACGCTTTCATATTGCACTCTGTTTCGCCGAGAAATCATGGACCAATGACGAATCTACAATTTGGCATCGCAATTGCTAGATCGCTCATAGGAAACTAAACTTCAAGAAAGAGGAGTCTATCAAACGAACCCAATTTCGTTGCAAAGAAGAAGCAAGCTACTGTCAGTACCAGCTATCAAAAAGTTGTAGGAGTGCAAGACGATATTCGTTTTCAAGATGTTGGAAAACACTTGATAGATAAGACAGACACTCCACGCAGATGCCGCTTGTGTAGCACAAAAACAAATAATGTAAGAAGTAAGTTTTCATGCACAACTTGTAAAGTGTTCCTGTGTGCTTACCCTTGCTTCACTCAGTTTCACACAAAAAACTGAAGACTCCATTGATGTAAAAAGACTTTACCTATTTTTTTGAATCAATAATACCAAAAAAATGTTGACTCCAAAGCTTGATGGATCTCGTGTATAGTCTATAGTTGATTGATTAGTTGTAAGCATATTTTTCTAAAAATAAAATAAATATTTTTATGATGTAATAAAGTTTTATTTGTATTCCAAAATAAATATAAAAGTCAGGTATAATAAAAATGACTCTTACTGAAATTTACTGAAATATCACTACTTCAGCATGGGCAGTGGCGCATATACTGCCACCAAATTTTCCAGACATTAACCAGCGATTTTCCGATTTGAAAGAAATCTTAAAAATCATATATAAATATCATTATTCACATACCTAAATTTCGTTTCCCTACCACTTCCGATTTTCTCAGCGTTATAAAGGGTTAAAGGTTATGGATCCCTTCGTAAATGCTTATTTAGCTTTTTTTGCTTTGCAGATGGGTAAAGATAGTGATATAGCTTCAATTAAATTATCTAGAGGGAAGCGTATTGCACAAATGTGTATAAATGACACCCCGCCTGATTTAAATAACGCTTTTTCAACCGTTTCAAATATAGTTATTTTGACACCTACCGACTTCAGTGAAGATCAAGCAATAGAATACAATCATACCACAATAAACACTAACAATCTCTCATTGCATCCGCCTTCTTGCACGTGTTCTCCTGTGACTCATTCTCCTCTTATGCCAACTCCTGCCACAGAAGTGATTGAAAATACTCATACGCAAGCATGTGCCTCTTTTCAATGTGACGTTGGGTCTTTTGTTTCTTATGACTTGGCTCCTAACAATAGCTAGGACATTTTTCAGTTTAGTATTAACACGCATGACGAGGAAGTTATTCCTAATGTTAATAATATTTCAAATCTTCAGCCACCAAGTCTGCAAATGATAAATTTTACTGTAGTTGAGAACGTCGATATAGAAATGGTTGATGAAGACACTTTACAAGACATCACAAATAATATAAACGTTCCTTTGGTGCCATACTCAAGTAGTTCAAACTGATTCTGATTCCGAGTTGCCTGTAAAAAGTAGAACTAGAAACAAAAAATCAAAAGTTAACCGTATAAACTGGTTTGCGGAAAAAACTAGGAGCTTAAGGGAAAAGGGATCGAAATACTATGGAAGAGTAACAAGAATTCTAAATGGAGATACGAAAAAGAAAAGGAACCAAGAAATATGAAGGAGAGATGTAAATGTGAGGAGTCAAAAAGACTGCAGTGCAAAGAGGTTCAGGAAAAAAACAGAAGAAATATTTACCATGTTTTGGAAAAACTTGACTTGGGGTGAAAAGAAAGTCTACGTTAACGAACATGTTAAATGTGTAGCAATTAAACGACCGAGGGACAGAAAGAATGCCGAAGAATCAGGACGGACTCAATCTTTGGAATATTATTTAACAGGTGATGAAGAGACCAAGCTTAAGCCGAACGTCCACCGCCAGCTAAAATAAGTTAGTTTAGTTTAGCTCGCATAGTTGAGCCAGTTTTTCATACATGTGCGTCCACCGCAAACTATGCCAACTAAGCTAACTAAAATATCCCAAATAAGTCAAACTAACTTATTTGTGTAGGCCGATACGAAGCTACGCGAACTAAGCTAAGCCTCTCTCAACCCCTTGCGTTACCCCTCTGGCGCCTTCGCTAGTGTTGTTTTGTAGTGTGTGATCGTGCGCAGGCAGTGAAACAGCGTATTTGCAGCATGGAGGTGTTTATTGAATACGTCAAGCAATATCCTATATTGTATAACCCGGAGGCAAAAGATTACCGTGATGCAAATAAAAAAGATGGTATATGGAAAACTATAGTGGATGAAATGAAAAACCCGGAAATAAAAGATGGTAAGTTTAATTTATATTGTCATTGTTAAAATAATTACAGAATGATTCTCTGACACGGAATGCTTCCCTAGTTGCTCGTAAGTTATCGTATAAATGTCCCACCGATTGAAGTTGGTCATCTACAGCACTCGTGACATCAAAAGCTATCAACTGATTCTAATTTGCACTCCAAAGGCCGACGAAATACTCGAAATCGCATTGATAATATACCAAATGCATTTTCTACCACATTTCGTGCTCTGCTGAGACGGTAATTAAAGTGCCTTTTTTCTCTACTATCACGACATGCACTTTGTGGGTATGGTCTCATAAAATGTTTTTGTAAGGGAAATGCCTGGTCTCCTATAAATACGTAAGGTATTGGAGTACCACCTTCTAGTAAAGGCTGATCACTAGGCAAATTTAGTTGGTTATTTTTTAACTTTTGTCCAAATTCACTGTCAGCAAAAATACCACCATCGCTAAATCTGCCCATGGAGCCAACATCTATAATTATAAACTTCTTGTTCGCATCAACAACTGCGAGTAATACTATGGAATGAAAATGTTTGTAATTAAAAAATTGGGAACCTGCATTAGGTGGGCATTTTATTGAGATGTGTTTGCCGTCGACTGCGCCAAGGCAATGTGGGAATTGCCATTTATTCATAAAATTTTCGGCAATTTCTTTCCATTCTGTTTCTATTGGCACACTCATATACATTTGTTGCAAATTATTCCAAATTGCGTGGCAGACGTTTTCTACTATTCTAGAAACAGTTCTGTCGCCTACTCTATAATTATAACCAATTGTTTTGTAGGAGTCCCCTGTTGCCAAAAACCTGCAAAAGATGATATTTTTATTATTGTTCCAGTTAAAACGGCTAAAAATGAATGGAAAAAATTACGAGATGGGCATCGAGAATCATTAAAAAGAATGAAAAGCTTTACAAGTGGCCAAGCTGCACCGTTAATAAACGTTTGGAAATATGCCAGTCTACTTGAATTTTTATTGCCTTATATGAAAAACCGCACAAGGAGTGGTAATATAAATGTAACCCAGAATAATACTACAAACACTTCAGTCGAAGCTGGTAACGCAAATGAAAGTCAGGATACGACTACTACGACAATGGGAGATCAAAATACCGCGACGCTGGAGGATTCTGAATATGTTTCTAACACTGAATCCATACCATCTACATCTCGCGACAGCTTACCCTCTGAACAAAGACAAAGAAAGAGAAAGACTAACGATGAATCTTTAACTGATTTACTGAAAGAAATTGATAATGATTATGAAAAGCGTCGTCGTGAGCAAAAGGAGAAAGAGAGAGTTGAAAAAGACACAAGAAAACATCCTATAAAACTTTTTTTTGAAAGTATGAGCGAAACAGCAGTCAAATTTCCTGATTGGTTGCAAAGAGACGTTAAAAAGAAAGTCTTTAATATAATAATGGAAGCGGAAGAGAAGTATGAGACTTACTTATATGAAAGTCAGTACAACTATGGGTACTCGACATCGTCTGCTCAATCTACTCCACATTCCCTTGACCCATTGTAGTCATTGTAGCCTTTAATTTAACATAATTAAAATATTTTTTGTGTACAACCTACGTTTCGATGAATATACCTCATTATGTTACTTAAACTGTTTTATTTTTAATGTTGATGCCCTTACCTCAAACAAATAGCTAATCTTTCTTCTGGTGACACAGCTTTTCGATAATTAGTATCAATCTTAGTGATATCCTTGGCAATCATTGTTAATAACTCATTAAACTGTTCTCTGGATACACGATAGTACAACTTAAAATTTTCATCGTCTACTTCATTATAGAGAGTGTTAAATTCTCCGCTTGTTTTCCAATGTTGAATGTGCTTGCTTATCCAATATCTATGTTTGCGTTTTTTCTTTGTGTAATAAGCAATAATCAATCTTCTTTTCCTATGGCGAATGTAATCCTCCTCTGAACTCTCGTCATAACTCCTCTCTTGTTCATCCATCACGTCTGATTAACTCGACACTCCAGCACAAACTGATCATCACTAACGTAGTTATAGCTTATTTTTCGGTGGACGAACAATTATTTCCTAGTTTAGCTTAGCTTAGTTCAGTGAGCTTAGTTCCTTATTATTTTAGCTGGCGGTGGACGTTCGGCTTTAGAGTTTGTCAAACTATGTTCCTGAACACTCTTAACATTGGGAGGATGACAGTTCTTGGATGGAAGAATACAATGAAAAGTGACCGCAAACCTAGTCAACAACGTGTCGCATTGGAGAGCGTTAATCCTTACGAAGAAAGGCAAAAAAGTCTAATGGCATTCTTCGATGCTCTTCCAGTCATGGAGTCACACTATCGCCACTCGTCTTCTTCAAGAGTTTATTTGTTGCCTGAGTGGCAGACCAAAAAGTCTTTTTTTATGATTTCTATATTTCAGACTGGTGTCGCACACAGCAAAACTCAGAACCATTATCGAGCACCGCGTTCTATAAAATTATGGAAGAAAGAAAAAATTCTCTATTTCGTCCTAAAAAGGATGAATGTGAAAAATGCGCCAGTTACAAGCAAGGAACTTTTGAAGAAAGCGAATACCGCTTACACATGGAAAGAAAAGATGAGGCTAGGCAAGAAAAAGCGAATGACAAAGAGTCAGACAGTTGTTTAGTTTTTGCCGTAGATACACAAGCAGTTTTACTTTGGCCTGTGTCAAAAGTAAGCACACTGTATTACAAGACAAAGTTACAAGTGCATAACATATGCTTTAAAAATTTAAAGAACAAAGATGCCTCTCATACTTATGGAATGAATGTACGGGTGGCCTGAACGCAGAAGAAATCACTTCCATTTGGGCAAACTTTTTAGAAAAAAAACATTATGTTGTGGTATAATGTTTACCAGTCGGGTGTAATAGAATTGTATTTTATTCGGATGGGTGTGGTTACCAAAACCGAAATGTCGTGATGTCTAATGGGTTGCTAAATGTAGCTGTTAAACATAATCTATGGATAGAACAAAAATACTTGGAAGTGGGGCATACCCAAATGGAAGTGGATTCAATGCATTCAGCAATAGAAAGACGTCTGAAAAATAAGGTTATAAACGTCCCTGCAGATTACATTGACATTATAAAAAATGCTCGTAAGGACCCATACAACGTGGAGTATTTAAATTACGACTTTTTCAAAAAATTAGATCTTGTCCAATGCTACAAAAGTATAAGACCAGGAAGGTCAGTTGGAGACTCAAAAGTTACCGATATTCGAGCACTCCAGTACAGCCCTACTGGTATTATTTCGTACAAATTGAGATATAATGAGCCATGGTCGGAGCTGCCACAAAGGAAAATATCTATTGATAATAAATTTTACTATGAATTGCAAAACTTACACAAAAATCGTTTGCCAATAAAACACCGTAAGTTTCAGGACCTGCAGCAAATTAAATTAGTTCTTCCAGAAGACTATCGAGAATTTTATGACAATCTGCCACATTAAGCTTTTTAAAAAAGGTTTTTTTGTTGATTTAATAATGAGTCATCATCTAGTTTCATAACCCCCTAAAACGATTTTATCCTAAAGTCAACCTTATATTATTATAAGACAGCGTTTTATTAGTATTTCAAGTTTGGTCATTCAGTTAGTGTTAAATCCCTCTAAAACGCCAACAAAAATAGTTATAAAGTCAACGATTGGGATCAAAAGCCACTTAAACATTGCATGTGGCTTTCAAAAGCCCCTGTAAACTGACTGACCAATAGTAGCGCGTCATTTTTGACACGTGACTTAACTTTAACTATGCAAACAAGATGGCGATTTCTGTTGTGTGCTGTGTTTGTTAATTTAATGATTTTATGCCTAAAAAATGGAGGACTTAATGAAATTTGTGAGAAAATGCGATCCAAAAAAGACAAGGAAACGATCTGTGAATAAAGCAACCTGGAAACGTGAGATTCTACGCGAAAAACGGTACGTGTACCTTTAAAATCAGCATCAACATTAGCAAGAATGGTATTATGCAGTAGGTACCTGTGGAATTTAAAACTGCAGCAGATCTATTTTAATATTCTTTTATTATTCATGTAAATATGAAAGTTTACTTTCATATATATTTTGTAAGTATGTTTAATTGTTATGCATCATTTGAAGTGTAGTCATTTTGTTTATTTTTGATAAATTTAGAAACAGCCAAAAGCACATACATAAACTTTTGTTAATGTTGATTATTTTTAATATTCATAATCGTAATTTTTTTAGCCTGAAATTGTCTGAAAGAAATAGCTCATAGTATTAATTATTTGAATCTTTATCTTACTATCATATTTTATTTAAAATGTGCATTCCGGAACTTTTTATTTCAATATATTATTTCGGTTTTAGGTACAAACCCTCAAGCTTGCCGCAGTTTCCGCAGTGTGGACACAATCAAAAGGCGTTTCGATGTAGTGAATTATCATGTCAAGATATAAGAAAATTTTACAAGAATTTCTATATGTGTGATACGAAAGTGAAGCAAGACTGCTTAATACTGAAATATTGTAATATATCAGAAACCAAAACATTAAAACCCAACAGTAAAAGAAAAGTTGCTATTAAGTATTCTATACTTAGTAAAAATGGGACCAAAATACCGGTATGTCAAAAAACTTTCATGAGAGCACTAATAAAAAAAAAGATTGAATACAGGAAGTTATGAACAGATTTTTAAGTAGCGGAGGTCAAATGCCAGAAGAGAAGCGTGGAGGTGACAGGAAGAGAGAAAAATATGAAGCATAAAGATTATCCGTCGAATGGTTCATCGAATCCTTTCAGGGACAAGAGAGTCACTATTGTCGTTCGAAAAGTGCCAATAGAATATATCTTGATTCAGGCTTGACAATACGTAAAATGTGGCGTATGTATAACGCTGCCCGTGACGAGGATTTGAGAGTTAAACAAAGTTTTTTCAGACATGTTTTTAATATTAAGTATAAAATAGGCTTTGGGAATCCTAGGACAGACGTGTGCTCAACGTGCATTGAACTGTCAGAACGCATAAAAACGGAGAAGGACGCTTAAAAAAAAAACGTACTTATGGTCGAAAAAAGAATTCATCGCCTCAAATACAAAGCCTTCTATGCAATAATGCAAGAAGAAAACGAAATTCTTCAAACCATAACCTTCGATTGCCAGAAGAACCAGGCGATGCCTAAAGTACCGGATTAATCTGCCTACTACAGTAGACAAATCAACTTTTACCACTTCGCCATTGTTGTGAGAAATTCAAAGGCTAAACTGGATAAAAATAACATTCATTCCTACTATTGGGATGAAACTTCACACTGAAAAGGTAGTAAGATAATTAGCGCAGTTTACGATTTCCTAAAAAACTTTGAATTTGGAGATAAAATAAAAATTCTACGAATAGTGTCTGACGGTTGCGCCGGACAAAATAAAAATACAGGTATGGTAGCGATGCTCGGTAAATGGTTGTACACAGAAGCCCCAACAAATATCATGAAAATAGAGCTGATCTTCCCTGTTGTAGGTCAATCCTTTATACCTCATTATTTATTCTGGCAGACAGGCTGTTTGACAGAATTGAGAAAACACTGAAAAAAAAAGAAGTAATAACCTCTCCATCCGAATATGCAGCTGTTTTAAAACAAAATGGTATGTGCAAAGATCTAGCATCAATTTCTGTATTTGATTGGAAAAAAAGTTACGAGTCCATCATTGAACCTACTTACGTCTTGGCATTTTCAGTTTATCAAAACATAAAGGTTTTTTATTACAAGAACGAAAACAGAAAACATTTTAGTACAGGGTGAAGAGACGTACAGAAACGAAATACGCCAAAAAAAAACTATCACAAAAAAATAGTAAAAAAATCACCATGATATCTCCTCAAATAATCCAGCCAAATCGTGTTTACATAAAACAAAATTCAAGACGTTGACAGACTTCTTAAAAAACACTATGGAATTGATTGGAGAAACTTGGAAGAATTGATTTTTTTTTAAACTTTAATCGTTGGAATGAGTACCGCTGAAACGAGAGACTTTATGAGATTGTCGGAAGAGACTGATTTGTGTGAAGCAGGATTTGTCATGTTTAAATTCTTTCATTTTTGTTATACTTTTAACCCTTAAATTGGCAAATTAATTGACTTCTAAAATTTAATGATTTTTTGTTATTTCCTGGTTTATTATGATGCCAGATGACTGAAAAAAAATGTGAAAAAAATCTATCTATTACAGTTTTCGCGAAAATCTATGTACTCCGGGGAGTACATTGCCAACTGTAGTGTAAAGTACGTTTTTTCTGTTTGTACTACGTGGAGCACGTTGCCAAAATATGAATGAAACACATCTTAGTTAAATCTTCACTTTATTTATCATAATTCTTATCAAACTATATGTATTTATTGGGTGTGAAATTGGCGGAAGCAATTTCTTTTGTTACTTTCTCCTACCACAAAACACAGATGCATATTGCATTTCACGCAAAAAACTTTGGTTCTTCCCTCTTTGCAAAACCTACAGCGTGATTGCTTATTTGCTGATTCGGGAAAATGTCCGACAGCATCGTACCTGACACTGTCCACCGGCCGTTCAGCTGTAGGTTTCAGAATTATTTTCCCCTTTACCTTCTCGATACTTCCACTTGACCTGGCGAGTTTTCCAGCCCGACAAAGTCCTTCAAATAAATCAAGCCTAAACTCTTTTAGAGACTTTTTAATTCTCCCATCTCGCCTGTAAAGAAGCCAGCCGTTATTTATGCATATATCCAGCAATTGCGAAAATATACCCAAATACCACCGTCGGCTCTTGAAAGGGGTCCGATACAAAGATATAAGCATATCTGCTAAATCTACGCCCCCCATATGCTTGTTGTATTGCTTCACAAGTTGAGGGCAGTCAACATCGACCTTGCGTTTGTCTTCCTTCGAGTATCTCCTTATCTTTTCAATAGGATGAGAATCCACGTAGGAACTAATAAGCGTTACCACCTTGTTATCGTTCCACTTTACGATAGCTAACTTATTATTATTGCACACAACTTGGGTACTGTATCCTCTCCTTTTCTTTTTTATTTCTTTTTCAGAGGGTAACAGATCTTGACAACCCCTGAGCCGGTTTGTTCTTATTGTTCCCAGGCTAAATATTCCATATTCTTCTCGCAATAAGTAAATAAGCTCTGGAGAAGTAAAGAAGTTGTCCGCGTATATGATAGATGGCTTCTTTTTTATTGTTTTGCATAATGCTATTACCACCATGCCACCAACCCCAAGTGAAGCTTCTTTGGCTGTGAAAGTGTGTTCACGAAACGTGTCATCTCCACCGTACATGATGAAATCATATATCATGCCGGAAACCCCGGCGCGTACAAAGTTTTTGAAACCCCATTTTTTCGGCTTGTTCTTTATATACTGCCTCCTTTTCCCAGCTTTCGTGCCTTTGTATGGGATCATCATTTCATCTATTGAGTACTGCCCTTCTTCCTCTATCTTCAAACAATTTTGTCTGATCTTCTCCATAACAGGACGTATTTTGTAATAGCGATCTGAATTATCCATGCTATTATCCACAAAGTGAATGTTGCGGCGTATTTGTTGGTAACGCTTTAGGGGCATTTCATCAGCTATTAGAGGATATCGGGTTTTTCTTGCCCAGTAATCAGTGTATGCTGGCATGTGAACCACACCCATTATCATTTCAATAGCAAGAAACCTTTCTAGCTCTTCATTTGTCAACTGTATAGACTTGCCATGTTGTTGAACCGAATATAAGTTTGTATTGTGAACGATATCTGAAATGATGTCTGGTGAAAAAAAACAGCGAAAGTATTCCAATACCGTTTTGTGTTGCGTTTCGTGAAGTTCGTGTATTCCTTCATCCACGTAGCCCCTATGGCGTAAATGAGTTTTTTTCCAGCTGTAAATCAGTGAAAATTTAGTTTTCTTAACCTTTTTGACTACTACTGAAGGCTTTTTACGTTTAGATCTAGTGATCGGCACAGGCGAAGCTTTTGACGTGCTAGGAACTGGTGACTGCAGAAGTTCTACAGATGGAGTTGGTAATGATTGAATTGAATTCAATGTTGGTATGGCAGCGTAATTATTAGTTGACGGAGACGGAAAAACCTCTTGAAATGTTGGTGTTAGTGGTACATCATCAATGTTACAGTCAAATACGTTATCAGAGTCGTTGTGGTCGTCTTCTAGAATGTTCAGTCTTTCAAATGAGGAGTCTAATGAAGGTGGATCAGAGCTGAGCTTAGGTGAAGATGGTGGAAGGAAGTGTGATTCGTCATCCGAACTAGAACTGTCATCGGAACATGCATTTTCTTTCGGGACCAACGCTAAAATCTTATGCGATCGTGTCAGGTTCAAGCACTGCAGAAAAATAAATAGAACATGCTGTATGACATACAATCCACACCGCAACCGAAGTCATTGTATATAAAAACCAACAAAAAAAAAACTAGTTTGCATCTCTCAGTCTCATGCAATGTACTTCGTGTATACCAAAGTTTATTTTGTGTTCTTTACTAAGTACTTGGCAACGGTATTCAGGGAGTACATACAAAGTTATGAACTTATAAAATTGCGATTACATTATTTACACATAAAATTACGAACGATTGATATCATTTATAATGTTCCTATGCAATTTAAAGCCTAATAACCGCAAGTTCCATCTAAAAAAGTGTAGAAAAACTGAAAAAGCTTACCCGTGACGCAGATACACCAGACCGCTTCGAAGACATTTTGAATTTGACGGCTATTTTTTGATGTTACCACATCCAAATATTTTTTCTACCAATATGTACAATTATTGCAAGCTAAAAATAATAATAAATGGTATTTTTTTTTAGATTAGTACTACAATCGATTTTTAAAAAGTCTATGTCTTTGGTGGAGTACACTGCCAATTTAAGGGTTAATAAATACGTAAATTAAATTATAAAAACACAATAAAACCTTTTATTTCTAGATTTGTCGTACTTTTTTAATATTATCAATCAAAAGAAATTACTTGATTCTGAATTTTTATAAGATTTTAATGAAAGCGACATTTACCTACTATCTTGCTAGTTTTTGATACTCGTATTTTGTATAACACCATCCTTTATTAAGATTTTTTCAGTTGCAAAACCCACTAAAAAGTTACATGTTACTATAAAATTCCTCTTAATTCAGGAGTGAGTTTCATAAGCCGCTAAAATAAAAGAAAAAACCTCCATATTTTTTGTTTATTAAATTGATTCATTGCTGAAAAGGGATTTTCAAGTATTGCCATGGTCTGTGGGTTCATATAGTACAAAAATGATTATTTTCTATAACATTTATCGACGACGAGAAGTTTTTATTAGTTGGTGAAAAATAAACAAAACTTATTTTAGTGGCTTTTGAAACTAGACGACTCGTCGACGAGTCGTTTAGTTTCAAACACCTCTACAACGATTTTTCTTCTAAATTAAGCTCGGTATGCCATTCGCAAGTACTCTATACATAGAACATTTTTCTAAATTAATTTTGTGTCAAATTCCGCTATAATCTATTATAAAATTCATTTGAAGACGAGTGTTTGTTGCAAATTGCTCTAAAACCACCTTCATGAGTTTCAAATACCTCTATAACAAATCTGACCAATAGCAGCCCGCCATTTGAAAATAATGATGATTACAATTTCAACACGGTTGCTGTTGCCACGCCAATATGCAAATGGCCGCCATCCACGCTATGGTGCGAATTATGGTGTGTATGGCTAATTTAAGGTTATCTGCAAAAATATGAAATTATTTTAGAGTTAAGTAGTTCATTACAGCTTGTATTTGTGTAATCTTTATTTTGATTGTGTCTATTTTTTGGTTTCCGAATGTTATTAATTATGTATTTTTTGTTTATTGGATATAATTATATTTATTTATTTTTTACAAATTGTTAATTCCTAATGTTAAGATTCGTTTAATTTTTTTCAAATATTGTAATTGTATAGGGTTCAATGTAAGTAGAATTAAGTAGTTACCTGCCTTATTTATGTTTATACACAAGGGGGAACATCATTACGTCACTCGAACCAACGGCAGTTGCTGAAAATCAGCGACGGCGATTTTTGGATTTGCCCATAATCACGGCAATTATGCTGAGCAAATGACCGATTCTTGCTCGGATGCGACGCACAACTTGAATTTATGTATATTTTCTACAATTACTTTCTGTCTAAAATGTTTATTGTTGTTTTGTTTTCTTGTTGTCGCTGTCAGTCAGTCGGGCGTCATGCCATGGACAACTGCTGAACTTTGTTCTGTTTTGTCTGTGGTGTGCTGGTGTGACCAGAGACACGTTTAGGTTAATGTCCGGTCCAGACATGGGCTGGCAGTGATGTGTTATTTTTCAGTTTTTATTTATTTTAGTTATAATTATTGTAGTTGATAAGTTTTTAAGTTTTTAGTGTTCTGTGCGTTTTTTCCGGCAGAATAAATTGATTTTCTTTCTTTCTTTCTTTCTATTTGCATCACGTGACACATTAATTAGTATGGCCGTTTTTGTAAACAGTATTTGAGTGTGCTCCGGTTTTTTAATAGTTTTGACTGAAAAACATGGAAGAATTGCAGCAATTTATAAAAAAAGTGAACCTGGAAAGGCACGCAAGAAAGCAGTCAACAAATCTAAGTGGAAACGCGAAGCATTACGGGAAAAAGGTAGGTTCCTTTCTTTCTATCACAGAGTCTGTCAGTCATTTAAAAAGTTGTTATGCAAGATGTAGCCACAAATTTAAAGTGTATATTATAGATTTCTTAGAAGCTTTATTTGCAATGTATGTATGTACAGTCTATTAGATATAAGAATTCTTTAATGCTATTTTTATAAAATGTAATGGCTAAAGTTTAATTTAATCAAGTGAAAATAATAATTAAACTGAGTCATAATAAAGATGTGCCTAAATATTAAATTAATGGCATTTTTTTATTTGCTATGTATGTTACGTTGCTATGTATGTACGTTCGTTATAAAGGCTGGTCACAAAAATTGACTTTTTCATTTTTTTTTTATTTTAGATACAAGCCGCATTCGCTTCCGTCGTTTGCATCTTGTGGACATAATTGAAAGGCGTTTAACTGTGCAACTTTAACATGCACACACATCAGGAAATTTCATGAATCGTTTTTCAGAAATTGTAATAAAATTTCTCAGGACATTTTTTTAATAAAATACTGTACTATTGTAAAATCGAAAACGTCCAAGATAGATAGCAAAATAAATTTTGCTTTAAAATATTATGTACGTGGCAATGGCGTTAAAATGGTACCTGTTTGTCAAAAAACATTTGCAGGGGCTTTATGTATGAAGAAAGATCGTATACAAGGTGTCATGAGGAGATTTTTCGTAAGGGAAGAAATGGCTCAAGAACGAAGGGGTGGCGACAGAAAAAGTAAGAACTTCGCAGAGAAAAATGCAGTAGAAACTTTTATCGAGTCATTCAAAGCAGATGAAACCCACTCTTGCAGACCAAAAAACCTGAAAAGACTATACTTGCCTGCAGAGCTGAATATCAGAAAACTTTGGCGTATGTAGGTATAACAACGATCATACTAATTTAAAAGTGAAACAGCATTTCTTTCGAAAAATGGTTGTTACTTGCTATAACGTCGGTTTCGGCAATCTTAGGACTGATGTTTGATCAACATGTCTTCAGTTTGAAGAAAACATTAAAAAAAGTATCAGATTCTGAAGCCAAAAATAGACTAATAATAGAAAAAAGAATTCACCGTTTGAGATATAAGGCATTTTATGACATTTTAAGGGAGCAAAGAAGTGACCTCCTAACAATAAGCTTTGACTGCCAACTCAAGTCCAGCTTTGACTGTCAGCTTTATAGTCGTCAATATATTTTTTATAACTTTACCATAGTACTCGGAAGCTCTAAAGCCAAACTGACAAAAGATAATATTTTTTCATATACATGGAACGAAACCACTCACCGTAAAGGCAGCAATGAAATTATTTCAGCTGTGCATCACTTCCTCCAGAATATTATTATAGGAGAAGAAGTAAAAGAGCTTAGGGTAGTGGCGGATGGGTGCTCTGGACAAAATAAAAATACCGGAATGATTTCTATGCTAGGAAAATGGTTAACTACAAAAGCTCTTAGGCATCTGAAGAAAATTGAAATCATTTTTCCTGTTGTAGAGCATTCGTTTATTCCACCCGACCGCATTTTTGCACAGATAGAAAAGGCTCTACAAAAGACAGAAATCATTTCGTCACATGAGGAGTATCGTGAAATTCTTGGCCAATACTGCAAACTCATTGATTTAGAGTCAATTCTTGTACAAGACTGGAAATTAGCCTACATGTGCAATTTCAAAAGTGTAAAATATTCTTTTTGACACGTTCCAAAACCAATAACCTATTGCTGCAAGGGGAAATGTCTTTTAAAAATGAAATAGATGTCAAAAAGCCAATAACAAAAAATAATAAAATATTAGTATGTTGAATCCGGCAATTATTCCTCCAAACCAAGTCGTACCGAAAAAAGCTAAAATCACCTATGTATCAAATCTGTTAAAGGAGCATTATGGGGGTCACTGGAAAGACATAGGTGCACTAGAATTTTATAGATTAGTTGAAGACATAATGTCTAATATGCAGGAAATAGAAGAAGAAGAACCAGAGGAATCCCCAGAAGACGAACTCTGTGAGGGTGGTTTTGAAGACTTTAACCTTATAGTGTAATTAAATAATTTGATCTCGGATTGATCTCTTTTGCGTAGAATGATTGTTATTTTTTTATAACTTGTCTAAGTTTGTCATAAATTAGATGATGATCTCTTTATAAGAGTGGTTTTAAAGACTTGAACCTCATATTATATTTTATTTCTTATAATGTTCCTCCAAAAATTTGATCACAGATTGATCTCTTTTACGCAGATTTGTTATGTTTATTTTTCGTTACTACTTATCTTTGTTTAATAAAACGTTTTGTAAAGTAAAAAGTTGGAACTTAATTGTCAAAGGGTAAGGCTCAAATTTAAGCGCACTCTCTAAAAATGCGCTTTCCGATAACTTGAAGAGTAAAAATAAAATATCAAAAATATTTGTTTATATTAATAATGCAAGAAACTTGACTATTTCGTCATCGCGTCTAATTTTTTTCGTTTAAATATTCCAATTATATTCCTATTTTATACTTGAAAATAAAAAGGTCCATGTATGTCTTCCATACAATTTGTTGATGTCCGTGTACGTACACGTCTCAAAATCCATTCAATATATTTAAGAAACACATAGGTTTTTTTTAGTTTGCATATTTTATGGTCATCGGATTATAACTGGTATCATTTTAGTACAATTAGTTCAATATTTATCAAACCGTTTTGATAATATCAAGTAATTTAAAAATGTCCTAAATTTCAATCCAGTGTGCAGTTCAGTTGTGCAACGCAATAATTTGGGATTCATTGATATTCTACTATGAAATATCAATTTATTTTAATATAAGTAATATATCCTGGGACAACTCAAACATGGTCATCCGATCCCAAAGTAGGCAGAGCCTGTACTATGGCAACCAGATAACTGATAAACATACTTATATATTTCTAAATACATACATATTATAGACAAATTACACCCAGACACAGAACAAATGATCATGCTCATCACACAAAGATTTGTCCTGGGTGGGAATCGAACCCACGACCTCCGTTTTGGCAGTCAGGGTCACTAACCACTCGACCAACAGGCCAGTCAAATTTTGACTGGCAACACAGGTTCATGATATTCGACTAGCTTCAGCGTGCTTCTAACATTTTGTTTTTGGTCAGATGGAAGATCGTGGCGGAACGTGTTTTGTGTCGTTAAGAAATTGTAAGTTTACTTTATTATTAATTGTATGTATAACGTATTTAATTATATAGGATAAACTTGTTTCGTCGGGCCTTAAAATTTAAGAACCGCCCAAACGCCGCCCTAGGATAGCAATAATTGGTGTCCCCGTAACTCTCAATAAAGAGGTATTGGATTGCATTTATGAGCAAAACCTATCGGACAAATTGCCGAAAACTACTCGAGAGGCCTTTCTAGGAACAATTAAAATGAGCCATAAGTCAGGAAAGAAAGGTCGCCCCACATGTAATTATATTCTAGAAGTACCTCCTAGCGTCAGAAAAATCCTGGTGAACCAAGGCCGTATTTATATAAATTGGACATCCTGCCCAGTAAGAGATTTCACTATAGTGACCAGGTGCTTCAATTGCCAGCAGTTCGGACACGCAGCTAAGTTTTGCCGCGAAACATCTCCAACATGCAACCTCTGTGGAGAGACAGGACACTCGTTCAAGGAATGCAGTAACAAAACTTCTCCTCCTCAGTGTGCAACGTGCAAACGTTTCAAGAGAAAATATGATCACCCAACTGGTGATGTAAATTGCCCAGCACGCCAATACGCTGAAGACAATTATATTAATTCAATAGACTATGAAGGCGCCTAAGAGCGCCATCGAATAATTTGTTAATTCGCACACAAACAGTAGATAAGTTAGTTAATAGTATATATCATGGCAAATCTGCTTATCAGTGATCTTGACAGTTTTGCAGTGTCCGAAGCTATAATTTGTAATATTGGGGAGTGCAAAAATCTTCTTCACACTGGTAAGAAAATGTTAACCGTGCTTACACTAAACATTCGCAGTATTAACCGAAATTTTAACGGTTTACAAGTGCTATTACAGAATCTTGAAATAAGCAGTGACATTATTGTACTAACAGAATGTTGGCTCTCCGAAAAAACAACGAATATACTATGTCTTGACGGGTACAATTTACACAAAACCAATAGCCATATAAACCAAAATAGTGGCTTAGTTGTGTACATTAAAAATATTTTGAAGGAATGGTAGAAGAACCCTTATTTCAAGACTGTAATTGCTTGATAATTAAAATGTCCCCCGATACGGTAATTGTGGCTATTTATAGACCACCATCTCAGAATATTGACAGATTCTTAGGCTCGCTAAACATAAACCTAGGAAAATTATCATCATTTAAAAACATTATACTTTTAGGTGATGAACATTGCTTCCGGGAAAATCGATACTAAGCACATAACTATCTGAACATTTGCATATTTCATGGACTTCTACCAGCTCATTATTATCCAACGCATCAGAGCGGCTCATGCCTTGACTATATCATCATAAAGACAAAAACACCGTCCAAAACATTGGTTACTAATACGTAACTTACCGACCATCAAGCCATTTTACTAACATTGCAAATTCCTTCACCTAGAAAAAACTGCATGCGCAGCTATTCTAAACTCAACCTAACTGGGTAAGGCCGTAGATTTTGCCACTTTTTTCATAATCAAGAATAGTTTTCTAATTTTGTACGTCTAGTTTGTTATTTTTTTCAGGTGACATATTTTTATGTTGTAGCAGTATGCCTCACAACACATTTTTAGTTTATAATTTAACTACAATGGGCGTAATTTTATTTTAAAATGAATTTAAATGTATAGATGACATAAAAGTTTCTTATAAAAAGTTACTGTCCATAAAGTGTGATACGAAAACAATGGAGTATATTACAAACTATGTAATCAGTGAGACATAAATTTTTAAACGTATAGAAAGTACTTTGGTAGAGCTACTTAATTCAATGTAATATTGAGTTCAAGCGCCATTTGTTTATTCCTTATTCTAGTTTTAAAACACGTCTTCAATTTTAACACTTATATGTTACTTTTTGATGTTACCAGTATTGAGAGTAATATAGTCTTTAACATAAGACTGGGGTAATTGTGGTAATTTAGGTTGGCAACACTAAACAGCCACGTTAGAAAAAAAAACGAAGCGCCATTTTGTTGTCTTTGGATTGTGTCAAAAACCGCACGTGTGAATTTCGTCTCCTAAAATAAAAAGTGTTTTTTGCGATTTTGGAAGGTAAGTAGACATTTTTTATGTTCAAAATACTAGTCACGTATGCGCCAAAGCTAACATTTGATCGAGAAAGCATGTTTTGGCATGGAAATCTGTTATATTTTCATATTATAACCTAATCAATCCAATATTATGTTACTTTTACGTTACTTTTATGATACTTTTATGTTGCCGGTAACATAAGTTTTATGAGACGTAACGTAAGTAATTGTAAATAAAGGCTAGTTTACGTCGCTAATCTTATAAAAATTAGAAAAATCTGCACCATCGCCTAAAAGAACGGTTGGTAACCCTTGTGTGCGCCGCTAAAACTGAGAGACGAGTCCTGGTACGATTTAGGGAGTCATACGGCGTGGTTGAATCCGTAATGAAATTTTCCGTTTTCGAGTTCATTAAAAGTGTTAATATTTGACTTGTTTATAGATGCCCCTAACGCCGGCGGAAAAGCAAAAAAAGTACAGAGAAAAGGTTAAAGCTAATAATCCAGAAAAATATGAGAAGATGAAAAAAAAGGCTGCAGAAAATGCTTTGAAGTATTACAGAAATAAAAGAGATAATTACACAGAAGACCAAAAAGAAGAACAAAGACGAAAATGGAAAGAAGATAGAAGAAAAGCCAAAGAACAATTGCCATCAACGTCGCAGCAAAAGACTGCCGACAAAGAATCTGTAGATTTGCGTAATATTCAACGTCGTATTGAATACAAGTTTCGGCAAGAAAATATGAGCTTAAGAAAAGATTTATTTAGTTTGTCAAAAAGGTTTAAAAATCTGCAAAAAAAGCTTTATAGACACAAACAACAAATTGATGAAATAAAGGAAAATTATAATAATGTAGTGATTAGACTTACTCAACTAGAAAATAGTAAATTGGCCGAGAGTGAAGAAACCAGTGTGATGAGAGAAAATACAGCTGAATACACTCTAAGGAAGAGAATTGAAGAATTTATTATTGATAACATTCCTCATATTGAAACACCAAAGAAAGAAGTTATTAAACAAAAACTACTGGAACATGATGTTTTGACAGAAGCACTTAAGTTAGAAATGAAAAATTCAAATCAAGCTGAAAAAAGAACATTCAAAAAAAATTTTGAAAAATGATTTGGTCGAGAAATATAGACAAAAAACAAAATTAACGCTGTCCTTGGGTTTTAAAGGCAGTTTAAAAAAATACAACAGGGCTCAAATTCGTAAGGCTATTAAGTTACAAAATAAAATAGAGGAGTTTTTTAACAGAGACGACGTAACTCGTTCGACAGCCGGTAAGAAGGAGTATAGAACATACAAAAAAGTTACTCGTCAAATAAAATATCAACTGGATAAACTGAAAATTCTCCACCAAAATTACACGGCTGAGGTAGGAAAAATTAGTTTTAGTACTTTTAAAAAATTCACTTCAGACTTTGTTTGTGATTTCAAGTCTGGCTGCCCGCACACACGCAATAATAATGACAATAAAGTATGTATTGTCAATAATATTGCGTGTGTGCGACCTATATTGCGGTATTGTTCAATATTATTGTGGATTTCCGGAAATTCTGATTTTATCACGCCAACATCGGGGGGAGGCAGGGATATTGTCAATATTATTGTGTGTTTGCGAGTCGTATTGCAATATTTTAGTTGAGCAGGCGCATTCAATGAGAACGCACGGTTGATTTTTTGAAAATGGAAGACGAAGACAGCATCGAGAGTGTTCCTTCAACTGATAAGGAATATTTAAAGGAATTTATTAGACTATGGGAAACATATCCAGAACTTTGGAATACATCTTCAAATGATTATCGGGATAAAGTGAAGAAAAATATTGCACTTGACAAGTTACTCGTAATTTATAAAAAGATCAAACCAGCAAGCACGAAGGAAGATGTTAAAAAGAAGTTGAATTCCTTGAGGACTAATTTTAGGAAAGAACTTAAGAAGGTCACAAAATCTAAATCTTCGGGTAAAGGAACTGATGACGTTTATGTCCCATCTAGCTGGACTTACTACGAACTACTTTTTTTAACGAACGATGAACAACCGGTAATTCAAAGACAGGTTAGTATGATTTATTTAGTATTTATTGAATAATACTACATCGATAAGCAGAGTCGTAAATGCACTTTCATATTTCACATATTTTTACAAAAGTACTGACAATAGTTATCTCTAATCATTTTAGCACTTCTCATATAGTTTTTACTTTGAGTAGACTGCAGGTTGGTTAAATTGATTTCTGTGGAGTCTTCTCCTGTGTTTACATATATGGCGCCTTGCTCTTTGATTAAAAAATTATGTAAGTAACAGCAGGCTAAAGTCAGTATAGTCGCTTTTGAGGGTTCTAGATTTATGGTACTCTGAAAAACACCAAAACGTTTTGCGAATATACCAAATGCACACTCGACTGTAGATCGAGCACTTGACAAACGTTTGTTGAATATTTGCTCATTGGGACTACAGTTTTTTTGTGAGTATGGTTTCATCAAATTCGGACCTAGAGCAAAAGCTTCATCACCCACGAATACGTATGGATATAAATCTGTGGTATTCGGTAGATTCGTAGGGCTGGGTAAATTCAATAAGTCTTGTTCATAATGTTGCCAAAATTTGGAATAAAAAAGGACTCCACCATCAGATATCCGGCCGTTAATTCCAACATCAACCATTATAAATTCTTTGTGAGCATTTACTAATGCCAGTAAAACAATGCTGAAAAACCCTTTATAGTTGAAATAACGCGAGCCAGAGTTTGGTGGCCTAATAATCGCAATGTGTTTTCCATCAAGTGAACCCAAACATGTAGGAAATCCATATTTGCGTCCAAACTCATCAGCTATTTGTTTCCATTCTTGTTGTGTTGAAGGAATCTGAAACAAATTTTTACAATAAAAGTTATTTTTTATAGGAAAACACAGAAAGTACTGAGACAGAAGATCTTCAAAGGTATTCAGTATCGTCGATGGATCCACCGGCGCCGCCAACTCGGACAGGGACAAAAAAAAGAAAATTGATCATCAAACTTTAATTGAGCGAGCAGTATCATTTATGGAAAAAAGTGACAATCATAATATTAATTCTGAAGATCAAGATGAATATCACCACCTAGCCATAGTTTGGGCTGCAAAGCTCCGGAAATTGTCACCTACTCAGAAAGTGTTTGCAGAAAAAGCAATACACGATGTTTTATTCGAGGCAGGACTTGAAAATTTACACAGAAATTCCGTAAAAATAAATAATGACTATGATTTATCTACAGTTAAACCCAGAGCACCAACAACTGCATGTTATGTTACATCACCATCTTTATCACCAAGCACGCAGAATTCTTTTTTTATTTTTTTTATTTAATATGGGTTTGCTCTTGACTCTAGTCTAGGTCATAGATGACAGAGACAAAGTCGACGATGGAGCGAGCCTACCCAGAAGAAGCCTGTTCACTCTAATTTTGAAGAGATTAGGGTTGTATGCGTTCGGAAACACAGACGCAGGCAGAGAGTTCCACTCCTTTGCTGTGCGCATTATAAAAGACGTTTGGAAACGTTTAGTGCGAATTGGTGGAATAGCAACAAGGTAGGGATGGTAACTTGCAGTGCGTCTAGATGTCCGATGGTAGAAGGGGGCCGGTGGGATGAGATCGTGGAGTTCCTGGACACTCTCCCCGAAGTACAATCTGTAGAAGACCGACAAGCAGGCAACCTTGCGGCGATGAGCCAAGCTGTGAAGCTTGGCATCCACCAGTCTTACGTCGCCAATGAGCCTTTTAGCTCTGTGTTCCACCGAGTCAAGCGCGGCAAGTTGGTATTTAGCTGAGCCATCCCAAAGGTGGCTGCAATACTCCATGCAGGATCGGACTTGTGCTTTGTAGAGGGTTAAAAGCTGTCCAGGCGTGAAGTATCGCTTCACTCTATTTAGGATGCCCAGCTTTTTGGCCGCAGTTTGGGCTTTGTGCTCAATGGTGGCACCAAAGTTGAGAGTGGTTGTCAACTCCATGCCTAGGAGCTCGAGCCGATCGGTTACAGGAACAGATGTACCCCGAAAAGTCGGAGTTAGGTCGAAACGACTCCTTTTCGCGGTAAAAAGACATGCTTGTGTTTTGGTGGCGTTAAAAGAGACCAGATTGTCATCACCCCACTGGGAGACAAGACTTAAGGTCAAATTTGTCCGCTCTACCATGGCCTCTCTCAAGGAACGAACTTCTTCCCCGCTGGTTTTTGCGCTAGACAAGTATCTCTCTGAAACCGAACTGTCATCTGCATACCCAACAATACCAGGCTGAAGCAGGTCATTGATGTGCAGCAGGAAAAGAGTTGCAGAGAGAACAGACCCCTGAGGAACTCCGGCATTAATAGCCATGAGGTCAGAGAAGCAGCCGTCAACGACTACTCGGATCGACCGTTCACTAAGGAAGTCTGATATCCAGCTACAAAAATCAGCTGGGATGCCATAAGCAGGAAGCTTGCTGAGTAGACTTGCGTGCTGAATTCTAATTTGTCTTATGGTCCATCGCCTCGGTCTGTGTCACAACCTGTTTCTTTTAAACATGTTGATTTCTCTCAACAACCTGAATTGGTTCGAACTCAAATCTACCCCAATGAAACTGCTACTCTTTATTCTTTTAATAGCAACACACCATTTATAAGTTCAGGTGATCCAGCTCAGATAATACTAAGACCCAGAGAAAACCAATCAAGACACTTCATCTCTTCTGATATAATTTCTCAAGAAACTGTATATGACACACCTTCTGACACAACTACTACAACAATAGCTGGCCTGCAATGTGATACTGAGGAAATCTCTGAACCATCAAAAAGTACTTTAAAAGACTATCTACAGACTTTTTCATAAAAAAAAAACGAATATTTGGTGATTTTGTGTTAATTTCTTAGTGTGATTAATTTATTTTTTTTATTAAAGTTTATTGTTTAGTTTTACTTACCTTAATGTAATCTCTCAAGATATAAATTAATGCATTACACGTCTCCATGACTGCTGCACTTATAGCCCGTGGCGATATTATAGCGGAATACTTTAAGTCTTCAAAACTTCTGCCTGTTGCTAAAAAGCGGAGAGTGACTGCCAACTTTTCTTCGGGTGATAAAGATTTTCTCATATTAGTATCCTGTTTTTTTAAGTAAGGTGATATTAAAGTTAATATTTTATGATAACTGTTGTCTGTCATTCTAAAATATTTTTTAAAATCATCTTTTTCTGTAAGTCTTAATTCATTAATTAATTGAAAGTGGCTCAGTTCCGCTTTTTTTTTGCATCCAGTCCTTAATCCAGCGTTTCTTTTTAGTTTGCTTTTTGTTTTCTAACAAAGATAATATAATAAACAATGCGAGAGCTTTTTTCTTTTTATCCATTTCACACAACACTTCCGCGCAGGTCGCGGATCTATACGAGATTGAGCCTGTTTTTGTTAGTAAATATTGACAATCATATTTTACAGTATGCGGGGCTTTATATTGATAAAATATATTGTCAATTTTGGTTTGCCAATTATATTGCGTGTGTGCGGGCAGCCTAAAGAATGCATGTTGGGAGAATACCATATTTGCGCAGATAAAAAACTATTTGGTTATGATGATCAGGAAGAAATAGAAATTACATGGTTTGAGTGGGCTTTGAAAGAGCATGCATATGGCCAGGGTGATAAAATGAAAAAAATAAAAAGAATGATGAAAACTACTAAAGAGGGTACACTGAAAGATTTATTAAACAAATTTAATACAGAAATGAAGAAATTTAAAATACATGCATATAATTTTTATCATCAGTTTAATAAATACAAGGATTGCAAAGAAAACTTAAAAAAGCAATGAAGCAATAATACATATAGATTTTTCTGAAAACTTCACATGTAAATACCACAAGGAAGTCCAAGCCATGCATTTCATTAAAGACCAGATAACTTTACATACAGGTGTTTTATACATAATTAATGAAAGACCCATATCCCTTTCTGTTCGATATCTTCCAACAATGAACACTGTCCAGAAGCCATATGGGCACACCTAGACCCCATACTTAAATATATTAAAGCGGATTACCCAAACGTTACCATCTTACATGTTTTTTCTGACGGGCCGACAACTCAGTATTGGCAAAAAAGCACTTTTATCTTTTTAGCAAAAATATTTACGAATATGGATTTGAAAGCGGAACTTGGTCCTTCTTTGAATCGGCCCATGGAAAAGGAGCAGCAGATGGCATTGGTGGGGCCATCAAACGTAAGCTTGATGCGAAAATAGCCCAAGGAATTGATATCCCCAATGCTGAAACTGCTTTTAATGTACTGAATATGTCGGATACTGAAATTAAAATATTTTTCATTCCCATGGATAATATTAAACCCTTAGATATTAACATATCTCCAACATCTGGAACGATGAAAATCCACCAATTAATGACAAACAGCGTTTTAAAAGTTAAATATAGAAACCTAAGTTGTTTTTGCAACGATTTAAACGGTATGTGTGAATGTTATTCTCCTATGATACATGAATTTAAGACAGCTACTGGACAAAACACAAACAAAACACAGACTAAATGCAAAAAGCGGAAGACAAGTGAAAAAGAAAACGTGGACTGTCGTGAGAAAACAAAAAGGACAAGAAAATATCGAAAAGTAAGTTCATCATCTGAAAATAGTACGGACACGGATATTGAATATGCTGATAGTGACGAAACATGTTAAATGGAAGAAGATGCTTTTGATAATGATGAAGATAATTTGGATAATGTTGATGACGACCTCATTGGAGGAAAAGAAGATAACGCAGAACAGGCAACTACGCTCGAATTGGATTTTTAAAGCAAAGGATAGATCCCAATAAAAAAATCAATATTTTATCCACGAGAATCATAAAATCATCAAATAAAAATAAAGTTGATTACAGAAACAAGAAAGTGACCCACGTAAATGTAAATGTGAACGCGAAACAAGATATTCCCGAAAATAATTATGTGACAATTCTGTCTCAAATTAGGAACGCTCCGGAAAACACTGCTAATTATGACTTAAGAGATAGCTATATATTTGGAAAAAGAGGCACAATGACTGAAATAAAAAGTACATATAGTGACACAAATAAGACTGAAAATAGAGAAAAAAATGATGTGGAGGATAGAAGTGACAACAAAGATTTAAATATAGTTCAAAAAAAAAAAGAAATAGAGAAAAGGAAACGTGCTGGACAAGATGAGATTGGAGAAAATATTGAGATTGAAGAAAGAGAAGATGAGATTAGAGAAATTATGCAGACTCAAGAAAGAGAAGATGACGAAAGTGGAGAAAATATCCAGACTGACTTTATATTTAACACAAATGACAAAATTATAGTTAGATATTATCTAAGAAAAACATGGAAACATTATATAGGAGTTGTTGAGAATATTGAACTCAAGGACGGATTAAATTATTACCACGTAAAAGTTTTTAAAACTATTAAAGATTCGTTTAATTCTTTGAAGTTTACATTCCAAAGAAAATTAGATATCGATATCTTGTCCAAAAATTCTATCGTCAAGAAAGTAAATTTAGTACAAAAGAAAGAAGCTTCTAAGGAATATTACCTGGAAGACGATCGCGATCTAGTTTTCTTCACTTAAATTACTTTTATATTGGGAGAAACATTTTGTTAGGTATCGCTCTTTGTTAGAAAGATATAACTTTATCAACATTTGTCATACTTTCTTTGTCCTCGATTTGTATTACTCTTGTCCTGTGATTTTACAATTACTTACCGAATATTTACTGTGATTTTTGTTATTAGCTTAAAAGTTTACGAGAAGCAATTATTAATAATATTTAGTTCTCTAGTGTGTGTTTGATAAGCTCAAGTGTGAGTGTGTGTGTGTTTTAAGAAAGTAAACAGCGTGAATTTTTCAAGGGTGCGTGGATGACCAAATCTGAAACTATGAGGTATATCAAAAAACACTGAAAGGAGTCTCGAGGCCGATTTTGATGAAAATTAAAACACCAGAAAATCAAGCTTATTTTGATTTAAGAAATTACGGGCCCCTTACGCTTGCTCCAATAAACCTTACTGATTATTCGTGTCCTCAAAAAGACAAAGAAAATATCAATAGACATGCTAGCCCTGCTCCATGTTGTTCAAAAGATAAAGTCACAGACATGTCAGAAATCTATAAACTTAATGACAGTATGCTAGTAAGGTATTATCAAAGAAAGAGCTGGAAGTATTACGTAGGCTTTATTGATAAGATTAACTTCAAAGATGATGATATTTACTATGAAGTTCGTTTTCTAAATACAATTAAAGAACTTAATGTAAAATTCATTATTCCGAAAAAAAAAGATTTTGACATTGTTACCGATATTTCAATTGTTAAAAAAATTGAATTAACTCCACTCGACAAATCGGGTGAGTACTGCTTGACTGACGATGCAGACGAAATATATTTTTAAGAGTTTTTTACTATATTCGTCGTACCTTATCATAACTAGACTGACTTTTTTAAACATGATACTAATTATTACTTTTAAGAAAACGTGCCATGCCATTAGAGCTGTGATTCAAGTAGGTACAATATAAATTATATTTATTTTGTAAAGGGTTTTTAACCCAAATGTTAAAATATTTCAATGTTACTTAATTTTGTTGAGTTTGGATACGATTGCAATACTGCACTGTTCATCACAAAAATCGGCCCACCCTGTTTTTGCACTATTACTTGTTATGGGTTCATAAATAACAGGTTTCGAACTGTTCTATTTATTTCTAGGGTCAGATAAGATGTTTGACAAATGGGTACTATAAATCTTAGTGCATTTGAGGGTACTTAAAACAATTTTTTTTATCATAAACTGTTCTTAGTGCGATTTTGCTTGTTTATGTCGAGACACAGTTGAGCGTTATTTCTCTGCCGGAACAAAGTTTAAAACGGTGAATTTATTAATTAGGATAATTTTACGGACTAACACTGTATTTTTGATCGATTTTGTTTGAAAATTATGGATACTACTGAAGCTGAGGCTGCTCAAGTTGTGGTCCTACTGCAACAAGGCTTAAGTCAACGTGTTGTGGCCCGCAGTTTAAATCTGAGCCGATCAGCGGTTCGGCGAGTATACCAAAGGTTTCTGGAGACTGGCGAGTATCGGAGAAGACCAGGATCAGGAAGACAAAGGGTCACAAATGAGAGAGATTATCGATTTATAGTGACATCAGCTCTCAGAAATCGTCACCTTTCCGGTGTTGAACTTCAGCGACGCTTACGTGAAGTGCGCGGGGTGGCAATAAGTGACAGTACCGTGAGGCGAAGACTTTGTGAAAAGAATTTAAGACCACGTAAGCCAGCAACTGGACCACAACTGACCACAGCTCATCGACAAGTGAGACTTCAATTTGCGCGGAATCACCTCAACTGGACTATAGACTAATGGGCATCAGTTCTCTTCTCTGATGAGAGCCGCATGACTTTATACGGTTCTGATGGGCGTCGCAATGTCATGAGACGACCAGGAGAGCGTTATGCCCAGTACTGCATACAAGAAACCGTCAATTACGGTGGAGGCTCGGTAATGTTTTGGGGTGGTATTTCTTTGACTGGGCGCACCGAGCTTGTTTTTATCAGCAGGGGTGCTCTAACTTCTGCACGTTACATAACGGAGATCCTGGTAGATCATGTGATGCCTTATGCTGGTTATATCGGAGAAGAATTTGAGTTAATGCACGATAATGCACGGCCACACGTAGCACACATTGTCACTCAGTACTTAAATGATGTCGGCATTAGGGTTATGCAGTGGCCAGCCAGAAGTCCGGATCTCAATCCCATAGAGCACATGTGGGACATGCTAAAACAGAAGGTGAGAGCTAGAGATCCAGCCCCCACAACCTTAGGAGATCTGGAAACGGCTATTAAGGAAGAATGGGACCGAATTCCTCAAGGGACCGTTAAAATTTTAATCAGATCCCTAAGGCCTAAAACATACACAAGCGACGTAAGGCAGCAGGCGTGGAACAGGCGTGCGCCGCTTCAAAACGATTTCATACAAAATGTATGCAGGCGACGTTTTTGAATTATACTGAAGCGACGCGGCGCAGACACGCCGTTTCGTTGCCTGCGCCGCGGCGCTAGCAGTCGGTTCTCGTGAGTCACGCAAGGAGCACGTCGCTTGTGATACGGTATGCTCAGTATTTACCAACCCAAAAATGCGTGATGATATTGATTTTAATGTACAGTTCTGCGAGTTAGTGGAACAATATCCAGCCCTTTACGATTATACCAAGCCGGAGTACAGTAATAGAAATGTACAAGATAAAATATGGATGGAAATAGGATTGAAACTCGGCGAATCGGGTAAGTTATAATAATAATAATAATAATAAGTTTATTTACCAAAATAGTTACAGAAGTGTACACAAGTAGATATAACTAGTGGGTAGACTTATTGAAGGCTTTACAGTGTGTTGCAAAAAATTCTGTACATAATTAAAGTAACCCTGCCTCTTAAACTAGGGTATCCTGTATTTTAAGAGACAGTGTCTAGCTGATAAATTCACAATTTTTATACAACAGTGGACAGTGTCGATCTACCGTCTAAACTTGACAACAGTAATAGTTGTACTTGTACGAGTAAAATGTGGAGGGGACGTGTAGTGGTGTGATGTGGTATGTGCTTGTTGTGGGTTTGTGTGTGTGAATATAGTGGTGAATGTGTGTGGATGTATGTGTGAATATGTTTGTAAGTGTGTGTTTTTTCATTTAGGCGATGTAAGTAAGTAAAGACTCCGTGTATGTGTTATCTTTCTGTAGTAGCCACTCTGTTATTGTTTGTTTTAATGTGTGTGAATTTAAATCTATAATGTTTAATTGTTTGTGAACTTTTTTGTAAATGTGTCCACTTAGGGTATAAAACTGGCGTTTAGCGAAAGTAGTTCTGTGCTGAGTACCCGGGATAACACATGTTCGTTTGTTTGGGTCGGACTTAGGAAGACTGGTGTGTTTTCTAAGAATCGATTTAAGCACAAAGAGTTGACGAACCGAAAGGACTTTGCAATCAGAGTAGAGTTCAGTAGTTGGGTATCTATAGGGTCTTTTGGTCATGACTTTTAGAATCGCTCTCTGCACTCTCTCAACTCTCAGAAGGATAGTCTTTGCTGCACCGCCCCAAACAGCGATACAATAGCCAATGACCGATTGACATAGAGCGTAGTACACGATTTTCAGAGTGTCAGCATTAGCCGACTGTCTAAGAGACTTGTGAGTAGGTTTGAGTTGAGCCATTTCATTACCTCAGCCAGAACCATTTCTGCTTTTGTTTTGACTATATCCCACGTAAGTCCCTGCACGAGAATAGCAGTGTCATCTGCATACGCATATATATTACAGTCTAGGAGACTCATTCTGCACAGATCGTTGACGTAAATAAGGAATAATGTTGGACCCAGGATACTTCCTTGAGGAACGCCATATGACACTGATTCCTCGTCACTAAGGTACGCATCAATTTTGACACATTGAGTACGATTTCTGAGGTAATCTTTAAAATTATCCAGCAATATGCCACGTACACCCAGAAGCTCCAACTTAGAGGTAAGTAAGGGAATAGAAACTGTGTCAAATGCCTTGGAAAGGTCTAGGAAAATACCTAGGCATTTTATCTTTTGATTCAAACATTTAGCAACCGTTTGCGTGAAATCCAGTACAGCATCTTCTGTTGACAGCCCAGGTCGGAATCCATACTGGTTGTCAGCAATGATCTGGTGTTTGTTAAGGAAGCTGCGTAAACACTTATTGAGAATCTTCTCAAGAATTTTCGATAGCGCTGGCAGAACAGATATTGGCCTGTAATTATTGACACAATTTCTACTCCCTCCCTTATAAATAGGGTGAACGATTGCCTTTTTCAGGGCATCGGGAAAAACTCCAGTCTGTAGGCAACGGTTGCAGAGGTAGGTTAGAGGTTGAAGCAATACATGTCGGCAGCTTTTTAGAATAGAAGATGGTATTCCATCCCGGCCCACTGCACAGTCATTCCGTAATTGAAGGATAATTGATTCTACCTCAGCTTCGTCGACATCCAGAATGGCAGGAGAATTTAATGTGAATTGAGTGTTGAGGGGTGTTTCCGATAAAGGGGGCCTTATTACTAGCTGGGCATGACGAACCTAGGTTCTGTGTTATAATGTCTGCTGCCAGGTTTTTCCCCATTGTACTAAAAAAGTGACAAACTTCGTTTACGGAGGATTTCGGATTTTCTCGTATTTCCAATAGCTCAGAAGGACTGACTTGCATTTTACATGTGTTAGTTATTTGTTTTATTGTTTTCCACAAATTTTTCGGGTTCTTACTAGCTTTTTCTAGTTCACTCTGCTCATATGAAATTTTTAATTTTTTAAGTAAATCATTGCAAAAATTCCGGTACCGAACGTAGGTAGTTTTAAGAATCAGGTTGTCTGGTGTCTTTTTTGAGTTCATGTGCATTTTGTCTCGATTTTGTATACATTTAAGCAAACCAGGTGTTATCCATGGTTTAATAATCCTTTTTTTCCTTGGAATTTTTATTATCTGCGAATGCTTTAATATGGCTGATTTAATTATATTTATGAATTCATTCATGCATGTGTTAACGTCGTCTATTTGGTATATACTTGCAAAATTGACCTCTTCCAACTCCAACATAACGGCTTCGTGATTTATGCGAGTTTTAGTAACAGGTTTTCCGTTGTGGGTTGGCTTTTGCAATATTAAGTAGGACGGCTCTATGATCTGTTATAAACGAATCCAAAACAATTGTAGTTGATGAAAGGTTAGACTTTAGCAGTATGTGGTCTAAACAATGTTCTAACCTAGTGGGAAAAAGATGGGTTGGCATGAGCCCGTGAGAAGCATTTAGAGTTAAGTAGTCAAAACTACGGACATCCCTGTTTTCTGGTCTAATGTCAATATTTAAATCACCTACAATGGCGATATTAGGGCACGAAGATAGGCCGTCATAGACGTTATTAAGGCTAGTTAGGAAATGGTCGAAATTTTCCTTTGAATTGAATGATGGAGAACGGTACACAGCAACCACGGCAAGGTTTTTGTCTATTTGACATACGAGACAATTTCCACCCTTGAATTCTGGTTCCCACACGTAGCTATGTAGGCTTAGTTTCGTGTAAATCATGATGCCATCGTTTTGATTTGCATTGATAGCTGTCGAGTGCGACACAAAACCATCCAATGCTGGTAGATAAGTAGCTTTACTAAGCCAACATTCGGTTAAAACAACAATGTCAAAGTCAATTTTAGTTGAACTTAATAGTACTTGGAGCTGGCTAAAATTTTTGTTCACACTACGTATATTTATATGTAACAGGGTAATATTGCCATTAGAAATATTGAAATATTTCAAACATTCCTCTGGACTACTGACAAAAGAATTAAAATTTATTTGATCAAGCTCGTCATTTATATTATTTATGATAGCCATATGGACTTAGCAGCATAGCCAAAAAGTGAAATAGATATATGTATGTGAATTATTGGGATATGTTTGGAGCCTAAATGAATGGTGCATCGGTCTACGGAGACTAGATGTGTCGTTGTGAGTGTGTCATAGAGAAGAAGTATGTTGTGTTTTGGGTTTCGTGTTTTTTTGTGAAGTATGGCTGAAAGAATGTGAGGTGAAAATTGGTGATCTTTTATATGTGGAAAGTAGAGAAAAATAATTATTTTAAATCTATACATTACTGAAAAATACAATAAAAATAGTAAGATGTTTGTGTTTCCGAGATCTTGAAGACATTTGTCCAAGTGGATTATAATTTGTTTGTCTCCTTCTTGTTTGCGCAGGAAGATATTACCAGTTGGATATCCAGCAGTATTTGTAGGCTTTACTTTTCGCAAACTCTCGAGCTTGATAAAACAGCTTTTTTGTCATAGCGGGGAGTAGTTCGGCGATGTAAAATGGTTGGGGCTTACCTGGTATACCGACGAGTGCGGTGTTTAATTTTTCCTCCTTCCCTTTTACTTTATTAAACGATCGAGTTGCAGATATAATTGCCTGTTTTGTTTGCACATTTGTGAACTCCGCAATAATCGGGCGCGGAGCGGTAGGACTAGTAGATTTACCAGGAAGCCGATAAATATCACGAATATCTGATTCCGGAATAGGCAGCCCAACCACGTTTCCAATCTTACCCACCGTTTTTATCAGGCTGGTAAAGGTTTCAGAATTGCCTTGCGGGATGTTTCGGATTTCAATCGCAGACGAGCGTGACTTGTGTTGTAGGTCAAGTATCTTCTTTTCCAGATTCTCAATGTAATTTTGTTGCATCCGGCGATCTTTTCTTAATTCCTCGATCTCTTTTTTCATATCTTCGAATTGTGAATTCATAAAGGACATTGATTTCATGCTCTCTTGATTAGTCACTCGAATTTGAGCATTAGACGCCTTAATTTGATTATTTTGGCTCTTAATTTCAGCGATATCTTTCAATAATGTGGCCATTAGGGTAGTCTGTTTAGCCAAGGTACACGATATATCTTTGTTCTTGTCTGCATCTAGCGGGCCAAACTCAATACCACCTTGTGGGGAATTCCCTTGGCGTGGCCGCTTGTTCCTGTTAACATTTACACAATCGCTAATCTTGACGGCCGAGTTAATATCAGGTTCAGACTGGGTCTGAGTCAGGCCCAGAATATTGACTTGTGATTTAGGCGTATTAGGAGGTGAATGCTGTACTCCAGCCATAATAGGTGGCTGCCAATAAAATTTGTGATACTTCAATCACTTGACCCACAAGGCAACCGGTAAACAATCCGTGCAACAAACCACTTAATCTTTGTAGCACGCACAGGACTAGTGTCGTAGCACTCGTAGCCGATGCAGTGTTCGTGCAAACTCGTAGGCTCGTAGCACCACTAACCGTCGTAGGCGAGCGTGACGTCAGTAGCGCGTAGCACACCGGTATTTGAGAATCGGCCGCAACTTGCTCGGTGGCGCGTTGGTTACGCGCTAGTCTTGGTCGTCACTGCGCCGGGGCGTCGCTGGTTCAAATCCAGCCAATTCACAATCACTTTTGGTATTCTATTTCGAGCAGCAATTACAAAAAATAGTTGCGTCCCCTTCTAGGACCGCCCAGTGGGAGTAGCCGGCAGGTAAAAACACTTAAAGAGTGAAAAGGAATTGGATTTAACTAACTTCAACCAATCACAGAATTTAGACGGTAAATTTCTTAAGATGATCGACACACGTCCACTCCGTACAAGGTTCAAGCTCGAACTCGAGTTGAGTTTTATTTACTTAAATAATTTAAACATTATGTCTATTTTGAAATGGAATTGGAGATCGAGTTGTTACGTATGTGGTAAGATATTCTCTGATGACATTTGGATCTTCCATTGGTTGCTGCACGTTAATGTTAGTTCCTATTAAACGATTTATAAATCTTGGTTCCGAAAATTTCCCATCACGGCTGCGGATAACATTATGCAATACACACATACCTTTTATAATGGTATCGACATTTTCTGGGTCGCAGCAAACATATGTGTCAAGGGCGCAAAATTTTGTCCTTATCATACCAAATGCACATTCCACTGTTTTTCGTGCCCTTAATAATCTGTTATTAAATGCTCTTCTCTCGTTTGTTAACTGATTTCGGCAATGTGGTCTCATTAAGTTTTTCTTAAGAGGAAAAGCTTCGTCTGCAACGAAATAATGGGGCACTAGTTCAGTTTCTCCAGGCAACGGAGTTGGGTCTGGTAAATTGAGGTCTCCTCGTTGCATAGCTTGCCCAAAGTTACTAACTCGAAATGCACGCCCGTCACTGGTGCGGCCATATTCACCTACGTCTACCGTTTAAACCGTCCATCTGCATCTACTACTCCCAGCAATACGATAGAGAAATATCCCTTATAATTTATGTAAGTCGAGCTGGAATTTCTTGGTGCTTTTATTCTTATGTGCTTTCCGTCTACACTTCCAATGCAATTTGGTAAATTCCATAAAGTGTAGAAACGTTGAGCAACTTCAAGCCATTTCTGTCTTGTAGGTATTGGCATAAATTCTGGCTGTAAATATTCCCACAATACACGTGAAGTTTCTTGTACAATTTTTTGAACGGTAGTTCCGCCTCTTAAGACATATCCAGAAAGCGATTTAAAATTGCATCCATCTGCATAATATCTGTAACAAAAGAAATCAGTAGGGTTAGGCTTAGCGCGCACTACGATTAAAATCCGGTGCGAAAAAAATTCGCAATTCTGTGAACAATAGAAAAAAATACTACAATCCGCGCACTGCGGAAAAAATGATCTTTTTATTTGCTTTTATACAGGGTGTAAGGGACAGCCTTCCGAAAACTTTAACCACGTCTTCAAACCATCACCCTGAACAACGTACAGCAAGAATTTTTCGCCGGAAATAAAAACAATTTCGACTCACTATACAAATTTTACAAATGACATGACAGATTTGTATGAAGAGTCGATTTTTTTTTATTTCCGGCGAAAAATTGCTGTACGTTGCACTTGGTATTTTGCATTCCTAGCCGGGTGAAATTAGCAAAAACAACGCGTTGTTCAGGGTGATGGTCTGAAGCCATGGTTAAAGTTTTCGGAAGACCGTCCATTACACCCTGTATATGAATTGAATTGAAATGAATTTAAGTAAATTCCATGCCTAGTACTCATTGTAATTAAACACTTTTTAACGGATTTAAGTCGAAGGATGAGATGAGTCATCCGTGACCACGGGTTCTGTACAGAACTCGAAACGTTTGATAGTTACCTAGTTATAAAATTAACGCGACCTGAATCCGTTAAAAAGTGTTTAATTAAAATCCATGTCATTGTTGTACCTATGTAGTAATTTTCTTGGTTTTTGTTGCTAAAGCGTGCAAAGATAGATGGAAAAACATCAGAACTAGTTACTCAAAGAATAAGAGAAGCATAATTTCTCAGTCGGGCTCCGCTGCAAAACCAGTAAAAGAATATTACCTATCATCATCCTTACGTTTTTTAGACAATTTTTTAAAATCCCGACCCTACAAAAGCAATATAGTATCAATACAGATGAAATCGATAATAATGATGAAAACGAATCGTCAAACATGTCTGCCGGTTCAAATGCAGCTGATCTGCAGGAAACTAATTTAGGATTCACGCCACTACATACTACCCCATCACTACCAAAAAAGACACAGATTAGTTTAAGTGACGTTAATAAATCGGCGTATGAGTTCTTTTCAAATAAAAATAAACGAACAAAGACGAAAGACCAAAATGTGGACGATTCAGACGCTGATATGGCCTTTTTCCGGAGCATGTTACCAGATATAAAAATAATGACTCCAAACCAAAAGCGAAAATTAAAAATTAGCATACTTAATTTAGTTGAGCAAATTTTAAAAGAGCCCGCTAGCCCTATCGCATATTCGAGATCGTTCGTCAGTTCAGAATCACCTTACCAAAGCACTCCATCGCGGGAGTCAGACTATAATTCGCCTGTACATATGGGATCTTATGGAAGTCCAAGACCTGAGCAGACACAGACAACTGGTGCTTATGGAGGTTCAGCAACTCAGCAGATGCAACCCGCACTACAGCAGACGCAGCCGGCACTCCAGCAACTACAGGCAACTGGTGCTTACGGAGGTGCACCAACTCAGCAGATGCAACCCGCACTACAGCAGACGCAGCCGGCACTCCAGCAAATACAGGCAACTGGTGCTTACGGAGATGTACCAACTCAGCAGATGCAACCCGCACTACAGCAGACGCAGCCGGCACTCCAGCAAATACAGGCAACAGGTGCTTACGGAGATGCACCAACTCAGCAGATGCAACCCGCACTACAGCAGACGCAGCCGGCACTCCAGCAAATACAGGCAACTGGTGCTTACGGAGATGCACCAACTCAGCAGATGCAACGTCCGACTCAAGTGTATTTACCGATGTATTCTCCAGTTACCCCGAATACACCTCAGTCACATCAAGCACTGCGCCAACCTCATGATGAAACTGATTTCAATGACTTTTAAATTTTTGGTATTTAGGCCATCGCGCTAAGTAAATTTGTACGATTTGTGTTTCATAACGACTTAGGCGCTAACGACCATAAGGTACTATTTCTTGTGGAGTGTCACATTTTAGGAAGAGATACTTTTAATTTTATCAGATATAAGTACCCAATTATTAAAAAAAAATTGTACCTACTTCATAAAAACAGAAGATGTCAACACTTGATCTCAAATAAATAAATAAACACACATTATGCTAAGTTAGGACAAATCTAGTATCGATAACTACTGCTTATCAAATCATACCTCGTCTAGATTTAGTCAAGTCAATCAATGTTTTTCCAAAATAAAACAAATTAAACATAAAAAGTTATTTTACTAACCTTAATGTTATCAAGAGTCTTTCTTCAGGACAGATTGGTTCCCTCCAATGTGTATGCTGCTTCTGAAGCCCAACTTTCACTTTTGACAATATAAAATCGTAACATTCAGGTGACATTTTATATACGTCGGGAAAACGATCAGGGAATTCATGTAATTGTTCCATTATTTTAAAATATCTGTGCTCTTGTGACAATTTCCACACTGGGTGCACCCAATATCTTCTGGACCTTTGCACATTAATTAATTGCAGCAAAGCAAGCGCATCTTCGTCTTCTGATGACGAAGACATCTTATCGCACCAAAGTCAGCCTATAAAATGCGCATCTGAACGTTTCTTGCCTGTTCCACGCCTCTTCTGATATAATTCAAATCGCGTCTGCGCCGTATTTGTCCCACGCCTGCGCTGCGCCTGCCCCGTGCCTTCGCCTTACGTCGCTTGTGTGTGTTTTAGGCCTAACACGGCGAATGCAGGCTGTCATAAGGGCAAGAGGAGGAAATACAGAATATTAAAGTGAAAGATTTATCCCCATAAGTTTTAAGAATTAAAAATTACAGTGACTTGAAAACCAGTGTAAAATCGGGTAAAAAATTATCGATTTTAATTTTATTGCTGAAATTGTTAAGTTTCATCTTGTTATTAGTTTTTTTATGCGTAAATTGTAAAAATAAACAAAATTAATCAAAACAAAACAGTTGTAAGACAATTATTTCATACAAAATTAAAAAAAAGTGGGAATATCGAAAAACATTCGGGTGGGTCGATTTTTGTGATGACCAGTGTTTATTGTTTTACTCATTGCTAGTCCGAATAAAGATTCGCTAACGATGTGTGAAAAAATTACGTTGTCTGAGATAATTGTTTAAGTAGATCTAGGATTATTAATATACCAAGAAAAGTGTTTTGTATCTTTTTGTATCCCTTTGAAATTTGGTTACTGGCCTGAATAACAGGTGATTTTAAACGCCAAAATATATCTTTTCAGGCATCTTCATTTAGACCACACTAAAATTTCTAACTGGCAAAAATATAATTATTATGTTTAACATGCCGTTTAATATATTTTTACACTTACATGCTTATTTTTTTTAATACTTACACTACCTACCTATGTACTTTTGTACATCCGGTCCAAGTCCGCCATTCAGTTGGACTATGGATTGATTTTCCTAACTATTTCGATGTCCTAGTTAGCCCTTATCAATTAGTATAAAAATAACAACATATTTTTGTTCAGAGGTATGGTAAAAAAACATGCCGGCCGATTTGTGAACCTCCTTTTTTGGAAGTCGGTTAGTAAAAATAGTTTACAATCCATGTGTACTATGCCTTACAAATTCCGTTGCGCAACGTATTTTTCTTTATGACACTTTCCGTTGTAATTTCCATTGTGCGACTGCGCAAAAATTTTGAGCCTTACCCTTGTGGCTATGTTGGTATTAGGGCACACCATAAATGCATGCAGTATCAAAAACGATAAGTGGACTATTTTTATTTTTAATCGATTATCATTACGTTCGATTTAAGTTACTTGGCTGTGTGATGATGCCTTTACATATTACCTTAAAAAAAAAATGTCATCGGGTGACAGTACGGCCATCTTTTTTTCATAGTGACAGCTTTGTTACACTCGCTATTCATTTTCAACGAAGTGAGATTTGCTAGTTTTTATTCATTAATTTCAGTTAGATCTTTAGTTTTTTTTTCACCAGAAAATTGTAAACTGCAAAGGCACGTCTTCAAATTTGTTGATAGTTCATTAATTTTTAGTGGATATTTTGTAATTTACCGAAGATGTGAACTTTTTTGTTGGTATCAAAAACGATACTCTATGCACTAGCGTCATGCTTTATACATTTTGCTACAGAATGGCTGCTAGAAATATGCAAGATAGAGATATAGAAGATTTGCTTGAGTGGTTAGAAGGCGGTCAGATCTCAGAGGATGATACAGAATCGGATGGGGAGGATTTAGAATATTATCCTACTCGTGAAGCTCTACAAGCGGAGCTTGAAAGTCATGACATGGAAGAACAGGCAGGAAATGACGAACCTGAACTTGACCTGCACGAACCGCCATTGATGAGTGAGTATAAAAATATACTGGATAACATGCCGCCAGGTCCTAGCTCTCGCCAAGATGCCTATCGAACAATAGATACACAAAGATTACTGTGGAAAAAAGCAGTCTATGATATTTTGCGATAGCCAAATACAGTTCAAAGGTTCAAAGTCAAAGTCAAAGCATTTATTTCAAATAAACCATTATCAGGTACTTTTGAATTGTCAAAGTCAGTCCGTCAAAAACATGAAGCTATTTGCACGTTCGCAAGCGTAGATCTCTATGGAGAAGAACGTGCAAGAAACTCCACGGACACTCTTTTAAATAATTTTATGTTTACAAAAATCCTGGTTACATAAACTTTGTTGCTTCTATATATGAGAACAATGTAAAGAAAGAAAAAAAAACAATTTATAGTATGAAATATTAAAATGAGGCAGTGGCAACCAAGGGATGACCAGTCTCCACTGACGGCGCCCGTTCACGAACATGACGCGTGCATCAGCACCATTCAGCTCAACCATTTTGAAGGGAACTGAATGATCCGATACACGCGCCACCATCAGCGAGACATTGGAGTGAGCATGACACACCCTCAACTGCCCCTGCTATTTCATGTCAAACAAGGAAACTATCTATTAACATAATGGTCCAGGGTTCTCACATTTGCAGAACTTTAAATAAAAATTGCTTCTAAATTATATAAAACTATGAATATCAATCTGAAAATACAGAAAAAGAAAAGTTTATTCCAAACATAATATAAGATTATGCGGAATAGTAATAAAAGAGGGTGAGCATCTCTTCCAAATATAAAACCTAACTAGTGGAACCAAGCGGCTGAGGCTGTGGAGCAGGACCGGCATTTAGCCAAGCATTTTTATCAAGGATATAATCTTCCAGTTTATAATATGCCTGTCTACATAGAGTGCGTTTTATGCATGTTTTAAATTTTTTCTCATTCAGTTCGAGTCTCACGTGGTATTTTATTATAAAACTTAATACAATATCCCATAAAAGAAGTGTGTACTTTAGCCAATCTGAATCGGGGTTGATCTAATTTATTCCTATTTCTAGTATTAAAATTATGCCTATCACTAATCTTATTAAAAAGATGAATATTTTTCCGAACATATATAATGTTTTCGTATATGTATTGACGAGGTACCGTCATGATGTTAATATCCTTAAACAGTTCCCTTAGGGAATCGCGCCGACCAAGATGGTATATGGCTCTGATGGCTCTTTTCTGCAGAATAAATATAGACTCGATGTCTGCAGCTCGTCCCCATAATAAGATACCGTAAGACATTATACTATGAAAGTAACTAAAATAAACCAGCCTCGCGGTATCTATATCAGTAAATTGACGGATTTTTCTGACAGTATATGCTGCTGAACTTAGCCGTCCTGCAAGAGATGTTAAATGAGGACCCCATTGTAGCTTTGAGTCAAGCGTGATCCCGAGGAAAACCGTGTCTTCGACGAATTCAAGTTTCTCTTTGTCCAATACTATGTCGCAAGTATTACTTTTGACATTCGGTAAAGCAAATCTGATGCACTTAGTTTTTTTCCCATTTAATACTAAATTATTCGCAGTGAACTAATTTTGGACCTGCTGCAGCGCATTACACAGGTCTGCAACAAAAATGCTGTCTGGATATTTCCAACTGATTTCTATGTATTAAGGTGTTCTGAAAACTAAGAAAATACTCAAAAAATTCCAGAACGTAAGGTTTTTTTACAAAACGCACAATTCTATTACAAAAAAGTGATTTTTTGGGCTAACTTGTAGTCATAAACTATGGGTATAATTTTATTTTGATTACTGTTTTTAAATGTTTACAGGACATAACTATCATTAATTTCTAAATGTTGTAAGTTGTTGTCTCTTAGGGAGCTTAAAGTTGGCGAAAAGAATGTCCTGCATGAAACTTTGGTACCTCCTCATAAAGTTCTTCTACCACCGCTTCACATAAAGCTAGGATTGACGAAGCAATTTGTAAAGTCACTTCCAAGAGATGGAAATTGCTTCCAATACTTAATATCAAAGTTTCCAGGCCTCTCGGAGGCAAAGTTAAAGGAAGGTGTTTTCGTTGGACCAGATATTAGACGGCTTATGGCTGATCCACTATTTATCACAACCATGACGGATCCTCAAAAAGAAGGGTGGATTGCCTTTAAAGAAGTAACAACGAAATTTTTAGGCAATAACAAAGACCCAAACTACAAACAAATCGTCAAAAGAATGTTAAAAGCATTTCAAGCCTTAGGTTGCTTAATGAGTTTAAAAGTACATTTTCTTCATTCCCACCTCGACTACTTTCCAGAAAATTTAAGAGAGGTGAGTGAAGAGCAAGGTGAACGATTTCACCAAGATATTAAGGAGATGGAAAAAAGATACCAGGGAAGGTGGAGCGTCTCAATGATGGCAGACTACTGTTGGACGCTTCAAAGAGACCTTCCAGATGCTTCCCACAAGCGAAAATGTACCAAAAGGAGTCTCACTGGGAAAAAGAAATGTATTTAGTGCTTATTAATTAATGTATTTTAAATAAAAAAATAGTTTTGTTACGCAATTATAAATTATAAATTCATTTTTCAATTTTTTATGTTTTATTTTACGATAATAACTTGTTTAGCATAGACACCTACATTGTCAGAAAACGTGACGTTCTAGGACAAAATGAAAGTTATTTTCGAATTCAGCATACCCAAAAACATAAGAATTCCACATAAAAACCAAAACAGCTCTTACTTATTTTTTTTTTGCAGACTTGTGTTATTTACGTCGTCAAGACTTGTAGAACGTCTATCTATCTTAAAAATTAAGGACGTATCGTCAGCAAATAACACCATCTTTGGTTGATTTTTTAAAAGATGGAGTAAGGAAAAAATCATTAATATACACTAAAAAGAGGAAAGGACCCAATATTGAGCCTTGTGGTACCCCCATTTTGACTTTTAAACCCCTTGAATTAACACCGTTTATTTGAACTTGCTGCTGTCTGTCATTTAAGTACGACTTCACTAAACTGAGAGCAAGATTACCTAGTCCGTAATGTTTTAGTTTTAGGAGCAAGGATTCGTGATTTACGCAATCAAATGCCTTGGAGAGGTCACAAAAGATTCCTATGGCATCTTGCGCCTCTTCCCACGCTGTATATATGTTTTAACAACGTGACACCAGCGTCAGTCGTACAACGACCTTTGGTAAACCCATACTGTTGATCGTGTAAGATTTTATTGATGTTAAAATGAATGAGCATTTGATTGAGCATCACTTTTTCAAATACCTTGCTGAAAACCGGCAATACGGATACAGGTCTATAATTATTGGCATCTTTACTGTCACCGGATTTAAAAAGTGGTATAACCTTACTATATTTCATTATATCCGGAAAGACTCCTTGGTCTACACATAAATTGAATATTAAAGCCAAGTATGGTGCTATGGTCTCAATTATGGACGTGCACACTTTGACAGACATTCCCCATAAGTCTTCGGTCAATTTGATTTTGATTTGCCGGAAAGCTTTTATAACCGTCATAGGGTTGATATGTTTGAATTGGAATTCAACCGTACAACCTGGAACGTTTGCTCTTAATAAATTAAATGATACCTCGGGTGAAGAATTTAAAGCTTCAGTAGTTCTTGATGGTATTTCGGTGAAAAAATTTACAAATTCTTGAGCTACTTCTAAATTAGAGCTTATGGCACCATGTGCAGTCTCCAGTAAAAAATCAGTGTTTCGTACTTTATTCCTACTTGTTTCATTATTGATACCTTTCCAAACTGTCTTAATTTTATAATCTGCCGATTTGATCTTATTGCTAATGTACAGGGCTTTAGCTACTTTGCAAGTATTTCTGAAAACTTTAGAATATTTGTTTACATACATACTAAAGGTTTCTGTGTTAATGAAAGGCTTAAGGCCATATAACTCATATAGTCTTTCCCTACTTATCCTAATACCTTTAGTCGCCCAGTCACTAAATATAAACTTAGGGGAAGTATTTTTAGACTTCTTTTCAAAAGTTGTATTGAATTCCTTTAGTACTACTGAAAAGAAATTATAATAAAACTTATTTGCGTCCTCACTATTATGGCCTAGAACATTCAACTTATTTTGTAAGGTAACATTGAATCTAGCTAGTTTGCCTGTTGTAATTGGCCTATATTGTATTTGAATTTTTTGCAAGGCTGCTTTAAACTTAAATGTTACCAATTGTCCGCTATGATCCGACGGAATATGTTCTACAGATTTACCTCCAGATATTATGACCCTTGAAACCCCATATCAGTTTTTTTCATATTATTTTACCCCAGACTTCCTGGCAAGAATTATTGAAGAAACAAATCTATACTCTGCACAGAAGCAACCTGAACGCACTAATAAGATAACTGTATCTGAGTTACGAAAGTATTTTGGAATACTAATATTTATGTCAGTGTATCATTATCCCAGCGTGCGAACGTACTGGAATAATAAACACGGCTTTGTAGCTATCTAAGAAGCAATGCCAGTGAACAGGTTTGAGAAGATAAAGCAAACACTGCATTTCAATAATAATGACCAACATAAGCCTGGTGTGACTCAGCACGATAGGCTACATAAATTACGACCAGTAATAGACCAACTAAATGCGAAGTTTTCTAGTGTACCTATGGATCAGCGTCTATCGATCGACGAACAAATGTGCGCCACAAAAATGGGCCACTTTATGAAGCAGTATTTGCCGAATAAGCCTCATAAATGGGGCTTCAAGCTTTTTATGTCGTGTTCCTTATCAGGTTACGCCTACAAACACCAGCAGCCCGGTAGAAAATCCACCTCCCAAGAGAAGGTATATTCTGCAAGTCATACCATCAAACGATGTTAGATACGATGGAATTGGCCACAAACAAATAAGACGAAAAAAACGCATGAAATGCATGATGCAGGGCTGTCATCTTCTCAGCAGTGTTATGTGTGATAATAAGTGCCAAGTTTTTGCTCTAAAAAGAATACAGATTGCTTCAATAAATTCCATTAGTTCATAATTTAATAATTTTGTAAAATTTTCTAGGACAGACATTGATCAGACTTTTAAGACTTCTTATTGCATGTAGTATCGTAAATGATACTAACCTTTTTTTTATTAATAAATATCATTAAATTGCTTTGGGATTTTTTTTATTATAAATATATAATATGAATTCATATTACATATTTTTTTCCCACGAAAATAAAAAATCATGCATTTAAGGGTTAAATTTAATATTCTGTGTGTAAGGGGCCGTTCAAGTATTACGTAAGCACTATTGGAGGGTGGAGGGGTCTTTGTTGTCTTATTTTGGATGACATGGGGGGTAGGGGAGTCTAGATGATGATTACGTCATCGGTAGTTATTTACTTTTTTACACGAATGGCAACCCTCACATTATCTATGCTTGAAAACGAAACGCATTTTCGAGGATTCCCGCAAGTAATGCATACGTTTAGGCACTCGCTTTAGAACCGATTAATTACCGCGCGCTATTCACTTGTCTAAATTCCCTCTGTTAGTGTATTGTTTCGTTTGGATACTATAGCGCGTAGACGTATTGTAAGCATAGCAAAGCAAGTTAACATTTGTGTTACCGTTGATTCCATTAGCCAAAGTTTGACGTTTAAATAAGATGTCGTTTCAAATAGACAAATCCAAGTTATACACGCCACACACGCGTCACAACACAAACTTCAAGTCGTTTGTGGTGCGGGTTCCAACTTATCATCAGCTCGAGGTATTCCTCAAAAAAGAGTTTTGGCCGAAGGGTGTCGTTTATCGACGTTTCTGCGGCCAGCTGCGCGACACCAGTCAGCGAAACACGACGCCGTCATTTCGTGTGCAATAGTTAAATAAGTTATATTAATATGTATTAGTTTATTATTGTTTTAAGATTATTTTGTGTAAAATGTCTATGGGCCTCAGCAGCCTGATAATAAAATTATTATTATTATTATACCAAAAATTGTTTGAAAGTTTTAAAAAATCTCATACAAGTACGAAAGTACAAAATGTACAAAAATTAGTTAACGAAGTGTGGCGAAATTATAAATTACAAGCAAAGTCCGACAAGGAACTAGATATTATTGTATCTAAGAGAATTGAAGAAGAATTGCAAGCGGCGACTAAGAATAAATCCAATCTACTACATTTTTTTTCCAAGGTGAGTGACGAAATCATTTTAGGTACCTATGAGTACTAGAAATATTAGAAATCGCCAAAAAGTTTCTCTTTACATTTTGTAACAATAATTTAGACGTTTTATGATTAGAAAATATTATGGCCTATCTCAAAGTATAGTGGTAATATTCATTATATAGATTTATTTTTTAAGATTGACTCCGTCAATTGGTCACAAAATACAGGGTGTTAGTTTTCTGTATGTGATGGGTTCGATTCTCGGCTTTAATGATTATTATTAAAGCCATAGGGCTTTAAATAATCTTTAAATGCAGTTTTTTATCACATACTTTGTATTTATGTAGCTTAATAAGAGAATCTTTAACAGAACCCATAGAAAGAAGACCAAGAATACCTGTAAACCTGCAGAAAAAACAAATTATACAGCCAGCTTCAAATATCAAAAAACAGGAAGAAGATAAAATAAAACCCGGTAATGAATCACAACAGCAATGCGAAAATAATGATAATGCAGATAAACAGAGAGCAAAACCTTCTCAGGAAGCTATGAAAAATAAGATTGCTCTACTCGAAAAAAATCTGAATGCTTTGTATTCTGCCAGAGATACTATGCCAAGCCGTGCAGAAGTTGATAAACAGATCATTAAGTTGCGCGAGGAAATAAAAACATCAAAACAGTATTTAAACAGGAAGATTCAAAACGCAGTTGCCCAGAAGAAACACAGGGATGGTATGAAAAGAAAGTTAGAAGATATTTGTCATGAAAATCCAGAAATAAAAAAAAGACTATCTCAGAGGGATTCAGTGGGACGTCCTAATCTTGAAAGCAATCAACCATCACTATTGAAAACAATTGCGGATATAGCTTTATTTGGGAGTGCAGCAGATGATAGAAGACGAACGGAATCTATTCGCAGCGTAAAAACTCTTGATGAACTCACACAAGAATTACGTAAAATAGGATTTGATATTAGTCGCAGTGGGACATATCTTCGTTTGATTCCCAGAAAATCTAATTCTGCAGAAGGACGAAGACATGTATCGACAGTCCCTGTTAAGCTCATTCGGGCTCAAACTGATCACCACAAGAGCCACTTGGATAGCAAGTTCGCTGAAACATCAATCCATTATTTAGAGAACATAGCATCCATACTTGGACCAGATCAAGTATTTTTCATATCTCAAGATGATAAAGCTCGAGTCCCTATTGGCGTAATTGCGGCAAATAAGCAAGCACCTCTTTTAATGTACATGGAATATAGAATCAAATTGCCTGATCACGATTGGGTAATCGCTGAACGTCATAAATTAATACCATCTGTTTATGCTGGTATCAAAATCACTTCCAGTATGCTAGGACAACCGCGAGCTGTTGGATATTCTGGACCAACATACATCGCTATTCGAAGTGGAAAGCATAGTTCATCTACTGCTCATACTCATGCTCAGGATTTCGAGACGCTTCTCGAACTTGAAGAGTTTCGACCATTAGCTAAAACTGACCATGGACTAGTAAAACCAGTGGTAATCATGACGGTTGATGGAGGGCCAGATGAAAATCCGCGTTATCAAAGTCATAGGGTTTGCTATGCAACACTTTAAGCGACATGATCTCGATGCATTTTTTTTAGCTACCAATGCTCCTGGAAGAAGTGCGTATAACAGAGTAGAACGCAGAATGGCTCCTCTTAGTCGGGAACTGGCTGGTTTTATATTGCCTCATGACCATTTTGGGTCTCATTTGGATGAACGTGGCGTTACAATTGATGAACATTTAGAAAGATCAAATTTCGAATTTGCAGGAAATGTATTAGCTGAAGTATGGAGTTTAATGGAAATTGATGGCTATAATGTTACTGCAAAATATGTTGGGGCTGGTGAACAAGATGTTCCTGATTTTCCAGACATGAAATGGTATTCAGAACAAGTGCGTGAAAGCCAATACTTGCTTCAAATTGTAAAATGTAGAAATACAGAATGCTGTCGTCCAACAACAGGTTTCTTCCACCACCTGTAAAAGTAAAACAAACAGTTGATGACTTGGTTTTGGATGAAAGAGGGCAATTTCTTGATCTTCCAGTCAATTTAGCTCTACGCGTAAGTGCTTCACTCAAAGATTTCCTCCAAATGCCCTACGATTATTTTTGTCCGACGGTAAAATTGAGGCTATCAAGTCGAACATGCAAAACGTGTGGTCTTTATCATGCTTCCGTCAAGTCACTAAATCGTCACATCCAGAAGATCCATAAAAAATGGCACACTGATAAGAAAATTAGACCTGTAAGAGTCGCTGCTCGTCGTGCTAATGAACTGATGTGCATTATTCAAAATTTAGAGCACCATGATGTTGAATGGCTCGATGAGAACGACGTAGACATTCCAAAATCGGATGAAAGTGAGCAGATTCACAACACTGAGCAGCAATCTAATGTTATCGAAAACTTAGAATCATGGATTCGGGTTTCATGGACTGAAGACTGTTAATTTGAATTTAATATGTGTACTAAAAATTTAAAATAAGTTTGTTATGTTCATAAGATTATAATATTTTTGTCCCTTACTCTATGTTGAATACTGTATCAGTAAAATCTAATCTCTATCCTAAATCTATTTTCTTATTTTTAAATTATAAATATAACACTATAATTATAAATAAAAAAGATACATTTATAATTGAAAAATGTTTACGTAAGCATAGGGGGAGGGGGTAAGAGCTTTGCTTACTTTCGCTGACAAGGGGGATGGGGGGGTAAATAATTGTAATAAATCTGCTTACGTAATATTTGAACAGCCCCTAAGTGGAAATTTCAATGTTCCAATCGTTTTTAAAGTTTTTTGTCATTTGTTATGAAATCATTTTAGAGGCTTTGAAACTATACGACTCAATTGTAATGTATTTAATATGTACCTATTATTATTAAATATTGAAATTTTTGCAAGTTTCATAACGTGTAGGTTATTCCCTATCCCTTTTCCAACTAAACAATCTCTTTGCAAAACATACCATTCTTGAAAGAGTGCGATCGGAACAAGAAAATTGCTACGAAGAGTTTCAAGACAGAGTTTAGACTAAGTTTGAGTAATTAGCTCTTTTTCTGCCGAACAGTCCAATTTAGTATTAAAAAAAGTTGCAATCATTTGAAGAATTACGACTGCTTGCAGTAACAAATATTATAAATTAACATTAAATAATTGCAAATATTATTATTTAATATTAAATTTTTTTCAAAGGAAAGAGATGAGATAATATGTAGTAAGTTACCAAAATTAAAAAAAAAAACAGGAATCTAATATTAAAATGTTTGTTAAGAAAAGAGTTTAGAAAATATATAAGTTACCAAAAATATACTTTTTTTCAGGGTCCTAAACTCCTAACCCGTGTTCTAATCGAGAAATCGCAGATATAGAACAACACGAATATGGAAATATTGAAATAAGTTAATTAATTACTTACCGTTTTCATTACCTTTTTCAAGATAACAATCCTTTTTACTTTACCTTCTGTTCCGAGAATGTGGCGATCAGAACAACTATGAAGAAATTCAAGACATGAATTAGAAGAAGTAAACATAATAATGAGTAAGGTGTTTGTCGTTTTCCAAGGAAACAGTCCTTTATGTCATACGCTGTTGCGAAGAGAGTGCGAACAGTAAAAGAAAATCACTACGAAGAAATTCAAATATTAATTAAAATAACTTAAGTATTTGGTCCCCTTTCTACCGAACAATCTTTTGTATGGTAGGCCGGAACCTCCATTGGGTCTTGTGCTTTTCACATTAACCTCAATAATTAAAGAGCATTTCTTACGTAAAATACGATTCCAACGAGAGTGGGATGAGGAGACAGCCGAAAAGGAAAACATATTTACAAAGAAACTAAAGAGATTTTTACCATAGTTTTGGGGGTTTTTCCTTCTCAACAAAACATGGTGTTTACTATTCCGAGGAGAATGTGATCACGACATCGCAGAATCAGAACAGAACACACACACGAGGAAATTAAAAAGATAAATTAGAACTACTTCAGGTACCCATTAAATTTTACTAATTCAATCGAAAATAATTTAATCAGGATAGTAATAGGAATAAACAACCATTACTATAAATAATAAAAAACTTAGTTTCACATCATTCATATTGAAATTATTAAGATATGTTTTGATACTGATTGTTTAGTATTAAAAAAAGTTGTAATCATTTGAAGATTTACGAATGCTTGCAGTAACAAATATTATTAATTAATAATAAACTTTTGCAAATATCATTATTTAATAGGTATTATTTTTTTTGCTAAGAAAAGAGATGAGAAAATATGTATATAAGTTGCCAAAATTATACTTTTTCAGGGTCTTAACCCGTGTTCTATGAAAGCCGAATGTTCCAAAAGGAATGCGATCGAGAAATCGCAGATATCCAACAACACGAATATGGAAATATTGAAATAAGTTAATTAATTACTCCGTAAACTCAATATTTTTTAACTTCTTATGCAAAGCATACTATTCAAGAGAGAGTCGAGTGCGATCAGAACAAGAAAATCGCTACGAAGAGATTCAAGGCATGGATAAGACTGAGTTTAAGTAATTAGCCCCTTTTCTGCCGAACAATCCTTTGTACGATAGGCCGGAACCTCCGTTTAGTGTTGCCCAAAATCGGTCTTGGTCTTGCAGTCTTGGTCTTGTTCTTGCATTTTTGCAAGACTGACTGTGCAAGATTTAAGCAAGAACAAGACCAAGCCTGCGAGACTCTTGCGTCTTGCAATTAGGACTTTTTTTTTAATATACTTGGTATAAAAATATGTTTTTAAAAGCAATCATATTTTTTGAAGTTATACTTCTTATGGCGCGATGGAGAAAACTGATGAGAGTGAATTTTTACGATGCGCGCGCACACCGACATCCTGAATTCTACATCGTGAAGTTAGTTTTAGGTGGCATGAAAGTCGATAACTATGTTCAAGTTGTATATTCTAGTATTTTTTTATTGTATTTTGTTTCTTTTATGTTTGAATTTCGAAGAAGAATGTGGTTTTAATTTCGAAATAAAGCGCCAAAATATAAGATACAAATATTTTGATAAAAGTAATTGATTAGACACTAATTTTTCCCGCGGCTCAGCTCCTTTTATTCTATCCTAGAAGATTTTATTGGAATATGATGATTTTTCGAAGACAAAAAACAGCCTCTTCATGAATGAGTTTTCTTAATCGGATTTGTATCTACAGTAGAACGGAACAAAGAATTTTACCGTTTATAATAATTATTAGTATTGACTATTTTGAAAAAAGGAGTCTCGTAACTTATATGTCATTGTAAGTAGGTACCCATAAACTTCTCAGGAACACACCATCCAGAATAGAAAGTTGGTATTAATTTCAAATACTACTAAAAAAACATTCGAATTAAAAAAAAAAAAAATTGCATGATATCTGCCCTATTTTATGAACAAACATTTTTAAAACTATGAAACGTATCAGTTATTTAGCGTAATAGACTTAATTGGCGATCGTTCGAACGCAACAAATTGAAGCTGAAAACAATACAAATATTTTAAAACTTTTATATTTTTTTAGTTGTGAATGTTTTTTTTTAGTTATTTTTTTTCCATACGCCAAAGAAGTATAACTTCTAACGCGTTTACATACAAGTACACACACTCTTTTTTTTTTAAAACAATCACGTTTTTCACAGTAGACCCCTTCGAGTGTCGGTTTGTCGAGGGTTGAAAGCGGTAAAGGTATGAGGGTATGGTACCGGTATAGAATTACGATACAGCTTCGATTTAAAGGTACAACCAAAACGGTTGAGAATTACGGTTGTGGTACCGTTAAAAAAGAATTATACATATTTTTTTTTTTCGGTATTGTTATACCTATATATTAATAATACCTTTACCGAAATAATTTCGGTACCGAAAAAAATGATGCGACGAAAAGCGATCGCGACGCGGCGGCGGCGGCGCGGGGTGCGGGGGAGCGGTGTGCGTGCGGTGCGGCGACATTGCCTGCCATTTGCCAGCCAGTTGTCAACACGATCGTTTCGAGACTTGAACAAACGGCGACGCGTCAGTTGTATTTTATTTGTAATTTTCGTACGTCTTAATATTCTTAATCAAATTCCCTTTATAATTTCACTGTTGCTTAGATGTGTTAGTTTCATTACACTGTGATCTTACATTATCCATGAGCACTCATAAAACGATGGGAAGAAAACGGAGGAACGCGGTTTACTCTTACTTTTCTTACGATAAAACCTCAAAAAGTTCGAAATGTTTAGTCCCCGGTTGTGAAACAATCGTCAAGGTTAGTATGAACTTTTGAATAAGTATTGAATTTTGATAGTTAGGTTATTGAAGTTTATAATCAAAAGTGTCACGTGCGTATCGTATATTTTTTAATACTAGGTTACTAGGTATTCAACGTGTTTCAGCTAGGGCATAGGATCCCCACGGGTAAACAGCCCAGTTCCGTACGGCCTATTGCGGCGTACTTATTGAGAAATTTAGTATTATAAAATAGGTACTTTGAAAATCCATGTCCACACACATTTTTTTCTAGCCGTTTAATATACCGATCTCATTATTATGGAGTAAATAAACACTAAAACATTTATGCAGTATGTTAGTGTGAACACCGTTATCCTTGAAACCAGTGGTTTGGTTTCATTAGTAGAACCCAAAACCAATGAAGAAAATCCACTATTTTCCTCAAGATCATTAATTCACCCTAATACGCGCCGAGCGGGCGGCACTCGGGGTCACAGAACGCGCCTCCGCGCGCCGCCCGCGCAGCTACCGAGCACGGAGCGATGAGTCAAGATTTCAGTCAGTCATTTGCCGCGCTTGTGAACGCATTAGTGAACGAGCGCCGCGCGCCGAGCCGCTCATTTCTCGCTCGTAAATTGTACTTAGTGTTACGAGTATGCCTTAGGGACTAACCACACTTATTCAGTGCTGTTCAGCTTTTGTCCATAGAAAACAATTATTTTGTATGAGATGCGTACGCATCCGTTCAGCTTTACGGATGCGTACGCATCTCATACAAAATCGTTGTTTTCTATGGACAAAAGCTGAACAGCGCTGAATAAGTGTGGTTAGTCCCTTACTTTACGCCTTCGCGGGTGATAACCTGAACCAGTCTCGTAGGATGTATGCAGAGGTCAGTTTCTCGAGTGCCTACGAAATGTGTGTGTGACCTTGTGTGGCCGTAAATGGTGCCCATTTTGAACCGTAATTGTTGAGATAGGTATTCAATCAGTGTAAATTTAACCGGTGACTTAACTGTACATAAAACTGTGATGAACTTCTTAAATACGCCAAAAATACCATTTAAATACACATTGGTTTGAATTTTTTTTTTTTTCTTTGTTTTCAAATCAAATTTATATTTAGACCCGTCACACAACACCTGAGGTAGGTATTTTTGCCTGTCCTAAGCCAGAAACAGTTCCATCATAGGTTTTGTTACGAGTAATGTGTAGGTAGATAGAACGGACGGCGATTACGTCACTCGAGCGCATTGCATTGCATATGAATTCGCGGACAGTGTCGGATTATATTTTTTTAATTTATGTCAACTACCCATGGTTTGAGTGACAGCGGTGTTTACCGTAGACCCTGTTTATGCATTATAAAAAATAATTTTATTGATTTGATTTAGGAATGTCGTTAACAACTCTACGTAAGGAAAGAGGTAATTTGCAATGATGTATAAAATTATAGATACGTTGTCCGCACTCTAAAATGGCAACATGAAATGAAGCCAATTGGCCACATTGCGCTCAGTCACGCACCAACCTGTCGCGCGACGCTATGTTTGTTTTTAATTTATATCGTGTGTGAAAACCTGTGCAAAACATAAAGAAAACATGCCGTCGTGTGTTTTCAGAGGATGTACAAATTATACCCCAAAACTTAAAGACAAAAATGTGTCATTTCACGCGTAAGTTTACAAAACTACATTATTTTATTTTATTTTGTACGACGCTGCGTCTAATGGCGGCCGGCGCATGAAGTTAGTAGTCACGTGACGTTAGGGGAGGTTGGGACACTATTACACAAGTTTTTTTTGGTTGTTAGAATTCATAATATTTTTTGAATATAATATGCACTTGTTATGTTATGAATATACATTATTGTTTTCCGTTTCATTTTAGATTGCCTACAGATGGGCTGATAAAAGAAAAGTGGCTTAACATAATAAGGGTTCAAAGACGTGAAAACGATTGGCTACCAACTCCCTATACTAAAGTTTGCTCAAAGCATTTCTCAGCTGACGATATATACAAATGTGACGAAAAAAAATCATCGAAGAATAAAAAAGACTGCAGTTCCTATAATTATGGTAAAATTATCCGTCATTTTTAAACACATTATTTAAAAGTATTGGTTTTTATGAAATGACCGGATTGTTTTATATATATATATATATATATATATTTAGCAGGAAGCACAAAATATTATTTCATCACCGACGAGTTTGGAACATGTTCAAGTGTCGGAAGAAGGTTCAATTTTTGAAACACCAAGGAAAGCTATTTTGAAGAAAAAGATTAGTAAACTTTCCTTAGAAAAACGCAAGTTACAGTTTAAAAATTAAAATTTAGTAAGAAAAAGTAAAAGGCTAAAAGAAAAATGCAATAACTTAAAACAATTAGATTCTGGGCTCCAAAAAAAAATTTTTTTACTATTGACCAGATCAATGAACTGAATCTTAAAGCCGAAGCAGTAGAATTTATAAATAGACTGGCTCAAAAGAGCAAAACTAAGGGCTATCGCCAAAAATATGCCCCATCGTTAAGAAAATTTGCTGTCACCTTGCACTATTATTCCGTAGCTGCCTACAAACAGAGTTGGGCAAATTGTAATCAGATTAATGATTAAGGATTACGATTACATTTTGTAATCATCAATCAAGATTACAGATTACGGAAATTAATCAAGAAAATAATCATATATCGGTGATTAATGATTGTAATCGTTATTTTGATTACTTTTTTGATTGATGCATACTAACTACATTTAGGAATCCGAAAAATAAAATCATTAACATTGTAAATCATCTTTATTTTTTGATCAGTCTCATGAATTAAATTTTTTTAATAATTATTATACTTAAGAAAACAATCAAGAATTATTTTTATGTGTGCCATGTGTGGCTTAAATTAGATTTTAAAAGCACCCTCTTTTCAAACATCTCATCCGAAAGTCTGTGTGATTTAGGTAAATTGGTCATGGTCGCATATGAGAAAAGTCTTTCGACAGGACCCGATGACGGAAGAGGTGTGTTATATTTTTTAAAAACACGTTTAATTTCAGGGTATCGATTTAGCATCGATACATCCCGATCCTGGTCCACTAAAAAATGAGAAATAATGGCATCTGCCTTTGAGCGTTGTATTTGGTACATATCTCCCGAATCAGGCTCTGAAGAATCAGTGTCAAACTCAAAATAGCTGTCTTCATATATATTATTAGGTGTGACTTGAAGCGTTTCAGGTGCCTCATGGATTTCCTTGATTACAGCTCCTTTAAAAATAGATTTGATTCTGGAATGGTATTCTATATTAACACAAGCAAGCCATTTGTCCTTGAATCTGGGGTAAGACATTGCAGCAACTGCTGCATTTTGAGCTACTTTTGAGGAGAAATCAAAAAACTCTGCAAATCGCGTTTCTACGCTCTCCAAATATTTCTGTACCAACATTTGACAAAAAGTAAGAGATTCTCTATTCAGTTTTTGCAACTTTTTGCGCAAAGATACTAAACATGGCAATAATATACCGTAATACATGTCTTGTTCGCCTTGTAATATATCCAGGGCCTCTGCTATTGGTTTTGAACAACGCAAGTATTCCTTTATGTAATGGAAATCATTATCACGTAAAACGTTTGTCATTCCTAATGCCACGTGCAGCTGTACACTCTTCTCCTGTATTGATGCAATTTGTTTCAGTGAATCATAAAGGCTGTTCCATCTAGTGATTCCCGGTTTGGAAAGGGTATGACCAACAATGTCAAGTATTATTTCAGCCGATTTAGGCCGGCCGGCGGAGTTCCACAAGTTGTTGCATTTTTTAATAACTTGATTATGAATATTGCCAATACTTGTGTCGTTATTTCGTAATACTTTATTGGCGTCCGTAGTGGCACATAAGTTTAGCTTGTGTGCACAACACCTTAAATGTACAGGCAATTCTAGTATTATTGACTGTGGAATAATATTTTCGTCAAAATCTAGCGGATCAACTTCATTATTAGTACTTAAGTGTGCCACAGAAATGACCTAGATGTGAGAATCTTCTTCGAGGATAGAACTTTCTGCGGGTTCTGAATTGTCATCAATGTTATGAGTAAAATTTTCACAATTTTCCACGTCTATGCCAAACTCTTTAAATGCTTTTACAAAATTACTACCGTTATCAGTAACTGTAGCCAGCACTTTCCGGGAGTCGAGACCAAATTCAGCATGTACTGCTTCAAGTAAAAGAGCTATACGGTCGTAGCTGTGCGTACCTGAAAATCTTCGACAAGCCAGTGTTTCCGACTTCCGTTTCAGATTTGTGTCGAGCCAGTGTGCGGTAACGCCCAAAAAAATAAATAATAACGCACAAAAATCACAAATTCAAGACAATGATATTCGTCAATCGTCCGTTGCACTTGAAGTTGTTACTTACTAAACTGTCTAAAATCTTATAAACAAAATAGAAACACGGTCAAGGTCACAATTAGGAATATCTATTGCCGACTCTTTTTATCTTGCGTGTAAGCCATATCATACCTATAGCTGTACCGAAGGGACTACTCTTGTTGTGGTTTGTGTAACATATTTACGTATAATCATTTCTGTTTCTGTGTTGAATTGAACGCATGAACGAGAAATGCTTACGGTTACGCATCTTTGTGTGTGCAAGTGTCAACTGCGTATTTAGAATAATCGTTACATTTTTGTCCACGAAACTAGTTACACGATTATCAACCTCGTAAGCAGTTTCTGAAACCGATTACGTTAAATAACGCCCACTTCTAATCAGTACTGTGCGCGCCAGCGTCGTGTGAGCACGTGCGCAAAGTGGTTCCCGGGCGTTTTTTACCCCACGTTGTATGGGACGTTGTCACAAAAGTTTGTACCTACTTCTGTGTTTTTTTGTTATTTACTGCTACAATTAGTGTTTTATTTATACTTTTTTATTTTTATTGTAGGTACAGATAGTCAATATGAATAATAATCTGCAGGATGGTCGTATTGCGGCGGCCTTATTGGAAGAAAATGAAACTTCGCCGGACGACGAAAACTTTGTGCCATATAGTGACGACGAATCAGATCACATCAGCGTGGCTTCTGAAGTTCCAAGTGATACGGACGTGGAAGAAGCCGAAATCAACATTGAACCATATTCAGATGACACGGCATCAACACCTCAACCATTTTATCTCGGAAAAGATGGAAGAACAAAGTGGTATAAATTGCCACCGCGAACCAATGGTCGGACAAGGGCCGAAAATCTAATTACGCATTTGCCTGGGTGTAAAGATGCAGCCCGACATAAAAAAACCCACTTAGAATGCTTCGAGACCTTTTTCACTGATGAAATTGTTGACATGGTTTTGAAATATACAAACCAGAAGATTTCTTTGAGAATGGAAAACTCTACATCGAATTCATCATACGGGGAAACTAACAAATCTGAGATGAAAGCCGTGTTTGGGTTGTTGTTTTTGGCAGGTTTGTTTAGATCTGGCCGGCAAAGTCTTATAGACCTATGGAGTAATGACGGCACAGGAATTGAAGTATTTAGAAATACTATGACGAGACAAAGATTTTCATTTTTGATAAATAACTTGAGATTTGATGATTCATCAACTCGTACAGCAAGAGTTACTGTCGATCGTTTGGCGCCAATTCGAGATGTTTTTGATATATTTGTCAAAAATTGTCAGAATTATATGTTATTTGTATAATTATACACCGTATGAATACTTGACCATAGATGAAGAACTTGTGGCATTTAGAGGAAGATGTGCCTTTTGTCAGTACAATCAAAACCAGCCAAGTATGGGTTGAAAATTTACGCTCTAGTGGATGCTAAAACATTTTACACAATGAATTTAGAAATATACTGTGGAAAACAGCCTGACAACAGTCCGTATACAATGAGTAATAAACCTTTTGATGTTGTTGATCGTTTGATAAGATGCGTGTCCGGATCTGGAAGAAACATCACTATGGATAACTTTTTTATGAGTTATGAAACTGCTGAAAATTTGCTCAAAAATCACAAATTGACTGCCGTTGGTACACTGAGGTCTAACAAGACATGCCTTCCACTCCAGTTCAAGGCTCGACGTGAAGAAAAATCATCTGTGTTTGGATTTCAAAAAGACATAACTATTGTATCTTACATACCAAAGCCGCGAAAATGTGTACACATGATGTCCTCATTACATCATGATGATGAGGTGGATCCAGAAAGCGGAGACCAAAGAAAGCCATCTATTATAACGTTTTACAACTCGACAAAGAGCGGAGTTGATGTTGTCGATAAACTTGCGAGAACATACGATGTATCCCGCAACTGTAAACGCTGGCCTCTTACCGTATTTTTTTCAATGTTAAACCATGCTGGCATAAATGGTTTTATTGTGTATATGTTAAATAACAGCATTGAAAGGAACAAAACTAATCTAAGGAAGAACTTCATCAAACAATTGAGACTTTCTTTGCTCGAAGACCACATTAGGAAAAGAAAAGACAATCCACATATACCACGAGATATAAGAAGAAGCGTGCATGAAATGTTGAATGAAGAAGTTCCAGGACCACCACAAAAGCAACCAAGAAGGTCTCAGCGATGTTCTTTCTGTCCAAGACACAAAGATAGGAAGACTCTGAACGGATGTTTCAAATGTAACGCCGCCATATGTAAGGAACATGCGAATTTGATGTGTCAAAATTGTACTATTTTAGATAAAGAATGATTTCGCTCAAATAGTCATAAAGAGCCAATTGTGATTTTTTTATAAAGCCAAATATGTCTAATTTTATATAAGAAGTAAAATAATTAAGTTAAAAAAGAAGAAATATTTTTGTTGATTTTTTATTTCGATTTAATAACATTTTGTTGAATTCACGGAAAGGTTACGTGATTTTTAAGTTTTTTTTTTAATAAATGTTTAATTTGATACTTTTTGTATTTTATTCATTAGCTTATTAATGTACGTAACAGAAAAACCCATTCAAACTTATTGCACATGATGCACACACAAAGTAGAGACAATCTCTAGTGGGGTTAGTTTAACCCCACGTTGTATAGGTGAGGAGTTTTTTTCACCTTGTATGCCGAAGGTTAAAGAGCCGTACACGTTTCGAAGAAAGTATCTGCTTTCTAGCTCGCTCTTGGCCACGTTTGTTGAGATTTCTAAAGTTCAAGTGTGTAATTGAAAAAAAAAACTGACAATTGTTTTTAAAATAATAAAACGGTAATTTTTATCATTTTAGCATTCTCTATACGAATTTTGGATGGAGATAGAGTATTTATCATTTCAAAAACAAAAGGTATTTGTCTTTTACCTTACTAAAATATATTTCAAAATGTGCATAATGTTGGGTCACATTGTTTAGTAACACACTTAAACTTTAAAATCTTTAAAAACACCATTTAATCTTTATTGCACCGAAAGTACAATGGGCGGACTTTTACGGCAGCGCATTTCGTTATCTATTGTTAAACTCGGCGTGGTCGCATACCCGTGCGGCGTGGGAACGCTCTACATACCTTCCCCCACCGCCGCGTGACGGCGCGCCGCTCAGGTTATTCTCACTCCTGTACTTCGGTCTGTTGAGTGCGCATCTCCTGTATCACGTATATTGTTTCTGTGAATATTGTTTTTGACCCTCGCACGTTTTTTGGTTTATTTATTGGATTTTCCTAATACGACTACCTTGGCTTGAATTTATGGATTGCGATTTTCTGCAATAAGATTGTTCCTGTCTGTCTACATCAAATAATACGGTAAGTCAACCTTTATTAGTTTTGAATGTTTTGACTAAAGTTATTTATTTTATTTCTTGTAACAACAAATTCAATAACAATCACGTGGCTACGCGTGTTCATATTTTTAACCGTATTTGTTAATTAGAGCGTGAAATGAAATAATCAAATCTTATAATCGATACTATCGATGCACCTAGCTGGAATGCGCGAGCCTCTTCCACCTCCCCGTGATCGTCCTATAAGGGTTTGTTTTTCCTTTTGAGGTATGGAAAACTTTAAAATTTTATTTTATTTTAGGTACTTCGCTACCGTGCCTCTTTTTGGAGACCAGTAAGATTGGCGATGGCGAACAAGCCAACGGTAGCAACAGTACAAAGTTGGATTGGACTTCACCCTGAATTATATTACGACCCGGCCAGTAATTTGATTTATTGTTCTAAGTGTGAGAGCAGTACAACAGCTAAACTTAGTAGTGTCAAGAGATATATTGAAGGTGCGAAACACAAAGGGACAAGTAAGAAACCAAATGAAGAATTTTAGTTGGACCTAGTACAATTTCTCATATTGTGTAATATACCTTGGGTTAAAGTAAACCACCCCGCTTTCAAAAAATTCTTCAATAAATATGTTTGCTGCAATTGTACAAATCGGCAAAAGGTTCCTGAGCAATCATTGCTGAGGAAACTTTATTTAGATAAGATTTTTAAAACAAATATTGACTCGATTTATGAACAAACTGCAAATCAAAAGCTGTGGATATCGTTAGACGAGACAACTAATTTTTTAGGCAGGTACATGGTACATTTTCTTGTACAACCTTTAAATGCGATCACACAAAAACCATTCTTAGTTGCGTGCAAGGTACTAGAAATTGTTAATGGAAACACAATTGGCCAATTGGTAATAGACTGCCTTGAAAATATGTGGCGCGATTCGTATGAATCCAAAGTAGGAGACGTTGCTGTATTATGTACTGATAGTGTAGCATATATGCTAAAGGCGGGACGTGCTTTGAAAAATTATTTGCCTAATATGATACACGTCACTTGCTTAGCACATGCACTGAGTCTCGTGGCAGAAAAAATACGATCACAATATTCAGATATAGATGAATTAATATCAAACGTAAAAAAAATATTTTTAAAGTCACCTAATAGAGTGCGCTTGTTAAAAAACACCTTTCCCCACATGCCGCTTCCTCCAGAACCCGTTATCACAAGATGGGGTACTTGGTTGGAGGCAGTGTCATATTATGCAAAATATTACGATCAAATTAAAACAATTGTAAATCTTTTAAGAAGTTCCGATGCGCTATCTATTAGGTGTGCCAAAAATGTTCTTCAAAAAGAAAACTTGAAGTTGGACTTGGACTACATTGAGGAATTTTTTAAAGATGTACAAATTGGGTTAAAGAAACTACAAAAATCTAATTTAACTCTAGTGGAATCCTTAGAGATTTTTGACCATGTGAGAACTGTGCTAAGCTGGTGTTCGTCTGAGAATATAACAAATAAACTCGAAAATGTCATATCTAGAAATCCTGATTTAGATAAAATTAAAGACATATGTGACGCGATAACAGCAGGAATAGATTATCGATCATACTATATGTACGTGCCTTTGACCTCAGTCGATGTTGAAAGGTCGTTTTCGACTTATAAATGGATTCTTAACATAAAACGAAATCGCCTGACAGTTGAAAATATAGAAAAAATTATGATTGTGTATTTTAACGTAGATAACTCTTCTGACAAAGAAAACTTCGGTTCTGTTACTGAACTTGATGAATCGAATCAAAATGATTAAATTAAAATCTTTATTTATTTATTATAGTATTTATAAAACAAATAAAGATTTTCAAATTCTTAGCAATTTTTAATGCGTCAAGTTCTGTATCAAAACCGAACAGTTAGTATTTCACTATTAAAACTGATTGTCCTAAATGTTCTACTTTAAAGGTTAATTTATACTTTGATTTGAGTTAAAATTGCATCCCTCAAAGTCAGTAAAATAAATATGACGTGATAGATAGATAAACATAAATAGTACACTTTGTAATTTAAGTTCTTGCGTCTGTACATTTTGTTTCATGCTTTCCAATTACATGTGGAAAAATAATATAAATATACCTAAGTATATATCGCTGCTTAAATTCAAAAGGGCCACAAGTCGAAAAAAATACAAATCCTTTTTAAAGCAAAAATCGTATCAATTCTGACTATATTTTTATATTCGAAAAAGACACCCAGTATTTTCGCATTAAAATGGAGCTAATCGCACAACAGCCCTTTTTGCATTTTGACACTTCGCTGGCTAACTTCAAATCAAAGCCGCCATTTTCCCAGTTGCGACCCTGCAGTCAGCGCGAGCTTATGTGAAATAGGGCCACATTCCGAAAAGGACCTTAACTTGGATCGAAATTTATAGTGAAAAGTGCCACATTTCAAAATACAACCGTATTGATATAAAAATACATGTAAGTATAACATTATCTCATATGGAAAAGTGCCGTATTTTGTGATATGTCTATTTTGAGTTAAAATAAAATGTGTTTTATTATTATTGTATTATAGATAAGTGCAGTATTTGGAATGCTTCTGTTTTGCATTTAAAATTATGGTGATTGTGGTAGTATTTATTTAAACGTAATTGCTATGTTTAAATTTCACAATAATTATTACAACCTAAACAAGGTTGTTATTATTGTGTTAAGTTGTAAATGAAATATTGATGCAAGGGCAAAAAGGTTTAAAATAGTATATTGTTTTGTCGCGGGATCATAATATTGTTGCACGCATGAATTGTGTCCGTCAACAATTTAACTAATAACTATATTTCTTTATTTATAGAATGAATAGCAGAGCTCGCCGGATAATTAATATTATCAAAACAAAAAACGAGGAATGTCAAACAACTTCAAAATGTATTGACCCGCAATTTAGCTCCATTCTCAAATTTGTTGAGCCCGATGAATTACTGCAGCCGCTAGTAATGTCTGATGACATTCAAGTAGAACCACATACCTTGTTACATGGTGAAAAAGATAGCCGATCAATGAATGATTCTTCTGATACGAATTCATTGCCAGACAGCCAGCACAACCTTGATGTCTCATTACTTGATGAAATTAGCTTATCTGATTATGGAAGGCCAGAAAAAAGACCAAATTTTGTTGTTGAAGAAAGCGCCTCTGACAGTGGCTCAGATAGTGATTCAAGTGATTATTCGTCTAGGAGCTCCAGCACAAGCAGCACAACAGATTTTTCGTCAGATGATAGTGTACAGGATCCTGATTTTAAAGTTGACGCAATAACTGATTTGCACTCGGATGAAGACATTCAAGACTCGTGCTTTGAAATTCAGCAACTCAACGTCGAAGATCACCTAGAAAGCGTTGAATCCCAGGCTCCCAACGTTGAAATCCACAAGCCAACCGACAGCCTTGAAATTCGGTCACTATCAAGCGTTGACCCAGAACCTCTTAGTGTTGAACCTCCTAGTGTTGAAGATCCTGTTGATTCACAAAGAGATTCTCGTAAAAGAAAAGCCAATCCCGGTTTATGGAAGACGAATGTAAGTAAACTATTGCGAAATAGTGGTAAAGCTTACACATCTATGGCAAAATCAAAAAAACTAATGAATGCTAAGAAAATGGGACCTACATGTACTGACAAGTGCAAGTTGAAATGTGGTGAAATATTCTCATCTAACGAACGGTACCAGGTTTTTCAAACATATTGGAATATGGCTGATTTACAAGCTCAGAGAAGATTTATCTACAGCAATATGACTACTTTGGAACCAAAATATCGGTACATTCGTATAGGCAGTACTCGAAAAAATTTCAACCATGGTTATTATTTGCCCCGAGAAAATAAACGCATCCGCGTATGCAAAGTTTTTTTCATGAACACTCTCGCGGTTTCTGATAAAACTATTAGAACCGTTGTAAAAAAAAGTTCTAATCTTATGGACGATCAGCTCAAGGAATGTAGAGGAAAACATGACAACCACAAGTTGTGTTCTAATTTAACGGACGGTGTCAAGGCGCATATAAACTCGATTCCACGTATCGAGACATTGAGGGTGGTTATACAGTAGCAGCGCTTCATCGAGACTACGTTGAGCTATGTAAAGCTGAAGGAACACCTCATGTTTCATACCAAATTTATTACAATATCTTCATGAATGATTTTGAAAGATCAGTGCGAAGATTGCACTGCCTATAAAAACGCGGAAGACAAGGCTTTGCTGCAAGAAAAGTACGATTTGCACCTTAAAGAAAAATGTCTTGTGCGATTAGAATTCAGCTTTGAGAGATTATTATGTCTCAAAGCTGAATTTGTTAAATTTTACTATTACTGAGCTTGGCACTAAAAACACTACATGTTTTGTGTGGCATGAAGGAGAAGGAGGGCGCGGAACAAACGAAATAGGCTCGTGCGTTTTCATGTATTTAAAAAGCTTACATGATAAAGCCACCGAAGATTTTGACATCGTCTTTTACAGCGATAACTGTTGCGGCCAGCAAAAAAATAAATTTATGTTGGCAATGTACCAGCACGCCATAAATGAGTTTCCAAAAATTAAAAGAATAACCCATAAATTTTTAATTAAAGGACACACTCAAAATAAGGGGGATGCTGTTCACTCCATCATTCAGAGGAATATCAAAAGTGCACTAAAATCTTCGCCAATTTATGTACCTGATCAGTACATCACCTTGATTAAAACTGCCAAGAAGAAAGGAACACCGTTTATAGTAAAGGAACTTACACATGAGAGTTTTATGAATTTAAAATCGCTGGCTATTGGCAACTACACTATCAATGAAAATGGAGACAAGGTGAAATGGGCACATCTTAAAGTTATTAAAACTGACAAAGAACATAAAACATGTTTTTTTATAAAACTTCCTACGAAGACGCCGAGTTTACTCAAGTTACAACATTGAATAGAAGGCAAAATTCACCTGGAACTGGTCTTCGAACTGTAAAAAAACTTTATGCCAATAAACTACAAGTTTCCGCAGCGAAAAAACAAGGTATTTTAAACCTAATTGAAAAGAATGTGATCCCAAGGTATTATAAAACTTTTTATACAAATCTTTAACTTAAGTTTCGTCAAATAATAATAAGTTAGTATAATTACTAACAAAAGGATTTGCTTAGACTGATTTCAGTAGAGTAATAATTTGAAATGTTAGTTATAAGTTTTTTAAGAGAAGTTACTGATTTAGATAATATTAATCATAATATTATATCTCATTGTAAGTCAAAGATTTACGTCGCCTTTTATTTTGTGATTTATTTTCAGAGAAGATTTAATTTAGATACGAAAATAAGCATTTTAATAATTTGTTAACATGGTGTGCTAGAGATTTATAAGCAATTTTTGTTTTGTTAACTTACATAAGTACATTTTTGTCTTTAGAAGCTGATGTAATTTTAAGTTTTGTTTTTGTATATGACATGGTTAGTTCTCGATGTTGCATTAACCAGTCAAAATGCTGGATATCATGAGATTAGCTCTAAAAGTACATTTTAAAATGTACGTTTTTTATTTGCTTTGTATCATTTTATGGTTGATTTTTTGTTATTTTATTGCAAGGTATTGCTAATAAGCTACCATTTAGTTATAAATAATACTAGAATAATAAACAAAAAACATTATACGAAAAGACATAATAAAACTTATTTTCTGATTGAGTTGTGGCTGTTTATTTACAAAATTCATAAACCTTATATTCGTTTTTTTATAATCAAAAGGGACTTATGTGATGTTTTTATTAACTGGGTAAAACTTGTATGAAATATAAAATTACATACAAATAGAGGCTTAAAATATACATCCGTTGATATATAACACATATACATACAACATAGATTAATAAAAATAATAAACAAAAACCGATATCAAAACTTTGACGGGCTCTCCTGTAAAAAAGAGACTTTTCGACTTGTGGCCCTTTTGAATTTAAGCAGCGATATGTTACAACAATATTCACTGTGTTTAATTTTTCTTTTACCGTTTTAGTTTTTTACATAAACTAGTGAATGCCCGCGGCTTACTACTGTTTAATATCCCACGGGAACTATGCATTTTTTGGAATAAAATGTAGTCTATGTGCTAATCCACACCTTAATCTATCTCTCTGCCAAATTTCATACTTTAAATCCGTTCAGCCGTTTCGGCATGATTGAGTAACAAACATCCATACAAACTTTCACATGATAAAAAGGACCGTTTTATTATTTAAATAAAAACAATTGTCAGTTTTTTTTTCAATTATACAATTGAACTTTACAAATCTCAACAAACGTGGCCAAGAGCGAGCTAGAAAACAGATATTTACTTCGAAACGTGTACGGCTCTTTAAACAAAGACTGCGTTTCATAGTTTTAAGATCAACAACTCATTTACAAAATGTTCTCCAAAAAGAAAACTTTCAGAAAATTTGATAGTTGTAACGACTGTGTTATGTTATGTCTAGTCGCAAACTTTAGGTAAACAACACGAACTTATTCCAAATAACATAATTTTTTAATGTATTTAAGTGTTGTCCGGGCAGATGTCCGGGAAAAAATATAGTACTAAGGAAGTCTCCGTTTCTTGCCTCTGTTCTTCAAACTTTAGGCTAATAAGCACTACCTATTCCTATCACTGCTCATCATATGCAGATAAAGTAAATGAGAAAAATTTATATATCTACCTGAGAGCTTATGACACTAGCCGTGATCGCTTTGGAGGATTACAAGTCCCTCCGGATGATTTTGTGGATTACATCCATAGGTTGGAAACAGAATTGATGTCGACCTTTTCTTTTACTGAAAATAAAATTGGGCTGAAATTATTTGAACATTTGAGTTTAGCAGAATATAGTACAAAACCATGTGAATGCTTCCCAGTAAATTTTTTGTTGAAATTATTTATTAGGATGAGATTTTTTTATATAATTAAGTTCAACAACAGAAATTTCAAATCTAATACATCTAGAAACCGAAAATATTTGTCAGTGGCCCATTTATAATTTTTTATTGTCATAATATTTGAATTGTTCCTCAGCAAGCAGCAAGTTACACCTTCAATAATGATTGACTGAGTTTTGTGACTTGGTAATTTTTTCACTTTCAATTATTAGAGTAGTTTCGGGTATTATGGTCTGGTCGGCCAATATGGACTACTACAATATCTTCCAAATAAACCAACACTAGCGTTTACCTACAGTGCCATGTTGGCGCAACCCCACCCCCGCCTCCCTCAGTCAATCCGCGCAGCGCGGTGAGTGCGCGCGTGTCCTGCGCATGTTTTTATCCAGAATTACGTATTTCGATGTTATTTTTTGGTAAGTTTAAATCATTTCAGTAATTTGAATAATTAATGTTTTTATGCTGTTAGTGCATAGTTTTGTAGGCAAATTCTTAATCTGTAGTGAGGTAACAGTTTTGTATGCATATTATTCACTGGGTTTTAGAGTAGATTTTACTTGTCAAAAACGTTCCTGTGGCCAATATGGCCCACCAGGTAGAGGGCCAATATGGCCTGCTGGGCCAATATGGCCTACTAGGCCATATTGGCTGCCATATGATTAAATAATTAATGTTTTCTTTCTTTTTTAGGCAATGGCCCCACGAAAACCTATTTCCCAAAGAAAACGCCAAACTTGGTGCAAAATATCAAAGAGAAGAGCTATCGAAGATGTGCGAAGTAAAAAAATGGTTTCCCTTAAAGCTTCTAAACTGTATAAGGTACCACGAACAACTTTAAGACATTTAGCAGCTAAAACAGAACTGCCTGCGGATATAGTGACTTGTGCAAAGTTGGAAAGGAGACCTACTTTACCTGAAGAGCTAGAAAAACAACTAGTCAGGTATGTGTTAGCAATGGCAGCTAAGTTGTTTGGTTTAGTACGAAGAGATGTTATGAATTTAGCCTATCAGCTGGCAGTGAAAAACAATATTGCCCATACATTTTCAGCAAAAAATTAAACCGCTGGTAAAGATTGGCTAAAATCATTTTTAGAAAGGCATCCGGAGCTTTCTTTTCGACGCCCAACAGGAACATCTTTTGCTAGGGCTAAAGGATTTAATAAAGAAAATGTGGACCATTTCTTTGACCTTTATGAAAAATTGATGGATGACTACAAGTTCCCACCTAATAGAATTTTTAACGTTGACGAGACTGGCATAACTGTTGTACCATCTCAAATGACCCAAGTTCTAAGCCGAAAGGGGAAGCGGCAAATTGGTGCTTTGACATCAGCTGAAAGGGGTTCTTTGATAACCTGCGTGATGTGTATGAGTGCTGGAGGTTCATTTGTGCCGCCCATGGTGATATTTCCACGAAAAAGAAGTCACCCGCTTTTGATGAAAGGTGCACCTCCAGGTGCTATACACGAATGCCACCCCTCAGGTTGGATTCAAACTAACTTGTTTACAAAATGGTTTCAACATTTCATACAACATGTGAAACCTGCTGAAGAATCTCCAGTTTTGCTAATTCTTGATGGCCATACCAGTCACACAAGAAATCTCGAATTGATAGATCTTGCAAGAGAAAATCATGTTCATTTGTTATCAATTCCTCCACACTCCAGTCACAAAATTCAGCCGCTGGATAAATCATTTATGGGACCGTTAAAAAAATATGTATCTGATGAAATAAGATCTTGGATTAGGAACAATACACGGCCCTGACGCATTACGATATGATGGAAGTTTTTGGACATGCGTATTTAAGAGCTCAAAGCGGAGAGATAGCTGTTAATGGTTTTCGTGGAACAGGGAAATATCCTGTTGATAGAAATGTGTTTAAAAACCACGATTTTATAGACATGGACAATGAACGAGAAAACTACATTGATAATCAAGAAAACACCACACCCGAACCTACAACTACATCTTGTACTCTTATAATAACAAATGAATTTCCTGCTATAATACCCTCTGAAAATGAACCCGTTACGATTCATGCGGCGTCTGATATAGAAATCCCTGTGTTAAGAGACCAGAACAAAACTCCACCTGTAGACTCTGAACAAATTATGGTTCCCGTCACGATGTCTCCACAACCGTTGACTTCTAGAGATCACAATTTTATAACACCATTTCAGTTATCTCCGATACCAGAAATAACACCTAGAAAGACTAGTAACCGAGGCAGAAAGGCTTGTAAATCGACATTGCTGACTTCATCTCCATATAAAAACGACTTGAAAGACTCGTTAAAGAAGAAAAAAGAAAAGACTAATATGGGTAAAGGCAAAAAACAGAAAGGCAAAGGCAAAAAGACCAAAATAATGGATGTACAAATATCTAGCTCGGAGGAAGAAAATGAACCTTTGTACGAGGACAGCTCTGATGAAAGTCCAGATAGACGCAATTTTTCTGACGCGAAGTGCTTGTATTGCGAGTCTCTTTATTCTATGGACAACAGAGGTGAATCATGGATCCAATGTCTATGTTGTAAGCTATGGGCCCATGAAGAATGCTCAGGAGTGGAAACTGATATTTTTTTCTGTGAGTTTTGTTCCTCAAAATAACTTGCGCTTAATTGTTTGCTCTGGTGGGCAATATGGCTCACGGATTTTACGGCCAATATGGCCCTAGGCTATATTATCCTTCCACGAATAAATTTTGTGAATACTTAATCAAGTTTAAGAAATATGGCATCAATTTATTGACATCATTACCACTTATCGTTATAATTTCTGAAATATTTCTTTTTCATTGACTACACTTACCTAAGCTAATTAAAACGATGATAAAGAGATTTAAAAACAACTGTCACGGGCAAAATTCAAGCCGTGATCTTTGCCGAACCTTGATGTCGCACTGACAACTGAGTAATTTATTTATTTAAGAACTTCACTTAAACAAGATTACAGTACAGTAATTGTCACAGTAACTAGTTATCAATTCTGCATCAGTTAAATTTTTAAATCTCTTTGTTTACGCCTCATCTGCATTTTATATTGTCATACTCAACTCCTTAATAATACATGCAGTAAAGAGCGGGTTAAAAATTGTTTTCATTATTATATCAATATGTAATATTGTTTTATTATAATACTGCTATCGATATTGATCTGCAATAAATAAATAATTATTAATAAATAATTATTTTATAAATATTGTTTATTTGCCTGGCCGATGCGTTACTGTCTATACGATATCGGCATTTTGCACAAGATCAAAGGCGTCGTCTTACTGTATGATTTTTATACTGTGGTAGTACTGGTACTGTAACTTAAACACGATTTAAGCCTTAAGTCGGGAATCGAACCCGTAACTTTTTGTATCATGATCTAGGCTCGGCTTTGGTCTGCCTGACCGTTTGAAAACTTAGGCACCGGCCACACAGAACAGACGCAAGGCACGAACCCGTCGCAGCCGCGGCGCCCGTTTAATTTACTTGCATATAAAATGTATGCAGTCGTCGCGCCGTAAAACATACAGAAAAGACGGGACGCCGTCACGACGTTAACTCGTCGGCGCCCTATTGGAAAACATATAGAAAGGACAGGACGCGGGCAGGGCGCGGACCTGCACAGGCGCAAGCGGGGGAGCGGAAAGGGCGCGGAGGGCAGGTTCTCACAGCGCTCGCCCGCTCGCCATTGTGCATGTTGCGTCGGAGTAGTTAGAACGTTACATGCGAACGAACGTTAAGATGCGTGACGACTTTGAATTTAACGTTACATTTTGTAATTTAATTGAAAATAATCCAGTAATTTATAATTATAACAGACCAGATTATTGTAACAGAAATGTCCAAGATCAAGCTTGGTCAATAATTGCCAGGACATTAAATGAAACAGGTAAGTACCTAATATTGTTTATTAAAATCAAATATTTGAATAAACGCTCACAAAGTAGCATTGTTTATTAACTTTGATACTAGGATGGAGTTGCAGTACTAGTGTTGTAGATGGAAAGCAGATGTTAAATATGTAGATTTCATACATTATGTCTATCTTGAAAGGGAACAGGAGCCCGATTCACGAAGTAATTGGTGAGGTATTCCCTGATGTTTTCTGCGGTTTCTCGAGATTGTGAAACAATTCTTGTTCCAACCAACGTATTTTGGATATGTGGCTGTGTAAATATTCCATCGCATTTTCGAATAACGTTATGCAATATACACATAGCTTGTATTATTGCATCAGCTTTAGCAGGGTCACAGCTTAGCTCAATGCGTGAAATTTGGTCCTCGCCATTCCAAAGGCACATTCTACTTATTTCCGTCCTCTAGATAGTCGGTTATTGAATACTCTTTTTGCGTTAGTCAGTTGAATCCTTGAGTAAGGTTTAATTATGTTTTTTTTTAAGAGGAAAAGCTTCATCAACAAAATAATACGGCACAGGTCGTGTTTCTCCAGGAAATGGAGAGGGTTCTGGTAGATTAAGATCTTCACGCTGTATAGCTTGTCCAAGAGCACTAACTTGCAACGCACGCCCGTCGCTGTTTCGGCCATATTCCCCAAAATCGATCGTTAAAAATAATCCATCAGCGTCTACTAATGCCAACAATACAATGGAAAAGTATCCTTTGTTTATTTATGTATGTTGACCCTGAGTTAGGTGGGGCTTTTATACGAATATGTTTACCATCAAGACTTCCAATACAATTTGGTAAATTCTAGAGAGCATGAAAACGTTCAGCTACCTCCAGCCATTTTTCATTCTGGTTGTAATGTTTCCCATAGAATTTGACAGGTATCGTATACTATTTTTCGAATTGTCGATTTCCCTCGTAGAAAGTAAGTTGATAGTGATTTGAATGAACATCCATCTGCGAAATACCTGTAAAGAAATATCTTATATATATTATGATACTTTAGCTTTTTACATTTGATGTTTTAATTGTTTCAGTTACTGATTGCAAAGCACGCTGGGCAAACATACGGAACAGATATGGGAAGTACAATAAATCAAAATTGCTTCCATCTGGCTCTGCGGCCAAAGTACTGAGAGAATATTATCTCGCCCCACATTTAATTTTTTTGGATGGATATTTAAAATCAAGACCATCCAAATCTAACCTTCCTACTGATCCTGTTCAAACGGACGACAGTGACGCTGGCGAGGACTCAATGTCACCGTATCAGCCTCCCTCTCTCACACCATCTCCACGCACAGAAATACATCCTTCGCCGTTATCCGTAAGCTCAAGCAAAAAAGGTACAACGATTACTCTCAAAGAAGTCAATCAATCTGCGTACGACTACTTCAACTCAAAACGAAGAGATGAAAAAAAAGATTGACCACTTGATACAGACCTTTCTTTCCTTCAAAGTATGTTGCCTGAAATGAAGGCCATGAATGTGGCTCAAAAAAGAAGGTTCAAGATGGGAGTGATGCAGTTAGCGACGCAAATCTTGGATGAAAACGAGGTAACATCTACCGTACATCGACATCAAATATCGCCTCATCCGCCTGTATTTCTCAATTCAACACAGTCCCATATTATGCTCCAGCTCCACCAATACAACAAACATTTCAAAATGTTGCAGCTCCAGCAGCTCCACAGCAGACTTTTAAAAATATCGCACCTCCTTCAGTGATACAACAGACCATTCAAAATAATCCACCTGCATCTCCACAACACGCATTTCAAAATATTGCATCTCCAGCATCACCACGAAATGTCGCATCTTCATCCGCTTATCAACATTTTGAAGACTGTCGACAAGATGAAAATACGTATATATTTCAACTTGTCACCATATTCGGTCATTTCGGCTTCATCTACCCACATGCGCAATACACAGTGTTACAATAATGAATCACCTTCGTCGAACAATTTGGAGAATTTGTAACAATTGAATTTGAAATAATTGATTATTATGTTTGGTAATTTTTAATTTTGTAACAAAATCTTAAAACAATATAAAAATGATTAAAGATTATTTGTTTCACTTACCTTAGCATCATAAGTAATCTTTCTTCAGGACATCATTCTCTCCAATTTGTGTCCTTTTTCTGTAAAGCATTCTTCACTTTGGACATAATAATGTTAAAACAACAAAAATTTTGAAAAAGTGTGCCACTAGGTGGCTTTCCATAGAACCTGCCGTGCAACGAATTTTGGATCAATGGGATGAGCTTAACGGGGCACCGAGCCGTTTATACACAAAAACGCGTTTTTATAACGGTTGTTTGAAGTAGTAAACAATGATATTAAAATCTAAGGAATTAAAATGGTATTATTGGGTATGTATACTAGGCAGTATACATGATGAAAACACGATTTGATAAAGTTGGCTCGATAGAATAACACAAAGTTATCTCTAAAAAACGCAACAAACGCTTAGTACGGCGTGAATACTTCGCGGAAGGTTATCAGTTTTTAAATAATAACAAAACTACATGTTTTATATAACGTATACACTTTACATTTTCAAAATGTGTGATTTTTTCATCAATAAGAAGGAAATACCTAAATTCGCGCGAGTTTCGACCATCTTAGCCAGAGCCACCGCGCCGCCCTCTTGTCCGCTTTAGTCCTGCGTCGGCCATCGGACGGGGAGCTTGTGTCGTTTGCGCTTACGCACGGATTTAATAACGTAATGAAGAAAGTTGTGTGAAAATTCATTGTAGCGTATTTGAAATGGGGAATAAAGTAAAGAAATCAAGACAGAGAAGGGGTTGGCGAAAAACCAATGCTAAACGCTTGCATGAAGAAATGAAGTAAGTAAAACTCGTATACTTACCTACTTATTTACTAATTGCCTTCCTAGGTGGTGATTTTTTTTTATGTGGTATTTTTTTGACCGTTGGAAGGAATGGAGGGAGGCCTTTGCCCAGCAGTGGGACAATATGGGCTAGTTATAATAATAATATTTTAAAAACAATTTAATTATCTTTTAGAGCAAGAAAACTACAGACTGAGAATGTTGAAGACAAAGAGAATACTCCTGTTGCTTCGTAAGTATGTATACTCAATACAGTACCTACCTACTTTCTAGTATCTGGTGAAACTAATTCATGCAGCCAAATTCATACTGAAGACTCGGTCAGTATCAAGGTTCGATGACCGTCTTTGTGAATTTCGATTTTTTTTTTTCTATTAATTTCGAAATTTGGAAAATATGTTGAAAGTACGAGTACATATACACAGTTTAAAATTCACTAAACTAAATCTACTATGATTTGAATTATTCTGTATATTTTTTTCTATTTATAGGGTAAATGTACCAGTTGTTGACATTTCACTGAAAAATAAATTTGAATCATCTGATGACGAGAGAGAAAGACAACTTCTGATAGAAAATTTTGAGGATGAAGAGAATACTGTGGCTTCGTAAGTATAATGTTCCTACCTACTTATTATATCTAGTTATTAAAAGTACCTAGTTGTCACTTATCTACCTATTTACGATATTTTAGCAAATAGGTACACTGGAAAATTCTTTATCTTTTTCTGTGTATAGGGTAAATGTACCAGTTGTTGGCACCTCACTCAGAAACAAAGAGTCATCTGATGAACTGGTTAGGTAAGCGTAAAAATAATAGGATGTGTCTAAGAAAACATTATAATAAATTAAGTATTTATAAATTAAGTACCACATTATCTTTATAACTTTCAATTTCCAGGATAAATTTCATTGATGACACCGATTCCAAAATTTATCAAACTCTGGGATTGTAAGTTCAGAAACTAATATTCTTACTTTCATCCAAAAACAGTTTTGTTGATAATTACTAAATTATAATTAAATCAAATGTTCTGTTTTATTACAGGATGCCAATTACACCGGAACAAAATTCTTGTCTTCCAGTGGATGGAGAAATAGACAGTGACATGACTTATTCACACAGAGAAAATATTGCCATGAAGTAAGTCCGATATTGATTATTATTATTGCTTGTGTCCTCATATTTTTTGTTCTATAAGAAATGTGTAGGTACATACTGCTACATATCGAGCTATACTTTTACAGTATAGCATTGTATAGGATTTCCGTACAACGAGAGGTCAGCTAATACTGGAAATTTAAAGCTTCATATGTAGCCGTGTGCACATTATGCAGAATATTTAGGTAAACTGGGTAGGTATTTTATAAATTCTTACAAAAATATCGATTGCTCACATAAATCTTCTTTTTTCATTTTAGTTCTCCGTTTCATGAAATACAAAAATTACAGCCGCTTGTTGCTGAAACTAGGACGCAAGACAATTCAAATGTAAGTAGTAAAATTAGGTTTGAATTTACCAACGTATCGTGAACCTACTGAGAAAAATAGGATATTTGTTTATTTGATTTAATTTCATATTTCTTTTACCTTTTAGCATTCTAAACATCATTCGCCAGCTGATTCAGATTCAGAAGAAGATTATTATACAATAGAACCAGAAGAGGAATTGGAAGAGATCAGAATAAGTGGAAATAGAGTTGTAGATTTTATGTATTTATTAGAACAGTTGCAAGAAATTTCACACCATAACTCTCCATTAGGTTGTAACTTCAATTATTTGAAATTAGTCAGAGAAAAAAGAAAAGGATTTGTGTCCAAATTCCAGTTTGTTTGCAAAATGTGCAACACTAAATTGAGCTTACAGAATTTTAAAACATCCAAAGATAAAAAAGAACTTGATCTTACGGAAACGTGGTAAGTAGTTTCATGGCTATAGGTTCAGGATACGCGGGTTTAGAACAAGTGTCTGCTTAACTTGAAATCCCTTCTATGTCGGATCATTATTATGCCAAGTGTCATGCAAAAGTCTGTGAACTTTGGGAAACGGCAAAAGAAAAATGTATGGCAGAAGCAGCAAAAGAAGAATGCGATTTAGCAGTTCGAGATGGTAATGTTAATACAGATGGAGTACCTATGATTACCGTGGTTGCTGATGGATGTTGGTCCAAAAGATCATATAAAAAGAATTATAACGCTTCTTCGGGTGCTGCGGTAATTATTGGTTACAAAACAAAAAAAGTTCTTTACATGGCAGTAAAAAACAAGTATTGCATGATTTGTGCACGTTCAGAGAACAAAAATGTGTTAGCTCCCGATCACACGTGTTATAAAAATTACAATGGTTCCTCAAGTGGAATGGAATCCGTTGCAATAGTCGAAGGCTTCAAACATTCTTTACCAAATCAGGGCTTGATTTACTCGAAGTTAATTGCTGATGGGGACTCGAGCACATACAAGAGCATATTAGAAGCAAAACCTTATGGAAACTTGTTGGTGGAAAAAATTGAATGTACAAATCACCTCTTGAGAAACTTTTGCACGAAACTTGAAGAGTTAACCAAGAACACTTGCTATCCTATAAAATATCGCAAACTTCTTGGAAAAAATATACTGCGTTTACGTAGATCAATTAAAGGGGCAGTCAAACATAACAATTCCAAAGATTCAAATTTCAACCAAAAAGTAATTGACCTAAAACAAGATCTAATCAATGCACCAAATCATGTTTTCGGAGATCACAAATTATGCAAACCTTATTTTTGCCAAAATATTGATCAAAATGAACCTACAGAAAATTTTGTCGCTGAACTGAAATCTTGCAATATTTTTGCAGCTATCATGAAAATTATGCCCAGATTGGTAAACAATGCTAAAAGCCTAATACATGATATCAATAGTAATATTGCAGAAGTATTCAACAGCGTTGTTGCAAAATTTGTGGGCGGGAAACGAATTAATTATTCAAGTCGCCAGTCTTATACAGCTCGCTGTGCTGGCTCAGTTGTGTCATTCAACGCTAAAGAATCACAATCATATATTTGCAGAAAGATTTTGATGCGAAGTCCTAACCCTATTGTAAAAAATTTAGAGATGAAACGCAATAAAAAAAGAATCGCAGATTTAAGACGAAGATTATCAAAATCTTTTGTAACAAAAAAGTGTACAAACAATATTAATGATAAATATTATGGTGACTCTTGTCAAAAGCCAGATCTAGAACAAGATGACTTTGATTTTGCTAAATCAGAACATATAAAGAAAATTCACCTTTCTGATGAGGATCGTCAGTCTCTTGAAAAGAGAACTGTTTTGCAAGCAGATTCGATAGAATGGCACCAAGAGAGAAAATTACGTCTCACTGCGTCTGCCTTCGGAAAGGTATGCAAAAGAGGCCTTATAAAATGTGCACCACTAGTAAAAACTCTTCTCAATGTGACTGGTGATTTAACCCACGTAAAATCAGTTCGTTATGGCAAGGAACACGAACATATTGCATTAGAACAATTGGCTGAAGTACTAAAACTTGACGAAGAAGCAAACTTCAACGGTATTCAGAAATGTGGCCTATTCGTCGACCCTGAACTGCCGTTTTTAGCGGCTAGTCCAGACGGATTAATAGGTGATAAAATTATTGAAGTTAAGTGTCCGTATTCGGCTAAGGACATGATGATCAGGGAAGGCATAGCACAAAAAAAAAATAGTTTCTGGAAACTGGAGAAGAATGGAAACTTGACGATAAATAAACAACACGATTGGTTCTACCAGGTGCAGGGTCAGCTCCACATTACTAGGAAACAATTATGTTTATTTGTTTTGTGGACAGAAAAAGATATGAAAATAGAAGCAATAAAAATAGATAACGAATTCTGGAAAAAAAATATGGAAACAAAATTAAAAACATTTTACTTTGATTGTCTTTTACCAGAAATAATTGATTCAAGGCTGGACAGAAAAATGGAAATTCGTGAGCCACAGTATATTTTAGACGCAATAGACAAGAAAAAGTCAGTAAAACGAAAAAAAGCTATGCCTTCCGCGACTGTTATGCTAGAAGCGAAGCGGAAAAAATTATAAAATCAATTATTTTATAATTTTTTCAGCGTTATACACGTGTTGAAATAAACTTAAAAAAATAAATTGTTACTCACTTCAATAGTAACAGCCTGCAGAGATACACTAAAATGTTTAAAATAACTATATGTATACTAATACTAACCGATGGTATCGTAAATAACAATTTTGCTGGCTTCTTTCTTCGTGAAACATGTAATCCAGAAGTCGGCGCGTCTCACATTAGTTTTCATAGGGAATACATCTTATGTGTGGCTATGTGACGTCTTGCCATAACGAACAAAGTACTTACCATGTAACTTCATTATCAGAAATTCAATAGTCTGCCTGCAAAAACTTACTACGTACTGAATCTACTTTGAAGAATAAATAATTTGAAATTGAAAATAAAGGGTCGACTACTGGGATTTTTACCCTACTTATTTAGCCGTTATGTTAGTTTACGTTTTTGAAATCACTTTTAAGTTTCTATTGTACTGAGATTATTATCATAAAACGTAACTGATTGAGTATTATTCGACTAAGTAAATTATACCTAATAATCATTTTCATTGATCAATTGACCATACATGCCTTACCTAACGACGGTAAATTATAAATTTAAAAAATTCTGTAAAATCTGAAAAAGCTGTTGTGAATATTTTCAATAAAAGTATTTGAAATCGTTTTTTTTTTTGTTTTATTTTGTAAACATTGTTAGCACCGCGCTAGTCGATCAGCGCACGGCTCGGCGCGCGCGTCGTGCGATCGGCGCAGTGCTCTTATCTGTCTAGCTAGCCGTTCACTCTCTTGCCGGTGTGCCTCACGCACACATACACGGAGCGCATAGAATACCTAGAATCGATTAGCGCTAGAAACTCGGTGTGCTCTTAAGCTGTTTTTTGAAATTGCCAAAAATAAAAACAATTGTTATACGGCTGAAATGCTGTTTAAAATGTACGATGACCCACGCAGTAAGGCATACTTGATTTATATCAAAACTATACTTGCACAAGTACAATACACGTTAAAGGCATTTGAAGGACAAAACAGTGACCCTACAAAACTGCTGCAATCTTTAGTCAAATTGTTAGAGGTCCTATGCGATAAAATTGTGACTCCAGGAAGACGCCACTCCATTGATATTTTTAAAGACAACATTGCCAATTACTTGGATCCGGTGCCATATCTTGGCTATAACTTTGAAAAGTTAATTGAAACTTATAATTTAAGCGATAAACAAATGATTAGAAAGCGATGCATTGATTTCACCGTCAAACTGATCAAAGAATTGCAGCAACGGCTTCCCGACAACATAAAAACCCTTCAAGATATGAACATTATGAGCGTTGATCATATATTAAAACCAGTGAAGGGCCTGGAAATAATTAAATTAGCTGAACATTTCGGATTAAATGCTGATACAATAGAGAAAGTGATTTCACAATGGAAAAATATACATACTAACAAATGGGAAAATACGAATGATACCGTAAAATTTTGGCACGAAGTATCGCAACATAAAGACGCGGGAAATAATAATCCATATCAAGAACTGTGCTCATTGGCATTTATAATGCTGGTATTGCCACACTCAAACGCAGACGTCGAAAGAGTGTTCAGCACGATGAACGTAATTAAAAATAAATCACGAAATAGGATGAACTTTGAGACATTAAATTCTATATTAACAATACGTTTTGGCCTTATAAAATTCAATCAAACATGCTACACACACGATATCCCAAAAGAAGTGATAAAAAAATAGGATCAAAAGAAAAATATAAATTTAAATTGAGCAAGATTGACCCTAATAAAGCAGAGGCTCAACCTCAACCATCAACTTCGTCAGCATCAGCACAAAGTGAAAGTGAAATATTGTGTGACGAAGAATCTTCTGATGAGGACATTTAAGCTGTTTTTTAGATTGTTTTTCTTTAATTTTTGGTTGTGTGTTTATGTGATAAGTAAACAACAGTTAACAAAACTCACTTCTTTTATTGATTTTTATTAAAAGCAGTTTAGCCCTATTTTGAATTTATTGGGCGAATCTAGCCCTTTTTAAAACTCTATTTAGCCCGAAAACCTGACACCGAGTTGGCAACACTGCGAGAAGGTAGTTGTTTGTGCGGAACAAAATGCTCGCAAGGAGAAAACGGTGAGGAATCTTATAAATAATTTTATTTACAATTACTGATAAATCAATGTAGATTTCGTATTGAGTGTTAGTTTATTGAAAAGTTATTTTATATCAGTGAATAAGTGACGAATGTTTTGCAAAGCACGTTTTTTTTGTCGTAACAGCCGCCGTAAATAGATCTGTTTTTATGACAAATATACTTAACAATTATTTGAAATACACGTAAGTAGCTAGCTTATTAATCTACGAACATAATTTGGCTAATAGCTACTGATATAATTGCGTATTGTCATCGTAATTGTGTTTCCAAGAGCAAAATTTGGCGCAATGCCCCCGTACCATGACATGAATGTTGTGCTTGTGACCGTTGGTCTCGGACCTCGGTAGGCGGAGGGGGTTTCACCCCCCCCCCCCCCGCCAGTTTCTAACAGACGAAAAGTACTAACTGCAAAAAACGTTTACTGTTTTTATTTCTGAGAACATCTTTTAGGGTTTACTTCGTTAGAAGTTTTTATGTTTGTTTCAAGTGTACATAGTTAAGTATATATAATATATACTTTTGGACACATCTATTAGCCCACCTTGTATTTTTAGTTTCGTTTGGTCCTAGCTAAAATTTTATATTAGGTCGAGCAAAAAGTTTTTATGCAGTTTTGAACCTGGCACATTCACAATTTCATTCAATAGTCTTTTTTTTTGAATTTCGAACACAGAATTTAAAGAAACAAAAGACAATTTGGAGCCTGTTTGTTGATATCAAACAATCGAATACTAAGAAAACTTGGTTTTATTGGTTTACTTGGATTTAATTCTAGAAAAAGTGATTGATATCTTTGGTTTTGCAACAAACATTACTTATTCTTAACATTATGGTGAGGTTCTATCAATAATCTATGGATACTTCACCTGAAGTCGCCGCCCAAGCTGTGGCACTTATTCAGGCCGGACACAGCCAAAGAAACGTGAGTGCTCAACTTAATTTAAGTCGATCTGCGGTCCGAAATGTTTATCGGAGGTACCTAGAGACTGGCGGCTTTGTTCGTCGCCAAGGAAGGCCACGATCTCGGGTCACAACTGAAAGGCAGGATCGATTCATCGTGACGACCAGCTTGAGAAATCGTCACCTTACCTCCATTGAGATACAAAACCAACTTCGCGACTTCCACGGAGTATCTGTGAGCGCTCAAACTGTTCGGAGAAGGTTAAAAGAACGCGATATGGTACCACACAAGCCAGCTAATGGGCCCAAACTAACGCGAGCCCACCGAACAGCGCGCCTTCATTTCGCACGCAGTCATTTAAATTGGACACAGCAAGATTGGAGCCGTGTACTCTTTTCTGATGAGTCTAAAATTGTGTTACATGGCAATGATGGAAGGAAGAAGGTCTACCGACGTAAGGGAGAGCGTTTCGCACAATGCTGCTTTGAAGAGAGGGTTGCTTATGGCGGTGGCTCATGGACTGTCTGGGGCGGTATATCCGCGAGCGGCAAAACTCAACTTGAGGTTGTTACAGGACCACGGTTGCCAACATTAAATGCTGAAAGGTACATTCGTGAGTGCTTAGAACCTCACGTGATACCATACGCGGACTATGTGGGCCCAAATTTCCTTTTTATGCATGATAATGCAAGAGCCCATGCGGCCGGCATCGTCAGGGAATATCTTCGGGATGTGAACATCACAGTTATGGACTGGCCAGCCAGAAGCCCAGACATGAACCCCATTGAGCACATGTGGGACGAGCTAAAAAGACGTGTTAAGGCTCGTCAGCCAGTTGCCCAGACGATGCAGGAGTTGAAAACTGCCATAGAAGAGGAATGGGAGATGATCCCTAAAAATTGCATAGAGCGGTTGATAAACTCTATGCCTAATCGTATGAGAGCTGTGGTAGATGCCCATGGAGGCAAGACGCGTTATTAAATTAAGCCTTTATTTGATAAAACATGTTTTTTATTCAAAAATCAATTGCCTTTAACAAGGCGCATATCCGACTTGTTAGGCGTAGCTCCATGTCGTATGGTATTCTGAATTCAAATTTAAAACAATACGATCGAAAAAGATGGTAAAATGTATCAGGTTTAAAAATGCATCAACAGTTTTTGTTCAATCTAGCAATCATATTTCGGTAGGGGCCGTCGAAACCTAAACTCTAAGGTGGGCCAATAGATGTGTCCAGAAGTATATTATGTAGGTACATATTTCCTCGAACATAAAATCTTACGATTATTGTTTTAAGGTAATTGGATTCTTAGGATGCAGTTTTCTTATCTGTTATCCGAGATCAAGGTCACTATGAAATTAATGTTTTTTTTTAGCATAGGGAGACTCATCGAGGACAATTACACTTGTAATCTCCTCGAATGTCGTATTTGCCATAGAAAACGACATAAATGCAAAACATTTATTTTGTCATCTTTGACCTTGAAGATCTTCTGACGCAGACACGATATTATATAAAACTTTTCCCCAGTTTTTAGAATTCCTCAACAAAGGTTTGTACCAAATTTCAGCTTATTTGCTTCCATTCCGAACATCGATTTTTATTGATCAATTCATTACTTTTCATTAAAACACAAACAATGAGATAATAAATAGTAATATTATGTTTTCTAAGTTTCTAAACAAATGCTAACAAAAAATCGTTCACAAAAATTCAAACAAAAATAAATATTTTGCTAGCGTGTTTTTACCTGACGCGCTGTCGGTATTACATCGCCAGTGTTGGCCCGCGTGTGGACGGTGTAGAGCCAGTGTTTATGAGCGCGCTTATCGCGGCAGCCATTTTTTGCCGCTCAGTTTTTTCGTAGAGTAAACAAATGGTTTTTATGGTGTAGTTATTGTTACTATTTAGAATGAATGGTTTTCAAGTGGAATAGGTATGTTGTGCTATAGTGATAAAGTGTTTTTGTGATGAATGTTTGTGTATTTTCGATTTATTGTGATAAAGTTTTGTGGTTATGTGAGTGAAAATTATTGAAATGAAAACGTATCACATCATTGCGAAATACAGGTTAGTTATTTTGTATTTATAAGTTCATTCCAAGATAGGAAAACTAACAACGAAGCCGGGAAGGTATAAAACATAGCGTGTTAATGGCGGTATATTGATAAATTGTACGTTTTATTGAAGGCCTACTAAAATACCAAAATAATAAAAAATGTGACTTCGCTGCTTTTCGAGCATTTAACGTAAACAGGGGGCCACGTCTGACGGGTTAATGTCCTATAAGTCTACTTATAAAAATTCATTTCATTAGCAAACACAAAGTGATCTCGGGTCTGAGGAGGCTAAATTGCTTTGGGATTTTTTTTATTATTCATATTATATATTTTTTTCCCACGAAAATAAAAAATAATGCATTTATAAGGTTTATCATTAAATAGGTTAAATTTAATATTCTGTGTGTTAGTGGAAATGTCAATGTTCCAATCGTTTTTAAAGTTTTTTGTCATTTGTTATGAAATCATTTTAGAGGCTTTTGAAACTATACGACTATAAAATACATTACAATTATTGTAATGTATTTAATATGTACCTATTATTATTAAATATTAAATTTTTTGCAAGTTTCATAACGTGTAGGTTATTCCCTATTCCTTTTCCAACTAAACAATCTCTTTGCAAAACATACCATTCTTGAAAGAGTGCGATCGGAACAAGAAAATTGCTACGAAGAGTTTCAAGGCAGAGTTTCAAAAAGAGCTAATTACTCAAACTTAGTCTAGTTTGAGTAATTAGCTCTTTTTCTGCCGAACAGTCCAATTAAGTATTAAAAAAAGTTGCAATCATTTGAAGAATTACGACTGCTTGCAGTAACAAATATTATAAATTAATATTAAATTATTGCAAATATAATTATTTAATATTAAAATTTTATCAAAAGAAAGAGATGAGAAAATATGTAGTAACTTACCAAAATTAAAAAAAGGGAATCTAATATTAAAATATTTGTTAAAAAAAGAGTTTAGAAAATATTTAGAAATTATTTTTCAGGGTCTTATAACCAGCACGGGTTAGGAGTATGCCGAATGTTCCAAAAGGAATGCGATCGAGGTAATCTAGACCGTGGACATCGGCAAAACTGGCGGCGATCAGAACAACTATGAAGAAAATGAATTAGAAGAAGTAAACATAATAATGAGTAAGGTGTTTGTCGTTTTCCAACGAAACAGTTTTTTATGTCATACGCTGTTGCGAAGAGAGTGCGAACAGTAAAAGAAAATCACTACGAAGAAATTCAAATATTAATTAAAATAACTTAAGTATTTGGTCCCCTTCCTACCGAACAATCTTTTGTATGGTAGGCCGGAACCTCCATTGGGTCTTGTGCTTTTCACATTAAGCTCAATAATTAAAGAGCATTTCTTACGTAAAATACGATTCCGACGAGAGTGGGATGAGGAGACAGCCGAAAAGGAAAACATATTTACAAAGAAATTAAAGAGATTTTTACCATAGTTTTGGGGGATTTTCTTTCTCAACAGAACATGGTGTTTACTATTCCGAAGAGAATGTGATCACGAGATCGCAGAATAAGAACAGAACACACACACGAGGAAATTAAAAATATTAATTAGAACTACTTCAGGTACCCACTACATTTTACTAATTCAATCGAAAATAATTTAATCAGGATAGTAATAGGAATAAACAACCATTACTATAAATAATAAAAAACTTAGTTTCACTTCATTCATATTGAAATGTTTAAGATATGTTTGATACTGATTGTTTAGTATTAAAAGTTGTAATCATTTGAAGATTTACGAATGCTTGCAGTAACAAATATTATTAACTAGCACTTCGCCCGCGACTTCGTTCGCGCGGATTTAGTAGGTACTCCACAAACTTCAACGCCCCCTCAAACCCTTTTTAAAGGTAAGGTAAGGTAAGGTAAGGTAAGGTAAGTTTTGGAAAATTAAGCACTACGATATCCATTCAACGGTCTCAGGATCAGCCTACTATCCACCCAGTTCACCCCGTTCACCCCGCCAGAGGTTGACTATGTAAACATTAATTGTTAGATCTGTTTCAAATTTCCCATTTTTAGCTTGTTCATTCCAATTTCCACGTAAATTGAAGTAAGCAATAATGTCCTCCCCTGAAAAATTCATCAACCCTTTTCGCCCCTTATATTTGTTATTCTTAATTTTTTATCCAAAACATTAATGCCGTGCATTAAGTTTCTCCCCAGTTCGCTCAAACCGCAACATTTTTCTTACTTAGAGCATCGAAAAATCCAAATATTTGTTATTTTTCTTTTTTTATCCAAAACATTAATGCCGTGTTTCAGCTTCATCGGACTAAGCGTTAAGATTCTCCCCAGTTCGCTCAAACCGTAACATTTTTCTTACTTAGACCATTTTTATGCCCGTCGTAACTTTAAAACGAAAGGTCCGATTTGAGTAATTTGAAGTGTAGTTTACATGTACATTATCAACCTTAATTCTAAACAAACAAACTAACTAATCTTTACTCTTTATAATATTAGTTTAGATTGATTAGATATATAATCCTGATGATGTGTCTGTTTGAGTATTATTAGCAAATTATCGGCATTCGATTGAACTGAGTCTATAAAATAATCATTCAAATGTCTTGCTATCATTTTAGGAATATTATATTTCATAGAATTGGTTACCTCCAGAATCAGAATCAGAATCAAAATCAGAATATCATTTATTTGCAAATACGGGTAATACAAAGTGGGTAGTAGTAGGTTTACATAGAGTTCTGCCATATTTCACCATTCGGCATGCAAACATTTTCAGTATATAACACTGTTAAAATTAAATTCTTATTACATTAAATTAATTACCATGTCATTCTCATTAAAGCAGATTATTAAAATTCAAATTTTCATTAAAACATTGGCTTAATTATAACATTATACTTAAATTGAATATAGTAAATTTAAATTGTCAATAAAAGTACGTAAGAAATAAAAAATCGTGGTCCGAAGATAACTATACAAACAAACATTAAAATTCCAAGTCATAGACAATACACCAATTCAATAAATAACAATAATTCATTAATTTAAAAAATTCGAGGTGGTTTTTATTTATTAAAATTGTCTGTTAAGAACTCAGTTACACTGTAGTATGCTTTATCTGTTAATAATTTACGAAGTCTACTTTTTAAAAGCACCGTATTCAAGTCTTTCCAAGTACTTGGCAATTTATTATAAACAACTGGGGCCATGCAGTAAATACTTTTGCGCATCATAATGGTTTGACACGGTAAATTACATAATTTTGAATTGTCACGTCGTCATCATTTGTACGATAGGCCGGAACCTCCGTTTAGTGTTGCCCAAAATCGGTCTTGGTCTTGCAGTCTTGGTCTTGTTCTTGCATTTTTGGCACACGGCTCGGATTTTGAGCCGCGCAGCTCGAATTTTGGGTGGCGCGGCTCGGAAATTCGGGCGGCGCGGCTCAGAGTTTGAGCAGCGCCGCTCTGAGTTTGGGCAGAGTGGCTCATAGATTGAGCGGCATGGCTCTTACACACTCCGAATGTCCGAGAGATTTTGCTAGAGGTCAAATGATTGCACCTGCTTGGGTTTTTCTTGACCGCCTCACTTTTGATTCAGATGACTCAACATCAGATCCTGGTAACGATCGGTGAGCTACTGGACGAGCATGCAGCTACGGATCAGGACGAAGAAATTTTGGATCGTGTGAAGGTGCTAGCGCAGGAACATCTCCCGGATGGCTGGTCTCACTGGGAAGTGACTACAGCGACAAAAGAAGAGGTGTTTGGTGAGAAGATAGATCCCAATATGCTAAACAAATTAGTATTCGCCCTGCCTACGGTAGGCTTAGTACGGGCTTTCTTACCGGAGGCTGATCATCTTTCGGAAGAAGGGTATCGGGAGATAAGATGCAAGCTTGTGGATTGGGCTTTTACGCGGGCACTTATTATCGGGCCACCAGCTGTGGCTAACCGCATTCGAGGCTCAGCAGCGCGCACTGAGCTTTTTAAGCAATCAATCGCGGCATTGCGGCCACTGTTACACACTAGGGCTGAGACCGATCGAATTCTTTCCGGTTCTCGTTCTGAAAGTAAAGAAACTTGTAGAAAGAGAAGGAGCATGTCCTCGGCTACTTCAAGGAGTCAGGAACCTTCGGCTCGTAGACGTAGAATGGACTCGGATTCACCTTCCACGTCGCAGGATGCCAGAATCGAAGCTCTGGAGCAAAGAGTAGAGAGCATATTTGCAGTTCTCTTAGAAAAACTAGAGCAGCGACAGCATTCCGACTGCGAGTACGAAAAAGAGAACTACTTCCCCAACAGGGATGAGGACACTGCTTCGGAGACCTCTGACTCTCCGTCTTGGAGAGCGCCTGCTCTGGACCCGGAATGGCATGCTGAGGGAGACGAGATGGAACTCGAATTTTTACCTGCAACTAAAGAGGCAGACCCTCTCATTCCCGAGCCTTTGCCAAGTTAAGAAAGAGGGTGTTGAGTGCCAGAGATTGGGCACTGATGGCTGGAACTGAATTCGGTACAAAGAGGTGGAAAAGCACTTACAAGCGTCGTCGGTATTCAGCGCGCTCAAAGTGAATACGGAGCTGGGCACTCTAGCCTCTCAACCTTCCCCTTGGGTAACTAAGCAGGAAAGTTTGTTAGGAACGATAACGCACGGGCTGTTGCTACAACGTAGGGCCCTCGCGGAAAATCTGAACGCTATAATTAAGAAGTGTCCAAGTGCCAGCGCAGAACTAAAGCAGCTAGTGACGGAGGACTCTAACTTTAAAACAATTTCTGACCTACTCCTTCAGTTTGTGTGCGCTCATCGGTCCGAAACCATCGACCTTCGTCGTAAAGCTTTCAAGACAAGGAATGAGTTAATTAACGATGCACTTCAAAACATTCCTCCATCATCGACCCACTTATTTGAGGAAAAGCAGCTTAGCACTTTAGTCAGGGATAACGGGGGAGTAGCAACTATGTTTATCTCACCAAAAACCGCGGGAAAACCCGTGAATCACTTTCATAAACCAGCTCCACCGGTTAGATCCAAAGGAGCGAAGCCAACTTGGCGCACCTGACCGGCTCAGTACTCCGGAAACTACCACTCATCGCCCCACCACTCGTCTTCCCATCGTCCATCCCCTACCAATCCGGCATCTAAAGGACCGTCTAACTACAGTCCACGTAGGGGAAGAGGCGGGAATAACAAGAAGTCCCGGAAATCTCGTGCCACATATTGACGATTTTCGAGGTGGGCAGCTGGGCGAGTTCCGACTACAGTGGGAGAAAATAGGGGCGCCAAAAACAATTTTAAAAATACCTTTCATGTCCAAGCCGCCTTCCATCTCACTGCACGAAAACTTAAAAAGATTCGCAACAAAACCCTCGGACACGATGTCCAAAGAGCTCGGGCAGCTTTTAGCCCAAGGCATAGTCGAGAAGTGTCATTCCAAAACTGGATTTCTGTCGCGAATGTTTCTCATTCCAAAGACAAACGGAAAGCTCAGGCAAATTTTCGACCTTCGTCGCCTAAATTGCTATTTGAGCCCACGAAAATTTCGCTTGGTAAACCAAATTCACGTCCCCAATTTTCTCCAGCCTGGCGACTTCTTAGGAAGGCTAGACATAAGTCAAGCTTACTTTCATGTGCCAATAAAAGTGAGCCACCGGAGATTTCTCGCTTTCGGTTATGCAAACGAACTCTTCCAGATGACATCCCTTCCCTTCGGCCTTTCCAGCGCTCCGTTAGCGTTCTCTCGCATCAGCAAATGGTTAGCAGGGTTTATAAGAACAAAGGGACTTCGAATTCTAGTATATTTAGACGACTTCCTTTTAGCACATCAGGACCCGGATGTCCTAGAAAGACAAATGACCTACGCAGTAGATCTCCTAAGAAGCCTCGGCTGGTGTGTGAATTTAGAAAAGTCGGTTCTGAAGGCTACAACAAACATAGAATTTCTAGGTATTGTGTGGGATACAGAGAGGAACGAGAAAAGACTTCCAGAAGAGAAAATAGTTCGAATATTGACAGATTTAGAGAAATTAGGTCAAAAACGTCAATGGACGTGGCGGTTAGGAACTTCGCTCATAGGTCGACTGGGTTTTGCGGCTTTGGTGACCCCTTTAGGGCGTCTGTTCACCAGATATATTCAGCGCGCCGGTCTAAAACTGTCTCAGAATCATCCCAATCGGCCGCAAATCTTACCGTCACAGGCTGTCAACGACATTTGTTGGTGGAAACTCAATGTGAGAGTGCCGGGAAAATTTTTCATTCCAGAGCCTACAATTTTTGTTACGACAGATGCGTCAGACGAAAGCTGGGGTATTCAGATAGGCGATCGTCATCTATTAGGGAAATGGACCACAGAGCAAGCTACTTGGCACATAAACCGAAGGGAACTATTCGCCGTATATATAGCTCTAAAGAAATGTCAGTACACGGTATCAGGACGTTCAATCATGATTCAATCCGACAACAGAACGGTGGTGTCGTACATGAAGAATCAAGGAGGAACACGGTCTGCGGTGTTGCTAGAGGAGTCCAAAAGGATCTTATTACTAGCGGAGAGCTTAGGAGTAACAATTCATTCCTTTTACCTCCCAGGCCGTTACAATACTATAGCCGACTCTTTTTCAAGAGGAAAATGTCTCCCGGATTGGCATGTCACCGACGAAGTTACGAAAAAAGTGTTTCTCAAGTGGGGTATTCCTCAGATAGATTTGTTCGAAACCAGTCGATCAAAAGTAATCTTAACATATTATGCGTCGATAGAGGCATGGGATGCGCAAGCGATGTTCATCAACGCATTCAGCCAGAGTTGGAATTTCAGACTGGCATGGGTCTTTCCACCTCCGCCTCTCATACCCAGAGTTCTACGACACCTCAACCAGTCTTCGGGAACCTACCTACTAATGGTCCCACGATGGGAAACGGTGTTCTGGAGGGGCGACCTGAAACGAAGGGCTCTGGAACCCCCCTTTCAGATACGCAACCTCAACAGTTGTCTAGTCGACCTATCTACCGGTCGCCCTCTGCCGAACGCAGAAGACCTCTCTTTCGAGGTTTGGAGGATAATCCTTATCGTGAATTGTTAGAGGAATTCGCAGAAATCACAAAACCGACGTCGTTTAAAGAACCGCCAGCACACCCGGTAGTGCATCACATCATAACAAATGGTCCACCGGTACACGCGCGTCCAAGGCCGCTACCGCCAGACCGTTATAATAAGGTAAAGGATGAATTTCACCTAATGCATGAATTAGGGATATGTAGGCCATCGCAAGGAGAGTGGTCTAGTCCGTTGTACGTAGTTCCCAAAAAAGATGGGCCACTGCGCCCGTGCGGAGATTACAGAGCATTAAATGCGATAACGAAGCCAGACCGTTACCCCATCCCTAGAGTAAGCGATTTCACATATATTTTATCCGGTAAGACTTGGTATTCACGACTCGATTTAAATAGAGCCTACCATAATATAGCAGTTGCAGAGGGTGATATTGAAAAAACCGCTATAGCAACTCCATTTGGTCTCTGGGAGTTTCCACGCATGACGTTCGGATTAAGGAATGCAGCTCAAACCTTTCAGAGGTTCATGGATCAACAGGTACTCAGAGGTAAAGAGCGCATAGAGAACGCAAACGGTAAGTCAGCACTATTTTGTTACATCGACGACGTCATTTTGGGTTCTGACAACGAAATCATACATAAGGAGCATCTTCGTAGGCTGTTTAAACGCTTCAGTGAGGTTGGTATAACTATAAATCTAAACAAAAGTCAATTTGGTCAAAATAAAGTAGAATTTTTAGGATTTCAAGTCACTCAGACTGGAATCAAACCATTAACAGATCAACGATCCGAGCGAATTGGTAGGACAGCTTCGTCAAGCAATAAATAAGTTGCGACCTCCGTCAAGAGCAATTAGCGATTCACGTAACATTTTTGTAAGTAAAGATTTAAAGACGTGCACACACGTTTTCGTAAGGAATGATATAATGAAAAAGTCACTTTGTCCTACCTATGATGGCCCATATAGAGTTATAAGTAGAAATGATAAAGTTTTTAAAGTTAAGTTACCAAATAGAGAAAGCGATTTATCCATAGACAAACTAAAACCAGCGTATATGTTACAAGACAACGAGCAGACTAGTGACACGGATTGTGTACAGAAATGTATAGAAAATAATGAGAACGAAAACATTGAGGATAAATCGCTTCCGCTTATAGGTCATACCACACGCAGTGGTCGGCGTGTAAAGCTACCTGTGCGATTTTTGCTACCGTAGCCAATTGAAACTTGAACTTTGGAACGTATAAGTAAATTATAATATAATTACAGTGCCAAATCACGTGAATTTCGTTAGTAATCGAAACAACATACTAAGTACCAGTTGTAACCATCGCATTCAAATTACTTAAATAAAATGGGAAATTACAACACTAAAAACGAGGAGGTTATCATTGCTCAGCAAGGAGCAAATAACGCAAAACATGTCGGAGACATAGAGGCTAAGTTGGAAAACTTTGGCATAATCATTTTAGTGATCGGTATTGCCCTGGTGATATTGTGTCTGTGTCTATGCGGAAGGCAATGTTGTGCCAGAACTAAGAAATGGATAAGAAAGGAACTGACAACGGTATGGCCTGCAGGATCTACAATCACAGCGACCCAACAGCCGACCATACCACAGGCGTCATATGCATAACAACCAACAGTAGTAGAGATACAAAATACGGCACAGTGATTGCAGTGAAATAAAAGACCAGTAGAGATATTAATAAATGTATATAGAAATTAAGTGGATAATAATAAGTGTATCAATAAGTGAAACTGTGTAACTATACCCATAAAGGGATTTAGACTAACTTAAACTAAGCACCGAACATATAAATAAAAAACTTTGACTTGTATAAACAACATACTATATTTAATGTAATGTGGTCGATAACAATTCTCCGTAATGTAAACACATGTCAGCAAGACGACATAATGATAAATAGATTAATGCATATTAAATGCGGTGTTTAATGTTAAACTTATGGGTTATTCATATTTTAATTGTTAAATATTCATTTTTTTAAAGGGGGGAGGTATGTAGGGACTACATGTATGTAAATATGCTGGCAGGGCAAAATGCAACGCTCCCCGCATATAAAGTAAAGCGGCCAGTCGTCTACCCCACGCCGTGACATTAACTAGTGTTCCTTATCACGTATTATAAGAAGTATCTCCGTGTCCGGTGTAACAACCAACTAATAAACGTTATCCTAAATACGGTGACTTTATTTACGCTTCCTCTCCAACTACGATAGAAGTAAAGCTGCCACAACAACCAATAGTACTCATAAAAACAGGCAATATGACATGAAAAAATCCACTCCTCAAAATCCTAAAACTATTTTCCTTACACCAGTAGATGAATCAGACGTTTATAAAATAATTCGCAGTCTAAGAAACACTAACTCAACTGGATATGACGACCTGAGCACTAAAGTGTTGAAAATATGTGCAATGAGTTTAGTGTCTCCCTTAACCTACATTATAAACCTGTCTCTAACAGAAGGTATATTCCCTACACGTCTGAAAAGATCAATAGTCAAACCGCTTTATAAGAAAGGCGTAAAAACCGACATGAGCAATTATCGTCCAATAACTTTAATCCCAATTCTTTCTAAAATCTTTGAGAAAGTTATGTGCATTAAAATAGAGAACTTTTTAAAAACATGTGATATTCTTAAAAAAGAACAATTCGGTTTTAGAAAGGGCAGTTCCACTGCTTTAGCATGTTTTGCGCTAGTAAAATACATAACTGAAAGTTTAAATCAGAAATGTAAGATAAGTTGTGTTTTCCTAGACATGACGAAAGCCTTTGATTTTGTCTGTCATAAAAAACTACTGTCAAAGCTTGAGCACTATGGAATCCGGGGTAAAGCCAACGAATGGATCAAAAGTTATCTATCTGAGAGAGTACAATGCGTAGAAATTACAAAAACTTGTCATAATGAAAAAAAAACCTATAGGTCGGAATATAAACAAAATAATTACGGCACGCCACAGGGAGGAATTGTTTGGTTTGGTTGTCCCCGCTACTCTTTCTAGTTTACATCAACGACATCCCAGAGGCGGTAGGCAAAGATTGCATACTATTCGCTGATGACACTACCATAATGATTAAGTGTGACAAAGGCAAAAATTTTGAAAATGAAATCGTTCATGCTCTAGATAATGTAATCGACTGGCTAGAAGAAAATAACCTAAAAATTAATATGACTAAGGCGTGCCCTAGACGATCAATTATATTGCACAATAAGATGAATTGTGCAATATAATTGACCGTATAGGGTTTATATTGAAGATTGCGCAATGATTGAACGAAAGTTTGAGCGAGTTTAATTTTTATTGCACAATATTTTTCCATTGCATCGTGTAGGGTCAGTATTGCGCAATATTTTTTCAGTCTGTGATTCGTCGTCACGAGAAGTGCACGCGCGCGTGCAAAATGGCGGAAAAAGTGAATCCAAAAGTTAAGGAAAGAACGTTTATCGGCGAATGTATCCAATTGTACAGAGAATTGCCGTCTCTGTGGAATGTCAAGAGCAAAGAATATCATGACCGTGATAAGAAAAAATTAGCTTACGAAACATTGTTGTCTATGTAAATACAAAGAGATGTTTCCACAGGCAAGCGTAGATGATGTGAAGAAAAAATTCAATTCTTTAAGAACTAACTACCGGAAGGAGCTCAAGAAACACCTCCAGTCGATGAAATCCGGATCTAGTCCAGACGACATTTTCGAACCTTCTTTATGGTAGGTATTTTAAAGAAATGTTTTTTTTACAAGATCAGGAATCCGCATCGGATTCACAGTCTAGCATGGATACTCAGTCTACTATAGGTAGTCCGGGAGGAGAGAGTGAACGTTCTACTTTGTATACCAAAAACACTCTTTTCTCGTTTGTTAATCCAGTTTGGCTATATGGTTTCATTAAATTTTGAGACATTGGAAAAGCATCATCCCCAACAAAAAAGTATGGGAGTTTTCGGGAACTTCCTGGCAATAATGCAGGTGGTGGGATATTTAAAGCATTATTTTTTAATCGCCGTCCAAATGTTGTATTTTGCAGCACACCTCCATCTGATACACGACCATTAGTCCCAACATCAACCATAATGAACTCGTAGTTTGCATTTACAACTGCCATCAAAACAATACTGAATGTTTTTTTGTAGTTGTAATAGAATGATCCAGAACCAGGAGGTTTCTTTATTTCCACGTGTTTGCCATCTATAGCACCGATTACATGAGGGGCATTCCACTGGCTCTCAAATTCCTTGGCAACTTGTTGCCATTCCTCGACTGTTTGTGGTAACTGAAAATGAAATAAAAATAAATTATTTATGTTTTTAGGAGGATACTACAACTGTTGGAGCGATTGAAGCACCATCTACATCCTATGCAGTTCCGAAGAATAAAGCTGGGTAAGCTCGCTCCATCGTCGACTTTGTCTCTGTCATCTATGACCTAGACTAGAGTCAAGAGCAAACCCATATTAAATAAAAAAAAAAAAAAAAAAAAAAGCTAAAAAATTAAAAAGAATACTTGATGATGACCTTATGGAATTGGCAGCTAAGCGTCTTAGAGAGATACCTGACGAATATCAAAACTGGGCTTTGTCTTGTGCTGCAGATTTAAAGAAAATGGAACCAATGCAACAAATCTTTGCTAAAAGTGCTATTGCTGCCATTATCATGGAAGGACAATTAGGACTTTTACACCGCAATTCGGTAAAAATAAATACTCCAACAGTTACGATAACTCCATCTCCGACAAGTGCCAGATCCACGTCAACTCCATCAAGTTACAGCGACACGCCATCGCCTCGGTATTTTATATCCTATTCACAACAGCAAAATTGTGAAGTTCCATCTGAGCAGCTGCCACATAACCAGCAGAACATGCATTACTTCCAACAGAGTAATCAGCAGACAATAAACAATTTTCAACAGCAAAATGATGCTGATGACGCGAACGAAGATACAATTTCTCAATATATACAGTTTAATAAATAAATGAAAAGATTATAATCTTTATTTACCTTGATTAAATCCTTCAAAACATGTATTATCGCATCGCATGTTTCCATAATTATTAAGGAAAGACTTTGTGGCGAAATAGCACTATGAAACTTTAAATCTTCCAGAGTATTTCCAGTCGCTAGATACCGTAATGTTATTGAAAGCCGTTGAAAAGGTTTTTTTCTCAATTAATGGCGTGACCGATCCTAGTAGTTCTTGAAACTGTTCCAAGTCCAGTCGTACATAATTTTTGAAGGCAGCTTTCTCGGTTAACATCAAGTCTTTTAAAAGATTTTCGTGAGTGTATTTCTGCCTTTTCTTGTACCAATCTTTCGACCAGCGACGTGTTCGTTTCCGTTTACGTTTTGCCACAAGCAACAACACTACAGCTGCAGCTAAATCTTGTTCGGACATGTTGCTTCGCACGGTGCACACGGGATCAATACTATTCTCGGACTGAACACGAAAACATTGTGCAGTTCGTATTATTGTGCAATAAAATTGCTCGTTTGGATTCAGAGCGCCTTTCAATCTTATTGTACAATAAAAGTATTGTACAATGTTATTGTAGGTCTAGGGGCCGCCTAAAACAAACATAATACAATTTCAGACATACAATGCTAACATAAATAAACTAGACATTCAATATAAAGATCTTCAATTGACCACTGTCGATAATTGTGTATTTTTGGGTATAACGGTTGATAAAATTGCAGCTGGAAAACGCACATTGATAAAATCCTGACAAAAATAGATCGTTTTATATATGCCTTGAAAAGAATCAGGCAAACAGTAAACTGTGATACTGCAATGCTGGCTTACCATGGTTATGTGTCATCCGTACTGAGATACGGTATTGTAATATGGGGCAATTCAGTCGATTTTGACAGAGTCTTTAAAGCTCAAAAAAAATGTAACCGAGCGATTTGTGGAGCACACTTTTTAGACAGCTGTAGGCCACTATTTCAGAAGCATAAAATTCTACCTTTGCCCTGCTTATATATTTTTGAAATATGTATCTTTGCTAAAAGGTACTACAATTTATTTGAAGCGAGCACGGACAGGACAAATAGATGGAAATAACTCTCATTGGAGCAAATAGTGCCCATTGTACACTTGTTTTTTTAAACGTTTTTATTATGTTTGTAATGAGGTGTACAATAAAGTATATAATAATAATAGTGATAGCACAATATAAGTGCATGAAATGGTTACAAGGTTCAGTAATTAAGGCTTCTTTAAGTATTATAAAACTGAGATAGTAAAAAAAACAACGATACTCAGACCCCTTCCAATGAGCTAGAACATCAACCGATCTCACTGATCTGTGTATCTCTTTAGGCATTTTACAATCTTCCAAAAAACTATTAACTTTCTCTATGTTTTGAGTATTCCATTTCGTTATATAAGTTCCAAAATTTCCGTCCCTCCAACCCATTAAAAGCCTCTTCATTAAGCCAAGATCTTTTAAATGCAGTGAATCCGATACAGGAAAATCTTCAATCATATCGATGTTTAACTTTAGTAAGGGTGAATCTTTCTTGTGGTGTTGTCCATACTTCTTCGAACGAAAGTCGTCATTGTTTCTTTTAAGACCTTGAGATCCAATAAATGTTACTGTATTCGATTTATGCGAATATTCACCGACGACTGTGCATTTTAGACAACCATGTTTGCTATTAAAATTCGCAACACCTGTAATAGTTACAAAAATATCTGTTAGGTATAAACTAGCTGATTTTCATGACTTTGTCTGCGCGGAATTATAAATGCCAAACTAACTAGTCAATCTGTTAATCCAATTTCGATGACCGAATGTAATTGTGATAGGTAGTCTAGATCTCTCCTCTAGTCTAGATCCTGGGTACGATGAAACCTAGGTTATTAATTGATAAGGTAGAAAAAGTTAGGTATACATGGTGAAGTAATTGTTGTTAGTTACGTAGAAAAAATCGCACACCATGCTCACGGGAGGCTAAGCACTTAATTAGTAAGTACCTATGGACTCAAAAACCAATCTCATACCTTTTATCATTGCCCTGGCTGGCGAATCACAAATGAAAGCTCTTAGTTTTACGTGCACTAATTTTTCTTCGTATAAATCAGTAGCAGTATTTATTAATAATCCCTCTTCAAGTTGTTTCATTTCTGTTACAAAAGGCTCTAAAAAATCATCTAGATCTGATGGTTTTCCATTTCCAGCATAGATTCCTGTTGGGAAGCAAAATTAACATTATCATAAAAAAACTTAAGGTTATTTATTTTAGACAGTGTATACTTACATACATCGCTGCTTAAATTCAAAAGGGCCACAAGTCGAAAAAAATACAAATCCTTTTTAAAGCAAAAATCGTATCAATTCTGACTATATTTTTATATTCGAAAAAGACACCCAGTATTTTCGCATTAAAATGGAGCTAATCGCACAACAGCCCTTTTTGCATTTTGACACTTCGGTGGCTAACTTCAAATCAAAGCCGCCATTTTCCCAGTTGCGACCCTGCAGTCAGCGCGAGCGCACGTTTGTTATGTGAAAAGGGGCCACATTCCGAAAAGGACCTTAACTTGGATCGAAATTTATAGTGAAAAGTGCCACATTTCAAAATACAACCGTATTGATATAAAAATACATGTAAGTATAACATTTGCCGTATTTTGTGATATGTCTATTTTGAGTTAAAATAAAATGTGTTTTATTATTATTGTATTATAGATAAGTGCAGTATTTGGAATGCTTCTGTTTTGCATTTAAAATTATGGTGATTGTGGTAGTATTTATTTAAACGTAATTGCTATGTTTAAATTTCACAATAATTATTACAACCTAAACAAAGTTGTTATTATTGTGTTAAGTTGTAAATGAAATATTGATGCAAGGGCAAAAAGGTTTAAAATAGTATATTGTTTTGTCGCGGGATCATAATATTGTTGCACGCATGAATTGTGTCCGTCAACAATTTAACTAATAACTATATTTCTTTATTTATAGAATGAATAGCAGAGCTCGCCGGATAATTAATATTATCAAAACAAAAAACGAGGAATGTCAAACAACTTCAAAACGTGTTGACCCGCAATTTAGCTCCATTCTCAAATTTGTTGAGCCCGATGAATTACTGCAGCCGCTAGTAATGTCTGATGACATTCAAGTAGAACCACATACCTTGTTATATGGTGAAAAAGATAGCCGATCAATGAATGATTCTTCTGATACGAATTCATTGCCAGACAGCCAGCACAACCTTGATTACTTGATGAAATTAGCTTATCTGATTATGGAAGGCCAGAAAAAAGACCAAATTTTGTTGTTGAAGAAAGCGCCTCTGACAGTGGCTCAGATAGTGATTCAAGTGATTATTCGTCTAGGAGCTCCAGCACAAGCAGCACAACAGATTTTTCGTCAGATGATAGTGTACAGGATCCTGATTTTAAAGTTGACGCAATAACTGATTTGGACTCGGATGAAGACATTCAAGACTCGTGCTTTGAAATTCAGCAACTCAACGTCGAAGATCACCTAGAAAGCGTTGAATCCCAGGCTCCCAACGTTGAAATCCACAAGCCAACCGACAGCCTTGAAATTCGGTCACTATCAAGCGTTGACCCAGAACCTCTTAGTGTTGAACCTCCTAGTGTTGAAGATCCTGTTGATTCACAAAGAGATTCTCGTAAAAGAAAAGCCAATCCCGGTTTATGGAAGACGAATGTAAGTAAACTATTGCGAAATAGTGGTAAAGCTTACACATCTATGGCAAAATCAAAAAAACTAATGAATGCTAAGAAAATGGGACCTACATGTACTGACAAGTGCAAGTTGAAATGTGGTGAAATATTCTCATCTAACGAACGGTACCAGGTCTTTCAAACATATTGGAATATGGCTGATTTACAAGCTCAGAGAAGATTTATCTACAGCAATATGACTACCTTGGAACCAAAATATCGGTACATTCGTGTAGGCAGTACTCGAAAAAATTTCAACCATGGTTATTATTTGCCCCGAGAAAATAAACGCATCCGCGTATGCAACGTTTTTTTCATGAACACTCTCGCGGTTTCTGATAAAACTACTAGAACCGTTGTAAAAAAAGTTCTAATCTTATGGACGATCAGCTCAAGGAATGTAGAGGAAAACATGACAACCATCACAAGTTGTGTTCTAATTTAACGGACGGTGTCAAGGCGCATATAAACTCGATTCCACGTATCGAGACATTGAGGGTGGTTATACAGTAGCAGCGCTTCATCGAGACTACGTTGAGCTATGTAAAGCTCAAGGAACACCTCATGTTTCATATCAAATTTATTACAATATCTTCATGAATGATTTTAATATATCATTTTGGTGCCCGAAGAAAGATCAGTGCGAAGATTGCACTGCCTATAAAAACGCGGAAGACAAGGCTTTGCTGCAAGAAAAGTACGATTTGCACCTTAAAGAAAAATGTCTTGTGCGATTAGAATTCAGATTTGAGAGATTATTATGTCTCAAAGCTGAATTTGTTAAATTTTACGATTACTGAGCTTGGCACTAAATACACTACATGTTTTGTGTGGCATGAAGGAGAAGGAGGGCGCGGAGCAAACGAAATAGGCTCGTGCGTTTTCATGTATTTAAAAAGCTTACATGATAAAGCCACCGAAGATTTTGACATAGTCTTTTACAGCGATAACTGTTGCGGCCAGCAAAAAAATAAATTTATGTTAGCAATGTACCAGCACGCCATAACTGAGTTTCCAAAAATTAAAAGCATAACAAACTTTTCCCAGTTCGTATTCAGCCGAGAAAGTCGCTCCTCCAGGTACTCCAAAGTTTTCCTGCTAGGACCGTCTTTCTTGTAGTTGATGCTGATTTGCTTCAAGTTGTTGAAGATTGTTTCTTGGCGGCTGATGATCTCGCTGATGTTCTGAGCCATCGTTGATTGTTGTAGAAGTTAAGTTGCAGTTTAAGTTTTGTTCGATAGTACCGCAGAGTTGCGTCACCGCAGGCACTAGTTCAGCGAACTTGCGAAGTTTTCGCAGTTGTTTTGTGGATACTAAGCGTATTCTTTCTCTACTAGAGATATGTGCGCCTTCTCAATCTTACTGGGGCGACCCGCTTGTGGGAGACCAGCAAGATCGATTCGCTATCACTAATAGAGACACTCACACACTTAATATCCGGCTCGAAGAACCATTTTTATGTATGGCTCAGAGCTAGTTAGTAGAGTTATGGTGAGTTGACGGTAAACCACGGTTTAGCACAAGAAATAGTTTATTTCTTAAAGTTACAAGATAGGTATAAGTTGGATGCCAATCCGTGCCAATCGCGATGATTGCAATTTGTCAACTTAAGTAAATGATGTGTGAATATTATTATATATAAATTGAGGTTGCATTGTCAGCAACCAAATCGTTGTACGTGAACCGTACAGTTACTGTGTTAGTTTGTCATACCTTCATATGTGTTATTACACTGTGTTTAATTTTGTTGACATGACATAATTTTACCAAAACTTTGGAACTGGTCACTGTTTAACTGCATTCTAAATTTAAATAAAATAGAGCGCGTACGTTTCCATTTGCGCCTCAACAAAGTACAAGCTTTAGCATTAGAGTGAATAAAATATATCATTGCGTCTCGGGTTGCGGTCTTGTTTCGTCCATCGGAACACTGAAGAATGTGTAGCACGTGCCTAGCTTCCTGTCTCTCTCACTCTAACGTTGAGTGACATTCACGACTGCCGCGACACAAAATTTGAGGTAGTACACTTTAGAGCGCCGAACCGCTCTTACATTTTTACGTCATGTACGGGACAAATGTACTGCCTCTTGTATGTCCTACTCAACACTAATTTATTTAAATTCCATTCATTTCCAATTGAGCTTTGCTTCGAGTCTAATGTGATGATTGTTTTTATTCTAATCCTTGTTGTTCTCGGCAAACTTATCAGGTTTATAATTTAACATGAGTGACGAAGATTCAAATAGTTCTAGTCAGAGTAGTGAAAGTTGGAGTAATACATCTAAAAGACCTAAAAGCAAATTTGATGAGTTTTTCGAAATAATTCATGCATCCCAAATTGCTTTGTGTAAATTGTGTCAACATAAAAAGGTTGAAATAAAAATGAAAAATAGAAACACTTCAGGCTTGAGGAAGCATCTAATATCTTGTCATAAAAAAGAATCACAAATACCTATTTCTTCCTGAAACCAAATATAAGTAGAAATATCAAAAGCTTTTTAACAACCGCTGGAAAAAGTACACAGGTAAGAAAAAATATACTTATTATCACACAATTATACAACGCATTATGTAGGTCAGTAGCGGCCCGCCCCTGCTTCGCACGGGTGGACATTTATTTTTTAAATATTTTGCAATAAACGTAGACGGATTAACGATAAACGTAAAGTAAATGTTGTGCACGCCCCTCCTCGTACGTCAATCAGTAACCTACAGGTATTGAAACAGTCTTGTATACGATTTTTTTTTATTTGGATAAAGATTAATACCAATTTGCGAATTATGTTAATTAGTACTTGGCGGCACGGCGTTATTTTAACATGAAAAATTTGTAATTGTAACGTAACTTGAATAGTTAGACATATGGTAGATATTGATGTCTTCTATAAAACTGTATTACAGACAACAACGCATCACGCTATCCATTTCCAATATAAGTTGAACCCTGTTTTGAATCAAACGTCTTATTGACGTAGTTCAGCTTATGCTGGAGATGTGTAGCTCGACCTGCTGTCGACTGTACATCATTTTGCTCTATTGACAATAGTTTAAGCAGCGTACGTGGAATAAGGAATTTATGCTTATGTTAATTTAGAATAATGTAGCATTTTGTAATGACAGAATTTTTGAAATCGGTCCAGTAGTTTTTGGGTTATTTCGTAACAAACATACATACATACAAATCTTTCCTGTTTATAATATTACTAATTCATAAATTATTTATTAATTATTAATAATATTAATATACTGTAGATTATGGTGTTAAATATGTATTTATAAATCACCCACATTTCCATTTGTTTTTATAATCGGCGAGAAACAACTACTTTATTTTGGTAAACTACTGTGTTAATTAAGTAGGCATATACTTAATTTTTAAATGACTTCTTCTGAATAACATTCCTTTTTAAAAAACCTATTCTTTATTTTTTCAAGTTAGTTTCTATATAGGTATAAGTAGTGCTAAGATTGTTAACAACATTTACAACATTTATTTTGCGTAAATAAACGGATTATACAATACGGCCGACGTATCTTGGCGAGTCCGAACTTCGCGCAGAAGGCCGCGCAATGACTTTTTTTAGGAACAAAATGGTGGCATGAGGCGATGTACGGGGGGCGGTGGTCTAGGCTAGCCCTTTCAGACCGAGTGTGCACATTTAAGGACATAAAGTTTTTTGCCAACTAAATTACTAAAATAACTTTTTACGTAGCAAAAGACGGTTGTCATCGTTTGAGCACATTATTCTTTAATAAAAACGGTACTAGTAGCGACATCTATTGCCACCTGTGAGGTTTAATTCGCCGAGTTTGACCAGTGGTTGGTAAACTTTTGAAGTGAGAAGGTAAGTGACTTATTTTATTTCAAAATCTCAAGTTTTTGGTGTAAATACTGATAGCAAAAATTTTTTTGAGTTATTAAACGGTATATACATGAATGATTATGTGTTTTGTATACAAATATCAAATGTTTTATACAATAAATATCGTTAATTCGTCATGTCCACAAATCTGGACATGCGGTTTTAACTATAACTTTTTACGAAATATTCAATAGGGTGCAGTAGTTGTAAAAAATGCATTTTTTTGAAACCCACATGTTATTTTACGGTCATTTATTTTACAAAAGATTCTCAGAAGTGTATTTTACGTTTTCAGGTAATTGTATTTCCAAAAATGTTCGATCCAGACGCCTTGGATGTTCTACGTAATGGAAATCTGTCGGACTTGGACTTATCTTCGGATGATGAGGATACGACTGCTTATAATTCTGCCCAAAATACAAGACCTGTTCGATTAGGTGCCGATGTAGTGAACCAAAACCAAAGAGAGTACTACCCGCCTGACTCTGAAGACGAGGAAACGTCTGTCGATGACGAAGCAGAGCCAGACGTTGAGACAACACAGCCTTCGATTAGTGGAGAGGTTTTTGACTACCTGACACCTAAACAGAACATAAAATGGAGACACAGACAGCTAGAAAATACAATACCCATAGATTGGTTTCCACCAATAGCTGTTGATCCCGTTGTGCAAGCTCCAATTGATTACTACAACAAATATATTCCAGAAGAATTATTTCGGTTGATGGCTGATATGACAAATTTATATGCAGTACAGTCAGGAAAACTCAGGTTTCGACCTACGACTGCTAATGAGTTACAAATATTGTTTGGACTGCACATGGCCTCAGGAATATTCAACTATCCCGCTATAAAAATGTATTGGGAAACCAACTATGGAATTCGCCTTTTTACAGAAAACATGCCAAGAGATAGATTTTTTGAACTTCGGAGCAATTTACATTTGGTAGATACTACTCAAATGCCACAAAATTGCAATGATTTGTTTTACAAAGTTCGACCAATCTATGACGCTGTCAGGAGCCGCTGCCTGGAACTACCTTTAGAAAGAGAATTATGCGTCGATGAACAAATAATTCCTTTTGCAGGAAAGCATGCTGCCAAACAATATGTAAAAGGTAAACCTTGTCCATGGGGTATCAAACTTTTCTTTTTGTGTGGAAAAAATGGTCGCGCGTTTGATTTTATAATTTATCAAAGTTCAAGTCGAGAATTAGATCAAAATTTGATAAAGAAACTGGGGTTCGGCGCATCTGTTGTCTTACATCTAACTAAAAGAATTGGAGAGAACAGTGGCCATGAACTATACTGCGATAATTACTTCTCATCCTACCACATGCTGCAAATTCTCAAACACAAAGGGATAATGGCCACTTGTACAGCTCGTGTGAATAGATTTGCGAAACCTCCGTTGCTGAGTGATGCACAAATCAACAAAAAACCAAGAGGTTTTTCTGAAGAAATTTGTAGCACTGATGATGATGTTACTATGGTCAAATGGTTAGATAACAAGCCAGCTCATTTAGCATCAAACTTTATTGGTATAGGAGAATAGGATGTTGTAAAGAGATGGTCTAAAAAAGATAAAAGGTTTGTTGATATAGAGAGACCTGAAATTGTGAAGAAGTATAACCATGCAATGGGAGGGGTGGATTTGCTTGATCAACTTGAGTTATTATAGAACCTTTATAAAATCGAAGAAGTGGACGTTGCGAATGATCTTTCACGCTTCGGATCTGGCGGTTGTTCAAGCCTTTCGAGAATACGACATCGACAATGATTTGCTCGCAATCCCCAAAAATAAACGGCTGACTCTTCTTCAGTTTCGTCGACGATTGTCTGAAAGTCTGGTTTTGCGCAAGAAGATGACGGTTGCAAAAAGAGGTCGTCCAAGCAGCCATAGCCCTTTTCCAGAGATAATTCCGAGATAACCAGGAGAAGTGCGTCCCGCTGCTGAAATAGCTCGCGATGGTGTGGGTCATTTCCCTGCCCATGAGGGGGCTGGAACGCGATGTAAGCTGCCAGGATGCACGGGAAAGTCACGCATAATGTGCATAAAATGTAAAGTGCATCTATGCCTAACCAAAGATAAAAATTGCTTTCTCTCTTTTCGTACATAAATGTTCCTATTATGTACTAGTGAAAGATTTCATATTTCGTTGAATTGGAAACATAGTTTGATTTGTTATTAGTGCGTACTTATATAGAAACTATAATAATTTTATTTCTTAAAATTATTCTATGATTTTTGTTCTAATTTCATACTTTTTTTTAAATACATATTTCACTTTAAATACTGCGTTTTATTGATTCGATCAATACCCCATATATTGCTATTTACAATCATATAAGCCGGATGTCCAGTTTTGTGCACATAAACAAAAACTCGATTTTCGCGAAAAGTTTTCCACTAAATGCCATTTTTTCAGGATTTTCGTATTATCCTAAGCCCAAATAAACTATACTTAAGTCATCAATTACAAATGACCAAAAAAAAAATCAGGTCTGTAAGGGCTAGAGATTGACCATAAGTAAACACAATCGACACTTTATTCAATCAAATATCGTAATCGATTAGTTTTATTTAGAAGTTATTGATTTTGTTTAAATAACATATTAAACGAAATAGATTTACAAATATTAGTGAATTTTGTAGTTAATAAACGAGATTTACGCGTGCCTGAGGGGGCACGCGTATTGGACATCCCTTTTTGTTTACTTCGTGCTTATTCGGCAATGCTCGTTACACGGTAATATTATGTCTCAGTCACACGTTAGCATTGGTGTCGTGTTCGTGTCGCTATCTCTGTCTTGAGCACAGTCGGTTACAAAAGTTTTCGCTGTCATTTTTTTCATTGTTAGGTTTTTTGTTAAGTTTTTTTTTGTTGTTTAGTGTTAAGTTTGTTTTGTTTGTGTTATTTGCAAGTGTCAATTGGCACTTATATTATACGCCAAATATGCCACCAAAATATAATACTGTGTTAAATCGCCAGGCGAGAAAAATTATTTAAGATTTAACGCAGTATATGAAAAAAGAAAAAGAAGAAGGCGTAAAAGATGTAGATAAAGTTTATTTAAGAGTTGCTAACGCAACTGGTGTGCCCCAACGCACAGTACAGCGGATCGCATCTGAAGGCAATATTTCGGGCTTACTTTCGGTATTCCGCACGCCTGGTAAAAAAAGGTCTAGATCAAAACCTATAACTGGTATAGATAATTTTGACCAAGGAGTTAGTAAAAGATGCATACACAACTTCCACAAAACCGAAAAAGAAATGCCGACGATAAACAAATTATTAGCGAAACTCAAACGGGACATAAGTTTTCAAGGTGCTAAAACGAGCTTAAAGACAATCGTCAAAAATTTGGGTTTCAAGTGGCAAAAGACCGAAACCAATAGAATGGTTCTTATTGAGAAGACCGACATTCGCCTGAAAAGAATCTTGTACTTGAAGGCAATGAAAAAATACAGGGATGAAGGGCGACCGATTGTATTCACTGACGAGTCGTATGCCCACTCATCACATACAAAAGGTAAGGCGTGGTCGGATGGTTCCGCTCAAGGACTAAAGCGCCCGATATCAAAAGGTCAGCGGATAGTGATGGTACACGCTGGGTCAGAAGCAGGTTTTGTTCCGAACGCCTTACTAATGTTCAAAACCGGAGACACTATCATGATGACATGAATTTCACTAATTATGAAAAATGGTTACGGACCCAACTGATTCCAAATTTGAGCCCTAACTCGGTGGTGGTTATCGATAATGCTCCATACCACAACAAATTAATGAATCCTGCCCCTACATCTAATGACAAGAAGGCAAAAATGGAATCGTGGTTGGTAGAAAAGGGTATACCCTATGAAAAGGACATGCGTAAGCCACAATTATACGATCTAATAAAAAAAAACAAAGACGTGCATAAAAGATACGTAATAGACGAAATGTTTAAAAAAAACAATCACGATGTCCTTCGTTTACCCCCGTATCATCCCGATTTGAACCCCATCGAGATGGCGTGGGCTGCCATTAAAGGGCACGTAGCCGCTAAAAACGTCGACTGGAACGTATCCCGGACAATGGAGCTCATACGGGAAAAAGTAAATTTAATGGGTCAGGAAGAATGGAGTGCTTTATGCAGAAAAGTGAAAGAGGTCGAAGATGAATATAGGAAGAGCGACCATATTATTGACGAAATGACGGAACAATTATTCATCATTAATACAGCCTCGGATTCGGAAAGTGAGTATGAAAGTGAGAGCGACGATTACGATAATGAACCTATGCCAAGTACCTCACATGGTACGCAAGGGGCCGACAATTTTATGTTAGGGATATCCCCCCTCAGTGACAGTGATTAAATAATAATAAGTGTAAATATGTGTATAAAAAGTATTAAATGTAAATTATATTGTGTGTATTTGTGATGAAAATCTGCCTCTGTCGAAAGGTGAAGTATCGAAATTGAATCTCTAATTTATAAGTTATTTTTGTAGCTTTCTGTCTCCCAAGTTTTTTGATATTTATTTTATTTGTACTAATTGGTCACTGTATTAGGCTTCGATAAATAATAATACTATATTCCCGACATGCGCTTCAAAAACGGCCCGAAAAATAGGGCCACAAAAGTATTTGTGGCCGAATTTCAAATTAGTATGGTCCACATTGTATGGTAACATTAAAACGTGGAAATGCCGCAGTGCGCGTTCGTGTTCGAGCGACTTATTTTTGTTCCTGATCCTTTATCTATTATTATCATTGATCGAAGGTAATAGGGAAATGTTATTCGTATATTGGTATATAAAAAAAATGACAATACCTAACAGTTCTCTTCGCGAGAGTACATGCGCTAAAGTTCGCAGAGCCTATGTTCAGACTCGCCAAGATACGTCGGCCGTATTGTACACGCGCGCGGGCAATCAGTTTCTCCCGCGCTTTCGCGACGAGTGGATCTTCATTCAACGTTGCTAAGACAGTCGCTACGATCGGTGATTACAACATGGCGGAATGGTCAAACGAGACAATTTTGACGTTCCTGGAATATTACCAGGAAGAAGAAGTATTATGGAACCCTGGACATAAATTCCATAAGGACAAGAAAAAAATTCACGATGCTTGGAATTAAGAAAATGTGTCAATCAAGGATTTGATAACAAAAAAGGAGACCCTGATGGGAACATTTAGGCGCCATCTGAAGAAAAAACAAGAATCTATGCGATCTGGTGCAGGTAGGTACTTATGTTTACTTTACGTACAGTTGGACCTTTTCAAAAGCTAAAAATAAAAATTAATTTGTTAATTATTTATTTTTATTTTACCTAGGCTTAAGCCAAGATTGGTTTGGTTTCAAATCCGAAGGTCCCAGGTTTGATTCCCGTATGTGGTACAACATTTTAGTGACTAATCATATTTTTCAGGGAGTGACGAGATATAAGAACCCATTTGGTTTGCATACCAGATAATGGAGTCCTTTATGCTGCCTGTTTATACCAGTAGGGCTACATGAGTGTAGCCCTACTGGTACACAGAAGAGGTAAATAAATTAGTTTCGTGTGTTTTAATCATTATATTTAAATAAAGGTACTATTAGTATAAGTAACTTAGTAGGTACATATTAGTTTGATAAAAATAGTTAGTTTTTTTTTCCTGGCGGCACGGTACGCCGGAGGTCATGGGTTCGAGTCCCGCCTGTGTCATTTATTTTTCAGTTTTTTCTATTCTACATGCGTTAAAACAAAAAAGTTATAAATTTATATAATTTAAACATAATATGTAGGTAGGTACCTACATTGTTAGTGGATAGCCCTATAAAAATATGAAGAAAATTCGTCCCTGATTTCTCTAGCGTTCAGAGGTGATCTTCGTGCTATCATTGGCAAATCTCTTATAGCGTTATATCCACCTGCGTTTGTTCGCCACGATCCAGGCCTTGTCAGATTGCCGTTATCATCGTATTCATCAAACGTTCCTGGAGGAGTATATCTTGCTGCGGAATTTTTACTGTTTCTGAGAAAGTTGCGTAGCAGTACACATGTCATTGTCAATTGTGATACAATATCTGGATCCAGATCAATTGGTCGTCGAAATATTCTAAATACTGCACTTAAGATTCCGAATGTGTTTTCCACCACAACTCGGGATCTAGACAGACATTTATTAAATATCCTTTTTTGTGAATCCGAATCATGATTGCCAGGGTATGGTTTCATTACATGTGTACTGAGTGCAAAAGCACCATCGCCTATGAAGACATATGGCACATCAATATTTGATCCGGGAAGAGGACATGGTGTGGGTAGATCTAATTCGTTTCTACAGATTTTTTTCCATAACAATGAATTGTTGAATACATTAGTTTCAATTCCAAAACCATTACTGTTTCATCAGGAGTGCCTCAAGGCTCGATACTGGGTCCCTTGTTATTTATTATATTTATCAATGATATTGACATGTGCTTTCTTAATTCTAAATTCTTACTCTATGCGGATGACCTTAAAGTCTTTAGACCCATCAAAACTATGCTTGACTGTCAACTGCTTCAACAAGACCTCAATCGTCTTGCAGATTATTGCAATAAAAACAAACTCCAACTCAGTGTTTCTAAATGTTATTGTATTAGCTTCACTAAAAATAAAAATAAATTTAAATATCCCTATGCAATGCATTTATCATCAAGCAATACTCCCAGGTCGCGGATCAAACTCTGGCAAGGGAGAGTTTGATCCGCGACCTGGGAGTATTGCTTGATGATAAACTGCACTTAGACGCACATGTTAATAAAATTGTCAATAACGCTTATCGAATGTACGGCTTTGTAATGAGATCAACCACAGAATTCAAGCACCCTAGTACATATTTATACCTCTATCGATCACTGGTTAGGTCTCAATTAGAATATGCAGTACCTGTGTGGAACCCCTTTTATAATAAATATATTGAAAGTATAGAAGGTATACAACGGAAATTTCTTAAGTCTATGCATTATCGCTGTTTGAAAAGTTGTTATATCTCTTATAGTGAGCTACTTAAAAAATATAATCTGCTGTCTTTAGTTCAAGGCGAACTTTTCTTGAAACTACATTTTTATATGACTTATGCAATAACTCGTATGATTGTTATATATTAGTAACAAATTGTGTTATATAGTTCCCAGAACATGCCAGGGACGCAGGGTGCGCGCACGACCTGTATTCGCCACTACTTCCAGTCGTACAAATGCGGGCTTGCGTGCACCTCTTCGTCGCCTTACGAGTAATTTTAATAAGAATTTCTGCAGTTTGGATCTGTTTGCTATACCACATAGAAAGTTTAGACTCATGCTGCTTAACTTGTTGAAAAATTGATGTGATATTTGTTCCACTTATCCGGCACTTTTGGCAGCTTTATTTTTTGTTGTTACTTCTTAATTAATACTCCTCTTTTTTCATTTCTCACAACACACTAGTCTTAAAAATTACCAAATTGTCTCACTGTGTATCTGTGAAGAACGTTGTTGATTTCACATTTGTATCATTTCTATACCATATCTTTTGTAATCTAAGTGTGTAATTGTTTGTTTTCCCAAATAAATAAAATAAAATAAAATCACTTGTTCTTCCTTGGCTTCCTATGTCGGCAAATATAAATTTATAATTGCTATCCACTAGTGCCATTAGAACAATGCTAAAAGTCTTCTTATAGTTATAAAACTCGGTTCCACTGTAATAAGGGTTTTCCATTACGATATGCTTGCCGTCTATTGATCCGATACAATGTGGAAATTTTCTTCTAAATCCTTTTTCGGTATCTAACCAACCGTCTGCTGTTGTGGGCATCTGAAATAATAATAGCATATATTAGCATTAAATTAATTAAAATACCTTTTTTACAGACACCATCAACGTCATCAGAATCACATGATTCACAAATACCATAGGAACCTTTTGGAGATGAAAGAACACCGGAACTACATGAATCTATCGACAACGAAAGAACTGATAGCGAAGTGATGGAAACATTACAATCGCCAAGTGCTCCAACCTCACAGATGCAGCCTACTCAAGCAAAAAATAGCCGTCGTCGCTCAGTACCTAATACAGCCGAGCAGCAAATGGCTACAGCATTCGGTCAATTGACTAATGTTTTAGGACAACGTCAATCACATACTGCAATTAAAGAAGATGATGACTGCGATCTCTACGCCAAGCTTTTGGCTACAAAACTGCGAGAACTGTCCAAAGACGAACGTAAAATAATAATGTATGAAATAGATGGCATATTTGTTAATAGAATTCAGTGTAGGCTACCTAGACGTGAAACACCATCTCCACTATATTCAAACCCATATTCTAGACCACCGTCAGTATCGACTTCATGCAGATCACAAGCGAAGCGAAGCCGACCTTCAAGTACTTTAAGCTCATATTCCGAACTAATTTCAAACATTCATGCATCAAATCAACCTGTTGAACTCTCAGATCAACGCACATCTATTCAATGTGCAAACGACCTCTTAATGCAAACCCCATTCTTTCAATCTGCAAACGCACACTCAATCCAACCCCCATCTTTTCAGTCTACAAACACACACTTAATCCAGTCAGACATTTATTCAGTCCAATCTCCATATGTTAAATCCGCAAACACGTACTCAATCCAACCTGCACACACACAATCCGCAAACACGTACTCAATCCAACCTGCAAACACACAATCCGCAAACACGTACTCAAGCCAACCTGCACACACACAATCCACAAAAACGGACTCAATCCAGACTAAACCTTACATTATACAAATTGCATTAGGAAATTCATTTGAAACATTTGGATCTAATGAAACAAGTGAACCATGAATGAACCTAATAATTAATTGTCATTGTTTTTGTTTGCCAAAAATTTTGTTGTCAGTGTCTGATTTTTGTCTTTGATATCTTTATTTTAGTTCAGTAATTTGTGGTGATTTGTGTGTTATTTTGTCAATAAAAAACCTTAAACTACCTTTACTTCATCTTTTAGAACTTCATTAAGAGCTCTAGAGACTTCCCGTATAATTCCTGATATAGATGCTTTGGAGACTTTAAACAGATAGTGTAGACTTCTGTAGCTATCACCAGATGCTAAAAATCTTAGCGTCATGATAAGACGAAATTTTGCTGGAAAAGCTTCTCTGAAATCTGTGTCTTGCTTAGAAATTATCGGTGAAATTTTACTCAACAAAATTTCAAAATCAGTAAAGGTCATTCGGCAAAAATTATCGAACTCTCCAGACGGTTCATGCAAGAGCTCATCAAATTTTTCATCTATGAACTCCCTGTAAACGAAAAACAAATTATGTATTTTAGGAGCCCTGGAAGTGTGAAATACACAGGGTGTCCCACGGCGATGCTCCATCGAGGGGAAGTGCCTTAAAATATTGAAAATAGAGCAATTTACAATAAACAACTGCATTCACAGATTCTTTTTAATTATACGAATTTTAATATTTTGTTAAAATATTAAATTAATTTTTATTTTTTTTAATTAAAATCTGTGAATGCAGTTTAAATTGTTTTTAAAAATAAACTAAAATCATAAATGGGTAATTTTGTAAGCATTTTACACCACTGAATCACGATCGGAGAAAACACAGGTACTTACTTGGTACGATTTTTGCGAACTGTTATCATCCACCACCTTCTTTGCAGTCTTTTTCTTTTTCTCCGTCGTTCATAATTTTGTTTCTTTTTCCAATAAAAATAAGTTAAGCCAAAGGATATGGTAGCAACAACACCGAGATCCTCGCTGCTCGCCATTCTGGCACTGACTGACACGACGCACATAGATAGGTTTTTAGGTTTTATGCGGCCAAAATTATTTTAATTGCTATAACTATTCTAAATGACATAAATGATAATAAAAAACCACTTTCTGTTGAAATTTTAAATATTTATTCAAGAAAATATCATATTTATGAAAAAAAAGTCAAAAACCTAACGTCACAGACATAAAAAAGTATATTTCATAAATGTACATTTTAAACGTTAGTGAGTAATGAATTGACGTATCCCCTCCGACAGTCGACACATACTCCATGCCAATTCGTTACTCCAGATCCTCATCATCCGAGGATTCTGGTGAAGCGGAGTCTGGTTTGGTGGGTAAAAGCATATCTAAAGTCTCCGGAGAAAAGGATTTAGATATTTTTTTTCTCCTTCTTTGTTTTATACTAATACTGCTAATGAGCGGATCAGAGCTCAATAATAGTCGATTATAGATGTCGCGGTTACACTGTTCGCGGGAAAATTTTCTTGCGTAATTTTCTCTATACATGCGAAAGTGCTTATTTCTGGCCTCTTGAGCCTCCTCCGACAATTGGCCTATTGGGAGAAGTGAATTCTCTATTATGGCAGCACCATGTATGAGCACTTTGTGCAAAGTAGGGGTCATCGGGTGCCACCCATAATGCTGCACGTATAATTTGGCGGTATCTAGTGCATACTCATCATATTTCTTGACGTCAATAATGTATCCACTTGAAATCGTTTCTAAAATGACTTTCAGTCTGTAAATTAAATCGAAGTTCACTCCAGTTATGTCGGATGCCAATTGGGGATTCTCGAAAAATCTACGGCTGGTGTTTCCATCATTTGTATTCCCATAGTTGGACTTAGGCATGTCAATGAGTAACCCGGTTTCAATTTTAAATCTGTCTTGGATTTTTTGTTTAGCGGCCAATTCCAAATCTTTTTCTTCCGTCGTTTTTTTCTGTCTGTATTTTTGAACTACTAGTTTATAGCCTAAGTGCAAAATACTCTCAAAAATTCTGATTCTGGCATGCAGCACAGATATTCCAAAGTCTAAAGTTTCAGGACTTACATCATATTTTTTGCTTAGATTGTTAAAATCTTTTGAAGTGGCTTTACAAATAAAGCATCGACTGGTAGACTTAGTGTCGGTTGCAGCATTGCAAACCTTGCCATCAATCATAGTCATCTTGAAAATGTGCTTATAGGTAAATTTATTTCCATTTATTTCGATTTCGGTAGGAAATAGGCATACCTTTCCTGGGAAAGATGGCCTGTCACGCGTCGCTGATATCAAAACGACGACCGGGACGGTGCGAAGGGCATTTTCTAAAATATGTCCACTGTTCCCGCAAGAAGAAGAGGAGTCAACAGCAGAGGAACTTCGTTGGAAGCAAGGGCTTCCAAGGCCGGGGGCTTATGTTAACGCAAAAGGCACCTAGTAACGCCATCTAGTGGCGGCATGCAGACCTAGTACCTAACGCGCAACGCCATCGATAAACTGCAACGGGAGCGAGAACGGCGAAGCCTTGCTCTGATTGGTCGGCGGTGAAGGACTTCGTCAATCTTCAATAATCTTCATTCCACGCGACTGCTAGATGCTTAGACCATTCATCATCTCGTTACTCACTCAAGAAAAACCTAGGATGGATGGTAGTCGGTTCACCATTCTATCATCGTAATGAGTCTTCTTAAATTTATAATACAAAAATTCGTAAACTATTGTAACAAAGTAAAATTAAATCTGTTCTCCTTCAATACGTCGCTTCATTGAAGAGCCTGCCTGACCCAACACACACAAGTCAAACAACAGGTACTATCAATCTACCTTCACCTAAAGCGCTTCCTGGAATGAGAACTCCGGTTCCGTATGTGATACTCGGTGATGAAGCATTTGGAATTACACGTAATGTTTTGAGGCCTTATGCAAGAAAAAATCTTAATTATAAGAAGAAATTTTTAACTATCGTCACTGTCGTGCAAGACGGATGATTGAATCCACTTTTGGAATATTAACTAACAAGTTCCGAATTTTTCATAGACCTCTCAATGTGAACACAGACCTCGCAATTGACATCGTAAAATGTTGTTGTGTGTTACACAATTTCATTCGAGTAAAAGATGGTTACCAACATCAAGATACTTTGGTAATCCAAGGTCTGCAACTCAAATAATTCAATAGTGAACAACTCAATTGGAAATGAAGTTCGTGATCACTATGCACATTAACTCATTTCAGAAGAAGGTAAAGTTGATTGGCAGGACTATTGTATTACATAGGCTGCGAAATAAATAAGTTTTGTACTCACGAGTTTTTTCTTTTTCTGTCTGCGTCCAGTCGTCAACATTTTCAAATAACTGTTTCATTATTTCCACCCAACAACTTTGTTTTACATCCCTGTCTTTATACAACGGATATCGTAAGTCCCAAATAGCACGCCTTTTCTGAACTTCTCTTATTAAATGTTCTGTATCAATTGCCGCCATGATTGTACGCAAAGCGCACACGCGCACGTCCGACAGTGAAAGCATACAAAGCGGCACTGGCCCGCGCGCCGACCGGCAGACGCGGGGCGCGCGGGCGCCAGTCAAGCATTTGCGCCGGTCGGGCGTTTCGAAACACGCGACCGGCCGAACGCGCCACAGTGAAACCTACCTAAAGGTAGCCTTTCGAACTAAGCGTCACAAACGCAGCGTCTATAGCGTCACCAACACCGCGTCACTAACGCCGCGACAGAGACGCTTTTGTGACTTTCGATACCCAGAACAGACGCACAGTCGCATCACACTTTCGCCGCGCGCCGCTCTGACCGGATTTATCTATAAAGCAGTCTTATCATAAAAAAATATGGATTTGCAACTTGTTTTGCTAGAAGAGGAAGAAGATGATGATCTTTTACTTCAATACTACCTCGGTTTGGAAAGAGCCTCTACCAATTTGATGTTCCAATTGCGAAATGAAGAAGGTTACTTCAAGATCTTAATACAACGACACCTAAGTGAGAACGATGAAATTTTCAGAGATTATTGTCGTTTTAATAAACAACAATACAATTTTATTTTTAATATAGTGAAAGAAGAGTTACATCCAAAAACAAGAAAGGATTGTATTGGTGCAGAAGAAAAACTATTTTTAACTTAAAGGTATGTTTATTTTTATAAAATTTTTAATAATTTGTACCTATTAAGTATTCTTATTTATTCCTCGAAGAAGGACTTTTCAATATATTGTGCGAGTGTTAAGTCTGCAGGTTCCTCTTCATTGTCTTGTGATACAGGTGAATAGACAGGCAAATTATTATTATTGGAGACTAATTCCAGCGCATATTGAGGTCGAGTGACATTGTCTGGTGTATCCGGTGACTCAGGTGTATTACAGTCAATAGATATATTTGTTGAAGCATATGAGCTTGATGTATTTGGGCGATTACTTTCTATATCTGCTGACTCAACATCTAATGTCTCAAATGTCATGAGAACATCAAATATTGCTCTTTTTGCTTTAAAAAGAAAAAACTCGTGAGTACAAAACTTATTTATTTCGCAGCCTATGTAATACAATAGTCCTGCCAATCAACTTTACCTTCTTCTGAAATGAGTTAATGTGCATAGTGATCACGAACTTCATTTCCAATTGAGTTGTTCACTATTGAATTATTTGAGTTGCAGACCTTGGATTACCAAAGTATCTTGATGTTGGTAACCATCTTTTACTCGAATGAAATTGTGTAACACACAACAACATTTTACGATGTCAATTGCGAGGTCTGTGTTCACATTGAGAGGTCTATGAAAAATTCGGAACTTGTTAGTTAATATTCCAAAAGTGGATTCAATCATCCGTCTTGCACGACAGTGACGATAGTTAAAAATTTCTTCTTATAATTAAGATTTTTTCTTGCATAAGGCCTCAAAACATTACGTGTAATTCCAAATGCTTCATCACCGAGTATCACATACGGAACCGGAGTTCTCATTCCAGGAAGCGCTTTAGGTGAAGGTAGATTGATAGTACCTGTTGTTTGACTTGTGTGTGTTGGGTCAGGCAGGCTCTTCAATGAAGCGACGTATTGAAGGAGAACAGATTTAATTTTACTTTGTTACAATAGTTTACGAATTTTTGTATTATAAATTTAAGAAGACTCATTACGATGATAGAATGGTGAACCGACTACCATCCATCCTAGGTTTTTCTTGAGTGAGTAACGAGATGATGAATGGTCTAAGCATCTAGCAGTCGCGTGGAATGAAGATTATTGAAGATTGACGAAGTCCTTCACCGCCGACCAATCAGAGCAAGGCTTCGCCGTTCTCGCTCCCGTTGCAGTTTATCGATGGCGTTGCGCGTTAGGTACTAGGTCTGCATGCCGCCACTAGATGGCGTTACTAGGTGCCTTTTGCGTTAACATAAGCCCCCGGCCTTGGAAGCCCTTGCTTCCAACGAAGTTCCTCTGCTGTTGACTCCTCTTCTTCTTGCGGGAACAGTGGACATATTTTAGAAAATGCCCTTCGCACCGTCCCGGTCGTCGTTTTGATATCAGCGACGCGTGACAGGCCATCTTTCCCAGGAAAGGTATGCAGGATTCTTCCCAAGCGCCACTTGAGAGGTGGAAGATTGTCCTCCTTGATGAGTACGAGAGTGTTAGGTATCAATTCTTCCTTATGTTTCTTCCACTTTGTTCTGGTCTGAAGCTCCGCTATGTATTCTTTTGACCATCTCTGCCAGAACTGTTGGCGCATCTGCTCCAAGCGGTCATAGCGGGACAGGCGATGTGAAGCCGAAGTCGTTAGGTCTGGGCTGGCAGATGAGGTGAGCGGCCGACCAATCACAAACAGAGAAGGGCTGAGGGGAAGGAGGTCTGTCGGATCAGTGGATAGTGGGTACATGGGTCAAGAATTTAGGACGGCTTCAATTTGTGTTAATAGCGTGCTAAATTCTTCGTACGTTAAATTTGCGTTGCCAATAACGCGACGAATGTGATATTTGCAGGACTTTACTCCTGCCTCCCACAATCCCCCAAAATGCGGTGAATATGGAGGTATGAAATTCAATTTATGTTATCATTAGCTAAAACCTCTATAATATTATCACTATTATCCCTTAAGAATTGAGTAAGTTCCCTCAAAGCCCCAACAAAATTTCGACCATTGTCAGAAAATATTTCGGCCGGTTTACCCCGTCGAGAAATAAATCTTTTAAAAGCGGATAAATAATCTTGTGTAGAAAGAGTAGTGACAAGTTCGAGGTGGACAGCTCGTGTTGTAAAACAGACAAAGAGACATAATATATCGTCGCTTAAGTTCTAACACCGCGGAAGTCATTTTTTTGACAAAATACGTATTGTATGTCATTCGATAGGGGATCGCAAGGCGCATCGTTTGACGAATCAAACACGAGAGTTTGAACCAATGGTGAGTCGTTATTCAAAAAAGAAAAACACCGCGTGTGTCAGTGTTGTACAGAACGCCACAGCAACAGCGCGTAAGTCGGTTTTATTCCATAGTTAAACGTGTCACGACAAGTGCTCCGGATAATTTTATAAAAATTAAGGTAAATATGATTCATATTGGTTTCGTAATAGTTTTATTAGCTTATCTACATAATTTAAATTATTTATTAAGTGTTATTTTTCCGTTTTTACTTATATTTAAAACAAAAAAAAGTACTTAAAATTACGTAATGAGTTACGCGGTGTTACAATCAACTTGTAAAATGACTTGCGCGGTGTTTTATGCTGATTTTAATACCTATTATTTTTGTCTTGTAGGGAATAAACACCATGGATCAATCCAGTGATGATGAAGACGTTCTTCACTTGTGCAATGAACTAGGCATAAAATTACAAAAGAAGGTTAAACGACAAACAATGAATATTGAAAATATTGACATAAATAATCTGCCCGTCATATTACCCAAGAAACAAAAACTGGTACTATAAAGGTCCTGAGAACGTTTTAGAACGTGCTAATTAGTGTTCATGATTCGTACTATAATGGTGTTGTAAACATTTACATAACCCTGAATAGGCCCTAGTTTTATCACTGATTTGTTTTATACACATTACATAAAGGCTCTCACGGTGATAAGTCAGCTCTGTAGTTGAAATGTAAAAGGGTCGAAAAACGCTCTTTAGTACTAAAATAGTGCTGTCTGCAACGTTTATGTCACAAATTTGCACTATAAACGTAACCAAAACATGTTTATAGTGCTATTTTGTCACACTGGTCACCATTTTGTTTGTTTTGTGATCGTGCGTCGTGAGTGTTCCTCAAGAAAACAAAATATATCGGTAAGTTATGCTTTATGTCATTTGCCATTGTTGCTTATCGTAACATTTAATAAAAAGGACATACTACAAAACATTCATGGACCGTAACTTGCACTTGCGAAAATTATTGTATTGATAAAATCATTATGCTGATTTCAAATTTGACAATGCGCCCTTATAATTTACGTGTTTTAATTAAATTTAAATTAATAAAATAAGGACTTGTCCCGACTATGGCTGCTATAGTACACATTGGCTTCAGCCGTGCTACTAATGTGCTATCATGGCAGAAAACAGCAGCCATATTTTCACAGAAAACGAATTAGGGTTCGTTGTCCAAATATAAAATAGTGTAGTCATAATAAATTTCTTTGTATGGACTTGCATTAAATGCACTCTTTAGATATTTTCTAGTTTCTCTCCCAATTCAGTCTTGAAATCACCACGAATGTGTAGCAAAAAAACTATAGTTTCATTTAAAAACAATGTTTCTGTGTGTGTCTTTAATGCAACCTCATAATTTATTTTGACTAAACTAAAAGTTGTAACTATCTCATCGCATGTGCCCAATCACCCGTCAGCCTTGAAAGAAAGTCGGTTCTTTGATACATAAAACAGTTACAGACCAAAGACTACTATAGCATACTATAGATTATAGACCTAAATGCCTTATGGTCAACATAGTTCATATTTAAGCTGTTGAAACTTTATTTTATTATAATGCTGGAAGTAAATGTACAAATGCGTTTGTTTCAGTGCCTTACCTGCATCGTAACATACAAAAATTTATATCATTAATGATGGCATATATAATGGACGTGGATTGTTTCCTGAGGAGATATGATTGTATACTTTTAAATTTAATATACTTGAATGGCCGTGGCAAGAAACACATTTTAAACTTGCACGAAATTGTATTGTGTGTGGTTATCTTACTGACCCGCACTTACCAAATCATTTTGTTATGAATAAGACAGTTATAAATAACTTAATTGATTTGAATTTTTTCTGGTGCAAATATTGCCGTGAGATGGCAATTTATGACCATTACCCTCCGGACGAGTGTTTTTGTCATGAAAGAACATAATATATTCAAACCTTAAAGTTACCCTACCTCCTCCTTGAATTCACTTAATGTAATTATCAAGTAGGTACAAGATACTGGAACTTATAGTTTGTCTATTTACTTAAGTAGGTATTTAATTTGTTTATTAATAGAAACCTTTGTGTAAGTTGCAGAAAAGTACTTCCTATAAACTTCCTATTCTTAAATCTTGACGAATCCACTGTCACAGTCGAAATTCCCCGCTTTGGTCCTACTGCCCACATTTAGCTCCGAGCAACACCACAACGGTGAGTCCAAAAATAGGTTATATGTTATTTTTTATACCTACAGGGTAATTCTAAAAAAGTGCCGAAGCCGAAAACCTATAACCTATAAACCCAAGTGACATCATTCTAAATCCAATACAATCCAATATGACGGACGGCCCAAGTTGGCGAAATAGTTAGGTATTTTTTGTGCACTCCCATGACATTGGTATCAAATGTAAGGGTTTACTGAGAAAACTACGTCACACTAAATTATAAAAGTATACAAAAAAACTTATTGTTGTTAGTCCAGTCAAATAAGTGTTCATCAAATATCCAAAAAGCGCTCAGTGGTGCACCATATCTGTCAAAAAGTTGATCGCAAATTTTTACTAAGCAGAAAAAAGGTTTTAGCACAGTGTTTTTTTATACAAACCACATGATTATGAAACTTACCTCCGACAAACGTTTCTCTACAGAATGATTCGCCGACAGAATGTTTCGTTTATGAGTGGTTCAACGACAGAACCTTTCCACTACGAACGTTTCGCCCACAGAACGATTAATTCATGAGCGAATCGACGGCAGAATCTTTCACCAAAGAAGGATTTGTCGACAAAGCTTATTTAGGCATGGTTTGACACTACTAGTGACTAAATCTGATGATTATATTACCTATGTTTTGATAGGTTAAATAAAAAATATTAGAAAAAAAAGAAAATATCTTTTATTATTAAAATTTTTCAGTATTATTTATAGTGTATACCAAGTATTTTTTATATGTATTAATCTTTAGATTGTTTGCCACTAGTAGTGGCAAACAATGCCTAAATAAGCTTTGTCGACGAATCCTTCTTTGGTGAAAGATTCTGTCGCCGATTCACTCATGAATTAATCGTTCTGTCGGCGAACAACTCATAAACAAAACATTTTGTCGGTGGATCATTCGGCAGAGAAACGTTTGTCGGAAGTAAGTTTCAGAATCAAACCAGATATAAGTTACGTTATAAGTGCCAGGAATATAATGCGAATGCCAACCATTCGCATAATATTCGTTACGCTAGTAATATCATATTTTCATTGACAAGGCTGTACAATTTATTCTGACATTACAGATAATGCCATTTACGATTGTTCAAACACTGGAAGATGGGAGAAAGGTGCTTAGCTGCGTCCCTGAAGGTTGGGTGAAAAATAATTGCTTAGCATGGCCTCGAAAAAAGGCTGACAAACTTACGAGAGTAGAAAATTCGCTTCCTGGTGCTGACTGATGCCATGCATAGTTAAAAGGTCAGACTTAACCTATGATGAAGGACAGCTAGCAATATCAATTATGACCCAAGTAACAGACACTGAAGAGGACGAAACTCCTACAAACAACAAGGAAGAAGGAAAAGTAAGCAAAGTCAAATCTCACAATGACATATTGGAGCGTTGTTTGGTAAGTTAACTGGATATGTACCTATTTACTTATTATATTTTTGCTTTTGGTACAAAGGCTTGTAGAAACCATGCGATAAAACAAGGTTTTTTTGTTCTGTTTTTTGATCTTTATTATAAAACTTTCTTGTCGCCGTCAAAATAATTGAGATCTAAATGAGTGCCAAGTTCTGAAGATAATCTTGAATTATATTTACGCAAAGCAGATAACGTAAAATAAATTAAAGCTCTAGATTTGACTTGACTAGTATTTATATACAAGTTATTTTATTTTGAAAACTAGCCAACTCAAATCTTGACCTTCAATGTATCCTAAGTTATCAGCTTTGTGTAAATATGATTCAGGATTATCTACAGAACTTGGCACCCATTTAGATCTCAATTATTTTGTCGGCGAAGTCAGCAAGCACGCATATTCTTAATATTGAACTTGGCTCCTATTTTACATTTATGTTTTTGATGGGTCTTAAATTATTTTAGCAAGAAATTTAGACTAAGATAGTTTAATTAGAGTTCCCTTTTCCAGGAAAAAGCAGCCATCATGAATCAACCGTTGCAACAAACAGAACCGGAAGCGCCAATAGTAGTAATACATACTGAGTCCAGTGAAGTCGCCGATCATGTGACTTCTGACCAGCGTCTTGAATATATTTTATTACCCTCACATGAAACAAATATCACAACAAGCAGTAAAAATGATACCACAGACAAATTGGACAGCCTTATTGTTACTGTTAATGCTATAGAAAAGAATCAAAAAGATATGCAAGAAAACCAAAAACAATTGTTGTTACGCATTATTTCATTGCAAGCACAGTTTGAAGAGTTTTTGAAAAGAACCGAAAAAGAGAATTTAAAAAAAAGAAATAGGATTCAATCCCATCAATACTTTGGATTCACTACAAAAACTGGAAGATACCCTAAAAGATGATAGGTCAACCACAGAACTTATTAATAAGTTTTCTTTAGTTTGCGGTACTGGTAAGGGGAGAGGTTTAAATAACTGTTTCACCTTGGTTGATGTTATATTCGACAGAAGTTTTCTTACAACTTGTTCCTGGGCAGGAGGTGCACGCGGTGAGGATAAAAAAAAATATGTTTCAAGTCTTTCGGACGTGTCATCAACTTGTTTTTTTCAATAATCGTCAAATCAGATAAAAATTTCACAATGAGAGAGTGTGAAGAATTTTTCAAAACCGTTCTTCGTAATTCTAATCGAAGAAATACAGCTAAAATGGCGCGAGCCTCAGCAACAAAAACAAGAGTAAAGAAAAGTAAAAAACCTCCAGAAGTTCTTAACTCTAACGAAAATTCCGTCTGAACCAGGTCCAAGTCAGAAGGATGCACCAGTGCCTGAACCAGGTGAAAGTCAAGATGTTGCGCCAGTAGAAACTGCACAAAATTAAATTATAAAAGGTGGATAACTCAATATTGTTAGGTAATAAAATAAGTAAAGGCCAAATAGTAGTAGGCAGGTAACGAGTGTTAATTTTCTATAGTTATAAAACTTTTTGTTGCAATACTAATATAGGAAATTGTATGGGTGTACGATGCACATTGTAGACAGTAACATTAATTTTGATGTTTAAATTTCTGTTGTTTATTAAAAAATATTTACGGTATGTTAAGTTATTATGACAGAAAGATGTGTCCGCTTTACAAATGAGACTGAAAATAGACGGTAAGTACTTATTAAATTTCACTAGACTGATTTAAATGTAAAAGTAAAGACTGAACATAATTGTTTGCCAAAGATGTTTGTACCCACAGCGAATAATACGACACGCTATAGCATTTAGCACTTTACAATAATGTTAAAGATAGGTTTTCCAATATACTTATTAATAAGATTATTAAGAAAGGTAGGTAGGTAAAGCTTAACGCAGAGTTATGGTCATGGGAGTATTATTAGATAAGGAATGTGCCTGGTTGATTAGGTACTCATTTAGATAATTGAGTTTAGATTGTAAGATTTTTCAGTTATGATAATTTTGTTTGATGTCTAATTAGGAGAGGAAAAAATTAGGAACACCTACCAGAGGGTAGGTAGGTGCTCCTATTTTTTTATATGGTCACGGAGAGAGAGATAACTCACGTGCCTAGTTGATTAGATAGGTACTTAGTTGATTACTGAGTTTAGGCTGCAGCCTATACACATATTAGTGACCATAAAAATCAACAGAAAATTAAACATCAAAATCAATAGGAATCTAGTAAGATTACTCAGTTCGTACACATTTACAGATTTTGATTTGTTTTTTTTGTAGTACCTACAGATTTTGATGTTTAATTTTTTGTTTATAAAAAAAGGTACATATAGTATGTTGTTAAAACAAAAAGATGCATACCTACGCTAATGTCACAATTAATAGTTATTCTCAAGAGGTGTAGAAATACTCATCTGATTTAATAATTATCTTACCTTATGCCGCCGAACTTTGTTTTTTAAATATTACTTATTGTGATGTCGACAGTAGGACCCCTACTTGTTCTAGGTTTAGAATATACGTACAATAAAACACAGTCATCTTGCCATAGATCATGTTTATAAATTAATAAACGAATAAGAAACATTGTTTTTTTTTTAACACCGAACTAGTTTTCCTTATCACAAGGTGTGTAATAATGGGACAAAATACATTATAGAATCGTAAGTTATGCAGACAATTTTACATTTAATTGAATCTACTTTACAATTAACTTTTTGTTTATGAATGCTATTACAATCGCATTTGTATATATTTAGGTACGATGATTTGATTGGTATATTAAAAACATCATTAAGATTTTCGATACGATTACCTTTTATTACAATACTACCTTCATCATCTAAAATGGAAGTTATTTCTATAATACTAATGTCATGAGTTAAAAAAAAATATCCTGTTTTTGTGACGACAAAATGAATGTTTCTAAATGGAGAACATTTCTGTTTGTACCTGTTTTAGTTGTCTGTATTTTTAAAAATGGATATGTCTTGGTCATCTTGTTTTTAATGATACCTTCCATATCAATCATGTCTTTCTCACTTAAGCGTCTAGCAATTTGAGCAAGAGGCTTATTTCCATGCCGTATCATCCTCTTTAATGTATATAATTTATTTTCAAACGGGTATGTACTGAAATCTTGCAAAGGCCCAAATTTTCTGACCTCTTCAGTTAAGTGTGTTAAATTATGTACGTTACTGGTTATATAATCTTTTCCGTATATATTTTTAAATAATTCTACAAAAGAAATGAGCAAAGAATCTGCCAGGTCCAGAAAATAAAAATACTCTTTATTGGAACAAATCGTCACGGCACAAAATAGGCACAGAAAATGATGATACGCTTCAGTATTTAATACTTTTTGCAGAATTATAAAACTCAAGTAATATAAGAAAACTCTAAACTCAGTTCCTTTCCAGTGTGCCAATTCATTTAGAGATCTAACAGCTCGATGCACTTCTTTCAGCAATTTACAGTTGGATAAAAAATTTGAAACTGTAACGATATCCTGAGCGCACCACTTAGTTTTTTTATTAATGAACTTTCCTTCCATCCAACCTTTAAGAAGTCGTTTCATTAATCCCAGATCTAATAAATGCGAATCTGCTACGATAAAGTCTTCCACCATATCTACAGGTAGCTCCAATAGTGGCGAATCCATCTTATGATGCTGTCCGTAACATTTCGCTCGGAAATCTGTATCATTCCTTTTTGCACAGCCTGTTTTGGAAAGTAAACGGTACCAGAAACATGTGAATATTCTCCTATTGTTGTGCACTTTAGACATCCATGCTTGGCGTTGGAATTGCAAACGCCTGAAAAAAAAACAAACTATATCATAAATTCATAATTTTTGTATTAAGACTTGTTTAAAGGTAAAACCGACTTATTGAAAACTAACTTAAATCCTCCCATTTTACCGATTTTGGACTGCGCCTAATAAAAGACACGGGTATACTTAAAACGTATCAAAATTGGTAGTTATATTTATATTTTACCTTTGATCATTGCTCGTGCTGGAGAGTCACAGGCAAAAAGTCTTATTTGAACGCTAACTGTTTTCTCTGCATCGTTCATGTCTTTAATAATAATATTGTTTTCTATTAAGTGTTTCATCTCGTCGACAAATTCTCTTAAGAAAGATTCTAAATCTGTTGGCTTTCCATGTCCGTAATATATCCCGATCACAAAAGGAGGTAGCTGCGACAATTCATAAATATTACCCAATATCGGCCATATCTGTTGTTTTGAGCTGTGATAAAGGGGTAATCCATCTATATTAATGTTCAATGAAATATTGTCCGGTACATTTTCTATGATGCCTAGTAAAGTATGCAATGTCTCTGTTAAGCTATTATGCCAGTAATAACCACCAGGTATTGATTTGATGTTTATTTTAACATCTGTTTTCAAAAGCGTCCTTGGATCTCTTGATAACACATTGGGAATGCGCTTGTTTATTATTTCTATCAAACTTTTAACTGCTTGATGAGGTATATTATAAGTGACGCACCATTTTCTTATGTCACTGCGTAATTGTTCATCTTTACTGCTCTCCTCATCTGAGCATTCCGGTGTTGGGGAACTTTGAACAGAGGTGCTCTCACTCTCATATTCTTCATCCTTATTACTTGCTATAGAAAAAGGAACATTATTGCTACAGCCCTGTTGTGGTACAAAACAAATATTTTGTACAGAACCACGTGCTATATTTTCCGGACCCGCTTGACCAGTATTTACATTTTGGATATGAGCTTGTTTATTTATTTATATATTTATTTAAACTTTATGTACAATAGTGGTACATGGGCGGACTTAATGCATCAAGGCATTCTCTACCAGTCAACCTTTGGGTTATAAAGACTATATTGTGGTAGGTGTACAATAAATAAAAATAAGATTCAAAATTGAATTTTAACAATTCGGAAAGAATATACAGATAATATATATAATACTAATAAAATACATATATATGCTAAAATAATAAACTAATAAATATGATATATAATAATCATACCGATTAAGAGAATTCATAGAAATCATGATGAAGAACAACTAAGAATGACAAGTTTTTAAGTAGTGTTTTCGGATTTTACGCTTAAAGGAAAATTTTGACTCCGCCTTCTTGATGTCAAGGGGTAGCATATTCCAGAGTTTAATTGTAGAAATAGCGTAGGAATTAGACAAAAACCCGGTGCGGTGAGAAGGGATATGAAGAAGTAAGTTTTTAGATGATCGAAGGTTGAGACTGTGAGAACTGCCCAACACTTTAAAATATTGTTTTAAATAATCAGGAGCACAAGGATCGTTCATGATAGTGAAGAGCATGCAGAGGGATCTGAGGGATCTCCTCTGACGGATAGGCAACCATTTAAGCTGAGAACGGAAGGAAGAAATGTGATCATATTTACGAAGGCCAAAAATGAAACGAATACAGTTGTTAAGAAGTCGATCCAGTTTGTTGAGAAGTTCTTGGGATAGATCAGAGTAGTAAACATCAGCATAATCAATTATAGGAAGCACAAGTGACTGGACCAAAGTGATTTTAGTGCTAGAAGGAAGAAAATGCTTGAATCTATAGAGAGATCGCAGTGTGAATGTTACTCTCTGGCTAACCTGAGCAATCTGCTTATTCCAACTTAACCGGTCATCAATGTATAGACCTAAGTCTTTAACGTGTGGGGAAAGAGTGATTACGGTATTGTTGAAAGTAAGCGGCAGCAGTTGGCTGGTGGTGGTGGTGGTGGTTGGTGGTATTGATGATAGTGCTTGTGTATATCGATTCTTTACCTTTTTTTTATAACTACCACTCACTTTATACCGACGCAGAGATCTTAAATCCATTATTAAACCTTTATTTACTTTATCTTTTAACCAGATCTCTGTAAACTATCGGCAGTGTGCCACCATTTATGAAATACTAGTGATATAATTGATTCTGAAAAGCTAGTATAGTTCTAATCAGTCCATTAAATATTAATTTTAATGCTTTTATGTCACGCTTTAGTGTCGTATGAGTAACACAGACTCACTTATAGAGCTATTTAGAATGGTGATGGTTGTTAACGCAAAAGGCACCTAGTAACGCCATCTAGTGGCGGCATGCAGACCTAGTACCTAACGCGCAACGCCATCGATAAACTGCAACGGGAGCGAGAACGGCGAAGCCTTGCTCTGATTGGTCGGCGGTGAAGGACTTCGTCAATCTTCAATAATCTTCATTCCACGCGACTGCTAGATGCTTAGACCATTCATCATCTCGTTACTCACTCAAGAAAAACCTAGGATGGATGGTAGTCGGTTCACCATTCTATCATCGTAATGAGTCTTCTTAAATTTATAATACAAAAATTCGTAAACTATTGTAACAAAGTAAAATTAAATCTGTTCTCCTTCAATACGTCGCTTCATTGAAGAGCCTGCCTGACCCAACACACACAAGTCAAACAACATATTGGTCCTGCGATCCAGATCAAACCGGCTTCAAGAAGAAGACCAGGCGGAAGTCGGCAACCAGCAGAACATAAAGACGGTCAGGCCATTCAGTATTCCTTTCCAAAACCTATCCTCCAGGTTCATTTGTGCTAATATCGTGTATTCTTGTGCAAAATTCTAGTTATTCGTGCCGCGAGCCCGTGCGTTTGAGAGTACCTACCAATCGCCATTTTGGGCAGCGTGGTTTCGTGTCCGATCGAGCAAGTTAAAAATTGTAAGTACTTTCTTTTGTCTCTTTACAATCTCCCAAAATGCCAGTCGACGACTATAAAGATTTGGTTAAGAAAAGGGGTGTAATAAAAGGAAAGTTTTCTGTGTTTACGAAATACGTGCAGTCGTTACAAAATGTAGAAATATCAGAATCTCAAAAGGTAGCTCTAGAAGATCGCGTTAATAATATGATGTTACTATTAGATCAGTTCACAAGCATTCAGGATGATATAGAATTTCACCTACAGGATTCAGAATTAGATTTAGAAAAACAATTAATTGAAAGAGAAACCTTTGAAAATTTATTTTATGAGATCACATCTAAGGCGAAATGCACGCTAAAAAGTAGAGAAAGTATTGACAGCAATGTTGAGGTCTGCAATAAAAACTTTAACAGCATTAAATTACCTACTATTTCGTTACCATCTTTCGACGGCTCGTTCGAACAGTGGTTAGAATTCAGAGACACATATATATCCTTGATTCATGCTTCTAAAACTATTGACGATATTCAAAAATTCCACTACTTGCGTTCGGCGCTCACTGGCTCTGCTAGTCAAATAATAAAATCGATACAATTTACTGCCGAGAATTACGCTATAGCCTGGAGTTTATTAGAAAACAGATATAATAATAATAGATTATTCGTTCAAAACCATGTTAAAGCTCTGTTCTCATTACAGTCTTTACATAAAGAATCCGCGTCTCATATTCGAAAATTAATAGATAACGTACTAAAAAATATTCGCGCTCTAAAGGGTCTCGATGAGCCCACAGAATACTGGGATACTTTATTAATATATCTTATTGTTACTAAGATGGACTCAACCACCGAAAAAGAGTGGGAGAACCATAAAAGTGCACTTTCTAAATTACCCAGTCATGCTAACAAAAAGTTAACTCTAAACGATATTATTGCATTTCTTACCGATAAGGCAGACACGTTAGAATCTATTAAGGGTACAAATGACTCTAATAAGCAAACGTCTGATGGTTCTGCAAAGAAATCGTCATCCAATCAATCAAAGCACGCAAGCTCACATAGCTACGTCGCAACAAATAATAATAATAATTCGTCTAAATCGGCTCAAAAACATAATTCGAGCAATGGTTCAAAACGTTACCAAAAGTGTAATATGTGCAAAGAGAATCATCCGCTATATTCGTGTAGTAAGTTCAATGACCTTTCTACGAAGGATAAAATAATATTCGTAAACGAAAATAAACTATGTAAAAATTGTTTGCGTGTTGGACATACAGTGTCTCAGTGTTGGTTCGGAGCCTGCAAGTTATGCAATCGAAAACATCATTCGCTTCTTCATAGCGAGTGCTGTGATACTGATAACGGCAACACGTCGAAGTCAGTAGGGCCGTAAGAGGCGCTAGCGTCGCCGCCCGCGTCGTGTCGTGAGTCCGAAGCGAAGTGCAGTGCACACAGTACGGCGCTGCACAGTGCGTCACTTCGACGCGTCAACAAGTTAACGATGGGTACTCATTTCAAGAACCCGTTATTCTTTCGACTGCATTAGTAGACATTTTAGATCGTGATAACAATTATCACACTATTCGTACTATCTTAGACAATGGCAGTCAACATTCATTTATCACAAAATCATTATGCGATAAATTAAAAATTCGTTTAATACAGTCCACAGTACAAGTCGCAGGCGTAGGTAATTCGGTAACCCAATCCACGCAGTCGTGCAACGTGCAGTTACGATCGAAAAATAGTGAATTTAATATGCAATTAAATTGTCTCGTTCTACCTTGTATTACTGCAACGTTACCCTCTGTAACTCAAAATATCGCAACGTTTAAAATTCCGAGTAATGTATCGCTCGCCGATCCTAAGTTTTTCATGTCAAATCGAATCGATTTATTAATAGGCGCAGATAAATTCTGGGAACTGTTGAGTGAAGGATTAATTCGACTAACAAACGGACCATACTTACAAAACACTAAGTTAGGTTGGGTTGTATCTGGTGTCATACATGATAAAAAAGGTTCATCGGTTAATCGAGTCCAATGCAACTTTACGCACAAAGTCAAAAAGTCAAAGTCAAAGTCAAAACGTTTATTTCAATTAGGCCATTAAACGGCACTTTTGAACGTCATCGTTTACAGTTCAGTAAAAATAATAGAATTACATTAATAAAGTGACTCTACTGTCCATTCGGAAAGGTAGATTCTTATGGAGAAGAACGGACAAGAAACTCCATAGTTACTCTTTTCAAATAATGATTTTACAAAATTTGGTTTACAAAAATTAATTTAATATTATGTGAGGACGATGCACCCAGAGTATGCTACTTATAAGAACAAAGTATCACCAGCAGAGGTAAACTTATTAATTTCCTAAAGAAATTTAGGTAAATGGTACTCACATATTTACAAACATTGGAACCATTAATTAAACAACAGTGTGTGAGTCAACAGAAAAATAAAAACACAAAAAAAGAAACAGCATATCTATAAAGTTAATACATAAATCAACCAGTTTGACCTTCACCCTTGATTGTCCTATGGAGCAGGACCAGCATGTTTCCAAGCATGCTTATCCTGAATGTAATCTTCTAATTTGTAATATGCTTGTTCACAAAGTGTACTTTTAACATGAGTTTTAAATTTTCTTTCATTTAGTTCTAATATGTCAGAAGGTATTTTGTTGTAACATTTAACACAATACCCCATGAAAGAAGTGTGGACTTTAGCTAATCTAAAAAATGGTTGATCTAATTTGTCTTTATTTCTAGTATTAAAATTATGTCTATCACTAATTTTACTAAAAAGATGTCGGTTTTTCCGCACATACATAATATTTTCATAAATGAATTGGCAAGGGACTGTCATAATATTAATCTTTTTAAAAAGTTCCCTAAGAGAATCACGGCGACGCAGATTATAAAGGGCTCTGACAGCTCTCTTTTGTAAAATAAATATGGATTCAATGTCAGCAGCCCGACCCCACAGCAAAATACCGTACGACATAATGCTGTGAAAGTAACTAAAGTAGACCAAACGTGCGGTTTCTACGTCTGTTAACTGTCTTATCTTTCTAACAGCATACACGGCTGAGCTTAGACGACCCGCAAGAGATGTTATATGAGGCCCCCATTGTAATTTTCCGTCCAATGTGATACCTAGGAAAACCGTCTGATTAATGAACTCCAGTTTTTCTCCTGTAGCTGCAATACATCAAAACATCCGTTCGCCACTACGCTCGGAATACTAGGGTTCCCACGCCGACTCGCAATATTTGTTTGCGTTGCAAATTCCCGCGCTCGCCCGCCGCGCCGCCCGCGCAGCCGTCGACGCGGCCTGCATTATCGTCCAATAAGATGACGGCGACCTGCGCGCTCCACACGATTTCTTTAGGAACTTATTTATATTGTAACTAGAATCCTCTAAGTTAAATAGAGCACTCCTTGTACTGCGGAGGTCAGTCATAGCGTACGTGTTTTGTAGGAACATTCCATTTTGCATATTTCTCGTGGACGGTTAAATATACCTTTGTCGTTACATCTGAAGTATTATTACTACACACCACCTCAGCGCTACAGTGGTGACCCCGACGTGATATTAAGAAGAGACCTTCAGATCCACAATTCAAGCTTCCATCATGGCCAACAACGGTGAACAAGAACTTTCTGGTGTGTCGACATCGCTGCGCATTCCACCCATTTGGCGCGACAGAATTCGTTTGTGGTTCGCGCAATTTGAAGCCATCATGTCTGTACAGAAGAAAGGCGATCAAGTTATGTTTGAGCTCGTCATCGGACAACTTGAGCGGCAAGATCTCGACGAAATCTCCGATATTATTCTCCATCCACCTGAAAACAACCGTTATGAAGCATTGAAGAGTCGATTGTTTCAAGTCTACGAGGAATCCGAGCAAAGGCAAGTGCAAAGATTGCTATCTGAGATGGAACTCGGTGACATGAAGCCTTCACAGCTACTACGTCGCATGAAAAACCTCGCCGCCGATAATATCTCCGACTCCGCGCTACGGATTATGTGGACAAACCACCTTCCACAATCTGTTCGAGCAGTCCTCGCCGTCTGTGATAACATCGCAAAACACTCCGACATCCACGAACTGGCAATGATGGCAGACAAGATCCTCGAGCAGACGCAACCACTCGGCGCAGTCGCTGCAGTTACCTCCGTTCCTGCCACCTCACATGCATCTACATCAATTGAGGAGAAGATCGACGCGCTCACGAGAGAAATCGCTGAACTTAAGGTACACCAATCACATCTTCATCATCGTCGACGCAGATCATTCGACAGACGAATATCAAGATCGCGGTCATCAAGCAGGACCAATCAAAGTCGCACGCGATACGACCAATCAGCGATCTGTTTTTATCATCGCAAGTTCGGCAAAGAGGCGCGAAAATGTACGCGTCCGTGCAGTTTCGACGACAGCAGTGCCCTCTCGGGAAACTAACGCCTGCGTTGGCTGAGGCGGGAACCGGCGCAAGCAACACTTCTTACCGCCTATTTATAACAGACAAAAACTCACGTCTGTCATTTCTGATTGATACTGGCGCCAACGTCTCCGTGATACCTAAGAGAAAAGGCGTGAAGGTTGCACCAACAGATTTTTGCTTGTATGCAGCAAACAACACGGTCATTCCAACGTACGGAGAGAAAACATTGCAACTGGATCTCAACCTACGTAGACCATACACCTGGAAATTCATCATTGCTGCAGTCAACAAACCCATCATCGGTGCCGACTTCCTGAAACATCATCAACTTCTTGTCGACATAGCCGGACGATGTCTCGTCGACAAAGTAACCAACCTCACTGTCAAGGCACCAGTCACCTATTCCGCCGAACCGACAGTCAGAAGTATCGACGTTGATCAGCCATACCACCAGCTAATAAGCAAGTTTCCTGACATTCTAAGACCATCCTGTATGAAGGATACTCCAAAACACCGTGTAGAACATTACATCGAAACCACCGGTCCACCAGTACACAGCAAGAGCAGACCACTACCACCACATCGGTACCTGCCCGTGAAGAAAGAATTCGAGTTGATGATGCAGCAAGGAATTTGCCGTCCAAGCAAAAGTCCTTGGTCCAGCCCACTACATGTCGTTCCTAAGAAAAACGGCGACATTCGCGTCTGTGGTGACTACCGAAGACTCAATGACGTCACCAAACCAGACCGCTATCCAGTTCCACGTCTCAAAGATTTTACCTACCTACTTCACGGCAAGAAAATCTTCACTACACTCGACCTAAATCGTGCTTACCAACAACTACCTGTATATGAACCGGACATCGAGAAGACTGCCATCACAACACCCTTCGGCTTATTTGAATTTCCAAGAATGTGTCCAGGTCTCAAAAATGCTGGACAGACATTCCAACGATTCATACATCAAGTACTCATCGGGCTAGACTACGCGTTTCCATTCATTGATGATGTTATCGTCGCATCAGAAAATGAAACAAACCACATCGAAGATCTGCAGGAGGTGTTACGCAGGTTAGACAAGTATGGCATCACCATAAATCCATCAAAATGCGTCTTTGGCAGAGAAAACGTCAAGTTCCTGGGCTATGAAGTGTCGAGCAATGGAATCAAACCACCGCAAGACAAAATCACAGCAATCACTGTTTACCCCAAACCTGAGACAATTCAAGACCTACGCCGATTTATTGGCATGTTAAACTTCTACCGTGACAGCATACCAAACGCAGCCCACATACAAGCACCGCTCAACGCGTTCCTGCACAATTCCAAGAAACGCGACAAGACCAAAATCGAATGGAACACAGAAGCGTCACAAGCGTTCGAGTTATGTAAGGTTAGCATACAAAACGCAGTTTTACTCGCTCATCCATCTCCATCGCCAACCGACGCCATTTCCCTCATGTGCGACGCATCGAATACCTGCGCTGGAGCTGTACTTCAACAACAAATAAACAAAAAATGGATACCACTTGGTTACTTCTCAAAGAAATTCTCCGAAACTCAACAGCGATACAGTACATTCGACAGAGAATTATTATCAATCTACATGGCAATCAAACACTTCAGAAAAATGTTTGAAGGTAGAGAACTCATTGTTTACACTGACCACAAGCCGCTGACTTACGCTATTCGTAAGCCCCCGTCCGATAACGATACACAACGGCGAACGCGTCAGCTTTTATTTATCAGCGAGTTCACAACGGACATTCGACACGTTAGCGGAGTAAACAACGTTGTCGCCGACGCACCCTCACGCATCGACACCATCGAATTGCCGTCACCAATCAACTACGACGAATTATCACAAGCACAAGAAAAGGACAGCAATATTCCAATATTATCTCAAAAAACAAATATCCAACTCAAGAAAATCGTCATACCCGGTACCAATAAGCCAATATACTGCGAAACGTCTACGTCACGCATTCGTCCATACCTACCAACTGACTTTCGTCGCATCGCATTCAACGCCGTGCACAACTCAAGTCACCCTGGAATACGAACTACCCGAAAACTAATGCAAGATCGATACTTTTGGCCAGCAATGAATACCGAAATTGGCGAGTGGGCTAAAACATGTACTTCGTGTCAACTATCCAAAGTCCAACGACACAATAACAGTGACGTCACATCCTTCCCACCGAGCATCCGATTTCATCACATTCATGCCGACGTTATTGGCCCACTACCTACATCTCCGTGTGGACATCGATACCTACTCACGATGATCGACCGCAGTACACGTTGGCCCGAAGCAGTACCCCTTCAAGAGATAACCGCCGAAATCGTTGCAAGAAAGCTGTACGAAAACTGGATATCTCGTTTCGGTTGTCCTACAAGAATTACAACTGATCAAGGACGACAGTTCGAAAGTCGACTATTCCAAAACCTCGCAAAATTACTTGGAGTAGAAAGAACCCGTACTACTGCCTACCACCCGCAGAGTAACGGAATCGTCGAACGCTGGCACCGAACACTGAAAGCCGCACTCATGGCTCGACTAGAAAGCAATAACAAATGGATTTCCGAATTACCTACTGTTCTAATGGGTCTACGAGCCGCCACGCGCACCGATACCAACACAAGTGCCGCGCAGCTCACCTACGGCCAAGAGATGCGCCTACCCGGCGATTTTATATCACCATCACCAGCCACAACGAAGATGGACCACGACTACGTCGATCACCTGCACGACGTTATCACGAAGCTCACACCTACATACAAACCGCATTCAAACAAGCGATGTATGTTCGTGCACAACGACCTACAAACATGCAGCCACGTGTTTGTACGCGATGACACCGTCCGTAAACCGCTGCAGCATCCATACAAAGGACCATACAAGGTCATTGAACGCAACGAGAAATATTTCACGATTCAACTACCAGGAAGATCTAGCAACATATCGATCGACCGTCTCAAACCGGCGTACACTATCAACATCGAAGATAATCACGAACACACGAGTAGTGAGACACGCCAACCACCTGCAGCTACCGCAGAAGATCAATCCAGCCTACAACCAACCTCGAACGCGAAGGAACTCCGCACAAGATCAGGCAGGATCGTCAAGATGCCTGTACGCTTCGCTAAGGGGGGAGTACTGTAGCTGCAATACATCAAAACATCCGTTCGCCACTACGCTCGGAATACTAGGGTTCCCACGCCGACTCGCAATATTTGTTTGCGTTGCAAATTCCCGCGCTCGCCCGCCGCGCCGCCCGCGCAGCCGTCGACGCGGCCTGCATTATCGTCCAATAAGATGACGGCGACCTGCGCGCTCCACACGATTTCTTTAGGAACTTATTTATATTGTAACTAGAATCCTCTAAGTTAAATAGAGCACTCCTTGTACTGCGGAGGTCAGTCATAGCGTACGTGTTTTGTAGGAACATTCCATTTTGCATATTCCTCGTGGACGGTTAAATATACCTTTGTCGTTACATCTGAAGTATTATTACTACACACCACCTCAGCGCTACACTCCATTCAATATGATGTCACATTCGCTACTTTTAACATTTGGTAAAGAAAATCTAATACATTTAGTTTTTTTTTTATTTAAAACCAAGTTGTTTGCCGTAAACCAATTTTGGACCTGATGAATAGAGCTATTGACGTCGTCAAGATTTTGTGAACGTCGGTCTATTTTAAATATTAATGATGTGTCATCCGCAAATAACACCATCTTTGGTTGTAATTGGGGCAAATCATTTATGTAAACTAAAAAAAGGAATGGACCCAATATTGAACCCTGAGGAACGCCCATTGTCGTTTCCGACCCTATTGAGTTTACACCGTTTATCTGAACTTTAACCTGTCTGCCCATCAAGTATGAACTAAGTAAACAAAGGGCTCTATTCCTAATCCCATAGTGCTCAAGTTTCAACAAAAGCGTCTCATGGTTAACGCAGTCGAACGCTTTCGAGAGGTCGCAGAATATTCCAATGGCATCTTGCGACTCTTCCCAGGCGTTAAAAATGTTCTTTATTAGGGTGACACCGGCGTCAGTTGTACAACGCCCTTTGGTGAATCCGTACTGGTCTTCATGAAAGATGGAATTTTTATTAAAGTGACGTAACATCTGACTAAGCATTAACTTTTCAAACACTTTACTGAGAACTGGCAGAATTGACACCGGCCGATAATTGTTGGGTTCTTGAGAATCACCCGATTTGAACAATGGAACGACTTTACTGTGTTTCATGAGATCCGGAAATACTCCCCGGTCTACACTAGTGTTAAATATGACAGCTAAGTAGGGGGCAATAGTTTCAATGATAGATCTACAAACTTTTACAGATATTCCCCAAAGATCTTCTGTTGATTTAATTTTAAGATCTTTAAAAGCTTTTATAATGGCCTGGGGGTTTACCACACGTACGTTTCCACACGTACGACAGTTTAGATACTCAATTAACAAAATTCTGGGAATTAGAGGAGATTAATTCTCAAACAAATAATATGTCTAAAGAAGAACACGACTGTGAAAATTTGTTTATTAAAACGACTATACGCGGTAATCATGGTCGTTTCTCCGTGCGTATACCACTACGCGAATCAGCTGATCAGCTGGGCGACTCATACCTACAAGCCGAGAGTCGGTTCCTCGCGCTCGAACGTAAGTTAGGTCGTTGCACACCGAGTTATAAAAAATTGTATTTAGATTTTATGCGTGAATATTTAGAACTCGGTCATATGACAAAAATAAATACTTATCCATCTCTACATTATTTTTTGCCGCACCATGGTATATTTAGAGAACATAGTACAACTACGAAATTACGAGTAGTTTTTGACGCTAGTGCTAAAACTACTTCCGGTAAATCGCTTAACGACATCCAATTGATCGGTCCGTCCTTACAAAACGATATTGTTGCCATTCTGTTAAGATTTCGTCAGTACACATATATTGTCTGTGCAGATGTCGAGAAAATGTACAGACAAATATTAATTCAACCCGATCAACAATATTTACAATTAATTTTGTGGCGAGAAAACCCGTTAGACGCGCTCGGTGTGTACCGGCTTAACACAGTTACGTACGGCACGGCGTCCGCGCCATACTTGAGCATGCGGTGTTTACAACAGCTGGCGTCGGAATGCACTGATAAGGATATCGCTAATATTATTTATAAAGATATGTACGTCGACGATCTGATAACAGGTAGTGATGATAAATCTGAATTATTAGAGATTTGTGATAAAGTTTCTACGGTATTAAAATCTGGTTGTTTTTATTTACGAAAATGGTTGTTCAATTTTGATTTGTCAACTTTAAACGCGTCAAAGAATTTATCGCTAGGCGAATCATGTCAAAGTAAAACTTTAGGTTTAGGTTGGTTCGCAAATACGGATGAGTTACACTATACGACTAAACTTAAATTAACCGGAAGTCACGTGACTAAGCGCATTATGTTATCAGCTATCTCGCAAATTTACGATCCGTTAGGCCTATTAGCGCCTCTTGTAATACTTGCTAAAATATTATTACAGAAATTATGGTCGTATAAAATCGGATGGGACGATCCGGTGCCTCAAGATATTTTAATTAGTTGGCAAAAACTCGTTGACACTCTTGACTATTTAGATAAAATACGTATACCTCGTCAGGTTATAAATTCTAAAATGCAATATATAGAATTGCACATATTCACGGACGCCTCTCAAAATGCTTATGGGGCATGCGCTTACGTGCGTATGTACAGGGACAACAATACCAATGTGTCCGTAGCCTTATTGTGCGCCAAGTCGAAGGTCGCACCTGTCAAACCGATAACGATACCGCGTTTGGAATTATGTGGGGCATTATTAGGTGCAAAGTTGTATACAAAAATTATTAATTCACTTCGGTCAAACTTTACTAATATTTATTTTTGGTCTGATTCCACAATCGTGTTGGGATGGTTACGAATGTCACCTAACACGCTTAAAACATTCGTTCAAAATAGAGTGGCTCAGATTAACGAACTCGCAGGTAGTTTACCATGGTTACACGTAGGAAGTAAATCCAACCCAGCTGATTTAGTGTCACGTGGGGTCACGCTGGACGTATTGCGCACGTCTGATCTTTGGTGGCACGGCCCGGCATTTTTACACGAACGACGGTGTGACTTTAGCTATGATTCTAGTTGTCATAATGTTAATTTTAACGAGTTGCCAGATGTTAAATTAAGTACTACTCTATTGGTACATCAGGTAAATGAGAATAAATTTCCGTTTGAGAGATTTTCTTCTTTTATACGTATGAAGCGTGTAGTTGCTTACATGTTACGATTCATTGATAACGTTCGTAACAAAATTAAAATAAATCGTAAATACGGCCCGCTTCAAGTAGATGAGTTAAATAAATCTACTATTAAATTGACTCAACTGTCACAAAGCGAATCATTTCCTGATTTAGATGTTTCATCAAAGAGGAATGTAACCTTAAAGGCTACCCGTAGTGTTTCCGGTATTAATATCTTTGTGGATAATAATAACATTATTAGGGTTGGAGGTAGATTAGATAATTCATGTTTCTCATACAATAAAAAGCACCCCATGCTGTTATGCAGCAAACATATTTTTACTAATTTATTGTTTCAACATGAACATAAGCGCCAGCTTCATGCAGGCCCTCAATTACTTCTAGCCAGCATTGGTGAAACTTGGTGGCCCCTCAGAGGCCGTAACTTGGCTAAAAAGGTGGTCCATCAGTGCGTCCGCTGCACGCGTCTGAGAGGAAAAACCGTTTCCCCGCTCATGGGTAACCTACCTGCGGAGCGGTTGGAACCGGGTTTTCCTTTCATTCGTTGTGGGGTCGACTACGCCGGACCCGTATCATTATTAAATCGCAAAGGTAGGGGGGCTAAACTGGAAAAAGGATATATATGTCTCTTTGTCTGTTTTACAACACGAGCTGTCCACCTCGAACTTGTCACTACTCTTTCTACACAAGATTATTTATCCGCTTTTAAAAGATTTATTTCTTGACGGGGTAAACCGGCCGAAATATTTTCTGACAATGGTCGAAATTTTGTTGGGGCTTTGAGGGAACTTACTCAATTCTTAAGGGATAATAGTGATAATATTATAGAGGTTTTAGCTAATGATAACATAAAATTGAATTTCATACCTCCATATTCACCGCATTTTGGGGGATTGTGGGAGGCAGGAGTAAAGTCCTGCAAATATCACATTCGTCGCGTTATTGGCAACGCAAATTTAACGTACGAAGAATTTAGCACGATATTAACACAAATTGAAGCCGTCCTAAATTCTCGACCCATGTACCCACTATCCACTGATCCGACAGACCTCCTTCCCCTCAGCCCTTCTCTGTTTGTGATTGGTCGGCCGCTCACCTCATCTGCCAGCCCAGACAGTCTGTAATAGTATAGCAGAGGAAGAGCGAAAACTACTCTTCACAAATTACTGGAAAAAAATGACGTGGGATCAGCGAAAGCAATACATTATTTCGCATGTTGAAATATGCCCAAAAAAACAAGTAAAGTCTTCAGACTCTAGACGTGGTGAGAGCAAACAATATTTTTTAACTACTTCAGATGGGCGTGTTCAGGTATGTCAGCATACTTTTCTAAATACCTTTGGTATTAAAGAGTGGACAGTGCGATATTGGTTATCAATGTCGGATTCTGGGATGGCAAAAAGTCGCAGCTTACTCACAAAGTTGTAGAAGGACACTCAAAGAAAGACGATATTTCTTTTCTAAAGGACTTTTTTAATAGTTTGCCTAAAATGCCCTCGCACTACTGTCGAGCTACTACAACCAGGCAATATTTAGAGCCTATTATAGAAAATAAAAATCACCTTTACAATCTTTATTGTAAAAGGTGTTCTGAAGAAAATAAGCAAGCTGTCAGCCGCTGGTCTTTTGATCAAATATTCTCAGAACAAAATCTAAGTTTATTTCAACCGAAGAAAGACCAGTGCGACACATGTTGCGCTTTTAAAGCAGGAAACATTAACGAAAATACCTATCGAAACCACATTAATCTTAAGGACTTAGCTAGAGAAGAGAAGACAAAGGACAAGACACGAGCACTGGCAGGAGAAGTACATCTATTTACGCATGATCTTCAATCTGTAAAGTTGTGTCCTAAGTTAAATGCTAGTGCATTATATTATAAGACGAAATTGTGTGTACACAATTTCACTATGTTTAATCTGGCTACAAAAGACGTTTATTGCTACTGGTTTGATGAACACAATGCAGGTTTGGTGGCCTCTGTTTTTGTATCGTGTATTATTGATTGTCTGAAGAAAATTCTTCAAGAAAAACTTATGCCGATTGTCTTATTTTCTGACGGTTGTACGGCACAAAACAGGAATGCTATATTATCCAATGCTCTCTTCGAATTAGCTATGGAGTACAAAGTCGTAATAACTCAGAAGTTCCTAGAGAAAGGTCACACGCAAATGGAATGTGACTCTTGTCACAGTGCAATAGAATGCAAAATCAAAAACAAGGAAATTTACTTACCCTCACAGTACGCGGCGATTTCTAAAGAAGCTAGACCTAAACAACCCTTCCACGTCTACTTTTTGAATTACGATTTTTTTGAAGATTACTCCAATAAAAAGAATTTTTGTATGAATCGATTCGTCCTGGTAGAATTGCTAAAGATCCTACGGTGACAGATATAAGAGCATTGGAATATAGTCCTGCTGGTTTAATTAGATATAAATTAAATTTTAGTGATGAGTATGAAGAATTACCTAGAAGATTTAAGCCAAACCAAAAGCGACAGGGCCCAAGGCCTAAGCTTTATAGTAGTTACCTAAAAGTAAATGAAAATAAATGGAAACATCTACAAGAATTAAAGGCAGTCATCCCTTCTGACTGTCACAGTTTTTACGATACTCTTCCTCATTAAGATCTCAGACTACTTATCATTTTATAAGGATTATGAACAAGTCATATTATTTTTATTTAAGGTTAGATAACACTAGGGCTTCCAATCTCGGTATACCGAGATCCCGAAATACCGAGATCCCGCATGATTTCGTCAATCCCGCTCACTGCGGGATCCCGCGGGATTTGCGGGATTGAAAATTATTACGGGTACACCCTTTCGCGAGCGCTGGCGCTCGGACACTGAGGCTGCGGGCGCGCGGCACGCCGCGGCAACGCATACGGACTGCGCAGGCGTGAAAATTGTCGTCTCGGCTGCGTTGCGCGTGGACGGCGTGGTCGCCATATTGTTTACTTTGCTTGTTGTGATCGTTTGTTTGCAAAGTTATTGGTTATTACTTAAGTTAAATTGTGGTGAAAAAACTTTAATACAAAATTAAAACAATTTTATATCGATTTCTTTGAACATGTCTAATTCAAATATAGTACGGTACAAAACATTTTCTTCTACCAATAAAATCTGGAAGTATATTCACAAATCTGAAGACAATCTAACTGCAAAGTGTTTGTTGTGCAAGGCAATTTTGAAGACTACAGCAAGATCTACGAAGGGACTACATGTTCATTTAAAATCAAAACATGGAATGGAAGATTTGTCTGTGAGTGAAGAAAGTGTCACTATTACCGGTGCTGCCACAAATTCCACAACGGGATCCGTATCCACTGAGAAGACTGCAGATATAACTTCAGGTTCGTTGCCAAAAAAAAATAAGATCACAGATCACTATTCAATAAAAGATAATAAAGGCTGTTCGATGGAGGAAAGAGTAGCCCGTATGGCGGCAAAAGATGGGCTTCTTTTAAGCGTTTTCGTGACATCAGCGGATTAACGAGAACTTTTTAAGAGTAAAGGACATGTACTCCCTACTTCTTCAACCACTATTCGAATGATGATCATGAATTACGGTATGACGATTAAAATGAAAATTATACGTGATTTAACTGAATTAAGAGGGAAAGACTGCCGTTTTTGTCTAACGTTCGATGAATGGACGTCTACTGGCAACCGGAGGTACATGAACATAAATATTCACAGTTTTGCCAATGACCGTAATATGTTCTGGAATCTGGGACTTGTTAGAGTTGATGGGAGTATGCCAGCTTTATTATGTATTGAGATATTAAAGAAGAAGCTAAATGAATACGATCTCGATTTAGATAAAGATATCGTTGCTATAACAACGGACAACACATTACGGCCGTAATGGTGAAGGTTGGTAAACTAATTATGCCTTTTCATCAACTCTGTTATGCCCATTGCTTGCAGTTGGGTATATTAGATGTTATATACAATAATAAAAAATCCGAGTCCGTAAATTCTGACGAAATCTGTGATTCTGATGATAAGTATAACGAGCAGCAGGAAATGGAAGAGGAGATGATTTTGGAGAACGAACAACACGAAGGTTTTATTGTCTCACTATCCTCTACTAACGGTGAAGAAGTTGAATTATCTCCAAATTTTAGAGAACTTATCAAAAAGGTACGGAAAGTCGTAATTTTGTTTTAAGGCTCACCTACCAAAAATGACAAACTGCAGGATTACGTACAGAAAGAATTCGGAAGAAAAGTTGAGTTGATAAGAGATTGTAAGACTAGATGGAGCAGTTTATGTAATATGATTGAATCTTTTAACAGATTGAAATTATGTGTTGCTAAAACTCTTATTGATATTGGCCTCGGAACAAATAATGACTATTGCTTTTCAGAACATGAACTAGAATCACTTTCTGACTTGGAACGCACGCTTAAACCAGTAAAGTTGTCTGTAGAGGTTCTTTGCCGTCAAGATGCTAATCTTCTAACGTCGGAAACTACTTTGAAGTTTATGATTACCAAATTAGAAGAAAATCGTAACTCTGCGCTGGCCAAAGAGTTAGCTGATTCTTTGCGAAGACGTATATCAGAAAGACGAACAAATATGACTGCAGTTCTAATTTACTTACATAATCCAGTTGCCTACCATGCTTCCGAAGGCGATGTAACTTTTAGCTTGCCACCAAAAACTGTAATTCGGAAGGAAATTAAAGATATAATACAGAAAATGAAGTTTAGTTCGTCATCCTCCGTCGAAGCACTCGAAGCTGATGATGATGAAGTTCCTCTTTCTGTTGTTATGGCTGAAAATAATGTTCAGCTTCAGAGTCAAGCTGTTGATGCTGCCCACATGCAAGAGAGCTCGGTTACTCGAGCTCTGACATTGCAAGAGGAGCTAGAGCAAACTTTAAACTCCGCCATGACAAGGATTTGTGCAGCGCCCGCTCGAATTCCTCTTATCGAAAAAATCATAAAGAAAGAGATGACTCTATATGAAACAGGAGGGTCGATGGGTAGGTACATTACATTAACACACAATGTCCTACAGTCTGTAGTGCCTACAAGCGTAGAAGCTGAGCGGGCGTTCTCTGCTGCTGGTTATCTCGCCAACAAGATACGAAGTAGTTTGGCTGACGACACTTTAGGAATGTTATGTTTCCTGCGAAAACACTTCCAAAATGTGAAGTAAATTTATTTTTGTATTTGTTTTGTTCTTGTCTAATAAATATTTCAAACTTTAAGTATGCTAGGCTGTGTTTTACTCCGCACTTTTAATAACTTTTATCGAAAATTGCGGGATCCCGTTATACCGGGATCCCGCGTCATTGAATTTTTTTGATCTCGCTAATACCGAGATCCCGCAAGGGTGTGCGGGATTGGAAGCCCTAGATAACACCTTACTTTTGATATTATTTTGTTGATTTTTTAAAAGACTTTAGTGATGACTCTCTGAGACTGAACTCTAATAATAACTTAAAAGGACTGATTTTTTTGTAAGAATTTTAAATTGTTTAAGAGGTTTATTGTTTTTTTTTCTCGATTTTATTTTTATGTGCAATTTTTTATTAGACTATAAGATAATAAAACCTGCTAAAAATGTCATTTTTAATTAAAACTACTTCAATTTTAATCGTGTTGTTCATTTATTAACGGTAAGTCCCTCCTATATCTAAAAAAAATAAGGCAACACCGCGTAAGAGAGATAAAAAAAATATATAAACTAATTTTGTTTTAAAATTGGATGTGTCTACATGAATTAAACATATTTTAATTTCTATATTGAATAAACCTAAATATGAACAGTTGTTTGAGGCTAAATAAAACGATTTTTTTGCTCTCCTGAAAAGTTGCGTATTTTGACTTCCGCGTTGTTAGAACTTAAGCGACGATATATCCTTTTTCCAGTTTAGCCCCCCTACCTTTGCGATTTAATAATGATACGGGTCCGGCGTAGTCGACCCCACAACGAATGAAAGGAAAACCCGGTTCCAACCGCTCCGCAGGTAGGTTACCCATGAGCGGGGAAACGGTTTTTCCTCTCAGACGCGTGCAGCGGACGCACTGATGGACCGCCTTTCTAGCCAAGTTACGGCCTCTGAGGGGCCACAAAGTTTCACGAATGCTGGCTAGAAGTAATTGAGGGCCTGCATGAAGCTGGCGCTTATGTTCATGTTGAAATAATAAATTAGTAAAAATATGTTTGCTGCATAACAGCATGGGGTGCTTTTTATTGTATGAGAAACATGAATTATCCAATCTACCTCCAACCCTAATAATGTTATTATTATCCACAAAGATATTAATACCGGAAACACTACGGGTAGCCTTTAAGGTTACATTCCTCTTTGATGAAACATCTAAATCAGGAAATGATTCGCTTTGTGACAGTTGAGTCAATTTAATAGTAGATTTATTTAACTCATCTACTTGAAGCGGGCCGTATTTACGATTTATTTTAATTTTGTTACGAACGTTATCAATGAATCGTAACATGTAAGCAACTACACGCTTCATACGTATAAAAGAAGAAAATCTCTCAAACGGAAATTTATTCTCATTTACCTGATGTACCAATAGAGTAGTACTTAATTTAACATCTGGCAACTCGTTAAAATTAACATTATGACAACTAGAATCATAGCTAAAGTCACACCGTCGTTCGTGTAAAAATGCCGGGCCGTGCCACCAAAGATCAGACGTGCGCAATACGTCCAGCGTGACCCCACGTGACACTAAATCAGCTGGGTTGGATTTACTTCCTACGTGTAACCATGGTAAACTACCTGCGAGTTCGTTAATCTGAGCCACTCTATTTTGAACGAATGTTTTAAGCGTGTTAGGTGACATTCGTAACCATCCCAACACGATTGTGGAATCAGACCAAAAATAAATATTAGTAAAGTTTGACCGAAGTGAATTAATAATTTTTGTATACAACTTTGCACCTAATAATGCCCCACATAATTCCAAACGCGGTATCGTTATCGGTTTGACAGGTGCGACCTTCGACTTGGCGCACAATAAGGCTACGGACACATTGGTATTGTTGTCCCAGTACATACGCACGTAAGCGCATGCCCCATAAGCATTTTGAGAGGCGTCCGTGAATATGTGCAATTCTACACCGTGAAATTTAAATGGTTGTTTTCCCGCAGCGAAATGGTTTTGTCTATGTAATACAATCGTTTCGTAGTTATATAAAATATTAGAAACAAAAACTGGCATATTTAACATTGTGAAAAACTAAACTCGAAAGCGATCACGAACCAATAGTATACCTCCCGATATCTACGGCAGAACGACAGCAGGCCGTTGACCCGGGTGCTAGGTCACCGTCGAAAGGATTAGGTTCGAAGGCGGCTCCGTTTGATCAAGTTACGCGCGGGCTAGATTATGCCGTATAAATTACACGCGAGAGCTTATTTTACTTTAAATTTTTAATAAATCGGTCTTTGCTTTGTCGGCTTGTGGCTCGCTCGTTTGTTTTGCATGTAAACTTTTATGCCGTATCACCACCTGCGAGAGCTTATTTTGGTTTGACCATTTATGCATCGCTTTCCTTTGAGGGCGGGCGGCGCGTGCGACGCCAGTATTACCTACAATACATGTTACGTCTAGTGTTACTATTAAAGGCCGCAAGGACATTAACCCATGTGCTTTTCAATCAGCTGTTATCCAACATGTTATTCAAATTTTCCCTTCATACTTTTACGGGCTTAGGACCGTCATAAATACTTTTTTATCTGCAATTTATTGAACACAAAATTAAATTAAAAAAGAAAACTAACAAAAATTCACCAAAAAAACTAATTTTCTTACTTAAAAAAAGTATTTGAGGCGTATTTACAAAATTTGTGGGTTATTTATTGCCCAAAAATGTTCGTTACGCTGGTTGAAAATACCAACTCGCGTAAAAGTTGATTCATCCGTCCACAAAATGTTCTTATCTTGGTTGGCGATCAACCACTGACAAAACGCAATTCTGTTCTGAGGGTCATTTTCGTGGAGAGCGTGAACACCGCGAAAATGATAAGGATGCTGTCCTTCGGAGTTGAGTAGCTTCCAGACGTGGTACTGGCTTACACCAAACCTAGCCTCGGCCTGGCGCGTACTTCGACGAGGATCCCGTTCGAAGTACTCGTGGATCTCTTCGTCGAGCGCTGGCAAAATAACGACTGGTCGACCTCTGTCCTGTGCATGTGCCGGTGCATGGAACTGTCCATGATCTAGTAGCCGCTGTGTCGCCGCTACGATCGTCCGTGGTGATGGGACTTGGGGGTTCAGAACCCCGCGAAGACGGAGCGCCTCCAAGTGTTGCCGCTCTGCGTAAAGTCGCTGGGCAGCATGGGAGTCATAATCAGCCCTAGCATACAGCTGCACCATAGCGACGTACTCCACATTGCTGTTATTGTAATGTCGATCCATTGCAGTTTACAGTGATGGCACGTGCTGCGCGTACGACATTCGCGGGAAAACTAAGTAGGTCAGGGTCACAGCCGCGCGTGCCGCACGGGTAAAATAGGCGCCGGCGGCTTCGTTTGAAATTGTTGCGCGCAGGCTAGTTTATGCCGTATCACTACACGCGAGAGCTAATTTTACTTTGAACATTTCTAAATCGGTCTTTTCTTTGTCGGTATCGCAGTGATTTTTTGTATTGTTCCGTGCAAACATTTTATGCCTTATCACTACGTGCGAGAGTTTATTTTGGTTTGACATAATTTTGTGCATCGGTTTTCTTTGTAGGTGGTGACGCGAGTAGTACCTAGTACCTACAAGTTACGTCTAGAGTTACTATTGTTACTCACTTTTTCGAGTTGATGAATATTTTTTTAATTATTTTAAAACAGAAACATCGTTATTTATTTACTTTAACTCTATACTTCGAAAGTACTCCTTAAGGCAAGTCGTTCTGCCGCGGGAAAACAACCAATTAAATTTCAGGGTGTATATATTGCATTTTAGAATTTATAACCTGACGAGGTATACGTATTATATGTCTTCGAATACACAGCAATGATATGAAGAAGCAGTCCTATGATTCTGTGAAAATCGAGAATACCATCCTTTCTTAGTAACCATACCGAGAATACCTTCCCTTTATTTGCACCAGAGGGCGGCTTATAACTTTACCGCCAAATTAACCTGTCAGTGTCATTGCATTCTTGTGATTCTTTCGAATCGCATCGAAACTTTTTTTTTAGAAAGTATTTCGAAGTGAAAACCACTATCATCGTGATATTAAGTAGTAATAAGTGTGTTGTTAGTGGTTATAGGGAACACAGCAGTGTATTTCATTATAAAAAATGGAGCCGGTAAGTAATGGTAACGAGAGTCGTGAGCAGGACGTTGTTGTTGCTTCGGAGGGAGGACAATTATCGTCATCGAGCTCTAGGGCATCGGAAAGTAGCTCTTCCTCATCCTCGGAGTTTGAGGAGGGCATAACGTCACCCTTGCCCAATAAACGATCTCGTACCTCGGCGAGGAACCGTAAGTACAAATCGAAATCTGTTCGTACCGATCCTCGTATTGATACCTTAATGTCTCAAATGTCATACATTTCGAATTATTTGAATCAGTATCCTGTCTATTGTTTTAATAGCGATAAAGTATTGCCCAGTAGTACAATTACGAGCACCCAGAATTTTAATAGGACTGGAGAGAGTGGGTCAGAGCAATTCATCAGTTTGCCTGCTCAGCCTGAGGCTATGTCTCTCAATTTGGGTTCTTTAATTACCAATATCGATGATAAAAAGATTATTCCAGCGAGTGATAAAGATAGATTTGCAGAATTAAATAAGTTACAGCAATTTGACTCTCAGGCTTGGAAGGGTATTAGATATAAGCAAGTTTTACAGAGTTGCTTGGCAACTCCGGGATTTACAAGCCTTCATATAAATGATGAGCTATGTCACTTTAATAAGAATAAAGACTATTTGGCATCAACGGAGTTGCTGTTAGCTGGCTTATCCAATAAAGTTTTGGAGCAAAGACAGTTACTAAAATCAGGTTTACAGTCTATTGTTGATTGGGCTAGTGCTGAACCGCAAAGCTTAAATCCAAAAACTTTATTTGAAAAAAATTCTGATCTGTTTGGACCGGGTTCTTTATCTCATAAAAATTCAGAAACCACCATGCAGCTTATATGTGGAAAGCGTTCTGAGTGCATTGAGGTTAGGCGTGACCGCATTTTAAAGGAAATTCCTAATTCAAATCTCAGAAACACGTTAAGAAATATTCCACCCAGCTCGGAATACTTATTCAGTAGAGAGGCCTTACAACCTGTTATTCAGTCCCTCGGAGGGTCTCAGGTGTGGCTCAATACTCCAGCCTATTTAAAAGAGAGGAAAGTTTCAGAGCAGGGGGAATATGTCCAACATTTCCAGAATAAGAAAGGTTACATTAAGAACAAATTTAGAAAATCAGATAAGAAATTTAAACATACCGTTAATAAAAGTCGGCCCTTTCGTAAACGTCAAGGCAATACAGAGAAGTCCACCAAGTCCAAAGAAGATTGACTCACAACGGATTTTCAGGGGGGGGTGTCTAAAATTTTACACCAAAAAATGGGCTCAGCTAGGAGCAGACCACTTTATATTAAAATCAATAGCAAATTACCGTTTGCCTTTCAAAAAGAAACCTCCCCTGAAATATCCAACCAAAAATTTTTTAAAATGCCTAACCACCCAAGTTACCCCAGAAATGACCCAAATAATACAGGATTTAAAGAATCAGGAAATTTTGGAAAAACCGCCATTGTTAGACCCAGGTTTCCTATCAAAGATGTTTTTAATAAGGAAAACGGATGGTGGGTTACGGCCAATTTTCAACCTCAAGGCCTTAAATACGTATGTTGCAACAAAACATTTTTACCTAATTTCACAACCAGACATAGTCAATTTTCTCCAACCGGACGACTGGTTGGTGAAGATAGATCTTCACCAGGCTTATTTCCATCTGGGGGTTGCGGAGACCCACAGAAGATTTTTAAGGGTTGCTTACAATGGAGAAATTCTCCAGTTGACAGCGCTACCATTCGGCCTGTCTTCGGCACCCCGAGCGTTTGCAGCAGTTTCAAACTGGGTGTCCGAAATCCTCCGGGGTCGGGGCATACGCCTTTTAGTTTACCTGGACGATTACCTCCTGGCTTGTCAGGACAAATCCAAGTTGATGGTACAGGTTGCGGAAACGCTGACCATCTTGGAATCGCTAGGTTGGCACATAAACTACCTGAAATCGGTAACAGAGCCCACACACAAATTAGAATATCTGGGCCTGGTCTGGGATACACAGAACCAGAAAATAGCTTTGCCCACCCGAAAGATACAGGGCATAAAAATGTCTATGACAAAATTTTTAAATCAGGACAGCTGCTCTTTAAGAGAGCTCCAGAGTTTGTTGGGCAAGCTGAATTTCGCCAATTATGCTGTCCCCCAAGGTCGTCTTCACTGTCGCAGAGCACAGCTTTTTCTGAGAAGATTTTCCCAGAAAGGTCAGAAAAAGGCACTATGTCCCAGAATGCGGGAGGACTTGCGGTGGTGGTTGGATGCAGTAGAAGGCAGTCCAACCCCCCTACACAAGAAAGAAGTAACCCATTTCTTGACCACAGACGCAGCGGATGCGGGCTGGGGAGCAAATCTAAACAGTCAGTACCTTTCGGGCAAATGGGCCACAAACCAAAAAGCGTGGCATTCGAACATGAAGGAGATGTATGCCGTTTTTGCTGTAATAAAGTCCCAAGGCGCACTGTTACAAAATGCCCATATATTAGTCCAATCGGACAACAGGACTCTAGTAGCATACATCAGGAATCAGGGCGGAACTCGCTCGTTAAATCTATTGGGTCTGACATCCCGGTTGCTGGAGTTGACATGTCGATTGAACATTATGATGACAGCTTATCATCTGCCAGGAAACTTAAACGGCATCGCGGATTGCCTGTCAAGAGGAAGGTCAGTCCCCGAGTGGCATCTGCTGCCAACAGCCGCGGAGGCTGTATTCAGGCAGTGGGGTATTCCCGAGATAGACAAGAGACACCGCGGTAGTCTCAAGATATGCAAGTCTAGACTCAAGGGATGGTTCCGCAGAATTCTGCGACGCCTTCAGCCGAAAGTGGGAGTTTCGGATAGCTTGGGTGTTTCCACCACCAAGCATGATGCCCAGAGTCCTGGCACACTTGAACAAAGCGGTAGGGACATACCTGGGGCTCTAGACAAGTGTCAATCGCTACGAAGCGTTTCGATTTCGATAGCGTTGGCGTGACGAAGGATCGCTTCGGCTTCGATTCGATGCCGCTTGTCAATATTTTGGCGATTGCGCTTGTTCAATAAAAACTATTGTTCTAGTTTATGGTTTTCGATGACGGACATGTCAAACATTGTTCAAAACATTATTTTATATTGCGAAATTGATAATTTTATTGGCAAAATTGAACCGACTGTCTACAAAATCCTATACTAAATATAATAATCTAGGTAAGTGAATCGTTTGTGCATAATTTAAAAGCGGTACATGTGCTTAAACTTTTATTGTGAAACCAATTTTTTCTAAGTTTCTGCCTGTTTATTTATAGAAAGAAAAGGAATATAAAGTACGCGCCAGCTATTCGTAAAATTAATCTACTGGAGCCTGGTTTCGTCTTTTCACTGAAGCCTGGAAGGTAAAACGTTTAAGTTGCTGGTTCTATCCCAATATATCGCACCTTTAAAGTAAAACCGTTACTAAACGAAATTATGAAATTTTATAGGGGAGCCAATATTAGAAAATAGTCACTGTTTTTAGATAGATCGCATTGATACCTCAATTCATGAAAATTTTCGTTTAGTAACGGTTTTACTTTAAAGGTGCGATATGTAAGTGAATTTTATAAACGCAATAGTTCATCGTATATTCAGTGTTGATTCGCATAGTAGGTACGTGTAAAGCGTGTTATTGGTACACTGCTGATGATGATGATGATCCCTTCGGGGAAAGGTAAGTTAATAGGCGGGTCTACACAGAGCGAGCCGCCTCGCGAGGCATTTGCCGCGCGAGGCGGCTCGCTCTGTGTAGACGTGCCTCGACCGAGGAAAGCGGGTGTACCGCCGCGGGCGAGCGACCGAGCGGCCGAGCCACCGAGTGTCGGCTTTTTGTTTTGCTCAAAGGCGCCTCAGTCGTTTGCCGCGCGCACTCTGGACGCACGCGTATTCTGTTTCGTGCCTCGCTCGAGCATAATAATTATGGATAAAGAATTTTGTTTGAAATTAATATCTCTCTATGGTGTAAACACCTGGCTATGGAATGCAAGTGATCCTAATTATACAAATAGAGGGCTTAGAGAAGATGCCTGGTTAAATATTAGCCGCGAGATGAATATGCCGGTTCCTGATTTAAAAAAGAAGATGGAGTCATTGATGGGATCCTACCGGCGGGAAAAATCACGAGAAAAAAAAAGTCGTTTGACAGGATCAGGTATACATTTATTAATTGCTTTCACATTTACTACCTACTAAGAACAATTATCTACTATTATAAAACTTGTCACTTTTATCTTCCAGGTCGTGATGACGTTTATAAATCCAGCTGGTTTGCATATAATGCCTTTGCATTTATGTCTGATAGGAACGAGCCAGGTACCACGCGGGATACTATAGACAATGTAAGTACATACAATATTTCTTACTGATAGTTATCTTGCCATGAGACGGTTCCATTCGTAATAAAATGTCTTGCTAGGTGGTCTCGTATCTCTTTAGCATTATTTGATCCCCGTCGTGGTATTTGTTGAATTGGTAATAATGATGTTGGTTCTGATTCATTTCGCCAACTTCCTTCTACCATTTCCCCGTCATTTCCCACCGCATCAAACAAGCCAGAAACTTCAAAGTTATTAGAAGATGTTCTCCGTAAATAGTTATACAAATGAACTGATGCTAAGACCACTTTTGTTGCTTGTTCCGGTTCCAATAACATTGGTTTACGCAAAACTCTATAAACAGAACTTAACACCCCGAAAGCGTTTTCTACAACTCTTCGTGCTCTGGAGAGTCTATAATTAAAAATTCTTTCCTTTGAACCTCTTTCTGGATTGCCCTCGTAAGGTCTCATTGTGTATTCATTCAGCTGAAAAGCTTTGTCACCTAGTATATAAAATGGTACTTTGGTAGAGTACGGTATTTGCAAAATTGTGGGTGATGGGATGTTGAGCTCTCTTTTTTCAAGTTTTTGGTATAATATTGTATTTTTAAATACACCCCCATCAGAAATTCGTCCTTTACTCCCAACATTTACATATAAAAACTTGTAATTTTCATCTACCAAGGCGAACAAAACTATACTTGAAAATGATTTGTAATTATCGTAGTCATTACCACTGTTTATGGGAGACTGTAAAACAACATGCTTGCCATCCATCGCTGCTACAGCATGTGGGAAATTCCATTTATTTAGAAAACCATTTGAAATTGCGAGCCACTCTTTTTCTGTAGCTGGCACCTAAAATTGATATAAAGTGTATTATATTATTTACAGAAAGAAACCGATACTAACGACGAAACAGTAAGCGCAACTCAACTCGCTCAAGACCCTTCACCTAATAAGGACAATATTCAAGTTATAGAAAATCAGCAACTACAACAAGATGACACCAATAACACACAATCTAGAGTTAGAACACAGGACCAGAGATCCAGAAAACGAAGCAAAAAAAGACCAGCGAAAGACACAGAAGATTCATCGGACCAAACTCTTTCCGAGGCTTTCAGGATTCTCCAGCAGTGCGCTGAACCACAGCCGCCATGTGACTCATATTCGGCATTTGGACAATACATAGCCAACGAATTGAGAAAATATGATCCAGTGACTCTGGCACATGTTAAAAAAGATATATGCGGAATAATATTTCAAGCCGACACAGGAGCTTATCAACAATATGGCTATTATACACAGAGCTATGTTTCATCCTACACCGATCCGACTTCTCCTTTAACGTTACCTCCTCAACCACCTATTAGCCCACGTCCTAGCACTCACACTTCATCTTACACCGATCCGACGTCTCCCTCACCGTTACCTCCTCAACCACCTATTAGCCCACTTCCTAGCATTCACACTTCATCTTACACCGATCCGATGCCACCCTCACCACTACCTTCTCAACCATCAAGTACCCCCTTTCCTATGACTTCTCCAATTCAATCAAAGATTCCACTTCCCCCTTCTCCTACGAAGACTCCTCAAAATCCATCAGAGATTCCTCCTCTCCCTCTGGCTCCTAAATATACTAAAACATAATGCGAGCGACACGTTAAAATTAATTTCACTTTTCTTTAGTTTTCTTTTTTGTTAGGTATTTGTGTTCAGTTAATGTAAAGGTTATAATTAAAGTGATTGGACTATATTTATAAGATATTGTTTTCTTTTTACACTTACTTTTACATAATCCTTTAAATGTTCGATAATGGCATCACAAACTTCAGGAACAATCTTCGATATAGATTGTTTCGAGATGCGAAAGAGATACTGCAAACTGGTATAAGAATCTCCTGTCGCTAAGAACCGTAATGTTAAAAGTAGCTTTTCTCTCACGGTTATCGCTCGACGCCAGTTCGTATCATTTCTCCGAAGTTTGCTTTGCAAGTTTGAACACAATAGATCCAACTCCTCTGCATTAATGCGAGCAAAATTTTTCTCCACTCCATCATTTATCAATTCTTGGTACAGTTCATTTCCATAACATTCGTTTCCATTATATAATCTGTTTTTGTATAATGTCTGGATCCAATATTGTCTTCGTTTAAGTTTTTTTTGTCTTCTCTTTTTTATTATCCTATTTATAAGAATAAAAGCAACAGCTGCCACCGCAACACGTACGTGTGGTGCCATGATGTTTTAACTCTCAACTAAACGAACGAACAAATGGCTCGGGCTTGCCGCGCGCAGCAGCTTCGCGATGTTACCGAGGCTGCCGCGCTCGTTCGGGGACCGTTTCCTCGCGCGGCAAATGCCTCGCGAGGCTGCTCGCTCTGTGTGGACCCGCCTAATAACGGTTGCGTTCCGTTACCTTCGTAACTACTATTTAAACAAGTTGTAAAATGGTGCTAGTTTTAAAGATTAGATTAATTGCAAAGTCAGGAATCCCATTCTTCCGAATTGTAACCGTTTCTGTCTTTCCTTCCGTGTTGCAGCTATGCATCTCAGAACCATTTTCCCGAAAAACCTTGAACATGAAGAATCTTTGTAAAATTGTATTGTTTTTCAGGTGTACGCCTCCATCACCTGAACCAATCGTGCCAACCATCTCTACCATAAGTACACCAGCCAGTCAGTAACTGATACTAGTGCTATTACAAATATCGTGAAAAAACATTTATTAATGACAGCAAGAATAACCTCTAATAGAAACTACAGGTTTCTCATTCCTGGAAACCTAATCTTTTTCATACAATGCATTTGAAGTGGATACTTTAAGAAAACCTCGATATTAAGGGTTTACTTTATATACCTTTTCATTATTATTTTGTAAATAAATATAAAAAAATAAATGTTTAATTTTATTCATGCTGCATAGTTATTTGTAATGTTCATAAAAAAATCATTCCATTCAACATTCAATCTAGTTCAGTCATTCCTTAATAGTCTACCTGGACCTCTAGGGGTCTACACAGATTTGCATCGGAGTGCGTGACAGATAAATGGGGGCCACGATACTGGATCCCATTTATGCAGTTCGACACTCACTTAATAATATTCTTATAGGGTAAAAGCCGGATAGTTGCCACACTTTTTGTAAAAATATATAATTATTAATATTTAGTTAGTTGTCACTTTATTCATAAAACGGGTAGGTACTTTGGTTTATTATCTTCAAATTTGTGACAGTAAAGAACATTATTTTTCATATTTCCAGAATATTGGCGATTTTTGTCGACCTCTAAATTTTGTGACATCTATCCCATATGGGGGATAGTTGCCTAATCCATTTAATTACGTTTAGGATAGGTGCCCCGCCGAGAAAGAGGACTTTTAACGCGCAAAAACTTTGATCGCACCTTGCCTTCCCATGCCATCGCACAGACACATGCAACACGGTCTACTTAGTGGTTGTTGTAGAGTGTCACGATTGATAAATAAAATAACATGTTATTCATCCGCGAAATTAGAGTAATTAAAATCGAGGCAACTATACCCCTGGCGCAACTATCCTGGTTTTACCCTATATATGTATTTGTTTAGAAGTATAGAACCGAATTAAACAATATGTACCTATGTAAAATTAACATTAAAACAGCGGGGAGGGGTCCACTCAAAATAGAAAATTCTCCAAGCGTACAATGCGACAACAAAGTTTGTGGACCGCTGTGTTAGAACACAGCGGTCCACAAACTTGGCCAAATTCTACGATATCGCGACAACAAATATAGATATTAATTGTCGTCGCCATATCGTAGAATTTGACAATTTCATGATGTGACCGCTTCAATCTTAACTTGGAACACAGGGTTTAAAGGAACCTAACATGAATTGTATGATGCCATCCAATTTGAAGCTATTTAACCTATCCGTGTCGGGGTGCCCTAAGTTCCCTCAAATGTAACCTAAACTAACTTCGGCCATACAATGAAGTGGCCAATTCTTCGATATGGCCACGACGTACACAAACCCACATCCCATAAATGTCAGTAAATGTCCATGTCACCGGAAAATGGCAAACTCCGTACGATTTTAAAATAACTTGAGAGATGTAAACTCTCGATAAATTGTCCACTGAACATTTGAAGAAATTTTTTAAGCATCAAAATTTGATAGTCTCGTAATTTATCTGTTTTGGTGTGATAGTAAACCTGAAAACAAGGTTCTCATTGGTCTGTTCAGATATAAGCTCACACCAACAAAGACCAATGTGGCGCCAAGTTTCCAGTTTTACTACTAACCAAAACAAATAAATTGTAGACCAGAGTGCTGATTGGTCGCCAGTTTATGTCAGTCCAAAATTTCTCGGACCGGCACGGAAATAATATAGACTATCAAATTTGATGCGTAAAAAAAGTATTCCAAATTTTCAGTTGACAATTTTTCGAGAGTTTGCAACCTCTCAAGTTATTTTATAATCTTACGGAGTTTACCATTTTCCGGTGACATACGTCAAACGTTATCCATACGTCAACATGTAAAGGTGGGTACTGACCAGTCTTACGGGGCGTAATGTAATGCATATGTTACAAAGAGAGCATTTGTGAGGTCAGTTCGTGGAAACGAGCAAGAACATGCGAGCAAAGAGCCGATCGTGGCTCGTTTTGAGTGCTCCGCCTGTTGTCGATTTTTTGGCAAATCTCTTCGAGTGTTACGTGGTTTAGTCAGTACACTGCGACAAGTCGTGACGAGTGCAACTTGAGCCACATGCATCGATATTTGGCTACATTGTGTTTATTTCTTGTAAATTATAGAGTAGGACAAAGAAAAATTTAACAATAATTTAGTAGAATCAAAGATCCCAACAACCTCTTCGCCAAACATCGTGATTGCCAGTGTCTTGCGAATCATGAGCATGGGCGAGCAAAGAGTTTAAAACGAGCATGTTGCACGGATTTTAGGACACGGCTTAATGTTACATGCTCGCCTAGAATGGTACGTTGCTCGCGTAGAATGCTATGTGTAATAGTTGCTAGAGCGCGGAGCGCAAGAGGTGCGTGAACATAGTGAATACACACCATAATGAATACACACCATAATGGCCCGTAACACTGGTCAGTACCCACCTTTAGGGATCATGTGACTTTTCGATAGCGCTGTCAAATCTAAGAGATCACGTGACTTTTCGATAGCGCTCACGTCAAATGTAAGGGATTGACCACGTGACTTTTCGATAGCGCTTGTCAATCTCATACATTTTTGATATTTTGACAATCGTTACCGCTGACAGAATGTCATTTGGCTGCGCCTACTGACATTCATCAGCGAAAACGATTGTCAAAAGTTCAAAATGTTATTTGAATATGTAAAAATTGTATGAAATTAAGCGCAAACACAGAAATATTAGCATTTAATACGCAGAATTATAAATGCATTATGTATCTATAACATTTTCTTTAGTTAAATTAGGAGGCCGACGTACGGTTTCTTCTTACACTAGTTTTACCGCTGAAGCTTTCCAGCACCCATGGAGTAGTGCAATCCTGTTGGAATAGGTGCGACTTAGTGGTTGGTGTAATTGAGTTGTTGCCTTTAGCCGACGTACATCGTCAGCTAAAGGCAACAATCCAATTAATATTGTTTTTCACCAAAACATTGCAAGCCGGATGATACGGTGCTACAAGACGACGCTGAGCCCTTCCGGTCGTTCCCGGTCGTTTTTCACTTGCTCCGTTTTTAATTAATTATCTTCACTTTTTAATATTGGCAAAAATTAATAGTATTTCCTCAAAATCTAAAAACATCTTCCAGCATTAACATTGACAGAATAATTTTGGCATTTACCATCAAATTCAATAACCATGACAAAGACAATATTTTGACAAAGAAATTACTCTTTTCGCTTTTCTCCAAAAAGTATTTTTCTGAATTACTATTACGTTTAATTAAATTGCAGTGTTACAGATGCATGCTTCTCCGAATTCGTTGCGTTTGGCACTTTGGAGGCAAAATGTACCTAAATTATTATCTATTCTGTATGCCAACAGTTTCATAATTAGAAACATAGATTAACAGCCATGGTTAAAATAAGTAGTACCTACGATTAACTTATTTCTTGGTTTTTCAACCATGTCCTACTTCTTTTCGAGTAAATACCTCTTATAAAAAACTGGACAAGTGCGAGTCGGACTCCCGTGCCAAGGGGTTGGAATGAATTTATTTCTTGCAAAATGATATTTCAACACTATAGACTTAGCTTTCCTGTAATCTATAGGTAAATAACTATTACTGCATTTTTTCAAAGTGTTAGGCCCAGTAGTTTCGGAAATAAGGGGGATTGGTCATTTTACGTCTAATTTCTTGAATAACTGCAAAACTATTTATTTTAAAATGATGAAAAAAATATAATTAGAGCCCTCAAAATAAGCCCTTTGATTTTATATATGATATATACACGGTACAGTTTGAAAAACTTTTCTAGTTAGCCCCAAAAGTTACCCAGTACTCAAAATTGATTTATTCACGTACCGCGTACGTGTCCGGGTCACAGACGTTCAAATGTGTACGAAATTTCAACAGCATCGGTCCAGTAGATTCGGAGAAAATTCGCTGTGACAGACGGATACACAGACTGACAGATATACAACTGAGTGATCCTATAAGGGTTCCGTTTTTTACGGATGTTCGGAACCCTAAAAACGACTCTAAAGCGAGTCTTTTTCATGAAAGGTTAATTAACTTGAAAAGTAGGACTCGATAGAGAAACTGAGAAAAAATGAATAGTAGGTACTATGTACTTATTTTCTCCTTGCGTCAGAGATCAAAAATTTTGAAAAAAGTTTACCACACCTTATGGAGGTATGCGATACAAAGAGTAAAGTACCACTGAACACTGAACCAGACGGTTGTTGTGTATGGTGGGCAACTGCCCGATATTTAATATTCGGACTGTTGTATATGCATATCAAATTGCACGGAGAACTTTGCTTTTTTTTAAGGATGGGAAATCATCAAATGACTTCTTCCGCTCTGGGTGGAGCGGAAGGGCGTGTCAGACTCTTACTGACTAAAACCCATCCGTGTTCCTTCTAAAGCCGTTTGCGTTCCAGGGCCGCGGTGACTCTTTCGAACAAATTCCGCAACCCAGACAGGCTCTGGCCCTAGCGGGCCCCGTCTTCTATGCTAACATCTCTTTGAGGTTTGCGTGGAACACAACGCGCCATCGACTCGGCCAGGTGGTAATCGGACAGCGAGCCACCCAACGCTCGCCGTCCGCAGGCCCGCGCCTAAGGTGGAGGGGATCGCCCTGCGACTCCCGACGCCCGGGGCGTCTTCTCCTGTAGCGGTGGTTGGGGCGAAGGCCTTGCCTTTCCCCCGCGCGGCACGCCTCCTCCTTCGCTAGCATTACTGCTTCGCAGAAGGAGGAGACCGCTTCCCAAGCCTTATCGCTCCGGACCATGGATTCAACCAGGGCCGGTCGCGAGAGGTCGCCGTCGCTGACCGCCTCGACAAGGACACGGCGGTGCTCAGCCCAAGCAGGGCAGATCTCCACCGTATGCTCCACCGTGTCCTCCGGCTGATCATCACAGTGCTGACACCCGGGCGTGTCCTCCCCCTTAATCCGAAACAGGTAACTCTCGAAACAGCCGTGTCCGGTGAGTACCTGCGTCAGGCGGAAGGTGAGGACGCCGTGGCACCTCTCCAGCCACTCCTCAAAGAGGGGCCTTACCGCCGCAATAGTGGCGTGCCCAACGGAGAACTTTGCTTGCGCGATGCAGGATTTCGTTGGTAGTTCGTCGTAGATGGCGCTGCGGTACTTTTTGGTGCCGCACAAATTTCGTTTCTTGGTTTTTCATGTCATTTCATTCATCGGCATTGATGCCGCTACAACCTTTTAGGTTTTTTGTAAGTGAGTTTTTCTCCATTCATTAACGGTAAAATCAATCATGTAATTGATATTTCGGCAAATCTCACTAAAATTGGTTTACATGATCATTTTTCGAAAAATAAGGTCATAAAGAAGTTTAACTTCTTACGTGTGTACAGTGTACACGCACACATTTTTTTAAAAATCAAAGGTCTACGCAAACAAGCCCACAACCACCAGAGCATTGAAGGAGGAGATTCAACGCTGAATCAATGAAATTCAGCAAATTTAGATAAAATAGTGCGTATGTGTTTGATTTGATATTTAACCCCATCCAGTGTACTAGGTTAAGAAAAATAAATACAATTTTATGAAGAATAACCATGTTTTCTATTTAAATCAAATCCTGCGTAAATTTTGAGACATCCTTTATGTAACTAATAATTCCATACGGTCATTAAAACCTAGCAGACCTCTCATAGAGCGAGGTCAATATATGGCGCTTTACACATACAACCTCAAATAAAACACTTATTTAGTAGCTAGTGGGTTTTTTCCATGAAAGATTCCGAAGATTTCCGAAGTGAAAAAGAATAAAGTCTATATTTTAACTAGAAAAGTAGGGCACAATAGGAAAACCAAAAATAAGTCAATAATTATATGTAGGTACTATTAGGTTTTTCCATAGCTGTAAATCTATAGTTCTAATTATTTTATTGTTGACAAACGGTGCAAAGGAATCGTGGTATAATTGGCACAAGAGTCCAAAACGCAACGATTTTACGTGCTACAAACGATGCATTCGTTTGTTGCACTTAAGCCTCAATTAATGAAACGTAACAGTTATTCAGTAAAATACTTTTTGGAGAAAACCACAAAGAGTAATTTCTTTGTCATAATATTGTCTTTGTCATAGTTATTGAATGCGATGGTAAATGTCAAAATTATTCTGTCAATGCAAATGCAGAAATTCCAAAGATATTTTGATTTTTTGAGAAAATACTATTATTTTTACCAATACTCAAAAGTGAAGTAATTTACTAAAAACAAAGCAAGTGATAAACGACCGGAAGGGCTCAGCGTCGTCCTACAGAATTGAGTCAACCGGCTTTCAATGGATGGTCAAAAACATACATCGTCAGCTAAAGGAAACATTCAATCACACCAACCACTAAGCTGCACCGATTCCGATAGGACTGAACTACTCTCTGGATGACAAGAAAGCTTCAGCGGAAAAACTCGTCTACAAGAAAAACCCTACGTCAGCGAAGCAAATTCAACTTAGTATAATATTATGAACAATGTATTTATAATTCTGTGTATTAAATACTTATATTTCTGTGTTTGCGATTAGTTTCATACCAGTTTTTACTTATTTACATCATTTTGAACTTTTTACAATCGTTTTCGCTGATGAATGTCAGTAGGCGCCAGCCAAGTGACATTCTATAAGCGATAGCGACTGTCAAAACTTCAAATGTATGAGATTGACAAGCGGTATCGAAAAATCACGTGGTCGGTCCCATACATTTGACGTTAGCGCTATCGAAAAGTCACGTGATCCTTCCCTTACATTTTCAACTTTTGACAATCGCCAACGCTTGGGACTAAGTACTTAATAATCCCATGCAGTGAACAAATCTTTACACGCCCTGTCACAGCGGTAGATAACTTTATGGCGCAATACATAGACAACCTCAAAGTAGAATATTAATTTTCCTGCCACCACGGCTTCATCACACACAAAAAGCTTTTCGTTCGTTGGTTTTCATCCATCGTCCCGTATTAACTTTTTGGTCTAATACTGAGCTCTTTGTTTTCTTACAGGCCTGTATCTGTAATGCACAATTTCAATTTGGACCGGTTGCCAAATCGAGGAGTAAATTTAACTATCTTTATGTAACTCTACTGAACATGCTTGAAACGCAGAAACTGTCCACCTTTTCCTCATCATATCAGCCAAAAGACGTCTACTGCTGAACATAGGTCTCCCCCAAGTGTCGCCACAAGAACTGGTCCTGCGCGTCTTACATCCATCGGCTACCCGCGACCTTCACCAGGTCATCGGTACACCTTGAGGGAGGCCTTCGAACGCTGCGTCTTCCGGTACGCGGTCGCCACTCCAGAACTTTTCGACCCCATCGTCCATCTGTTTTGCAAGCAATGTGTCTTGCCCACAGCCACTTCAGTTTGGTGATCCTTCGGGCTTTGTCGGTTATCTTAGTTCTTTTGTGGAAATCGTCATTCCTGATTCAATGACGCGAGTAAACTCCGAGCATTGCCTTTCCATTGCCCTTTGGGTTATTTTATGCATTCTGATGAGGCCAATATTGTGAGCCACCACGTTTTAGTTCCATGAGTCGTCACTGGCAAAACGCACTGGTCGTAGACTTTCGTCTTGAGACACTGTAGTATGTGAGACGAAAAGATACCACGTAACTTTGTCGTCAGGTCGGAGTCGAATTCGACGATTGACCGGTTTCTCGAAGTTACCCCTACCTAACTGGACCGTTAGTCCCAGGTAGACGTACTCGTGTACAACTTCGAGTGTAATGTCTCCGATCTTGATAGGTGCTACATGGGTATTTGTCCATGTTCATTTTAAGACCCACTTTTTCGGAAGCTCCACTGAGCATTGTATTGGGGTCCTCCGTAGTTTCTGCCATGACGACTAAATTGTCGGCAAATCGAAGGCGAGTCATGTACTCGCCATTAATATTGATGCCTAGCCTTCTCCAGTCCCAAACCTTGAAGACATCCTCTATTGCAGTCGTAAACGTAGATACTTAAGGCTCTGCACTTGCTTCAAATTACTTCTGCTGATTAAGATGTCTGATACTAACAACTGGACTCCAACGTCCATAGGTAAAACTGGACTAGAACCAAACTTACAAAACACAACAGCCCTTTTTTTTGTTCACTCTCAAGCTAGCATATGTAGACAAAGGAGTGTGCACATGTTTGTGTGCGACTGTGCGTTACCATTTTACCTTAGCAATAATATCTTTAAGAACGTTTTCTAAGTAGGTACTAACTGAATTCAGCCCTCATTTGTGAATGTTGTTCGTATGCTCTCTATAAACTCTGTGGTTTGTCGTTGTTATAGCAACAAAATGTGTTATTCACTTAATCGTTACGTGAAATGTCAATCCTATGACACGTATTTTGACAAGCGTTCGACGCTATCGCTTTGTTTGATGGAACATTTTGTCTATCAACGATCGCTTGACCACGTGACTTTTCGTTAGCTAAATGTCATTTCCATACATTAATTGATATTTTGACAGGCGTTTTCGACGGCTGACTGTTGCTTTGTCTAGGCCTGGCGCTATCGTTTCGCTTAGCGAATTGTGATTAACGACACTTTGTCTAGCCACTTTTGATCGACCACGTGACTTTTCGATTCAAAATGTCATTCCCATACATTTTGGACTTTTCGATTGGCGTTAGCGTCAGTCGATTGACATCTTATCTAGAGAGCCTGGTGATAGCACCACAATGGACCCAGTGTTTCTGGTTCCCCGATCTCAAAGCGCGCGCGCTAGCTCCCCCGCTACCGATAGAGAATTTGAAAAAGGTCCTGATAGATGTGACAACGGGGTTGGCCCCTCCTCAAGTGGACAGGCTGGTACTTCATGCCTGGAAAATTGGGGGTGGGGAGATCAAGTGAAAGACTGGAGTAGGGACGAACAACAGTTGCTGAAAAGTAGTTGGCGTCCTTCCACTATTAGCACCTATAATGCACCCTTAAAAAGATGGTTGCACTGGTGTGAATCTCATAGCGTAGATAGCAAGCGCCCAGAAGGTAGGGACGTAGCTAGATTTTTAGCTAGCTTATATCTCAAAAATAAATTTGCGTACAGCACAATTCTGTTGCACAAATCGGCGATCTCGACTTACTGTGCATTAAAAGGTGAAGACTAAGCAAAAAACTGTTTCATCCAACAAGTGTTAAAAGCTGTAAGTTTGGACAAACCACGTCCAGCTAAGCAAGCAAATAAGAATTTTACATCCCATACTGGGGAGTATGGGATGTAAAATTCTTATTTGACTGGCTAAAGGTGTCTGAATTTCCAGACACCCTCTTTTACCAAAGCAGACGGACTGTATTGATTGTTCTACTTGCATCTGGCCGTAGACTGCATGACCTTACCCTTTTAGAACTCAGTGAGCAAGGATTTGTTGAGACTGAGGACACTGTAACATTTTGGCCAAGATTTGGCTCGAAAACTGACACAGGTACTCATAGGCAATCAGGCTGGCTTCTTATGAAGCACCAAGATCCTAAAATTTGCCCAGTCACTAATGTAAGAAAGTTGATTAGGCTGTCAGAAACCAGACGCTGCCAGGATACAAATGTTAAATCTCTTTTTATATCAATCACTGGGAGCATGAGGCCTGCTTCGAAAACCATGATTTCGGGTTGGGTGAGATCAGCTTTCAAGCTAGCTAAGATAGATGGCTACTCCCCTGGCAGTATTAGATCAGCAGTACGTATTACATTGTTCCTACTTGGATATTGAAAATATATGTTAATTTAATTAAATGACTGTCCTATTTAAAAAGTACCGTCGAGGAGAGAGATGGCCTGAAACACAGGTTTAAATAAACCTAGATCGGGCAACGCACTATATTGCCTTCAGAATTTTATTTTTGTAACTGTAATGTTATACTTGTCATACCATAGTTTTTATCCAGATTATTATAATACTATTATAGGCCAATATAAAAATATATAATATTGAACCATATGTACACTTTATGTAAAATTATTATTTCAATAAACATTATTATTATTATTATTATTATTATTATTATTATAGCTTCTAGGGGTTGGCTGGACAATAGGCCTATTCAGGAGATATTGGAAAGAGGAAATTGGAAGTGTGTAGAGACCTTTTCTAAATATTATTTTAAGGATATAAATAGATCCGTCAGTGAAGAGGTTCCAGCGGATCTGCTATATAACAATTTCAAGGCAGTTTGATTGTATGCTGTTATGGTGATAAGGTGATTTTGATCTCAAGATGTATCCATAAGTTTAAGTTTATTTTATGATTATTTTTTAATTTATGGGTGTTATAGCAGGGTTCCACTGCTATTTGCATATTTTCGTTTTGTAAGAACTTTAAGTTTTTGTTTTTATGTTAATTTTGTGGAAGTATTAAAAATAATTTGGACTTCTGAATATTGTTAAATTCTTTGTCATTTTTATGACAGAAAACCTACATGTTAATTAATGAAAGTCATCTTGGTTTGATTTAACAATTTACTTTCACATTGCATTCTTGTGTTTTATTATTTCTAAGCACCAGCAGATATCAAACAGGTCTTCATATCATTGCTGTGTTTTCGAAGACATATAATATGACTGTTTTACATTAAGACAAAACAGGTATTATATGTTGAAGAAAACACAGCAATGAAACAAGGAGCTTGCTGATGATGAAGACTGCAATGACACTGACAGGTTAATTTGGCGGTTAAGTTATAAGCCGCCCTCTGGTGCAAATAAAGGGAAGATATTCTCGGTATGGTTACTAAGAAAGGATGGTATTCTCGATTTTCACAGAATCATAGGACTGCTTCTTCATATCATTGCTGTGTTTTCTTCAACATATAATACCTGTTTTGTCTTAATGCAAAACAGTCATATTTTATCTAAATAGTCAAGAATGTCAACGAGTTTTTGCCAACTAATTAAAATATCTTGAGGCACCGGATCGTCCCATCCGATTTTATACGACCATAATTTCTGTAATAATATTTTAGCAAGTATTACAAGAGGCGCTAATAGGCCTAACGGATCGTAAATTTGCGAGATAGCTGATAACATAATGCGCTTAGTCACGTGACTTCCGGTTAATTTAAGTTTAGTCGTATAGTGTAACTCATCCGTATTTGCGAACCAACCTAAACCTAAAGTTTTACTTTGACATGATTCGCCTAGCGATAAATTCTTTGACGCGTTTAAAGTTGACAAATCAAAATTGAACAACCATTTTCGTAAATAAAAACAACCAGATTTTAATACCGTAGAAACTTTATCACAAATCTCTAATCATTCAGATTTATCATCACTACCTGTTATCAGATCGTCGACGTACATATCTTTATAAATAATATTAGCGATATCCTTATCAGTGCATTCCGACGCCAGCTGTTGTAAACACCGCATGCTCAAGTATGGCGCGGACGCCGTGCCGTACGTAACTGTGTTAAGCCGGTACACACCGAGCGCGTCTAACGGGTTTTCTCGCCACAAAATTAATTGTAAATATTGTTGATCGGGTTGAATTAATATTTGTCTGTACATTTTCTCGACATCTGCACAGACAATATATGTGTACTGACGAAATCTTAACAGAATGGCAACAATATCGTTTTGTAAGGACGGACCGATCAATTGGATGTCGTTAAGCGATTTACCGGAAGTAGTTTTAGCACTAGCGTCAAAAACTACTCGTAATTTCGTAGTTGTACTATGTTCTCTAAATATACCATGGTGCGGCAAAAAATAATGTAGAGATGGATAAGTATTTATTTTTGTCATATGACCGAGTTCTAAATATTCACGCATAAAATCTAAATACAATTTTTTATAACTCGGTGTGCAACGACCTAACTTACGTTCGAGCGCGAGGAACCGACTCTCGGCTTGTAGGTATGAGTCGCCCAGCTGATCAGCTGATTCGCGTAGTGGTATACGCACGGAGAAACGACCATGATTATCGCGTATAGTCGTTTTAATAAACAAATTTTCACAGTCGTGTTCTTCTTTAGACATATTATTTGTTTGAGAATTAATCTCCTCTAATTCCCAGAATTTTGTTAATTGAGTATCTAAACTGTCGTACGTGTGCGTAAAGTTGCATTGGACTCGATTAACCGATGAACCTTTTTTATTTTTTCCTATCATGTATGACACCAGATACAACCCAACCTAACTTAGTGTTTTGTAAGTATGGTCCGTTTGTTAGTCGAATTAATCCTTCACTCAACAGTTCCCAGAATTTATCTGCGCCTATTAATAAATCGATTCGATTTGACATGAAAAACTTAGGATCGGCGAGCGATACATTACTCGGAATTTTAAACGTTGCGATATTTTGAGTTACAGAGGGTAACGTTGCAGTAATACAAGGTAGAACGAGACAATTTAATTGCATATTAAATTCACTATTTTTCGATCGTAACTGCACGTTGCACGACTGCGTGGATTGGGTTACCGAATTACCTACGCCTGCGACTTGTACTGTGGACTGTATTAAACGAATTTTTAATTTATCGCATAATGATTTTGTGATAAATGAATGTTGACTGCCATTGTCTAAGATAGTACGAATAGTGTGATAATTGTTATCACGATCTAAAATGTCTACTAATGCAGTCGAAAGAATAACGGGTTCTTGAAATGAGTACCCATCGTTAACTTGTTGACGCGTCGAAGTGACGCACTGTGCAGCGCCGTACTGTGTGCACTGCACTTCGCTTCGGACTCACGACACGACGCGGGCGGCGACGCTAGCGCCTCTTACGGCCCTACTGACTTCGACGTGTTGCCGTTATCAGTATCACAGCACTCGCTATGAAGAAGCGAATGATGTTTTCGATTGCATAACTTGCAGGCTCCGAACCAACACTGAGACACTGTATGTCCAACACGCAAACAATTTTTACATAGTTTATTTTCGTTTACGAATATTATTTTATCCTTCGTAGAAAGGTCATTGAACTTACTACACGAATATAGCGGATGATTCTCTTTGCACATATTACACTTTTGGTAACGTTTTGAACCATTGCTCGAATTATGTTTTTGAGCCGATTTAGACGAATTATTATTATTATTTGTTGCGACGTAGCTATGTGAGCTTGCGTGCTTTGATTGATTGGATGACGATTTCTTTGCAGAACCATCAGACGTTTGCTTATTAGAGTCATTTGTACCCTTAATAGATTCTAACGTGTCTGCCTTATCGGTAAGAAATGCAATAATATCGTTTAGAGTTAACTTTTTGTTAGCATGACTGGGTAATTTAGAAAGTGCACTTTTATGGTTCTCCCACTCTTTTTCGGTGGTTGAGTCCATCTTAGTAACAATAAGATATATTAATAAAGTATCCCAGTATTCTGTGGGCTCATCGAGACCCTTTAGAGCGCGAATATTTTTTAGTACGTTATCTATTAATTTTCGAATATGAGACGCGGATTCTTTATGTAAAGACTGTAATGAGAACAGAGCTTTAACATGGTTTTGAACGAATAATCTATTATTATTATATCTGTTTTCTAATAAACTCCAGGCTATAGCGTAATTCTCGGCAGTAAATTGTATCGATTTTATTATTTGACTAGCAGAGCCAGTGAGCGCCGAACGCAAGTAGTGGAATTTTTGAATATCGTCAATAGTTTTAGAAGCATGAATCAAGGATATATATGTGTCTCTGAATTCTAACCACTGTTCGAACGAGCCGTCGAAAGATGGTAACGAAATAGTAGGTAATTTAATGCTGTTAAAGTTTTTATTGCAGACCTCAACATTGCTGTCAATACTTTCTCTACTTTTTAGCGTGCATTTCGCCTTAGATGTGATCTCATAAAATAAATTTTCAAAGGTTTCTCTTTCAATTAATTGTTTTTCTAAATCTAATTCTGAATCCTGTAGGTGAAATTCTATATCATCCTGAATGCTTGTGAACTGATCTAATAGTAACATCATATTATTAACGCGATCTTCTAGAGCTACCTTTTGAGATTCTGATATTTCTACATTTTGTAACGACTGCACGTATTTCGTAAACACAGAAAACTTTCCTTTTATTACACCCCTTTTCTTAACCAAATCTTTATAGTCGTCGACTGGCATTTTGGGAGATTGTAAAGAGACAAAAGAAAGTACTTACAATTTTTAACTTGCTCGATCGGACACGAAACCACGCTGCCCAAAATGGCGATTGGTAGGTACTCTCAAACGCACGGGCTCGCGGCACGAATAACTAGAATTTTGCACAAGAATACACGATATTAGCACAAATGAACCTGGAGGATAGGTTTTGGAAAGGAATACTGAATGGCCTGACCGTCTTTATGTTCTGCTGGTTGCCGACTTCCGCCTGGTCTTCTTCTTGAAGCCGGTTTGATCTGGATCGCAGGACCAATATGTTGTTTGACTTGTGTGTGTTGGGTCAGGCAGGCTCTTCAATGAAGCGACGTATTGAAGGAGAACAGATTTAATTTTACTTTGTTACAATAGTTTACGAATTTTTGTATTATAAATTTAAGAAGACTCATTACGATGATAGAATGGTGAACCGACTACCATCCATCCTAGGTTTTTCTTGAGTGAGTAACGAGATGATGAATGGTCTAAGCATCTAGCAGTCGCGTGGAATGAAGATTATTGAAGATTGACGAAGTCCTTCACCGCCGACCAATCAGAGCAAGGCTTCGCCGTTCTCGCTCCCGTTGCAGTTTATCGATGGCGTTGCGCGTTAGGTACTAGGTCTGCATGCCGCCACTAGATGGCGTTACTAGGTGCCTTTTGCGTTAACAGTACCATTCTCAATTTTTTTCAAAAGTGACGATTCTCTAAATATCCCTGCATCAGAATTTTTTCCCGGTGCTCCCTTATTTATATATTGGAATTTATAGTTTGCATCACACATTGCTAGTAAAACAATTGAAAAATACCCCTTGAAATTAAAATTAAGTGAAGCAGTGTGTTGTGGCATTATCATGCGTATGTGTTTGCCATCCAAGGCTCCAACGCATTGTGGAAAATTTGTATTCTTCTCAAATTCTGTAGCAACTTCAATCCATTCATTAGGTTCATTCGGGAGCTTTAAGAATTCGTTTTTTTAAAGAATCCCAAATAGCTTGACATATGTACTTCTTTCACTATTCCACTGATCGTAGAAATCCCCATACGATAAGAGTAATGTAGATCAGTAAATGTATTTCCAGATGCAAGGTACCTGTAACAGAATAAATTTAATTGTTTCAGTCAGGAGTTTACATCAGAGGTGGAAAAGTGCGAGAGATCAATACGTTCGTTACAAAACGGCAGTAAAATTTAAGAAATCGGGTTCTGGAGCTAACCCTAAAAGAAAATATGTTTTTGCTGACTGTATATCTTTTTTAGATCCTGTGACCGATTTCAGCGATGTTCACGAATCCGAGTCTGTTGAAAATGTACAAACTTCTGACAATCCATTGACACAAAATGATTCTCGGAGCCCAGAAAACGATTTGTCGAACGACCGTAACAAAAGTAATAAGAAAAAGACACAGGAAATGACTGCGTTTGAGAAACAGTTACTTGAGATGTGGAATTCTACTAACCATCTTGCTTTTGATGAAGACGTGGCATTCTTCAATTCAATCCTCCCTGCAGTTAGAAGACTAGACTTTGAAAAAAAATATTTTTTTCGGAGTCAGGTTCTACAATTACTACTACCCGGTAGTAATTGTAGAACCTGCCGCTACATTATCTCTAGACCTCGCTGGAATGTGAAGCCCCTCCCCGTTCCCCTTTCACCACCTCGCGCTCGCCCCGGCGCGTCAGTACGGTTAGCAATTTCGTTGCCGATACGCGTCTTGATATTTTCGTGCTATCATTGCTTTATTTTTGAACATTTTTGTGTTACGTTTGGACTTTTTGTTATATTTGAACTTTTGTTGTTGTTACGTTTGGACATTTACGGTTAAGTTTGGACTTTATTTAGTTATTATTTTGACGTGCACTTCTACTCCAAAAATATGGGAAAAACTATTCACAGTGAAGCAAGGAATTTAATCCTTAAGGTGATGAAATTTTTCGAATTAGAGAAAGCTAACAAGCAATTCGCCATACCTGTAGATCAAGTTGTCAAACGAACCTGTGCTGCAACTGGAATATCAAAATCAACTTTGATGAACATAAAAAAGGAGGTAAAAGAATCACGTCATGCACCGCCGACTGCTTCATCGAGTACTAGCCCAAGTACGAGCAACGACAATCCAAGCAGGGAGATAAAATTGTCAACACCGGGTAAGAAGCGAAAGCGATACAACAAGAAAATTGAAATTGATAATTTCGACATCAGTGCTATAAGGAATATTATTATCAGTTTTTATACTGTCCGAAAAGAAATCCCTACACTAAAGAAAATCCTGGCAGTCGCTAAAAGAGATTTAAATTTAAAATTTAAATCTCTTTTAGCGACTGCCAAAAAATCTTTCTTAAGAAAAATATTAATAGACCAGTTGGGATATAAATTCAAAAAATGCAAAAATGCCCGTACGGTGCTTATTCAAAAGCCAGATATTGCCGCTTGGAGGGCTCGCTACCTGCGCCGAATGAAAGAAAATAATAATCTTGGTGCAGATAAAAAACCTGTTACCTACCTTGACGAAACGTGGATCCATTCACACTATACGGTTAATAAATGTTGGCAAAACAGTACCGACAGCAGCGTGAAAAAAAATTTTAATCCCGGACAAAGATGGATTCTTGAGCATGCTGGGGGAGAAAACGGCTTCATTCCGGGTGCAGAGTTGCTATATAAATGCAAACAAACAACTGGCGACTATCATCATGAGATGGATACAGATAACTTTGTAAAATGGCTGAAAGAAAAGTTAATACCTAACTTACCGCCGAACGGTATAGTTGTCATTGACAATGCGCCTTACCACTCAAGGCAATCAATAAAGACACCCACAAGCGCGTCTCTAAAAGCTGATATGCAAAACTGGTTGCGTGATAATAACATTCCTTTCGACGAAAAGATGACGAAAAGGGAATTGTATCCTATTATCTTAAGGACAAAGCCGCCAAAAAAATATGTTGTCGATGAACTGATGCAAGAGCATGGTCAAGAAATAGTACGTCTGCCACCCTATCACTGTGATTTAAATCCTATAGAATACATTTGGAATCTAGTGAAACAAAGGGTGGCAGACAAAAATGTTAATCAATCAGAAACAGATATAGAAAAACTGACAAGAGATGCACTTAGTTCTATTACACCTTCCGACTGGAAAAAGGAAGTAAAACACATCGAACGACTTCAGCGAGAGTATTGGGAAAAAGACCATCTCGAAGAAAATAATGTACGAGAAATTATTATATCCCTAGGGGAAGAAAGTTCGGACAGTGACATGAGTGATGGGGATAGCGACAATGAAGAAGAAGATTCAATGACAGGCATAGAACCAATCGTATATTCTGACGATGATTTATAATATTTCTGTCAGATAAATAAATACTTTTTGTACTTAAACAACATTCTTTCATTTATTGTCATCATTCTATAATCATCATCACAACACAACACAGCATCTTTAAATCAAAATTAAGTTATAAAAAAAAAGGAATTTATAATTATTAACAATAATATTGTGATGCTTATTTTGCACACTGTACCAGAACGCCGTTGCAACGTGACGTCATCGACGCCAGGTCCAGAGATAATGTAACCGGGTTGTAGTTGGAATTTGAAAAGAGTAACTATGGAGTTTCTTGTCCGTTCTTCTCCATAAGAATCTACCTTTCCGAATGGACAGTAGAGTCACTTTATTAATATATTTTACTGAACTGTAAATGCTGACGTTCAAAAGTGCCGTTTAATGGCCTAATTGAAATAAACGTTTTTGACTTTTGACTTTTGAATAAACCAAGATACATGTACCGTCCCGTGCCAAACTACAAACATTATGGGGCCATCTACGAGCATTGGTTCATCTACAAGAATGGGTCCATCTACAAGTGCTGGTCCAGCCATGTACTTCAAAAGTATCTCCTGTGAGTGCTTCATCGTGCTCTACCAACAACTGTGATACAGAAGACTCGTTTGATTTTGATTTCACAGCACTTTAACTGGCTTTTGATTTTTTTTTTACTTTTTTGTGATTAAATGATGATGTAAAATATGACTAATTTTTTATTTAAATTGAAGTAGGTAACAAAAGTTTGTCAAACATACCTTATTGTGACTGCCAAGCGTTCCGTAGGTGTTATAGCTACTCGGAGTAAACCAGTATGTGATACTTTGTTTTCAATTTTAAAAATCAGTTCGTCAAATGTGCTCATTGACATCCTAAAATAATTGAAAAATTTATTTTCATCTTCTCTCAGTTGCGAATATAGCGATACGAATGCACCACTCAACAAACGCTCCGAAGTTATGGGGTGCATGAACAATTTTCCTTTTCGATTAGCACGGCGTTTTTTGTTGTGATGGTATAGCACAGAAATCAAAATAAGTTTTTTTTAATTAATTGTGTCCATGACTGTACACGGACGTGTACAGTCGTGTGCAGTCGACCGGGCTGGACAGCCCGGTCGACTGCACACGCAAAACTGTGAAATGAAAACCTGACCGGCACCGCTCACGCGACCGGCGACACGCTGCAGAATGAAAGGAGCCTTAAGAGCGTGCTCTCATATTTTGGGCGTTTGACCAAAAATACGTACTTTTTCAAGTCCTATAAATTTGTTATTTACAGATGATGGCATAATATTTCAATGAAGACTCATAAATCTGACTTTGTTTTAGTTTGTAGAGTGATTAGAATTTTGCTATATCTGTTAATATTTCGAGAAATAGCAATTTTCCGACACCCAAGTTCAAGCAAACGTAAAACATTAGGTTTTTCCCTGCCTCCTGTATCAAACTGACAGCACGGAAAAATCTAAAAAAAATATATATATGCTGGTCATATAGTCCTCAAAGTCGTAGATTGATTATAATTGAGATAAAAATTGAATCGACGCTAAAAAAAACGATATTCAAAAGCAATATTGATCTAAAATGTATGCATTTTAAATATTTTTTAAACATAGGGTAATGACAAAATTAAAAAAAAAAAAGTTAAGCATACTATAGTATAAGACTTTACCTTCCCTATACATTTTTTTTTAATTTTTGCACCTTCACATTTTTTAATTACAATATTCTAAAATAATGCCTTGTTCATGTACGTTGCGTGTACGGCCAGTCGCGCCCGAGGGCTTCTGAAGGACGGACCTGTGTCGCTCGTAGGCGTGTGTAACTCTTTACGGAACCGACTCACTGATCCGAATCACTGAAGTGATCCAAAAGATTGGTTCACTATCTACGTTTCAAACGGATCATTTGGATCTGGAACATTACTTTGCTCTGGCTCAAACCGCGCGACGCGTCGCTCGCGAGGCGACTGAGCCGCGAGCGAGAGAGACAAATTGAGACACTGAGTAACTTAACTATTGACTCGCGGCTCGCGACTGGCGAGTGAGCGGACGAAATAATTACAATCTATACAAGTCAGAAAGAGATAACAAATGAGAAGTGTATCACTCAATTCGTACGGATTTTCGCTGTCGATATTCTTGCAGGTAAAAATGACCACTAAGGCGCTTACGTGCCAAATACTATACGGTCGTTTTTTGCATGTAATGTTTGCATTAACAAGTTGTCATTTTACGTTGATGCGGTTGCACTTGTCATATTGTTTATGTTCGTTAGCGCCAGTTTACGAAAACATATAAGGACTTCTTTGCATACCTAGTGATTGTTGTAACTTACTTTATTTTTTTAAATTCCTTTTCATCATAAAGTTAGTTATTCAGAGACTTTACGAGAGAATTCTTTGTAAATAGACATTGTGTTGTGTAAATGGACATTTTTGTTTTGTGTGTAAATAGACATTGTTGTTTTGCGTAAATAGGTTTAGTTTGTTAGTTTTTAGTGACTTATCTCGGACTCTCAATGAATGAGTGAATAAATGTGCACTTAGGTATATCAAAATTCTACGTGTTCGTACTTTGCAGTAACAGACTTTCTCCGTTAAAAGTACCTATTTTAACCTATAGGTACTTGAACTATAATTTTCTCACCTATATATATATTATTAAAATGCCTCCAACAAGAAAGAGAAGTCCATTGTGGAACCATTTTAGTGAGCTCGCGGATAACAAAGCAAAATGTGGTTATTGTGCACAAATTTTGAGTATACCAAATAAATCAATCGGTAATTTGAGCAGGCACATGAGATTGAAACATCCTACTATTCAAATACAGTAAAGCAGACAACAGAATACAACTCAACAGCAGTCTTCAACTTCAATACCAGACCCAGTACAATCTACGTCATCAGTTACATCTATATCTCAAGATGAAGTAGCTGCAACTTCACATATTTCCCTACCGTCAACTTCTCATGGGCCACCAAAACAATCCACTATGGCAGAATTTATCCATAAACCCGTGCCTGTTAAAAAAACTAATGAGATCGACAAACAAATTGTCAAAATAATTGTCAAGAATTATCACCCATTTGCGCTCGTAGAGCAAACTGAAGTAAAAGAGTTGTTCGCCATGATTATTCCTGGTTACCGTTTACCGACTAGAAAAACTGTATCAAACAGTCTTTTGCCAAAAATCTACCAGGAATGTTTGGAAAAAGTGCAGGTTAACATAAACTCCGCCTGGGCTGTCTGTCTAACTACTGATTCCTGGACGTCGATAAATAATGTCAGTTTTATTTCTGTCACCGCCCATTATTTAGATAATACTAACATAATGAGGTCATACCTATTAGATTGTTTCTCATTCTCTGACAGACACACGGCAGAAAATCTGTGCCAATCTTTGCAAGCAAAAATTGTCGAATGGAAGATTCAAAACAAAGTCGTTGCTGTAGTGAGTGACAATGCCGCCAATATCTCGGCTGCTATTAGGATGGGTGGCTGGAAACATATCGGATGTTTTGCTCATTCTGTAAATTTGGTTGTACAATCGGGTTTAAAAGAAATTAAAAATACTGTCACAAAAGTGAAGTATATAGTCGAATATTTTAAAAGGAGTACTTCAGCAGATTTAGAGTCTACTGAACCATCTGAAAATACTGTAAGTCTTAAAATTTGAAATTGTTAAATAACCCAATGATGTTTTTAACTGCGTGTAGATGTCCGTTGATATATTATACCTATATTTGTTTTAGGGCAATGGAATCAAAGTCGAAGGAAATCGTATAATAAGTGTTGAGTATTTTTTTACTGAATTATTTAAAATCGCACAGCACAATGATCGATTCGGCTGTAATTTAAATAGTCTGAAAATAATTAAAGAAAAGCAAAATGGCCTCTTGTCTACCTTTCACCTTGAGTGCAGCATGTGCCACAGCAAATTTAAGTTAAACAATTCAGAAAAGCGTGCTGATTCATTAAACCTTAACGAAGGCGCAGTTTCAGGTGCTATAATAATTGGAATCGGTCATTCTAATCTGAACGAAATAAATGCTTCGATGAACCTACCTGCTATGTCACTTCGCACTTACAGTAAATGCCACGATAGTGTCGCTGAAATGTGGAAAGTCACTGCCGAAGAGTCCATGCAAGCAGCGGCTAAGGAGGAAGCTGATGCTGCTCTGTTACGAGGTGATGTTACCGAACAAAATGTACCAGTGGTACCTGTGGAAGCTGACTGTTGCTGGAGCAAGCGATCATATAAAACAAACTATAGCGCTTTGTCAGGAGTAGCAGCAATAATTGGACATCACTCTGGTAAAGTTCTCCACATCGGTGTTAAAAATAAATATTGTGTAATTTGTGCTCGCGCAAACAAAAGTGATCATGATCCACCCTCTCATAAATGTAACAAAAATCATACAGGGCCATCAACCAGTATGGAACCAGCGATTATTGTGGAAGGTTTTCAGTGTTCGGTAGAAAAACGCGGTTTAGTATATAATCCATTGATTGCAGATGGGGATGCCAGCACATATAAAAAAATAGTGGAAAGTAGGCCTTACCCCGGGATACCGATCCAAAAAATTGAGTGCACCAACCATCTTTTGCGCAATTATAACGGAAAAAATCTAGCTATACAAAAAGACACAACTATACCTTTATGTGAAAGAAAACTACTGACGCAAGATCGCATTACAAGGTTACGGAAAGTAGTACGAGCCGCAGTTAGGTACCGAAGTGCAGAAAATTATACAGAATCGGAAAAAATTAAACATCTGCAGAAAGATATACTCAACAGCCCGAAACATGTTTTTGGGGAACATGATGAATGCCACTCATACTTCTGTAATGAATTCCGAAGAAGCGAATCCAACTACACAACAGCTGCTAGCACATTGATGTTAAAACTGCAACGAAATGCATCCCAGCTTGCTTTTCAGTCACGCAGTTTACTAAAAAAGTTCACAACTAACCGCGCGGAGCAATTTAACAGCATTGTGGCCAAAACTGTTGGTGGTAAACGCGTCAACTATTCTCTTAAAGACTCATATTCCGTGCGATGCTATGCAGCTGTAGTAAGTTTTAATACTGGAAAACCTCAGACTTCCCTATATAAGTCTGCTTGTAAGACAAGCCCGGTAATAGCAATAAAAAAATTGGAGGAAAAGCGTCTACTTCGCAATCAAAAACGGAAACCTCGGAAAATAAACTTTGGTCCGGTCGCAACTGTGGCAAATGTTGATTATGGGAACGCATGTCAAAAACCCGACATGACACCAGATGATTTCCTAGAAGCCAAAAATATTTTCCTGGAGAATTTAAAGAAACAAGCTGAAAAGCGATATGATATTGAAAGAGAGACCATACTCCAAGCAGAAAGTACCTTGTGGTTAGAGTTGAGAAGATGTATCCTGACCGCATCAAAATTTGCTAAAATATGTAAGAGACGTTCTAATTTGAACTCAGCGCCTCTAGTAAAATCAATTTTGTATACTCGATCTCTTGATCATGTCGCTGCAATCTCACATGGGAAAAAGAATGAAGAAAAAGCGTTACAGTAGCTTTCTATTCAAGAGAATATTGTTATAAAGAAATGTGGCCTCTTTATTGATAAAGATCACTGTTATCTTGGAGCTTCACCTGACGGCCTTTTCGGTGAAAATGGCCTCATAGAAATAAAATGTCCCATGAGTTGTTATGGAATGGACTCGGACACTGCCATAGAACAAAAAGTTCTAAAATGTTTTAAAAAAGAAAATGGCACAGTAGTTTTTAACAAAAAACATGACTGGTTCTACCAAATTCAGGGCCAGCTGCACATAGCAAATAAAAATATTTGTTTATTTGGCGTGTGGACTGGCTCTGACTATCCAATTAAAATTGCAAAAAATTATAAAGATAACCTATTCTGGATCGAAGAAATGCTACCCAAATTGGAAAAAAATTATACTGATTGCATTCTCCCCGAAATTGTAGATTCCAGACAGTCCAGATCGATGCCTTTGAGGGAAATTGTATTATAAAATTATTACTGTTTTGTTTTTATAAAATTCATTACTAACAATATATTTTATGTTTTTATTAAATACACTAGCTAACCCGGCTAATTTCGTACCACAAATAAATCTACCTGCCCACCTACCCGATTTACCGTACCTACCTGCCTATCCTACATACATATATACCTGCCTGCCCTACCATTTACCCCAGCCTTACTCGACCATAAATAAGTTTAAGCTGTGGTACCACGGGCCGCAACATAAAAATGACCTAGATGTTAATGAAGTACCTACCTACATACCCTACAAAAAAACACCGAAATCAGTCAATCCGTTTTCGAGATAATAATATCATCAAAAAATCGTTCCATATAAAATGTAGGTATCTATTGGGAAATTTGTTTTTTTTTAATCGTCAATATTTCCGATAGTTATATTACCTATAAGCTACAAGTTTCACTGTCTTATAATATTTGTATTTCATTATCATAATAACACGTTCCATTACTTGCATTTCTTTTTCAACTAAATTACAAGTAAACCGCAGTGAACCGTGTTACGCACCTCTGCCTCTGCACGTGTGTGTATCAAGAAGCGCGCACCACGCACACAAGCGTACTCACGCCAGTCGCCGCTGCATTTCGAGTTGGTCGATTTTGCGAGAACACTCTTAAGCCATGCATGCGTATGAAGTTGCACGCGAATGCGTCACCTTGTGACCTTGCCAACTCTGCAGTGTTGCCGTTTTAGCGACGTTGTGAGACCTTGGGGATTTTTAACGAGTTTGGAGACTTTTTTTAAGATTTGGCAACAATAAGAACTAGCGACTTTTTAAAAATAACGAAATGAAATATTCAAGCAATATAATAATAATAATTTATTTATCTCAAAAACATGTTTACACTTTGAACAATGAACACAGAAAATAATATTTTTGTGGGTAATTTAACTATGTTCGGGTAATATTAAAAATTGAGCAACTGTACAATACAATACAATATATTCTTAAAAATAAAAAAATTGCGACATCTAGCTAGATTTTTCATATACCTGGCGACTTTTTTTTGCCTAAATGACAACACTGCACCCGAGTGCAACTCACTTCAGTTTCATTTGCTTGAGTGGGAAAAGTTTTGTTGTTAAAGTTTTTTGTGTGTTTTCTTAGATTTTCTCAGTGATACAATTGTTTTGGTGACTTACCTACAACAATGGAGGTAATTGTACCTTGTGAGGATTTAAAATGCGTTTAAGTTTTGATTGGCGAAGATAAGGTAAAATCTTTAAACTTTGCTCAGAAAAAACAGTTAATTTCTTCATTAAAACCGACGCCTAATCTATGTATTTCTCAGGCTAGTAAATCGCATTAACGAAAATTTAATAGATCAGTGTATAAAACTAGTTGGATTGTTGGGTGTTCGCACACTAATAAGTTGTATTGTTGGTGCAGCGTATTTTTTTCTAATGAAGATTCCGTTTGGAATACATCTGGTTATAATGATTTTAATAACATATCTGGCGCCATTAAAAGGCACGCAAATTCCCATAAACACCTGTGTGCAATGGTTTCTTTCGGTAATTTTGGTAAACAACGAATTGAGACATCTATATGACGCCAGAGGAAATTTCAAAATATAACACGCGCGTTGATAACAACCGTAGTGTATTTCAAAGATTAGTCGATATTGTTTGTCATTTAGCACAACAGGAACTTCCTTTAAGAGGACATGATGAGTCCAAAACTTCATTAAATAAAGGCAATTTTTTAGAACTGGTCTCGTTAATTTCAAAATACGATGTCGTTTTAGAAAAGCATATGCAGCATCAAGAAAGTGACAAACCGGGGCCGAGTTATTTATCTAACAAAATTCAAAACGATATTATTCATTCCGTAGCCGATGTGATGCAAACTTGCATCGATTACGAAGTTAGGCAAACAAAATTTGTTTCAATTATTATTGACGAAACCCCCGATGTTAGTCATAGAGAACAACTGTGCTTGATTCTCAGATATTATTATAAAAATGAAATTCATGACCGTTTTTTGGGCTTTCTTAATGTGTCGGAAAGTCGCACAGCTCACTCTCTTATATTATTTTAGAATTATTGAATAGATATGATTGCATCGCAAAATTAGTAGCGCAAAGCTATGACGGTGCTAGTGTAATGTCCGGTGTAAGAAATGGAGTGCAACAAAAAGTTAAAGATGTTTGTCCACAAGCAATTTACATTTGGTGTAATGCACATATTTTGGCCTTAGTGTTGTCTAAATCATGCAATAGAATTCAGGAGGTTAGTTTATTTTTTTCAGCCCTTCAGGCTTTGTGTAATTTTTTTAGTAATAGTACAAAACGAGCTGCTTTTTACGATACTCATTGCAGCAAGAAATTGCCTAATGCTCCCGCAACTCGTTGGACATACATGTCGCGAGTTGTAAACACGGTTTTTGAACAAAAAAGTAAACTTATTGAGTTGTTTTCTGATCTGTGCGAAAATCCACAGAACTGGGACGGGGATACGATATAAGCTGCGGAGAATTTTAAAAACACTTTGCGATCTGATAATTTAAATTTTTTTTTTCATCTGATATTTGCTAAAACTGACTGCTTGTACAATATTCTACAAAAATCACAAGTTGATGTCGGTTATTGTATTAATCAAATAAAGGAATTTCAGGCATGGTTACGTGCTGAATTTCAATCCGAATTTGATAAAATTTATGAGAATACGTTGCAAAATAACTCGGCTCCTCGTTTGAGACGCAACGTACGCTGTGCAAAAACGGAATAAAGACGACTTTTTGTAGAAGTAATTGATAACATTAAGGCGATTAGCACACGGCACCGCGCACCGCCGCGGTTGGCGGTGAAGCGGATCTCATGTCGCATTGATCTCTATTAAATCCGTCGATGCCTAACACACGTACACCGCCTGACCGCGCGTTCGAGCGGTGCTCTCACCGCCACCGCCCCTCCGCGCGGCCGGCCGCGCTGAGGGGGTGTGCACCGCCCGCATCACACACGGGGCGCCGCATAACCACGCGAATCATCGTGTGTGCAGGATGTGTTGCAATTTAAAAATGGATTTTGATATTGAAAAGTTTATTTCAGAGATTGAAAGTCGCTCTGCTATATGGGACATGAAAAGCACTCAATATAGTGATAGACTCTTTAAAATGAAACAATGGGAAGAAATTGTTACCTTATATTTGGAGCCAGGAGAAACTTCTGATAAAGATAAAAAAGAACTCGGTAAGTTTAAAAAATATATTTATTTTTAATTTAAGCATATTTACTTTGCCATGGTAGTGTGTTCTCATTTACAAAATAATCAGCTAAATTATTACGGATCACTGCAGCGCTTGTACTTCCTCTGCAATTATTGTCTATAGGTATATTAACTATTCCCTCTGTCTCATTGTTCGTATATAAAATATCTTTAAAATCAACGCCATGTCTTTCCCTAACAAAATTATGAAGAATACAGCATGCTTTAATAATTTTTATCGATAAATTTCTGTTTACGTTCAAAGGGCGTTGAAATATACGCCATTTATGTGTTAAGATACCGAATGCACACTCAATATACCTACGTGCCCTGCTCAAGCGATAATTGAAAACTCTTTTAGTGTAATTTAAGTGATGTCCTGCATAGGGTCGTTGAACTTTGTCTGAGATATTGAAAGCTTCATCTCCGATAAAAAATATGGCACGGGATTGGTGATACCAGTAATTGCAGAGGAATTTGGTATATTAAGAGATCCATCTTGAAGTTTTTGATAAAAAATAGAATCACGGAAAACTGTAGAATCACATATAGCCAGAAGTAAGATGGAAAAATAATGCTTATAATTGTAGTACAGGGATCCAGTTAGAGACGGTTTGATAACACGCACATGTTTACCGTCTAAGGCACCTAAAACATGAGGAAAATTAGCTCTTGACTTAAATCCTTCAGTTATATTTAGCCACATTTCAGTTGTAGGTTCGGGAAAACACTCCATTTTCATTACATCCCATACTTTTTCTACAATATTTCGTATGGTTGACATCCCAAGTCGATAATTGTAATGCAGATCGGTAAAGGAACACCCCGTGGCCAGGTATCTGAAATATATATATATATATATTTTTTTACGGGGCGCTCGCTACAAATAAAGTGGAAAAACCTTCGAGACGCCTTCATGAAGGAGTGCCGAAGGCAAAAAAACATTAAGAGCGGAGCGGGAGTTAAGAAAAATAATCAATATCGATTTTATAATCAATTGTTATTTTTAAAACCTTACGCTGGAATAAATAAAACTGAGAATAGTTTGTCTGCTGCAGACGATAAATCAGTTGGGGAAGGTAAGGAATCGGTTGGAGGACCATATAAAGACAGTCCAAAAAGAAAGAAATCTGATCATTCTGAAGAGATGACTCGAGAAGTAATCGATAAGTACTCTGAAATCTTCAATGAGCAAAAAAGTAAACGAAGAAGATCCTGACCGACAGTTTATGCTCTCTTTGGTGCCTGATTTCAAGAAAGAACCCGATCGATTGAAGTCAATCGTGAAAATAAATATGATTAAATGCATATCACAAGCTCAAGATGAAATGTACAATTATAAAGAACCAAGCGACGCTGAAATGTCCTATGCTAATAATCAAAATCAGGGTTATTTTACGAATTCTTCATCATAAACACTCAATTCCAGTCGCTATGAAGTAATGCAGTATAACCATCAAAATGACCAAGGGACCTCTGCTGCCGGAATTACAGATAATATTACAGAAGCAATACCGGCAACACGTCCTGCCACAGTTCATTCAAACATTACTGATGAATCAGAGATTTTATCACTGTTTTAAAACCATAGTGTAGTGTATACCATATTGTACGGAAGATAGAAAACTGTGATTATGTAAATTAGTTTTAGGTAGATATAAATACGTGATTTAACCTGTGATTAAGAAAAACATACTGTGATTTGATTAATAAGATATTAAAATTACTAATTATAATTAGATGTAAGTACCTACAAAAAAATTAAAAATGTTTCTTTTTAGGCTATGAGGGAACGAAACAAAAGTACTTAGTAAATAATCATTAAAAAGACTGAGGGAGATTCAATCATCAGAATGATTGACTGACTGATTTTATCTAAAATAATAAAAATATAAATTGGAAAAATGTGCTTTTTCTTTTCACTTACCTCAAGGTCACAAGAAGCTTTTCTTCCGGTGAAATACAAGGACGCATGTTCGTATTTACTCCAGAAATTGCTTGCTAGCAAATAATCAAATGAAGAAGTAGACATTCGCGTATAATTGAAAAAATTATCTTCGTGTTTTCTCAAACTTTTATAGAATAACATGAATGTCCTATTTAGTGTTCTGCTTCGTAAAAATGGATGAACCCAATATTTTCTTTTTACGCCATAAAAGCCAGATTATTGCCACCACTTCAGCGTCCATTCTTGCCAGTGTCTGTGATCAAACTGGTCAAATCCGCGTTAAATCCAACCGCGCGGACAGGCGCGTAAACCGCCTTACCGCGCGGGGTACCGCTACGAAACATTTGTTCCCAACGAGAAACACCCTCAAATGTCACACTGTTACTCGATGGGAATGTTTTTAAGAAAAAATTCCCAACCAGTCACACTGTTACTCGATGGGAACTTTTTATTACTAATTTCCCAACCAGTCACACTGTTACTCGATGGGAACTTCTTATTAGTAATTTCCCAACCAGTCACAATATTACAGTAGTTAATGAAAAGAAGAATTAAATCGGTTTTTACTTTAAAAATATTTATTCGTCATATTGCTGGTGATTCTCCTTTGAACGTTTTATTCTTAAATAATTAAATAAAATTACAATACCTAAATACATACATACATACATAGACTCACGCCTGTATCCCCGAAGGGGTAGGCAGAGGTGTAATATTACACCCACATCTCGCCATCTATATTTAAGTCCCACGTAATAAGGGGGGGGAGGTACCTAAATACAATCAGCTTTATATAATATATCAGAGTAAATCATCACATTTTACAACAATTATCAGTTCTAATTTCTAATGTTAATTTGAACTTTAAACAATTTTCCAAATACATATAATTAGCCATAAGTATGTTGTGACAATTAAAATTATGTATAGCAAAATAAAGTTATGATAAGCCGGCAACATCAGTTATCGCGAGTGTGTAATGGCGGTTATTTTCTATGCACATTTAATGTAAAAATACTTTTGCATCCCTCTTCCCGCGGCCCCGGCGGCGGCGGCCACGTGTCGTAAGTGGGGGAGAGGGACGCAAAATGAATTAGTCAGAGCAGTGCAACGAAGCAAAGTGCACGTTGTCGACAATGTCAGAGCCCACCGCATCTAGTTCGTCCGGTCAAGTGCCATTAAATTTAATTAAAAGGAATGGTGGGACAATTTTGCTACGAAGTGGACATCAATTTTATGCTAGACGAAAGCATAGTAGCGGATTAATAGTGTGGGCGTGCACAAAACGAAACATTTGCAAAGGAATCTTGAGAATAAAAGTAAGTACCTATATAATAAAGTTTACTGATAAACCTATGGTTTGTTTGTTAATCAATACGTTTATTTGTGAATGAATGCTTTGCATTATTTTCATAAAACTAGATTTGTTTTATTTCAAGCTACTTAAAGTCCTAAATACTTATTCGTTTTCATTTCTTCCAAGCATACGCTATTATTAAAAGCGGCTTAAAACATTTTTTCTTAAGGCTTTTAAAATTGCTTAAAACTTGTTTCAAAATGTATTATTAATAAAGCCGAGTTTACACTATAAGACAACATTAGGCGCGCGACAAGTGACGTTCAACATGTATGCTAAGTAGTAGTAGATGCGTCATACACAAACGCGGCATAAACACTTAATCGATTTATTTGGAACTGTTATAAACACGTGTTTTAAAACAACTTGTTTTAATCATACGCAGGGTTAAACAATATGACGAATATTACTAATACGACAGCTTTGACTCCTGTTATTTATTGTTGCTATTTTCTATTTATAGGATCAACGAATACTAGACGAGACTGCTCATAGCCATGCTCCAGACTTTGCGAAGAACGAAATTGATGAATCAATCCATAAATTAAAGACTGAATTGTACAAACCGGACTTTCCTAACATTCCACAAAAATACAATTCCATGATAGGCAACCTTAAAGATGCCGGTATAAATATTGTATCCAACATACCAAAATTTACTAGCGTTAAAAGTACACTGTATAGACAACGGAACAAAGAAGCTGGAGTTTCAAAGATGTTATTTAAAAACGCTCTTGAAGTCGAAGTGCCACCAAGATATAATAACTTTTTGTTAGCAGACTACTCAAATAAAACTAATAATACACGAATAATAGTATTTTCCTCGGTGGAAGCAAGGCAAATTACATGTGAATCAAAAGAATTTTATGGCGATGGCACATTCAGAAGCTGCCCTTCTCCATTCGTGCAATTGTATACAATTCATGTAGATACTGGTTGTACAATAAACCACACAAATATAACCCCTGTGATATATGCTTTAATGACCAACAAAACAATGCAGAGCTACTTAATTCTGTTTCAAATGATTAAGTCGCAGTTGCCGGATTGGAATCCAACAAAATTTAAACTTGATTATGAAAAGGCTGCAATGAATGCCATTATCAAAGTCTTTCCAACAGTCATAATAAAAGGTTGTTATTATCATTACAACAAAGCCATTTTTAAAAAAGGAAAAAGCCTGAATATGACCTCACGAACGTCACAAGATTTGAAGGAGGTGCGAATAATTGAACTTAGTGCGATTCTTCCATTATTGCCCGAAAACGAGATAATTAATGGATGGGTTTACATAATTGCTAGATACGGAGATAGTGAAGGTACAGGCACAAAAAAATTCATTAACTACATGGAAAAACAGTGGCTCCGTGAGGAATATTTAAAAGTGTGGTGCGTTTTTGGTGACGCCCATCGCACAACAAATGCACTCGAATCTTGGCATAATAAACTAAATAAGACCATTGGAACAAAACACCCGAATATTATGCATTTCTTGCACACAATTGAAGAAGATTCTTCTCAGAATACTGTCAGAAATATTCTGAAACAACAAGGCAAACCGTCAAAAAGAAAACGGGGTAAGAAATCTATATCAAGAGACGAGTTTATTCAGGAAGTGCAGCTGGAATTAACACAAGGTCTTATTTCAGTTGGCCATGCTTTGGAGATTTTACGACACTAGAATTAAGAACTGATACTTATTGTAAAATGTGGTGATTTACTGTGATACATACATATAGGTACAAACATAAGGTTGATTATATTTAGAAAATTGTTCTTTAAAGTTCAAATTAACATTAGAATTAATAACTGTTAATTGTTGTAAAATGTGATGATTTACTGTGATACATGCATATAGGTACAAACATAAGGCTGATTATATTTAGAAAATTGTTCTTTAAAGTTCAAATTAACATTAGAATTAATAACTGTTAATTGATACATGCATATAGGTACAAACATAAGGCTGATTATATTTAGAAAATTCTTCTTTAAAGGTTCAAATTAATATTAGAAATAAGGACTGTTAATTATTGTAAAATGTGATGATTTACTCTGTTATATTATATAAGGCCGATTGTGTTTAGATATTGTTACTATGACTAAAACATTAAAATGAGAATTACTAGCAATATGACGAATGTTAACGTTTAACGTCCGTAATTAAGTAACTGTATTTACCAATGTTGTTATTTTGTTGATTTTAATAAAAATTTAAAAAACCGATTTAATTCTTTATTTTCATTAAGTTCTGTAACAGTGTGTTCCCATCGAGTAACAGTGTAACTGGTTGGGATTTTTTTCTGAAGAAATTCCCATCGAGTAACAGTGTGACTGGTAGTGTGACCGGTTGGGAATTTTTTCAGAAAAAAATCCCATCGAGTAACAGTGTGACATTTGAGGGTGTTACTCGTTGGGAACAAATGCTACGAAATCCGCTTTACCGCCACCGCCCTCCGCGGCGGCGCGCGGTGCCGTGTGATAATAGCCTAATACCGAAATTACTGACCGATATTCTGAAATTTATAAAGTTTTTCCAACTGCTCAATAACAAAAAATTTGACAATTATCACTCACATTTTCCTACAGAGGAATTAGATTCATTATTTGACATTTATGCAAACTATTTCGACAAACAAACATTAAAAAGCCAATTGATTTGCTTGTATTCTAATCCTGGAGGCCTACCACAAGCTTTTACAAAACAATCTTATTTCGAGAGAGTAATGTTTCCACCTTACAATAACATTACTCGTATTCGTACCATGACCTAAATCGTGCAACATTGTTTTATTCCTGCTTAGTGTTGGGAAAGAATGAACTATTTGTCTATTGCCTGCTACAATAGAAAAGAAACAACGCTATATCAATTGTACAGCGTTGTCTCTTTCACACGTTGGTCCGAATCGCAACTACGAAGTACGATCTTGAAGTAAAATATCAATATTTTTTTACATTTAAAAAATTACTGTGCATTTAAATCACATTTTTATAGTAATTTTCATAAAATTAATACAAATAGCAAAAGATTTTGCTTTATGACACAGGTAGATTATAAGAATCGGAACAAAATGTGTTATCAGCTGTATACCGCGAACGAAATTTGAAACTCGATGGATTAGATGCAGCAATTTTTTTTTTGTTTTATAAGTAGTTCTAAGTAGTTTAAGTTATTTTATCTTAATTGCATAAGATCTCGGCTACAACAAACTCTGCTAGGAGTAACAGTGTGCTACAAAATTGACATGGAATCAAGGTAAGGTTACTCAATGAATGAGTTTTAAAACAATTTTATTTATTTATTAGTAGTAACGTTTTGATATTTGTGTTTTGTTATTAATTTTGCAGCCGAAGAGTTAATCGGGTTTCCTGGCGGCAGCTAGAGATACTCTGGGAATTTTTACATGCCAACCAATCTATCGCTACTGCACACAATCGCTCCCTGCAAGCCAAAGAATACTCAAGAAGATAGTGGACAGAGATTGCAGAAATCTTAAACTCGCAAGGTGATGGCGCACATAAAGATTCGGCAGGCTGGACTAAAGTAAATACCTACCCATACCTTTTTCAATTTATCAATTTAAATTATGTACTTAAGTATATTAATATTAAATAAAACAATATTTTTTTCAGTACTGGGTAGATTGTAAGGCCAAACTTAAAAAGCGGGTTGCTATGTTACGGGCTTCTCATGTGCGGACTGGGGGAGGGCCTTCCACTGAGAAGCCCTTGACTGAAATTGAGGAAAAATTTCTGCAAATACTGGGAGAAGATATTGGCCAGAGTTTGCCAGGTGTGCAGGTGGAACTAGTAAGTAAAGATAAGTAGTTAAGCATAATTTGTAGTTATTTATAATATTAAGCAAATAACTTTTCTAATTATCTCTTTGTAGCCTCCAGAGATTGGCGATGCTACACTGTATGTGGATGTGCAAGATTCCCCGGCTTCAGAATCCATTCTACAAAATGTGCATTCTCTCCACGATCCAACTTCAGTCCATATTTCCACCCAAAATCAACCTTTTGAGCCCATCTTAGAGCTACTACCTCAAAATCCTCCTCTGGAACTTACAGTCCAAGATCCACCGGCTCCGTCCCCCAGCAGAACTCCTACCCCACGTCTTGCAACTACATCTGCAGCCCGCTCCCCGCGACAACGGCGTCGAAGGCGCGAGCCGCCGATGTCACAGGAGGCTGCAAGACGCGCGCTCGTCCGTTCTACACAAACGCACGCTGAAGCTGCTGCGAGAATTGCCGAAGCGATGGAGACGATGGTGCAAGTTTTAACAGCACTTGCAAATACAGCGACGAGGATTGAAAGTTACAAAACTATTCATATGTTTACCTTCTTTTTAAATCCCCGATAAATTGCTACCCGGAAGTTCAACCATGAGAGATTTGATATAGTAAATTAATATCATACATTTTTGGTTTTTATTTTATTGAGTGTATATATATGAAGACATTAAAAAATACAACAATTAAGTTCATTGAAAAGATATTGTAAAAAAAATGCTGTAAAAACTGAGATTTAAATTAAAACTTGTAGGTATAAAAATAAAATATTTGTTTCAGGATTTTAAATGCCGCCTTTCCCACAGCCGCTGAACAAGCGAATTACGAGTAGCCAAACCCTGCTGCAGAGCGATGTTATTGCTGTGTGGCTGTTCACTCGCATTGCCTTCTGGCTGTAATTGGGCTTCTCGAATCAAATCTTCATTGTTTAATTGTTCCACAGATATGTTAGTCCAATTGCAAATGTTGTGTAATATAACACAAGCATTTATAATAGAGCCAGCTACTTCTGGGGAGTAGTGCAAGACTCTGTGAACAAGTAAGCAACGAAAACGTGCTTTAAGAAGCCCAATAGTGCGCTCTATAATGTTCCTTGCATGAACATGTAAGTCGGTGTAGTGTGCTTCTGGTGAGTCAGGTGCTGCATCCAGTATTAGTGTCATCATGCTTTTTCTCAAAGGGTATCCGGAATCTCCTATTGATAACAAAAGTTAATTTAAATTATCATTGACCAAAGTTACAAGTTGAATTTAAATAAGTACAAAATAGTTTTTAACAAAGATCATTAAGAGGTAACATAATTATACCAACCAAGAAACCAAGTATCTTCTGTGTTGCTAAAATCTTCTAAGTGAGATCTTAGTGGATGAATACCCCATATAAAAGAATCATGTGTTGCACCACCATGACTTGCATCTACACTTATTATTTCCATGTCAGCATCACAAACCTGAAAATATTTAGATTAATATTGGAAAGACTGTAAAGTACCATATTTATAGTTTAACTTAAGAATAGTATGTATAGAATATGTGTATATGTCTTTATTCACTTATTTTACATGCTCACATGTAAAATAAGTGAATAAAGATCTTTTTTTGTTTTTCTTTAAACATATTCGTTTTTTTTTTTACTTATTTTCAATACTGTAATATTGGCTTAACTTCAACTGGATACTTAATTAACACTTACCAATTGAACATTCAAGGAATGGTAATGCTTGCGACAGAAGTAGCGCTCCTCATGTACTACTGGGCGTACTATAGCTACTTGGGTACAATCTATACAACCAAGAACCCCAAGAATTCGAAACTTAGTGTAAAATCTGCAATTAATGAATTATTTTTATCACTTTGCAAAATAGGCATTCTGCTGCTAAACAACAGATACATACTTCATTTTAATTCTGTTGCGTTCTTGATCATTTATTGGAAATTTTATGTATTTCCGCCTCATCTGCAGTGAGTTAAGACATGCAGTAACCTGTGCGATAACCGAGGAAACAGTCTGCTGAGCCACAAAATGACCCTCATTACTGACTACTGGACGTTGGTATGAACCAGTTGCATAAAATGATAATGCAATTAACACCTAAAAAAAGTAATATAACTTAGTATGTATAGATACATAAAAGTGGTAAATAGCACTTATTGCTTTATTGTTATTAGTGGTAGAAAAAAAGGGTTTAATTTACCTTCGTCTCTACAGACAAGTCTGTAGATTTTGTAGGATTCTTCAGCATTGGCCTCAACTCCTCGCACAGGTTATGTGCAAGATCTTTTGTAAGTCTATAACGCTTAACAAACTCCACTTGAACTGATTCAATGAAGGGGTCGCATTCCTTACGTAACTGCATACGACACCGCTTTTTTATACGCTTGGCTTCTGCGTCATCAGCTTCCAAAAACTCAAATATTTCGTATGCATTAGCCATCTAGAATCAAACAAGAAATTACATACCAATGTACGAAAACCTTTAGATACACAATTTATTCGGTAAATAAATACATTTTACTTACTTTATAAGACAAGAAAATGTTTAATTTCATATAAATTTGCAAAACAATAATACTTCCGCTGAGATTATGGAACTTTTTTATCATTGCTAAATTTGACATAAAAACAATACTTCTAACTGTCCAAAGTCACGTCGTGGTACGAATTGAATGAACTATTATGAGGTGACGTCACCAAAACCGCTAAGAAAATAATATTGTTCCGTAATGGCTTATAAGTAAAAGTTAGCGTATGGCAGGGTTCCCACTACGCCGGACAGGCAATCTGCCGCGCCGGTAAATCTGCCGGAAGGGCTAGTGGCTGTACAATTTATATTAAGCTATTCACATTTTTACCGAGCGTTTTGTCACTACGAATTGCCGGTAGAACGACCGGGCCCGGAGTAATGTGAACGAGTTTGTGCCGGTATCTGTCCCCCGCTCGCCCCGCTCGTGCTCCCCTCGCCCCGCCCGTGTTCCACTCACGTCATTCGGCTCGCATTAGGGCCACCTCGACTCGACACATTCCGATTCATGGGTGTCGTTTCTTATTCTTGTCTATGTTGTATATTTTGGTAACTTTCAAAATTTATACCATCTTTTTCTCTTACAAAATTATGTAAGACTGTACAAGCTTTAAGCCCGTCACAGACTTAGCTATAATATATATTAATATTTTTATAGCTAGGCATATTACTATATATTTTCTATACTAATTTTCGCGTGACCGCACACTCAGCTATAATATATATTTCTGTGACGTTACCAAGCGATACCGTAATATACATTATTGCATATTACTATATATTATGGTATAGCAAGACGTATTCCGATCCCCGCACACCTTTCCCCTTTGCCTCACGCGCCCGCGCCTCGCTGCCCCTCCTCCGCCTGCAGTTTCTTTTCATTCACCAAAGAACGTGCACGTCACTTTAATTATAATGGAGCATTTGATTGAAAGTGTACGAAAACGTCCCTGTTTATGGCAACTTGATTTGAAAGAGTATAAGGACAACGAATTAAAAGAAGCAGCGTGGGAAGAAGTATTTAATGAGTGTGATTTTCCAAGTGGTAAGTAAAGTAAAACATTTTTTTTTTCTTACATATTACGTTCTAATTACGCCTGATTTGATTTAGCCTCTCCGTAATTCGTGTTGACTAACATGGGACTGCTCCCACTGTATTAAAATAATAACAAAATTCTTCTCGAATAAAGAAACAGTCGTTTGCAAAACTGGCATTTTGCGTATCTGACATTGAGCGTGTAACGTTATTTAAATTGTCAGGTAAGCTGAGCAACTGATGCTCGCTGTCAATTCGGACACTGCGATGATTTTGAATGTTGAAATAATCAATGGTATTGTCTATACAATAATTGTCTAAAACACAAGTGGCCTTAACTATTTTGTCTACAAGATCAATTTTGCATTCAAATGGTCTCTTAAAGACTCTCCAACGAGTAGATAATATACCAAATGCATTTTCCACGACTCTGCGCGCTCTACTGAGTCTATAATTATAAATTTTACGACTTTTAGTTAAGTGACCCTTTGGATATGCTCTCATTAAATTTGTCATCAGCGTAAAGGCTTCATCGCCCACAAAAACGTATGGCATATTTATACCGCCCGAAGTTAAGGGTTCTTCATCAGGAAATTGTAATTCATTAGTTAACATTTTCCTTCCCAAGACACTGTCTGCAAATATTCCACCATCACTAAATCGTCCTTTTGAGCCAACATCTATTATCCTGAACTTACGGGTTGCGTCAGCTACCGCTAGCAACAAAATAGAAAATGTGTTTTTGTAATTATAATAATCAGACCCTGAATTAGATGGCGCTCTAATAATAACGTGTTTGCCATCTATAGTACCGCAGCAGTGGTCAAACTGGCACGTTTCTTTAAAAATTGAAGCAATATCCTTCCATTCTTCTTTTGTAGGTTCTGCGAGAACTTTAGGCTGAAGGTGCTTCCACAAAGAATCACACACTTCTTCCACTATACTGGACACAGTAGATTCTCCAATTCTATAACTGAAGCCTATGGTTCTAAATGAATCCCCAGTTGAAAGATACCTGAAATTTCATTTATTATCAATTATTTTGTTTGTTTCAGTGGCAGAAATAAAAAATGTATGGAAGAAACTAAAAGACGGGCACCGTCAAGCGTTAAATGCTAAAAAAAAAACTACAGGACAAGCAGCGGATTCTAAACCAAAATGGTTTGAAATTTGATGAAGTTTTTAATTCCACACATGAAAAATAGACATCAACATACAAACGTAGGAACTAGTTCCAGAAACACGACAGATACCCTGAACGATGATAGCTTAACAGGCGATGAGTCCATGGACTCTTTGAAGGAATTTAGAATTAAAAAACAAAAAACGACCCATTCTATGCTCGAAGATGAACAGAAAAGAAGGGAGAAAAGAACTGCCGAGAGAGACCACCTAAGAAGACAGTTAATGGAGAATGCTTCTAACCAGTCAAAAAATGAAACTAGTGCTATGGAATAGTACATTGTTCACCGAGAGGAGAAAGTGACCGATTACCGTCGAGGGTGTCGTTTGAAGCCCGAGCCGTAGGCGAGGGCTTTAAAACACCCAAGATCGGGAATCGCAGTTTCTCTCGAGTGATACATAGTGCTTTATACTACACCTACAAGGAAAATAAAAAACGAAATCTTTACTAATTGAAATTTATATTGAAATTGTTGCAGTTAAAACTGAATCCTCAAACAACACACAAATTGGAAATGGCGCCAATGGCGTCTGCAATTCACATGTTCTTTTTTCAAATTGTTTATCCTGCCGCCGCAGGGTCGCACTGCCAGCCCGACACCATCCAACACACAGCTAGTGGCCAGTGTCATTTTGCGAACTTGGAGATAAAAACTCACTGTAAAAACTTTTTGGCTTTTGATATTTAGGTTACCGGCGCATAGTCTTACCCAAAATTAAAAAAGAAAAACCACGTAAGAAATGGATTTTCATACACTTTTCTCTCCCGCTCAGATGCGTTTTCTCCCCGCATATTTGTTCGATATGCAATGACGTACTTTCTACCGTAAATTTGATAAAGTATCAAGGTACTTTCCAAGCAGGTGTAGTATAAAAGTTTTTCTTGAGTATGTGCGATACCACATGCCATTTGCCGGAATATTTACAAATGAGAATACAGCGCCAAATATTTAACATTGTAATGGAAGCCAAAGAGCAACATTTAATGAGATCAAACTACTCAGACAATTCTCCAGGTTGTTCAGTTTATAATTTCACCGGTGGTACTCCTTTCAAACTACAAAACAGGAATCTACCTACTCTACGACCAGTTTCCGCACAATCATCTTACACCTCACCAACACCTGAAGTGTACAATATCCCTGACGCAATGCAAAGTCAAAATACAGATTCGGCAGAACAATCTCTGAATACACTCACGTCAGAAACTGATTATCCTATTCAACAACCTTCTTTGCGACCAGATTCTGCACAGTCATCTCACACCTCACCAACAGTTGAAGTGTACAATAGCCCTGACACAATGCAAAGTCAAAATACTGATTCGGCAGAACAATCTCTAAATATTCGTAATTACCTCCAGGATTTCAATAATTAAAATGATTTTGTTTTCTTAACTTTAAAAGTAAAATTAGTTTTGATTAGAAAATAAAAGATTTATACCTACTGTGTTGTAATAATTTTCTTCTTACCTTAAACACACAGCCAGACGTTCTTCAGAACTAATATATTTGCGCAAAATCGTATTTTTCTTTTTTATATCATTTTTTATCAATTCATGTAGCTCTAGAAATGACGATCTTGAACTTCTAAAATATTGGACAATTTTTTTTGAGGATAACTCGCGATACAAATTAAATTCGCCACGAGTTTGTTTATTCTTATATGTGATTCGATCCATTTGGTTCTAGTTTTTGTGCCTGACCGGGCAACTAACATATCGAAAGCAGCGGCGGAATCGTCTTCTGAAGAACTGTCTATTAAGTCCATTAACAATGTACTTGTTGAATTCATGTTAGTATTTTGAAATAAGAACACCCTTAATTACAAAATACGTGCGAACACTAGGACGACCATCAATTAATGAAGGCAAAATATATATTTCTCAGTGTGTGCTAGCTTGCTATAATATATATTATAGTACGGTATATTAATATATATTATAGCTAAGTCTGTGACGGGCTTTAATTACTTGAATTGCTGTGTCTACGTTCAGATCTATAGCTCGCCACTTATTTGCCAGAATACCAAAAGCGCACTCAACATACCTTCTTGTTCGACTTAGTCTATAGTTAAAAATCTTTTTATCAGTATTCAAATGTGTACCTCCAAATGGACGTAGGAGATTAGGTGTTAAAGCAAAGCCTTCATCGCCAACAAGTATAAAAGGTAATTCTTCGTGCAAGTTTTCATGAAGCGGTCTAGGCTTTGGTACATTTAAAGTACCATCATTGATCTTTTGCCAAAATGTACTATATTTTAATATAGTAGAATCGCATTCCTTGCCATATGAGCCCACACTAATAAAAATAAATCGGTACTCTAAATCGACAACTGCCATTAATACAAAAGAATAATACTCCTTGTAATTAAAGAACATAGAACCACTCTTGGCTGGTTTCAAAATTCTGATATGTTTGCCATCTACTGCTCCAAGACAGTGCGGAAAGTTGGCTTTTCTTTCGAATCCTGAAGCGATGTCCTACCATTCTCTCTCAGTATCAGGCAGCTTAAGGAAATCTGTCTTTAGGTTTTCCCAAATGACGTGGGTCATTTCTTTTATTAGTTTACTTATTGTCGACACGCCTACTCTGTATGAGTAATGTATTTCTTTGAATGAACATCCTGCACGTCGATTCTGTAAAATTCAAATAACAACTCGCATTTCACTTCGCTATTCGCTCTCACTTCGCATAAGGTTCAAAATGACCTTGATTTTGCATTCTGTAAGTATCACCTAGGCACTTGCGAAGTGAAGTGAGCTCCTAAACGACCAATACTGTACTAATGACTACCACACTCAACAAAATGTAAGTTGAGATTTATCGGTTTTTTATTTTACCAGTTTTTGACACAGAATTTTAGCTATTATGTTGTTTAAATTAAAATTTCTTATTTTAAGGAATTTGAGGCAGCTAATAAATAAAAAAAAAAACAAAAAACTAAATTCGTGCCGTGAATATAATCTATGCTTACCACCTTACGAAAAAAATGATTGACAGACAATATCATTATTAATCTGTGGACAAGTGCGTTGCATTGTTTTGTTTACGTTTTGTTTTTTGATCATTTAGTGTCGATAATAATAAAATTGTGAAATAATCATGAAGAAAGTTTATATTTCTGGTTGTAAAGTTCAAAAATAATATTAATTAAAGAAGTGTCTATTTTGTTTTCTAATCCAACAATAATGTTTCAGTCCAAATGAGACACGTTCTTCTCACCCATCGTCGGCTCAGGTTGAAACTCTGGTAGAGTTTATGGAAAGAAACCCTGGCATGGCGAAGGGTTTCTTGAGAACTCAAAATGCCAGAGAGCGAAGTCGACGCCAGTGGGAGGAACTAGCCGTGCGCCTAAATAGTGTGGTGGTGGCACTATCAAAAACTACAAACAGTGGACTAAGATTAGCAGTGCTTTTTTTTACATGTTAGAACCACTTAACATTCCTTAAAGCAAACCACTTAAAATGTGCGACGAATCTTGGTTTAAAGTGTGTTCCTAGTTTTTATAAATATCTTATTTTAACGTTAATTTTACTCAATTCTTGACTATTAATAATAAGAAAATGGAGATTTGAATGTAGTTTGCATAATACATGTGTATTTAATAACAGCATTTTTTTTGTAATTTCTTTAACTAAATGTCTGATTGTAGTATTGGTCTGACAAAAAAAGCGCCATAAAAAGAAAAGTTGCAGCACGCTCTGCTGCTAGGCGTAGAACTGGTGGTGGGGTGGAGGATGAAGTGGAGCTATCAGAGCTTGAAGAAAGAGTTGTTGCTTTATGTGGTGGTGAAACTTTTTCAACAGGAGATGCACATTTAGGCATACAGCCATTTCCGGTATGAAATTTAGAAATACAATAGGTAAATAAGTAGTACTGGAAGCACTTTTTTATAGCGCCAATTTTTTGTTTTTGGTAGATTTGACCGTTTCGAATGTAAATTTGAAATCATACCTTTTCTAATGTAAAGTTTTTTATTAAAATTTTTTGGTAAATTTACCTACCTGTTTCAGGAAAATGATACTCCATCTCCATCACATACAAGATGCTGATACTGACAATGTATGATATTTGAATTTAATTCATAATTGTATGTAATTAATTAACGATATACTCTTATCTAGCATTTATCTGTTTATATTTACTTGTTATAGATTCATGTACCACAACAACAACAGAGTCAGGCACCTACAGAGGAATCACCAATTATTGTATTTTATGTAAGCTATATTGTACTAAATACTAGGTAGGTAGTACCTAGTCACATCAGATTTATATAGGTAGGTATACATATACCTATATAAATCTCATGTGACTAGGTACTACACACACTAGGTACTACAGATTTATAATAGTGGGTACACAACCACTATTATAAATCTGATGTGTCTAGATTATATTATATTAGATCTAAATGTAGTACCTATAAATATTCAAATTCATTACTAATATAATTCAAATAGTAATTTATCTGTAGGGTACTATTTGCAGTCAAAATATTTTAATCTAATTTTATCCCACAAGGAAGATCTGGAGTAACATTTTATCCAATTTACTTTTCAGGATTCCAACTTGATTCAGGGTAGTGAAGAACACGCTCGTAATTACAGAGCACCAGATCGTGCAATTTCAAGAAACCTGTTTGCTTCCTCATCCAGCTCAACTGTTGGAACAAGCCAAAGCATTTTACGGGTATGTTTCTGAGTAGAGACAGATTTGAGTTGTCACAGCAAGTATATCCTGTGCCTCTGATGATTCAAATCATACCTTGAGAACAGATCCACTACACTCTGACTCAAGTTATAGGGCTTTAGTCAGGTAACCATGTCACATGTTTTTTTTTTGTTTACTTTTATTTAACTACTTAAACCTAAGGAGTATACCTAAGATTTAAAAAAAAATCTTTTTGGAATTTCAAGTAATATTATTTACTGTGTCACTAGCAACTTTCCTTGGAGTTGTCAATATTTAATTAAGATTGTTTCTGTTTTTTCAGAATAACCAGTTAGAACACACTCCTCCTCCAAATCCTCATGTATATCATCCTAGCCTGTCCCCTCCAACTGTAACACTTTCCCACACACCCACACCTTCACCTTCACGCCGTGGTTCCACCCAAGTAGTCTCCCCAGTGATTCATCGAACTGCTGCTTCATCATGTAAGTGACCAAAATCAAAATCAAATATTAGTCTTGGTCTAACAGTAGTGAAAGTTGTTTAGCATTTTAAAGAAGTTGCATTTTTCATACTAAAATTTTCTTCTTTATTTATTACTTAATTTATTAATTACTATAAGTATTTGATTTTGGAAAAAAAAAAACTTGAAATAAAAGGTACTATTAGGAGCTGAGCTGCCAACTTAAAGAACCTTTATTAAGTTATGTAAATATTTATCTTTTTAGCTTCACGTCACGCAGCTTCAGTTGCTTCACCTTCTCGCCGCCCTAGGACAGTTCGTGGTAGTCGAGGTGGTTCTGTGTGTAAGTACAAACTAAAAATAACTATCAAAATTTCATTTTTGAAACAAATGACAACAAAAGCTGCTATTTATTTAAGAGTTTTTATTGACGCATCGTAGTAATAGGTGTTCTCTTTTCAGCATCACGTCACACGTCTTCAGTTGCTGCTCCTCCACCATCACAACGGCGAACGGAATTCTCCACCATCACCGAGAGATTCCTGAGGGTGGAAGAACGGCAGCAATTCGCAGATCTTGCAGTCCTTTCTGGAGAGGAGTGCAGAGAGAGATACAATTTTAGCTGAAGCTGTGGCTGCAGTCGGGAAAGGGCTGCAAGCATTGGCAGAGGCCAAGAATAGAGATAGGTTGTAGTAAAAACTTTTAACGAATACTAATGCAGTTTTATTGAAAGACCCGCCTCACATACCACAGAATACATCCAATAAACGACACCACCGATCAATTAATTATGACGTGAACGCCAAAGCCTATTTACTATGTTTCGCGTATTGAGTAATTGCCCTAGAGCTAAATCGGTGTTACATGGCAAATCCCTAGTTTGCCTCCTTTGAACTTCAGCAATTGTTTGGAGCTCTTCTAGTCGCTCTTCTTCTGAAATTGTGAATTCCGGCATTCTTGCGATTGCACATGTTGTGCAAAACACAACATACAATAACTATTTTTGCAACTACGTCTGGATGATAGTTGAGCACTCTGTGTACTAACAAGCACCTAAATCGTCCTTTTAGGGGGCCAATTGTTCTCTCTACTGAATTGCGAGCAGTTAAATGACGGTCATTGTAAAAAGCTTCTGGGGAATTATCTTCAGCACCACTAATTGGTGTCATAAGGTAGGCACGCGGAGCATATCCTGAATCACCTGAAAAAAAAAACAAATAACTATGTAGTTTTTACACCTAGTAATTAGATTTATTTTCTGAAGTAGGGGCAGGGAGGGATTAACTAACCAAGCAAAACAACTTCTTCACCAGCATTTGTTAATGCCTCTAAGTGGGCTTTTATAACACCATAGTTAAAAATTAAGCTATCATGAGTAGCTCCACCATATGTTGGATCCACATTTCAAATATTTAGATCTGCATCTGTAATCTGAAAAAAATAAATATTAAAAATACTAATTGAATACATAATGATAATCGATTACAACATTAGAATCAATTTTACCAATTGCACATTTCTTGCATGGTAGCCTTTGCGGCAGTAGAAACGTTCTTCATTCTCTGCTGGTCTTTTCATTGCCACCAGAGTGCCATCAATACACCCAAGAGCTGCTGGAAAGCCAAACTTTTTGTAGAACCTGTAATTTACAGTTACCACTAACTTGATCAACTGTCACAAAAATGTAAAAATCAAAGGGTCACTTTATTTTTAATATACCTTTTTTTTTAAGGATGGAAAATCATCAAATGACTTCTTCCGCTCTGGGTTGAGCGGAAGGGCGTGTCAGACTTTTACTGACTAAAACCCATCCGCGTTCCTTCTAAAGCCCTTTGCGTTCCAGGGCCGCGGTGACTCTTTCGAACAAATTCCGCAACCCTGGCAGGCTCAGGCCCTAGCGGGCCCCGTCTTCTATGCTGACATCTCTTTGAGGTGCGCGTGAAACACAACGCGCCATCGACCCGGGCCTGGTGGTGATCGGACAGCGAGCCACCCAATGCTCGCCGTCCGCAGGCCCGCGCCTACGGTGGCCGGGGATCGCCCTGCGACTCCCGACGCCCGGGGCGTCTTCTCCTGTTGCGGCGGATGGGGCGAAGGCCTTGCCTTTCCCTCGCGCGGCCCACCTCCTCCTTCGCTAGCATTACTGCTTCGCAGAAGGAGGTGAAATTATAATATACCTACTAACCTTTCCTTTAATTTTTTTTTCTTGTCTTTCTTGTATATTATGAGGAAACCTTATATATTTTTTCACTATTGCCGGATTATTAACAGCTTCCACTACTTCATTTATGCAACGAGATGCTGATGGTTGCGATAAATGTGTTCTTATATTTTCTTTGATTATTTTCTGATAACTGCAATTAGCCAAGAATGACAAGGTGCATAATAACTGTGAAACAATAAATCAATAAAAAAAATTAAATTAACCTACTTAATGTAAATCTAGTCAAAACAATATAGGGACCAATTTGGTTATTTTCATGCATAATAGAAAACCAATATTATAAATATACAGGGTTCTTAGACTAACTTGAAAACATATAGCTAGCGGGGAAACCACCTAAAGGGAATACTCCTTATTATGAAGTGTTTTTCTTATTATGGTTTGCTTGGTTACAAATCTTTCAGCTATAAACTGTGTAAGTAAATACTTACAAAATTAACTCTATACTTAGTAAAATGAAGCACTTACTTTTACACGAGTTGAAAGTCCTTTGCCTCGACGTTTTGTGGGTTCTATCAGAGGCAGTAACTTATACTCCAGTTGGTCAATAAGCTCCTTTTACAAGCTATACACGCTCACATAAGAATAAACTTCGAATTTTGGTAGATTGTCGACGCTTTGCTAGTTTATCCAAAGCATGAGCTTCTTCTAATAAAGATTTAAACAAAAACATTCTTGCCATCGTTATCGCTTAAGTAGGTAGGCACTTATTCACTTTAAAAACTTTATTTAAACACTATTTAACTATGATTTCTTCTATTTTCACTCGTAAAAATGTTGCTTTTAATTTGACACTGAATCGGGTTCGAGTGCGAAGTGAGCGTCGAAGTGACGGGGGAATTACCTTATAGAATACCACTTTTTACGTCATCTCATACTTTATCTGTCAAAATCTCGAGGTCAATTTAGTTCAACTCGCAAACACGCTCGCAAGAGTAGCGCTAGTGTAGATTCGAATTATCAACCGAGTTTTAGAATGCCAATCAAGAAACTCACAGCGGATTCAGATTCGAACTTTAGAATGAAGTCTTACAGAATCACACTGCTGAAGCTAAATATCTGAAAAAAAAGTATTTTTGTTAATACATTATTACTTTATACGTCACCAAGAAACAAATTGTATTGTTTTATGATATTTTTTTATTGATTTCAGGAAAACAGGTTTCAACTAAATGGAATAATATACGAGATTCGTGGCGTAAGACAGTAAAGAAACAAAAAGATGAGTCTAAATCTGGATCTTCGGCCAAAGAGACACGAAATTATTTATATCACGACCAATTAATGTTTTTGAAAAAAGTCTCCGAACCTCGACCACCACATGAGTCAGTTTCAAAAAAAGCAAGAACCGAGACTGAAGTAGGCATGGAATCTGATTTTCGTTCACCTTTAATTAAAGATAAAAGAAAAATTGATAATAAAGAGGTAAATGACAGGATGGTGAAGTTTTTGGACTCCAGAATAAACCCAGAAAAGGAAAACCATCATCTGTCTTTCTTCAAAGGCATTATACCAATCTTGAACACTTTAACTATCGAAGAGACTTTCGAATTTCAAGCTAGCGTCATGACAATGTTGCAAAAAATTAAAAGTAGGAATTATGAGAGACCAAATTACGGACATTGGCGTGATTCATATAATCAGATGACCGGACCAGATCAGTATTCTGGATACTACACACATAATAGCGTCAATAAACAGGCAACACCTACGCAAGATCAACACCACCCTGGATACTCTACGCAATATAATCGTAGCAATCAACAGGCAACAACACAGTGGCGTGCCCACAAAGGACGATATAAGACCATGCCTGCCCTACCAAGAACGCATTAATAAAACAACATGTAATAAAATAATACAACAAAAACAATATAAAAAAAGTTAAAACTCCTGCTAAAATGTTTAGAGCAAAACATGTAGCAGCGCGAAGCGCTAGGCGCTCGCGTAACTCACTATACTACGTGGTTAGGCAAACGCGCTATCGGCCTTATTTCCATTCATAAATTTACGCTTGTGTAGCACAAAGCTGCATAATTTCGTGTGTATGAACGGCACACATGTTTAGATTATGACTGAACTTATGCTCCAACTCCGACCACAGTAGTTGATCTGATTGGCTAGTTAAAATTGAATGAATTATGTGGGGTTGCCAAGTTGTGATGATTTGAGGAATTGCTGGTAATTCGAGAAACAGACTACACACATACACGATAGTTTCCTATAAGACTACTAAACACAATTAAAATGGTGGTATTGTTAAATTTATACTTTCCAAAAATTTTAGACTGTAAGGAATAGCAAAAGCCCTATTAAATTAATTAAAAACGGCATGAATTACATTTTTTCCCCGAATGTGGGAAATTTCGCTTAGATTTTTGGGTTAAGATTTCTATGTTACGGCCACACTGCTAGGCAGTGATTGGTTGCGGCAATATATAATGCGGCAAAATTAGAAATCTGCCATTTTAGAGCTTTCATTAAACTAAAATAATGCTATTTTATTTGGTAGTGTTTAAGAAACCATATTGTTTCATGTGATCGCGATCTCCACTGTTTACCTTTAATAATATGTTATTGAGTTATAAGTAATTCATTTTGAAACTTACTGTAGTAATATGAAAGTTTATTTAGTTAAAAATGGTGTTCGAATGTGAAATCTGTGCTGACGATGTATGTTTATTAGAAATTAAAAGCAATAAGTTTTCGCAATTAGCGTATAATGATAAGATTCTAAATGTATCTAGAGGTCAATGTTTACCCGAATTACGAGAATTAATCCAAAAACATGGTAATTCATCATATCGAACTCATCATTTTAATCCTCAAAAATATGTAACATATAAATGGCTGTGTGGATGTATCCACACAAATAAATTATTTTGTTTTCCGTGCATTTTGTTTAGCCCTTTCAGACCGAGTGTGCACATTTAAGGACATAAAGTTTTTTGCCAACTAAATTACTAAAATAACTTTTTACGTAGCAAAAGACGGTTGTCATCGTTTGAGCACATTATTCTTTAATAAAAACGGTACTAGTAGCGACATCTATTGCCACCTGTGAGGTTTAATTCGCCGAGTTTGACCAGTGGTTGGTAAACTTTTGAAGTGAACCTATTTTATTTCAAAATCTCAAGTTTTTGGTGTAAATACTGATAGCAAAATTTTTTTTGAGTTATTAAACGGTATATACATGAATGATAATGTGTTTTGTATACAAATATCAAATGTTTTATACAATAAATATCGTTAATTCGTTATGTCCACAAATCTGGACATGCGGTTTTAACTATAACTTTTTACGAAATATTCAATAGGGTGCAGTAGTTGTAAAAAATGCATTTTTTTGAAACCCACATGTTATTTTACGGTCACTTATTTTACAAAAGATTCTCAGAAGTGTATTTTACGTTTTCAGGTAATTGTATTTCCAAAAATGTTCGATCCAGACGCCTTGGATGTTCTACGTAATGGAAATCTGTCGGACTTGGACTTATCTTCGGATGATGAGGATACGACTGATCGACATTTTTTTGATCATTGATAATGTACTCAGCGAATTAAGAGATCGTTACATGAATATTAAAAATTTGAAATTCTTTGCGTTACTTTCTTGTGAGAATTTTGTTAAATATAGTGAACAATTCCCTGAAAAGGAAATCAGAGAGTTCACTAATACTTATCAGGCTAATTTTAATTTTGATAGATTAAAAAATGAATTGCGCTGTATTTATAAATCGCCTGAATTTGCGAATTGTAGCATATATAGTATCATTCAAAATTTGAATAAAAAAAATTTAGATAATGTTTTTTGTGAAGTTTTACGGTTGACGAAGTTTATAGTTACTATCCCAGCGAGCAGCGCATCGGCAGAACGTTCATTTTCATCCTTAAAACGTATCCACACCTATTTAAGAAACACACAGAGTCAGCAACGACTCACAAATCTATCTTTAATTTCTATCGAAAAAGAATTAATGGTCGAACTACGACGCAAGCCTACTTTTTATGATCAGGTCTTAAAATCATATTTGAAAGAAGATAGGCGCGTGGATTTAATTTATAAATGAGTTAGTTTAATTTAACTTTTTTACCGCTGTAAAACCCGTAGTTAACTTATTATATATATTTATATCTCAGCGAATCACATGAATGAGGGCCCTTAAAGGCCACATCGGACATCTTGCAAGTGACGTATTCTAACTATCACCCACTTGGATAAGATATTTGGGGTGGCCGAATCTTTCATAATTTTCATCGTCTTCGTGATTTGAACTTTGAAGAAACTGGTAAGTTTTTTTTTTGCTATCTGTCCGTTTGCCTACCCTTTCTTGAGACCCACCGCACGTCACTGACAACATCTATACCATCAACTTCATCTCAGACATCGAATCCGATTCCAGCTTCGCCATCAGCATATAGTAATCATTCCATACATTCCCAAGACTCAGATTACTTAGATTTTGAAGGGATTTAAGTTTGAGTACAAATAAATATTTAACACGTTCGGTGCGGTATCGGGTTGATTATATCCGATGCTCATCTATCCTCCGCTGCGGGGTAAAAATTACTGTGCCAGCCGCTGGTGCGGGACAGATATATTTGGTCTCCCTATGAATATGAATGAGACGGTTAGTGTTTTGGAATTGCCTCGTTAAATAGATAATATAGCTTCGAAAAAATCGCATCGGGTTCTTACGACCCGATGCCGACTGAAGCAAAATTTTTTACGTCTAGTGCGTTTATCGGTTCTAAACGACCTGGTGCCCGATGACCCGGTAGAAGCACTAGATTACATGCTTGTTGAGTTAGTGACGTCCGTGTGTTTAGATGAGTTTTTATGCAACTGAGAAGAGAAAGTGTATGGAACATGAAGCGATCCAGGAAAATGTTGTTTGAGTCATGTGAGGGTAAAAAGCTAACGAAAAATAAAGTAAGCGAAGGTTCTCCAAGACAAATAATATTGGGTAAGCGGAATATATCTGATAATGTATATACTAGCCCGTCAACTGGTCAAACATTACAAGTTCTAAATACTGCAGTCATCAATCCCCAGCCACCAGATTCACCCACACCATCAACCAGTACAGCTCATAGTGAACGAGTACAAATATTAGAACACAAAATTATTCAACCAGCTTACCAAAGTTTCGATACCCCTTACCCAATTGATGGCCATTCTCCTATATCCAGCGATGATGATTGCGAAATTTTTTTTACTCTTAAAAATCATAAGAACCATAAGAAACAGGCACCGATATACAGTTTAGTAACTGAAACAAAAAATCCCTCTACAATGACAGATCAAATACACCATTTTTCTACACCTAAAAATCGTAAAAAACAAACGCCACGTACAAGCGATGTTGACCTCTTATTACATAAAAAAGGAGAAAAAACCGTGTCCTCTGCATTAACAAGTAGATGCGGGTCGTTGAGTGATATTTCGACATCTAACATGGTTTCACTTAACTCATCATTTAATGAAGATCAGCTGTTCAATTTATTAGAAACTCCTCCACAAAAAGGAAAAAATACAATAAATACTGAGATAATACCACCTAATTCCACTGATAAGAACTTACCAATACCTTCAAGCTCCAACGTGAAAAATGTAAGACCATCAAATCCACTACCGATGGACACACCTCAAACGATAGCTGCATTTTTCGATAGTGATTCTAATGAAGATAATAGTATTTCTATTAGTGAACCTACAGATTCCTCATCTAATGACACTTCTTCAGAAGCAAATTCATGCTACAACACAAACCCATCTTCAGCGACGAATGATAATGAATGGCAAGATATAACAGATAGCCCACTTAGTTTTGAAGAGTTTGAAGGTTCCGTTGAAATTTTAGTCCCCTCCAATGTCCGTGAGCCAGATGAATATTATAAATTATTTGTAACAGATGACATTATTAATAAAATAGTCGATGCAACAAATAAATACGCTAGTAAGTATTTAGAGTCTAACAATGTCGCTGATAAATCTCGTGCTAATTTATGGAAGGCAACGGATACCGACGAAATGCACAAGTTTTTTGCTATTCTGCTGGCGATGGGCTTTGTGAAACTGCCTCATATAAACGACTACTGGTCTAGAAATAAACTTTACAGAAATGAATATATAACTTCGCTTATGAGCAGAGATAGATTTTTACTATTGTTAAAGTTCTGGCACTTTAGTGATAACAGTAATTCTACAAATGACAAACTGTATAAAATACGAGAAATACATGACATGCTGTTGTTGCAATTTAAAAAGGTACTCAAACCAGGAAAAGTCCTAGTAGTAGATGAATCCATGGTGCCATGGCGAGGCAGACTTGTTTTTCGTCAATATATAAAAAATAAATCTCACAAATACGGCGTTAAACTGTATAAAGCTTGCACACCAGAGGGCTACACATTTGACATAATTATTTACACTGGAAAAGGCGACGGTGGACGAGAACTAAACCATGCTCAGAACGTAGTAATGAAACTTATACAAGATTTCGAAAATGAAGGGCGTATTGTCGTAGCAGACAATTTTTATTCATCTATTGGACTAACGGAGGCTTTAATTGACAAGAAAACATTCTATTGTGGGACTTTGCGATCTAACAGAAAAGGGTTGCCTAAACCTGTTGTCAGCACGAAATTGAAGAAAGGTGACATTATAGGTAAAATGAATAATAAAGGGATTAAAGTGATTAAGTGGTTTGATAAACGTCCCGTTTTGATGATGACTACGTGTAAAAATCATGATACCTCACTGAAAAACACTGGGAAGAAACGAAGAAGGACAAATGAAGAAATCTTAAAACCTGACTGTGTACTGACTTATAACAATTATAAAAAAGGTATTGATTATAGCGATCAGATGTCTTCCTATTACTCCACATTAAGGCGTGGTCTTAAATGGTACCGCAAAGTAATGTTAGAATTGCTTTTTGGAACGGCAGTTATAAATGCCTTGATAGTGTACAACCTACAAAATGAAAACAAATTGACCAAAAAAGAGTTTATTGAACATATAATACAGAAGTTCTCGAAGGTGTCGCTGAGAAAGCAACCAAGGATTCCGGAAATAGATTCAACATCAACTTTACCAACATCTACAGCGGAAACAGTTCATAACTTAATCATGGGTAACAAAAAACGGAATTGTTCAGGATGTTACGATAAATTACGCCTAACACTAAGTAGCAAAGTAGCCGGAAATAAAGTTAAAAAAGTTAAAACCATGTGTAACGCATGTAAAAAGACATTATGTCGAGAATGCTATAATGAAAATCATACGTCTAATATTACGGTATAGTTAATTTTATATGTACCTAATGAACAGTTCTGAAAAATATATACATTTTATCGATATCGATGTTTTTTTTATATCATCCACAACACTAAAAACGTATCGACACTTTTGCTAACCAGTGCGGATAACGGGTCCTTAAGATCCGACAGGCAATTACTTTATTTACAAACAAACCATTCAGTGCATCTACCTACGATTTCAGCCTTTTATTGAGTGTTTATTCGTCGACATTGCTATAAAGGAATATGCTTTAATCATTATACCTATAAAGATAAGTCCTCCTAAACAAATGGAAGTCGAACGGATCTTTTTGACCCAGCAACGCACCAGAAACATATCGTGCTTCGGATATAATAGACCCCATGCCGCACCAACTGAAAGTCATCAAATTTGACTAACGCAGTGAGCGTGTCAAATAAGTTATTTGCATTTTTAAATCATTATGATTATCAAATACATACACCCTCCCACACACACACATTATATATATTCACATTCATCAAACAAACATACATAGCAAACATTCATTCATTCATTCAGTCTTAAGTAGATACCTACGTCAAAACTATTATAACGCAATCTAGTGCATAAAATAATCTTACCTTAGACATATGGCTAATCTTTGTTCTGGGCAAATACATTCTCTGAAACTTGTATCTCGTACTCTCATGTCTAGTCGTCCCAGTAAATCGTCAAAGTGGTTGCTGTCATTCGAAAATAATTGAAGAACTTTGATTCGTCTCTTCTAAGTTCACCCATTAATGTTTCAAATGTTCCAAGTGAAAATCTTTCCCGTAAATTAGCAGACTTCAGGGGTTGTAAACCAAGTTGTCGAGTCACATTTTATTATTGTTTATAATTCTAACAGCTAACTTTCTGGAATGTTTCTCAAAAATCAAATGCTTTTGTCATAAGGTTCATTTTTGCCTCAAAACATGATGGGGTTACAAAGAGTGCGGGGCGGATCGGCGACTTAACAAACATTATTTGCACTGTTCGCCGGCCCTTCGCCTACGAGGTTCCGTATGCCCCTGCGTATTCGGTTAATTATTGTTTAAAACTACACACCGTTCATAATTGTTTGCGACGGCGCATAATTTTTTCATCCCGCACTTCTGTCTTGCTACCCTTAGTAAACAGACGTGATTTTACTGCTTATATTATCGACGACATTCGCTTGTGCACTTGGACTCTTTGATTTTACATTTGTGACGACTGTATCCTGTTTACCTGAACTCTGAGATTTGAAATTGCCTTTCACTAATATCGCTACGTGCCGTGCATTAAAGGTAAGTAAGTTTTTGGTCTTATATTTATAATAATTGAAGTTATGCTCCCCACCAGAAACCCATAATTTATACATTTTACCTATTTTTCGTTGCAATTGCAAAAAAAACAACTTTTTACACAAAATGTATTATTTTTTTATATTAACTTTCTTTTGAAATGTTTGTAATCAAGGTATATGCCCATTTTCACTCACACCACACACAGTAGGTATAGAATAAAACGAAAAATAAAAGCAATAAGTTCAATAAACAAACAGTAAGCGAAACTTTACTACAGTGATAGTCAGTGATAACGTTGACCGCATCGCCCATGGGCTGGCCACGGCCGGCAAATTTTCACTCATTCCGCGGTACATTTCTATGAACTATCTTTTGTTTCACGCGTCAGACGTTAGTAGCTCGTGTCATACAAGTTGCATATTGGCGGTATTCATGCGCTCGTCAAAGCGCACGGGGATTTTACTGTTTACGAGAAATGAGTCATAATAATGTAGCAAAGCGCTTAAATTGTTTCATCGTAATTGGAAATATTTAATAGATAAATATTTTGTATTTGTATGTTTAAAAATGTAAATTATTATTATTAGAAGAAAAAAACGTGTTGCGCCGACCCCAAATAAAACGGGACTAGGGCAGGAAGATGATGATTTGGTCCCAAGTAACATTTTAGGTTTTGGAAAGGTTTTGAAAAGGTTCTAAAACCTTTGTATGAACATTTGCTCGTAAGTCTTAACAGGCTCAACAACGTTAAATTTACCTTATATTAACCTCCTGAGTGCAAAAAGGGCCCACGTTTTAGAACCTTTCTAAGAGTTACAGCAAAACCTATAGCTCAAATCCAGAACCTTTCGAACTAACTAAACAGAACCCAAATATAACCTACACAACCTAAATTTAACGTTAATATAACCTTGAAATGTAGCTTTTAAGGTTTAAATTAGTCTTGGATGTAAATGTATGACAACCTAAAACCTTTTTGATGGACATGAATATATGCCTTTCCAGGATTCTGGAGTTTTAAAATGTTTCTATGTAAGATTTATAGAAACGGAAATTGTCAATTTAAATACTTATTTATAATGGCGCTGTTCTCTGTCATTTCACCAAGATTCAAAATGGCTACATAATTTATTGAGTGTTGTTTAAAATATAAAGTAGCTTGCTGAAGTCAGGAAATATTGAAAACATAATGCGACTGGCACTTTATCGTGAAACTTTATGATAACAGTGCTGTATACGAGACGGGCCTTTAAAAAGTTAAAAAATTTCAAGATATTTTAATGAAATTAAAATTATTAAAGTAGATTATTGGTGGTAAGTCGCATCAGAGTAAAACTTCAACTAATTTAAACAATATATATTTTAAATCATATAGCACATGTTACTTAATTTTGCCTTTTTAATTGAATTATTAGTTTTTTTCTTAAATTACAATTAATAAAAATGGCTGTCGTTAGTATATTACTAGAAAGTATTAAGATTAACCTTTTCCAAACCTGTTAGCTAAAAGTTCTTAATAATTAACCAAAATAAGAGCTTAAGGTAATCTCGCGGAGCTACTTCAAACGTCAAGGTTATTTTCGCAGCTTTAAGGTTATCGCCAGGAGCAGTTTGAGACTTGTCAGTTGCGAAAACAACCGTTGAGCACAATTAGTTGCTTTTAAGTTTTGGTTGTGGGAGGACGTGTGGTCGACGGTTCGACAAGTGCTAAACAAACAGCTACAGGCTGTTCTTAAAGTTCAAGTAAGTTCCTATTTTTTCATCAAGCATAACACTCGTTTTGTCTTGGGCAGATACTTTTTTACGTTAATATAAGTAGGTAAGAATGACGGGCGAAGGTAGATAAGTAGGTATAGTAAATTTGCAAATAGAATATACCTCGAGCCCTAAGCCGAGCTTCGGATTTGAAATACACTTCTGGACACATCTATTGGCCCACCTTAGAGTTTAGGTTTCGATGGCCCCTACCGAAATATGATTGCTAGATTGAACAAAAACTGTTGATGCAGTTTTAAACCTGATACATTTTACCATCTTTATCGATCGTATTGTTTTAAATTTGAATTCAGAATACCATACGACATGGAGCTACGCCTAACAAGTCGGATATGCGCCTTGTTAAAGGCAATTGATTTTTGAATAAAAAACATGTTTTATCAAATAAAGGTTTAATTTAATAACGCGTGTTGCCTCCATGGGCATCTACCACAGCTCTCATACGATTAGGCATAGAGTTTATCAACCGCTCTATGCAATTTTGAGGGATCATCTCCCATTCCTCTTCTATGGCAGTTTTCAACTCCTGCATCGTCTGGGCAACTGGCTGACGAGCCCTAACACGTCTTTTTAGCTCGAACCCACATGTGCTCAATGGGGTTCATGTCTGGGCTTCTGGCTGGCCAGTCCATAACTGTGATGTTCACATCCCGAAGATATTCCCTGACGATGCCGGCCGCATGGGCTCTTGCATTATCATGCATAATAAGGAAATTTGGGCCCACATAGTCCGCGTATGGTATCACGTGAGGTTCTAAGCACTCACGAATGTACCTTTCAGCATTTAATGGCAGCCGTGGTCCTGTAACAACCTCAAGTTGAGTTTTGCCGCTCGCGGATATACCGCCCCAGACAGTCCATGAGCCACCGCCATAAGCAACCCTCTCTTCAAAGCAACATTGTGCGAAACGCTCTCCCTTACGTCGGTAGACCTTCTTCCTTCCATCATTGCCATGTAACACAATTTTAGACTCATCAGAAAAGAGTACACGGCTCCAATCTTGCTGTGTCCAATTTAAATGACTGCGTGCGAAATGAAGGCGCGCTGTTCGGTGGGCTCGCGTTAGTTTGGGCCCATTAGCTGGCTTGTGTGGTACCATATCGCGTTCTTTTAACCTTCTCCGAACAGTTCGAGCGCTCACAGATACTCCGTGGAAGTCGCGAAGTTGGTTTTGTATCTCAATGGAGGTAAGGTGACGATTTCTCAAGCTGGTCGTCACGATGAATCGATCCTGCCTTTAAGTTGTGACCCGAGATCGTGGCCTTCCTTGGCGACGAACAAAGCCACCAGTCTCTAGGTACCTCCGATAAACATTTCGGACCGCAGATCGACTTAAATTAAGTTAAGCACTCACGTGTCTTTGGCTGTGTCCGGCCTGAATAAGTGCCACAGCTTGGGCGGCGACTTCAGGTGAAGTATCCATAGATTATTGATAGAACCTCACCTTAATGTTAAGAATAAGTAATGTTTGTTGCAAAACCAAAGATATCAATCACTTTTTCAAGAATTAAATCCAAGTAAACCAATAAAACCAAGTTTTCTTAGTATTCGATTGTTTGATATCAACAAACAGGCTCCAAATTGTTTTTTGTTTCTTTAAATTCTGTGTTCGAAATTCAAAAAAAGACTATTGAATGAAATTGTGAATGTGCCAGGTTCAAAACTGCATAAAAACTTTTTGCTCGACCTAATATAAAATTTTAGCTAGGACCAAACGAAACTGAAAATACAAGGTGGGCCAATAGATGTGTCCAGAAGTGTAATACAGTGTAAAAAAAAACTTCAAAAAGAAAAAAAATATTCAAGATGGATTATTCAAGCGATGATTCTATAGCAGATCCCGACTTTCGTCCGGAATCTCAATCTGATTTATCTGATTCACCGGATAATAGGTCCGTATCATCATATTCGTCTGAATATCATGTGACTCTGGATCGATTGAAAGCCACAAGCCCTTTACTAGACAATGAAGAACGACACGATACACCCAGCACATCTGGAGCTACTTCACAACATTTATTTATTTATTTATTTATTTATTTATAACAATCTTACCTACACTATCATTACAGATCCATGATCCAATGCGACAGAGTGGCCTTACTTAAAAAATCTTAAATCTACATCTTATACCTAGTTAAAAAATATCTTAATCTAAATAACTTATTACATATAGTGTAACTTTTGCGAATTCACTCAAGTTGCACCACAATACATCAACCCTCTCGTGAACCTCATTCACCACACGTATGGCTCTAGTGAGAGGAGTTCTCGCCAGTAGGTTGGTCCTGGCTGCAGGCACAGCGAGCAGGGGTGGGCGTAGCCGCCTCCACACGTACCGGTCGGGCACGTACAGCTGTAGGTGTCGCAGCACTCCCGGGTTATGCGCCACGCCACGTAGTAGTTTCACTACATACGCTACGAGCGAAAACTCCCGTCGCACTCTTAGAGTGTTATACCCTACCATACCCAGAACAAATAGTGTAGGGTACATCAATGGGTATAATGGATATACCCCATACAGCTTGTAATACAAGTGTCTCGTGAACTTATTTTGGATACGTTCCAACATAACACTATATTTCGCCTCATGAGGAGCCCAAATGACCGCGCTATGTTCGAGGTGACTTCTGACTAATGCGTCATATAGAACCCTTAGTGTCGTGATGTTGGTGAATCCTTGGGACTGCCTGAGTACGAAACCTAGGTTTCTGTATGCCTTCTTACATATCTTATTGATATGCTCACGGAAGGTTAGTTCCTGAGAGAAAACTACCCCTAAGTCTCGTACCTGAGACACTCGTTGCATCGGCACATCCTCAACCTTGTACTGATAACTCAAGGGAGTTCGCGCGCGAGTGAACGACATCACCGAACATTTAGCAGCATTAAAATGCAGTTTGTTGTCCTTGCTCCATTCGACCACTCTGCTAATGTCTTCCTGTAGGCGTTCACAATCCGAGTGATCCCGAACCTCGAGCAGCAATTTCAGGTCATCCGCAAACAATAAACAAGTCCCATGTCTGACGACTTCCGGCAAGTCATTTATCATTATAATAAACTCGAGAGGCCCTACATTGCTGCCCTGGCTCACGCCCGATCTCGTGTAATACGGTTGAGATACACAGCCATTGTAGTCGACATATTGCTGGCGATCCTTCATATAGCTAGCGAAGAACTGTAGCAGAGGTAATGTACATCCAACTTTTGCGAGCTTCCTTAACAAGATGTCATTATTCACCGTATCGAACGCCTTTTTAAAATCGAAGTACGCAGCATCTACCTGTACCCCCGAGTCTACTGCCGGCACCACCTGTACCATAAAGTTAATAAGGTTTGTAGCAGTGCTGCGTCCAGGTCGGAACCCATGTTGCGCATCTGACAGACGCGCCCGCATTTGTTCCTGAACGGAGCGCTGAATAGCCGACTCGAGTACTTTAGCAGGCGTGGAGAGTACAGCCACCGGTCTATAATTACAGGTATCTGAGCTTGGTTTACCTTTAGGAACCGGAACAACGCGCGTGATCTTCCACCTTTGAGGGAACGTGGCTTGTTGTAAACATGCATTAAAAATGTGAAGTAATGGCTCCGCCAGTACCCTCCCACAGTCTCGGAACAGAAACGCTGGTATCCCATCTGGGCCAGACGAACGTTTTGGCTTGAGACTCCCCAGCGCCTGCTGAACTTCCGCGAGACTCAGCGTCTCAATGTGTACCCGTGCACTGGTAGCGCCGACCTCCGCCGCCGCCGCGCACGCGTCGAGTTTGGGTGGCTCCTTGCTGTACACAGACTCAAAAAAGTCCGCGAACTGCACAGCACACTCATCATCTGTTAGATGTTGACCTTCTTTTATGATACTCTGCTTATTTAGCGTTTTTCTTTTCGATCTTATATACTGCCAAAACGATTTCGGATCCTTTACAAATTGATACTGAATTTTATTTTTATGTTGTATATGCGCAGTTTCTATCAACTTTTTTATACGAGTTCTACATTCCGCAAATTTGTGATAATCATTATCCAACTTAGTTTTTTTGAACTTTTTGTGCAGTCTGGCTTTAATTTGTATATTTGATATTATATCTCTCGTGTACCATACTGGGTATACATACCGCGAATTTCCACTACTAATCTTTTTCCGGGGTACGCACCCATTAATAGTATAATTAATATTATCATAAAAGAAGTTCAACAGTTCTTCTAAATCATGCATTCCGTACATCATACTCCAGTCAATGGAAAGAATCCTAGAATATAACAGTTGAAAATCAGCCTTATTCCAATTCCACTGTGGTCTAATATGGTGTGCACTAGAATCGCGGGCGACGGCGGGGGATGTCGGCGGGGCGGAGGCGGGGCGCACGCTAACCGCTAGCGGCGGGTGGTGCGCGTCGACCGGCACCAGCGCCTCATCCGCCGCTACCACCGTCACCCCTCCGCTAATGCCCGCACTCAGAACCAAATCCAACTGACGACCTAAATGGTTGGGTACTGTGTTACTTTGAGTGAACTCGCAATATGATAACAAACATTCGAAATAATTACTAATATTAGCAGAACAAGAATACAAATTAAAATCACCTATTACAATAACTTCTCCATACCTATCACACAATTTTTCTATTATTCTAAATAACAACATGTAATCATTTTCCGAACTACCTGGCGGAATGTAGATAACACAACACACAAACAAAAAACGTTTATTTAAATGTACCGTTGCACAAACCATTTCGAACACACAAGTGTCTATCGACGCGTCCAAGATAGGTAGTTGTCGCAGCTCGAACCGGTGTGTGGCCACGAGAAGCGCGCCGCCTTGCTTTCGACCATCCGCTCGATCACACCGTAATATATTATATCCGGGTGGAACAATTTCCGCATCTTGTATGGATTCACTGCAGCCAGACTCAGTAATAGCGAATAAGTCAGAGGCGGATGCCATTAAATTATTTCGGAAGTAGTCTAGCTTAGTTCGAAGACCCCTAACATTTTGGTAATATATTTCAATTACACTATTACTTATGGAGCGGGCTGTTGGGTTGTTTACGAAACCAAATCCATTCATTGAATTCAGCGTTTAGTGGCCATACTTCCGCATTATTCACCAAGGTATAGTGCTTTTCGGATACGCCTATAATAAAGGACGAGTAATCTCGTGCTGTTTTATGTTTGATCTTCTCAATTTTCATAGGTGCTTCAGGCCCACAAAGATTTTTTATGTAATCAGTCATAGCTTCTTGTGTGGTTTCCGGATGCAAGCGCCATACATGTAGATATTTCATTCTTTCCATAGCCACTATTCCTTTAATTTCCGTATTTCTTCCAATAGTCACATTTTTAGACAAACGGTTAGGTTTTTTATATTGTACAGTAGTCCAGCCAGTTTCTTCTTCCCGCTCCGACTGCTCAATGACGTCTGGGGCGCCAGTATAACTCGCCTGTGTTTCAAGTACCGTAGTAGCAGCAGATTTCGTGGCTCCACACTTGTTTACACTATGGATTTCGGCGGTTGGTTGATTATGCGTAATGTTATTTTCTTTAGGTTTTTTGGTTTTATTTTGACCAACGGCTCCAGCAAACGTAGAGTGAGAGCTAGTGGATGCCTCCTTCGGTGGTGGGACGATGCTGGATGATGTCTGAGATTGGATATTGCGAGCCAATTGAAGGTTGACTTTTTCTTCTATCACCGTCATTATTTTAACTAATTTGTCAAGATCTTTTTTTGTCTGCGTATATTGATCTTGCATGAGCATAATCGCATTTGCCTGAGAGTCCAAGCGGGCCATAATGTCCAATCGAAATTGCCGAAGTTCATCCAGCAACACGGAATCCACGTCGCTTGAAATTGTAGGTGAAAATTGGACCCGGGTACCTCGTTGGGAGTTCACATTATCAGGTGTTATGGTTGTGTGTAGTCTGGTGGAATCCCCTCTGACCGGTGTATTTATATTTCCGCGCTTCGGATTTAAGCAAACACACTCCGGACATACCCATTTCTTCTTATATGCTAGGGTAAATGTTATAAAAACATCTTGGTTAATTTTGAGACAACTTAAATCATAAGCTTTCATGCATTTTTCATTTGAGCATTCCATAAAGATGTTATCTGTTATAGTTGAACTGCAAGCGCCGCACTTTTTCTCCATTATTTTTGAATTATTATTAATCAAAAATCAAAAATTACGTGGATGTGTGAGTGTAACGCCAAGCGCTCCACATGATGTGGTGACGCAAAAGCTTTCAAATATTGTATGGCAAAATTGCAAGCCTGACGACCCACCTAATTTTGAATTTACTGGTGAATATTCTAGTGGCATGAAAGACCTATACCGAGGTATTTTGGCAGACGCTGAGCCTCTTGATTATTTTGAATTATTTCTGACAGATGACATACTTACAATAATAGTTGATGAAACAAATATATATGAAACACAAGAACTTGTAAGAGGTAATGACATTTCAGCTGGTTCTAGACTGCATGCCTGGGCCCCAACAAATAAGGAAGAAATAATGAGATTCTTAGCGCTCATTGGATGGATGGGTCTAGTAAAGCTTCTTGCTATCCGTGATTATTGGCGGAAAGATGAACTATATGGACTTCCTTTAACTAGAAAAATTATGCCTAGAAACAGATTTTAGCTTCTTCTTAAATTTTTACATTTTTCTAATAATGCAGAAGCCCCAAACGATGATCGTTTATTCAAACTACGAGCTACGCCTTGTTATCAATAAATTTATCCACAATTTTTAACAAGCATATACTCCAGGACAAAGAGTATGCATTGATAAAAGCCTCATACCCTGGAGAGGTCGCCTTTTGTTCCGTCAATATATCCCTAACAAACGTCATAAATACGGGATGAAACTATTCAAATTATGTTCGGATAAAGGGTATACCTGGAACATGATGATATACAGTGGCAAACTTCAAAATCCTACAACTGGCGTCGCTGAAACTGTTGCAATGGAACTGATCGACGGATTACTAGATCAAGGAAGAGTACTGTACACTGAAAATTGGTATACCAGTATACCCCTAGCTTACCAGTTGCAGCAAAGAAAAACACATTTAGAGGGCACTCTTCGATTGAACAGAAAACACTTGTCTTCACAGATGTCGTTGCTGCAAAATTACGAAAAGGAGAAATCGCCGCTCAGGAAACCAGTGATGGTATCGTGGCATTGAAGTGGAGAGATAAGAGGATTGTATCCGCACTCTCAACTAAACATTCAGGACTAAAAATGATTTCGCAAAGAACTCGTACAAATCGAACGATCGTGAAGCCGATATGCATCGTAGACTATAACACCGGAAAGTCCAGCATAGATCTGAGTGACCAGATGGCGTCGTACAGCTCCGCTTTGAGGCGTTGTACAAAATGGTACCGGAAGTTATTTTTTGAGGTGTTGTGGGGTACGAGCATCGTGAATGCTCACTTCTTGTATTGTGAAAATACTCGCAAAAAGAAGCTCAAAATAACTGAGTTTAGAGAGGAAGTAATCAGAGGAATGATTCGCAAATACGCAGCAGTTCAAGAAGGTCCATCGACATCAACACCTCGCCCAGCGTCGAACAAGCGTCACAGGCATGTGTGGAATGTAAAGGGGAACCCTACTAAAAAGTGTAAAGGACGGTGCGTACAATGTTATGAAATATACGGGAGAAAAGGGAAAACTTTAGATGGAAAAGTCAAATTTGCCAAACAAACTAGCAAAATTTGCTCTGTTTGCAATTTTTTAATGTGAAGAGTGCTTTGAGAAACTCCATTAATTTTTTTCTGTAATTTCAGACAAATTTGTTATTTTTTTGTTGATTTTGCATGCTTATAATACGAATAGACAAAAACCAAATAAAGGTAATAGATAAAAAAAGTGTTTTTTTTTAGACATATTATCTTTTGATCAAAACTTCGTACAAAAAACCCACTTACACCGAAACAACCGTGGAGGCCAGAGGTATTTTAGAATTCATAGTAAAATGTATTGATATGTGTTTCCTGGCGGACACACTGGCCTACGATTAAAGCACTGCTCGTGTTTCCCAAACGAAACACGCGGCCTCTAAAGGTGGTACTTTGTGTTTCCAGAAAGATACACATGGCGCTCAACGTGTTAAACGCCAAAGGATAGGAAAAATTACAGCGACTTATAGAGATGTTACTGATTTAGAAATTCGTGCATTTATTGGGTTATTGACTTTGACTGCAGTCATGAAGGATAATCATCTTTCCACAGACGAGCTTTTTGATCCTACATTTTCTGGTACACGATACGTATCTGTTATGAGCAAAGAAAGGTTTGAGTTCATAGTCAGATGCCTTAGGATGGATGATAAGACGTTGAGATCAACTCTCCGACCAAATGATGCCTTTGTACCAGCTAGAAATGTTTGGGAACTGTTTATAAAACAATGCCTAATTAATTATATTCCTGGATCTGAGGTGACAATAGATGAACAGTTACTCGGTTTTAGAGGTAGATGCCCGTTTCGGATTTATATACCGAACAAGCCGGATAAATACGGGATCGAGTTTCCGATGATGTGTGATGCAACTTCCAAATACATGGTTGATGATGATCCATATATAGGCAGGAGTACAAATACTAACGGTTTACCACTTGGTGAATTTTATGTGAAGAAATTGTTACAGACTATTCATGGATCGAACAGAAACATAACCTGTGACAATTGGTTTACCTCCATACCAAAAGTTTACTTCAACAACCTTATAATGGGCATTGTCTTCATTTTTTAAACATTCGATTTTATTTTGTTTTTTGCAAATTTAGACCATTTTGAGAAACCAATTTGAATATTTTGATAATTGGCTCAAAAGTTTTTTTGTTTTCTATATTTTTATTTTTGAGGTAGATGACGTCATCATTGGCACAAAAGCTTGTGCCGTTGCTTCACTAGCGCAAACTTAAAAAATTAAAACTGTCAACACAACGTCATTTTCTCACTGTTACAAACGTCACATAAACCTTAAATCGCATCCTATTTATAAAAATATAAACCAACTTAATTATCAACACAATGAGCGATACTTTTGTTAAAGCTGTCTCGCGAAACCTGCCTAAAGTTGAGACCGTTATGATATTGGAGTATATTTCTACTAGCAATCATCATAGCATAGCTGAAATAAGAGGAGCAAAAATTCTAATGTGAGTAATGCATACACCATAAAATATATTCTGAGTAAATCGTGTTTTCTGTTCATATCAAATCAGTGCATTTTTCATTGTTTCAGGTCATCTCGTGATTCGTACGTAGATACTGCAGTAGGGTACGTTAAAGTTGGTAGAACGGGTAGTGGGTGCACAGTAAAAGCTAAAATTGTTCCGGAACACAGAATCAGCAAGAAACTATACACTGTTACATGTAACATTGATGAGCATAACGATGTTATTATTGATTCTGTATGTGAAGACTGTGCAGCATCTGCAGGTAATTTCTTTGAAAAGCGAATTATAAAATATTGCTTTGCTATGGATTAAAACAATGTTTATCAAATACCTCATTTCTTCTTTACAGGTGGTTGCAAACACTCGTTACTACTTCTTTTTTGGCTGGCAAAAAAAAGTTCAGAACCATCATCAACAGCAGTTGAATGCTACTGGAATAAGCCTACACTGTCAAGTGCCAGCACAGAGCAAGTAACTAGTAAAGAAATATTTAAAAAAGCAGAAAATCCTAAGCTGATGCCTAAAGATAAAAATATCTTAACTGAATTTGAAGAAGAGTGTAAACGTAGGAAACTTGGAAACTCACTGATTTTAAAATTTAGTGAAGGTTATAAAAACAGATTCTAAAAACATTTTTGATATTATGTTAAAATTCATTGATGTGGAAACAGTACATACATATTCTAACTTCAGAGAATATTTGAAGACAGTCATTGATGATGAGACCATCTTAGATATTAATGCAAAATCTGTAGGGCAGTCTGAGAGCAAGTACTGGCATAGTATACGCCAAGGAAGACTAACAGCTTCCAAATTATATGAAGCTGCATATTGTAAAACAGATGGAACATTGGTGGAACACATATTAGGAGGTTACAAGGTGCCGGAAACAAAATCCATACTAAAAGGGAGGAAGTTAGAAAACCATGTATTAAAAGTTATCGAAGAGAAATTAGATGTTAAAATAAAAAAAACAGGCTTTATGCTTATTAATGGTATATTGGGGGCATCTCCAGATGGAGTTGGTGAGGATTTTGTAGTGGAAATAAAATGAATCTACCTCTGAGAAAACTGTTAAATCATACATTAAAAATGATATTGTTAATAACAAATATAAAACACAAATACTATGCCAAATGCTTGCTTGTAAGAAATCTAAAGGATTATTCTGTGTTGCAGATCCTTTATTTGAGACAACAAAAAACATTCATTTAGTCTGGGTTGATTTTGACGAAGTTTATATTAATGAAATTATCAACAAAGCAGAAGTTTTTGGACTATATATATTTCCAAAATTACTAGAAAGTGTCAAAAAATAAAAAATCAGTTTATTAATAGCTTGTATGTATTCTTAATAGCTTTTTATTATTTCTCCCTGTAAATTAATTAGGCCACAAACTATGACAACAAGTTCATCTAAACATGAAACATATTTATAATTTACTACGGAGTGTGGTTTGAGTATGGAAAATTCTCTTACACGCCTGATAACTCTTTCAACATGGACTCTTAAGCTTGCTATTACTTTGCTTTGTACAACTTCAGTAGCAGTTTGTTTGGTGTCTGCGTAGACACTTGGTGGCCTCAAGATTTTGATACCACGTGAACTAAATACAGATTCAATTTCTTTGAATCCTCTGTCAGCTAAAATAACAGCATTTGGTTGCAAAACATTCAAAAAGTTACTTTTATTAACTATGGCTATGTCAGATATTCTTCCTGCAAAACCTTTTGAAATGAAGCTTACAAAACCATTAGGGGTACAGCCTATCAAATACTGTTGAAATAGTGTATCAAAATTTAGTACTACTAACGCCATCTATGTAAAAATATGTAACTGATGTATTGTCAAGGTTGAATTAGAATAAATACTCTGTTGCGAATACTTGACGTGTCTTTATAGGTTATGGGCCGCTCCAACATTTATCAGTTATTTTAATAGTTTAAAGTAGATAAATAGTGCACTAGTATCGCAGAAACATGGCTACGAACTATATTACCAGTGTGCCAAAGTTAAAAGGCAGGGAAAATTACGACGAGTGGTGTTTTGCTGCTGAAAACTTGTTGGTGCTAGACGGAATGGACAAGTACATCAAACCGCCAACTGGATTTGAAGTTAAACCAGCGGAAGATGCAAAAACCAAGGCGAAGCTTATTTTGACGATAGACCCGGTATTGTACGTGCATATCAGAAGCCCCAGAGCACCCAGAGCTCAGCTGAATTATGGACTAAGTTGAAGACCATGTTTGACGACTCGGGATTTTCTAGAAAGATCACCTTGCTTCGACATTTAATATCCATAAGACTTGAAAACTGTGATTCAATGGTAAGTTATGTGACTCAAATTGTCGAAACAGCGCAAAGGTTGAATGGCACAGGATTTGCAATTACGGATGAATGGGTTGGGTCATTATTATTGGCTGGTTTGTCGGAACGATATTCTCCAATGATAATGGCAATAGAACATTCCGGAATTCCGATAACCGCTGATGTCATTAAGTCAAAATTACTTGACATGGAAGTTGTCAATGTCAATGACTCAGAATATAATGCAGGTGGTGCTGCATTCGCGGCTAGAGGAAAATATAACTCTGGCAACACTAAGCAGAAGAAATTTGGAGGTATGCCGACGTCAGATAAGAAAGTAACAAGTGATACAACCAAAACAAAAGAAGTTACATGTTACAAGTGTAAAAGTAATGGACATTACAGAAATCAGTGCCCAATGTTGAAGAAAAACGCTAGCAAATGCGTGTTTAATGTTGTTTTCTTCAATGGAAACTTTAACAAGGAAGATTTTTACGTGGACAGCGGGGCAAGCGCACATCTCACAGTAAACAAGGATTGGCTGAAAAACACGAGTAATTCGCCGTGTTTACCTGAAATTGTTGTCGCTAATGATTCAAAAGTCCCAGTTGTTTGTTCCGGAGACGTAGAAATAGTGTCAGATTTGGATTGTCACATAACTGTAAAGAATGTGCTGTGTGTTCCTAGTTTGACAACAAACTTAATATCAGTAAGTGAGCTTATCAAGAATGGCAACAACGTCATATTTGAAGAAGAATGTTGTTATATACGTGACAAAAATGACGATTTAGTTGCGATAGCTGATTTAACCAACGGTGTATATAAGTTGAGGTTACAAAAACAGCATTGTTTGTTGACATCTCCAGCTGTCACAGGACATTTATGGCATCGAAGATTAGCTCACATCAACAGTCAAGATATGAACAAGATGAAAAATGGAATAGTAAATGGCATATCATATGAAGGTTCATTTGACATATCAAAGTCACAATGTAAGACATGTTGTGAGGGAAAACAAATGAGATTACCATTTACTCATAAAGGTGAAAGAAGTGCTGAACCTTGTCACAGAATACATAGTGATTTATGTGGACCTATGGAGGTGAACTCATTGAATGAAAAAATTCAGTCGGATGACTTTTATATATTTTCTTAAACAAAAGAGTGAAGCTTTCAACAAATTTAAAGAATTTAAATTGCTTGTTGAAAATCAGCAAGGTAAGAAAATAAAAATATTTCACACGGATAAGGGCTTGGAATTTTGCAACCGTGAGTTTAGTAATTACCTGAAGACTTTTGGCATTATACACCAGACTACAAATAGCTACACACCCGAACAGAATGGTATTTCAGAAAGGGCTAACAGAACAGTGATAGAGAAAGCCAGATGTTTACTGTATGATGCAAAGCTAGACAAGAGATTTTGGGCAGAGGCAGCAAACACTGCAGTTTATCTAAAAAATCGGTCTATTGTGTCAGGAGCTGAGAAAACACCATTTGAGCTATGGTATGGTAAAAAACCTGATCTTAGCCATATTAGATTGTTTGGCAGTAAAGTGATGATGCATGTCCCCAAAGAAAAGCGCTTTAAGTGGGATAAAAAGGCTATGCAACATATCTTAGTGGGATATGGAGAAGATATCAAAGGATACCGATTGTATAATCCTCACAAGAAGACCATAGTTACCAGCAGAGATGTTGTTGTAATGGAAGGTGAGACCATGGACGGTAACTCCGATGAAAGTTTGGCTATCTGGATACCAGATGAAGCATCATCAAGCGTCATGGAGAAGGCGAGCAACACTTCAGTGGGGGAGTTCAGTCCTGTCCATATGGAAGGTGAAGATAATGAAATATCTTCAGATTCTTCAGTTTATAGAACCTTGATAGAACCTCAGACAACCGAGGACCCCAAACAAGTCATCCAGCATACATTAGGCCAAGATGCACAGAGCAAACGACAAAGGAAGAAGCCTGAACGATATGGGTTTAACAATATATGTGTTTCTAGTACAGTTCCAGCAGCTGAGGAAATATCACTCTCAGAGGCTCTGGAGGGTCCTGAGAAGGAGCAGTGGCGACATGCCATGACTGAAGAATTCCAGTCATTCGAGGACAATGATGCATGGGAACTAATTCAGAACCCAGGTGATGTGTCAATTGTAAAGTGTCGGTGGGTTTTTACCAAAAAGTTTGATGTGGACAATATAGTGCGTTATCGAGCAAGGCTAGTAGCTAAAGGCTTTTCTCAAAAACCGGGAATAGACTATAATGAAACTTTTTCGCCTGTTGTGCGTCATTCAACTTTAAGATTGTTATTTGCACTTAGTGTCAAGTTGAGAATGAGTATCACACATTTGGATGTTACTACAGCTTTTTTAAATGGTTTTCTGAAAGAAAATATATATATGTCAATACCTGAAGGTTTTGCAAACAAAAGTGGGGGAAATGTATTAAAATTAAAGCGGGCAATTTATGGTTTAAAGCAGTCTTCGTTAGTATGGTATGAACGGGTTAAAGATTGTCTTTGTGAATTAGGCTTTAGAAATAGTAAGTATGAACCATGTTTGTTTGCGAAAACTGATGGTAAAGTTAAAATAATAGTAGCATTGTATGTGGATGATTTTTTAATTTTTTCAAACAGTGATATTGAAACTGAAAAGTTAAAAAAGTTTTTAGGATCAAAGTTCAACTTAAAAGACTTAGGACCTGTAAGACAGTATCTAGGCATGAGAATAAATTTAGATAAAAATAAAAATGTAATAACTTTAGACCAAAAGCAGTATATTGAACAGTTAGCATCTAAATTTCAAATGTCTGATTGTAAGCCACAAAGTACTCCAATTGAACCAAAATTAAATGTACAGAAATCTAAAGAATGTTTACCTGATGTACCTTACCAAAAACTTATTGGAAGTTTAATGTACTTGGCAGTATTAACAAGACCTGACATTGCCTATGCAGTCAGTTATCTCAGCCAATTTAATAATCACTATAATATTAATTGTTACAACTATGCAAAACGAATTTTGAGATATCTGATTTGTACCAAAGATTACTGTTTAAAATATAGTAATAGTGACACTGATCTACAAGGTTATGTAGATAGTGATTGGGCAAGTGATGCTCTAGATAGGAAATCTTACACCGGTTTCTGTTTTGTGATGTCCGGATCAGCCATTTCTTGGCAAAGTCGGAAACAGAGCACTGTAAGTCTTTCCAGTACAGAGTCAGAATACACAGCTTTGTCCGAAGCTTCTAGAGAAGCTGTATATTTAAGAAATTTGTTACATGAAATTACAGGAAAATTGTATGCAATTAATTTGTATTGTGATAACCAGAGTGCATTGAAACTAGCATCTAGTCATCAGAGTCATAGTAGGTCTAAACATATAGATGTGCGTCATCACTATATTAGAGATGTTGTTAAGAATAATTATGTGAAAATTGATTATGTTCCTTCTGAAGAAATGCCTGCAGATCTTTTGACCAAAGGTTTGTGTTCTGTGAAACACTATAAATTCATGCACATGTTAGGTTTATTTCTATTGTAATTTCTAATTAGTTGTTCAGTTTATTTTGATAAGTGGGGGTGTTGAAATAGTGTATCAAAATTTAGTACTACTAACGCCATCTATGTAAAAATATGTAACTGATGTATTGTCAAGGTTGAATTAGAATAAATACTCTGTTGCGAATACTTGACGTGTCTTTATAAATACTTTACAGTATTGCAACTTTTGTATTGAGACCATGTCTGTGCTTGCTTTACCGGATTTGAAGGTTTTGCAATCTGTATTTCAAAACAATCTATTATCATGTGTACATTAGAATACCTTATTTTAAAAACGTAGGTTTTCTTTGATCTTTTTTGGCTGTGGAATATAAATAAAATTTTGAAAAAAGTTAACCAAGACTTCAATTCCTGTTAAAATCACAGATGACAACTTAGACCTTGATATTTGAAACTAGTCACTTATTCTTTCTATGGAATCATTTTGCTTAATTTTCAGTAAAGTTATAATAAGACTAATAGAGTCAACTTTTATTAAGCTTTTTTGTACAATGTAGTCTATAAGCCATAGGTACTGTTTTGGCAATCCTAAATACATTTTTGGTTTATCTGATATGATTTCTAACATATTTTTCCTACGTTGTAACTCTTTCTTATTTGGTACAAGCACTGTTGATTCTTCTGTTTCTGAGGTACATCCAAATAGAGATGGACTCGCTGCAGAAGAAGTTTCTTGTGAAGATGGCACTTCCAGTGTAACAAAACTAGTAACTTTTCCGACTTTATAATTTGTGCTCTTGTCTACCATCTTTACTTCACACTGGGTTGAGGCATCAAACTGAAAGCAAAAAGTTCAAATAATAATTTTTTTTTCGGTAATCATCACAACATAATAGCCTTGTAACTGGTTGTGGGGTATGTGAAGTTATCATACAATCATGGATATTTGTCACTATACACATTGCCTTCTTATTACATGGTTTATTTTCAGGATATGGAGAAATGATTGATTTCTAACTTGTTTACAATGTACAGCTCATTTTGCAGGATGATGCTCGATGATGCTAGTTATGTTAATAAACTACAAATCAGAAAGAGGTTACTTATGCGAAAAATAAGAATACTATATAGTGTTAAAAATAATTTAAATATTGAACTGTATTTTACCTATCAACCAGTTTCAAGGTTTGCTCATTGTTGTGTTAAGTGGTGTGTTTATTGGAGTGATCTTTTTTATTATTGTTATTGCTAAGTTAATAAACCTACCTTCACTGGTATTTCGGAAGATGTACTGGGAATTATAGTATCCTCATATTTCCTTTTTACTGGTTTTTGGGTAGCATGTTGCACTAACAGCTTAGATAATTCTGTTGAGTCTTCACTTTTATTAAGCCGGGTCCAGACGAGTGTAACGTGTAATGTAATCCACCGTGTAATGTAACACGAATTCTACGTGTGGACGGCACTACGAGCATTACATGTAACGCTCGCGCGGCGCTCGGGGTTGATCCATCGGCTGTCGGTTTTTCGCGCGAACACAAAGACGCTCGCAGTGCTCTCTGCTGTAGATTTAGTTGATAGAATGCTAGCTGTATGCCCTTCACGTAACAGAACAAAAGTGGACAATACGAGTAATATCTCATATGATAGACTTGGCTGTTGCTAACTCATACCTTCAGTTCAAACAGAGAGAGAAGAAAAAAGGCGTTAAAAATGTTATAGGCGTACGTGAATTTAAGATGGAACCTGGTGAGAAGTTAATTGCTGATAACTTAGATTCTACAGACACAGATGACCCTGCTGATGAGTTTGAAGAACTTTTACCAAAGCACAAGAAACGTAAGACTACTATAGTTCCGTTACCAACTAAAGCTATTCGTCAAAAAAAAGCTAATCACATGCCACAACACAGTTCAAAGTAAAATAGATGCAGAAATGAGGGTTGTTATAAAAAAACTACAGTTACCTGCAAAAAATGTGCGGTGTATTTATGTTTTACGGCTCAGAGAAACTGTTTTGAAGCTTTTCATAATCCATAAATATTTTCAGAGGCTTTATTTTCTTATTTTTCAATTATAGCTACGCAAATGGCGTCAATTTTTATTGTTTGTATGCTAGATAGGATTCTATAACTGTTGATGACTGACTTATTGAGACTGATTTTATGTACAATTTAAATTAATAAGTAATGTTATAAAAATATTATCTGTTCAAAATAACGAAGAAGAACGAAGAAGTTAAGTTTAAAGTTTAACAATGTGTATGTCTTTTCAATAAAAAACTGAATACTTTATGGGCTTATCTTATTTCATTACACAATAATATACTCACATTGGCTGTAATTGTCTTGTATGCAGAACATAAAATAGTCCTGAAAATATAAGTAGCCTGCATCTGTCCTAGTGGCAGGACATAAGGAAAAACTCTTTGTAACGGGAATAGATTTTTTTCAGTAATTTTTAGTTAAAAAGTAACCCCTAAACAGCTTAAATCCCGAATATGAATTGAATCTGACATAAAAAGTGGTCCCTGTAGTGAGGAGGTTAAAAAGGGACAGCCAGCCTCCATACTACCTATCTCGCTTGGCTCGTTTTTTTGCTTTGAGTTATCGGTCCTGTTTGTATATTAAGTCCATGGAAGATGCTCCCGTAGATTTTGTTTAATTTCATTAGATTTTTGACTGAAATCATGCCCAAAACTTTGAAAAATGGTGAAAGAATTATGGTAAAAAGGTGAAGAACTTTTGTGAACGTGAAAACGTAATGAGGCCCCGTTAATTCCTTTAAAATGTGTTCAAGCTCGTGTCGCCGCCATTACAGGTAAGTCAAATAGGGTTACCAGAAGCAAATAATAATTTCCTCACTTAAACTGCCATTTTATTTATTGACTATGATTGCGACGGGTAAAATGACGTATTTTTTTTAGGTGTATCTGAAAAAACCGTATCTAAAGTCACCAAAGAAGGTGAGGTCGCAGCCAGCACGTCGACTAAGGTTTCAACACCACGCAAAAGTGGTCCCCGGCCTAAAAGAATCGAACTGGATGACTTCGAACGGTGTGCTATAAGGCATAAAATACATGAATTTTATGCCGTAAAAAAGGAATTGCCTACTCTAACAAAGTTATTGCATGAAATGCGAAACGAGATAGAATTCAAAGGAAGTCGTACCACTTTGTGGAGAATTATCAAAGATATATGGGGTTTTATTTTGAAAAATGTAGATCCAAAAGGAAAGTCCTAATAGAGAGATACGATATTGTCGCCTGGCGTTATCGATACCTGGAAGAATTGCGAAATAATCGTCTCGGAAACCAGCGCCCAGTTGTATATTTGGACGAGACGTATATACACGCAACATATTGAGCCGGAAAATGTTGCCAAAGTGAACAAGAAGAAGGTAGGTATATTAACATCAGACTCCAAAGGTCCACGTTGGATTATCGTCCACGCGGGTGGTGCTAGGGTTTTCATACCCAATGCTCAACTGATCTTCAGATCTCAATCACAAGCGGCCGACTATCACGATGATATGAACAAAACGAATTTTAATAAATGGCTTAGTGAAAAACTTATACCAAATCTGCCTCCCCAATCAATTGTGTTGATGGATAACGCCTCCTACCACACAGTACAGCTTAACAAAGCACGAACAATGGCAAGCAGAAAGGCAGAAATGCAAAATTGGATCACAAGTAATGGTCTTTCTTACTTGCCAAGTATAGTAAAAGCCCAGTTATTTCAAATAATAAATGAGCACAAATAGCCGCCCGTTTATGAAGCCGATGTAATGTTGGAAGCGCATGGGCATAAAGTGGCACCTTACCACTGCGATCTAAACCCCATAGAGCTCATATGGAGTGTCACCCTTAAATGCATTTTAATGTAGATCTACATCGTACGTTTTAATGTTCCATGGCTCAATATGCTATGGACCCAAGGCGACAAATTTTACTTTTTAAATTGAATTTGTCAATGACATATCGATTTCTGAACGCAGCTTTACTTTTTAAAGTTTTTTTTTTTCAAATATGTCCGTTTGAAAAATTTTTCGCGCCTATTGGTTGCAGTCCGGTTGCAGCAGATTTTAGAAAATTCATTTTGTTGTGAAATATTGGCAAAGCCTGCAATAAAAAATAGTTTTTGAAAAGGATAAAAGGTAAGTGTAACGTATATTGTCCGCATATTTGATAATAACGGTATTTTTTCGAAAAATCTGAGTTTTATTAGTGATGTATAAATACATCACCATGCAAAATCTCTACTATTTCAATAAACTTTTTTCTTCCGTTATGCTTAGTTTCTGAGAAGTTTTAGTTAGTATTTTCATATAAATTGCTCGTAAACACAAGTGTTATGGTCAGTTGTAAACAATAACAATATTTTTAAGTTAGGTAGGTACTTACATTCTTTTACAAATTTTACTTTCGAAGTTTTTTTTTGTAAGGATGGAGAAACGATTACAAGAGAGGGATATTGAAGATTTATTGGCCGCTTTAGAAGACGGTAATATTTCAGAAGATGGATTAGATGACGAGAATGACGATGAGGATGTATTTTACAATGACGCCAGGCAAATTATGGAAGATTTACTAGACGAAGATGTTACAAATGATCGTGATACTAATGAAGCAAATACTTCCGAAGTTGGTCGTGACACGTGTGACCGCGATCCGCCTCTAGTTGAAGATGGACAGGATATTCAAGATTTCGACAAACGAAAACTTATTTGGAAGATAGGTAACTTATCATACGATGAAACTACAATAGCTCATGATCCCAGCTCAGTTAATGAAAACATACTAAATCTGGACACGCCATATAAATGTTTCAGTTATTTTTTTACACCGGAATTTCTACAAAAAATTGCTTATGAAACGAATTTATATTCTTGTCAAAAAAACTCAGCTAATCCCATTACTTTTACAAGTCCCGACATTAGAAAATTTATAGGAATTCTATTATTTATGTCGGTAGAAAATTTTCCAAGTGTACGCGCGTATTGGCACGAAAAATTCGGGTACGACCCTATAAAAGGTTTTATGCCTGTAAACAGATTTGAGCTTATACGAAGTTTGCTGCATTTCAACGATAACTCCAAGCACTTGCCGAGAGAGCACCCAGATCATGACAGATTACATAAGATCAGACCTGTCATAGAGCACCTGAATGAAACCTTTTCATCAATACCATTAGATCAGCGCCTTTCTCTAGATGAGCAAATGTGCTCAACCAAAATTGGGCACTTCCTCAAACAGTATCTCCCAAATAAACCACACAAATGGGGATACAAGCTCTTTGTTTTGTGTAGTCTAATGGGTTATGCATACCGTTTCGAAATTTATTCTGGGCAAGAAAAGAAAGATAGACCAGCAGGTGAACCGGACTTAGGAGTAACCAACAATGTGGTCCTGCGTTTGGCCAGGGTGATTCCCAGAATGAGAAATCATATCGTTTTTTTCGACAATTTCTACACATCCTTGCCTCTCGTGTATCACCTGGCCAAACAAGGGACTCATTGCGTCGGTACTGTCCAGCAAAATAGATTACCAAACTGTCGTCTGCCGGACAAAAAAGAGTATTTGAAGACAACAGTCCCTAGGGGAACACACGAGGAAAGAACAGCTCACTTCGATGGGATTGATTTTTCGGCGACAGTTTGGAAAGACAATAAGATTGTTACCCTTTTGTCAAATTACGTGGGTTCCCAGCCGGTGGGAAAAGTCGCGCGTTACGACAAAAAACAGAAACGCAAAGTAGAAGTTCCTTGTCCCAAAATTGTGCAGGAGTACAACATGCACATGGGCGGTGTGGATTTGATGGATAGTTTCTTAGGGCGCTATCACATCAGGATGAAGAGCCGCAAATGGTATCTTCGCCTATTTTACCATCTATTAGATTTGGCGGTAATAAATTCCTGGGTCTTGATGAAGAAGAACTGCATTGCAAAAGGGTATCCCCAAGAAGCAACTACCGAATCTTGGTCAGTTTCGCAACGAATTGGCTGATACCCTTTGATTGCAAAGGGCCAATTCGTTGCGAAATTGGGTCAAAAAACGGCAACAAAAGAGGACGTCCCAGCAATGCCTCCATTGACCAAGCTAAGAAACAAAAAGGTACCAGTCATCCTGTTCCAAGCGTCGATGTAAGAAAAGATGGCATTGATCACTGGCCTATGTTTGCCAATCGTCTCAGGTGCAAAATTGCCAATTGCAAAGGCACAACACAGTGGTCATGCTCGAAATGCAACGTGCCTCTTTGCTTGAATGCTAGAAACAACTGTTTCAGAGACTTCCACCAATAATACGGTATAGTAGGCGCCAGATAAATGTGGAATAAAGTATATTGACCTTTCCCTAATAACTGCTCATAGGTACCTGAACAATTAAATATGAATCGTTTTTCATTATTAGACAATGTTAAGGATCACGAGAGATGATGATTCGGGACAGTTTTGTGTCATTAATTCCGTTTTTCAAATTAACAATGTCAATAAATGTAGGTGGGTCAATGACCGATATTCCACGATTATCTGGCGCCTACTATAGTTAGTTAGAAGAAAACAAGTTTTTTGTTAAATTTGGAACATGTTACTTTATTAGCACGATTTTGCATAATGATGTAGATCTACATTAATTATTTTTTTCAAGATAATATAAATTTGTTATTACTACGATTTTTTTCTTTATTTTTCTCGCAATCCACACAATATTACCCATTTAATTACATTTATTTGGAAACGGTACAAGAAATCATGCATTTAAGGGTTAAAAAGACGAATTGCTGAAAAAAACGTGGGTCAAGAAGCAAATAAAATCATCCAAATCACAGAAGAAGCCTTTGCAACGATCACCGAAGAAGAATGGAGAAAAGAATGTGAGCACGTGAAAAAAGTGAAAGAAAAATATTACGTCGATGGTCCTGCTATTGATAGTGAGATGGACAGGTTTATAATTGAAGTGGGAAACGATAGCGACACTTCTGATGACGATGATGATATGGAAGATAACAATCTCTCGGGTATAAGTCCGTTGGATGAGTATAATTACTCCAAACACAATTAATTATGATCAGACAAAAAATGCACATTCAGTGCATTCATTATATAATATTATAATAAAAATTATTTAATTATTTATGCTTTTTACTGTCCTGATTTTTAAAATGATATCGAATCAATCGAATAATCTTAAATATGTATATAAGAATTTAACAAAAAAACATCCTTTAAATCACCCGTACTTTGCGGTAGGTTATTATAGGTAATATGGCAACACTGAAAAATATTGCTGCCAACATAACGCCATAGGAACTATTCGGTGAAACGCACTCTACTGCTTTCGAGTTCCGACCAGTTCCGACGGACCGACAGGTTGATCCCGCGTCACCTGTGCTACCATCAAAAGTTTTATAATAGCCTATCCTAACTGCATGCACGTTGTTCCAATTACTTACTACTCAAATACTTTTGTATGAGTTTTAACTTACATTATTGCAATACTATTCTAAAATGTCTTCATTGAGCCGTGCCATCCGCCGCGTCTTTTGCTGTGGGCCTGGTGCAAATGAGGATCAGCAGCCATACCAACGATACACCAATGAGTAAGTATCAACATTTGAATTAATCATATATATTAACAATATTGTATTTAATATATAGGTACCTACAAGTATTATTTTTAATGTTTTGTTCATTTCAGGCCAATCTACGAAAATGTGGAGGAGCTGCACCAGGCCCACGACGCCGACGCGGCGGGCACGCTGCGGCTGGTGGTGGAGTCGGTGGAGGAGGTTTTTAGAGCCACTTTTGTTATATCAGGACACTAAAATAATGTAAACACACGCCGCAATTTTACGCTCGAAACACGCATAAACAAAGTAGTATACAGGAGAAATACGATTTCATTATTTGTTTTTCTTCGACAGATTCGTCGGATGCTGCTTCCGATCGCCGACGTGCCGGAGCGCATGCGGCGATTGGAGTTAAATCTCCACCCGCTGCTGGTGTACAGGCCAAAGGACGGGGCGTGCATGGAGATGCGGTGAGTACATACTCACCCAAGTGCAAATTCATACCATCTCATATTAGGCATTTCAGTTAAATTGATCAGTAACCTTCTTCTGGACATTGTTTACATTATGTATATTTTGTGAACACAAAAACAATGTAAGTAGTAATATGCTTTGGAACAGGCATCAAATTACTGGTGGTCAGTTAGCAAAGAGTTTAAACATTATTAAGCAAATCAATAATACTTCCAAGTTAATTTAGGAATGTTACTATATTATTTCCCTGACAAAAAACAATCCGTCCAACTACGTCCCTCTAAAAGTTTTACCCTAGAATCTAGGGTAAAACTTTTACATTTAGACTAAATAGTTCTCTTTAATTAAAGTTATTAAAGCCACAGATAATGATGAAACCAAGAGGTCCTATTAAGTACATTTTTATTAGTTTTACCCTTAAAACTTTTTGTAACAAACATACTTGAATGTTCTAGGGCGTAGAACATTCAAGAAAGTTGCTACATTTAGGTTTTCAATTTAGGTCCATGTTCAGAAGTTATTTTTATCTACAAATCACAATTTTCTTTTTGCAGAAGTGCACCCCGGCCTGCACCAGCAGCACCACCGGCTCCCAGCAGCGGAAGCGTGTATGTGGCATGGCTCGGAGAACGTGTTGATTATGGGGAGCCCTGGTGATCGCTATTGTCCCAGTGACTCACCAAGGCTCCCCCATTAAACTATGAACTTTTCCTCAAGTTTTTACCCTAGATTACTACTCTACGTCGCAGAGGCGCCCGCGTTTTTGATATATTGTTCCCTCTTTTTATCCTCCGCGCGTATGGCATTCACGTTCAAGGACATCTCAGTCATCGCCATTACGTGTCGCAAGACGGTAGTTGCGTTACGGTAAGTGTGCTAGTTTTTTTGATATTACTACCCTTGGCGCTCCAAAGGCGTATGAGTAGCTTGTATGTAAGTTTTGCGCTATTAATTAAATTATTTTGTTTTTTTTTTGCATTTTTGGTTACTATCGGTTTGTTTTATCTTTTTTTTTTTAGGTATTTTTTGAAACTTCAACATCATGACTAGTAATAGAAGAGTTATGGATGATACAATAGCTAATTGGCTAGAAGAAAACAACCATAACAGTGATGATAACTTTTCGGGAGATGACTCTGAAATTGAAGATCATGTAAGCGATGAAGATGTTCAGGACGATGTAGAAGAAGGATACATAGAAGATGAAACTATAGCGAACTCCAGTGAAAGAAGAGCTGAAGAATCTGTGCCATCTTTTGTTCCAGAAAATAATGAGACTTTGGAGCCATCCACTTCTGATCACCGTATCCTTGTTCCGGCGCATCGAACATTGAAAGGCAAAAATCAGCACTGTTGGTCTACTTCCAAAGGTGAAAGTCGAGGTAGAACCACTGCTAGAAACATTGTGCACACATCTAGGGGCCCTACTAGAATGTGTAGAAATATCTTTGACTTTGGTGTTGGTGGAAAATGGTGTTCCTGTTATCATCGTGCGACAAAAAAGGGCTTATAAATAATGAGACTGGAAAGCCAGAGATGATGTTTTACAACCAGACCAAAGGTGGTGTAGATACATTAGACCAAATGGCTTCCTCTATGTCATGTTCTAGAAAGACGAACCGATGGCCAATGGCTATTTTGTATGACATGCTAAATATATCTTTCGTGAATATAATATGTTATATATTGGCATAATATATCAGCAAAAAATTAAAAACCCCTGAGTCGAAGACAATTTATGAAAAAACTTAGCACGCAGTTGACTACTGAATGGATGCAAAAAAGACTAAATGCACCTACGTTGAAACGCAATATCCGGGATATTATCGAAGTCATCTTGAAAAAACCTTCCGATGACTCTTCTGTAGAAAATGATGGTCTACCACCGCTAAAAAAAAAGAAGATATTGCTCTTATTGTACGTCCAAAAAGAAGAGGATTTCCAAAATGACGTGCGCCAAGTGTCAAAAATCTATCTGCGGTGAATATCAAGTTTATGTATGTTTCGAATGCAACTAAAATATATTTTTTGTTACTTTGTTAGTTTTTTGTAGTTAATTACTTCATAATTTACTATTTTTTAAAAGAAGTGTTTAGTTTAAGTTGTTTTTTTTTTGTTTTTTAATGAGAAAAACAGTCTTCTTGCCTTAGTTCCTAAAATTTGGTACTAAGATTTATTTGATTAATGATTTTATAATAAAAATATACAAATATTATTTAAAATTGTGTTTTTCTCTTTTTGGTAATATACACAATTATAGAAACAGTCAAAATATATCAACCATACTTATAGGTTTTGAATAAAACCATTAGTCAATATGATGCGTCTCGAGGGCGTATGAGTAGTTACTTTGTACCTCGCAACATGAGTAGTAATGTAGGGTTAATTTATTACCCTTTGTATCTAATTTCCACCACACACACACACACACACACTAACATGAAGTAAAGACTTTCAACAGGTAAGGCTGATAATAAGTGAGTATGTACTAGATGGGTACTAGACTTCATTGTACTACTAATAGGAAGAATCTTATTAATGTTATAATTAAGGTGTGTAGAACTGTTTTTTTTTTGGCATGGCTTCAAGGCTTGTGCTAACTTTTTCTTAATTTTCTTGTTTGATCCTTACCACAGAATTATTAGTTCAATGTTTTTCGGGTACGGACGACGTATCTTATGGCGGCCACATACGTAGCGGTATACCTGAACGGTATACCGGAACTGAAGGCTTGTGCAAGTATACCGGAGCGTGTGTGTGACAAAACTTGCACAAGTTTCCTGACTTGCACAAGTCTGGTAGGCAGATTGTGCAAGTATGCATGAGCGTGTGTGTCGGAACGCTTCAGTCGCACGCGCGCCAGCCCTTCGGTCGGTTTGTGTGTTTTTATTTTTGCGCCAAAATGTCTGTCGATTCACGCTGCAGTAATAGAGAGAAATTAGAAGAGTTTATAGATTTATACAGGAAGTTACCATGTTTATGGCAAATAAAAAGTAAAGAATACCATATTCGCGACTAAAAGAACGCTGCATACCAACAATTGGTAGATGTTTTGAAAGAAATAGAGCCGGACGCGAATCGGGAATCAGTGATTAGAAAAATTAATACCTACAGGACAAATTACCGAAAAGAACAGAAAAAAGTCGAAAATTCGAAGAAATCAGGGGCAGGCATCAACGATGTATACGTGCCGAGTCTATGGTACTACGATAAATTGCATTTTATTCGCGACCAAGAGACACCAAGAACATCGCAATCGAACCTGACTGAGGAATCTACGGAGGAATCTACGGTAAGATTTTTGTTCTGGCTTCACAAAAAATTAAACAAAATAAAATTCAATTCTAATACCATTTTTTTTTTTTTTAATTTATGAAATTATTTTGCCAAGGAACACTGCCTTCATTACTAAAGTAATCCATAAACTGTTCCCGAATATTCTTTGCATTGAGTGCAGTATTCCCATATCCCCTTCAATTTAATGGGATCATGTGGTCACCCGCATGTAACCCTGGCAAGATAGGTCGAATTTCAATTAATTTAAAAGGTTGGTGTGGGAATACTTATTTCTTTTCAGTAACCATTCTTTACACCATACAGAACGTTTCTTCTTACACTTCTCTTTTTTCTTAATAGCTAGCACCAAACCAACAATAGCCAAAACGTCATCATTTGTGGGTGTCACTTTAGATAGAACCGGTGGCATATTTCACAAAATACTTATTGCACAACACGACTTCTTCGGTTTGTCACTGGCGCAGAACTGGGCATACTTGAATCGTGTGTGGTCATTATGGACGTTAGATATACTTGCACAAGCCTTCAGTTCCGGTATACCGTTCAGGTATACCCGCTACGTATGTGGCCGCCATTACATGGTTCTACGGTCTGAGGGCTTGGCAATGGATCTTTTAGGAACGAAATTGTTTACCTAGGTACCGTAAAACGGGGTTACTTTGAGAGCTGGGGTAACTTTGATGATAGCTAAACTTGGTATGTTTTTTTCGGATTTATTACGCGATACTGATGGCAGCCAAAATTTTGTTTGTTCTGTTGGCCAGACTGACAGATCGGCCATATTTTGCTGGAGCGTCGACGAGAAGTTGTTGTCGGAACTATATAAAATTATTAGTTAAGGTTTAGTGTCAAAAAGGTTGGAAAAAATTGTCTGAATAACTTCAGTGGCACAGGCGTAAGTATTATTGTTTGATTTGTAGTTTTTCACTGTTTTAATTATACGTTTCTTTAAGATTTAGAGCATGTTTGGTTATGGTCGCCATTTTATTTTGCACGAATACTTTAAGTTCATCGGGGCTACATTGATAGGATATACAGGGCGACTTTGATAGTTATCAATTTCACCCCAATGGTTGTTGAACCCAGACTTACAGAAGTAATGTACAAATAATCAATTTAACCCCATTTGTTGCTTTTGTTTTAGTTGCCTCATGGTTCGCACCTATAAAAAGACCGCGGGTACCCGCAATTATAAAAATTACACAGAGGAGGCAATGGAAGAAGCACTAGGAAAAATAACAAACAGCGAATTATCTATTAATGCTGCTTCACTTCATAATAAAATTCCGTTCGGGACACTTTATAATAAATATAAAGGATTACACGGAAGAACGCCTGGTGCCCAACCAATTTTCATGCACAATGAAGAAATTGCAATATTACGTGCTGCGGCTACATGCGGTGCTTTATTTTCTTATAAATGAATAACAACTATATGGTTTATCTTGTTTGTTATTATTGTAGTACCCACTATCAAATTCGCCCCTTAAATCAAAGTAACCCCAAAAATGTTCAAATCGCATTATTACCTTAACGACAACTTCCAAAAAACAAATATTTTTGATTTTTGTCGTATAACGGGGTGTCTTTGCGATGGAATAAATAAAAGAGTGGGTAACAAAGTAGCCCCACTATCAATGTAATTTTGATAAGCAAGTTTTTTTTTTTTTTAAATTCCGAAATTTGTATTTTTTTGTTGCAATAATGAATTTACGTAATGAGTCTACATTACAGTTTTTATTTTACATTTTTATCGTTGAAATTGCAAGCATAGCGTCCATTTAAAATAAAAAATTAATCAATGTCACCCCGTTTTACGGTACTGTATTTATTTCATAAAGTTTTAAATAACGTCGTTGAGGTTCATAGCATATTAATATAATTTTTAAATTAAATTCATGTAGAACTAGGCAGTACGGTCCGATGACCGTGGCCTGGTATTGAATGGCCACAAAAATTAAAAAGATGGTACAGTAGTACCCAACTGATATGGCTTACCGATGTACCTGCGCAGACGATGAATTTTCAAAGCGCAGGAAATGCTATTGACCAATCGGCACGTTCCACGCACCACGCTTCTTTTTCTTGAACCGCTATTGGTCGGCAGCCGCCGCCATCTTAGCGATCGCCGCGTGGCATGTTAGTCAGCCGCCATACTTCTAACTGAGTGCACGCGTAGCAGGCAAAAAGTACACTTAGTGGCAAAAAAACTGATTTCTTTTTATGTTATAAAATGAGTTCTTTAAAAAAAAGGGGGCTACCACTAAAAAGTCAAGCTCGGGAAATAATTTTCAATGTGCACGAGTTTATGAAGAAAGAAGCTCAGGAATCTAAGACCACAACATTTACAAAAGATCGATTTTTGAAAATTATTGACCGAACGGCCGAAGCTACACAAATTTCAAAACGATCAATAACGAGAATTCTTAAAGAGAAGGATCAACATACGAATGAAAACACTGCGGGGCCATCTTTTAGAACGCCGAAAAAGAGCAAATTGAAAAACAACTTATCGTAAGGAATTGGACGATTTTTCATACCAAGCCATACGCAGGAAAATTTATGACTTTCACCGCGAAGAAAAACAGATAGTTACAATGAAAGCGCTATTGGAGATATTAAGAAGAGATATCGACTTCGAAGGGGGCAGAGAAACTCTACGCCGAATCGTAAAAGAGATAGGATTTAAGTTTAAGAAAACGCAAACAAACCGTAAGTTGCTGACAGAAAAAGACGAAGTAAGGCTTTTAAGAATACGATTTTTAAGAAATATAAAAAAGTATCGGCATGAAGGGAGACCTATTGTGTATGGCGACGAGACTTATGTTCATTCGACTCACACCAAGGAACAAGCTTGGTCTGATGGTCAAGGCAAAGGCATAAAAAAACCAAATTCGAAAGGACCGAGGTTGATTATAGTGCATGCTGGTGGTGCTAATGGATTCATATCAAATGCTTTGCTCATGCACAAATCGGCTCAGACTACAGGAGACTATCACAGTGAGATGAACAAAGAAAATTACGAAAAATGGTTGCAAGAGAAGTTAATTCCCAAACTCCAACCGAATTCTGTGTTTGTCATTGACAATGCATCATACCATAGCACATTAGAGGACAGGGCACCGAACAGTAACTCTACAAAAAAGATTATGCAGGATTGGTTAAAAGATAAAAACATACCTTTTAATATAAACCGGAATTGTACGATATAATTAAACGCCATAAGCATCTATATGTAAAGTACTCGCTTGACACCATAATGGAAGCTCATGGCCACAGTGTTAAGGCTCCCTCCATATCATGCGGACTTCAATCCGATAGAAAACATTTGGTCACAGGTAAAAGGTCACGTAAGCAAATTCAATGTTGCCATGAATTTGACCGAAGTGCAGCGTCTTTTGTCTGAAAAATTCACATCCATCGGGCCCGACGAGTGTCAAAAAGTTGTAGATCATGCCATCAAATGCGAAGACAAATTTCTGACATTGGAACAGGCCATCGACGATAGATTGGACCAATTTGTTATAAACACCAACGAAGATACATCATCCTCTTCGGATAGTTCGAATCGTGATAGTGATGGTGATAGTAGCGACGCTCAAAGTGATATTGGGATAGCAGGAGTGCAGCCTTTAGATTATGTTTTTTCTATTGTTTACTAAACAAACACTTAATTTTTAATTAAATAAATCGTACATTTTAAATAACCTCTAATTTTTAATTTAATTAAATAGAAAAAAATGGTGTCCCGATAAAATTAGCATGAAGTGTAATTGTGCGGAGGGGCGTGGCTTGCGAGTGAGATGGAACTAACAGCTGCAGTGTATTATGAACCTTATAATAGTGATCTTAGGTTGATTGTAAGTTTTAAGCATTCTTTCGTTAATCTTCGGGACCATACTTTCTTTTCAGCGCGAACGAAGATTCACGACGCGCCTTATCAGTTGGGTACTACTGTATCTATGTTATTGTTTCACAATATAACCTGTGTGCTGTGCAAAAAATGGAATTGTAAGTATTCATATTTAATGTAACTATCTAGGTATACATTTAGACTAAACTCTTTAAAGTTATTAAAGCCATAGATAATGATGGGACCAAGAGGTCCTATTAATTACCTACATATTTATTACTTTTTGTTAGGCAAGATGAGGATACAGATCCCAGCGACTGGGTCCCGTCGGAGACACTGCCTCCGACTAGCGCCGACCACGGCGTGCCTGGGGGAAGCGGTGTCGACGGCAGCGGCGAGCCTGGAGGAAGCGGCGCCGCCGCGCCGGGGATAGCGGGACCCGAATGACGGCCCTGCTGGAGGCCGCTAAAAGAGCCGTCGTCATAAAAAGCAGCCCGCCAAACGGCCGTTCCGCCCGGATAATTTACCTACGCCTAAAGGCAAAGGCGTAGGTAAAAAAACAAAAATAAAATATTTTTTTATTTATAGCTTTACCTTTTATTGCACGCTAATTACGAAGGCTGTAGCCGGAGGATGAAAAAAATACAAAATTTATTTAAACTTAGATTTAATTATAGAAATTACAATGGAATTATTTAACTAAGATGTCGACAGTTGACCGATGCTGTGCCAAAAGTGACGATTTCGCGAGGGTTGCGATGTCCGGTCGCGGGCTGCATCACGTTGAGCTGCGTCGGCGACTCGTGTCTCCGCGGTTGCTATCCGCGGTAATTAGGATAACGCGCGATCAGCGGTTCACGTATTGCGCAAATATGTAACACGCTCACAAATCAATGTCAATAATGAATTGCCTACATAAATACACGACTCGGAAAACGAACGGTACCTAACGTTAGGTACACCACGAACGAATATTATTCTACCTTGACACTCGTAACATAATTAGGTACCTACCGTAGACAGAGTATTCTATAGACTGCTGGATATCATCCTTTGCATTCGCACAAGAAAAAGAAGAACATATAAACGTCACTAGCAAAGAAAAGAGACAGAGTATAAATATTTCTGTCCCTTATCGCGTGTCGGCTGAGCACATCATTGTGCACACACAACAAGTTTGACGTTTGTGGCGGTGCCAGATTGACATCCAATTTGTTTATTAACAATTGCATCGAAATTATACACATTATACGATCTTTTCGAGCTTAATTCGACAATAGTACATTTGTGCAACTGTGCAAAATGGTAAGGTGCAGTGTAATAAACTGTAAAAGTGATAGTTTGATGAAGATTGCTGGACTGTCCTTTCACTCGTAAGTATTAGATCTTTTTAAGTATTCAATCGCTTTGTGTCCTATTATATTTTCTCATAAAATAGTCGCAGTAATGTACCAACTAATTCGTTTAATGGATAAATCTCGTATAATCGTGATTTTTGCAATCATTTTATTGTCTTACCTCAAAATTCAGTGTTGCCACTTTTTGACGGGGAATTTACCCTTTAATATGGGTAATACCGAATAAAGCAATGTCTATAAAAAATACTCTTCCGACCTTAATTCATATGATATTAGTAATACGCACTACTTAAAATCTATGTTAGTAACACACGTATTATACGATTTTAATTCGTATAACTGCACTCACCTGACGCAAAAAATGAAAGATAACAAAAAATCTTATTAAATTTTCAGATTTCCGAATAAACCCGAAATAAGAAACTTGTGGATTGCTGCTACTAGTAGGCCTAATTGGACTCCAAAAATGAGTTCCAGGATTTGCAGCCAACATTTTGATAGTAATCTTTTAATAATGAAAGGAAGCAAAACTTTCTTATAGGGGAGAGGTGTGTCAATAGTTACAGGGAGGCAATTTTAACATAATTATGTTGTTTCGGGACATCTATTGACGAGTAGCGGTAGCTCTTGGTGGCAATCGGAGCTTTATTTGATGCTGTTTTACCGACCGAACTTACAGTTAAAACAGTTCACGCATGCGCTCTCAATACATGAATGTTTGAAATGTAGCAAGTTAAGTAAAATTATTGTTCGGCACGGTTTTTGTTATTAAAATTAAATAGTTTTACAACAGTTCAGTGGTGATTTTCGGACAAGTTAATATCCAATCTATACGTGCAGGTATGTGAGTTGTTCAAATTTACCTCAGATTTTTGTTAAATAAATCTTCATTGCAAAATGGCGGCAGTGGTGCAAAAGTAACAAAACAAGGAGAGGCAATTGTAACATGTTACATTTGACACTCTGTATTTGTTACACTAGATCATTATTTAATAGTACCATTTTATTTTCAGAATTAATTCAAAATGGTTTATAAACGACCTCGGAAGACATTGCGTGGCACCGTGCCACGTGAAAAATATACTGAAGCTTGTGAAATTATAATTAAGCAAGGGAAGAGCGTCAGAAGTGTAGCTACCAGCTTTGGCATGTGTCATGTGACCCTATCCAGGTATGTCGCCAAATACAAGCAGGATAATACAGTTAAAACGGGATATGCCCCACATAATAAGGTATTTTCTACAGAACAGGAACTAGAATTATCGCAATATTGCAAGACTGCGAGTCAGCTTTATTTTGGATTGACTACCAAAGATCTACGTAAATTGGCTTATTCGTACGCTAAAGCTAATAGTTTACAATATCCCCAAAAGTGGAACGAGACAGAACTCGCTAGCCTTGATTGGTACAAGGCCTTTATGAAAAGACACTCAACTTTATCTGTCAGACGTCCTGAAGCCACAAGTCTTGCTCGAGCCATGAACTTCAACAAACCAAATGTTGAAAAATTTTTTGACAAATGGGGTGAACTTTTGGATACCGTAAAACCTGCTAGCTTTGCCAACGGCTGCCGACTTTGCCATTGCCAACTTCTGAGGGAAAAAGTGTATTCACATCTTAATATCAGTTTTTTGTCATGTATGCATGCCTTTATAGTAAAATTTATGAGTTAAATGGTAACACCGAATAAGATGTGGCAACCCAGCTTGTTTTTGAGATGTCATTTTCGGCGGTTACTTTTTTCGAATGTTGGTGGCGTAATTTTTGATATTATGTTAGCATAATGTTCTTTAGCTAAATAAAAGCTGATTTACTGTGCTACAAGCTACCTGTAGTTCGCAATTGGTATTGGTAAATTCAACAACCCCAATCACAACGTCTGTGATGGTGACTTTGCCATGTTTTGTTGGAGGTCAGGGCTGCCACAAAATTTCTGATGAATATTTTAATTAAATTGTCATTGTAAGTACCTACTTATAATATAATAGGTAGGTACCCAGGTATGAAATACACATGTGTGCATGTGCTTAAATGAAGGTTGTTTTACAAAAGGTACACAGGTGTTGGGTAATTCAAAAAGTATTTTTTTTTGTTTTGGGTCAGTTAGAACTAAATATGTGAAGTGATTTAGTTATTTGCGCAAATACTGTATAGCGTTGCAATTTCACAATACTTTCTATTACATGCTTTTTTTTTTCTTTTTCATCTAAAATATTGTTTCCATTGGAATAAATATTTTAAATCGTGGCAATTACTTGTTTTGACTTTTATAACTTCCGTAAATGGTCCAAAATGATTTGACTAGACACTGTTTATCATAGATGGGACGTGTATGAGTCGTTAAATGTTGTAGTCGCTATCCAGTTTACCTTTAGGTTAATTTCATGAGTACCTTGTGTACAAAATATTGACTAAATAAACATTTAGTTTTCCTTTTTTAGAAGATGGACAAACGACACCGCCAACCTTTATTAGGTAACAGAGCATATAAGGATTATTCTAAAGAAATGTTAGAAGTTGCTGTGGACTTAGTTAGCAGAAAAGAAATTTCGTCCCTTGAAGCTGAAAAACGATTCCACATACCACGCAGAACTATAGACAATAAAGTGAAAAATAAGCATAGTAAGAAGCCAGGCGGACAGCAAAGACTTACTGAAACAGAAGAACAAAATATTGTTAATGTCCTGAGAGCAGCAGGTGATTTCGGAGCACCTCTATCTCGTTTCGATCTAGGTCTCGTTGTGTTCAACTACCTTAAAGGTAACAATAGAGAACATATTTTCAATAATAAACCGCCAGGAAAGTGGTGGATAAAAAAGTTTCTCGTCCGACACAAAGATAAATTAACACTAAGAGCTGCACAAAATATAAAAAGGGTTCGCGCTGCAAAAACGTCAGATGAATTTAACATTTATTTCGATAATTTAAATCTGTGCGGAATTTTAGTAACTGTTGAAAATTCAAAAGCTAACCCTCTCAGTGTTTTCGCTGTCATGCCAAAATACATGTCATCTAAAAGTTTTAGATGTTCAGAGAAGTCTTTTTCCAAACGTTCAGTAAATGTTGTTTCGTACCTGCCCAATTTTGTGGCAGGTTCCAACCTCTTTAGTCGTTTTCTCAAAGTTGACTCTGCCATACCGAGGGCGGCAGCAACTGATCTTTTCGATTTACCCTTTTCTATAAGCTTCCGAGCCTCCTCCATTGTTTCGGCCTGACAATTCTGTCGCTCAGTCTTTTTTTCTCTCCTAGACATAGTGCTTAAAATAAATAATAAAGCTTAAAGTAGGTAATCTAACCAAAATTATTGAAATACTAGAAATCTCAGATGTATAAGAGTGCGCGCGCACTCTTACACGCGTCACAGTGCGCACTCTTACACGAATCGGCCTAACGCGACATGACGAATCACTAGCGACATCTCTTGAAAAACATCGTCATTTTCTCTTTAAAACTGTTTGAACAGACACTAAGTTTTGAACGTAAAAAGTTTTGATTAATGTTTCCTGGGTAGTTTTCAAACTGTATTCAATGAAAAACACAAACAAATTATATGAAGAGAAGTAAAAATCTATTGGCTTACCTAAAATCCACGTAAATAGTCTTACAAAAATTATTATTCGGGAGCACAACGGCGTTCACTTCAACACCAAAATACGACTGAAGTTAGTTACAAATGTCACTCAGTACTCGACGTAGGATAGATGCGCACTCTTACCGACCGCGCACTCTTGCACCACCTTACCCTATTTATCAAGCTATTCCTTAGTTTCAGTGATGGTTTTTTTACGTAAAAAGTAATGCACGCATACTGTGCGAACGACGTGCATGCGCGTTTTTCGTACTTTTGCCATATGCTTGCGACGCGTATGCGCGTCCATCCAATTAACATATCTTTCTTCAAGTGCGGCGCGCCGCACCTGTGCGTTCATTGTTCATTTCTATTGTTTCGGAAACATCATAAAATAAGGATCAGTAAAGGTGGTCTACACACAAATGTTTCAATTGTTACATACGATATTCGGTTGTTACACTTGTTACCGACACAAATGGATAGGTAGGTACCGTAGACAGAGTATTCTATAGACTCACGAAATCTGTGTCACCGAAAGGGACAGAAAAAAAGTACATCTATTGTTTAGGGTTACCTAGTGATGTACATTTTACCCATTATTTTTCACAAAATAAGATTTTTTTAAATGAGGTTTGTTTTCAGGTTTTTAGGATGAGAAATGAAAAAAATAGCAATGATGCAACTGTAATGTTTTATTTATAAACAAATTACTGTCCTTGAAAAAGCACTAACTTATTATGTATATTTCTTATTTTCGATTGTGGTTCAAAACATTGTTTGGTACTATGGTGAATACGGGTTTCGAATTAATGCATTGCGATTGATTTAATGAGGAGAGTTCTGTGATTCCCTATAAAAGGCTGACTGTCGAAATGGTCATTAATAAATATATTAGTATTGGTACTTGTGCATTCCTTGTAACACGATAATATAAGTGTTGACATCACATTTTTCTCATTAAAAAATGAAATTCCTTTATGTTAACGCGCTCGAAATATCTTTTCTGCCAATTCACAGACTTTATTTAAGTCAGTAGAAGGATAAATAAGGCCTCCTTTGTCTCTTCTAGCAATGATTCCGTGATACTTATCTGTGATCAAATCCAAAAGACAATCCTCACATTTAATAACTTTCCTCAACTTTCTTGCAATAAAACCAGCAATATAGGTTATTATTTCTTTAAGGAGTCTACACACCAAACCCGCCGACCCGCCGACACAGCCCGGCGGCTTGGTGTCGGCGACTTTGTTTCAAGAATCATGTCGGCGACTCGTACCCGCGCGTGCAAGTCGGCGGCATGGCCGGCGACTTGCGTACGCGCACGCTCAGTTGCCCGCCGACACTCCAGCGATAGTGACGTGCTTGTGTTTTTTTTGCGATTTTCTGCAATAATGGAATGGGACGAAGAAACCACTCTAAAGTTAATAAATTTGTATCATATAAAGGAATTATTATGGAATCCAAAACACTTGGATCACAAATGTAGACCTAAACGTTTTGATGCACTAAATGAGATGGCAAACGAATTAAATACAAATGTCACAGAAATAGAACGGAAGATAAAAATTTGACGAGTTAATATTATAGAGAAAGAAAAAAGACGATTGAATCAAAAAAGTCTGGAACCAGCGCAGATTCTGTTCATGAGAGCAAGTGGTTTGCCTTTAAATCTTTGAATTTCTTGCTCAATAAAAATAAACCTACTGGAACAATCGATACGGTATGTAACATTTCAGTGATGTTGTATTATTTTATTTCTAACCTAATTATTAGAGCACACAAGAATAATATGTAAGCTTGGCCCGAGTGAAGAGAGGCGCGCGGTAAATAAAGACATAGGTACTTATTTTATCTGTCTTTGTTGTTGCGCTGCCGCTATTGCACCGAAATATTTCTAAACAAATTATTTCTTGGAATGGCATGTGCACAGATATAATAGTCATTGCAAATGTATTTTTTAAAAACTAACAACTCTTTTCTCAACAATCTTTTGATTTCGCCGAATTTCTATTATAAACCGAGAGATTCCGTACCATTTTCTTATTTTTTCTTTTTAGGTTGTTTTAGAAATATTATTATTAATTATTATTTACATTGATAATAATTATCAATGTAAATAATAATTAATAATAATATTTCTAAAACAATTAGTATTAGGTATGATTTATGACCATTGTCTTTTTTTTCATATATTCCGTGCGGTGTACCTACTCGCGGGTAAAAGCTAGTGTATAATACATTTCATAAGTAAACTGTTGGTGATTCAAATAAAATATTATTTCAGGAGATAACAGCAACTGACAATAATGCCCAACATGCGGACAATAATGCTCAACATGGGGAAAACGATTCACCTCAAATGTCAAACATCATTCCCCAAGCGAATAAACGTTATAAACCTAATCCAAGTAATGAGATGGTGTCGGAAGCATTAAATTTAATGAGAACAGTCAGTCAACGTACAAATCAAAAAATAAAAGATGAGGACGATTTGTTTGGCCAATATATTGCGACACAACTTAGAAAATTTGATAAAACAACAAAGGCAATAATAAAACATCGGATTAACAATATCTTTTTTGAAACCGAAACTGGATATCGTTCAGACATGTTCGAAGCTTCGCCAAGACCTTCTACTTCCCATAGTCATCCAGGATATTATACAATGGATCAATGTGATGTAAATTCCTACTACTCATCATCCAACTCTGCCGTAACAAACCCTGTTTCACCGCCTCTTGGTGAACCTTCAACATCTTCAATTGAACCTTCGTTACGTGTGTCGCTTCAAGAGAGTGGTGATATTGAGAACATATTATCATCTATTGAGTCAGATAAATAGGTTTATTCCACAAATCCCCACCGTATGCACTCTGAGAATAACCCTATCACCTGATGCGAGATAACGTTATGTAGGCACAAGTATTTCGTCTTAATGTTGTTGTCATAGAATCGTCATAGTATACTCAAAATACATAAAAACATCAGTGGGGATTTCGCGGTGGGGATTTATAGAATAACTCGGTAAATAAAACCACTTATAAATGAACAAAAACAAGTGATTTACGAAGTTTTTAATACAAATTATAATAAAAATACAAGTACTAATACAAGTATGAGTTTCATTAAAACTTACGAGTTAGTCATTGATCATTCTGCCATGGTAATCTCCCGACATCGGAAAGAAAATATTGAACCAATTCTGTCCTTATAACCTCAGGAGATTGTGTCCTTGTAACCTCAAGGGAATGTGTATTGTCTTGTCTAGGCAAGTCAGCAAACAAATTATTTTCACGTGGTTCCCTGCGCCAATCTCCTGGATTGATTTCTCCCCTACTATTTTCAGTATCATATTCATTTTGTTGTATTATACCATGTCGTTTTACATAATTGAACAAATGAATACATGCCAATGTTACAATAGTAACTTTTTGTGGATTTAGCTGGATGGGTTTGTTAAATATCTTAAATTGTTTTGTTAACTGTCCAAATACGTTTTCAACTACTCTTCGACCTCGACACATGCGATAGTTGTACACTCTCTTGGGAGACCCTTTCGCATGATTACCATCATAAGGTTTTAAAATATTGGTTTGTAAAGGAAACGCATCGTCGCCCAAAAAAAAATAGGGTACTGGCATAATTCTTCCAGGTAGAGGTTTTTTATCTGGCAAATTTAAATCATTATTATATAACATTCTGCATAATGAAGAGTTAGCAAATACACCACCATCGGAAATGCGACCCTGGCACCCCACATTAGCGTATAAAAACTTATAATCTGCATCCACTAATGCAAACAGTACAATACTGAAATACATTTTATAATTAAAATAATCGCTTCCACTTCGTGCTGGACATTCAATTCTAATGTGCTTTCCATCCATAGATCCAACACAATTAGGTACATTCCATCTACTCAGATATCCATCTGCAACTTTTGTCCATTCGTTTGATGTTCGTGGAATCTGAAATCGGAAATGTGCTCGGTGATAGGATAGCCATTTGCCTACTTATATAGTAATTTTTCGGAACATAGTTTTTCTGGAAGATTAAAGAAAGTTAAACGCCCATATATGTACATACCTTCACATAATCCGAAAGTCCATCTACGATAGCTTGGCACACTTCTGGAATAATGTAGGAAATAAGTTGAGGAGATACTTTAAAGGTGTCACAAAGACTGTTGAATGAATCTCCCGTAGTCAGGTATTTTAATGTTAATGATAATCTGTCCGTTGGTGAAATTGCACTTCTGTAATTTGTATTTTTTTTAACTATTGTGGGTCCAACAATGCTTAGTAAATATTCAAAGTCGGTAAACGTTAACGACATAAATGTCTTAAAATGTAAGGGTCTTTTTACAATCAAATCGTCTGTTCTTAAATCTTTTATTCTATCACTGTTACTGTAACGACTGCGACTCATTAAGCTTGGTCTAACCCAACACTGTCGTTTTCTCTTCAGGGACCCAGCTAAAATTATTCCACATGCTGCTATTATTAGATCAGCATCAGTATCCATGTTTATTGTAGGCTGCAATATTCGAGAAAAACAACACGTCACGTTCGTACACACTGCAATCACTAACTAAAAAAGTTGTACTGATTTCTTGCCGCCGACTAACTCACCGACACAGCCCCATGACACATGTTGGCGGGTTGGCGGGTTTGGGTCGCCGACACCAAGCCGCCGGGCTGTGTCGGCGGGTCGGCGGGTTTGGTGTGTAGACTCCTTTAGAATAAAGAGTAAGCCTAGAAGGATCTGTTAAATAATCATGATCTATGTTGATCATAGGATCACATCCTAAAGATTCATTCGTGTCAGTAATAGGTTCAGAAGACAGATTAGTAAATAGATTGATTTTATTTTCATAGCGGATTTCACTATATGTATGTTAAAATTTTAATGTCTTCAAGAGGAATACAATTTCCAGATGTTATGTGCTTAATTTCGCCGTGAACAACCAGGCGTTTGTAAGCGCTTTCAAATTGCATTGCGGTTGGATTATTATTAAAACCACCTCTTGCACGAACAGAACTAAAAAAACATTCTAAATGATCCTGACTTAATTTGTATATGGGCAGGAATTTCATTTCCTCAGGAAGTATATACTGATTGTATATTTTTTTAACACTTTTTATGCAAATAAGAAACCCGAAAAAGCCGACTTTTCTATTTGTTAATAAAATGTTTTGCTTGTCTAATTTAAGGCCGATTAAATAGGTTTTCCTACTTCTTTGATATTATTTTTATAAATTGGTTTTTTTAAACCATATGTATTAAAATTCCGGCTATTTAATGCATTAAACATAATATTCGTTTTTTTGATAAAATCTACGGTAGCCTCCGATCCAGCAAATTCAGACAAACAAAGCTCTTTATTGCAAAACTCAATGGCTTCAGCCACAGAATTGTTGAAAGTTTGCGCTGCAAGCTTTACTTTCATTATTTGCTTTGAATAATTGATATGCTGGTTGCGCAGCTTATTGGCTAAATGAAGTCCTTCGTTTTGTTGTAATTCGTGAAGTCTGATTATGTAATTCCAAGCAATTTTTTGGCCACTTGAATTAAAGAGTTCTTCTTTTTCGCCGAGTGTGTTTCTAACTAGCTTGAGCATATGAACCGGATCCGGCATAATCACAATTTCTTGATCACCTACATTAAATGAAGTTTTAAGATTGGTGACATTTGAGGGCTCTAAGAGACACCCAAGACTCTTGGCCATAGCGAAATTTGCGGGACACCCATCAAAAGTTAGTGAAATAGTCTTAACACCACAAGAGTTTAGCAACTCCAAACACTGTGTTACTAAATTTGCCTTCTGTCCGCCATTACAACCATCAACTAAAAAATAACCTACGGGAATTTTCCAAGAATCATTGATTGCCGTAAGCATAAATACTAGCGCTTCTCTAGCAACAGCCACACTGTCAACTTCTAATGTTTCCCCGAAATTAACAAACCCTACGCACTTCTTTCCATCCCATTGGACATGCTTACGTATCGCCATTTCGTCTATACTAAGTGCGCAAAACAAAGTTTTACTCTGCGCTTGAGCACGTTTTACTTAGAGCTTTACACATTCTAAAGATACATTAGTGAATCCAGGACTGCCGTCAACGCTTTTATACCAAGAACGTAAGGTGGATGGATGTGGCAGACAAGAGTTAAAAGTTTTTCTTACGAAATTGTATGCACGCGGACTTATGAAATGTAAACATAACGCAAACTTTCGGAGAGATGGAGAATATTTTCGGTTAGTAGACGGATTTACAACTTTTTTCAAAAAATCTTTGTTAACATTATCAATCGATGATAATAGCTCACAATCTGTTTCACCAACAAGCAGTTTTGATTTCAAGTCTGTAAGAACATTTTCTAAATCTGCCACCTTTTTGGTTAACCTTCTAGATTTTTCTCGAAGTGCTTTTAGCTTTTTCAAACGCTGTTTTGATATTTCTTGGTTTTTCTGCCATTTTCGTTTCAATGTTCTGGGCGTTAACTCAGGTGACGAATACTAAAATAAATAAGAAAAAAGTTATTTATATTAGGCACTTATTAATTAAATAATATTATGTACCTACATACAACTGCTTGTTATTAAGCTGTTAAAATATGAATCCTATATACTTACAGATATAACTGTTTTTGAGCTCCCCGCTAATGTTTCAGTGGATGTGGCTTCGCTGCTCTTAATCATGATAGTGCTTCCTTGATTTACTAACTTTGTAACCTAATGGAATCAAATGTTAAAATTTTAAAACCATCGTAATAAAATTCAATCTTTGCAATCATATGATACATCCATATTTATTACCGTATTCGGAACAGTATCGGGGTAGGGGAGAGGTGTGTCAATCGTAACAAAAAAAAAAATCAATCCTTCATAATATTTTAATTAAAAATCACAACGCAATCATTTTTGGTCACAATATAGTTGAGTTATCTAATTATAAAATCAAATACAGAAAGTAACAAAAATATCGATAAAATTCTAGAAAATGGCACTTAATGAGATCAGCCCATAGTGTTACAATTGCTACACCGAGAGAGTCAATTGTAACAGCAATGAGGGTCAATTGTAACATAGAGGAATCGTCACCAATAAAACAATAACTATAACAAAATCTTGTCAGCAGTTCACGATAAACACTTTAAAAAAACTTAAAAAATAATAACATCAATAATAGTCATTCCGACAAACAGTTTAAACATACAAAAAACGCATCATTATTGGCACAGCTGGAGTGTGCCCATTTATGGCAGTCTGTGCATTGCAACCAATCTTCTCTACTCGTTTTGTAATGTTCAAAACAGACTATACAATAATTATCGTCTTCATCTGCATCATCTGTGTCTTCATTTATATTTTCCTCTGTCTCATTATTTTCAGTTCTCACAGTATTTTTTCTGGTAAATTTCTTACAAAATGAGGCTGAAAATTCTTTCGAGGAAATACAAAGAAAGCAGGTACAGCGTTTCCTATTGCGTTAACAGCCAAACACACAGTAACTAGGGTCCCTCTTTCTTGGGAAGTAATGGAACCGACCTGTTTGGTCCCTTTGACAGCAATTACTCGGCTAGGTTTTTGAGTTGTTGTTACACCTGTCTCATCTATATTGTATATATTTTGTGGTTGACATTTAAGTCTACCGTGAAACCTGCTTACTTTGCCACCTTTTCATGTGTCAAAAAGTTTGATTCGCTTTAAAAAAATATAATTGTATGAAAACGTAATGAGTAACCTACACCTAGACGTAGTAAATTTCATGAAAATTTATGTTATTACTAAATTATTACTATTACTACTATTTCACTTTTGTAAATTAAAATATTTTAAGCATAAAAACAAATATGGCAAAGTCAGCTGTCACTTCTGGTAAATTTGCCATATGAAAGAAAAAATGAAATTTTTGGAGTTTATGAGGTTAAAAAGTAGTATATTTGCACTCTTCCTATATCCCGTAAAAAAAAGTAAAAACTTTATATTATTTAGCACTGGTAATTTAACTCTCTAAGAAGGTGGCAAATTCACCAATCTTTCCAAAATATTTCCTAATAAGAAGTTAGGGTTAGGGTTGTCAAATAAAAATGTTTTCGTAGTAGGAAAAATTTAATAAAAGTAAAAAAAAAACATAATCAGTTATAGTAACATCAGCTTTCCCACCATCATATGTAACTTCTTATTAGTTTATTAACTTGAAGTGTTTTACATAATAAAACAAAAACAAAATTATTATAAAGTAACATCAGGTAGCAGTCTTAAATTTTTTAGTTATATAGAAAAAGCATCATCGAACATAACTAACTTAGCATAATCAGTCTCTAATGTTCCCATGGCAGTCAGAGATATAAACAAATACCTACCTATAACAAATCAACGACATAGTAAATATTCATAAAGGAAATTTGAATTACCTCACAATATAAAATATTAAAAAATAACAATGGAAAGCTTAAGGCCTGATTTCACCATACAGTGTTTGTTAAATCTTAATTAGCCATTTACTAATGAGTCGTTAAAAGTAACAGAACTGTTAAATCATATTACGTCCTACGGGAAGAATGTAACAGGCCGTTAGCAAATTGAAGATTTAACTGAATGACTCGCAAGTCATTCCCTCTTTTTTCAACCGACCAAATCGAAATGCTAGTTTTTGACATGTCGTCAGTACGGAAAAACACAATTTTGTATCTAGTCGTATAATACGTCACTTGCTGTGCTACGCGACCAATTTCAAATGACGTTTGGTCCGTGGGATTTCATACAGGGTGGCCCATAAGTCCTTTAAAATAAAATGTAAATTTCGAATAAAATGCATAAGACGCGCGGGAGGGGCGCGGGCGGGGCAAAAACAGTACGTTCGGTTTCTGGGAAGTCAGTCGCCATGGAGCGTTTCACCGGTGCGGACCGTGTTTTTTGTGTGCGCGAGTTTTATCGGAACAATTTTTAGGCAACTGTTCAAACGATCAACAACTGGGTTGCAAAGTTTGAAGAGACTGGTTCGACGTTAGATAAAAAGCGGTCGGGCCGACCAAGGACATCAAGGACGGAAGAAAACATCGACATAGTGTTACAGTCTGTTCGTGAAAATCCTACCCAGTCTACTCGTAAGCGTTCCAGAATATTAAACGTATCCAGAAGAAAGATTTACGTCTGCACCCCTACAAAATTCAGTTGGTACAGGAATTAAAAGACACTGACGCCAACCAGAGACTAAATTACGCGAATGAAATGTTTAGCCGCTTTTCTTCGTTCAATAACGTGTTATTCTCTGATGAAGCTCACTTCCACATTAATGGGCATGTAAGTAAACAAAATTGCCGCTACTGGAGCCCCGAAAATCCAAAACGTAAACATCAGAAGCCATTACACAGCCCTAAAGTGACGGTATGGGCCGCTATGTCAGCTCGTGGCATCATAGGCCCTTATTTTTTTGAAGACGGCAGAGGTCGCGCGATTACAGTTAATTCAGAGCGATATGTAGCAATGATCGAGGAGTTTTTTATACCAGCATTGCAGAATTTTCCAGGCTACAATACGCGGACCTGGTTTCAACAGGATGGCGCGACGGCCCATACCTCTAACACCGCTATGCCCGTCATTCGTGAACTTTTCCCCAACAAAGTGATCTCTCGAAGAGGAGGCATTTCCTGGCCACCACGTAGTCCGGATCTAACCCCGATGGACTTTTTCTTATGGGGTTATCTGAAATCTAAAGTGTATGACACAAACCCGTGGTCAATTGAAGCCCTAAAAGAAAATATTCAAAAAGAAATGGCTAACATCACAGAACTGACTTGCCGCGCAGTCGTCGATAGTTTTAGACGTCGCTTACAGGAGTGCCGTGATCGTAACGGGTTACATTTGGATGATGTTATTTTCAAAAAATAATTCCCATTTTATAAAGGTTAATACGAAATAAAAAGGTATTTCTTATTGTAATTAGTTTTTTATTTATTAATTATTTACATGTGTAAAGGACTTATGGGCCACCCTGTAGAATTGCGCCTACTTTAGATTTTAAACCGGTCGAAATGTTAAAAGTGTCAAGTGTCATGGAGATTTGTTGAGGAGGTTAGCTTTGTGTTGTTTGTTTGGTGTGGTGCTTTTGAGTTTGGAAACTGATAATTTCGCTTATAATTTTGTGAAAAATGTCGAAAAAAACACGCGGACCGAATTTTTCAGCCAATGAAAAATAAATTTTAGTAAATTTGGTATCAAAATATAAAGCTGTTGTAGAGAACAAAATAACTGATTCAGTAACCACCGCTAGTAAAATTGAAGGGTGGAAGAAACTCACGGAAGAGTTCAATTGCGTAAGCTCTTTCTATGTGCGAAACACAGAACAATTAAAAACGTGCTGGGATAATATAAAACGCACTACGAGGAAAGACAAAGCAGCGACAAAGAAACAAAATTTTCTTAACAGGTAGGAACTGGTACACTTCATTTTTTTTAAGTACTTTCAGAATATGATAGAACTACCTGAACCTCCAGGTTATAGCAGTGATATTCTTTTTCTTTGCAGGAGGAGGCAGGCCCAATATTCCACCACCGGGACCATTACAAGGACAAGTGGAAGACTTACTTGGTCCGACATTAGATGGATTAAAAAATCCATGACTCGGATATTCACTTTTCTGACCAAGGAGCTCTTAATGTGGATACCATAATAGAAGTGATAGATAAACAGGTAAGTTTTAAAAACAGACAATGTAAATAATACTGTAACCATGATTTCAATTTGGCTATGTACTGTGTCCCTGGTGAATAAACAATCTTTAGCGTTCAGGGGTACGCTAATTATGTGCACGGATGGTAGTAATAAATAAAAGTCCGTTGTGCGGTACTTACAAGTATAATGTTCGGTTACGCACAAAGCACAGTGAAACTCAATCACAGAGGCAGAAGACAGTTTGACACACACAGTTAGGAAGCACAATAACACCAGCTGAAGGTCTATACTCAGTTCAGAACACAATGATATGCGACACAGATAGCTAATCCCGAGGGAATAGGGCACATGCGAATTAGTCGAAGAAGCGCAAGTTGCATGGGCTTCGCGGCGCGGTAGTAGTTTCGACTGAAGGTCACGGTAAGGTGCCGGGCTACGCGTACCTGTGTTGCGATCCCCACTCGTACGCACCGAGTACGTCACCGCGTGACGTAACACGGCGCGCTTCCACTGCACCGTACGGTATTGACGTGTGTGTCGAATATAAATAATAAATAATTATGATGTTTGTGTGTTGATACATTTTAGTGTTGTGATTGTTTATATGTGTATATATTAGATAGATAATAGATATATGTTTATACATGTATATTATTTTATTACCTATGTTTAGTGTTACGGATCGCCACATCACTCCCCTCCAGAGACCGTCCTACGGGCGATAATAATCTGGAAATCGAATCCTTCGACCAGACCTGGTAGTTCTGACTTGTGTTTCAGTGGGCTGTTTAGCCTCTTCTTGCATTACTGGGTCGGTTGGTGGGGTTTCTACCAGTATATATGCTGGTTTTAGGCGGTCCACAGATACTTTTACCTTTTTGCCTTTTAATAATATTTATTGTAAAGGTTTTGTCGCCTTTTTGGACAACTTCGTGAGGACCGGTGTATGCTGGTTGCAATGAGCCTCGAAGCGCATCGTCCCTGAGGAATATGTGGCTTGAGGTAGCGAGGTCCTTGTGGACAAATATTTTGTCCTTGGAATGGCGCGCAGCTGGAGTGGGCTGCAATTTTGCGACATACGAGCGTAACCGAGTGGTAAACTCCGAGATGTCGGTGATGCCGCTGTCACCGGAAATGAAAAATTCTCCTGGCAGCCGTAAAGTCTCACCGTAAACGAGTTCTGCAGAGGAAGTCTGTAGATCCTCTTTAAAAGCGCTCCGGACACCCAGTAGGACCAAGGGCAAGGATTCTGTCCCGTTATGGTCAGCGTGGCACATTATCGCCGCCTTGAGTTGCCTGTGGAATCGTTCCACCAGGCCATTGCATGCTGGGTGGTAGGCTGTGGTCTTTCGATGTTTGAAACCGACTATTTTGGCAAGATATTGGAACAGTGCGGATTCAAATTGTCGTCCTTTGTCTGTCACAATATCAGTTGGACAACCAAAGCGGGAGATCCAGCTGGTCAGGAATGCCTTCCCGACTGTCTCTGCAGTAATGTCCACGATCGGTATTACTTCTGGCCACCTAGTGAAACGATCCACGGCCGTCAGGCAGTACCGATACCCCTGTGATGGAGGAAGTGGACCTATCAGGTCAATGTGGACGAAAGCGAATCTAGCACGAGGTAATTCGAATGTGCCCAACGGTGATGACACATGGCGATTCACCTTAGTGCGCTGACAATTGAGACACGTTCGTGACCATTGTCGGCAGTCCTTGCGAACTCCAGGTCAAACATATCGCTGCGCAACTAATTTCGCGGACGTGTTTGCTCCTGGGTGGCTGAGGCTGTGTAAGCTCTCAAATATTTGTCGTCGTAAGGGTTTAGTCACGAATGGTCTGGGAGTGGTTGTGCTCACATCACAGAGTAGCTCGACGGGGCTGTCGTCGATTTTTAGCCTCTTTAGTTGAAGAGATGTATCTGACTGTAGGAGTTGCAACAGTTCCGGGTCTGAAGCTTGTGATTTTGCGAGAACCTCATAATCGACTGGAGTTTGCAGCTCACTAACGCGGGACAATGTATCAGCGACAATGTTGTCCTTGCCGGAGATATGTTTTATATCTGTTGTGAACTGCGAAATGAAGTCGAGTTGTCTATGCTGACGAGGAGCGCAGTTGTGCTTTCGCTCATGGAAAGCGTAAATCAATGGCTTGTGGTCAGTATAGACGGTGAAGTGTCTCGCTTCCAGCATGTGCCGGAAGTATTTTATGCCTTCGTAAATCGCGAGGAGCTCGCGATCGTACGGCGAGTACTTCTGCTGAGCAGGGCTCAGCTTTCGCGAGAAAAAGGCAAGCGGTTGCCACTGTCTATCCGTGAACTGTTGCAAAACTCCCCCAATTGCCAGATCAGATGCATCTGTGACTAGGGCGAGCTTCGCTTGGTAGTCTGGGTGTGCAAGCAATACTGCATTGCAGAGGCTGTCTTTGCACATATTAAAGGCGGTGAGTGCCTCACCTGTTATTTCCACAGGATGTTGACCTTTTACTGAGCCAGTTAATAGAGCGTTTAGGGGTCCTTGAAATTTTGCGGCTTTGGGTATAAACCGCCTGTAAAAGTTCAACATCCCTAAGAAACGCCTGAGCTCCCTAACAGTTTTAGGTGTAGGGAAGTCCCTGATAGCTTCCACCTTGGACTCCAAAGGTCTGGTACCGGCTGCAGAGATGCGGTAACCTAAAAACGTGACTTCGTCTGCTCCGAAAACACACTTTGCAGTGTTGATGACGATGCCATATTTTTGCATCCTGGTGAAGAGCTGATGCAGGTGGTCTTCGTGCTGGTCCTGGTCTTTCGAGAAGACCAGAAAATCGTCGAGATAACAGTAGCAGAAGTCGAGTCCACGCGTCATTTCATCGACGAATCTCTGGAAGGTTTGACCTGCGTTCCTCAGACCGAAGGTCATAAAAGGAAATTCATACAGGCCAAACGGGGTTGTTATTGCCGTCTTCTGGATGTCATCCTCGCTGACTGGTATCTGGTTGTATGCCTTAACTAGGTCTATAGTTGAGAAGACCTTGCAACCTGCTATGCTGTGGGTAAAGTCATGCACATGTTTGATGGGATACCTGTCAGGAACGGTCCTCGCGTTAAGTAGCCTGTAGTCGCCGCAAGGTCGCCAGCTGTTGTCCTTTTTCGGCGCTAAATGAAGGGGCGAAGACCAGGGGCTGTCCGAAGGTCGAGCAGTGCCGTTGCTAAGCATGATATCAAATTCCTGCTTAGCTATCTGCAGTTTATCTGGAGCTAGCCTGCGAGGGGAACAAGAGATGGGCGGGCTGGGTGTGGTGCGTATGTGGTGTACTGTGTGGTGTGTGGTTATACGGTGTGTGCCAGCGGGACGTGTTATCTCGGGGTACTTATTAAGTATCTGGTGATACCTGGTATCGCCAACTGAGACTTTCACGGAGCACGTTGCGGAAGCCCTTGCAACGGAAGCTGTCACGAACAACGATGTGGTTTTATCAACCAAGCGTTGATTCCTGATGTCAACGAGCAGATCGTAAAAGCTTAAAAAATCCACGCCAATGATCGGCTTGGTGACATCAGCTACAATAAACCGCCATGGAAAGTTACGGCGCAAACTTAAGTCTAAATTAAGTTGTAGGTAGCCGTAAGTATCAATTATGGTCCCATTTGCGGCCGATAATTGATAGTTAGACTTTACACGCTTTTCCCGTAAAACATGCCGTGGAAACACACACAAATCACTACCAGTGTCTACTAAAAAACGTGTCTTCGATGTCCGGTCCGTGACGAAGAGGCGACCGGTGGACGTTGGACAGTCGTCTGCCGCCATTACCGACTGCCTTTGGCATTTCCCGACTCATAATCGCAAGGCTTGATGCATCTGCGAGCGTCGGCCCCATACTTGGAGTGATAAAAGCAGAGCGGATGCTTCTCGTGGCTGGACTTGGACCGCTGCCTGGAGCGTTGACGCTGATGGTGGTTGGAGCGTGATTGCGAACGTGAACTTCTACTCAGCTGCAAAGTCAGGTTCTTCACGGCCTTCTTTAGTTCGGCGATATCATTTGCCATCTGCTGCATGCTTGGTCCTGACGCTGATGTTGCGGCGACTTGGCAGGGGGACGCGATGTCTTGGACCCGATCCGCCAGGTCTGGAGGAAGTCCTCAGGGATATCCGGTCCGGCTAAACTTTGGAGATGTCGCAGGAATTGTGAGGGTTTGCGATCTCCGAGCTCTTCGTGAATGAGAAGCTGCTTCACCTTTTTCTCGTGGGACGCGGTCAGTCTCTTAATGAGCTCGTGTTTGAGCTTCTCATATTGATTGTGCTCCGGCGGGTTAAGGTAAATGTCCCTTACTTGCTTTGCGTACTGGTGCTCGAGGTTGCCGATGATATAATTAAATTTTGTTGCGTCGCTGGTGATGTTTGCGTTCTTAAATTGACCCTCTACTTGAGCAAACCACACCTCTGGGTCATCCGGCCAAAACGGTGGGATTCGTACCGCGACACGGCAAATGTCGGATGGCTCGTCAATGGACGCGCACTTTGCGCGACGAAGTTTTTGTCGCGGGCGGGTACTTTGGTACGATTTCGCGGAATCACTGCTGTCGCTCATCGTGCTGCTGTGATTTTTCTTCTGGTTTGGTTTTCAAACGTCCTTTTCAGGGTTCCTATCGTGCGTGTTTGCAGAGCCTTTCTGGCGTATTCTTGAACGGGGTCACCAATTTAGCGTTCAGGGGTACGCTAATTATGTGCACGGATGGTAGTAATAAATAAAAGTCCGTTGTGCGGTACTTACAAGTATAATGTTCGGTTACGCACAAAGCACAGTGAAACTCAATCACAGAGGCAGAAGACAGTTTGACACACACAGTTAGGAAGCACAATAACACCAGCTGAAGGTCTATACTCAGTTCAGAACACAATGATATGCGACACAGATAGCTAATCCCGAGGGAATAGGGCACATGCGAATTAGTCGAAGAAGCGCAAGTTGCATGGGCTTCGCGGCGCGGTAGTAGTTTCGACTGAAGGTCACGGTAAGGTGCCGGGCTACGCGTACCTGTGTTGCGATCCCCACTCGTACGCACCGAGTACGTCACCACGTGACGTAACACGGCGCGCTTCCACTGCACCGTACGGTATTGACGTGTGTGTCGAATATAAATAATAAATAATTATGATGTTTGTGTGTTGATACATTTTAGTGTTGTGATTGTTTATATGTGTATATATTAGATAGATAATAGATATATGTTTATACATGTATATTATTTTATTACCTATGTTTAGTGTTACGGATCGCCACAAATCTATCTATCAATAGAAAATCTATTGTTTAGTGTATCCTATCGGATACAGCAGGGCTCAACGGGTTAAAATCAAAATCACAAACTTTTCAGGACGACATTGCACCAGCTGGTTCATCACAGACTTGTCAGAACGAGAGTGCAGCAGCTGGTTCATCTCAAACATCACAGGATGACAATGCAGCTGGTTCATTCAAAGACGATGATATTCCAACAGAAGTTAGTACTATATCTGTACCTCAGGAGGTAAACTGAGTCAAGTCACAAATGAAAAATTTTGCAGGAGTGGCAAAATAGGGAGGTTTTTATAACTACCTATTAGGTGGGTAGGTATATCTTCTATTTGTAGAAAAAAGCTGACTCAGAGCAGAACATAATGTTCATGAAATTTTTTGTTTTACAGTATTCATTGTTGTTACCAGATAAATTATTAATTATTTATACCCACTTTTGACATAAATATGACTCTGAAACATTAGACCGCCCGCTACAAGTTGGCAGACAACCTGATTATGGTTGGTTGAAACGTTTCCTATTCCAGTTAGACGAGGTGGAAACAGATGGAGGAGGCCTATGTCTAGTCTAGCAGTGGACTTCCTGTGGCTGATATGATGATAATAATGATGAACAATTATTATTTCTTTTTAGGATATGGAAAAGCAAACCTGGAGCTGCTGGACGCCGTCAGCTTTAAAAACGAAAGTATCGAATACACTTTCGGTAATCAAATCGGTTGAGAAAGAGAACAATCCATCAACATGGATGCACCGACGAAGGCCGAAGCCTTCTCTGCAGGATGAAGTCTTGCAAAGTAAATTAGAATTAATGAAAGTAATGAAAAAAGTGCCCAAACAGAAGCTGCTCTTAAAGAGCTGTTGTTACAAGAACAATTAAAACAAGAAAAACTGAGAACTGAAATATTACAAATTGAAATTGAAAAAATGAAAAATGGAGAGACATTTTTGTAACTACTTATAACTGTTTGTTTGTTTGTATAAGTTTTATGAACATGTGTAATAAATAAATGAAACTAAATGTAATAACCATATTTTTATTTTTATGCCAGTATGTAACTACTAATAATTAATAATCAATTATTATGCATTCAGATGCAAACTCTTAAAATAATTGTTTACTAGCTTTTTTCGATCTGGATTTATGTCTCTTGTAACTTCAGGAATTCTTTCATTTCTTTGTTCCCTTATGTGGCCTTTACGGAACAGTTCTTCCCATGGTACAGTGAGCTGAAGTTCAGGGTCATCTGGTGGTAATTCTTCTTTTGCCTTTACTGCAATGTTGTGTAGTACTCCAGTGGCCACAATAACAGGAAGACATTTGTGTAATTGGATCTGCATTTCCAAGGCAAGTACAGGGAATCTACGTTTCCACACTCCAAACAAGCGTTCAATAGGATTCCTGCTCCTTATTTGAGACTCATTGTAGTTTCTCTTCTGGTGTTCGTGGATTATCTAGTGGCATCATGATATATGGCCGATTACTGTATCCACTATCAGCCAATAGTACAGCATCACCGTACCTGCCACTTTCAAACAAAGCATTTCTGTATGAAGCGTTCCAAATAGTCTGGTCTTGACTGCTGCCGGGCCATCTTGCCACCAAATCTAAAATTTCTAGGTCTGCACTACCGATTGCTTGTACATTTATGGACATGTAGCCTTTTCGATTTCTAAAATATTCTGCAGTTTCCCCACCAGGTGAACGAATACGTACATGTGTGCAGTCTAAAGCACCCAAAGCCTTTGGAAATCTAGCAATATTATAAAAATTTAACTGGGCTGTTCTTAGTTCTTCTCCTGTATTAGGGAATTTGATAAAGTTGCGACTTAAGAAGGCTATTGCAGCAGTGACCCTGTGTATTATTCTATGCGATGTAGACTTGCTTATTCCACAATAGTCTCCTACTGTTATTTGTTGGGAGCCAGTTGCATAATATCGCATTGTCAGAAGAAGCTGATTGATGGGTGAAATTGATTTATTTCTGAAAAAAAAACAAGATTAGGTTAGGTTGGTTTGATAGATAGGTACCTACTTAGATAAATGAGTACAAAAACAATTCCTAGAAACAATTTAGAGGAATCCATAGAAACTATCTAAGTGCTATTACCTACATGACTTACCGATCTGATGGGTATTCCAATTTATCTTCAATCATGTTCAAAATATCCAGGACTGATTCTTTTGATAAACGAAATCTCGTGCAAAAATCAACATCGTCGTACTCCTCGAAATAAGAACGCCGTTCTTTGAAAATTCTTTGCCTTCGTACTATTCTATCTAAACAATCTAAATTTTCTAAAATATCATTTTCGAAAATAAAATTGTATGCAGCAGCGTCCATCTTGATTTTGACCGTCTGTTAGCTGTCTAACGGACCTCTAAAGCAGTAATTAGATTTGATGCCTTGTTAAGAGAATTTAACATCCGTTAACCCGTGGTGGGACACTCGATAACTTTAACAGCTCGTTAAGTGACTTAACAGTGCGTTAAATATTTAACAGAGTATGGCGAAATTGGCTCTAAATCTACTGTTATACCATGTCGGTACCTAGTTATTCATTGGACATTGTACTTAGAAAAATCAATGTTGTCAAATTTGAATTTCCCTCGACGACCCTCTTGAGGGTTAGTCAATACCAGCTCCACATCTGAGTCTATTATAAAACTAATGTCATTCACATCTGGCCAGTAAAAAAGATCCCCCTTCATTCTCATAAATTTGACAAGCATTCCGGAACCTTCAGTTAGTTCTAAAAGTTTGCCTACATAAAACTTATTTATTTTTAGTCCACGAAATTTAACTAAGAGGAAACTGCCAATTTGATGCATTAAGGTATCATTTTTTTTTATTTTTCGAATTTGTTTTGTACAGTATCTTCCTCCACATCACTTGGTTCTGATTCAGAAAAGAACGGCCCTTCATCTGAAGAATCTCTTAAAGAATAATCATCATTGCTTTCATCGGTTTCTTCTTCGGTTTCTTGAACTAATTTTCTTTATCTATTACAAGCTAAAGGCATGTGAAACATTTCTGCAGAGGTGGATGGTACTGGATTATTATAATCAATAGATTGTTCTGGGCCTATTTCAAGTTTTTTATCATTACACGGATTAAGTGATATATTGTGAGTTTTATCTATTTTGTGCAATTTAAGATTAATTTTATCCAAATAGAAAGCGCGATTCAGTGGACTATACTTGATTTCAGATAATATTGTAACTTTTATTCCATCTGACTTAACAGTAGATTCAGGTCCTGGTGTAGATATTGTAGCGACAGTTTCATTTTCAGACGCAAAGCAAGGATGATAAGTTTCTGTTTCGGGTCCTAGCACGGATATCAAGGGATATGCCTTGGGGGCGTGGCACGTGGTGCCTCGATATTATAAAATTGGTCTTATGTTCAAACGGCGGCTGTACGCTTCATTCAGTCGCTTTGCAACTGCGTACAGTGTACTATTGATGCGTAAAAAATAAAAATGCCGAGTTGTGCAGTAATTATATGTAAAAATTGATCAAATACCATCAACCTGAAGACAAATGGCGTGTCCTACCACCGGTAAGTAACCAATTAAGTCACTGTTTTATATTTTAAATCAATTTTTAAATGTTTTATTAACTTTCGTCCGGAGCGACACGACCTAGCCCGAATCTTCCCGAACGCAACGAACGTTTTGAATTTAGAGAGGTGCAATCGAGTGCGTGCGACTGATTTTATCGATATGCGTATTATTGCAGCTGAATATTTTTTTACAGAAATCAATGGATATTCTCGTATTACGTGTATTGTAAAAAAGGTTAAATTAGTTATTAATTTAATGTTGTTTGAAGCAAGTTAAGACATTATTATTTCAATACTTACAGTTACTCGCGAAATATAAAAACTTCAATAAATATTACATCGTTGAAAAAAAAAAATTGTGTGTATTGATCACTAAATCGCAAGCACTCAATTCATGTCAATCATAAGGCCGAGCAGCCGCCAAAGTTTGAAATTTGAATTAGAAAATTCGCGGTCCGTCGCTATTTTCTCAAATCTTTGTCTACAATACTGAGGGTTTCACATTTTATTTCTTTACAAATGTGTTAAAAATGTCGTATAACTCGCGTGAACATTGTTTTATTACGCTCTCGGCTCCAATCCGGCCTCAGACGTAGTCACGAACTTAGCTCACATAATATAACATAACGTATTATATTCAAATATTCTTATTAATAATAATTAATTCACTTGCTGACATGTTGTCATAGTGACAAATTACTATATTTTGACACTAATAAGTTTGTTAGTGGTTTTAAATTAACTCAGGGAGCTTTATCTCTGTCCGGTAAATTTAGATATATGATTGCTATGTTGATAGCATATAATATTAACATGGTTATAGCTAATATAACAAATATTAGGTTAAGTGACGAGCCTGTGTTGTCTAGTTGCACTAACAACATTGGGACTTATTATTCTGATTCCTTGTGTTGTACGAAGGAGGACCCACCTATAATATCAACATTTTTGGAGGCCTCTACTAATCAGATCGAGTATTCTCTTCCTGATGGAACCCATACAGGCATTTTAGACTCCTCAATTGTAGCTGTGGAGATTACTCCGGATAACTCTTTACACTGAACTGCAAGACAACAGAAGTTACCCCTTTTAATAACCAATTATTATTAGTGAATAACAAAAAGGTATCTTCTGGCGATTTAGTTCATGGTAAAAATCCTAAGGGAGGGCAACACACTTTAAAATTATTTATTCAAAATATTCAAGGTTGCGCTTCCAAATTACTTGAAGTAGAAATGTTTTTAGAAAAAACCAGGTTTGATGTAGTTTGCTTAACTGAACATTGGTTAAAAGATTACCAAGTGGAATCCATTAATTTTGAGAATTATCGTGTAGTTAGCCATTTCAGCCGACAATGTATGATACATGGAGGATCATTAATTTTAATTAAAAGTTATATTAAGTCTAAAGAAAGAAAAGACATTGTTAAACTATCGGTTGAACACACCATTGAATTGTCCTGTGTTGAGCTAGATAAGCATGTTGTAGTATGTGTCTACAGACCTCCAAGTTACCAGAATCTATCTGTGTTTGATTCTGTAATGGAAGGTGTGTTAAAAAAAGTTAGTACTAGCAATAAATCAATAATTATATGTGGCGACTTTAACATTAACTTACTAGAAACAAACTCAAATAGTATCAGATTATTGAGTCTATTTAAATCATTTAATTTGTTAAATGTTTTTATTGAACCTACTCGAGTTACAGCTACTTCTGCGACTTGCATAGACAACATATTTTGTAATTGTGATTACTTACATAAAGAAATTGTAAATAAGCTGCCCTCTGATCACAGTGAACAATCAATAACGTTTTGCACCTACATTCCGTTACAAAAAATTCAAATTAAATTTAGACCGATAACAGTAATTAGAAAAACTTAATAATACTTTATCTAGTAAACTATGTGTCCAAAGTTTTAATAACATAGATGACCCAAATGAGTTCTACGCCGAGTTTTTTTCATTACTAAACACTGAATTTAATGACACTTTTCCAATTAAGTCTAAAAGTATTTACCCTAAGTTTATATTTAGTGATTGGGCAACTCCAGGCATTCGCATAAGTAGGGAAAAGCTTTACGAACTATATGGCCTAAAGCAACATGTGAATAATATAAGCTTTCATAAGTATGTTGCGAAATACTCAAAAACATTTAAAAATGTATGCAAAACAGCTAAAGCTCTGTTTATTAGCAATAAAATAAAATCATCAGATGACAAAATAAAAACTACCTGGAAAATAATAAATAATGAAACTGGTAGTAAGAAAAAGCGTGAAACGAATGTGAGTATTCAAGACCTTGTCAATAGATACAATACCCAGATGGCTTCAGGACGCATAGTAAGAACAGAGTACCCTGCCAGCTTAAAATCTTTAGCCATGACGTTGCACTTTTACTCACCAAAGGCGTACGAGTTTGTGAGACACAAATTTGCAACGTGTCTACCACATATAAGAACTATCAAGAAATGGTATCAATCCGTCAATGCCAAACTAGGATTTACCACGGAATCATTGAAAGCATTAGAGATAAAAGCAAAATACTCTGATAAGAAAATTGTCTGCAATTTAGTTCTTGACGAGATGGCTATTAGACAACGCATTGAATGGGATGGGCATCAAATAATGCATGGCTAAGTTGATATTGGCAACACACAGGAGGGTACTACCTAATGGAAGCTAAGGAAGTGTTAGTTTTTTTAGTGACTGCAATAAACGGTGCATTTAAAGTTCCGGTTGGCTACTTTTTTGTTAATGGTGTTTCTGGGGAACAAAGGGCCAATCTCGTTATACAATGTTTAGAACTGATAGACAAAACAGGCATTGAAATTTCTTCCTTAACATTTGATGGTTGCCCGGCAAATGTAACAATGGTTAAACAGTTAGGATGTCTATTAGATGTTGAAAATGACATAAAAACAAGTTTTGAACATCCATGTACCAAAGAGCCAGTTTTTATTATTTTCGATGCCTGTCATATGTTGAAATTATTAAGAAACGCCTTTCAAGCATACGGAACTTTTACTCATAGCCAAACTGGACCCATTAAATGGCAATTTTTGGAAAAATTGCATGAATTGCAAATAAAAGAAAATTTGCACTTTGCAAACAAGTTACGCCATTGCCACGTTCATTTTCATAACCAAAAAATTAAAGTACGTTTGGCATCACAACTTTTCAGTAAAAGTGTAGCTGATGCCTTACAATATTGTGCTAATGAAAACCAAATCACTTTTAGAGAAGTAGAAGGTACCATCAATTTTATTAAAATAATTAATGATCTTTTTGATATACTAAATTCCAGAACCATGAATCAGGTTGATTATAAAAAAGCTCTTAATGAAAGCAATGAAGAAATTATATTTACATTCTTAGACCAGGTTATGGAATATTTAAAATGTTTAATGTTACCTAACGGCTCCAAACTCGTCAAATCTGGCAGAAAAACGGGTTTCCTAGGATTCATAGTTTGTATCCAAAGTTTAAAAGGTTTGTATAACAAGTTTGTGAAGAGAGAAAAAAAACTGCAAATTTTACCTACATACAGACTGTCTCAAGATCATCTGGAGTTAATGTTTGGGCATGTTAGGGCACACGGTGGTTGTAACACTAATCCTACAGCTCGCCAATTCATGGCAATTTATAAAAAACTGATTATTAAGTCTGAGCTATGTGATTTCGATAGCGGAAACTGCAAATCTTTAGAAAATATTTCAATTTTGTGTTGCCAGTCTGCAATTGAAAAAATTAATATTACTTCTGCACAAAAAAAGCTTTGGGATGATTCATCGGACGATTTAGAAGATTTATATGAGCAAGCTTTATTCGATGAAGAAATTCTAGAGATTGCACAAAATATTATAGACATAAGTATGCCAGTTATAGTATATATGGCTGGATTTGTAGCACATGCTCTTTTAAAAAAGTTAAAGTGCGATATTTGTGTATCTGGGTTGCTAGCAACAGAAGTAACTCGCAATCACCGATTTATTATTCTAAAAGACAGAGGTAGCCTTGTATTGCCCTCCGAAGATGTAATAGACATTTGTAGAAAAATGGGAGGGGTAATAAAGAAAACTGTATTAAGAGATGATAAATTTCAAGTGTCTTCGAAATTTACAAAGTCATTACTGGTACCAAAAGCTCTTAACCACTTCATCGGGTCAAATGTGTTTAAATCCATTGATTTTCATCAATTCGACCAGGAACCGTTAAATAATCATATCATTCAGTTGATAAAATGTGTCATGGAAAAATACATTGACATAAGACTTCACTTTTTGGCAAAAAACGTGACACCAAAAAATTCAAAGCGTCAAGTACTATCCAAATATTTACATTTTACTGCACAATAAATAATTCTAATTTTATCTGATTTTTATTCTGTATTTCCTTATTTTTATTATAACAGTTTCCACTGCTAGGACTCAAGCCTACTCTCTATTGTACGCGCTCTCTATTATAGGCATTTTAAAGATAATAATAATTTAAAATAAATAATTTAAAGGTATTTAAATATATAAAAAAAAAAAAATTATTTAAAGAAAATTAAACGTTATTATAATACAAGAATTTGCTATAATTAAATATCGATAAAAAATATCGACCATCGCTTTCGACTCCCTAATTGCGTGCGTGTGCATTGAATAGCAAATGTTTACAAGTGAATGCCCCGCCCATTCTATGCGTGTGAGCTGTTAGAAATTGAGTTAGTGTAGCTGCTTTCTTCTTAGTATGCGTGTTCAAATTTTAAGTGTGTGTCGTAAGTACACTATTTGTTAATGTTGTAATTATTTGGGTGGGAGATTAGCGGTGGCATTAGGACTCCTTACTATTCCGCAATGAAGGCATATCTCCGGATATCTATGGGTCCTAGCGAAGGTAACAATGCAGTGGTCATTTTATTTTCAGGTGGCGTTTCCGATTCAAACTCACGCTTTTCCTTGAGTATTGTCTTATTTGAAAGTTTTTTAGTGTTACTTATTTTATTCGACATCAAAAATTCTATTTCTTCGGAAGAAACCGAAGCACCGGGTGTAATGTTGACTTTTTTATTTTTTATTTTCTTTAGAGGATTTACTGACCGGTTTTCTTTTAAATAGTCTAAAAGCGCATTGTCAATGCTATATTTGGTTTCTTATTCGTAGTCAGGAAGTTTCCTTAATATTTTATGAGGGTTAAAAGGTACTATCCCGGTAGCCCTAAATCCAGAGATGATATTTTCTTTACTGGTTATCTCTATTGCCTGAATTAAAGATTTAAGCAACACTGGAAAATGAGATTTATTGAGTTGCGTTTCTGACGGATTCTCATGTTTGTAGGTAGTTAAAATTTTGCGCCATTGCTTTTTCAGCGGGCCGAAAAATGCGACATCCAAGGGCTGCGAAATGTGTGTGGAATTAGGTGGCAAAAATGCGAACCTTATATTTGTTTCTTCGCATAGACGTATTATATTAATGTTTAAATGGCTCGCCAATTATTAATTTCGGCCCCTCAAGCTTTTCAGCCCATGGTATGATAATTTTCTGAAACTAATCTTCGAACACGGTAGCATCAAACCAGCCAGATTTTGTCCGATTATATCGAGCATCGTTTGGTCCATTTTGACACCACGAGGTCCACAAATGCTCTGCCTTAATAACAGTATAAGTAGGCAAGAGTGTTCCATCTGCCACCGCTGCGAACATTATTGAGATATTGCCTTTGGTGTGATTGAGTACTCTTTCAGGATACTTTACTTCGCGCTTGAAGATACACTTGGACGATCCAGGATTATCCGATGGATTAGTTTCGTCGTAATTGAGTATATTACTTTTGGGTATGTCTTGTAAAGTATTTCTTAATAAGGAAACTAAATTGGCAGGAAAAGATTGGTTACGAGGATATCTACGTCGCAATCCAAACATTTCACTAAGGCAACCAACGTCGACAAGTGTTGCCCGCGCTATGGGTTTTAACAGGCCACAAGTCGAGCGATTTTATATCAACTTATGGCCCAAAACCACGAAGGTGGCGAATTTGCTTTGGCAACTCATAAAAAATCTCATCTAAATGAATTTTACTAAATAAGCATTTAATACTATTGGAATCAGTCGGATATATCTATACCTTAAAGAACAGATTTCAAAAATAAGTAATAGTCATTAATTTAACTGAAAACAAGGTCAAAAAGTCATTACGGGAACGCGTCCCACAGTGTGTTATTTTGCCTTAGTTCGGACATGCTCATTTTATTTGTTTTTTGGAAAGCTTAAAATCAAACAAAACTTTTAATAAAACTCCGCCGGCTCTAACTACTGTAGTTTAAGAGAAATAAATAAAATTGAGAAAAATCCTTAAAAACCATAGAAACACAATATCTCGTTTTTTAATTTGATTTTTACACGAAATGTTTTAAGATGTGATAGAAATTCACTACCGGACCCATTTTGTTCTTGAAAACTGTATAAATCTTGCTCACATTAGTGACAATTTTTTTTTTCTATGATTTTGAAAATATTTTTTTTCTGGCGTTCTCATCACGGTCGCGTTTTTTTTAAGCATACATGTTGACCACTATAATGAGGATCGCCACGAAAAAAATCAGTTGCAACAGGCCCAGGAGTTCGTTAGGGTTGTCACTCAAACCTGTGTGCAATACTTCATACAAACATTACTCATTGTGATTAATTATTCTTGACTCGAGTAGCTATTACCAACTGTCCGTTTTAATTGTGACGTGCATAGTTTATGTTTACATGAAAAAATTGTGCAGAAAGTCAATATCAAAATTAAAATATTTACGCTTGAATTCGATCACTACTTTTGTTTATGATCTATATCTATCTTCGATGAAGGATATTATGTGGGATTGGGAAGGGGTCCGCCCTCGTTAGGCAAATGCTAAAACCCAATTCCTCTACATAATATCTGGAGAACCCATGGCACTGTTTTGCCTCGGCAGGCACTGACCCGTCCTGCTGGGGGATGTCCGTCTGGGCCCCAACCAGAGGACTTAATGCAAGGGGGGCATGAGGGCGCCAACCCTCATGCTGGTCAGCGAGTGGCAATGATTACCGACGAACTAAGCTTGAATACGGATCCGAGAATACTAACGAAATTGGAAATTTATAATGTTTTGACTGAAAAGGCCCGACAATGTGGGTCAAAACAAAGACCTGGTGATCTAGAAACCAACGATCGGACAATGATTATCTTAAATGCATTGTACCCAACAGGTATTCCAGACAATCTTGATGTACAAAATATAAACCTTAAAGACAATATTTCCAAATTTATTAGTAAGTGTGAAAAGCTTTATAATGACAGCAAAAGAAATTTTAAACGCTTTAGTAAAAAAAATGAGAAATGGCTTTTTACAATTTTCGATAATCAAATACCAACCCAAACAGAAAAATCTCCTATAGAATTAAATAACAGTTTTCCTCCTAATTATCTTTTAAGACCTCAAGAACCAGGACCATCAGATATGGGTTCTGTAAGCAATATATTGTTTACAGAACCGATACCTGGAACTTCACGTGAAGCTCCATCAACTTCTACTATAATCAGTAATCGCTCAGACGAATCAATACCCGGAACATCGAATAACAGTCCATCTGCTTCGAATGAAATAAACTCCCGACAAATGCGTCGTATTCAAAAGAGTTTCAAAGAGTCTCTTCAGGATCAGCCGCAGTTAAAAAAAATCAAAATAATGTCGAAAATTGTAACAGACGAAATTCGCGGAGAAAAACTTACTGAAAGTTCTGCTCAAGACTTAGAGTTTGTTATCAAGGAGTTCCTGAAAAGTCCAACTCGTCCCGAAAAAATTGCATCGTCGATTAAAGCGAAAGCCGAACCCAAACCCTATACCCCTGATGAAGCCCTTTCTTTAGTCATTGATAGGAAACTAACCGTGGAGGATTACAGTATAATACAAAAAGATTTGAAAGACAGAGGCTTTGCAGCTTATCCTCCATACTATAAATTAAAAATAGCCAAACAAATGTGTTATCCTGAAGAAGAAATTGTTATTACTGAAAGAGAAGCAAGTGTCTCCGTGCATAGCTTATTACTACATACATTCCGCCGAATCATAAAATTGAGTACCGAAAACATTTCACAATATTGCAAACAAAAGCAACACAACATATTATATAGTACATTTGAGGGTTCTTGGGGGTTCGATGGCAGTACAGGACAGGCTTTTTACAAACAAAAGTTTTCAGATGGTAATACTGAGAATGAAAATTGTTTATTTACAACTACTTATATACCATTACGATTAAAAACTAGTGACGGCTTTGTGTTGTGGTCTAACCCAAGCCCAGTATAATCTCAGATCCCAAATTATATTTAACTGTTATAGATGGCAAAGTATTTAACGTTATTACGGGAACAACTTCGCAATTACGTTGTGCTTGTTGTGGAGCTACAGCAACCGAGTTTAATAAGTTGGATGTTGTTATGAAGAAACCCGTAAATCCAGATGCCTTACGTCATGGAATAAGTCCCTTACATGCCTGGATTAGAATTTTTGAGTTTCTACTGCACTTGGGGTACAAAAATTATCCAGCAGTTATGAAGTGGAGGGTAAGTAAAAAATCACCAGCAGCCACAATTGTTGAGGAGCGGAAAAAAAAAATACAAACTGCAATAAGAGACAAAAGGGGACAACCAATGATGGGAACACTGCACGAACAGCACTATCAGACCAACATCGGAAAACATTTGCAGATATCCTAGGCATAGAGACACGGTTGGTGGATGATCTGCATACTATTTTAGTAGTGCTGTCAAGTGGCTTACTAATAGATGCTGCCAAATTTGATGCCTTTTGTAAATCTGTAGCTGCAAAGTACGTGGAGAAATACAATTGGTTTTACATGTCTGTCACGATGCACAAAATATTAATTCATGGCCGTCAAATCATAGACGCCAGCCCGTTACCCATAGGTATAATGTCCGAGCAAGCAGGCGAGTCAAGAAATAAATACTGGCGCTATGATCGACAACACCATACCCGGAAATTAGACAGGAAAACAAGAATTTTAGATTTATTTCATCGTGCATTAGAGTCTTCCGATCCATACATATCCTCATTAACTGTTAAGTGTACACGTTATAAACATAAAAAACCTTTGCCCCTATCGAAATCAGTGCTTCAACTCCTATCCGTAACAACAATGTCCAGTAAAATAATTTTGAATCCGATCTTGAAGAAAATAATATTATACTGACGACTGACGAAATCATAATTCCATCCGATAGCGAGGAAACGTCATAAATAAGCGCTTATAGCATTGGCTAGCATACATTGATTTAATCGATTGAACTAATCAATTTAAATATTTACTACTTTGTGCCAACCCTATTTCCATAGAAATATAATAAAAACTTAGAAACGCAATATCTCCGAGATCTCGCTAGATACATATTTGGATTTTTCTCCAGTTGTAGGTACTTTAGCGAAGTATATTATGGAAGCAAAAAAAAATGCGACCCGCAAATAGCTAATTAAAAAAAAAAAACGTTATTCATAAAATATTTTTTTGTTCTCGTTCCTGTTAAGTTAGGGACTTTGCAAACAAACAATTAAGTGGTAATTTACAAGAGACTGAAATTTGCTTCATTCAAGAAATACAGACGAAAAACTTTTTCAAAAAGGTCGGTGACCTTTCACTAAAATATTTGTATCTCCTAAATGAAGTGAAATATCAAAACGGTTTTTTTTTAGAAGGGTTTATAAAGGTTTAATCTATAAGGAAAAAAAAGAAAACTGGCATGTCCGCAACTAAGGCAAAATAACACACTGTGCGTCCGAAACACCACCTTGTAACTTGAACTTACTTAAAAATATAGTAAAACCAAACTAAAAAATAAGTGTTTTAAACTAACATAAACAAAATATTTTTTTTTTAACGCGGGATTATTTAAAAGTTTGTCCAACAAAATATACGTCATATTCGTGAACGAAACAATAAATAGGCAAAACTGTTTTTTTCTGAACGCGACTTTTGGCGCTAGTGCGCTGTAGTAGTGAACAGGTGTTTTGTGAAACAGGCGTTGTTTGTTTTGTTTACAAATAAATAATAATTTAAATGGTAAGTACCTTTGTAATCAGCTTATATGGACCGTACCTTTATTATATGTCATTACGGGAACGTGTGTAACCGTTTGTTAAATCAAGATGCCAGTTTTTTAATGAGTATTACTAAAAATTATTCTTGTTAGATTGAGGTTAACCTCTAAATAAGGCATCTAAGATGGCCGGCGTCGGAATCAAGCGCGCGAAAGTTGAAAAACGTCATTACGGGAACAGTCAATATGGCAACGTTCCCGAACATGATGGCACGTTCCCGAAATGACTTAGTTGTTCTCGATATGATGTTATTGGCGCTGAATGAATATTAAATTAGTATTTTGTGGAATTTAGAGTTTCATATTTACTTTCAGCAAACATGGAAACAAATGAAAATGGGAAAACGAAAAAAAAGTCTAAAAAATCACTTAAAAAGGACAGTTCTGCTTATTTACGCCACAGAGAAAAAGCCAATGCAAGAAAAAGAAATTTTTTAGTTAATATGACAGAGGAACAAAAAGAAATTAAGCGAGCTAAAGACAGAGAGTACTACCGGAAAAAGAAAGCCGAAAACAAGGTTAATAAAATATCCGATTTGACTGAACGTGAAAAACGAGCTGTAAGAAAAAAAATGGAAAAAAGCATCAAAAAAATATAGAGACAAGAAAAAGATGTTAGCAAATGCAGTCATTGATACCCCTCCGCCTTCAGATAATGAGTTAGATATACCATTATTACCATTACCACCCTCTCGCGATTTAATGCAAAGACAACGTGGAAGAAAAACAGTAAAAAAAAGACCGAACAAGAGCTTATCGAAAAATATTAAAGCAACAAGATATGATTCCAGAACTGAGACGTAACAATGAAGCAATGAGGAAAAAAATAAAAAGAAAGGAACAATCACAGAAGAAGAAGAATATAGAACACATTATGTCACCTAATAGCAACGTGGATGAATTAATCAAAGATGTACTTGTGCCTCCTCATGTACGCAAACACCTATTATTTGGGGAGATATTATCAACTCAACTGAAGACGAAGGCAACATCATTGCAGAAAAACTCAAAAGAGAGAGAAGTTTTTCAAAAATGTGTCAGTGGCACCGACATTAGGAAATATAAATTGTTGCATATGGCCAAGACATTTATGCCTAAAGAGAAAAATAACAAAACCATTCTGAGATCAGACCAAAAAGTTCGCGAATTAGTTTTGAAGCCGGATGTACGCCAAAAGATCAAGGAATTCTTCCAAAAAGACGATGTTAGTAGGATGTGTCCAGGTAAAAGGGACTTCGTAAAAAAGATGGTTTCAAGAAACAAAAACGCGTCCTATTATCGACAGTCAAAGCATTACATCCAAAATTTGTTCAAGAAACTGGAATCAATTTACCATACACAACATTACTAAGAGCAAAGCCATTTTGGATCGTAGCACCAAAACTAAGGGACCGTGAAACCTGTCTGTGTATCAAACATGAGAACTTCGAACTAAAACTAAGGAAATTAAATAACTTACATGAAACAGGTTGCCGTGACACCGAAGCATTTATTAAAGAATATGTTTGTGACTTGACTTCCTATCAGTGTATGAATGGATTGTGCAATACTTGCAAAGAACTGACAGTAGTAGAAGGAGAAAACGTAGATTCTGTGACATATTTTCAACGGCAATCCGTAAACAAAGAAAGTATTATTAAGGGAGAGAAAAAGACATTTAAAATTACAAGTAAAGTTCCTATTACAACCACAGTCAAAGAGTTGAAAAAAACTTTAGCTGAAGACATTCCAATTATGAAACAACATCTTTACGGAATTTACAACTATAATAAACAAAAAAAGGAGCTGAAAGAAAAAATGACTGCGTACTAAAGTTATAGACTTAAACGTTGTTAAAGATTGAATTTAAAAAGAGTTAAGTCCGACTAACATAATGTAGATTCTAAAATAATGTAGAAGCATATAAGAGGTTTGTTACCAATTTTTTGTTTTTTTTTTGTTTTGTTTTTGCAATTGTCAATTCCATAATGTAACGTATTACTACAAGACTGATTAAATTATTATAAAAATATATTTTAATATTTATTACTTTAAAAAAACACCTTTACCAGTAACAAATCCCCGTCTACATCATTCAGTGAACGCCTCAGTCATTCCGGGAACACTAAATCATTTTCGGGACCACCACTTTTATTTGATTTTTTATTAGAAATTTCAAATATTTTTAAACGGGTAAAATGTTAAATACGAAGAAAATACAGTTCTTGTTATGATCGTAAGCAAGTTTACTTTTCAAATCATTCGTATTTTCTGGTATAGAAACTTTAATACTTGACTTATGGTCTTCTTCAGTTTAATTTTTTTTGGAAATATGCTCATATTTTTACAAAATTTTCTTTTGCACTTAGTTTATTATAATAAGCACTGTAAAAAATAATAATTAACTAACGGTTTTAAGACTGCTTCTATTAAAATAAAAATAAAAAAAAATTGTTCCCGATATGACGAATTTTACTCCCGAGTTTGCTCAAAATTGATGTAATAAAAAAAAAGTGAAATCTGTGCGCGCCCCTTTTAAATCTATAAAGAGCAATAACGTTGCAATTATTTTCAGTGTTTAATGTTGCTATTCCTTTCAAGATTTTACATGCAAATTGCTAAATCGGAATTCGCCACCTTCGTGGTTTTGGGCCTTATCAGCATTGCATTGCTAGATAAATACAATTTCCCGCCCCACAGAGTATTTAACATGGACGAAACAGGTATAACTACTGTGCCTAATAAGCCCCCAAAAGTATTGAGTACGAAAGGTAAACGATCAGTAAGTAAAATATCTAGTGCAGAGAGGGGTGTTAACATTACGGTTGTGAATGCTATGAATGCATCGGGTATATATGTGCCACCTGCGTTTATACTTAGACGAAAAAGGATGAAGGCCGAGCTTTTGGATGGTGCACCTGCTGGATCAATCCGCATGATATCTGACTCAAGTTATATCAATTCAGATCTTTTCATAAATTGGTTAACACATTTTAGGGACCATGTCAAGCCAACCAAAGAAAGCTCAGTCCTCCTCATTCTGGATAATCACGTCTCACATTGCACAATCAGCGCCATAAATTTCTACCGAGATAACCACATTATTGCACTGACTTTACCTCCTCACACAAGCCACAAAATGCAGCCACTTGATTGTGGATTTCACACAGTCCTGAAAAAATACTATGCCAATGAATGCGAGAAATGGTTACGGAACCATTCTGGACGGGCGATCACTGTATTTCAGATGGTTGCCATTTTTACTCCTGCATACCTCAAAACTGCTACTTTGGCTTGTGTCGCGCAGAGTTTTAAAGTGACTGGCATTGTACCTTACAATCCGGACGTTTTCACTGAACTAGATTATTTAGCAAGTTCAGTGACAGATAGAGATCCTGAAGATATATGCTACAGATACAACACAGAGAGCTTCAAGAGCATCGACTGAATCTGAGTCAGCATCACAACTGCCTCTGAGCGCCTCAGTCAACAAAGACCCTTCACATGATGAGCAACGACTTGCAGAGGATGTCACAGTGGCTTCAGTTAAAAATAATTTTACGGCACCCGAGTCATCAACGCAGAATTTATCCAGCGCAACAGAAAATCCTTTTGCATACGCGACATCCTCTCCTACTCCAGGAACTTCTACTGAAGATTCTGTTTTTAAAACAGTAAAAGATACAGCCTTGGCCAAAAGTATTAGGCACCCCCAATATAGTTACCACACACCTGTGCTATTTGAACAATGAAACAATATTCTATAGAACTGCGATACCGGTGTCATAAAACACTATTTAAGACAATAGGCGGCATTTTTTAAGCAGTCGTAAAACATCTGGTGCGTCAATAATAAAATATTATTTTTTCCAAAATTTATTTTTAATGTTTCGTCAGTTACCATTTGGAAGTCTTAGTGTAAAGATAGTGCATTTGTGGTTTTGTGAATTAATTGAGAAAAAAATCATTTGAAAATGCCAAAACGAAACGAAATTAGTATTGAAAATCGTGTAAAAATTCAACTTTTGCATGAGCAAGGCAAGACTCAAAAAGAAATCGCGAAGTTGGTGAAATGTTCGCGATGCGCCGTTCAATCTGCTATCAAACGTTTTGTTGAGACTGGCTCTCATGCAAATAAACCAAGAACAGGCAGAAAACGCGTGACTACTAGCCGTCAGGACAGAAAACTTATCCGAGAGTCTGTGAAAGATAGAAAAAAAACTTCTTCGGAGCTTGCTGCGGCTTTAACTGAAGAGACTGGACATCCCATAAGCGCACGAACTGCAAGACGGAGGCTAGTAGAAGCCGGCTTAAAACGTTGCAAAGCTAGGAAGAAGCCGTGGCTATCCGCAGACAATAAAAGAAAACGACTTGATTGGGCTCTGTGACACCAACATTTCACAGAAGAGGATTGGTCTAATGTGCTGTGGTCTGACGAATCAAACTTTGAAGTAAGTTTTTTTAGTGAAGTCTATACCACAATTACAACGATCATTGTTGTGCTTGTCTTCAAACTCAAATGTTATAAAAGTTTGTAATGTGTGCTTTTTTTTGGAATCTACAGGTATTTGGAACAACAGGTGTGACGTTTGTGAGGCGACGCAAAGGCGAAGAATATCACCCAGATTGCGTAGTACCAACCATAAAACACGGCGGAGGCAGTGTAATGATTTGGGGTTGCATGGCTGCGGATGGAGTCGGCAAAATGTTTGTTTGCGAAGGTCGCATGAACAGTGAAAAATACATTAATGTACTGGAAACTGCTCTCGTACCTTCGCTTTCGTGTATTTTTGGTGACACTAACTTAAATGGTGTGAAATTCCAACAAGACAATGCTCCGTGTCACAAGTCAGCTACTACGATGCGCTGGTTTACTGAAAATTGTATTGATCTGCTAGATTGGCCTGCCCAATCCCCGGATCTAAATCCTATTGAACATTTGTGGAGTATTTTGAAGAGAAAAATAAAAGAACACTGGATAACATCAAAAACTGCTTTAAAAAACGCGTTAGTGCAAGAATGGGATGCAATTTCTCCAGAGGAATGTGCGAAACTTGTACGTAGTATGCCCCACAGAGTTGCTGCTGTCATAAAATCAAAGGGTGGCCCAACAAAATATTGATGTTTTTACAATATTCTAATGGAAATAAAGTACTTTAATCATTATAATGAATATGCAGTAATTTATAGGGTGCCTAATACTTTTGGCCAAGCCTGTATATGCCCCGTTCCTAAAGCTCAGGCTAGAAAAATATCGAACAGAAAACATAAAAAATCTGACATAATTAGAAGTTCACCATACAAAATTGAAGTAGAAATGCAAATTAATATGAAAAAGAAGCCAGCATTTAAAATTGACCCGAAAGGACCCCAAAAATCTAATCCCAGCAAACGTCAAAACGCACGAAAAATAGATCAAGAACCTAAAAAACCAAAGAATGTTCCAAAAAAGAAGAACTGGCGCTGTGTCGGCTGCCAGGAAATATACAAAGAGCCTATAATAGAAGATTGGATTGAGTGTTCAGATTGCAAAGAATGGTGGCACGAGAATTGTACCGCCTATCTTGGCCAAGGTCCCTTTAAGTGTGACTTATGCGCTCATAATTAAAATGCGCACTCTTATACACCTTGGCGCGCACTCTTATACGACCGGTTGTATAAGAGTACGCATTTCTCATTTTTGTGTTATGTTATACTTACTTATACCTAAAATTATTGTAAAAACTTGTTTAACTTCATGGTGATTTTTTCTAAGATATATAGAGATTTAAAATAAATTAAGTTGATTTCTTTGACTATCATATTCTTTTTAATACAAAGCCTCATTTAAAAAGTGCGCACTCTTGCACCACCTTACCCTACTACGGGGACTCGGCACCATCAATTTCAATGGTAAAGAAGTGGTTTACAGAGTTCCGTTGTGGTCGTACCAGCACTAGTGACGCCGAACGTTAAGGTCGCCCAAAAGAAGTGATCACGCCGGAAATCGTCGATAAAATGATATTGGATGATCGGAGAATGAAAGTGCGTGAGTTGGTAGTGGTGGAGTCATGCTGTAGGTATCTCAACTGAACGGGTACATCATATTTTACACGAATATTTGGACATGAGAAAACTCTCCGCGAGATGGGTGCCGCGATCGCTCACACTCGACCATAAGCGCAATCGTGTGACAACTTCAAAAGAGTGTTTAGCGATGTTCAGCCGTAATCCGGACGATTTTTTGCGCCGTTTTGTTACTGTGGACGAAACATGGATCCATCACAACACGATACCAAGAAAAAATCGAAACAGTGGGTTGCTCGGGGTGAACGTGGACCAAAGAAGGCCAAACAGAGTCTGTCAGCCAACAAGGTCATGGCCACAGTTTTTTGGGATGCACGCGGTGTCATTCACATTGATTACCTCGAGAAAGGTAAAACAATCACCGGCGAATATTATTATATAAAGCTTTTGGACAGATTCGACGTTGACTTGAAGCAAAAACGGCCGCATTTGGCGAAGAAGAAAGTGCTGTTTCATCAAGACAATGCACGTGTGCACACTTGTTTAGTCACGATGGCCAAAATCCACGAATTGAGATACGAACTGCTACCCCATCCAGCATATTCTCCAGATTTAGCTCCCTGCGACTATTATCTGTTTCCAAACCTCAAAGAAATGGCTGGGTGGTAAGAGATTTGAGTCTAATGAAGAAGTCATTACCGAAACAAACGCGTATTTTGAGAGCCTTGAGAATACCTATTATTTGGAGGAAATAAAAAAATTAGAAAAACGCTGGACTAAATGTATCGAGCTAAAAGGTGATTATGTAGAAATAAAATGTTTATTTGCCTTAAAAAAAATGTTTTATTCTTTTGAATAAAACATTTTTTTTACGGCAAATCATCAGTCACGGACTTATCAAACCGCCCTCGTACCTGACCTTCCCTTTTGTAAGCGTTAAAGATATCTAGACTGTGGCTTTTTACGAAACATACTATTCCGACGAGTGTGATGAGGAGATGGTAGAAAAGGAAAAACATTATGAAGAAATTGAAAAGATTAATTAGGTTACATTTAACATTCCCTTGTTTTGCGTCGTTTGGTATCTTACACCTTTTTCACGCTAACAATCCTTTTAACTTAACCTTCTGTTCCGAGAATGCGGCGATCAGAACAACTATGAAGAAATTCAAGAGATGAATTAGAAGAAGTAAAGATCTGTTTCGTTTTCCAACTGAACACTACTTTATGTGTCATGCTTTTCCGGCGAGAGTGCGATCAGGAGATGGCAGGAGCAAAACATATACGAAGAAATTAAAGAGCTTAACACGAACAACTTCAAGTTACCTTTTCAACTGAACAATTGAAAGTGTTTTCCGATTTTGATGAAAGTTCATCAGAGGATAAAATAAAAGGAACATTGATAGTTCTGACATCTATACTAATATTATAAAGAGGTAGTTGAAGTAGAAGTTTGTGAGGTTGTAGGGATCTATATATATCTCTGGATCTCCTGAACCGATTTTGAAAATTATTTTTATTTTTGTATATGATAGCCACATTCATGAGGAGTGCTATAGGCTATACGGGAACAGGAAAAAAACAGGATATGCGCGTACGAAGTCGCGCGCAACAGCTAGTCATAAATATTACTGATTTTTCAGAATCAAAACAGTAGTGATCATATTAAAGATTACCAGTGCTCTCCGTATAATTTATAGTATTTATTAATATTTATTCAGAAGACACAATCTACTAACAGCAATATTAAAGTGGGCTTGTCTATCTCAAACAAGCCTGTTTCGAAAGGAATGCAATCAAGAAATTGCAGAACTAGAACAGCATCATTATGAAGATATTGATTAGAATAAGTTAATTAATTACTCTGTGACCTCAATATTTCTCGTCGTCCCACCACATATCAATCCAAGTTAATCCAACCGAGACCTGATCGGACAGAGCACAGAACCTGGATAATGATTAGCGAGACAAGGTTACATCTAGTGGTGGTTAATATCTGTATACCGGAGGTAAACTATCCTAAGTCCATTTTTTTCTAAATTCATTTTATAATGCCATTGTAACAATTTTTTATTGATTTACTTAGTGGCATACTATTTTAAGTCCAATAAGAAAAAACTAAAAACTTTCGAATTCGGTAATATGTTTTAAGTCCGGATCACTTCAGAGGTAAACGATCTCATCTGGACTTATGCTTTTGTGTCGCTCAATTGTGTGAAACGAAAACATCCTAAGTCCAAATAGGATAGTTTGTTTCTGAACGTAATGAAATTTGAACGCAACGTGACTGACGTTCCTGTTATGTCAATTGAACTTACAGTTTTGTTAACGTAATTAATAAGTGAAAAAGCTATTATATAGGTTTATTCAACAATGGCATCACGCAGCCGTGTTTTAAAAATACTAGAACTGGCAGAAAATTCATCAACCGGAGACCGGATTCAAAATACGGGTAAGTTGACTTAATTTCGTTATTTGTTAGGTTAAGTTGTATAAAAATTCTCATTAAAAAGTATAATAATGGCCTAGCTGGCTTCGTAATACTATTCCTTTGGTTAAATACTTGCAATACGATGGAATACTGCTCTGGCAATGTATTGTTACGAGCTTGGGATTCGTGACAATAAAAACAGCCGATTAAATAACCGAAATGACACTTTAATTTAAAAACACTAATTACAACTTTAAACTCACTAATTATAGAACACAACTTCACCACTGATCACTTTATTCGCACTTGAAGATCGCTTCCAAAGTATTCGCTTGTATCGCTAATCCAATACTGACCCGGTCGCGGAATACGCGCTCCTTTTATAGGTCAGTTTATTCTAGAAACTTCCATTCTCGAAACATCTGGAAAGTACTCGTAACTACCGCTGCCGACTGACCAGATACCGAGAAGTCTAGAATGTTCTGGCAAAGAAATGTCTAGAAGGTACTTGACTCTACTAGTTCTTCTACTCGATACTAGATGGCGCTAGTAGTAACTTAATGTACCCGACATTAATTCTGGCGCGTAACACTGCCCCCTCCTAAGACATGCTCGTCCCGAGCATTATCGGTCCCATAATAACGCGCCAGTCGATCCACATGGACGATCTTAGGAGCACTTCTTGTACCTTTCTGTATACGGTAGGTCACGTCGTTAATTTTTGTCACAATCCGGTACGGCCCGTCCCATTTAGCTTGAAGCTTAGGGGATTTCCCTTTACTGCGAACTGGATTGTGCAACCACACTAGTGAACCTTCGTCGAACCCTTTATTGTTCATTTTACGGTCATAACGGGTTTTCATCTTTTCAGACATTTGCTGGCCCGATTGTCTGACGTGCTCATAAATGTCATTCATTTTATTCCGCAAGTCATTCGCATAATCGGTTATACTGCGTGGGGCATCAGGTGGTATTCCGGTGATCAGATCTGCAGGCAGCCGCAATTCTCTTCCAAAGTTTGCGAAGGCTGGTGTCACCGATGTACTTTCGTGAACAGCACTTCGGTATGACAGCAAAAACGGTTGTATATGCTTGTCCCAATCACGTTGCCGGTTTTCCACGACTTTTGCCAGGTATCTCTCCAATGTCTGATTAAATCTTTCCACCATTCCATCCGATTGTGGGTGGTAAGAAGTTGTTCTCGTTTTATGAGTACCCATAACTCGACAAGTTTCTTGGAATATTTGGGACTCAAAATTCCTTCCTTGATCGCTGTGAATCTCCAAGGGAACTCCAAAACGACAGAAGACTTCATGAACTAGTTTATCTGCAACTGTTGAGGCTTCTTGATTTGGAATGGCGAAGACTTCAGGCCACTTAGTGAAGTAATCCATTACAACCATGAAATACTTGTTACCACTTTCACTTTCCGGAAAAGGTCCCGCAACATCTAGGGCTATTCTTTCCCATGGTGCACCAACATTGTACAATTTCAATGCACCTCTACTGCGAGTCTGAGGTCCTTTTACAGCCGCACAACTGGTACATTTGCGACACCAGTCCTCTACATCGTCACGACAGTGGACCCAGTAAAACCGTTCTCTTATCTTCAGTAGAGTCCGTTTTACTCCCATATGGCCTCCTGAAGAACCATTATGATACAGCTGTAGGACATTCGGTACTTTTGCTTTAGGGACAACAATTTGCAAATGACAGCTGTCCCCCCGATCATTTTCCCATTTACGGCACAGGACTCCATCCTGAATCACTAAGCTGTCCCATTGGGCCCAATAACTTTTTGTGATCGAACTCATCGCTGAGACGTCACTCCACGTGGGCTTAGGAGCACTGGCCTTCATCCACTCCAGAATCGGCTTGATGTCCGAATCTTCCTGCTGTGCACACTGTAGGCTTTCCTTCCACTCACCGCTGAGGTCTGTCTTGACCATTCTCACAGGTACGACTTCTTTACCCTCTTGCCTAGTACAATGCTTGCAGTCTTCAGGGCAAGGTCTTCTTGACAATGCGTCGGCGTTGCCATGAGATCTTCCGCTGCGATGTTCAATCACAAAGTCGTATTCCTGCAGTAGTTCAATCCATCTTGCAACTTGTCCTTCTGGATTTTTGAACTGCAATAGCCATTTCAGTGCAGCATGGTCTGTACGTAAATGGAATTTCCGTCCCAGCAGATATTTGCTAAAATGCTGCAATGACTTTACCACAGCAAGCAATTCCCGTCTCGTGACACAGTAGTTCCTTTCTGGTTTCGACAATGACTTGCTGAAGTACGCTATCACAACCTCTTGATCGCCATTCCGTTGAGATAACACACCGCCAAGTCCGATATCACTTGCGTCTGTGTCAACTATAAATTCCTTGTTCGTATTAGGATACCCCAAAATAGGTGTACTGCACAGACGTTCCTTTAGCTCCTGGAATGCGACGTCGCAACTTTCATCCCAGCAGAAAGGTCGCTTCTCCTCGGTCAGTTTGTGGAGGGGCTTGGCTATGTCCGCAAAGTTCTTGACGAATCGCCGATAATAGGAGCACAAACCCAAAAATGCTCTGACCTGCGTCTTGTCTTTTGGAATTGGCCAATCCTTGACAGCGGCGATTTTCTCTGGGTCCGTGCGGATGCCTTCTTCCGACACTACGTATCCCAAAAAGCTGACTTGACGTTTGAAAAGTGAACACTTCTTTGGACTCAACTTGAGATTTGCACTCTGGATCTTCATGAGCACGCGTTCCAGGTTTTGAAGATGTTCTTCAAACGTACGGCCTACGATGATGATGTCATCCAAGTAGACCAGACAGGCATCGCCAATTAACCCGGTTAGTACAAGTTCCATCAACCTTTCAAACGTTGCCGGAGCATTGCACAATCCAAACGGCATAACTTTAAATTGCCACAGGCCCTTTCCTGTCGAGAATGCAGTTTTCTCCTTGTCCTTAGGGTCGATTTCAACTTGCCAGTAGCCACTTTTTAGATCAAGCGTGCTAAACCATTTCACTCCAGTAAGCATGTCTAGCGTGTCATCAATTCTTGGCAAAGGATAGCTGTCCTTTTTCGTGACGTCGTTCAGACGACGATAGTCAACACAAAACCGCATGCTGCCATCCTTCTTCCTTACCAGCACTACTGGTGAACACCATGGACTGGATGAAGGTTCTATAACACCATCCTTCACCATTCCCTCAATCATGGTTTCCACTTCCTTTTCACGTGCTACCGGCAATCTCCTTGGTCGCTGACGGATAGGCAATTCTTCTCCTGTGTTTATTTTGTGTTGAACTAAGCCAGTCTTCCCGATGTCACCATCATTTGAAGAGAAAACACTGGCGTACTTCTGTAACATCTTCTTTGCCTTGACCAGTTCATTTTGAGACAGAGCGCTGCGACAGTCGTCTAAAAGTGTGGTCACTTTCGTTTGTGCGTCCTTGCTGAGGGTCCCAGTCGAAAGATATTGGCATCGACGCAACCAATCCACTTCCTCGCAAGTACCAATCAGAGTGCCTTTTTCTATCATCTGTTCCTTATCACTAAGGTTCAGCACACGTACCCCTGAGATGTCGGTGGCTCTGACCAAAGTTCGTGCCACTTTCCATGGAAGGTCATTGTCTACCTTTTCCACGAGTACACAACGATGATTTTGCCCAGGATTCCGAGGAAGACTAACCGGCACAATTGTTTCCGATCTCGGAGGAAGGACAATCTTCTTTAGGCTGTACACATTTCCTGGTAACGCCCCTTCCATGAAAAGTTCCTCTTGTCCACATTTCATAATTCCTTGATTAACGTCGATCTCACAACAATTCTGCCTCATAAAGTCTAAGCCCAGGATGCAATCGTCCATTATATCAGCCACGACAACATTATGCAGGTAGATTCCGTTGCCTAGCTTCAACTCCATCTCTCTCTCTCCTCGGACGGGTATACGCTGACCAGTGGCTGTTACCAAATTTATGCGGTCTCGGTTGTGTACGGAGTCCCCAAGAAACCGACTTACAAGTTGGGAACTGACAACCGTGCGAGAAGCTCCAGTGTCTATCGTCAGCTTACATGGTGTTCCGTTGACTTCACCCTTGATGACTAGGCTATTCCCGTCATGAGTTTGTGAGATCGAAATCCTTGGGGCTCTTCGAACATCAGCCAGCACCCGCCCCGCAGTCCTGGCTTTCATTCGTTTCCCTGCTGTTGCTGGGCGGTGATGTTAGCCGCCCTACCCTCTAGAGATCGGCTACCTTCCCTTTCTGCAGTTCGCTTAGGGCAACTGGATCGAAGGTGGCCCCTTTCACCACAGCCATAGCACCTAGGGCTGTATCCTTTAGAATGTTCGCGAACTGTAGCCGCTGCAACCTCCCTGACGCGATGGGAACGATGATCCTGCCGCACAGCTTCCACTTCCAGTGCATGAGCCAAGGCGTCCTTAAGCGTCCCGTGGTGCCCGAGCCTCACAGCAGCTCTAACTTCAAGGTCGCGGATGCCATCGATGAATGCCTGCACCAGGTTCCCTTCAATGAGCGCAGGTACGGACTGGTATGCTTTTCGTACCAGCTTCTCCACTTCAAGGGCCCACTGCTGCAGGTTTTCACTGCTGCGTTGCACGCGATCCTTGAGCTGCGCACGAAACACGTGTTCCAGATGAGCGTCGCCATACCTAGCTTCCAACGCCTCAAGGAGTTGCTCGTACGTCACTTCTTTACCGAGAGCTTCCAGGACAGTTAAGGCCTGGTCGCGCAGGCCGAGGGTGAGAGCAGTCATGGCCTGATCTTTAGTCCACCCATTCGCCTTCATAACAGCCTCAAACTGTATTTTGTAGGCCGACCAGGAAGATGTCCCATCGAACGGTGGCACTTTGAATCCACGTAGCGAAGGTGTAGTAGCTACTGACACTGCCACCCGATCTCCAACTTTTAGGTTGTCCATTGTTTTTTTCACGTCAGCAATCACGTTGTCAACTCGATCATTCATTTGGTCGATTCGCGTTTCGGCTTCCGCCAGGCGGTTCTCATGCTGGACCACCTTTTCTTTTACAACACTTATTTCTTTGCCGAAAGTAGCGTGTAGATCCTTCATAACGAACATCTGTTCTTCCTGGCGGCGCGCCTGCTCCTCCTTGTCACGCTGGAGCTGTTCTTCCAATCGACGGGCCTGTTCCTCCTGTCGGCGAGCCTGTTCCTCCTGTCGGCGAGCCTGTTCCTCCTTGTCTCGCTGTAGCTGTTCTTCCAGCCGACGGGCCTGTTCCTCTTGCCGGCGGGCCTGTTCCTCTTGTCGGCGGGCCTGTTCCTCTTGTCGGCGGGCCTGCTCCTGCAGCATCATCATCAGTGCAGCAAAGTCTGGTGCTGCAGATGCTGGAGCTCCTGTGGACGGACCGGCCTCCATGATCGGCAACTGGCCCTCCGACGTCTGCGGCGTTGTACCTCCAAAACGCCTATGGTCCGTCTCCTGCTGACGTTGACTCCGGGTACGGATACCCTCCGTGTCGTCCTTTGGTAGAATCGGCATGATTTAAATATCCACTCTTCTGACACCAATTGTTACGAGCTTGGGGTTCGTGACAATAAAAACAGCCGATTAAATAACCGAAATGACACTTTAATTTAAAAACACTAATTACAACTTTAAACTCACTAATTATAGAACACAACTTCACCACTGATCACTTTATTCGCACTTGAAGATCGCTTCCAAAGTATTCGCTTGTATCGCTAATCCAATACTGACCCGGTCGCGGAATACGCGCTCCTTTTATAGGTCAGTTTATTCTAGAAACTTCCATTCTCGAAACATCTGGAAAGTACTCGTAACTACCGCTGCCGACTGACCAGATACCGAGAAGTCTAGAATGTTCTGGCAAAGAAATGTCTAGAAGGTACTTGACTCTACTAGTTCTTCTACTCGATACTAGATGGCGCTAGTAGTAACTTAATGTACCCGACATTAATTCTGGCGCGTAACAGTATGTTTATAATAACTATAATCATTTTAGAAATATTTTTATGGACTTAGGGTTTTATGCTTCTGAATCAAATTTACTTAGTAAACTTATTTTTTTTGCATTACCTTAAGAATTTATGATTCAGGCAAATATTTGTAAAGAAAACTATATGGTCATACTAATGATTTTGAAGTATAAAATCAATAACTAGATTAAATGAAATTTGGATTATCGTTAAGCAAACTTTTTTGCACACTTACCTAATTTAGTTTCTTGTTAGCTGAAATAATCATAGTACATTATTTTACATAATTTTATTTATGATGGCTTAATGAAAAGTTTCTGGATTATCAAAAATAATCATCACTTAATGTTCTAGGATCAAAATACCCTATTTTTATTTAAAACTTACCAATTTAAATGTCTATTGCAGATAAAGAAAAAAGAGACACAGCTAAAGAATTACCTACTAGTGAATACCAATATGCAGAAAAAGAAAATGTAGATGATAATGATATTAATATTTCAGAAGAATCTGTGTCAATATTAACTGAAGAATTAATAACTGAAAGTTACCAATTAGATTTACATCATGAAGATGAAGCATGTAATTCTTTTATAACAGTACATAATAGCCCAGTTTCTGTCAGAATGTTAGATGATGACCTATATTTAAGCAATAGTGATGATTCAGTTAAAGATAAAGATTATCAGCCAGATTCAAATACAGAAGTAGATATCGATAACGATTCAAGATCAGAAAATCTGGTTAGTACTAATTTACTTTTGCCTGCGCTCACAGAGGGGGTTCCAAGCACATCTCTAGCTGTGCATAATGATTTACAACAAAGTCATAATAATCTACCAATAAAAAGAAAAGTACGGAATAAAAGTACAATAGAGCAGATAGGAAAAAAGCGAGTAAGAAATGAATCCCAATGGAAAGCTAATGTCAGAAAGAGACACTATGCAAGTGGGAAAGCTTACATTAGCAAAAGTGGTAAAACAGTACCTTGTAAGAGTATGAAACCTGCATGTAGCATGTTTTGCCGTATGAAATGCAGTACTAAAATATCCGAGCAGAATAGGAAAGAGATATTTGATTTTTATTGGGATCCTGAAAAAGACTACAATGTTAAGAGGCAATTCATAGTCTCATGTGTCCAGTCAAAACCTACAGCAAGACAAAGGCTGAGATCAGGAGATGAATCTAAATTAAGATCAAATACTTTAGTGTATTCTTTTGTTGTTAATGGTATAACAACAGCAATTTGTAAGACAATGTTTTTAAATACATTGAACATTTCCCAACAAGTGGTTAAGACTGCTTTAGCGAAGCGACAAGAGGGAGGTATTGTTGAAAGTGATAAAAGAGGAAAACATGAACCATTTAATAAAACAGATCCTGAAATTATTGAATCTGTAATATCTCACATTTCATTTTTTCCAAAATATGAATGTCACTATAATCGTGAGAGATCAAAGAGATCTTATTTAGGACCGGATTTAAATGTCGAACGAATGTATGATCTCTACAAAACTTATAATACAGAAAATAATGTTCAAATCTCTAAGATAGCAAAATCTTGGTTGTATCGTGAAATATTCAACACGAAGTTTAATTTGACATTCAAGACGCCAGAAGTAGATACTTGTGACGATTGTGATATGTTTTCAGCAAAGCTTAAAGGAATGGAGGATGGCCCAGAAAAACAACTTCTGGAAATAGAAAAAGATTTACATTTAATTGAAGCTGATAATAGATACAAACATAAAGCCCAGGATATGATTGAAGCGAAATGTAATACCAAACACAGAGTATTAGCTGCAGATCTACAAAAGTGTTTACCAACCCCTTTTTTAACAAATGGAGTTAATTTCTACAAGAGAAAACTTTGGACATTAAATTACACTATTTATGATGGTTCTGACAGTTCTGCATTTTGTCTTATGTGGGATGAAACTAAAGCTCAAAGGGGTGGAAACGAAATAGCTTCAGGAATCTTAAACTGGGCTACTAAAAACATACGAGTACCAGGATCAGATATCGAACATATAACCATATGGTCAGATAACTGTTACGGCCAAAATAAGAATATTTGTATTGTTATGTGCATGTTTATCCTTCTTAAAAAAATTCCCCAGTTGAAAATTATAGACCTGAAATTCTTATTAAAGGGACATACACATATGGAAGCGGACACTGTACATGCCAACATTGAGAGAAAACGCAAAAAATTACCTACTCTAACAATATTAACACCCTGGGATTGGCAACAATTTATTCGACAATGTTCTAGCAAATATACAGTCATCAACATGGAACTTGAAGAAATTAAAAATTTTCAAGACTTATTGTCTACTAATGGTCCTTTTACTAACAGAAAAATTAACATTGATAAAGAACCATTTCAAATTTCAAAATCAGTTACTTTGCAAGTTAGAAAAGAAAACTTTGGGTTTTTATACTATAAAAATCCATTTGATGATGAAAATTTCAAAATGATAGACTAAGGGTCAATTCCCACTGAAAGAGCAGCGGCGGGAAGCGTCTTTTTGAGGCAAAATAATACAAACTATTTTGAATCTTATCTACGTGATTAAAAAGTTCATAGTCATTTGAAGGCAAAGAAGGGGTAGCGTGGCGTCGCGAGGCTGCACGAGCCTTCTATCGACTAGTCAAAAGAGGCGCCGCGCGGCTGATCGCGGCGCAGCTAGCTGACGTGCGGCCGACCGCGGTGCAGCTGACAGACTCGCGGCTGCGCGCGAGCGACCATTTCCTACCCGCCCGCCCTGCCGCTTGCGCATTTCGCGTCATTTTATTAGAGGGTATCAAGTTAGAACGTGCTACGCTCCGTGAGAAAAAAGAAAACAATGAATATTGAAGAGAATTTAATTTGTAATGTACAAAAATACGAGTGTTTGTACAACATGAAATCCAAATATTACAGTGACCAACACGTAGTAAATAATGCTTGGACAAAAGTGAGCGCAGACTTGAATATGTCTGGTGAGTATATTTATTCCACAATGTATCGAGTTTTGCATTAAGTAGGTACCATACATTAACTTCGGCTCCTTACCTAACAAAATCCAACCTTTCGTTTTGCCACGTTATCGCCCCATTTGGAGAATTGAAAAAAGACTTGAATTTGTTTCTAACGATTATACCACTATTATTATTTTGTAGGTCATCATTCTCCTGTTCATCTACAATTTGTAAAATACTATTTGTTGCAGCAGACACATTTTCCAACTGATCCCCAAAATCATTTTCAATTTCATGATTTCTTATGTAATTATGTAAACATGTGCATGCAAGAATCATAATGTCAACATATCTCGGTTGCATTCGTATTCTTTTTTGGAACACTTCAAACTTTTGTTGTAGTATGCCGAAACTGCTTTCTACAATACGCCTTGCGCGGCTTAACCGATAATTAAATATATTTTTTTCGTTATCGCCTGTTAGTTGGTTGCTAGGATAGGGTGTCATCAAGTGTTCAGACAGGGGAAAACCTTCATCCCCAACAAAAACATGAGGCAATTCCTCTCTCGTACCTGGCAAACATTTATTAGGTGGTATACCGAGTGTTTTATTTTGAAGTTTTCTCCCAAGTTTGGAACTGCTCAAGATGCCACTGTCACTATTGCGTCCATACGATCCGATATCCACTACAATAAATCTGTATTTTGCGTCAGTGATGGCTAGCAAAACAGTACTGAAAAACTTTTTGTAGTTATAGAAGAGGCTACCGCTATTCCAAGGTGCCCGAATATTCGCATGCTTGCCATCTATCGCACCAATACAATTAGGAAAGTTCCATATAGTTCTAAATTCTTCTTCTATTCGGGTCCATAACTGTGGTGTCGGTTTTGGCATAACATGTGGTTGTAAATATTTCCAAATAGCTCCGCAAGTTTCATGAACAATAGTGTGTACAGTACTGTGTCCCAATCTATAACTATGAGATAGTGCCTGAAAACTGATGGCGGTAGTTAAAAATCTGAAACATAAACATGTCACCGGTTAAAACTCCGAAAGGTTGTATAGTGATACATACATATCGTCGGTCCAGTGGTCAAGTAGCCAATCTGCCATATTGTGGCAAAATATGGTAAACGTAACATTAAAATTGTGCAAGATATGGACAATCTTCCTGGTGCCAAAGTGCAAATCCATACAATGTGTGCAATAGTAAACTATCCTATGAGACGATGGGTTAGTTATTTAAACGAAAATTGCCTGACTTGGTCAAAGTCAGGCAATTTTCGTTTTTCAAAAATATCACAATGCTCGACTAGCCTAAGTGGCAAATTGAACACTTTACCTTGGTACAAATTTATTGTAATGCTAAAATTTACAATGATCAACTAGCCTAAGTGGCCGATTGAATACTTTACCTTTGTACAAATTCATTGTAATGCTAAAATTCACAGTGATCATCTAGCCTAAGTGGCAGATTGAATACTTTACCTTTGTACAAATTTATTGTAATGCTAAAATTCACAGTGATCAACTAGCCTAAGTGGCAGATTGAATACTTTACCTTGGTACAAATTTATTGCAATGCTAAAATTCACAGTGATCAACCAGCCTAAGTGGCAGATTGAATACTTTACCTTAGTACAAATTTATTGCAATGCTAAAATTCACAGTGATCAACCAGCCTAAGTGGCAGATTGAATGCTTTACTTTTGTTCGTTAAACAGTTAGTAATTTTTTCTCACTCTGATCTAGTAACATTACTGACCCACTAAATAATAATATAATAATAATAATATCTTGGGACAACTCACACATGGCCATCTGATCCCAAACTAAGCAGAGCTTGTAATTATGGTAACCAGACTACTGATATACCTACATATAACGGCGGCTGGCTTACTGCGGGCGATTAGTCAATAAAACACTCCACATATGGTGACACAGGTATAATGATTGGGCACATATAACTTAGGAACATACATTACAGGTTTACAAGAGTTAGGTAGTTTTACGTGCGGCGCGGCGACCGTTACCGTGCGCGCGTGTCTTGGCCGACCCCCCTGTCCCGGCGGAGCGCGGTCGCGGGGGAGGGAGACGCTTAACTTTGTACTGACGGCGTACGCACGTTATAACTTTGTCGCGACGTATGCTTATGCAATGCTACACTCCCCCTCTAGTTCGAACATAGCGCCCCCGCGTTCGGGCTAGCAATCATATCTACGGGGCCTACCACGTCTGCGCTTCTCTCTAACCGGGGTCTCAACATCACCGATGAACGGAGTCAAATGAGAAACATGGTATCGTCCAACATGCTCACCTCTAGTGACTCCCTCTATCAGGTAAGTAGTGGGGCTCACTACTTCGCGTATGCGGTATGGACCATCCCTTCGAGGTATGAATTTCGCAGACTGTCCAGGGCCCACATCATTCATCCCTTGCGTCCTCAATAAAACAAGGTCACCTACCTCATAATCAGGAGGCGTGCGTCTGCCTTCGTCAGCGCACTTCTTCTGCACAGCCTGGTTACGTTCGTGGACATCTCTAGCGTCGAGAAGCACCGTCGCTAGCTTACGCAGGTGAGGTGTGATATTATGCACGAAGTTATCGCTCTCAACTATGGTCTTCATGTCTCCTACGACATCCGATGGCGCGCGCAACTCCCTCCCAAAGGTAAGGAAAGCGGGTGAAAACCCAGTACTTGCGGTAACAGCTGAATTCATCGCGAACCTAATAGCAGCGAGGTGAATATCCCAAGATGCGTGATCCTTCCCTACTAGTATCGCCAACTGAGGCTTAAGGTCACGATTTTTCCGTTCAACGGGGTTCGCTTCTGGGTGATACAGCGGCGTCAAGGACTGTTTGATACCCATCACGTGACAAACCTGCTGCATTACTTCGGCGACGAATTGGACCCCATTGTCGCTGATCATCCTACGTGGAACTCCGAACCTCATGCAGACTTCAGCTATGAAAATCTCAGCGCACTCTACGCTAGTGGCGTTCTCTAACGCGAACAGCTCGACCCAATGGGAGCAAGTATCCTCGAGAATTAAAATCCAACGGTTACCTTTCAAAGTTTTCGGTAGGGGTCCAAACAGATCGACGGACACAACTTCAAAACGTCGGTTCGTTGCAGGAGTTTGGAGTAGTCCTGTAGGTTTTCTATTGTCAATCTTGTATCGCTGGCAAGCGGTACAGCGCTTTATATATTCACTTACGAATGCTTTCATTCCTGGCCAAAAGTACCTTGCTCTGATGCGCTGCAGGGTACGTTCAGCACCGAAGTGCCCTGCCGTAGGGGCATCGTGAAAATCCACGAGCACGGCCTCTCTCTCATGTTTCGGCACCACGAGGCAGGCTGAATCTGCGTCGTCAGAGTCAGGAGCACACCTGTACAGAACACCATCAGAAATCAGGTAACCTCTCTCTGACCATCCCCTCCCCCTGAAGGGATCGTCGGTCGCCTCCAGATCTTCGATGATATTCTTCAGGTCAGGGTCTTTTAATTGATTAGTGCGCACTTCTTCAGGCATCCTGTGTGGTACATCTACAGTGACTAAGCATACCTCGCAACCGCCTGGGTTTACATCGCAACAGGCTGGGCGGCTTAGTGCATCAGCGATTACATTCACCTTCCCAGGAGTGTACTGAATCTGCAAATTGTAAGCTTGGAGGGTTAGTGCCCACCTGGCAAGACGACCGCTGGGAGATTTTAGGCTCATCAACCAACGCAACGGTTGATGGTCTGACTTCACTACTACTTCTGATCCCTCGATGTAGCCTCTAAATTTCGTCACCGCCCAAACGACGGCTAGAGCCTCTCGCTCGGTGGTGGTATAGTTGCGCTCAGCTGGTTCTAGGAGACGGCTGGCGTACTCTATAGGTCTTTCTTCGGGACCCTCCCCCTGCATCAAAACAGCGCCGAGACAGTAGCCACTGCTATCTGTCCGGAGGGAGAAAGGCTTAGATTCATCGGCTTGGCGAAGAATGGGAGCAGTGACTAAAAGCTCTTTGATGCGCTCAAAAGCAGATTGCTGTTCTTCTTGCCACTTCCAAGAGCTGTTCTTCTTAAGAAGGTCAGTTAAGGCCTTAGCAATTGCAGCGTAGTTGGGTATAAAGCGACGGAACCAGCTGGATGTGGCCAAAAAACCCTTAAGCTGCCTTTCATTCTTTGGAGCAGGCATGTCAGCAATAGCCGAGGTCTTATCCGGATCCACCTGCAAACCCCCAGGAACGATGATGTGGCCGAGGAACTTCACTGAGTCACGGGCGAAGCAGCTCTTTTTCCGGTTGACTCGAAGGCTAAACTTCTCTAATCTGTCGAAAACTGCTTCGAGGTCTTCCATGTGACTCTCAAAAGTCTGCGATAGGATTATCAAATCATCCAAATATCCGAGAATAGTCACAGGTCTGCTTCTTTGCGGGTTGGAGCTCAGTTCTTGAGCGGGTACATAAGGTACATTCAAGTTCGACTTGAAACGATCGATTAATCGTTGGAATGTGGCACCTGAGTTACGGAGGCCCATCGGCATTCTTTTGAACCTATAGGTACCGGAGGGTGTCACGAAGGCGGTTTTGTCGCGGTCCTCTTCTGAAACAGATACTTGGAAATAACCAGAGTGAAGGTCGAGCGTGGTCATGTAGCTGGTCGTCTTCGCCGCGTGGAGCACGTCTTCCATGCGCGGGAGCGGGTACCGATCCGGCTCTGTCACCGCGTTGAGCTTCCGGTAGTCCACACACAGGCGGACGCCACCATCCTTCTTTGTGACAAGGACGACGTTAGCGGCCCAAGGCGACTCGCACTCTTCTATAACATCAGCTTGTAGTAGCTTCTCAAGCTCACCTTCTAACAACTGTTTCTTACCCTGCGACATTCTATAAGGTGGTGAAGCGGTCGGTTCCTGCTTCTCGTCAACTCGAATGCGATGAGTAGCATAAGTTGTAGGGGGACCTGCAGTTGCGAAGCGCTCAGCCCTACTGGTGATGAGCTGGTTGAGCTGCATTCTCTGGGCCGGCGACAGCTTTGTTCATTCATCCTCTCTCAGCGCCAGGCTGGTCGTATTGACCTGCATCAGCCCTGTGTCGCTGGTGGATTCGAGGCTGTAAGACTGCACAAAAGTAAACTTTTGCCCAGGGCAGTCACAAAAGTACCAACAGTTATGTTGGAGGTCCATCGATATACCTGCTCTAGCGATGAAGTCTTGGCCAAGAAGCGTTCTATTATTAGCTTCTGGTATCACTAGGAAACTGGTGGGGATAACACGTTCCTGGACTGTGACGTTCGTATTACACAATAACAATTCACGTACCTGCTGCGTGCCATCCGCGAGACCAATGTTGCGGCGCGTTCTCGTGAAAGTGTTGCCACTGGCCAGTAAAACTTTGTATAATCCAAGGCTAGCAAGACTCTCGGTAGCACCTGTATCTAACACTGCGACACCTACCAAAGATGCAACCTCTATCTTTATGGTGGGGTGCGTCAGGTCGGATTCTTGGGTAATAGCACTTTGGAAACTCACCTTGTCGGCGGAGGCGGGGGATGTACCTTTACACGTCGGACACTTCGACCGTATTACCCCTTGTCGACCGCAACCGTAACACGACAACGGTGCGTTATCAACCACCTGCTCTTTAGATTTTACTTTATTTTTACACTCATCTACTGAATGACCAAACCGTTTACAGAAAGCGCAGCGCGGTCTGACACGTTTCGAATTCGCATTAGTACCTAATATGTTCGAACTAGAGTCGGACGTCGCATGCGAAGGGTTATCATGAACAACAGCGGTATTCGAAGGGTTAATGTTTACATTTCGGGATTTATTCAAATTCATACTGTTATTGTTGTGATTGTTATTCGAGTTACTATTACAAGTTGAATTTAGTGATTTAGATTGACTTACTTCGTTAAGCGTCTCCTCCACATACCTTGCTCGCTCGAGTAGACAGTCGACACTACTTACACTATCGCGTGACACTCTTTTTCGGATTTTGCGGTGTAAAAGGCCGTATACAATGTCTATTTTCATTACTTCGGGTACACTATAGGGTATACGTGATATATCAGCGCGCACTCGCGATATAAACGAATCTGCACTATCACTAACACTTTGTTCTTGGGCGAAGATTTCTCGTAAGATCCGGTGGGCGGGGCGCGGGGCGCCGTACATAAAACGTAGCCGGCGTATCGTTTCGTCCCAGGTTTCCACGGTAGATTTGATGCCTTGCCACCACACGGCGGCGTCTCCCGTCAGCAGCATAGGTAGACCTCGAAGAGCGTGTTCATCGGACACACTTGCGCACTCTTTGTATACGAGTACGCTCTCGACGAACGCTTCTAGGGCTTCGGCACCACGTGCGGCTCCGTCAAAACGGGCCGTGCATCGCGTGAAGTTGCTATGCGGGTTCGGCGCTCCGGTGTGTGCAGCGGTAGGGTGAGTCGGTCCCGTAGACTCGCAGATCGGTGAAGTCGGCGTCGGCGGCGTCGCGACGCTTCGCATGACGTTGGACAACAATCGCGTGAGTTGTTCCTCGGACATGGATATCATGTTACCATGCTCTGCTGTAGGTGTTGGTGTCACTGTGGTGCTCGCACTGGCACGGTTCGCCACCACGTGGTTCTCCTCCTCGCTACTGGAATCATCGTGGTTGTCATTGTCCTTGGACGCGTGCCGGCGTGTTTTTGGCGGCATTTTCTCGTCGAAAACTCTCGGCACCGAACCAAAATGATACGAAATGGTGATACAGTCCAGTTATAGGGGAACACAGTTGCGTGGATTTCGTTCGCACTCGCGTCGGTTATGTAGGTAGGTACAATACCTACTAGCCGTACGGAGCACGTGCCACGAGTTGGGCGCAATTTATAACGGCGGCTGGCTTACTGCGGGCGATTAGTCAATAAAACACTCCACATATGGTGACACAGGTATAATGATTGGGCACATATAACTTAGGAACATTCATTACAGGTTTACAAGAGTTAGGTAGTTTTACGTGCGGCGCGGCGACCGTTACCGTGCGCGCGTGTCTTGGCCGACCCCCCTGTCCCGGCGGAGCGCGGTCGCGGGGGAGGGAGACGCTTAACTTTGTACTGACGGCGTACGCACGTTATAACTTTGTCGCGACGTATGCTTATGCAATGCTACATACATACTTATGACCTTTAAAATTATCATAAGCAATCTTCTGAAAATACTAACATTTTGTCGATTTTAGTAAGCTAGGACATCTCTACGTTACTACTCTTTACTCTATGGGTACTGTAGACTGTCACATGCTAAATACGCGCCATTTGCTCAGCGACGCCGACGTTGAAAGTTGAACTTCTCAACTTTCTCTGCGCGCCACATTATTTTCCTTTCAAGTTCAATCTTTCATGTGAATTGAATTAAGATGAAGCGACGAAACTCTCATGTGCATCAAATACTTAAAAATGCTGGTGTAATTGATAGTTCCAGTGAAAATGAAAGTGCTGATTCAGGTAAACTTAACAAAACCTATAACCTAAAAATTATATTAGTGTAAATTAGAAAATCTTTAAAGTTTTGACAATGGTTCTGAATGTTATATTTCTTTTTATCCTAAGAAATGAGATTTGGCTTGCACGGCATGCTTTATTGATTAATTATGCACTATATTAACAATTTGGAGGTGGTAGTTTTATTTTATGATAACTCGTAAAAATATTGCATGATAATGCTCATTTTTGATATATTTTTTGTATTTAAATGCTGCAAGCCTGACCTGGATATTCTTAGCTCAAACTTAGATACGCCATTGCATTACAGATATAATAGAAAATACACCAGTTGGAAGTCCAGAAAATTGTCCTGAACAAGCAGCCCGATCAAGTAAGTGTTTTATATAATTTTTTTAAGTTAATTTATGTTAAATAATAGAATTAAACATGCAAGTTTTCTTTCAACAGCTCATTTGAAATGTGATAGTCAGGCAATTGAAAATTATACAACTTTGACGAATAAATACGCAGGTAATGAAGCAAACTGTGGTAATGCAATAAGTACAACAATAACAAGTGAGCACGTTTATGAGGTTGGTGAAATAAGTATCGAAGCACCCGCATTTTCACCTTTGACACCTAAAGTAATACACCATACAAAAGGAACACCCAATGATATTGAACCCTATTTACACAATGTTTATAAAGAACCTTTTGAAGTAGGTGAAAGAACTATTACAGCCCCAGCTATTTCTCAATTATCCCCTATGCAAGCGTCTCAGTTAGTAATAGCCGAAAGAATTGTTGAAGGATCCGATGTTTTATCTCCGCCGCTTGAAAACTTTTATGCTACTGAAAACAGAACTGACTACGAACAAGCTTCTCCATTATCATCCCCTGTGCCTGATATGTCTCCTGCAACTACTAAAGTGTTTAACATGTTAATTGGAACAGAACAAGATAGCGACGACTCCGTAGTTGATCCCAATTATGTAACAGATTCTGATAACAGTACAGTACTACCGATGACGACTCAGATGCGCGTGAAAATAGCCAAAGAAGTAAATTAAATAAACCTCCTGTTAAAAATAAACGTAGCAATTCTCCGTCGATATTAACTGAAATTTCCGGCAACTTGATTGCGGAAAATGAAGACATTCCAGTTTTAGTGCCGTCGGATAATTTAGAAGAAGCTACCGTTAATTTAAAAAAAAGAAAAATCAGAGATCCTAACACATGGAAAATAAATGTCGAAAAACGAAAGCGATTGAGGGGTGAACAGTATTTGACTAAAAAAGGTAAAGTGATTCAAGCCAGACCCCTTAAACCAGCTAAGTGTTTACTTCTACCTAAACATAAATGTATATCTTTAGTTCCCGAAGATGAGCAACTTAAAATCTACACTAAATTTCGAAACCTATCAAGTCTACAAGAACAACGATATTTTGTCGTAAATCACGTGATAAAGAGTAAAAAAAAACGGGAAACCGTCCAAACACCTTCACGGAGCGAATTCACTCTCAGTTACTCACCGACTGTAGCCAACGAAAAGAAAATTGTATGCAGAGAGTTCTTCTTAGAAACCTTAAATATTACGGGTGCATTTGTAAAAGGTGCTTTTAAAAAAATGAATCCTCAAGGTCTTTTACTACCAGAAAATAGAGGCAAAAAAGCTCCGCCTAATAAATTAATGCCATCTGAAGAGCAATTTATTCACGACCAGATTCAGTCTTTCGCAGCCATTGAATCGCATTATTGCCGTCGTGATAGTTCTGTAAGATATTTAGATCCATCTCTTAATATTACCATAATGCATAGAGAATACCAGAAGCTATGTGCTACTAAATCAATTAAAGGGGTATCATTTGAAAAATATCGCTCAATCTTTAAAACTTATAAATTAAGTTTCCACAAACCCAAGAAAGACCTATGCAAACAGTGTGTAGCGTTTAAGGAAATGAATGACGATGAAAAGAGCAAACATCAAGATACTCATACATTACATTTAGCTAGAAAAAGTGCAGCAAGACAATGTAGAGATGAAGATAAAGAGATAGCTCAAAGTGATGACAAAACACTCTCTTTTAATTTTGATTTGGAAGCTGTTCTCAATACCCCCAAAGCAGCAGCTGGGCCTTTCTTTTATGTGCATAAGTTAGCGGTGTACAATTTGTCTATCTACAATTTGGGAAATCAAGACGTAGACTGATATGTGGGATGAGACGGAAGGGAAGCGCGGTAGTATTGAAATATCAACCTGCATTCATACGTACATTATGGCACATCATAACATTAAACACGCTAGAATAATGTCGGATGGCTGTGGATGTCAGCAAAAAAATTATCATTTTAGCTCCATGTGTTTATCAACTCTTCAACAACATGCTAGTTTGCAGGTAATCGATCACAAGTTTTTTTAAAGTGGCCATACACACATGGAGTGTGACTCTATCCACTCCAAAATTGAAAAGAAATCTAAAAATATACCAGTATTATACTCCAGATGGTTGGACTCACATAGTTCGACTAGCTAGAACTAACCCGCGACCCTTTTCCGTTACGTCATTACAGCACGACGATTTTAAGGATTTTGGAATGACAAACCAATTTCATAGCAAACCCTCAACCTCACAAGAAAAATATGGAATAAATGATGCCGTTTGGTTACAATACAGAAAAGAAATGCCTCGTACGATCTTTTTAAAAACAAGTTTCGATAAAAATGAATCTTTTATAGAAATGAATTTAAAAAAAAGAAGAGGCAAAGTGATTCCATATCCGGTACCTGCGTATTCAGAAAGATTTAAGATCTCTTCAAAAAAGAAACAAGATCTCATGAAGTTATGCACGGATTTACAAATACCAAAAATGTACCATAGCTTTTATGCTAATCTTCCTTATTCGGAAACAAGAGACGCTCTTCCAGAGCCCGATGCCGCAGAGGGCAGCGAATAACCCTTTTTTAGTTATAAGATTCTATAGAATACTTAAAATTCATGTTACTACATAATTATATAATTCTTCATTACATTTTTCAATAAGAATATTTCGAAGAACGTTTTATATTTAATTTTCTCTCAATTTCTTGTTCTAAAATATTTTTTTTTTCACAAATGTTTCGTGTTTTATTTTCTGTGTCATACAATAAACCACTTACTATCTTATACTACCAACCTAAATATCTACAATTTCCTGCAATATCATGAATATTGTAACTGTTGTAGTGCAGTTTGGCCACTTACCATCATCCAGCTCATTTTATATAGTAAATAATATACATAGTAAACTAGACTAATTACCACATAGGCTACTTTAAAGCAAAAGAATACATTATTGAAATCTAAAGTGACCACGGTAAAGTCGCCAATCTGCTTTATTTACATAAATAATAATAAATACGTATTTAATTTATACACTACATACACTTTAAGATATTTATTTTTTGATACTAAATTTAAAATTTCAGAAAGATACGTTAAGATTTCGATTTACAGGACAAATTTCAATCTTCTTTTTGCTCTCCTGAAAAAAGCGGTTTTTGCAGATTGGCTACTTGACCACTGGACCGACGATATATTTACCGAACGCTGTCTTGGACAGGCGTACACCACATATCGTTGTGTTGTTGTTATTGTTATCATAATATTTTCTTTTTTTTTTAGTGGTAGAATGCAAAAAACTTTGGAAAAAATTGCGAGACAGCTACAGAAAAAGTCTTCGTTTATGAGAATCTAAAAGTGGTTCTGCAAGGTCGAATGATCGCGCTATAAAGTATGAAAACGAGCTACAATTCATTAAGCTTTTTATCCAGAACAAGAAACAGACTACAAATTTGGATAGTTCGCCAGAAGTTACAGACATTGAATCTCAGTCTGTTCCGTCTCCACGACCTTCAATATCAAGACCGCCATCACAATCATCATGGACACCTACTCCTGAAAATGAACAATCAAAACTGTCAACAATGTTATATAAACAGTATATGGAGTCAAAGCTAAAGGAAGATGACCCCACTATCAGCTTTTTTCTCACCATGGGCCGTACTGTAAAGAGAATGCCAGCAAAAGTGCAAGCTGAACTAAAGAAAGAAATTTTCCGCCTTGTCAATAATGAAGAGATTAAACTGGAGTCATTTGAAAGTAATGAAGCTCATAACTCATCAACTGATTTGGATACTGGTGCCACAGGAATTTACACAACCGACTCACCGCCATCACCTTATATACCACAACTAATATCTAGAACACCACAAACGCCTTCAACTTACACACCATACCCAATACTAGAACAACACAGCATACGCCTTCAGCTTACACACCGCATACAATTTCTAGGACACCACAACAGCCATCTTCAACTTACACACCACAACAGATCAGTAATTTTTCATTGATTGACAATACAACAGAAACAAACTACTCAAATCCTTTGAACGACATGGTCAACGAAATGTAATCAAAACAAGTAATATAATTAGGCAGAATATTAATTAATATTATTATGAAAAATAATTGATTAAAACGACGAATATAAAATAACCTTCTTTTATTTAAAATGTTTTGAGTTTACATCTAATATCTATATGTTTTTTTAAACAGTCTAGTTAATTAACTGAAGACCGTCTGGGTCAGTGGTAGTGTGCTTGACTTCCGATCCAATGGTCGCGGTAGTTAAATTATACAAAACAATATAATTATACAAAATAATACTTACCTGAGGCATATAGACAATCGTTCTTCAACAGATACAGGTATTCGAAAATTTGTTTCGTGTCTCTTGAGGTGTGGCTTTAAGATATTCACTAAGGTTTCAAATAGAATATAGGTCATTTTATAACAATCGTAGTACAAATCTGGGTACTGATTTAAATTTTTACAAAATGTTTCAAATTCACCAACTTCTCTTCTTTTCTTCCATAAATCATGTAACCAAAATTTTCTTTTACTTTTTCTTTCCGTTTTGTTTGTTACTTCTTGTTCTTCTTCTACAGCCAGTGCTATGATACATAAATCCAAATCCACCATATTTCCACACAACTTTCCTTGAGTGAAGTAGATCGCACACTAGTTTTCAAAGCTACCACGAGGAGGCTCATTGCGGCGCCTCGGGATGCCGCGCTGCCTCTCGCGGCGCCGCACTGCCCCGCGCGGCGCCACACTGCGGGCGTGGACACATGTCTGCGGTGCGGCGCCGGCCACCGTGTAACGGCACGGCACCGCTACCGGGAGGCGGCACGGCGTCGTGTCGCGACACGGCGCCTTGTGCGGTGGGGAGCGCATCGCTCGCTAGTTAATGTTTTGTTGGTGTTTAGTCTGCACGTGTTATTTAATGCATAATAATGGCTGCCGATTTAGATGTCGACTTTTTAATTTCACTCGTGGAAGCACGTCCCGTTCTCTGGGACAAGACAAAAGAGAATTAGAAGGATAAAAATTTGAAAACTGAAGGGTGGAAAGATGTATGCCGAAATATTTTTCCATCTTTCGACGAGAAGGACAATAAAGAAAAAACAAGTCTCGGTGAGTACATATTTTATTAATTTATCTTTTTGACATAATAAGTGAAAATTTAAATGTTAACTTAAAATACAATTAACATTTAAATGAATAAAATGCGTTAATGTTCAATATGCCAACTTGTCGAGTTTTTTTTTAACTAAAACTCAGTCGCAAACGCAGAACAAAGCGAATTTCGTACAGTGATAACCATTGTATCACTCTGTCTAACTTGCACCATATTATATATTGCCATCCTTTATACATACTCAACACTTTGGCTTTGTTAGTCGGCTCAAAAAACAGGTAGAAAATTGTTTGTTCCGGGACCGAGCTTTAGTTATATTTTGCTTAATTGCCAACTAAGCGCACCGACATCACTATTAAAGTATTTACAAAATTCGCCTCTTATATCGACTGGATTTGATAAAGAATCTTCATCTGTTGTTTGTTGAATGTTTAAAAGTGTGTTATCAATACATAGCTCTTCAGACTTTCTAACTCCATCTCGAGTAACAACAAAATTGTGTAAGACACAGCATGCTTTAATAATGTCTGTCGCAAAATTATATTGAACATTTAAAGGCCGGTGAAATACTCGCCATTTATTTGCGAAGATACCAAAAGCACACTCGACATATCTTCTTGCTCGACTTAAACGATAGTTATAAACCCTTTGTTCTACACTTAGATGCTTCCCTGGGTATGGACGCATTAGATAGTTCATTAACGGTAGACCTTCATCTGCGATAAAAACATAGGGAATTGAATTTTGAAGCCCCGGTAAAGGTTTTGGCGCTGGTATTGGAAGTCGAATCTGTAATAATAATTCGTATAATTTTGTATTATGAAAAATCGTAGAATCGCATTCCTTCCCATACGATCCTATATCGACATATACAAATCTATATCTAGAGTCTACCAATGCCAGCAAAACTATAGAATTATAGCTTTTATAGTTGAAAAAAAGAGATCCACTGTGGGCAGTGAGACGTCAATAAAAGGCGGTGGTTAGCGACAAACTGTTTATTCGTTCGGACCTCAGTACCCAACACTGTTTATATTAACACAATAATATCTTATATCTACTTCGGTCGTCACATCTCTCCTCACTAAGCTTAAAAGACAGTTATTTAAAACTTATTTATTTTATACACAGTATAAGCATTCTTATCTAAAATGTAAACTAAACTAACGTCCGCAGATTAAACTTATTTAAACTTATCGAATATAATCTAATCTAAATTATTCAAACGTTTAGCTCGATTGTATGCACGCAGTGCTCGAGCCGATACACTAGGCGGTGTCGGTTCTGGTGTAGACGATCGCTTATCTGACTCAGCTTTTGTTTCTGATGGCGTATTCGCAACCTCACCGTCCCCGCCCGATGCATCCTCAAACCTATCATCGTCGGCTCCCTTATCTACCGAAGGTTCAGGATTCTGACTCTTTCCATCTACGGCTACCCCGCTCATTCGAGATAGAGAGTATCTGTTTTGATTATTATTTATTGGGATAATTTGGTCGGCATGACGACGCCATTCTACCCCGTCCCCCACATTAACTTTGTATGATACGGGGCCAGTCTTTTTAACAACCGTAGCTTCAGTCCATTTGTCCCCCCTTGCTGTATAGTCGCGAGCTAAGACCGATTCCCCCACGTCGAAATTCCTGTCGGTACCAGAGACGCGCGCGACTTGGCGCTCCTGCTTGGCGCGCACCGTGGCCGCTACTTCCGGCCGCAGCGCGTCCAGTCGACTCCGGAGTCGCCGCCCTTGCAGCGCTACTGCGGGTGATACCCCGGTCGTCGCGTGCTCACAATTGCGATATTGGAACAAGAATTTACAGAGAGCCGCGTTTACGTCCTCATTTTCGTACAACGCTCTTTTGATAGCTTTTTTTACTGTTTTAACAGCGTTTTCCGCTGCTCCATTTCCCTGCGGCCTATAAGGAGCCGACTTTGTATGTTTAATACAGTTATTTTCACAGTAATCTTTAAATTCTTGAGATGCAAATGGTGGTCCGTTATCGGTCACGAGCTGTGACGGCAAGCCAAAACGCGCGAAAACACCTCTCAATACTTTAATTGTTGATACTGCATTTGTGCTTTTAATTGGTAACGCCTCAATCCACTTTGAGTGTGCGTCGACCATAACCAAATATCGAACGCCTCCACAATCTGCAAAATCGGCATGTACGCGCTGCCACGGGTGCAACGGGAACTCCCAAGGGTGTAACTGCGCATGCGGCGGCGCGTCGCGAACTATGCTCCAAGCGGCGCATGATTTACATAATTCTTCGATATCCTTATCTAAATTCGCCCAATAAATATAGTTTCGTGATAAGCTTTTCATTTTATTTATACCTAAATGACCCTCGTGCACTTCTTCCAAGATTTTCTTTTGTAAGGCACAAGGTACTACAATTCTGTATTTGAAAATTACACACCCCTGGACTACCACAAAATCTTGTTTTCTAGAAAAATAAGGCTTTTCCACATCACAGCTCGGGGCCGATGGCCAGCCAAAAAGTACATAACCTTTTATCTTACTTAATAACGTATCGCGTTCTGTCGCTTTTGCAATATCCTTATAACAAATAGGCAGTGCTGCCTCAACTAGATTTAAATAATCCACGGTTCCTGTAGCTGCAGAGCGACCCTCCTGAGGTAACGGTAACCGTGACAAGGCATCGGCCGGACCGTTGTCCGCCGATCGCACGTATTCTATACGGAAATCATATGCGGCCAGTCGTGCCGCCCACCTTTGCAAACGACTGGCAGCCGTTTGCGGAATTCCTCCCTTTTCCCCAAAAATATAAGTCAGCGGCTGGTGATCAGTGCGCAATATAAATCGCCTACCAAACAAGTACTGATGGTGTTTTGTGACACCGAACAAAATAGCCAGTGCCTCCTTGTCTAATTGACTGTAGTTGCGCTCGGGCGCACTAAGTGTTCGCGAGACGCAGCTGACGGGCCGCTCGCTTCCGTTCTCGTACCGGTGAGCCAGCACTGCGCCCAATCCGTATGCGCTACTGTCCACCGATCACACGAGTTCGCGCCCCTCTTCATAGTGAGCCAGTACACGTTCACTCAGGAGGTTTCGCTTTGCTTCCAAAAAAGCCTTTTCACATTTCGAGTCCCAATTCCAGCGGACCTCCTTTTTTAATAAATTATGCATCGGTTGCAGTAAAGTACTCAGATTCTGAATAAATCGCCCATAATAATTTAACAATCCAAGAAAACTTTTAAGTTGAATTACGTTTTCAGGTCTCGGTGCACTGGAAATGGCCTCTAGTTTCTCCGGATCAGGCTGCAAACCATCTTTATCGATAATGAAACCCAAATATTTTACACTGTCTTGTAAAAATCGACATTTACTTAGCTTGACCGTAAGTCCCATATTACGTAATCTATTGAGTACAGCTCGCAGATTCTTTATATGTTCTACCTTATTTGAGCCTGACACACAAATATCATCTAAAAATACTACGCATCCGGGCACCCCGCGCAGGGTTTCCTCCATGATCTTTTGGAATTTCTCAGGGATACAGGATAAACCGTACGGTGTGCGTTTATAAACATATGTACCTATGTGAGTTGTAATCGCTGTATACGGTTGGGATTCATCGGTTAGAAGACATTGTTCATACGCATGTCTTAGATCGATCTTTGTGAATTATTCCCCTCCGCTAAGATTTGCAAATAATTCTTCAATTCGCGGTAAAGGATAATAATCCCGTTTTAATTTGGGATTGATAGTGACCTTGTAGTCACCACAAATGCGTATACTCCCATTTGCTTTGACGACAGGTACGATTGGAGTTCCGTAATCAGAATAATCTATGCGGTAGATGGTGCTATCTGTCTCTAACCGTTCCAATTCCCTCTCAACTCGTGCGCGGAGTGCCAGCGGCATAGGTCTCGCTCGCACGTAAACCGGTTCGTTATCTGTCAGCTGTAGTCGAATGCGCTGTTTACAAGTCCCTAACTTCTCACAAAATACTTCGGGGAATTCATTACGTAATTGCGTCACCAAGTCGTCATCGCTAATCTCATTGAGCGTAATTTGCGTTATTTTTAAAACGCGCATCCACTCTCGTCCCAATAGTGGTCGAGCGCCCCCTTGTATGACGTAAAGACGCAATGACTTCCCTTTGATTTGCCCTAAACAGACATCTACTTCGATGTAACCTAATGACTCAATTCGGGAGCCCGAGTAACAACGTAACAGTAAATTGTCCGCGACAATTTTTTTATGCATCCAAAACATCTGTTTGTACATTTCTTCATTTATAGCCGAAATGCGGCTACCGGTGTCCACTTCACATTTAACGTTAATGTTATCAATCGTTACTTTAATAAAATATGGTTTGTTACCTCGAGCTGCGACTTCAATGTTAAACATACCGTCATCCGACTCCTCTTCGCTTACGTAATTTTGCCGAGCACCTTTGCCACGTCCTTGTTTACACATCACCTTTAAATGACCTTTTTGACTGCACTCATCACAATTATAGTTTCTGAATCGGCATCTATCAGCCATGTGCGCCTTGCCGCAGCGCCAGCAAAATGGCGCTCGCGGGCTCCGCGCCTCCGCTGCCTGGTTCTGCGCTTCCGCTGCTTGCCCCTGCGCCTGCGCCTGAAGCGCGCGTCTGGCGCCCGCGCTGGCCGGCTCGTCCGCCGCCGCCGCGTGCGTGGTGCAGGCCCTCGCCCGCCACCACTGTTGAGTCCGCCACTGTCACCGCCGCCATGGTGCTGCCGCTCACCTCAGCATGCTTCTCTGCAGCTTCTAGAGCCAGGGCTAGCTCCAACGCCTCTTTGTATTGGATTTGCTTTTCTGCAAAGATCCTAGACCGCATCACATCACTTGATAAACCTGACACGAACTGGTCCCGCAAGTTTTCCTCTAGGGTTGAACATGAATTGCATTTGCCGAAGTTGCACGTCGTAGCGAGATGTTTTAATGCTTGCAAATACTCGGTCAGAGACTCGCCGGCTCGTTGCCTTCGCAACCTGAACACGTGGCGCTCTGCGATCTCTGAACGTTGCGGCTCCAAATGTTCTGTTACCAGCTTTACCAACTCGTCATAAGTTTTATTCTCGGGAAAATTGGGTGCACACAAATCACACATTAACGCATAAGTTTCTTCACCGACCACAGTTATTAACATGGACACTTTTACGTCATCCTTAATTTCGTTTAACTTAATGTACTGGTTAACGCGGCGAACGTAAGCTGGCCACTGGTTGGAAATTAATTTAAATGGTTCAATTTTTCCGATCGGCATTTTCTTGCACTCCACGTTCAACAATGTTAACAGAAAAAAAATCACTGATCCCGTACTCGTCGCCAATGAGACGTCAATAAAAGGCGGTGGTTAGCGACAAACTGTTTATTCGTTCGGACCTCAGTACCCGACACTGTTTATATTAACACAATAATATCTTATATCTACTTCGGTCGTCACAGGCAGGACTGCAAATTCTGATGTGCTTCCCGTCCAATGCCCCCATGCAATTTGGGAAATTAGTTTTTATGTCAAAATCTTCAGCTATTTGTTCTATTAGCTCTTTAGTTATTTTCGGAATGCTTTCTCTTAAAAGGATGTCCCATATAGCCCGACAAACTTCTCGTATAATTTTCCCGATTGTGCTTTTTCCACGATAATCTGTGAATTCCATATCTCTGAATGAATTTCCTGTCGCCAAAAACCTGTAAATAGGATATTTAATTAACTTTTACAGAGATATTAAAAAACTATTTAATTACATATTTCTAAACATTTTTTTATGATTGTTACAGGTAATGACGTAATTAGAAAGTGGACCAACATTAAAGATAATTTTATGAAATATATGAAGAAGATAGAACTTTCAAAAAAATCTGGAGCTGGTGCAAAACATAAAAGAATACCAGTTGTACAAACAGCTCATGTTTTTGCAAAAAAATGCTCCAAATGTAACCGACGACAGCATAAAAGAAGAATTTCAAAATCCAAAAACAACGAGATCACGATATCAGCCATACAGTACAACTACGCGACAGCGAAAACCAAGTAGTGATGAATTTGAGAGGCAAATTATTGAAACTTTAGGTACTTCAGAAAATCGACATCTGTCATTTTTTAAAGCTATTTTGCCATCTTTAAACAAGTTAGATGACCACCAGACTTTGATGTTTCAAAGTGGAGTTTTAAAGATTTTAACGGATTTCCATCGACCACCGTGTCAGTCATATAGTGGATACCAGACAGCAACTTCTTACGACACTAATTATCACCAAGCTACACGATCACCACAAGCTACAACGTCTTATGACACTTATCAAACAGCTTATAATTCATCCATTCAAAGCATAAATCGTCACCAAACATCACCAATCTCGCCTTTGGAAGAAATTCTATCCAATACCACGGATACACAAGAATCAGAATACGACTTTTCTTAAATAATAATATACTCAATCATTCGAATTATTACTCTTTTGATTTGAATAAAAAAATATATCAATGTAAAATTCTTTTATTTCTTACCGTATAGTTAAACCTATCATTTCCTTAGGCTCCACAGGTTTTCTGAACACGTACTGCTTTTGTATACGAGGTGCAATTTTGGTCAGCAGTTCTTCAAAACTTGATATAGACATTCTAAAATATTCGTAAAATTTCTCATCACCACATTTTTTCAGCGCTTCATATTTCCTCTCAAAATGACCTCCATGATGGAGGTCATTTTGAGAGGAAATTTATGAAAAGTTCATTATAGAAAGATATGGATTCACCCAATATTTTCTTTGATTCTGTTTCTTCTTCATTCGTCGTCTTAGTAACAGGAGCAAAATGATACGTCTTTCGCGGTCCATATCAAGATAAAAACTGAACAATGGTTACTGTTTGTGCCCGCGTTGCACCGCACAAGGCGCCGTGTCGCGACACGACGCCGTGCCGCCTCCCGGTAGCGGTGCCGTGCCGTTACACGGTGGCCGGCGCCGCACCGCAGACATGTGTCCACGCCCTGCCCCTTGCGGCGCCGCGCTCAGTCACTTGCTCTTACGGTCGCTGCGCGCCGCTGCTCTTTTAGTGGGGATTGACCCTTAAGGCGTCAGAAGAGGAAGGAGTTGACCTTTCCAGAAGGTTTACAAAATATGAACAACAATTTAATTCCAATTTCAGCCAAAAAATATAAAGATATCCAGGATTTAGTTCTGTATTTGCCCTCATATTGTCATGATTATTATAAAAAATTACCACAATCTTCCACTGCATCGGACTTTCCCGACGACGATAATGATTTTGAATAGAAATTAATAAAACTTGTGATTAATGAAATATGATTTTTATTGTACTTTGAGAATCAGGACTTAGGATATTCTGTTAGTACATTTATCTAGGAAAATTCATATTATGGGTTTAGAGTAAGAATATCGCAAGTCCATTATTTAATTATTTAATAATATTTTTATTAAAATTATTAAGTAAAAAAAAAACTACCTATTAACACACTTTTAACCCTTACATGCATATTGTTGCCATTTGTAATCATACCATTTTTACTTTTTTATTACAAAGAGTTAAAGTTATGTGTTACTGAACGATACGTAACAAATATCATAAAACCACAGACTATCGAATGAAATAAAAAAAAAAGTCGGTTTTGGCGCGAATTTTTTGACAGTTTGTATAATTGTCAACTGATGTGAAAAACGTTAGTGGATTACTAATTGTGACCAATTGTTTTTTTATTTCTGTTTTGCTTTTGGTGCTAATGTGTATGCAGCAAGGTGGTCAGTTGATGCGATGAGGATATTAGCTTGTGATGGAAAGACTTGATGACAATGAACTGAGATTTAATAAGTATAAAAATTACAATGGTTTTTGAAAATAGTAGTAGCCCCTGTTCGGTCGCGGGTACGCGGTTTATATAGACGAAAATTTGAGAGGGGGGGGCGCGGTACTCCCCGCCTTGCGTGGTTCCGCGTCGCCGCCGTTGCCCGTGATGCTGTTGCCCGTGGTGTCCGATGGGTGGCGCCACGTACTCGTAAACATGCCCCCGGCCTTGGAAGCAGCCGGTTCCAACGAAGGAGATGTCGTGATGTTGTCTTCATCGGGGAGCGGGAGTGGGCATATCTTCGAGTATGAGCGCTTGATTGTGCCCGTCGTTGTTCTTATATTTGCAACGCGAGCTATGCCATCTTTGCCTGGGAATGTCTGGAGAACTCGTCCAAGGCGCCACTTGAGGGGAGGTAGGTTGTCTTCCTTCACGAGCACGAGTGTGTCTGGAACGAGAGTGTCCTGGTTGGTCTGCCATTTGTTTCTTTTCTGGAGTTCAGAAACATACTCCTTAGACCATCGACTCCAGAAGTTCTGACGCATCTGCTCCACACGATCATATCGACGAAGACGTTGCGTAGCCGTTGTGGTCAAGTCTTGACTGGCGGGTGCAGTGAGCGGTCGGCCAATCAGGAAATGAGCGGGAGTCAGAGGGAGAAGTTCACAGGAATCGGAGGACAAAGGGAACATGGGACGGGAGTTGAGGATAGCTTCGATTTGTGCCAACACAGTACTTAATTCCTCGTAAGTCAAATGTGCATTTCCTACTACGCGAGTTAAATGGAATTTACAGGACTTGATGCCTGCCTCCCACAGTCCACCAAAATGAGGCGAATATGGCGGAATAAAAGTGAATTTAATTAAGTTATTTGCAGCATAATCTTGGATATCACTATCTTTATCTACTAAAAATTAGCAAATTCCTTTAGGGCGCCTACAAATGTTGTACCGTTATCAGAATAGATCTGCAAAGGTTTACCTCGTCTGGAAATAAAGCGCTTTAATGCTAATAAGTATGCTTCAGTCGTGAGATTTGTGACCAACTCTAAGTGTACCGCACGCGTAGTGAAACACACGAACAGACATATATAGCATTTAGTTAACTTTGCCCCCCTTCCGGAACGGTTCAACATAAACAATGGTCCCCCATAGTCCACCCCGCAATTCATGAATGGATACCCAGCTATCAATCTTTCGTTTGGTAAATTACCCATCTGAATATTAAAAGGCTTGGCTTTCATACGAACACATTTCACACAGGTATGCACTATTTGTTTTGCTAAGTTGCGCCCTCTAAGTGGCCACCAAGATTCTCGTATCGCAGCGAGTAACGACTGAGGCCCCGCGTGTAATAATTCCATGTGTTTACATTCGAATAACAGTCGCGTGAATCTATGTCGACTGCATAACAACATAGGGTGCCTTTTGTCAAATGAGAATGATTCGGAATTTTCTAGTCTACCTCCTACTCTGATTATATTGTGTTCGTCTAAAATATGTTCAAGTTAGAAATATTCCGAGGATACTTTAAAGTTTGTTTACTAATTAAGTTATCATAAATAGTTGGAAAAGACTCTTGCTGAGCAATACGCGTTAATACTCTTATTGACTTGTTTATTTCATCAACCGACAAGCTATCTATAAGGCGCTGTGATTTTATTTTACGTTTACAATTATTCGCAAATCGAATTATGTAGGCCACCGAACGTAGCATACGATTAAAATTGGAAAACCTTTCGAAAGGAAAGCAACTCGGCATCGTTTGATTTACTAATGTGACTTTTGTGGGTTTTATTTCTGGTAATTCATCGTAATTAATATTTGGATTATTACTATGTTTATCTGCCATTCCTTGAACGTGTAAGAATGAAGGCCCGTGCCACCACAGATCGGAAGAATTTAACACATCCAAATGTACTCCGCGCGATAACAAATCAGCTGGGTTTTGTTTACCACTAACGTGAAGCCACGCCTTATCACCCGTTAGTTCGTTCACTTCCACAACACGGTTTTGCACGAATGGTTTTAATTGACTTGGTGGCATCTTAAGCCATCCTAGTACTACGGTAGAATCTGACCAGAAATATACGTTATTAAAGGTTAATCGTAACGAACTAATTATTTTTTTGTAAAGTCTCGCGCCTACTACCGCGCCGCACAATTCTAAGCGCGGAATGGAAACCGGTTTCACCGTTGCCACTTTGCTCTTCGCACATAACAAGCGCACGGTTATCATTGTATCTGTATAGCTACGTATATACGCACATGCCCCGTATGCGTCCTTTGATGAATCACAATAGATGTGTAATTCAACTATGTGTGCGTTATCTCGTATTACGTAACGAGGTATGCGTAAATGTTGTAAATATTGCAGTTTGTCAACGAAGTTCTGCCAATCCGCTAAAAGTGGCTTAGGAACTGGGTCATCCCAACCTATCTTGGCTAACCACAGTTTCTGAAGTATTATTTTGGCAATGACTATCATCGGGGTGAGTAGACCCAGAGGGTCGTATATTTGCGCGATAGTGGAAAGAATGCTACGTTTACTTGCACGAGTTACAGTAGGGGAGATCCTTGTACCTCGAGACACCTTGTACCATGGGACAAGCTCATTGAATTAAAAATATTGCATCTAGAAGGGGTACCTAGCGACATCTAGTAACTATTTCACATAAACATTCAGGAAGCATCAAGTAAAGTCGGCCATTTTGCGTTGTTGTTTAGATGTGGCATGCTGTGTGATTTTTTCGTCCGATCTTTTTTTCACAATCCACTTAAATCTGTGTTAAAATCGAAATATTTAGAGGTAAGTCGTTTATTTATGATACAATTAGTTGTTATCTATATTCGTATTCATGTATTTTATTTCAATTGAATAGATTTCCGTAATTTAGAAATTATAACCCCACTTTGTTTTATACAATTGAAATTTGTACCTCAGGACAGTGAATTTTTTGTACCTTGGGACTGTCCCAAGGTACAAGGCGTTGCTTTTTATAAACAATTAATTTTCATTTTACATTTTTATGTTTCTAGATGCCGCGAAGTAAAAATAAAGTCACCCGGCCAAAACCATGTGAGGAAAACGTAAAAAAAGCAATTGAAATGGTCATTCAAAAACGTTTATCTATTCGGAAAGCTGCCGAAGAATTTCATGTTTCAAAATCTTTAATAGGCCGTTATGTGAAGCAAAACAAAGAAAAAGAAAACGTTGAGGTCGTCTATCAGCCTCAGAATGCTGTCAAAAGAGTATTTAGTGATGAAGAAGAAGAGCAATTAGTAAAATATTGTTTAAAGGCATCCAAGTTTCACTATGGAATATGCAAAGATGACTTTTTAAAATTAGCATTTGAATACGCAGTAATTTTGAAAAAAACATATCCAAGTGCTTGGGAGATAAATAAAAAAGCTGGTAAGACATTTTATGAATATTTTATGAAACGGCATCAAAGTCTAAGTTTGCGAAAACCAGAAGCAACGAGCTTAGCACGTGCTACTGCTTTTAATAAGGCTAATGTCAATTTGTTTTTTGATAAATACAAGGAATTGCTTTTGAAATACAATTTTACAAGCGAAAAGATATATAACGTAGATGAATCTGGATTATCTACAGTGCACACGCCAATGAAAGTTTTAGCGTCAAAAGGAGTGAAACAAGTGGGGAATATCACTTCAGCGGAGAGAGGTAATAATGTCACTATTATTGCATGCGTGAATGCGCTTGGGAATTCTGTTCCTCCCTGCATGATTTTTCCTAGAGTGCATTTTAAGACCCACATGATTAATGGTGCTCCTCCTGAGACTTTGGGGCTTGCAACTCCCAGTGGCTGGTCCAATAGCGATAAATTTGAGGATTTTTTAAACCATTTCATTAAACATGTTAGACCCACTAATGACAATAAAGTGCTCCTGATACTGGACAATCACGAAAGTCACATGTCGATTAAAATTATAGAATTGGCCAAGAATAATGGCATAGTAATGTTCACATTCCCTCCTCACACCAGCCACAAGTTACAGCCTTTAGACAGAACCGTATTTGGACCATTAAAAAAATATTACAACAAAGCTTGCAACGATTGGTTTCTGCAACATCCTGGAACTCCCCTAACTATATATAATGTCGCTGAATGCTTTGGCACTGCTTTTCCATTAGCTTTTACCCCATCCAACATTCAAAATGGATTCAAAGTTGCAGGAATATGGCCATTCAATGATAATATTTTTGGTGAAGATGAGTTCCTGAGCTCATATGTTACTGATAGGCCTTATGAAGTTGCTGACTCCGATGTGCACATCAGTTTGGATATGGCTGATACACAACCAAATATTGCTTTACCTGGACCATCACAATCTGTCAATATTGAACAACAAACTGACAATAACCAAGTAGTTATAGAATCTCCAGCTCCATCTATATCCACTGGTATTTTTGAAACAGACAAACAAATTCTCATGTCCCCTGAAGTCATTCGTCCTTTTCCAAAAGCCCCACCACGTAAGAACAAAACTAATAGAAACAGAAAAGGTAAAACAAGAGTCTTAACTGATACTCCTGAAAAGCAGGAGTTGGAGCTTTTAGCTGCTAAAAAAAGAAAGAAAGAAGTGAAAGAAAAAACTAAATCTGTCAAAAAGCGAATTTTTAAGAAAAAAGTCGAAGTCAGTAGTTCTGAGGATGAAACTGAACTTATCTTAGAGAATGATGATTCATGTGATGACGCTCAAGAGAAAAACAATTGTGTAGGGTGCGGTGAAAATTATTTTACTACTTCGAGCACAGAAGACTGGATTCAGTGTGTCACCTGTCGTTTTTGGGTACATGAAGATTGCACCTGTTTTGAAAATTACTGTCAGAAATGCGGTCTTAAGTCTAAAAATAACCAGTAGTAATATTTGTGAACAAGTTTTGTTATTATGTTTGTTTAACTAATTATGTAATAAAAAGTGATTATAAATAAGCTTTGCAACGATGGTTGTTTTAATTACTACAAAATTCTTCTTAGATGATTTTTCTTACATTTTCAGTGTTTTAAATAACTTTAACAGCTGCCCATTAATACCTAAATTATCGAGATATATAACATTTATGTCAGCTGATAGAAATAAATTAATATGTCGACAGTTTAGTTTCACAAAAATGTGTCCCTAGGTACGAGCCATGATTGTACTTTGGGACAAATTTCTTAAAATAATTAATTGTCAGTTTCTCATTAATATAACGTAGTAAGTCGTTTGTTGCTTCATAATATTGTGATCTTATTGGCTAGTTAATAAGAATTTCAACATTCATAGTCATGGATCAATCTGAACTTAAATTATGGAGATTTAAAGAAAAGTGTCCCAAGGTACAAGAGTCTCCCCTATGCTCATGTTGAGTGTTAAAATACAGTTCGTCCGAAGAATTAAACCATCCCAATCCCAGCGTTTTGGTGTGGCACGAATCTCCTAATGATAATTCTTTGTACGTAGATTCAAGTTGGGTTTGCGAAGGTTTTGCATTGAAGATCCACTTTCTCAACGGAAAACAAGCCGATTCTAAAACTTTAGAAACACCGTTACATATCTCTAGTAATTTTTGATGATCCTGATTTCCCGTTATCAGATCGTCGACGTAAAAGTCATCACTAATGACTTGTGCAATGACGTCATCATCGCATTCCAACGCGAGTTGTTTAAGGCACCGAATACTCAAATAAGGCGCGGAAGCCGTCCCATAGGTGACGGTATTTAGTTGATATATGCCAAGGGGTTCAGATGGGTTCTCCTTCCAAAGAATTAATTGTAATTGTCTTTGATCCGGTTGAACTAATATTTGCCGATACATTTTCTCGATGTCGGCACATGCGACATATTTAAATTGACGGAATCGTAATAAAATAGCGAATATGTCATTTTGTAAAGTCGGACCAATAAACTGTATGTCATTTAAAGACTTGCCCGACGCAGACTTGGCACTCGCATCGAACACTACTCTAAGCTTTGTGGTTGTGCTATGTTCCCTAAAGACACCGTGATGAGGCAAGAAATAGTAAGGTGGTGAATATTCAGTGATAGGGCTCATGTGTCCTAAACTTAAATATTCTTTCATAAAATTGCAATACATTTGCCTATAGCTCGGTGAGCTTCGAATTAGTTTGCGCTCGAGCGCCAAGAACCGGTTTTCGGCCATTGAAAACGTATCGCGCAGCTCATCAGCTGATTCCTTCAGCGGAATACGCACCGAAAAAGGACCTTTATCGTCGCGCAAAGTGGTCTCATTAAATAAATTTTCGCATGCAATCTTTTCTTTTGTTAAATTTGGTTTATTACAGGTGATTTCTTCGAGTTCCCAAAAACGTTTAAGTTCCACGTCCAATGCTTGTGTGAAATTACATTGTGTACGAGTATTATTTGAACTATATTTTGTTTGTTTATGAACTGAACCTTAGATGACCCAACCAAGCTTTGTGTTTTGCAAATATGGACCTTTAGGCAAACGTATTAAACCTTCATTTAGCAGATCCCAAAACTTGTCGGCACCAATTAATAAATTAATTTCATTACTTGAATGAAAGTCAGGGTCCGCAAGTTGTATGGTTGTAGGAATTTCGATGTTAAGATCGATGCCTAGTGGTGGTAATTGTGCCGTGATTTGAGACAAAACTAAGCAATTAATGCGTGTATTGTATGAGCTTGCTTTGGATCGTATTTTTATTTTACATAATTGTGTGGATTGTGCATCGGAGTTGCCTACTCCAAGGACTTGTATAGTGGACTGTATCGTTGGAATGTTGAGGATTTTACAGAGCTTTTCGGATATAAAACAATGCTGGCTCCCGTTATCGAGAAGAGCGCGGGTGGTGTGATATTTATTTTCTGCATCCGCAATCTCCACTAATGCTGTCGATAATAATACTTGATCATGAAAATAGCGCGTATCAAGATTACCGACTTTATAAGGCGTGTGAGTCGTGTGAGATGCGGTGGTAGGATTTGAGTGTGTGATTTCCGTAGTGGTCTCCTGCTGAGCCACTGTTTGTGCTGTGTGTGAAACAACGGTACACGATTCGTTGGCGTCAACGAATTCACTGTGTATTAACACGTTGCCTGTCCAGAGTACTTTGGATAAGGTTGTCGTGACGTCCAATTTTTTTCGGCCAAACTGTTTCATTTTATGTACTTACAAAGAATTTACAAATGATTTTCAATAAAACTTTTGAATTTACTGAATTTCAGCATTGCATTATTTTTAATGCACGGACGTGACAGCTAGAATACCGTGCATTACAAATAATGCACAGACGTAGTAGCAAGAACATTGTGGATTACATAAAATGCACGGACGTTTAATTTTTTTTTTTTTGTTATATCCATAGACAATAAATACATTTTTATGAACTTATTATTGCTTTTCGTTCATATCATTGTCAATGTCATTCAAAATTTTCATTGTCATAGTCATAAATGTCATTTTTACCGCTAAAAAAATCTTTTCGTTGGTAAACATCATTCGAATTTTTCGTTGGTTCTTGTTATTGTTTTGAAGTAAAAATGCCTCTAAAACATCTATCTGATGAACAAATGCGACGTATTTTGGAAGATAGTGATGGCGAAGACGAATTCTCGCGCCAACTAGAAGATTTGGACTCACACGATGAAGACGATTTACAATCAGGTACATACATATATAATGCACAAGATATCCCTATGCTTTCGGTGGAGGAGGATCTGATTAGTATTCAACAATTTATTGATATTACTAATACACAGAATGTAAACGCCGCTATTGCACAGTCGGGTAACATAATCGCTTCTGCTTCTGATAATGACGAGCTTGAATGCCACCCTGCTAAGTCTCTTTCTCAGCCGGATGAAGTAAATGCTGGTAGTTCTGGTTTGCCTGCTGATGCTTTGCAAATGTCTCCTGCTGATGCTTTGCAAATGTCTCCTGCTGATTCCGTTTTTTCGGCTCCACATATCCCCCAGCTTAGTACTGAATGGCAGAGTGAGATAAGGAATTTGCCACGGCAAGTTTTTACTGGTTATAATGAAGGCAAACGCCAGGAATGCTTATTTTCTGATCAATCTGACTTATGGACGATTTTCACCCACATTTTCGATGAAGACATAATTGAATTTATGGTAGTCGAAACCAATAGATACGCTTTGCAAACCACAGTGAATGATTTGAGGCCCAACAGTCGTCTAAGGAGATGGAAACCAATAACAGGAGATGAAATGAGAAAGTTCTTAGGTATTTATTTACTGACGGGAGTGTCGGGATGCTCGAAAACTACTGGAAAAAGGACAAATTATACTATCATCCACTTCTTCACGAGATAAATATGTCCTACAATAAATTCGCGCTGATACTGAAATGCTGGCACTTTGTAGATAACGAAGCACCACGTAATGAAGGCGACCGTTTATATAAAATACAGCCACTCATCGACAAACTAACAAAAAACTGGCGAAAAATATTTACCCCCGGAGAATGTATAGTAGTCGACGAGTCGATGGTTGGTTTTAGGGGAAGAATT